>JAAKBH010000023.1:0-1458138 GCA_019776075.1 Amaranthus palmeri
CACATGCTACAAGTTCAATTTGCAAGTTGAAAATGCATCAGTTCTACTATTACTAGCTGAAATCACAAGGTACTGTATATTTTGAAGCTAATCATTTGCATCCGTAGCATTCACAAAAAGTGTATCGTATGCCTGTATGATGTCTTATATGACCCAGCATGATTTATGAATTATAATATTAGGAGATCCCTCCAAAGAATAAGTACAGTGGAAACTCTTCAACAGCCTATATGAAAAAATTAAGCTTGCCTGAATTACTTCCTAATGCATGCTTGACATGAATTTAGCCTATAGAGTATAGGCTGCCACAAAGAAACCGACAATTTCACACTTATATTTATTGGCTCATGCAGCTGATTACATATTTAGGGATTGAGGCTTTGGGAATTTGTTGTGATGTTTGTAGATCTGCTGATATTTTATAATTATGTTTATTAATCTTTAATGTCTTTTTCACGCATAATATAATTTTCTAGAATATATTTTACTAAGTATTGAAAATTATATAAATCATAAAGTATAATTGTAAATCTATAATGTTCTGTGAGCAGCATCTTTTATGGGTAATTTGGTTAAAGATGAAATGTATAACATCTATAGGCAATGGGCATCTACTCTAGCAATTTTATGGGGTCAGGTTGTGTTTTTACCATTTCTTTGTACTGAAGCTCTAGTGGCTTCCAGGAGTTCCCTCCCAGATATATTTTTGATGGAGCTCTCTAACCCTACCATTTGTGTTTTTACATCTTTTTTTTTGTTCTCTAATAGAAGTTATTTTATAAAAAAAATAGACATATTGATCTCTATCTCAAACTATCAGAAATCAGGAAATGCTACTTTAGGCCTCCCATATGCCTTGGCAAGTATATTCTTTTGCCAGACATTCAACTTGGATCTTCTCAAAGCATCTGCAACACTCACGCTGGCTGAGTTGTGGCTCTCATTTGGAGCAAGTGAAGCTCAAAGTGCTCTTTCACTCCTTCATGGAACTTTCCCAATGATTCTTGGCCATGGAGGTTTGGAGCTTCGTGCACGGGCGCACATTATAGAAGCTAAATGTCATCTATCAGATGCTAGTTACTCAGGTGCTACATCTTCTCCCCCCTCCTCTCTCTTTTATAATATGCTGATGACCAGATATTTTGTCTGCTTAACCTGTAATTAGATATTGCTGATTTTGGGTTTTCATGTTCTAGTGGGTCAAGCACCAGAGGTAGTGCTCACTCCTTTAAAGGAAGCCTGTAAAAAGCTTGAACTTTTGGAGGTGAGTATTTATTTTATTGTACTATCTATTTTACCCGCTTGCGTTCTGTTCAAAAACAACGAAACTGCTTAAGATGAGAAAACGTTCCAAAAACAACGGAAATGCTTAAGATGAGAAACTGTTCCAATTTTGTTGCAAAAGCTTTTGATAGCTTATTAGTAGCAAGTAGCGACTACCCTCTCTTTATGATCTTTCATGCTCAGGCATTAGCCGATAGAATGTGACTGACATTGACAGTATTAAACCAGTGCTAGTTTTATAACCCGAGATGATTTCTGAAGTGCATACAGGACTTAGGATGTGTTGTATTTTGCAGTATCATGAGTTAGCTGCGGAGGCTTACTATCTGTTGGCTATGGTCTATGACAAATTGGGTTACTTCCCCGAAAGGGAAAGTGCTGCAGCCTCCTTTAAGAATCATATCATTGCTCTAAAAAGCCCTCAAGATTCCGAGGATGATATTTTGAACATGATATAGACGAGCGCAAGCTGGAAACAGTACTCTGGTATTTGCAATTCTGAAAGCAGATTCTACTCTGATCCTCGAGAACACAAACGGCTGGCAAAAGCCTAATCGGGTCGCAAGTTACTGAACATTCAACATCGTAAAGGAAACACAAACACAGCTCCGGACATCGTAGCGGTATCACAGTTGATATTGCATAGAAGCAGGAATATCGAACCATTTTGGGTGGTTCTACCTGCAATTGGGAGAAAAGTGCGTTTGTAATTAGCATTGTGAAGATTCTTAAATTCGATGTAGTTCGGTACAATCTACGCAGTATCCGACTTAGAGGATTCATCATTCACTACCTAGATAACTGATATTCTGCTCAAGTTTGCAGTTAAAAATGTAATTTAATCTAAAGAAGTGAAGTTTCCTTTATTTTATCAAAGACATTGAAACGAAAATTGAAGTGGTTAATTATATTTCAACCTCTTTTCTTTTTCTCATTAACAAACTGCTTTTTTTGCCTTTTTTTTTGGATTCACTTGTAATAGCAGGTAGTATTTCACAACTTGTGTTAGTACAATACCCTTGTCAAGTGTTAGAAAAAATCTGTAACGGATTGTTATTCTTTGACCATTACTTTGGGACCTTTTTGTATTACACCATATTAGATCGGATCGTGTGTATTTCTCGATTGAATAGTCGGAATGAGGAGAAAAAGTAGACATTTGTTTAAAGTTAAAGATCCAATGGCTAAGATAATTCTTTTATTCCAAAAAAAAAGATTTGTGGCAAACGCTAATATAAAAAAAACTCTAGCCTTTTGTTTTTTTGTTTGATAAACAACTGATAGTTTATGGTTGAAATTCGATTGAAATAACTAATTTGACTAGTTAATTTTGTCAATTGTTTTGATTGTTGTAGTTGATTCGTATCAATAGCTGTTTGACAATCTAATTTATCAAATACTGACATTTCCTTTGGCTTAAAAGCCTTACCAATTGTTGATTGTTTGTCAAATAAAATGCAAAAGTCGGAAACAGAAATACCTCATTTATCAAAAACCATTTAGACAAAAATAAAAATAAAATTATCGAAATTATTCTAACTTGTCTATGAATGATCTCACTTATTGAATACTACTCCCTCCATTTTTTAAGAAGTCTCCATTTGTCACTTAAAGATTTTCATTTGTTGTTCTCATAAATAATTTTTCTATTTATATTACAAATTTTAGATAAAATTAACCTTATTCATCTACATTTTAAAATTTTAACAATGCTTATGCTCCCCACATATCTTCCACAAAATTTATTTTAATATTTTTATATTGCTTATGGTCACCAAATGTTTCTCATTAATTATATAAAAATATTTCTTATTAGTTGTACTGGTCCCCATACTTTTAGCACTAACAATCTTTTAATTTTTTTATAATGTTTATAGTTCCACTTAGTGTACGTCAAATTTATTATTCGATAAAATAATACATCTACCATTTTAAAGATTATAGTTTTCTTAATTCTCATGAACATTCGTTGTGTGAACTTCTTTGAGGAACGGAGAACGAAAGGATTGCTATTTAGTATTTTCTAATAATCTCATCTTTAATACTCCATGGATTTGCTTCCAAATCCAATATATACCCGATGTGAAAGGTGAGGAGTGGATCGTGGTTGATTAGGGGTGAGATTGTGGTAGTTCAAATCATTTGCAGAAAATACATAACAAAATGTATAATAATTAAAAAAAGTAATTATTTGCGGCAGATGAGAAAAATGTTAGAGTAATATCAACAATTTTTCAAAAAAAAAATAAAAATAAAAATAAACATTTTCATTTCTACTCTTTTAAACAATCCTCTTGGGGGTAAAAATAGTCAATTTCCTCTAGTTCTTCCTACGAGAAAGTACGAGTATATATTATTTGTCAACTTATTTCATTCAGATTCTATTTTTAAGCGAGATACTTTTTTTTTTAAGATATTAGGTATGATGATGATTTAAAAAAAAAAAAAGTGAGGAAAATAATTTTTCAAATAAAAAATAAAAATAAAAAGAAACATTTCCATTTATACTCTTTTAAACGACGAAAAAAGTGAGTAAAGTAATTATTATTCTTTCTCTCTCATTCTCCCCCTTTGCAACGCCATTTTCTCATGAATCTAGGTCACACTGACTGAGCTCTCAAACCATAGAAATGGCGTCCAAGGGCAAAGGAATAGCTTTTGATAGTTCATCTGGCAAACGAAAACGGGGTGACGATGACAATGCTGGTGATGGTAAGAGGAAAAATCGCGGCGTTGTGCAGTTCTTCGATGACGCTGCGGTCGAATTCGATGGAGATAACGACAGTGATAGCGATAGCGATTTCTTTGATGATATTGGTATACTTCTATATTTGATTTTGGTGCCATTTTTACTTTCATCATTTAAAGTGAAGGCTTGATTTTTTAAGGGTTTTTCGTTTTATTCTGAACTTGATTGTTCTGCGATTAGGTTGCTGTAATTCTCCATTTTGTCGTCTTTCCTTGATATTTCGGTTTTAGGGTATTTGCATGTAATTTTATGGGTTAAATTTTGAGTTTTTTTAATTTTGTTATTTGTACCTTAACAATTTCTAAGCTTTGTTTAGGTATCAGGTTTTTTGGTTTACTCCATTTTGTTGCATTTCATTATCCATTAGAAATTCTTTTCCTTTGTAAGACTAAGAATATATAAACCTTAACATTATATGATACATGTTTCGCGTGTGTTGTTATACTTCAATGTGGCAGTCTTTTGGTGTAGTGTAATTCTTTCTGTTTTTTCTTTGATGATATCAGTGCGCTGTTATCGTTATTTTGATGCCGTTTTTCTTTTCATCTTTAAAGTAAAAGCTTAATGTTTAAGGGTTTTTTCTCAAGCATGTTTGTTTTGTGATTAGGTTGCATTGATTCGCCATTTTATCAGTTTTCCTTGATTGTTTAAGTTTAGGGCTCTTGCATGTAATTTTTTGGCTAAAATATTGGTGTTTTTTATTTGTACCTTGGCAATGTTGAAATTTATACTCGCGTCATTTTTATGTTTGCTCTGATTTGTTGCATTGCCATATCCATTAGAATTTTTCAACTCCTAAATTTAACCGTCCATCTTTGAACTAGTTTGAAAATCAAACTGAAACAATTTTTCATGCCCTTTCCTTTGCACGATAAATAAACTTTACATTAACAGAGTGTTTGGCAATTTTCCTGGAAATTGTATTCCTCATACTCCGCTGTCTGGTTTGACAAGGGAAATAAAATGAAAATCTTGAGTGGAATAGTTTTTTATGGCTTCCCAGATATTTTCCCTTCAAAAATGGAAGGAAATCCATTGTTTTTACTCTTCGCTCTCCAACACCTCTATTTTCCCAATAGTATCCATCAATGAGACAAAAGAAAAATAAATATTTGTTACATTTTTCATTGGAAAATATTCTTCCTTCTTTTTTCCGAGGAAAATGATTTTCTGCCAAAATAAACGCCCCCTATTTAAAACATGTTTTTATGTGTGTTATAGTAGATTCCATGTGTCAGTCTTTTGGTGTAGTGTAATTCAGTTCTAATGATATGCTTATGATTTGTGTTGCTGTGCAGATTTCATAGACGATTATTATGATTCTAAAGTGAAACGTGAACCTGGAAGATACGACAATGTCCCACCTTTTTTCCCTAAAGAGGAAGAGTTGAGTGGGGATGAACTTGAAAAAATGCTAAAAGAGCGTTATAGGGGATCAAATGTTAGGTATGCCGAAGATGACTATGACTCCAAAAGATCCTTTGACAAGGATTTTATCATGCCTTCTGCAGAACCCACTATCTGGAAAGTCAAATGCAAGGTCTGATCTTTGTAATTGTTTATGCATTACTTGAATAGTTAATTTCTTTACTTTTCTTTGCACTGCATTCAGTTATTCTGCATGCTCTGATTTCTTTTTATATTGCTTTTCTGCCTCTACTTCAGGTTGGGCGAGAGAAAAATACTGTTTTCTGTTTGATACAAAAGTATGTAGATATGAGTACTTTAGGAACTAAGCTCCAGATAATATCCGCGTTTGCTGCTGAACACATTAAAGGGTTTGTCTTTGTTGAAGCCGAAAAGCAATCTGATGTTGTTGCGGTAATTTTGA
This sequence comes from Amaranthus palmeri, assembly GCA_019776075.1. Classification (NCBI taxonomy): domain Eukaryota; kingdom Viridiplantae; phylum Streptophyta; class Magnoliopsida; order Caryophyllales; family Amaranthaceae; genus Amaranthus; species Amaranthus palmeri. Next base: position 5,865 of record JAAKBH010000023.1, read on the forward strand.
ATTTAACATGCTGTTTGATATGCTCTCTCCCTTATATGCAACCTCTTGCCTGAGAATTTATTAATATAAATGTTGGTTCAGGCATGTCACCAGCTCGCAGACGTTTACTATAGCCTTGTGACACAAGTTCCATCAAATGAAGTTGCTCAACTTTTGGTTGTTAGAAAGAGGCATAGTGAAGTCAAAGAGGGCACATGGGCACGGGTAAAGAATGGAATCTACAGGGGTGACTTAGCGCAGGTTTGATATCTATTATTCAACTAGCATGCAGTCAACAATTTGTAGTACTTGCTTGTTAAGCAGAACCCATTTTTTTTAGGTGGTGGCCGTCAACAATGAGCGAAAAAGAGCAACAGTAAAGTTGATCCCAAGAATTGATCTTCAAGCTCTTACTGAGAAATATGTAATGACAAATGTTCTACTCTCTAATTTATCTATTTTAGTTTCTTTATTTGTTTGATGATACTCGAAAAGGGTTTTATTTGTTCAAAGTATGTATATATATATATATATGTGTGTGTGTGTGTGTGTGTGTGTGTGTGTGTGTGTGTATAAGTGATTGTGTGTGTGTGTGCATAAATATATAAAATGGAATGTTATTGTCATAAATAATGATGGGCGAAAATTATTATCACTCGTGCTTCTCTTTTTTGTGCAAAACTGATGTAGGCTTGTAGCAGATGGTTGTTTATATTAGATCAAAGATTAATGAGAGCTGGCCTTTCCAGAGGCATTGGGTGTTGATTTTGTTTGCTTTTAGTTAGATTTTTTGAGTTATACTTTTTGTTTCATTTGTTCTGTTTTCTTGCTGTGATACATATAATTTATCAGTCTAATAAGTTTATTACAAATTCTTACTTGAGACCGTCTGGCTCTCAAAAGCCTAGTCCAATTCTAAATATATATTGTCACAACTCTAAATATAGATTTGGGCTGGACTTTGAGAGTCGTCTTACAAAAAACGGTCTCAAGAGAGAGCACCTGTTTGTTTATGCTTTGTTTGTAAATTGTGTTGTACATGGCACACCTCTTTCAACCGTGAAGTATTACGTCTGGTGTTGCCTAAATCTACTATTTCCCTGCCTTCTGCAAATTAGGAATTGAAATAAGTGAATTTCAGGCCGATTGTGAATTGAGATATTGAATTAAGTAGCATTGATTATGTTAGATATCCCCAGTCTTGTGTAAAAACTTTTTTTTAGAAGTGCTCAACTCTATCTCTGGATTGATAGTTTATTATGGTTGAGGTATATGTGCTGTACCCCATTTTCATTATGTTTGAATGTTTTTAAAATTGCTTGCAGGGTGGGGGTGGAAGTTTGAAGAGAACAAAAGGTTCTATACCAGCTGCAAGATTGATAAGCTCAAGTGATTTGGAGTAATGGATATTTTTTTGTTTCTGTCTTAGTACCTTGGTTGATATTGTGGAGTTCTTTTTGTAGGTTTTCATTTGATTGTTAAATATTGACCTTTGACTTACTTCAGGGAGTTCCGACCACTCATACAGTACAGACGTGATCGTGACACAGGAAAAATGTTTGAGTTCCTTGATAGCCTGATGCTGAAGGATGGATTTCTATATAAGAAAATATCCATAGATTCCTTGAGCTTTTGGGGTGTTAATCCATCTGAAGATGAACTGCAGAAGTTCACAGTTCCCAGCAACGATGAATCTGATAATGTTGAGTGGCTTTCACAACTTTATGGGGAGCAAAAGAAAAAGAGTAATGTGAAGATGGACAAGGGAGGTGAGAAGGGTAGTGGGAAAGGAGAGGGTTCATCTGGATCCCAGGAGCAATCGAGCTTTGAAGTCAATGATCTTGTTCATTTTGGGTGAGACAGTGTTTTGGAGGCTTAATGGCTATATTTGCTGCTTTAGTTATATTAGTATTCATTTTGTTCTTTTGTTTTGTCTGTGGCAGCAAACGAGATTTTGGTATGATAATAGGCTTGGAAAAGGATGACAACTACAAGGTGGTTCCTTTACTTTTGTTTGTTTTTTTGGGGGAGGAGGGTGTGGTTTCACCATAATACAGTCTTTTCTGTTTCTCATTTGTCCTTGTATATTGTAGATTTTGAAAGAAGGTTCAGAGGGACCTGTGACACTGACTCTGGGGCAGAAAGATTTGAAGTATGTGCCGGTAGAGAAAAAATTTACTGCTTTAGATCATCGTATGAAGACTATATCCATCAATGATACAATCAAGATTTTAGATGGGCCAGCCAAGGTTATTTCTCGGATTTTATTATCAGGAGGTTGATGTGTCTATTGCCAAAAGATATTTTTTTCTTTCAATAATTTTTTTTTTCGTTGTTGTAGGGACGGCAGGGAATTGTAAAGCAGATTTATAGGGGGGTTATTTTTTTGTATGATGAAAATGACTTGGATAATGCTTATTCCTGCTCAAAATCCCAAATGTGTGAGAAAGTAAGGCATTGTGAAACTGCTTGTCATGGGAAGGTAATTTCATTTTATGACTTACGTTATGTTTTATGACAGTGGCTCAAATTTCCAACCACTTTCCCACTTCCCATTAGATGAAAACTAAATCATCTTTGAGGTGTGGTTGGTCCTTTGTTTTAATGTTTCTGTCTTTCACTCCTCTAATCTTCTATGTTTTTGATAATTTTATCGCATGCAGGATGAAGGAGGACCATCTAGTTTTGAAGATGATCCTTCCTCACCTAAATCACCCTTGTCACCTAAAAAACCATGGCAGATGAGAGAGAATAATTTTGAGGGTATGCATTCACTCCTTTCTTGGAATTTCTGGATCCTTTGAATTTTTTCTATAATTTGATTTTGTTTGCCCTTGGGCAGAAAAAGAAGGAATGTTCTCTGTTGGACAGTCAGTAAGAATTCGAATTGGTCCATTGAAGGGCTATATGTGCCGTGTCTTGGCCATTCGCTATACTGATGTCACTGTGAAGTTGGATTCTCAACGAAAGGTTCTTACAGGTTTGTAACTGTCTCTTTTATCTCTGTTAGACACTAGAGGAACATGTTATTGAGGCAAGTGTTTCTGCAGTTAAACGTGAGCATCTTTCCGAGGTTCGTGGACAGAGCTCCACCTCTTTGATTAGGTAATTCTGTGAATTTTGAAGCATAGGACTCTTTGTTGATAAGACTATAGTTGGTTGATTCTTGGTTTGATGGTTGAACTATTGTCACAGAGATGATCCTGATTCGAGCTCCCCCTTCAAACCATTTGACTTGCTTGGCTCCGAAGGAAATGCTAATGGTAGGAATCTTGTCTAGTTGGTGACCATTTGCTTTAAATTTCTGTTTGATTGTATGTATGAAATGGGATATTCCATGTCTCGTGCCTTTTTCTGATGATGCTCTTTTTTGTTCTTGGTGTCTGCACCTTGGTCAATTATACAAGTCAACACTGTTGTGAACTCACTTGTCAGTAAGAAAATAATTAGGAGGAGGTTTAGAAAGGCATAAGAAAGTAATGGCTCCATAGCTACCATCCCTTTTGGGTGCAAAACCAGGATGTAGGACTTGGGGCCCTATATCCTTATATCCTTATGTCTTTTATCAAAAATAATAATTAGTCACATGCTCGTATATAGAATGAAAAATTATAATGTATAATTATTCAATTTCTATTTCCATCTATTTATCTTTACTATTAAATAATTAAAAGACTTTGTAGGGGTTTGTTTCTTTTTTGTTGGCAAAATAATTAAGTTTAATTAAATTAATCCATACAGAATCTGCTTGATTTGGTAATTTTACACTTATTCTAGCAGTTTCCTTAACGAGTTGCAAATACTATGTGAGTCATTTTTCTGGCAACATAAAAGCTTGTACATCCTTCTGTCAATTAGCTCCATTTTGTCCCGATAAGGTATTGAATAGGTAAAGTTGATGATTACGTTGCGGGAATAATACTGATAAGTGTTGAAGTGTTGAACCCAAGCCTCCACTTGCAAAAACAAATTTTAAGATTTTAATTTTATCCAATGGAGATAGCAGCTTCCAGAAATCAGTGATAGATTATAGAGTAAGAATCCTTCACACACACACAAAAAAGGGATGGGAGCATAAGTAATTCAGGAGATTTTATAACTTGCAAGCCGTTTGTAAAAGGTGTAGAGATTGGTGGAAATGCATTTCATACATAATGAACTGTGCAGTTTGCCACCATTCTGTTTATTTCGCAATTCTGTACTTAATGAAGTTCCATGTTGAGCATGAAAACTCTTTCTATGACTTCACTCATATTGATTAGTGTTTAGAAAATGAAAACTATGTCTTTCTTGTTTGTGCTTGCATAGATTGGTTGCAACAAGCTAGTGGTTCAGCTGATGCAGGTGGTTGGAATGTTGGAGGGTCGTCTAGTGAGAGGTATGATCTAACTCTAGTTTTAAGTGTAATTGATGTTTTTCTTGTACCATTGTACTCCTAATGGTTGCCATATTACTCCTCTCCTCTTGCTACCCTTTATCCTTTTTTTACTTTTTGATCTTCAATGGATGAGATGCTATATATCTCATTAGTGCGTTATTTATATGCTTAATCTATTGTTGTACTTAGTGGGTGCTCTGTTGTTTCTTTCTCAGCTGTCACTTATCACTATTAGATTGAAGATTTTTCTGAATACTTGGCTATTTTTGCTATGATCATGCTCCTTCTTTCACCCTTGACATAGCCTCTGAACAACCTAATTTGTTTTAGCGACTTTTCTTAAGCAACCTATTTCTAGTGGATGTAAATAGCATTGCTGCCTTTACTGGTGCTTCAGATTACTTGCCTCTTAAAAGTTAATGAGCTACTATGAAGCTTCACTGTGTAAATGAGGTTGTTATTAAAACACCATATAAGATGATCTTATCAAATTGTTGCTCTAATTTAAAATTATTCTGATCAGGAATCTAATATGAAAATGATCTCAAGAATTATGAACATTGAAATAGTTTAAGCACATACATTGAAAATATGATGAAGGAATGATGACATAAGGAAGGGTTTGGAAGTTGCAATAATTAATGACACAATGAAGGAAATTCCTCTTAGTTGGTTTGGGCTCCTAGTAAGGAAAGTGGATGTTTGGAACCATTGAGATTTCAAAAGAGGAAGAGGGAGACCAAAAAGGACTTGGATGGCAGAGTGAGGAAGGATAGGAGATAGGAAGAGGGAGGTCTTAAAGTCCATATGACTAGTGATAGGAATGCATGAAAGAGGAGAATTTATGTGCACAATCATTGTTATTACCATGTGTAGTAGACCCCATCTTCCGAGAATAAGACTTAGGCACAATTGTTGTTAGCTTATTAAGCTTAAGCATTATTTGCACAATATATTTCCTCTAGTTGAACTTAGTTGCTACATTTCTTGTTTTTACGCTATCTAATGCACTATTTTAACCCTTAATATTTTAAGTTGCATATACCGTTGATATTATAAAAATATGCATGAATTGAAGACGAATCATACAAGTTCTTATTTGACTCTGCTTTTTCTTGTACATAAATACATAAAGAATAAAAAGCGAAATAACATTGATTGATGAATAGTTGTCATTATGCAAGTGTTACAATTAATTCTAACCTGAGGTAGTACTAAAACAATCAGATTGTGGAATCAAATAGAACAAAATACTGCAATAGTCTTTTTAATATTTAAGTGGGATATACTGAATATGATTATGGCAATGATCTCTTTGATATTTCTGTTTCATTTGACTTTTTTGGATTACTGGCTTACCGCCTTCCCTTGTTCAGCTTATGCTAATATTTTTAAGCTAGAGAAAATTTAAGGTCAGCTAACAAAAGCACTTAAACTTTCATTTGATTATTGGTGCATTATTGAAAACTGAACAAAAATTTTCTAATTGTGAAAAATGACGTCATTGTTATGTTGTCTTTCATGTATTTGTTTTAATCTAAGTTTTTGATCTGATGGTTTGTGTCAATGTGTATGAAAAAGGAACAACTGTTTTGATTCGGCCACAGTGGTTCAGGCCGTCAGTATGCAGACATGTTGTTTTGGAGTATATGCATTCATTTTAAAGTATGAACCTCACACAGGGTCGTATTGCGACCAAGAACCTTGGGCGTGAAACCAATTTATGAACTTTGATCTCAAACTTTCACTAATTATTTTATTTGGATCTGTTTACTGGAAGTTTTTTTTTTTATTTTTTTATTTTCTTCTTCATATAATGCCTAGTTCCTTTTTTGGTTTATTATTTGATACTTTCATGTTGCTGGTTATAATGTAAATTTTTCAATGCAGGAGTGCTTGGCCTGCTTTTCCTTCCTCTACGGCCTCGGTAGAGCTCTGTTTTTCCTGCCTCTGCATATGAATGATTCGATCTTTTTTTCTTACCTACACACTTCTCTCAATACCTCTCTAGCTAATTTTCTTGAAAAGTTTTTGTTTGTTATGCTCATTCTTCTAACAAGTCACGTTCTTTTCTTATGCAGCTTGAAGTCGGCACCACAGCTACTGACCCACCTTCTTCTGCTCCTAATGATAACTCTAAAGGTAAAGACATTGTTTAGCTAGATCTTAGAAAGTACTCTACTAAGGTACTTGGCATATTCTGAATTTGATTGTCCACATGCTTTTTTCTACAAGCTGTTCACCCTATATTTTAAAAAAAAATCCTATCTTGCTGCATATTCTGGTTTTGATGGTCTTGGAGTACTTGCTACATGCTTTTTTCTGCAAGCTTTGCTGACAAGTTTTCTGAATTCTGGCCGTAAACTTGTCTCCAACCCCTTCTTTTTCTATATTTCAGTTACTGTTTAAATCAATGCCAAAAGCTAATGTAGCTTATTAATTGATATGGAGATGATTATTAATTACCCATTTGAAGGTTGCATGTTTAGTCTTTTAATGCTGTTTTCTTTTGTTTTTTTTTTCCCCACATTTAGATGAAGATAATGGCTGGTTGAGTAAAGTTGCCGCTGTCAATAGCAGTGACGCTGGAGGTTGGGGCTCAAGTTCGGGTGGTTGGGGTAAAGAAAAACAACCTGCTGGGGATCAAGGAGGATCCTGGAATGCTGGTGGATCCAGTTCAAACCAAGACAAGGCAAATACCATTGCGGTAAACAGTTGGGGTAGTCAACCTGCTGATAAGGGCCAACCTGATGCTTGGGACAAAGGAAAACGTACTGAAGATACTAGTTCTTTTGGTGGTTCAGGTTGGGGTGCTCAGAAAAGCTCAACTGATCAGAGCACAGAGAAGGATAGCGGTGGTTCATGGGCTGAACCTAAGAGCACTCTGGCCCCTGCTGTAGATTCTTGGGGCAAAGCAGCAGCAGATGGATGGGGTAAAAAGAATGATTCAAAAGAGAGCAGTGGATGGGGAGAGGGGACTGGTGCTAAAGATACGAATTCTGAAGTTCCAAGTGAAGATCCTTGGGGATCGGTTGCAAATAAGCAGGGCGACAAGGATAACTCAAAACGAAATGAATGGGGAAGCTCCTCTAACAAACCCGCTTCAGATGGAAATGGCTGGGGATCTAGCTCTGGTGGCTGGAAAAACCCACAGGAGGAAAGTGCTGAGGCTAGCAAAGGGTTTTCTGGTGGATGGAAGAGTAGCGAAGGCGGAAAGGACACTTGGGGGCAGTCTGGTGGAAAGGACTCTTGGGGGCAAGCCAAAAATTTTGAGAATGATGGAGGATTTAATAGGGGCCAGGGGTCTAGTGGGAGGGGTCGGGGACGTGATCATTTTGGAAGAGGAAGAGGAAGGGGAAGTTCATTTGACAAAGGAGATGACTACCAAGGCTGGAATAAGTCAAATAAAGATGATGGGGATGGCGGATGGACATCAAAAAAGTAAGTGGTTTCCGTATTAATTTGTGTCTAGTCTTTATTAACTGGAATTTGATGTGGCTATTCAGCTGCATAATGCAAGACCTGGAATTGTACTGTCATGTGCAATTTTGCGAGTGCTGTTCCGTGACAATATCCTAGAGTTTTCTTGATATTGACTCCCTCCATTTAATAGTATCATGATTATTATCTTTGTTGTACCATTTTCACTGCAATTCTGCTAAACTCGAGTCTGATGATGTTTTGTTTTGTTCCGTTGTTTTTCTTGCTGACTTGTACTCTTTCAGATTTGCCGTCTCCTTTAATCATCTCTTCAATAGCTTTAAGTATGTCTGAGGAAGTTACTGATGCTCTCCTGGTCCGCTGGATCTTATTTTCAGCTTTGTCTGTACTGTTTGCATCTTAGGGTTTTTAAGAATAAATATTTTTCTGGTTTTATACTCTTGTCTCCTTTTATCATCTTTTTGATGGATATACCCGTTTTAACACGTTTAATAATTGTTCCGTTCCCCCCTTTGCAGAGACTCTCCTCAAACTAGTTGGCAGGGAGCTTCTCCTGGTTCCTCCAGTTGGGGTCAAAAAGATAATGACACACAAGCTGGTGGTTCTGATGATGGATGGGGAAAAGCTGCAAATAAGAGCAACAACAATCAGGGTGCTTCTTGGGGTGGAGGGCAGGAGAATAATGCAACGGATGGGTGGAAGAACACTACTTCTGATTCGGGTGGTTGGTCAAAAGGTGGGGATGCAAGCCAGGGTAAGAGTTGGGGCAAAGATTTTGGCAGCGAGGGTGGAGAATCTTGGAGTAAACCAGGTGGAAATAACAGTTGGAATAATGATAATGATCAAGGGCGTGGCGGATTTGGTGGAAGAAGAGGAAGAGGTTTTCGAGGAGGCCGTGATCAATCTGGCAGAGGTTTTCGGGGTGGTCGTGGAGAGTTTGGCAGAGATGGTGGTGGTAGATCATCTGGTCGTGATCAGTATGGTGGGAGAAGTGGAGGTGAAGGTGGCTCATTTAATAGTAGAAACAATGAAGGTGGCAGTTGGGGCAACAGTGGAGGCTGGAATTCTGGTGGGGATGGTGAAGATAGAAGCTGGAAAAAGCAAGGGGAAAGTGATTCATCTTGGGGAGGTGGTAGCAGTGGTGGCAGTGGGGAATCCAAAGGATGGGGGAAACAAAGTGAAGGGGGTTCTTGGGGAGCTGGGACTGACAATAAAGCTAGTGGCGATAACGGGGGAAGCAAAGGATGGAGCAATGGTGGTGGCTGGGGAGGCAGTAAAACAGATGGAGATAACAGCAATGGAGGTAGAGGATGGAGCAGTCGGAATGATGGTGATGGCTATCGCGGTGGTGGTCGTGGTGGTGGCTGGAGAGGCAGTAAAGCAGATGGAGATGGCAGTAATGGTGGTAGAGGATGGAGCAATCGCGATGAGGGTGATGGCTATCGTGGTAGAGGTCGTGGTGACCGTGGTGGTCGTGGTGGCCGTGGCTATCGTGGTCGTGGCAGTGGTGGCTATGGTGGTCGTAGTTCTTGGGGAGCTGGAGATGAAGCTGAAGAAAAGGGGGGGAGTAACCCAAGCTCGTCTTGGGGTGGTGGAGGTGGTGGAGCCGGGTCTTGGGGAAAGCCATCATCTGATGGAGGTGGTGGTGGCAGCTCATCTTGGAGTGGTGGATCTTGGGGTAAGCCAACATCTGATGAAGGTAGTGGTGGAGCAGGAGGTGGTGTTGGTTCATCTTGGAGTAGTGGAGCCAAGGCTGAAGCTGGGTCTTGGGGAAAGCCAACATCTGACCAAGGTGGTGGTGGTGATTCTTCTTGGGGTGGTGGAGCCAAGGCTGGAGCTGGGTCGTGGGGAAAGCCTCCATCAGGTGACAGCACTGATGCTGGAAGTGGAGGTGGCGGTGGCTCATCTTGGGGTAATGGAGGAGCCAAGACCGGATCTGGTTCTTGGGGAAAGCCATCATCTGATGAAGGTGGTGGAGCCAAGGCTGGAGCTGGGTCGTGGGGAAAGCCATCCTCTGGCGAAAGCAGTGGTGCAGGAGCCGGAAGTGGTGGTGGCTCATCCTGGGGTGGTGGATCGGGATCTGGATCTGGATCTTGGGGAAAACCACCATCTGGTGAAAACAATGAAGCAGGTAGTGGAGGTGGTGGGTGGGGAAAATAGCAAGCCTTAAACTTGTGAATTGCCTCCATTGTATAAAATGTCTGCCTTCATTTTATGTTAAGTTGAACTGTTCCTGTTCCCCCACCTACATGGTTGATTGTACAAAACATGTTCATTTTGAGAACAGATTGTAGAACCAGTGACTGACTTTTCTAGTTTTTGATGTTTCATCAATGAATTTCATCCTTTTTATTATTACCCCTTTTTTTTATGTTCATCCATGTCCTCCTTTTCAAAAGCATCATCAGCCACACTACCTTATGATTGTTACATAAATCCCAAGTCGTTTACCATCTTCAATAACTTCTGGGCATTACTTAATTTTACTTAATAAAAAACATAAAAATATGCAATGTGAATGTATGATGATGGATTGAATATTTTTTGTGTTCCAAAATACTTACGTACTCAAATGCACTTATATAATTCTTAATATTTTTAATTATGTATAATAAAAAATTATTATTTAAATTCATAATTTTTGCATTAAGATGAATTAAGTACTTATAAATTAAAAATTAATTAAAAATAATAAGTAAATAATACAATATATTTTTTTTGAGTGAACAATATATCTAATATTGCAAGTAATTTGAATATATTTTCTTTTGATTCTTTTGGCAGAAACATCTATTTAAAATTCAAAAATAGTAGAAAAGTAATTGTTTAATATATTGTTTTGTCTTTTTATTCATCATGTTACTCTACCTCCATGTTTTTCACATTATCACTCTTGAAGTTATTTTATAGATTTTTAAAATAAAAAAAAAATCCTAGCAAGCTACTTGATAAAAAAATCCCTCCATCCAATTCTCTACCACAAAATTCACTTACCATTTACAAAGGGCACTAATATACCAAAAGCCAAGCAAAAACAACAAAAATCTTTCTGACAAAAAAAAAAACCAAAAATCTAAAAAAAAAACAAATAATATGCCACTCACTAGTCACTATATTTTTAAAATAGATTAAATAAAGAGTGTGTTTAACAGATGACTGATAGTGGTAGTTGGTATAGCTAATTATAGTTGCTGATTTGATCAGTTGACTATATTAACTGATTTGACCAACTGATTTTGAATCCGCCGGTCCGCTATAAACAATTTGTACAAAAACAGTTTATTCGTATCATTAAGCTATTCCAACCAGCTAATTTACCAAACAATAACATTAGTTGATTTGACCATCTAACTTTCTATTTATATCAAAATAAGCTAAAACTGTTCAATAAATTAATTTGCCCCAAAAAAAACACCCAATTTAAAACTACTATATTATGAGTTGCCAGTGGATATTATCGTCTAGCACTTTCTCAACTGTTCTATTGCTCTCTTCCTGACGGACTGGCTCCAAATTCATCAATGGCGGAATCACCCTCAATCCGTTTCGGAATCCTTGGTTGTGCTGAAATTGCCTGCAAAGTCTCTCGAGCCATCCGTCTATCTCCAAACTCAACCCTTCATGCCATTGGTAGTCGTTCCATTGAAAAGGCTCAAACCTTCGCCAAATCCAATGGATTCCATCCTTCAACTAAGATTTACGGGAGCTATGATGAAGTTCTTGATGACCCAGAAGTCGATGCTGTTTATGTGCCATTACCCACTAGTCTTCATCTGTATTGGGTAGTTCGTGCTGCCCAGAAAAAGAAGCATGTTCTTCTTGAAAAACCTACTGCTTTAAATGTGAAAGAATTGGATATGATTTTAGGTGCTTGTGATTCAAATGGGGTTCAATTTATGGATGGTACAATGTGGATGCATCATCCCAGAACTAAGGTTATGGCTGATTTTTTGGCCGATACTCAGCGTTTTGGTCAGCTTAAGACTGTGAGTGATTTATGTTGAAGAATTTGTATGTTTTTACATTTATTGTTTGTTTTCATTGTGAATTTATAAATTCTTGATGGGTTTTAATTGGATTCATGAAGTTCAATTTGTATGCTTGTGATTTTTATTGAGGAGAATGGATTTGATTTTGGTTTCAGATTTACGATCATCATAAATTCTACTAAAGCAATAGAAGGAAGAATTTTAAGAGTATTTTCCCGCCTAATTCTACTAGCTTTTAAGTTTTATTTTATTCCATATTAATTTGCTTAATTAATTTAACCTATATTTGATTTTGCCTCTCATATGTTTTCCATTGATGCTTCTTTTCAATTCTACAATAGTCTTTAATAACCAATTTTTTTTCTCATATGTTTTTCAAAAAATTCTTATGATTCCGTGCTTAGCACAGTATGTACCCAGTGGATTATATTAGAAAAAGTTATTTAAATCATATGCTCTTCTTGAAAGTTAAAGATGATGTTTAGTATGAGAGTCCATTAAAAACAATCTATTTACAAGGGTAAGGTTGTTTACATACAATGCCCCCAAGTCCAGCAGAATCACTTAATGACATTAGTGTAAAACCGTATAAGAATGAAATGTTGTATGTGGCTTTTAATTGATTACAGGATAAATAAGTTCAAATAATTGTCCATAAGTTTATCTTAGAATGTTAAACCAAGGAAACCGAGGACCACAACTGAAGGACAAAGCAAGGATAGCATGAACTTACTGGATAGCTGTATCTCCTTATTTAGTATGTTGTTAGTACCTTAGTAGTGTTTTTGCTGTTTTTGGTGAGACATGGATAAGTACAAGTATTATATTTCAGATAGGTGCTACATTTATGTTTTACGCTATCCAATGCGTAATTTTAATCTTTAATATCTTTAATTTCATACTTCCTCCGTTCTAATTTACTTGCTACCATTGCATGAGCACATATATTAAGGAGTTACTGTGCAATGATGAGTAGTAGGTGGAAAGTTGTTTTTTTGGAATTTTTTAATACTCCCTCCGTCCCTTTTAGTATTGTCCACATTTCAATTTTGGGTAGTCCCTCTTTAATTGTCCACTTTCCTTTTTTGGCAAAACTTTTTACCTAAATACCTCCAACTACTCCAACTTATATTATTTAATAATACCCAACTACCACCTTTTCAATTATTATATTCACTTAAAATACCCTACTACCACCTTTTTCAATTATTATAATCACTAAAAATACCCCACTACTATTTTTCCTTATTTTGCGTGCCCACTTCAAAGTGGACAATACTAAAGGGATGGAGGGAGTATTATTTGTTGAAAAATGAAAAAGAAAAATATGAGTAATTAGATATAGAGTATGATAATAATAGGAGTAGGTATAACTTTAAATGATTGGTTTTTTACTAAAAAGGAAATGTAGTAAGTAATATAAAATTTCTCAAAATGGAAGGAACGGAGGAAGTATGATAAAAGATTCTAAAAAGTTAATATTATGAAAATATGCATTAAGACGAATCAAACAAGATCTCACTTAACTATATTTTACATTATACATAAAGAAATAGAAGTATATGCCAAGTAAGGTCAGTTGAAGAACAATAGTTGCTACAGAATTTGTGGGAACTATTAAAATCCAGAGGAAGTATATACTATGGGTTGTAATGTGTAATCTCTTATTTTTGGATGGGTAATGTCTATAGCTGTTTTGGAGTGAAAGCCACTCGAAGTGCTTAATGAATTAATACAACAATATTCCGTTCATTCTCTCTCTCTTAAGCTACTGTATTCTTTCTTTGCCTTGTACTGTCTTCACAATCAGCCTCCCCCATCTGCTCACTGTCCTAGAGGCTGCCACCCCTCAGTGGTGTCCCACCGCCGTCGGCATCACAAGAACTTAGTAGGAGTAACAAGTAGCAGTGTCTTTCATGTATGTGTGTGTCCATTTTGTTGGGCATTGATGTAGGTTCGAGGAGCCTAATGATAGGGGAAGTTGAAGACGAACTGTGAATTGATATGCATTGATATGGTTTTTCGTTTGTTATCTGTTTACCGAGCTGAATCTTTTTACCCTAATATTTCAACTGAAATCATTAATATTAAGAATCAACTTCTATCCAAAATTTCACGGATTGAAGCATATACTAACCAACATTGTGAAACAAAATATAAAAATTAACCCCTAATGTTAATCAAAAAGCCTTAAGAGGAGAGGAGAGCAACACACGAATGGTAGCCACCGGTAGGCGACTTCACCTTCGCTTTGAAGATTATATATTGTATGATTTTGTGGTTTTTATGCTTTTATCCAACATTGTGGTGCCTTGTCTTGTCTAAATGAAGGTTTTTGGAATAAGTTTCACATTGATACTCGTCAACACGTTATTGGCAATGTATTGTACTTTGTACTTGGAAGTTGGAAACAATTGCTAACACACAGTCAGAACTGTGTACTTTCTTGTTCAAATGGTATAGTATGGGAATTGCTAAACACCTAAACCTATGCTCATTATTTAGTCATCATAAGACATGTCAAGTTGGGAGCTATATATCATATATGTGATCATATATGTTTGCTTTGAAGAATGTTTTGAGATGTAGTCTGATGTGAAAGCATATTAGGAAGATATCGTGATTTATGTTGTTATGATTATGAGCGAGTTTCCGAGGGTCTCACTGGCTGCAACCTCCTTATCTCCTTTGATAAGGGTATGGTATGCCACTTCGTACCGTCCCAGTTCCACACCTTGATTATAGCTTCTATGACCGAGATATATAGGGTATGATGATGATGATGATTTTTGAGCGGGGTATTAATTATCACTGTATTTATCATATTCATGCTCTGTGCAGGTACAAGCATGTTTTACCTTTGCTGGTGATGACGACTTCCTCCAAAATGACATTCGAGTGAAACCCGATCTCGATGGCCTCGGTGCTCTTGGTGATGCTGGTTGGTACTGCATAAGAGCAATTTTGTGGGCTGCAAAGTACGAACTACCAAAGTTTGTGACGGCATTGAGGAATCCGACTAAAAATGATGCAGGGGTGCTGTTATCCTGCGGTGCCTCTTTGCAATGGGAAGATGGCAAAGTAGCCACTTTTCACTGCTCTTTTCTAGCTCACTTAACAATGGATATAACCGCTATCGGAACTAAAGGCACCTTGCATGTCAATGATTTCATTATTCCTTACAAAGCAGACGCAGGCTCGTTTTCGACAGTCTCTGAAGCTGGGTTCACTGACATGGCTTTGGAATGGGATAAAAAACCGAGTCAACACATCGTCACTGCAGACTTTCCACAAGAAGTTGGTATGGTAAAAGAGTTTTCAGCTTTGGTTGACGGTATAAAACGACAGGGTATCGCACCCAACAAGAAGTGGCCTACGATTACCAGGAAAACACAACTTGTAATTGATGCCGTTATCGCCTCCATCGATAAAGGCTTTGAGCCGGTTGAGATTTCGTAAAATGCAGAGCTTGTGCTGCTGTTGCCTGTAGGTCACTTGTTTGATTTTTCAATCACACTCTATTTATTGTGAGTTGTGAAGAATAAATGGGATCAACATATTGTAAAAGCCTCAAAAACTAGAGGTGACTATTGGATATTGGGTTAGATTAATTTTGGATTTTTAATGTACTTGATCAACATTTTAATTTGATTTTAGTTTTTGTTTGTGGACCCAATCATACCCAAATCGTGATGTTGTCGTTCATAACATGTTAATTTGTCCAATCGACATAGTGTTATTATCATATCTAAGTTCTCGTGGCTATCAACACCTTGTAGTTAATAGTTCTACAAGAATAATATTAATACGGTCATCAGATAAATTTACTGATAACATCATTTTAAGTCATTATAAAATGCTAGTCATTGCAAGAAAATACTCAAAAGCCAATTAATAGTATTTGTAAAATGTAATATTACTATCTATAGTAATTTGATTTATTAAAATTTTTATAGTTAGGACTTGGGAGAGTAAGGGAGTAACTCAGTTTCGATTCAAGGTATCCATATATTAAAGCCATATGGAATGAAGATACAAGCAAATAAGGTGATATACTACTAGATGGAAAAGTTTGGAAAAAGAGGCGTCCCACATCGGTAGATGAGTATTGGTATGAACCAGGCATGACAATAAAAGCTGACTCTGACAATAGAGTAAGGCATCTTTGCGCTTGGGGCAATGACGCAGCTAGTGAGGTAATAACCGAGGCGCGTCAATTGCTGGTTGAAAACTATTTCCAAACCCCCTCTTCGGCCTGGGCTTGACCTGGGCCGTCGAGAATTTCTGGAAGGGCTCCCTCTCACCAGGGTAAAGCCCTACAACTCAAGTTTAAATTTTGTTTTGAGCGTTTTATTTATGAAATGCTCTAATTAATTTCTCAGTAATCATTACTTTCAAAAGTAATTTTCAGATTAATGTTTTAATGTAATAATTAATTTTGTGTTGGGGAATTTTATAATCTGAAAAGAGTATTTAAAATGCATTTATTCAAGCAGGAATGTTATCCTAATTTAATACGACTAAAGTTAAAACAATCTATATAATGTTGAAAATATGCTTATCGTTTACCGATGTGGGACAAGTATCCTTTTGGAGAGGTTTACCACGTTGAATACCGAATAGCCAGAACAGCTTTATGGGGTTTACTGTTTGAAATTAATCCCAGTAGTTAAAGCATCCCAGATTCTTTGTTTAGCAGCAAATTTAGAAGATATGCTTAATGTAACATTTAAAATTTTTTGATGATGATGTTGTGCAAACGAATAAATGAATGAGTTGTGATTGTGGGATTTAAAACGTTGTTACTTCAAAATTTGCCAAATTACGTTGTGTCGAGTGTAACAATTTGGCACAATAACATCTATGCACGATGATTTTGAGTAACATTATCAATCAGTCTAATATAGAGAGAAAAACTGAGCCAACAAACGCACTCAAACCGACAAACAATACAAATAATAAGACGCAACTTAACACATGTTCATAGATACCTTACAATACCCTCAAATTAAAAGGATTTATATGACTACGATAATTCAACAATTGCATCAAGTTTTACACTCACTACTGTTTGATTCGCACTCGTACGAAGTTCCTCTCAATACAAACCACTCTTCATCTTAAGGCTCAACAACCAAAAAATAAAACTGGATGGTTAGTGTTTGTTGTGAATGGGACATTTGTGATCTTATTTTTCAATCCTTAGCTTTGTGTTGATATTCCTTTTACTGCCCGAGGGCTGATCTGCGTTATTTATATTCTTGAATGGTATTTTTTTGCGACTTGCGAGATCTATGCTCGTCACAGGACTGAAAATATGATACTCTCTTTGTCTTTGAAAGTTTGACCATTTAACCCATTAAGTAGTTTTCATAGCCTATTCCTTCATAATGAAGGAATTGCCTAGTTTTCATAGCCTAGGACTCACAAAATGGGAAAGCATATTGGACTGAATTTGGGACGGAGGATCTTCAATGTAATGTAGAGAAGAAAGCCAACCCTTGATCCCTCATCATTTGATAGCCACAACTCCCAAATACAATCAACAAAGTGGGCACTTTCTCAAAAAAAACAGAAACAAAGCTATAAGGATGAATCTTGGATTGGAAGACTTGGATCTTTGATCATCCAAGGCCAACAATCCCCTAACACACTCAAGGAATACTCTTGAATGCACTAGTTTATGATCTTGTACTACTCAAGATCTTGGAATGTTCATACACATTAACAAAAAAACAAAGGAGAGAAATCCAATGTTGATATTTTTATTCAAAACTCAAAACTGATTTATTACAAGACTTGGGTCCTTATTTATAGGTTTATGAAATGAAGATACAAATGCTTAAGACCTCTAATTAATAAGCAAACTAATAGTACTCCCGTGCAAACACGTGTGTTTATTAAAAACAAGGAAAACATAATGTCATCAAAATATGCAGCTGCTGCCCGACTATTCTTGCGGACAGGTGACCTTCCACCTTACTTTTAACTGTCTTCTTGGGCTTTCCAGGAGGTGTTGAGAGTTCTTACGGAAAGTATCTAGTGCAAAGGTTCCATTTATACCCTTCATAATATCTAAGCTCTCCAAGTTTTCTCTGAAACACGCCACGTAAGTGGGCTACTCAGCTGTTTCCTGATCAAGTGTTCTGACGCGTCTGTTGGTGTGTGGGTGTCTTCTAGTTTTGATTTTCGTGATCATGTATTTAGGACTTGGATGACTAGACCCATATGCAAGGGTTTCATTTTCATGCTCCATGCCACACCATTCATCACGGTTCGCTTTGGCCAACATGTGCAAGGTCAGCCGGTCATGGGTGTCGTGCAAAAGAGCTGCTGGTGCACTTGGTATGCTTGAAGTTTCATCATGTAGCCTTCTTTCCTCTCTTGAGTTGTCATGAGCTTCCACATTTGTTCCACATATGATGTTTCAACCAAAGATACTGTTAAAAAATAAGAACATGTTGATATGTATAAGATTGAAACAAGACCAATAAAACATTACTGGTAGTGATAGACATCCCATATGTTGTAGCACAAACAACAATATTCGAGATCATAGCTTACGCAATGATATATGGGGTTTGAATGGTCGACCATGAAGTTCTTCCAAAAATACCTTTTCCATGTTAATATCACTTACTTTGGGATGATGGTCTCATCAATGACACCTAACCTAATCAAGAAACATGCTCCATTTTTGCTGGTTTCGCCATTTCTAAAAAGGTAATCTCTAATCCCACATCGCTAGAAATGAAGTGAAAGATTTGAATATGATTATGACTCTCTATAATTTTTGTTGGAGATGGTATACATGGGTGTGTCCTGTGGCTGTGGTAACTTGTGATTTGTGAATATGGAGACAACATATAGTCTGAGTTAGAGGCCTTTCTCTGTTAAACGCATGACTAAGTAACTATATTGTTGGAGAAAAAATAATTGAAATTTTACTTATATAAGGCCTTTTTTATTTTTTGCCGGTGGCTCAAAAATTGCAAGGAACATCACTGGTCCGAGCTTGAAATTGGGGAGATAGTTACCCAATTTTTGATGGATTATTTTGGATATAAGTAGGAGTTATTAGGTATTGTGATTGTTGTTTTGGTTGTTTTCAATCTGCTCTTCATTGCTTCTCAATTCTTGATGGAAATGGGTCAAGGTTTGACTTCTTCAAGAATTAGAAGTATTTATTACCAAACCAATTGCTTTGTATTGCGACAATCAATCCGCTCTTTATATAGATAAAAATCCTGTATTTTATGAGCGTACAATGAATATTGAAATTGATTATTATTATTATTATTATTATTATTATTATTATTATTATTATTATTTTACGCGGAAGGCTTATTACAATAATCTTATATGGCAACCTATAATCAAATTGTTGATCTTTTAACAAAAATTATACATTTTCTTCATTTTAATCACTTATTAACCAAACCAAATGTTATATCTAATCCCTATTTTGAAGGGTATGTTGAAAACTATAAAGAGGGTGTTTGACAAATGGCTGATAGCTGTGGTAGCTGATAGCTGATTATAGTGACTGATTTAACCGACTGATTTTATTAACTGGTTTGACCAACTGATTTTGAACCCGTTGCTATAAGCAACTTGTTCAAGAACAGCTAATTCGTATCTATAAGATATTTCAACCAGTTAATTCACCAAACACTAGCATTAGCTGGTTTGATCACCTAACCCTCTATTTATATCAAAATAAGTTAAAATCGCTCAATAAACTAATTTGACAAACACTCTCGAAGTCTTTGGGATAAAGAAAGTATGCCACAACTCAAATACTTGTTAAAAACAAACAAATATTCATATAAGTTCCTACATATATACAACAATTCACACCCAAAAGTACAACATAAATGTAAATAAACAAGCTAGAAAAAGGCAAATTAGAAAATTGAGAATTAAGCATACATTAATCTCCTACTTAATCAAATTAATTATATGTATGCATACTAATACTAATACCTTTAAATATGTAGAATATATATTAAGCAATTAATCCTATTATTTTCTCGGTCGAAGGTTTGAAGTAAGTACCATATTTTTCAGATAAAATTGTCCTAAATTTATTTTTCACATAACTCTCTTCTTCTGTCAGCGTACCCGATAATCAAGAGAAAGTTGGATTGGTGTTTTTTTTCAGTGAATTTGACCGGGTCTTCCACTTCCTATGCCAGGCCTTGTTGGCTTCCTTATGGCCTTTGTTTCAATACTTCCCTGCATTTATCAACATAATGATTAATACTTCCTCCGTTTTTTTTACTTGCACCGAAACACCTTTTTACGCAGTCTAATGCGTTTATCGAGTTTCTTATATCTAGAATTATATTCAACTAAAAATTATTAAAATTTGATATAATGAAAGTATTCGACGAGACGAATAAAACAAGATCCCACATGACTAGGTTTTTTTCTCGTTTAATAGCCGCACTATGCAAAACAATATCAAATGATGAATAGTGTAAAAAGTGAAAATAGTGCAACTAACAAAAACGAAGGAAGTAGGTGTTTAGCTCTAGCTAATTATTTATATTTATTGTTCGAAATAATTTTTATAAATTCTAAAGTCGGATTAATCTTATTTTTAGTTATATTTTGATTTATAAGAGGAAAATTTAATTTTAAAAATCTCACCTTTTGCTCGTTATATTGTCTTTTAATTCGATTATTTTTTAGAAAACCGACCTTCATATTGCATTTTCTTTTTAAGTACTAATCTCATTAAATTACTTGCAAAATTCAGAATTAAGAACCAAATGGCCGTCGGACTTTTAAATGAAAACACAGTATAAAAATCGGATTTTTAAAAAATAATCGAAAAGTGGGATTTTTAAAAGACAACGAGCAAAAGGTGAGATTTTTAAAATTAAATTTTCCTAAATAAAATTGATTCAGCTATTAAAACAAAATTTGCAATAACGCTAGTCTTTTTAATTTGAACCCTAGCTAGATTTCACACTTAATAATAACCAATTAGTGTGCTTTGTTGAAGTGATTAATAAATAGTGAAAGTGGTAATGAAAAACTAGTGAAATTTTAGTTGAAAAATCTATCAGCAAGTTTAATTTTTTATCATGCTTGTTCGAAAAATTAATATCCATAAATAATGAGTTACATTTCATAAAAAATTGCATGATAAATAATATTTTCCATTATCATCATTTAATACCAACAGTGAAACGATTTTTCGACATAGATTTAATTAACTCTAGCTAAATCTCACCTTCCAAATAATGTTTAAAATACATTTCAATTCAATTCCGGAACTAATTTTATGTCTTAATTCATAAAATTAGTTTTAGGTAGTAAATTGTTTTTTAATTTTGTATACAATTATTTCCAAAAAAAATGGATATAATTAATTTTTTTCTCATTATTAAAGTATCCATCTATACAAAATACTCCTTTCTTCCCTTTCAAATCTGCAAATAATATATCTCAAAAAACTCTCATAAATTTATTTTTTTTTAAATAGCGTATTATAAAAACTTATTGTACTTGCACCCTACTTAACCCACGTTTTCAATTCCAAATATCTCTAACTATGCAATTTAAAAAAATTATGAAAACTAAAAATATATACTTTAAATTAACATGATTCATCAAACAAAATTTTATATAATTATATATATATCTTTTTTGGGAAATCATATAACTATATTTAAATTACTTACAAATTAACGATAATAAACAAGTCAATCAGATTGATAAATAGTACCGTAGTCAACACGGGTGCAAAGTATAGTACTTACAGAATCAATAGGAGCAGAATCAGTCCCTGGCTCTATCACGCCGTCGCCGTCACCGTCATCGTCACCGCCATCTCCACCGCCATCTCCTCCGCCACCGCCGTAACCATCACACCCATCATCATCATCATCATCTTTACCATCATTAACATCATCGTTATTACCATCTTCACAGACCCTTTTTTCGAGCGGGATATTGGATTGATGATGACTTTCTTTACAGCTCGTACTACCACTGCTGATATCATCAGCAGTGGAAGTACGAGTTGCAGAAGGTATTTCTCTAAAACCTAATAAACACCAAATAATAGCCCTATAAATTTGTTCAAACACTTGAATAAATATTAATGGTTGTTTTTTCTCCATTTCCAATTTTTTTGTTTCTTGATCTTGTTCTTGTTCTTCATTTTTGTTCTTCATTTTCTCTCTCTATAATTTATTAAATCTTAGGTTTACCTGCTGGCTTATATGGTTGTTCTTTTTTATTGTCTATAAGTTTTAAATGGGAATTTACAAACATTTATTATGTGGTTGGTGTATGAGTTAAGAGGTGTATTAATGCTTATAGGAGTTTGTCCCATTTATTAAAAATAACTCTCACATAAATAGTTATGCTTGTGAGAGATCGTTTTTTGGTTATAGTAACGATAAAATAAAGAGTTCATATGTTAATAATTGTATTAATTATAGGTTTCTATTTTTGAAGACCCTTTTTGAGTCGAAGGACTCTTTTCACCGCCCTCTTCTTATGAGTATGAGACGCCGTCGATCTTACTTTCCCAGGCTCTGACCATAAATTTATATCTATGTGCGGAAACATTGAGTATGATGATGATTCAACTCATATATGAAAAACGTCTCACACAAAAATTTATGCACATAAATATAAAATAGTTAAATGGGGCAAACTCAAGGCTAACTTGCTCCTATGTCATATGAGTATGCCACAATACACCTTTGTACAAATATTAAAATAAGGAAAAATTGTTCTAAATGATTCGAGTTATTGTCGATTTGCTGTGAATAATCCTAACTATTGATTATGTTTAGATAATTCTCAACCTTTGTATATTTTTTTGCTGATCTGCCACATTTTAACCGACTATTGTAGGTACCTACTAGCCGTTACGCTCACTTCTTTTTCCTCCGTATGCTTCTTTATTGGTCTATCCCAACTTCTCTTTTGTGGTGGGTAGCTACAGTAGTCGGTTAGGGGTGTTGTGAGCAAAAAAATTCAAAGGTCGGATTATTTAAAAAAAATCAATAGTAGAGATCATTCACAGCGAATAGGCAATAGGTCGGATTATTCAGGACAATTTTTCCTTTAAAATAAAATACGAAAATATTGAAATTGTATTGATATGCAGGTTGAAAAAAAGAAAATAAGAAGAAATATATGAATAAGAATTTTTAAAAACTGAAAATTTTGCAAAATTAATAAAAATGCTGAAAAATACTTTGATGGAGAAATAATAATAAATGTCTTACTGAATCAAAATTTTCATTTTTATTTATATTTTTTAGGTACAACTTGATTTTCATACTACATCAATTAATTTTTTTTAGTTTTTGTTCTCATCTTCCAAAAAGGCTATCTTTAATGCAAGTACACATTTATAAATACTTTAATGCTTAGCTTTATCTACTTGTTTTAGAATAAGTAAACAAAAAAAGAGAACAATTATTTAAGGGTTTGTTGAAATAAAGTATTCATGCTAATAAAGGTTATCGCATCAATGAACTTAGTAGTTGTCAATGGTTGGCCCTTCAAATTTATTAGTTGAATGAGGTGTCTAGCAAGCAGCTGATAAATATAACGATTATAACTGTACGATTACAGCAGTTGATAACTGTTTTATTGGTCATAGTTATGAATAGTTATAGTTGTATAATTGTAACTGTTAGATAATTAGCTGTCGAATAATTAGTCTGTGAATAATTAAGACTGCTTGATAAATGTAACGCAGAGTCGTTCCTTAACATAGGCAAGATAGGCATTTGCCTAGGGCCTAGAGTTAGAAAGGGCCCCAAAATTAGAAAATGCTAGTTAATGGAAGTAGATAGTTAAAAATTTGCAATTTATGAGTAGTTCTTTTATCATTTGAGAGTTATATGACACGTCTACCTTTTTAATGCTAATTATAATATATAGCGTCCGTCTTTGTTATTGTTCTAAACACCCATTTAGTCTATAATCGACCTTCTATAGAGAGGGTCCATTTCTTTCAGTTTGTCTAGGGCCCATACAATGTCAGGAACGACACTAATGTAACGCTTATGCTTATGAAAATAATTTGTTTAGGAAAATGTTAAGAAAATCTCCAATCACAATTTTTGATTATGAAACGCTACAAGTTATCCCCACCAGTACATTACGCAATTTAAACTTCTATACAAAAGATTCACCCTCAAACAATTATCCCTTTAAATTTTAAAATTAAACTAAAATTATATTTTTAGATTCTTTTTAAATAAGGTGAAGGAAATGGAATATACAATTTTAGTACGATGACAAAAAAAATAATAATGGGCACGATAAAGTTGAGTGGAATATAGAATTAGTAGTTTTGGCAATTTGAGAAGAAACTTAAATGAATGGAGGTTTCTACTTTGTCTTGTAGCAAACCACCCCTATTCCTTTTATAAACTACATTTTAAAATAATGTAACCGTCTTATATATTATTTTTAATTAAGAGTTTGAAATATAGAAGAAACTAAATAAAATAGGAAAAAATTTACTCAAAAAAAAATAAAAATAAAATAAAATAGGAAAAAATTAATTTTAATAATCTAACATTTTACTCATCCGTCATGAATAATCTAGTCTTTGGATTATCTTTTAATAATTTAACTTTTGTATTTAGTTTGCTATCAGTATACTATTAGGGTATGCTGGTAGCTAACTAGAGGAAAATGTTGAATTATTATAAAATAAAAGTTATGTTACTAGTAAACTAAGAGCAAATGTTGGATTATTAAAAAAATATCTAAAGATGGGATTATTTACAGCGGATGAGTAAAATGTTTGATTATTAATATCGAGTTTTCCAATAAAATATAGCATTATTCTTCTTTGTATTTGTATTTATTTTAATTTATGATTATGGTCAAACTTTATGTTGTAAGTGTTAGAGTATATAACATATCCTGGGGCCTCAACCATCAGCTTAAACTTTTGGTTGAGTTGGTTCCTTGACATGGTATCAGAAGCCAGAGTGACAAGAGGTCACAAGTTCGAATCTCAACCACCCCTTATTTAAAGTGGAAAATTTAGCGCCATGTATGAGGAGGGCATGTGCTGCATCCACACTTCTAGCCCAAAGGGCTCTCGTGTGAGGGGGCGTGTTAGAGTATATAACATATCCTGGGGCCTCAACCATTCCTTGACAGTAAGATGTATATATGCTTGTGAATTCAGCTTCACTTAGTCTATTTCATTGTAGGAATCTCTATTTTTGGGAATTTTTTTCGAGTCGAGGAATTCTTTGGCTGCATCCTCCTTTATGGGTATCGTCTTTCTTTCCTCCTTAAAATCCGATTATAATTCCTAAAAATAAGATTTTATTAGGTATATTTCTCATTAAAAAGTTTTTAAAAAAGTTTAGCAACAAAAAGAAACAAAAGGATATTGGGATTGAGTTTATGGGTGTCAAACATGTGTAATATGTCAGTTTAGGTAGTTAGCTCAGATATGCAATGAAAACAGCGAAATTTTAAGAATAATCCAAGTCCCGAGTAAGACAAATAGAAAATGAAAATAACTATATGACTTATAACAATTATATAAAATAAATAGTGATACATTTTGTTTAAAAATGAATGATTTGGTTAACAACATACAAACAACAATTTGAGTACAAGATTATTATCTCTAACGAGAAAAAAAGATATTCATATAGATTTTCTGTTAAGAATCGAGATTTTTCGTAGTTAAAATATGTATTATTTCTTCAAATTGGACTTAAAATTATTTTTCGTCATAAAGGGTGAAAAAAAAAATCTTAGCCTTCAACCACTAGACTAACCTATGATTTTCAAGTTATAACACCTAGTTCATGCGATCTTTCAAAGCTTTCATGGTTAATATTAACCATAAATAACATGTTAAGGATATTTCAGGGGAACACCGAACACCCCTAAGTGGGTATTATTTATAATTAATAAAAAATTAATATATATCGTAGGAAAATAAACAAAGGTTGTAAATATAGAAACAAAACTATATTGGAAGATTTATGCTTAAATACAGATATAGTAGCTTTGTTATTATATGATCAATATGCATGTAACCCTAAGAATTTATTCAAAAATATAAACGGATGAAAAAAACAAATTTTTTCTAAAACATTTTTTCTCATAATTTATTCATAAACTTATTCAAATTCCTACAAAAAGTTTCATTTCAAACCTTTTGGAACCTTCATATAAAAACTTCATGGAATTCCTACTAATTCTTTGTTTGGTGTTGTACACTTTTTATAAGTCTAAAATCACATATATAAATAAAGCAGCAAGTTTGTTGGAAAATAATTCACTTGTGATTCCACATTAAAAAATTAAAAAGACGTTAATCTATACTATATACTAAAGCCATTATTTAGGAAGGACACATGTCACTTTCATGTTGATTGTTTTCCCTCCAAAATACATTCGATTCTATGGCAATAAAAAATTGGTCAAAAAATATCAAAGTAAAATTTGACCCATTTAATGTTAATTACATTTAAAGAATGAGAATCAAATGAATAATTCAAGTAAGAGAATAATGCAAAAGAAAGACAGTTAGAAATATTTGACATAAAAAGTTACTTTATTTAAATCATATAAAACGTTACTACAATTATATTTGACATAAAAAATATTTGAAATAAAAAATATCTTCATATTACGAGCACAAGAAAATGTAAATTGATCGTTTAATTTCTCTTAGACGTCAAATATTATTTTTCTCTATATTTATTATTGTTAACAAATAACAAATTAATATCATGATAATTTAAATAAAATTTGTTTATGTTTAAGAAATTATTTAATTTTTTTAAATTTTTCGTGCTTGGCACGGGATTCAAACTAGTTATTATATATATTTGATGGACTCCTTCTCCAAATACTAAAGAGTTTTAGGATTAAATTAATGCGGCCTATTCTCTTATGCAGATTTTGTTGTGTATGACAAGTTCAATAACAAGGTATATATGTCACTCATATTTTGTCTTTATGATCAGAGCAAGCAAAAACATAGTCAAGTAAAAGAAACATTAACTCATTAAATTTCGTCTCAATTCCCAGTCTTATTCTTACTTAAACAAAAGTACAACAGTAACATCCAGTTTTATTCTTACTTAAACGAAAATACAACAGTAACTTAAATTTAAAAACGTAAAAACTCAAATGCAACAAGTCATACAATACAAGGCTAAATATGAAGAGTCGAGACAATATTTAATTAATTAAGAAGGGCAATAGTTTTAGTGACGAAGTGTTTAAGCTCTTTGTTGTCATTCAAATCCACCTTAACAAATGCTTCAAAGGTGCCCAATTTTCTTGTGGGCTGTACCAACATATTATGTATGAAATATGCCTTTATAGTAATACGGTAATTCACACCATTAATTTTTTGTTGTTCTGCAAATGTTGTCTCAATATACTCCAATGCCTCATATTCCGCTGACTCATCCTGCATTTTTTATTGCTTGTTAGAGTATATAGCATATCTTGGGGCCTCAACCATCAACTTAAGCTTTTGGTAGAGATGGTTCCTTGACATGGTATCAGAGCCTGTGTGACAAGAGGTCACGATCGAATCTCAACCAACCCTCACTTAAAGTGGAATATTTAGCACCAGGTATGAGGAGAGCCTGTGTTGCATCTACACTTCTAGCCTAAAAGGCTCTCGTGTGAGGGGGCTTGTTAGAGTATATAACGTATCTTGGGGCCTCAACCATCAGCTTAAGCTTTTGATTGAGATGGTTCCTTGACATTGATTACTAAGTATATTACATTATATGATAACATATTCTTGAGTTTCAACCATCAGCTTATGTTTTTGGATGAATTCGTTTTTTGATATATAGTATCAGAAGTTACCGTGACAAGAGATCACATTTTCGAATGTCGCTCATTCCTTATTTAGAGTGAAATATTCAATGCCGGTTATAGAGGTGTTATGTTCATACGGGTGATCGTTGATTTCAGTCAAGTGTTTTGAGTGGGTTCAAAAGTGATTTTTACATAATTGTAAAATCATTTTCCTTTTGGTTGTGCTCTCCTTTAAGGGTATGAGTTTCCGCCGTCCTTCCCTCCCCAGACTCTATCCATAGTTTTCTACAAGCGGGATATTGGGTAGGGTGATATAATGATGATGTAAATCCATTCTTAAGTTGGGTCAAATCGAATTTAGTTATTAAAAATCCGGGTAAATTCAGATCATATTTTTACATTTTCCCAAAAATATTATTTTAAAATTTACGTTTGAAGTTTTAGATAGATTATTATGGATTGATTTAATAGTTTAGAAATTTTTCTCTTGTTTATTATATAGCAGAAGTTTAATTCTCAAATTAATAACGATTGATATTGTCAAGGAACCAACTCAATCAAAAGTTTAAGCTTATGGTTGAGGCCCTAAGATAAATTATATACTCTAACACGCCCCCTCACACGAGAGTCCTTTGGGCTAGAAGTGTGGATGCAACACAGGCTCTCCTCATACTTGGTGCTAAATATGCCACTTTGAATGAGGGGTGGTTGAGATTCGAACCCGTGACCTCTTGTCACACTGGCTTCTAATACCATGTCAAGAAACCAACTCAACCAAAAGTTTAAGCTTATGATTGAGGCCCGAAGATAAATTATATACTCTAACAGATATCACCTAATACCATCTAATATGTTAGAAATTAGTAGTGATGAGTATATATAAGAGATTACAAGAGAGAAAAGCTTACGTGACGTTTTTTGTTAGCCTCGTGAACAGCCCATTTAGCAAGCTCTATGATTTTTTCTGTGGGTGGAAAGACTGGAATCCAACGAGCAAGAATAGGCTTGTTCGATTCACTAGAACTGCTCATTTTCAACTAAAAGTCGTGTGTATGTATGTATGTATGTATTTATGTATGTGTTTGTTGGTGAAGTATGTGTTAGTGTCCTCTATGTCAATAACCCTAGCTCTCAATTTATACTAGTGAAGCTGCATGTGTTTTTTCGGATTATCTGATTGATTTTGGTTCGTATATTTTTAGTCGGTTTAATATCGGTTCTTGCATCTATATTGATTTTTACATAGAAGTAATTATTAATTCATTGTTTATGTCGGGTGAAATCGAATTCGGATATTCGATCGGTTAAATATCAGTCATTGAGTCTATTCGAAGATCTCTAAGTGAATTGTAAAAGAAAGAATATGTTCTATATTGTTGGAGTTGGACCATTAGATATATAGCAATAGCAAGCTTGTAAAGTTGTAATTTTTTGAGAATACACGACACATATTATATTTAGAGGAAAAAAATGATTGTAGAAGTTTATCTTTTATTTATTAGAGTTTGAGGCTGAGAGAATATAGTAATAGGGTTTTTAAAAGGTAATTAATTAGTGTTTTTTTAATTAATTATTATTTGTAGGTTGGACTCCTAAAAGGTTAAGAGCTGTCTTTCCGAGAGACGGTCGAGTTACTAAAGATATTTCTAAAAGTGGTAAAAATATGTTGATTCTAGTCTAGGAAAGCACACAAGCATCGGAATCTAAAGTCCACTATACTTTCATTGTGCGTTAATGTTCATCTTATCCAATTTATATTATTCTTATTTGAGAATCAGATCGTCTTGTCTTATTTAGAGTGAGTATTTTTTTTCAGTTAACGTTTCGAGATTGATTCTTATCTGAATTTTTCTTTTTAATTCTTGTTATAATATTCAAAAATAAAATCTTATCCATTTAAAAAATTAGCAATTATAACTATAAAAAAATATCTAAAATATTACATAGAGTAACAACGAAGATTAATAATATTATTATTTATAATAATTAATTGCACCATTTTTTTTTTATTATTGTTGACAATGGTTTTTTTTTTTTGATGTTTGACAAGAATCATTTTAGAATGTTTGACAAGAATGTTTAAACAATCACTACCAACCATTATATGAGATGCATGGGGAAAATTAAGATCAAAACTCTTGATATCCTATAGAGTTTATGGAGATTTTATAATGATCATAACATTACAATGTATTTATTTATACTATAAAAGAATTTCTAAACTATTAAATAGAACAAAGGATATACTAATGAAGACGATTACATATAATATTATTATTTATATAATTAATTATAATATGATACTCTCTCCGTTCCTTTTTGATGTTCCTATTTGGGTTGTTCACCAAGATAAGAAAAATGGATCGGAATCTTTGGTGATGGTGGATATTATTTTAATTATATAAGAGTGGGAAGTATTGATTTTATTGGAAGTATGAGAGAAAAAATAATTAAATAATAGTGTAATTTAATGATTGTATTGGAAGTATGAAAGAGAAAATAATTAAATAGTAGTGTGAAGTAAGGAAAGTGGGGTTTTAAGGGGTAAAAGTGAGATGTAAATTTTCCAAAAATGGAAAGTATTCTAAAGTAAAAAAACTTATGGAACTACCCGTTTTAATAAGGTGGAAAAACAAAAAAGAACGAAAGAAGTATTAATATATTCTCAAGACAATCAATATTTCAAACAAGACTTATATCATTATGATCTCAATTTTAAGGTGCAAGTGCATTTTTTTATAAAAAAAATCCTTTGACCCTATGAAATTGCACTTATTTCTATCTGGTTTATCCAACTTACATTTTTCGTAATGGTTAAAACACCATTTTTAAAATTTCATCCACAAATTTATGATTTATTTTGTTCTCTTTTGTTTTTTCACTTTCGAATGTTCCGCTCAAGAATTGAGAAATATTTATAATAAGATATTGAGAAACAATATAAGAAAAAATATATGCATGTGAGATCTTATTAGATTCTTTGTAGTCATAGTTTTTCATAATTTTTTATATATGCTGTATTTGTAGAGATATTGAGACTCAAATATTTGCTTAAAACACACCAAAAAAAAAAGACAAATAAAAAAGAATCGAGGAAGTATGTCCAATTAATTCATCCATTCTCCATTCACTTGTGTTTTATTTTATTTTTAAATTACAAGTTAATATTACAATTAAAAAAATGATGCAACTTAATAGGGAAAATAGAGTTTTATAAATCTTCTCATTTGGGGAAAATTAGAATCTTTGTAGTAAGTAGGTATTGTTTTAATTAAAAAGTAGTGTGAAGTATAATGATTGTATTATTGGTATTCTGAGAGAGAAAAAACAATTAGATTAAAAGGTACTCCCTCCGTTCTTAAAAAATTGTCCACTATGAATTTTTCACACAAATTTTAGAATTAGAATTTTTGTATTAAGTGGGTATTATTTTAATTTAAAAGTAGAATGAAGTAATGATCGTATTGGTATTATGAATGAGAAAAGACACTTAAATCAAAGATAAAATAAAGAAAAAAAGAAATTCATCATTGTCATTAATATGGAAAGAGTATATTTTAGGGGAAATGGGAGGGATTATGAGGGTTATTTGACAAAAAAAATTTCCAAAAATGAAAAGTATTCTAAAATAAACAAACATTTTCTTTCAAAAAAAAAAAGTAAACAAATATTTAAAACTAACCCGTTATAATAAGGTGGATAAACATAAAAAAACAGACAGAGTTACGAGTAATTACACAATAATAGTAGTACTAAGTGACTTGTTATTATATATAAATATAGTATGATTATATAACTCCATCCCATGTCTCATAAGATACATGCATCATGAAATCATTTATTCAAGTACATAATAGACTAGTAGTACATAAACCAAGTCATACTTGATATAGAAGACTTTCCAAATATAGTAAGTTGCAACATATTTTTATTAGTTAGCAACAGCAATTTTCTCATTGGCTTGCAAAAGAGGGCTAAATTTAGTAAGCTCTAAGTTGCCCTTCAAATCCTCATAAATAATTGCTTGAAACTTTCCAACTTTTTCTACTGCTGGTCCTGGGTATACATTAATATATGCCTCGAAATCAATCCGATAGTTCATACCAGCAACCACTTGTTGTTCCGCATAAAAAGCTTTTTTGTACGTCAGCTTATAAGTACTCTGCATTTTTCATATAAGGTAACACATGTATTAACATTTCGATAAACAGAAGGTCTCTTGAGATATCGTATTTGGCAAAGACGGTTCTCCCAACAGCCCAACCCAATGATTTTAAATATAAAAATAAGACTGATGACTATCAAACAAAAGTTTGTATTATTCACGACAACTTTTCCTTTTTTATTAGTATTTGGTAAAGACTATTAAACATATATATTAAGTATTGTTAGAGTATATAACATATTTTGGGCCTTGACATGGTATCAGAGCCGGTAAAGAGGTCACAGGTTCGAATCTCAACTATCCCTCATTTAAAGTAAAATATTCAGTACCAGATTTGGGAAGGGTCTGTGTTGCATCCACACTTCAAGCCCACAGGGCTCTCATGTAAGGGGGCGTGTTAGAGTATATAACATATTCTGGAGCCTCAACCATCAGCTTAAGCTTTTAGTTGAGTTGGTTCCTTGACAAGTACTTCTATGTTTCACTGTTAGACTGTCTCATACAACAATTTGTGAAAAAATAACACTTACGGGTTTTTTGTTTTCCTCATTGACAGCCCATTTAGCAAGCTCTTGAATCTTTTCACTGTGTGGATCAACAGGTTTCCAGCCACCAAGAATAGGCTTTTGCATTTGAGCAGAGGAACTCATTTTTTGTTTATGTTATGAATTATAATGTGTGTATTCTTTAATAGTATAAGTTTATGTTTTGATGTCCCTTTGTATTAGGAACCCTCTTAATTTATAGGGCTAAAATTGGAATCAAGAATTTGATTTTACCCCATCTTTAGCCTTAGTGGATGTGTGAATTTATTCTTGTCAAGTTTATGGACCATCTATAATATTACTCTGTCTGTCCTTATGAGATATTCGTTATTTTATGGAGATAGAAAAGTATTTTTGATATCACAACGTGCATATTTAATTTATTTGTAGTGAATGAGATTCTAAATTCTTTTTTTATCTTGTTGTTACTAGGCCGTATAATTCTAATGTGTATTTTTACAACCTTGTTGCTAGAGGTGTTCATTCGGGTTATCGAGTTGATTTCGGGTCAGATGTTTCGGGTCGGTTCAAAATTGAAGTTTGTGTTCACATTGGTTTTTACATAATTGTAGATCCATTTTTAAGTCGGGTCAAATCGGATTCGATTATAAAGTCAAGTGTCTATTAGGTCATCGGATCTGTTTTGAACACCTCTACTAGTTGCTAAAGATCAAGAATAAGAAGCACTGTAAATACATTATTCATGTCATACTGTTATTTTCCCTTTATTTCTCTTCACTTCCTTTTCCTTCACTCCTTTTCCCCTACCTTTCGTTTTTTTCTCTTGAAAATTGTTATGCCAACATAGTGTTAATAAGAACTCGATGACTTAGAGTCACGTAAGGTTACCTACACACGATGATGATTAGTGCCATACCATATTACTCGAGTCAGTTGATATATTTCTTGTTCTATTCATTTTACATCATTTAACTTGAAAAAACGCTTTTAAACCCGACTTAGATCTAACCTACTTCGGTCTCTACTTGCACGTTGAAACCAAACATTCACCCAACGGTACCCAATAAACTAAAGTTGTTAAATCAAATAATCACTTTTATAACAGAATCATGGATTATCCTAGTAATTGAGGGTTTTTTCTTTTCCCTCGCCTTCTTCTGCATGTAGAGATTTTCTAACCTTCCCTATAATAAAATAAAAAAATTATAAAAAAAAAATCACTTCTATCAAATGGTATTATAATCATATAACAAAAAATGCAACTTCCAGATAAATCACCCCCTACAAACAGGTCCAATTTACACAAATAACACCAAGCCAAAAGATTAAAGAAAAACAAAAAATATAATAAAAATATAATGAGAAAAAAAGTTAATAAATTAATTTTCAATATGATATTCAGTCATTTAGATGTAATGTTATGTGACAATCATCTAGGACCAGATAATTCTACTGCATGTAGATTATCTGTTGAATCAACAATCCAATCAGAGTTAGAATGAGGAACCAAATCCACTTCTTGTCGAAGAACTTCGACCTTCTGCCATTCATCCCACCTCTCCGCCAAGCCGTCACCTTCGAGCATTCTTACCACCTCCGACATTTTGGGTCGATCTAGCGGATTCCCTTGTGTGCAAAGAAGCGCTACTTGGATGAGTTGTTCGACTTCTGCCTCGATGTAATTCCTTTGAAGGTCGGGATCGACAAGCATTTCTAGTTTCTTCTCTTTAAGAAGTCCTTTGACCTGAGAGAATTTGATTAAACATGTATATCGGGTTAACCCAATCAGTCACTCCAACTTTTTATGAAGGGCTCTTTCTATTTTGGGTAATATTGACCGTATTCCTCTAGTCCTCTCTTTTTACAGATAGGATATCGGGTTAACCCAATCTTATAACAAACGTCAACTAATGGAATGAGTCACGGGAATCTCTTACTTTAACCTAAAACGTTCATACCAAACATCCTCGAACTTTTTTAGGCATTTTTGTAATGCCTTGAGGATTGGTGGACATACAAACTTGTATCATGAAAAAGATAATTCGAACACAAAATATAAACATGAAAAGGTTTCAAGTTGGCATACCCAATCCAGCAACATGACATCGTCATCATTTGCAAGTCGAGCAAGATCAAAAGCTCGTTGTCCAGTGATCAACTCCAGAAGCATGATTCCATAACCAAACACATCGGTTTTCTCTGAGGATTTTCCGGTAGACAGGTATTCAGGAGCTATATGTCCTATGGTTCCACGTACCGCTGTAGTCACATGAGTGTCTTTGTAATCCATCAACTTGGCCAAACCAAAGTCGCCAACAACTGCTTCAAACTCCTCATCTAACAATATATTGGCAGCTTTTACGTCTCGATGAATGATCTTTGGGTCACAATGGTCATGCAAATAAGAAAGTCCTCTAGCAGATCCCAAAGCAATTCGCTTGCGAGTCGGCCAATCCAATGGCGGTTCATTTGGCGGACGCTCTGACATGAAAACAAGTTCATGTTAGAGATATCGTGGTATAAAACCTTCAAATTAAACCTCGTAGTTTAAGGCCCGCTAACCCCCACCCCCAACCCCCAACCCCCCTCAAAAAAA
Source organism: Amaranthus palmeri (assembly GCA_019776075.1). NCBI lineage: Eukaryota > Viridiplantae > Streptophyta > Magnoliopsida > Caryophyllales > Amaranthaceae > Amaranthus > Amaranthus palmeri. Next base: position 40,729 of record JAAKBH010000023.1, read on the forward strand.
AAACTCCCTTAAGATAAACGGATAAATCAGTTGGAGCACACACATCACAAGAAAAAGAAAATTAATCACAAGAAAATTGGCCTGTGTTGAGCAGATTGGATTGAAATACCTCGTAAGCAAGAGGCAACACTCCCATTGGCCATGTAGGGGTAGACAAGCAACCTTTCTGTTGGTGTCATGCAAAATCCACGCAATCGGAGCAAATTACGATGAACAGCCATGCTGATCATCTCTACTTCTGTTTGAAATTGTAGCTCACCACCAGGAGTACGCTCTTCCTTGAGCCGCTTAACAGCAACCAATGATCCATCTGCAAGGCGTCCCTTGTATACCTTACCAAATCCTCCTCTCCCAAGTATGTTTTTGTTGCTAAAAGTATCTGTCGCGACTTGCAATTCTCGTAAAGAAAACCGTTTAAGCTGTCCTAGATGAACTTCAGGATCCTCCTCAGCTGCAAAAATGATGAGTACATGTAGAAACTAAGAAATGTGAACACGGATCTCCAAGGATGCCCAAATAAAAGTTTGACAAAACTAGAGACTGACCAGGCACATCGAAGAAGTACTCTTGAGGTTTCCGACGACGCCACCAGGCAAATAATATAGCAGGAGCAGCAAAGAGTAAAGCCGCACCAGCAGCAACTCCTCCGGCTATTGCTCCTGTGGCACTAACCCCACCTGATATCCAAAGGATGAAAACTAAATAACGGCATATATTGAACTCATAGCTAATTATCAGAGAACAATTATACTGTGGAAGTGCGGGAAAAAAGATGGACAATAGCTATTGCAGCAATGTTTTTAAGCATCTTTGTGCAATTTTTCTGGACTACCGAAAATGATATATCCTCAGATCACTGACAAGATCCATAAAACCTTGACTACATGACATCTGGATTTTAGAGTGAAACAGTCACAGCATAAACTTACTTTGTGAATTAATTGGTTGAGGTGGTATGAAAGGAGGTGGAGGTGAAAAAGGTGGGGATCCAGGACATGGCCGCCCGGTGACCGGGCCACATAAACCCAAGTTGTTAGCAAAACTGCAATTACAAAAGAGAAGTCAGGAATCTAACAATAGTAATGTCAAATTAACACCTATTCAAATGTGCACAGACCTGATAGGCGTAAACAAGGAAAAGGAACCATTATCAGGAACAGCTCCGGAGAGACCGTTGTTTGATAAATCCCTGATTGCACATAATATTAAAAGTCACAACAATACCAAAGCCTTAATCCTAAAAGATTGAGATGGAATGTCACAACAATACGTATAAATTGACTAACGGGCAAAAAACAACCAAAGAACTACAAGGGGTTAAGAAGGAACTTACAAAACCTGCAGTGAGGTGATATTTGTCAGAGACATAGGAATGGAGCCGGTTAGACTATTGTTGTTTAGCCGACTGTCCTTGCACAGAACAAAGGGAAAGTAAAATTGCTAGGATTGTATACTTCAACAGTCAAATGAAATGCAATATAATTTTACAGATCTCAGTCTAATGCTTCAAAGTTTAAAACCTACTATCTGCAAATTTCGTCTTATCCAAAATTGTATAATTAATGTTGAGTAACCAACGTCTATTGCATGTCCTACAGCTCTTCCATACATTTTGCAAACCATTTTAGAAGAGCATGTTGAATTTGTGCAACAAAATACGTCAAAGACTTGACCATCTATGACAGTATCTTCTCAAAGTGTAAAGTGATCATTTTAAAATTTCATCCATTTGAAGAGACTAGGTCACCCTTTATTAATGATGAACACTAGTAATTCAACTTAAATATGTAGAGCTTATTTTTATAAAGCACATCCCGAGTAGAGGCTCTCTAGAAAGATTGCTTTTCTTAGTCTAGGATCAGCGATATATGGAAAGCTTGAGTTTTGTGCCCCTCGTGTTCTTTCTTTGGCCTTGCGCTTTTGGTTTTCCATTGGGAGAAACTGGTTTTCAACAATTTGTTATACAACAATCAGACAACTACAGTTGTCTTCTTTTAGATTCTTCATCTTTTCTCTTCTCTTATGACTTCTTTGAGTCCCCTTTGTCTTTCAGTTTTTTCTTTATTAGATTTTCTTTTCTTCAATACTAACTTTGTCGTTTTTTTCATTATAATTTCTTCATTTTTTTTCGTTCAACTTCCCTCTTAAATTTAATTGTCTTCTTTATACTTAAGTTTTCATTTTTTTTTCTTATGGGTTTTATTAACAAAATATCTTCTTTTTGTATCGTTCAGACAAAGAACAGTTACATAGATTGTTTTGAAATGCAGATTTAGGTATGCTCTTGTTTTATTTTGCACTATATTAGTAGCTTTTAGCACAGTAATAACAATGTTTTAATCTTTGATGAAATTATATAATGAATATCATAAATTTTGAGTATCAAATATGTTCTAGAATTATTTTTTTAGCTTTTGAGCCAAAAGTAGCGTCTTACCTACAAAAAGCTCAAGTTTTATTCCTAAACATAAATGGATCTAGATCATAATCATCATATTGAAACTATGGCAGCTCCTTTTTGTACTTTCCTTTCCCTATACTCCTGAAGCCCATAATTAATCAAGCAACAACCATGAGTCGTGCATGACATTAGAACACAAAGAGCATAGTTACCCAAAACAAAAATCACTTTGGAAAGAAAAAAGGAATAGGAACGTGAAACGCAGAGTCCGAATAAGTGGGGCCAAACACAGAAGCAATATGCAGCCTCTGTATCAGGAGTGGGGACTTGAAAGAGGGTTTTCGAATACAAGCCCAACACTAAGTTAGATCCTTGCAACTCGCACGCAAAGGGAAAAAAGGAATGTAAATATATAGAAAAGAAAGATTTACATCAATCATATCCCAACAAGGTGGTTTATTTGAGACTTGCTTCATCAGTTATGAGTTTAGACCCAAATGGATACGCCTTTGAAGCTATGACACAAAAAACATACTCAAAATAACAGATAAAATAAACAACTTGCAAAGCAAAAGACTAAAGAATAAAGCGTAAGAACATAGCATGTCGCAATTACACATGAACATTTTAACACAGCTATCAAAGACAAAGTCAACATTGAAGGAAGCTACAATAGGCAACATAAAAAGACAATGGATAGGTAAACGTACAGAAAGCGCAACTTTGATAGCTTTCCCAGTGATTCAGGAATCGGACCACTGAAACTGTTCAAATAGAGATCCAAACTGACCAAATTAGTCAGATTTCCCAACTCACTAGGTATTGGCCCACTCATATTATTACTGTAGAGCTCCCTGTCAATAAAAACACATTTTAATAAGTTCCCTAAAATATTTTCAAAATATTTTTATAACAAAAAATTGATGGAATGTCAAACCGGAAAATATCAATGTAATAATGAGTCACTAATAAAATAAGCTCAAGATCAATAATGACACAGAGGTTTGCCTCACAAAAGGTAAGAAAGATGACAAAAACATCTTAAATTAAAATGAGAAAGACAACGAGCAAGATCAGTGTGATCATATTGTTCCGTCAGCCTAACTAGGCAGAAGTCAATTTTTCCAGGCAGGTTAATGTTCCCATCCACAAACAAAAGTGTAGAAGACTAAAGCACTATTAATTTAAGTTAAAGATGTTTCCAATTCTAAGGAATACACAAGGTTTTCAAAGTAAAAACAAATGAGTATGAATGCATACTTTTATGCCTTAAATCCAATATATTGTAAACAAACGTAGATCTCACTTATGGTATGTAGATTCTGAATTAAGTGTTGAATTCATTTTAAACCACCATGGCATTTCTAATGTATATTTGTTAAAGAGTGGGGAATTGCTCTTGTAACAGTTTCTACTCCACAGCACAAAGTATTGAGCGAACAGTTATTTATATATATCCGATCTTCCTCAAAGCAGCAGAAAGTCATGCCAAATGCTTGACTTAGATTATGGAGTTTTACTTTACACTAAAGCTTAAAGTAACATAAGAGTCGGGGAAAGAAATGAATCAATTTTCTCATTTCAAAATTGCTGCTACTAATATATTGTCCCCAAAAATATGAAGCTATTGATAACAATAGCTACACCATGTGGAAATTTCAATGGTTAGCACAAGTAGCCCCATTTTTATGGAATTGTATTTGAGCATTTACAGCGCTTTTCGTCCACACATATTGCTCTTGTATGTAGGCTCTTTTTCTGCTAGGAAAAGTCTCCATTAAAAATTGGCCTCATATATTCTACTTGACAATTTCTTTTTCTTTCCCATAAAAAAAGAATAAAATATCACATCAAGAACAATGTTTTGGTTCAACAGTAATAGATAAACAAACTAGAAATTTATGTTGCTTCACCGCTACTATTGATGACTGTCTACCAGCTCAATAATTATATAGGTCACTATCAATGGGATCATCATCAAACACTTCCATAACCAAGCATAAAACATCATATCGTGAATAATTCTTTGAGATAAAATAGCAAAAATACAACTAGGCATTTGTAGTTGCCACACAGCCTATTTTCCCCCACTCAATAACTTTTATTTGTTCAACAGCTATATAGGTTACCGTAATTCCGATCATCACTATCCATTTATACAGAAATACCCATTCAGCTGCTCTACTGCCCCAACAAGTCATTTTGTTGGTTGTATAATCCCTCAAACAAGACGAAATTTTAAGCCAATTACACAAACCAACTGCCTGTTCAGAGTACTTCCTCACTAATTATACATATACACGCATACACAACCCTTTTTTTCGCAACGCCAATGTACTGTTCACCAAGTTGGTAGCAATACTAAGGAACTAGAGTTTCATGTACATATATTCAAAAGAATGTCAAATCTTTGATGAAGCTAGCAAACATAAATCATCTTCTACAAGACAAGGATGAGGAGGCAAAAAAATACCGTCATCTTCAGACATACCCATGGGCCATGGTATTAACAGGCAAACATGATGACTTAGGCCAACCAAAGTTGGCAATAGATCAGAATATACTAGCACAATAACATTCAAAGAAATAGCCATCGTAGTTTTTGTATAAGTACTATTATCAGCCGATCAAAAAACAAAACGAACACATAACATAGTTACGTAATTATGATTACAACTTACAAATACTGAAGATTTTTCAATGAACCCAGAGCTGGTACCAATTGACCTGACAATGCAGCATTTCCAAGATCTCTGAGCATGCATAGAACATATGTTAAATAAAATTAGTAAATTTTTATAATAGAAGCATTAATAACACAAAAGCAAGTAAGGTGATTATTTACACTCTTATAACACTGTTATCAGGGTTGCAAGTGACATGAAACCATGTGCAGGGGTTGACAAGGGTGGGATCCCAGCTTTGCAAAACGTTGAAAGGGTCTTCTAGGTTGTTCCTCAAGCTATGAAGAGCATCCCCTAATAGATATCACGAATAAAACCAAATAAGCAGCTAGTTCATACTTGGAGAAATTAGCAAGACCAGTATGCGAATGCGATCTATCTAAATGCATCATGCATTCAAATACAGCATGAAAGTGCATATGGTATAAGGATTGCAACAAAAAAAAACCTGAAGACGGGTGATAAACATATGAAAGAGAATTCAGAATACTATTTCAATGACATTGAGTAAGCTAGGTCAATTACATAAAGAGAATAGCAAAAGAGTATTCATGTGGGTAGACCTAGTAAATGTTACGAGCACCCTAATTTTATTGCTTTAGTTTTTTCAAGTGATTCATCCAAGATTTCGCCAGCATACTCACAAACACTTTTAAGGATTGAATTGTTTGTGAAAGACAGTGAACAGGTGATGATTCCGGAACGAGAAGCAATGAAAGGATTAGAATTTATCTTCATTCTCCAAATATCCATAAACAAGTAAACTTTTCTGAATCTATTCCATAAGTTTACACATAAAACAGACGAGAAACAAGTAATGCTATCAGTTCTTGTCTTCTTGATATGAATACCCCCTCCCCCACCCTTTTTCCAATTTCCACATTCAAAAACTGCAAGCGCCTCTTCCTACAAAGTTTTTGACACTCCCCACATATGCTTGCACAAAATTTTTTTCACATATGTATTTTAAGTAACAATCTCTCTTTTACTTCCAACAAACTAACTCTTTCACTCTCATCAATCTCTTTTCCCTTTCAGCTGAAGAATATTCCATGGGAACTACCATTGAAACTAATATATTGATTCATGTAGTCGACTTCAATTTTGAGATTAAGCAAGGAATATAGCATTGGAGCATCACTTTCATTCTTGATGAGGTGATGGGGATCTACTAAAAGACTCCAGACAATGATCAACAAAACTAAAAGTCTTGGCTTGCTTTCTAGTTTGAATGTTTGACAAGTCACAATACCATCTAAAACCAAATCATCCACCAATTTTTTTCCAAAACAAAAGTTAAATAAGGGACCACTTCAGCAAGAACCCCAAACAAAAGCACCCCAAATTAATCCAAAATGGAGAAAAAAGTCAATTTAAGGGTCATCAACAACAAGAAGTAAATTCAATTCAAATTCTTCACTAACATATAGAACAATATGCCTCAATCACAACAATATGGGGTCGGCTTCATGAACCAAAACAAATCGTCGAACAATAACACAACAAAACTTACCATAAATGTACACAAAAGACAACTATACAAACCCAAAATTCCCAAAAAATCAAATTCAAACCAACAAAAAGTAGAATCATAATAATTCTGATAACACCCAGATACCCAACAAAAAAAAAGTAAATTTGAGATTTGACAAAAAGCCATACCTTCCACATTAGCAGCTATAAACCTGAATAAGAAGACAAGGAAGAAAAGAAACGTGACGAGCTTTACCCACATGACTGTCCAATCTTGAGAATGACTACTTCATTCAGATCCAAAATCCCCACATTTGAGAATGTAAAACAAAAACCCTAAAATAGTTTAAAATCAATTATGAATAAAAGATAACAAAAATTGGATTCCCAATTCCACCATTGTTGGGTAAACAATTAAGCTCAGAATTAGCACAACAGAAAATTGATCTCAAAAGGGTTTAATCCCACACTAAAAAGGAACATTGTAGAACTTTAAGCAACTTTATAGCAGCATGTTTTTTCAACTTTCCCTTTTATCCTAGAAGAGTAGTGTAGAGTAGAGTATACAATATCTCACATTTCAAGAACTTTTCTCTGTGCACCTTTTTCTCTTAACATCCTTTAATACACTCTCTCTCTCCTTCTCTCTCTATTGAGTAGTGTTTGTTTTGTGCGTTGGATAAAGGAGGGATGAGAGAGAAAACTATGAAAAAAAATTCAAAAGTCGTCCTCATCATCATATTCGGTGTATTCTGCTGGTAGGAAAACTATGATCAGGATTTGGAGAGGAAAGGACGATGGCAACTCATACCCATAAAGGAGAGATCAAAGAGTTCCCGTTCAAAACTGATCCTTCGAAGAAGGTTTTTCTAAAAAAATTAAAAAGTAAAAAATCAAAAAAAAAAGGAAAAAAATTAAAAAAAAAGTCGTATACTCAGTGTATCCCGCTCATAGGAAAACTATGATCAGGTTCTGGAGAGGAAAGGACGACAACAACTCTTACTCATAGAGAAGATTGTGGTCAAAAAGTCCCCTGGCTCAAAACTAATCCTTTGAAGAGGGTTTTAAAAAAAAATTAAAAAGTAAAAAATCCAAAAAAAAAAAGTGAAAAATAAATTTTAAGCAACTATAGTAAAGGATTTTCTCATAAGATGATTTCAGACAAAGGGTTTAATATTCTCGTAGTAATATGTATAAGATATGCTATTAGATTTGTATATTTGTAAAATTTTTATTTGACTCAAAATTAATTAAAAATCTGATTGAAAATTAGCAGGTGGTAATCACAAAAATTCGATTCGTATTTTAAACTAATTCAACTTATAAAAAACCATTAAAAATTTGGTTAATTTCAACCATTTTTACATGTATACCCAATTTGTCATTTTGTACAATTTTACGTTATTATTTTGTAGTCAAGAGTCACCTATTTTTAATTATTTTGGGTATTTCGACTCATATTGAGTCCTTAAAAACAATATTTTGTCCATTTTTATATGATTTTTCTAAGAAAAAATTTTGATCATAAGATTTTTAAGCCTTTGACTCATTAAGTCGACCCAAACCTTCTTGTAGGATGTCATTGTTTGAAGTTGGATTCTTGTGACACTTTTTAATTGAGTTATTTCTATAATAAATCTTATTTTCTAAAACAATTTTCATTTTTTAATAGGTATGTATAATTAGATGAAGGAGTTATTCATTATAAGAGTTGTTCGTACATAAAACATGAGTTTATGATTTATATGGACTAAATCCATCTAAAAAGATCAACTAAGTCAAACCTAAAGACTCATTATATATACACCCTTTTGGGATAAGTAAAAGAATCTTAACTAATCTGATTGTTGTCGTTCTAAGGTAAGATTGGGCTTTTACTTCATAATAGTTAATATGCAGGTACTGACTTGGGCATTGGAGCCTTCGGGAGCCACTGTAACACTAGATTTTGGTGTTATATTGCATGAATTCAATGATTTTTCGACCAACTACTGTTATACCAAAACAATCACCCAAAAATACTTTTTTTTTTTTATTGTTGTTTCCTACTTTTATCGGGAACAAAAGTAATGCACACTAATTGATAGTTCTATTTTTTGTAAATATAGAAGTATGTATTAAATTTACAATCCATGTCTCAAATTATAGATGATTAAACATTATTAAATTAATATCAATAAATTTACATTAAAAATTAAAAAATTTGAAAAAATGTCATCTAGTTATATTTTAATTTAAGTACAATAATAAATAAAAAAAATTACCTAAAATAATCCAATCTTTTTATGATTTTTCTACAATAATTTTATCTATTGATTAACCATGAATAATCCCAACTTTAAGGGGTATTTGCCTAGAGTAAATTTGAATAACCCGATGACCTGCTACAGTAGGTAATTCACCTAAAAAGTAAAATAAAAACTAATTTAAATTAGAGAAAAATGTTAAAAATTTACATAAAAAATTCTAATTGGTAAAAAAATCATAAAATTTTTTAAAATATTTTTTAATATATTTTTCAACATTTTATTTCAATTTTTCTTCTTTTTAAAAAAAAAACTTATTATAGCAAGTTATCCAGTCACCGGATTTACACTAGGATAATACCCCTCAAAATTGAGATTATTCACGATTAATTAATAGATGAGATTACTGTTAAAAAATCACAAAATTAAATTATTGTGAGTAGTTTTTCCTAATAAAAAAATATATATAAATTAAGATTGATCCATGAAAAAGTTGTATAAAGATTTATGTGAAGTGGTAGCCTGGTAGAACGGTAGGAGATCTTCCCCGTTGCCAAAAGGTAGTCAAAACGGTTTCCCGCTCTATGTAAGAAAATGATCTCCATTTGGACCATTGGCTTGGGTAGGACCCACTTCTTTTTGTTTGGAGTTTGTATTTCTTTCGTTCTAAATTAGTTGCAATATTTGCTTTTTACGTCATTTAATGCATTAATTTAGTTCTTAATATTTCAAATTATGTGTAATAAAAATTATAAAAATTGGAATTAAATAATTTTTGTTTTTGAAACGAATCAAACAAGATCTCACTTGACTATACTTTAACTTATAGATTAAGACTAATCGCAAATTAAGAGTATTGAATGAATAGCGTAATAGTCTCATATGTTGCAAGTAAATTGAAACGGAGAAAGTATTGTATAGTGTAGGGATGTGTGTTGTTTCATTGGGGTCAAAAAATTTTAATTTTATCTAAGAGTTTTGTATAAACATTAATAAATTTGTTTTTTTTTGCGTTAAAAAGATTATTATAACCTTAAAATATGTATGTAATAGTTAATGAGGTATGGATAAGGAAAAACAGAGGCAATCTCAAATAAGAAAAATGTAACAAGTATAATGAAATGGACAAAGTAATTAATTGTTTTTTAATTAGAATGGTTTATAGTAGAAAGACTTATTAAATCATGTGTGCTTTTTATTTATGTGAATTTCATGATATTTGATATAAGTGTCAATCGAAAACAATCCCTTTAGGGTTATCACTAACAAGATTAAAAATATGAATAACTACCTTCATACCCACCCTAGATAAAAAGCCACCTAATGGCATTAGGAGATGATAAACAAGTAAAATTATATGGATTTTGCACTACATCAACCCTCAATTGGAGCGGATATGGGTATTAATTTGGTGGAATAGTTGGTAGATATGATTATGAAAAATCTTACTCGTCATGAATAGTGGATAAATGGTGTGTATACAGTTTTACCTGCCTCATTTTCCACCCGTCCCATACTCACTTGACTTGCATTAGATCCGCATACCTCAAATTCTTAAAGTTGTTCTCATTTGTCACTTTGGGTCGGTCTATTTTTTGCTCTCTTAAAGAATCTTTCCATTTATATTATAAAATTTAGACATAATTAATTTTGTTTATCTCCACTTTAAATTTTATAAAAGCTTATTGCCTCAGTCTTCACATATTTTCCACAAACTTCATTAACACTTTTATATTGCTTATGATCCCTACCTATTTTATATTTTTTTCGTCTTTATTTTAATAATTTTTTAATGCTTATGAATTATGATCTTATTTATCCTCAAATAAATTTAATATTTAATAAAATAATATATCTACCTTCTAAAAGATTCTATTTTTTTAATTTTCATAAACATTTATTGTAAGAAAAATTTTAAAAAACAGAAAAAAAAAATTACTTAAACCGCATAAACTTAAGAGAAAACTCAAATAGTAATATGTTAATTCAATGATAATGCAGGGAAAATGAACTAAAAATGAACAAACTTAAAAGAGAAAATAGAAAATAGAAAATAGAAAATAGGCACAAGTGCAGCACAACCCAATAGCAAAACTCATCCGACTTGTTATCCAAACAAAGTGTTACAATATACGACTAACTCTTCCAAAACAAACAAGATTCCTTCCCCTTTTCGTCTTTTCATTCCCCCCATTCCTTTTTCATATTTTCTTTTCTTTCTAAATTGTTATCCAAACAGAGTGTCACAATATACCAATAAAGACAACCAGACAGTTAAAAGATAGAAGATTAGAGAAATTACAAGCTAAAAAAGTAATGAAAAATTGCCATAAAATTAAGTTACAAACTCAATTTCAGCCATTGCCACCACAAGCTTTCAAGCACACAGAAGAAGCTGTTGGGAACATAAACAGAACTTCAATTAACTCTACTCTTATCTCATATTTGGTACATAATACACTAGAAAAACTACATGCTTTCCTTTGCAAGTCTCAAGCCGATGGACTCTTTGGCCAGATCTTCCTTTATTTCATCCCTCGCTAGACCCAAATCATAGTTTTTATGAGCGGGATACACCGGGTATGATGATGATACACTAGAAACACTACATGCTTTCCTTTGTAGGTCTCGAGTCGAGGGCCTCTGCCATATCTTCCTTTATGGATATGATTTACCGTCTTTCATCCCTCACTAGACTCTGATCATAGTTTTCATGAGCGGGATACACCGGTTATGATGATGAAACACTAGAAAAACGACACTAAAGTGAAACAGTGCGCCTATAAAGCACTTCATCTTCACTTTCATCTTCTTCATCTGATACATTAAAACTTCCTGGTAATTCCAACATTCCACCCATGTTAAATGTGGGGCCAGAACTCTCAGTTTCAACATAACCACTCTCAATTCTTTCTTCAAACCTCTTATCACTACAATTAAGGAACCATGGTAAAGAGCACCTGATCCCTTTACTCTGTAGTCTTTGATATCTAGGTTTAATGCGCGACTCCAAGCTATACGTAAAGTATTCAGGAAACTCGACTAACTCTCTTATAGGACGACCCATTTCGCTCTTATAGAAGTAAAAGCTATTCTTCATGATCCCAACTTGTATAGCTACTAGTTGTGGACATCTCACAACCATCTTAGCAACATCATCGGAAGAAATACCACGCGCTAAAAGAAACTCAACAGGTTTCATGATGATTTGCTGATTAAGGCTAACTATCTGTGGCATTCTCTCAACAATTTGAGCAAAATATCCGGGATCAATCTTAAGCTTCAAATTGAAAAAATACTGTTGGCTAGCCATCTTTGCCTTTAATGGCAGCCCAAGGATTTGTGGGTATTGTGCTATAATTGAAGGGATTAGTTCCCTATTGATGCCATAACTAATCAAGCATTCTACATTAGGTTTCACGGTTTCCTCCAAATCGTAACCAATTACATACGGGCGTTTCTCAAACATTCGTGCCAATATCTTCTTAGGCAAACCTATGGAAACTAAGTAATCAACAAAGGGTTTAATCATAGTTCCTACTCTCATCCCCAAAAGGTATGGATATTGTGTGACCATTGGACCAATATCTCTAGGATTCACCCCAATACTAACAAGGTATGCAACCGATGTACTCATCGTTCCTTCAAGCTTAAACCCTAACAATTCGGGATACTTTTGCAACACATACCCAATATCTTCTTTCTCAACATCAAGCCCGCGAAGAAACTTGACTACCGGAACAAGCTCAACAACAACACTAGCATGTAAAACTTGTGGGTAATTCTTCACAAATTCCCCTAATTTTGATCTAGGTATCCCAATTTTTTCTAAATACCCTAATACAGGAATCATGTTTTTACGAACACTACAACCAAGCATCAATGGAAACTCATTTATATCATCAATAGTTAACCCAATTTTCTGCAAAAACTCTACCCTTTCCCTCATAACTTCAACAGTAGAAGGCAATTCAATATCTTGTAATTCATCAGTAATAATCCCCAACGTTTTTAAATAATCACATATAATTACTTTTGATACAAGCCTTTCTTTTCGTCCTTGAACAACACCCCAAGTAACAGACGGCATTTCATATTCAGAAAATTTATTAGAAGGAGATTGAGTTGAAAATAAACGAACCCAATAAACCCTAGTGTGAAAATTTGATGGATTTTTGGGTATTACTTCAAAGGATGATTTCAAAAATGAAATTCCATTGCATATACTTGAATTTTTCAAGATGTATAAGAAATTTCTCCTAAAAGATGAATTCATTGAGATAATTAAGAAATAGAACTTACAGAGGAGAATCTCTTCGTAAAGAAGATATTAGGGTTACAATTGTCGAAATCAATCACCAGCGCCGATAATTTGTCGGAGAAGAGGAATTTCTGAAATGGAAGGCGTGGTATATTTCGCCAAGAACAAATTTGCTATTCCTCCATTTTCATCTATGCTACCTCTTTACTAAACGTTTTAGTCGGGTCATGGGGTCATGGGTCGGGTTCCATTTGGGGATATTTTTTTGATGAAAACAATCATTTATTTAGGTTTTAATTAATGAATAAATGAAATTAATCATTAATTTGATGATAATGATGAAATTAATAAATCCATGAAGTTTCAAATCAAACAGATTAATGTTTAACGCGCTATTTTGTAATTTAAAATAGGTAAAAGGTAAAGGTAAAGGTAAAGGTGAAAGACATTCTCGATATTTCGCACAAGGTAGGGTCTGAGTGAGGGGTTTTATTTTTCTTGAAAGATGCGGACAAATCGTACCCGTACGCCAAGGAGGGAGTAAAGAGATATGCGTACCGTCAAGAACCCCCAATTGATACCTGCGTCTAGTAGGGGTCGAATTCCACATCTTCTGCTCCACATGCAACAAGCGCTTTTGGTTATTTTAAAATAGGCATTTTGAATATTAAAAGATTCATATTTTAATTTAAGTTGTGATTATGAACATTTTAAATAGTCACCTTAAAATAGTTTCATATAAGAGTTACTGACTAATTCTAATATTCTATATAGTTTTTTTAAGTTGAAATTGCAAATTAGATCATAACCAAATTGAAAAGGAGAAATGATTTGAATTTGTTTTAAAATGAATTGTATTTATATTGAAAACTTTAAAATTGAGACATTCTCAACAGTCAACAACAATTGATTTGGCACAGGACAAAATAATAAGAGTAAAAATAAATTTATAAACTGAATCATGATTTTTTTGCAAGTGAGCTCCTCTAGAAAACACTATTAATACGACAAGTCGTGTAGTATTCAGATTCACAAGTAAAATTAAGTTGTCTCTTTTCTTCACTCACTTATTTCTTTCTAAATCTCTCGACACTTTCACTTCCCTTAAATGTATTTGGAAACAAGTAATTTATTATAAATTATTGACCAGTATAAGATCATAAATAAAGGATAAGAGAATTACAAGGTTTGGGTAGCTATTTTCACAACTAACTGGTTTTTTGATGTAGGTGGATCAGCTCAAATTTAAATTTGAGTTTTTTTTTGTTTTTATTTTCTAAACATTAAATTTGAATCAATTTTAGATTTTCAAATGAAATCGTAATTCTCAAACACAATATTATGTCATTTGCAGATTGAAAACCCTATCCCCTTTATCATTTTTTTTTTTCTCAGTTTCTATGATTTTTCGAGTTTTCTTGCTCGTCTTTTTCCCCTCTTCGTATCGTTAGCATATCTAGTGTGGCTTTTACAATCTCGAACCTTTCGACCTTGTATGTTTCTCAAACATCCTCATATGCTCAATCTGCTTTTGTAGCTCAAAGACCATGGAGACAAGTACAAGCATGTCACATATATGTTGAGTAATGTTTTACCCCCATCATAATTCATATGCATCCAATAAATTTTAGGATGTGAGGGCCTTGGGGTGCAAGATGGTGTATATGAGGCGGGTTGACGGATATAAGACGAATTAACTTAATAGAAACCGTCTACCCGCTATTCATAATGGCGACACTTTTCATACAACTATCCATGGCTACTACGACCAAACTCATACTCATACTCGCAGTCCGCTCAACTATGGAAACTGTATGGAACACTTGAAAATGTATCTACCTTCCAAGCCTAACCAGACGATAAAACTATCAATAGCTATTCATGCCGTCATTTCCGCACACATTAGCGCCTTGGCCATTCAAGAGTAGATATGAGCATGAGTCTAACCCGTAACCCGTATGTAGCTGTAGTTGATATAAACTCGTTTACAGATGTACCTCCGTATCAAGCCTGAAAAATTAAATCTGGGCAAAGATGAAGCTATAAATGGAGTGGAAGGACAATAGATTCGAATAATGGATTCGGTATCCTTTACCTCGTTTCTTTTCTTTCTTTATATAATAAATGCATTGTTTGCCTTCGAAGCACGTCTATACATATTTTTGTACAAAACTAGCTATCGTTGATGTATACATAGAAGTTGAACACCTACAACAACAAACTATTCAAACATGATCTAATCATCTTCACTCTCCAATTCAAATCCCTCTGCAGCTAAGAGACGAATTATGTCTTTCTTCTTTTCCTCTTCCGCTTTCTTACGCATCAAATCTCTTTTCTTCAAAACTAGTGTATGCCTTCTAAGTGTGGTGTGAAAATTTTCAACGGATGCCTTCTTTTCCTTGGCTAGGATTCTCTTCTCTTCTTCAGGATCAACCTGAACCTCGTTTTATTTAGTCTAGTTCACACAATCTAATATTAAAACTATTTAAGTTGTGTTCAAAGTAAAAAGATCCGCTACCGGTCTGTTTTGTTAGCGATACTAAATGGTGAAAATGGAAATGATTTATGATGGAAAATTTCATCAAAAGTTCCATGTCATTTCCATGGTGATGAATTTTTTTTAATCACAAAAAAGTTTTTTGTTTACAAATTTTCATTCCACCTAATACCACCTCTCCTAATAGTCATGTATTGGGACGAAATTTATAAAGAAAATGAGATGATTGAAGTTGGACAAGCATGACAACGAAGGTAGCAAGAGATTTTTCAACCAAAATTTTTCATTACCATTACCACCATTTAACAACATATACCAAACGGGTTGTACATGTTTGAAGTTTTCAGCATGACAAAACTATCAATCATCAAGTAGTTTTAATTGTATCTGCACCTATGAGCTCTAGCAACATAAAGTTGGAAGGAGAAAAAATGAATTAAAGCAATGCAAAAGTAACAATCACTGAAAAACAAAACTAACCTTTGATCGGGCACGCTGTCGTGCTCTCAAGCTCATTTCTCGATGCTGCTGCTCAGCCCATGCTGCAATCGCCATATCACCCCGCTGATCAAATGCCTTTCGCTTCTTTATAAGCCATTCCATCCATGCTTGAGATGCCTATAATAAAGTAGAGTATGATTATACTTTATAAGAAAAAATATGTATATGAACAATATACCCATGATTATTTTAATCTTATTTTAAAATAACTCCCATTCAACAAATTAGCAGGGAATATTTCACCTTCATGGGGTTCACACGGTTTTCCATGTCATATTTTCTCTTACTCTCTCCATCTATAAGCAACTCATATGCCGCTTGAATTTTAATAAATCGGGTTTCAGCTGTTTCACCTTCCTCAAGATTGCCTCTACCATCATAGACTACAAGAGAAATAACGGATTGCAGTTCAGATCATAATTCATCATCATCATAATCTTATCTTCTTACAAGGCACGAAGAAGAAAAAAAGATACCCATGCAAAGATTGGAAGATTAAATATGTAATCAGTGTTTGCATACTATGGGTCAATGAGCTCCATGGAAGGACTCCTATTTGCACTAGGGAGGAGTGGCCCTGCTTTGGGGTTAATCATTTACATAGATTACAAGGTGATTTTAATAGGCAGGTTGTAGTTAGTTTACACTAAATCTTGAGTATCCAACTAACTATTGATGTGTAGAGAACCACACCAAGGAACGGTAATACCAGAAAATCATACAGATCATACATGCCTAAGCAATTGAAAAAGATCATTTAACTAATCAAGAGCTCATGGAGAAACAGGATGCGAGCACTGGCAGCAATCTACTGCTAGCAATAAAAAATGAGGTATCTTTCCCGAAAGAAGCATTTGAAAGATGCTCGACTTATTATTTCAATAAAGAAAATTCAAGCACTGACCTAGATGTAAACAATAACTAAAATCATCTCAGAAACAAAATCTAGTTCAGTCCTGAGCACTATCCTTAAACTGAAAGAGAACTTTAAGCACAAAGACTACTTATATTTTGCCTTTTCAAATGAAGACATTACCTCATATACTTTACCAAGATTTTTCACTTTACTTCAAGTACCCGTGTTAAGTTCTTGGAACTCAGACACGTGTAATGACATTTAAAACTTCATTTCGACCAAAAAAAGAAAAGCATTTTAAAAATAATTAGGTGACACTTGATATGTACTTCCAATATGAATTTCCAAAATTGAGTAAGATAATTTCATAAGCCTCAATCAGTAGATAAATAAATCCATAGATTATCACAGATCCAACAGAAAACGTTAGAACACACAAGAGCTTCCTAGCTTCTACGGATGGTAGAACCCCACAGCGAAGCAAATATTACCAAATACTATCTTCTGTCTCTTTTTAACATCTCTATTTAACAACTACACTTCCCCAAAAAATTTCACAAAAAAGGGGAGTGTAACCATTAGAACATACAAGTATAGTGCTGCATGTTATCAATCAATAGCATCATACAATCGAACACTTGAAGAACAAAGTCAAGGCAAGATTACAAACCATCCGGATGATAAAACTTAGCCAAGCGCCTGTATGCAAATTTTATTTGTTCTTCATCTGCATCCCTTTCTAATTCTGTAACCAACACAAACCAAGTACATAATCAGCTAATAAAACCAGAGATTATCAAAAGACAAAAAATGGACTCTTCCACACAATAAATTCCAATACCCTATTGTCACTGAGTTATGTACACCTAAGCTCCCACCTAGACAGGATTTGAGGGTTAAACGTATGCAAGCTTACCCGTAGTAAAAGAGATTTTGTAGCCAATTGACTGTTAGTACCAAACATATGAAGAGATTCATGTACACAAGAAATGCAATTGTTTAATAAGCATTTTACTATTGTTGTAAAATTGAAAAAAAAAACTACAAATCTTCTATTTTTATTCAGATTTGACATTAAATAGCCCCTTCCAACCTAAATATTGTCATTCATGCACTGTTTTAACTATCCCATGGCTTAATTTGGGTAAAATAAGTTCAGGGTGCACAATATTCTATAGTCTAATTCATTTTACTTTTCAAACAATAACTACACTTCTATTAAAATTCGAAATAATAAATATTATTGATCAAGTGCCAATTTCCAGGAGACAAAAATTGGATAAGAACAGATTGAGTAAAGATATAATTTCACCAAGTAGCAGGGAAATATAGCAAAACAATTTACAAGCTAGTCCAAATGCTAAAACAATAACAACAAAAAAAAAAAAAACAAAAACAGACCAAGAACATCGTAGGGAGATTTCTCGCCGGTCCAATTCGAAGCCCTAGCAACATATCTCCGGTGATTAATACGCAACCATCGAAACAACTCTGAAGAATCGGAAGAAACAGAAGGAAAAGAGCTCAAATTAGGTTTTAAGATAGGAATTCCTGATGATTTTGACCCTAAAAACCGAATTCTATCTTTGCAACAAACGAAGGAAGAGAAAACCGCATTAGGTCTGCAAATTGACCTCAAATGGCTCATTTTTGCGTCCAAGATTCGATTAACGAATGATGATTCAATTGAACACAACTATTATGATCGAATTAAGGAATTAGGGGATTTGGGAATAGAGATTTACGAGCAAGTGGTTAAAGACGCAAAGTAAGCAAGCACCATTTTAATGGCTGCTTTTTGTTTTTGAGTTGGGGAATTTTGTGGACAGTTCGAGTACGTTTCCCTGTTTACTTTGGTATCCCTTTCCCATTTCACAAGTAAAAGATTCTGAATCTTCCATTTAAATTTAGCCACAATTTTATTTCTTTTTTTTTTTTTGAATTTTATTCATTTCATTTTTATTGGTTTCGAAATTTCTAAATTATTATTCTATTTTCTAATTTTTTTAAAATGAAAAATGATAAAAGAAAAAAAAAAAATTTTAAGAATATAATAATCTAACCAAGTTTAGAACTTAGTGCGATACTCACTCTATTTTCTAATTTCTTTCCAATTAGAATATTTCGCCCTATAGATAGAGAAATTTAATTAATGTTTTTGACACATAACTAGAACATAAAATATATTTATGTGAGATCTTATTAGATTCGTCTTGATGTATACTTTTTATTATGTATTTTCTATAATTTTTTATTATGTATATATTTAATCGATTAAATTATCTATTAGGAGTATTCTTTAAGCCAACATTCATCATGTAGGGGCGTTCGAATATTATCTTTTGACTTTTTTTGTTGATTTTTAACTTTTAATTTTTTTGGTTTGTTAAACAATAAAAAAAATATTTAGTAAATAGATTTGAAGCTAATTACAAAGTTACTAATTTTTAAGGCAAAACCAAAAAGCTATTTATAATACCTTTTTTCATTGGCTTTTGGACTTTGGTTGTTGGTCTACTTTATTATCTCTAATAAACTGTCAATGACAAGCAAAACTTTAACCAAAAATCTCTTAAATAACTAACTTATCAGCTAATACTTCTAGCTGTCAAACATGTTAACAGTTTCAGTCAATAACTCCAACTAACAATCATTTGCCAAACAGGGCCCACAGAGTGCTATATAGTAATTATACTAATCATATACTCCCTCCAATTCACTTGTGTTGTACCATGAATTTGTCTATGGAGGAAGGCCAACCAAGCAAAGCTCTTTGTTTTGATTGTACCATGAAGGTCAGCAATCGACTGCTGATACTTAGAGCGGCCGATTATTGAGCTGACTTTTGTTGACTCAAATTAAGTAATGGGCTGCTGTTACTAAGAGCGAACATACTCCAAACCTTAGCATTGGGAAAAGTGCTTATCTTGCGAAATAGTTTCAAAATTTGACTATAATGTGATTTTTTTTATATAATTTTGCTTACATGTTTCAAATATTCACTATTATCGTACCTAATCGTGGCATTCTATACGTGAGACACTATCATAGAGAAGGGCTAGCCTGACGCCCGACTACTCGTGTCAAAATGAGTCAATAGTCGACTATTGCAGTTTATGAGCAACACGAGTTTGGAGAACATAGAAGGATACAACATTATTACAATAGTAAAAACATATATATATCTTACATTTTATGAGCAATACTTTGTGTTCATCCCCGTCTAACCACATCCCAGCCTCTGATGAGTAAATATTACATCACTGTACAACTTTCGGAACCAACCAGACATTACTATTTTCCTCGTTCTAAAAAAGCGATAAAGCATATTTACAAGCTAAATCATAATAAAAACGACATGATACCTCTACAGAAGATATAAGGGTCATACAAGGATCGATTATAGACATGTCGGCTGAAGAAAACGGCCACAGTCCATGTACAGAGTGAGCTCCAGTGGCCTTATTTACACTAGCCTGTATCGCGAGGACGAGCAGACCAAAGTGTACTTAGTGTACGCAGACGATGGAAGTACTCCCCCAATGCTACCATTCCTCTGGCTGCTTGACGGGGTGTAAGAATCCGAGACATTTGACGTAGGGCTTGCTCACGTAGATGATCAGCCTGTTGATATGACGTTAAAGTTGTTCATTCAATTCATGTCGAAATCCCGTCCAGTATTTTAAGTACGATTCAGATTCATTACTATTACCACTATTAGTATTAATGTATCAGTATATTTGATAGAAGTAACTAGAGCTTTTCATTCGGTTCATCAGATCGATTTTGGATCATGGGGACTTGTGTACATGTTGGTTTTTACATGATTAGTCCATTTATATGTCGGGTCCAATCAGGTTCGATTAAAATGTCGGGTCATCGGATTTGTTTTGAATACCTCTAGAAGTAACAAGATACGGCAAAAAAGAAAAGGTTACGTCCGGCATACCACAAGCCACCACAAAATGTATTACCTGGTTCACAAAGCCTTCTATAGCTCCTAACTTCTCCAATGCAGAGGTCATTTGGATGCCGTACATTTCTACACCGAGTGCTTCAGCAAACATGATCTGAGTAAGAGTTTGCTGAAGTTTATCAACTCCTCGTGATAAGGCATCCTCCGCTTGTCGAGATGCATACCGTAGTCTACCTATTTCATCCATTTGTAGTGAGGTCAAGGGCTCAAGTTGCGGCATGAGAATCTGCAAATGGGTAAAAGTTTCAATATCGAGTCCATAAGAACCTTGTGGGTATCGAACTCTAACTATTCCGTGGAAGCAAGCTATTTACTATAAGTTTATTTTTAAAGAATTGGACATTACATTTAAAAGTTCCGATGGCCGAAATCCTCCGATCCAGATGAAGAACCGCTCAACGGATGTTCTCCACATGCCCGACATCAGATAGAAGACATCGGTTTTAGCTGCTTCTGCTTTGATCCGAAAAAGATGGGAATAGTGATTCAAGCCAACATCAACAAGCATTACTAGGTCAACATCTGACACGTTAGCCTCCAGAGCCGTTCTGAGTTCACAATTCTGTCGGTTTTGCTCTTCAACCCAGTGTCCATATTGCATTTCAAAAGCGGCTAATCCTGCAAGGCCAATAGCGAATTCAGACCAAGCGTCTAAAATCCCGTATGCAGAATTCAGAAAATGGGTTATGAATTAACCACACAAAAAATCGGCTTGGATAGAACGGACCTGAGTTGTTATGTCCTGTGAATCCGAGATTCGCATGCAAGGTAGCGCCCATATGTGAGGCCTGTTATAACCCATTAACCGTTCCACTTATAAATCATAAGAACTTCAAATATCACAATATAAATCGAATATGGATGAAGAATATGTCAAGCCATCACCCCATGAGCCCACTTGTGTGGACAGACCCACGGGGCATCCATGGGCTCGGGCCCACAAACCCACGTTGTCATAAACGTTGACTTGCATACAACAAAATAATGAATCAGAAATCTTACTATCTGTTTCGTTTGCTGAATTTGAAGTTCTAATTGGGCCAGCTTCAGTCGGCTACTTTCTAATTGCTGAACATAAGCCTGTACATTGAACACCATGTATTCGGAATAAAGAACTTCTGAAGAACATACATGAATAAATAAGTTCACTCTTTAATACCCACGCTTATGTACCTTCTTTCTCAAACGACTCTTTCGAGCAGCTTCTCGGTTTTGTGCCAAACGCCTTTGCACCTGCAGCAAGTCTTAGGTCATCAAATTTAATAGCCCTGGCCCCTGAATATTACATAATTTCTAAACTAAGGAAATTAACATCAAACCAGAACTTTGCCTTCGAATATAAGAGAACAAATCATCATCATCATACCCAATGTCCCGCTCGAGAGCAGGGTCTGGGTGAGGGAAGGTGACGGACAATTCATACCCGTCCTCCCTTCACAGTGAGTACTAGAAAAAAGCGATCTGTTTTACCCCCAAAGACACCAAGCAAGGCTAAAACAGTATTGCCACAGATAACCCTCTGATGTTCAATTACCGTGTTCAATTTGATATTATCTATGTTACATGGACTCGGGTACTGATGTCAGATACTAATATGTTTTTAAGTGTCAGACACGTCTAAATACTCAATTTACATTGGATGCTACTCTAAGTTTTAGATGGAATAAAAGTGGATCGAAGAATGACTTTTTAATAGTTGTTTACAATGGATCGACATCGAGAGTTCAACAGGCATAGCTAAATAATAAAGAGGCAGATTCTCAGTGTATTTTACCTTCTCAGAAAGTCTTGCTATATCTTCACTATTCAAGGATGGTTCGGTCATCTCCGGAGATGCATATTCATAGTCAAACTGTCCATAGAACAGAGAATCACAAGGGGAAAGACTCTTAGAATGACTATGAGACACGATTAATCGGACTGCGACAGAAATGTTTAATCAAATTCACCTTATTCTCATGTCCAGATTCCGCTTGTATACTTGAAGATGCACCAGCGTTAGAAGTGACAATAGCTTTTGAGGTATCCCTCCACCTGCTCATTGCTTTAGGTGGTTCATATATTCCCATAGTAACGGAATTGGTAACTTGAATCGTGGTAGAGCTCATGATCTACAGAATGATTAAGAAACGTTAAAACGCATGAATTGTGAAACAAAATTGAATCCTAAAAGGTCCTATCAGAAAGGAGCCACGCCGTATCAATGTTGACAATGGAATGAAAGCATTAGCATAGAGCACAGATCAAAGACGTAATATAAAAAATAACAAAGTTTAGATACTAGGGATGTTTGGCAAAATAGCTTATTGGGCAATTTTAGCTTATTTTGGTACAAGTAGAGGATGGAATGGTCAAACCATAAAATGCTAATGTTTGGTAAATTAGCTAGCTGAAACAGCTTAATTTAATAAATAAGTTGTTTTTGAACAAGTTACTCATAGGCTCATAGCAGCGGGTTCAAAATCACCTAGTCAAATCAGCCACTGTAATCATATATCAGCCGTTTGCCAAACACCTCCACTCATTAATGTGATTGCACATAAAAGGTCCCCTAAACATGAAAAATCCACAAGGATAAAAGATAGACAACTCCTTTGTCCAATAATTTATAACTCCAAGGGCCAAAGAAAATTGTTTAGTCATGTGCAAAGTTCTCAAAGCACATTGGTCCGGAAAATGAAAGGTTGGAATATGAGAAGCACAAAAGAAGAGGAGATAGGGCTGAAGATAAATTGGATAGGTGGATTACACAATTTGAAGAATGACATGATAGAAAATTGGGAGTTAGAGCATATGAAAACAAATAGCAACGGACGAAGGAGGAGAATATATGTGGATGATCCTTGGAATTGATTTTCCTAGTTCATGTAAATTTAGTGCTAGGTAGGGGCAAATGAAGACTTAATCCCAAAGGATGACAATGGTAGTATGAACATATAATTTATATTCTCAATTCTTCCATAACATATTTCTCATAAAATCCATATACAAATGCCAAGAATCTAAGCACCCACAAACAATAAACAATGTTCTACATGAAGAATCAAATTTTAAAGCATTATTAGAGAATCCCATGTTTATTTATTAGAATTAATAATTATAGTGCCATTATAGCTCATCAAAAGAATCTCAAACAAAAAATCAAGTTTTAAACTTTGAAAAGCTTGATTGTTCCCATAGAGAAAGCAAACAGCTTTAAATTAATCTACAACCAACTATGATAAAAAAGAATTTCATAGTATATTCAATCAACCATATTCTAGCTTAAACCCGATAGGCGATAAACCCCCTTTTGTCAAGCAACCAACTCAACGAAAAGCTTATACTGATAGTTAAAGCGCCAAGATATACTATATCCTCTACCACGCCCTACGCCCCTTCACACGAGAGCTCCTAAATTGAAGGCTTGATCAACTAAAACAATCCAAGTGAAAGGAGTTTTGTAGCTTCTAAGTTGGTACCCAAATCCCAATTAGTACTATGCATATTATGACTTGGAGAAAGACCTAATCATAAAGAAAATCTTATAATAAGCCCACATAACAATTCTAATAGTTAGTTGATCAAGTACTATTCTTGCATCATTAAGGCCTCAATCTTAACTCCATAATCATATGACTCATATCCCCTATCAAGCCACCATCAAAAATTTCAAACTATATCAAAGTTATGAATTTGCAATAGTATTGCTTAACATAAAACCTTATTCACACACCAAAAGAAAATCAATCCAATATAACAAAACATCTCACTGTGAGACGAGTTCATACAAATTTACACTTGTACAAGAAGATTTTTTTTCCGGTGAGACGGGCTCAATAAAGAATTAGTAAAATTCATTATAATAAGCCCACATAACAATCTAAAACAAGGAACAATCTAGCTTAACAAAATCATCAATAACAACACAAAAGAAAAACACATTACAATGATAAAATGAAAGTGAAGTATTCAAGACTAACCTCAATTTCTCCCCATGAAGCAAATTCTTTTAGGGTTTTGCAAAAAATTTAAAACAAATGAAAACCCAAGAATCTTGAGTGGGCAATCACAAGTACCCATTAATTTGATTGCAAAAAAACAAAGTAAAGGTGAAGCACCAAGTTGGTATTTATAAAAAAAACAAAAACCCAAAAAGCAAAACATTTCTTAATTGAATTTTTCAATAGGGTTTTAGAGCTACTTTATCTTTTTTGGGTGGGAAGTGGGTCGAATATGAAACCAGTGGAAAGTATGAATTAGCCAGGGTAAGCAAACGCAAAAAGACTCATATTCTTGCAAAAGTTGAACATGCTTCTTTGATTGTCTCCCTTAAGATTGGTAGTGAATGGAAAGTGGGGCCCAAGGGAGTGATTTGGCATCATATATACTTACAAGTACTGATTTCTTCTGGCCTAAGAATAGTCAAAGATCAAAACTAAATTCCCACATTAGAGGAAATGTATAGTAACTTATCATTGAAGATCCTCTTTGAGCCGAAGGACTCTTTTGACCGCTTTTTTTTATGGATATGAGACGCCGTCGATTTTACTTTCCCAGACCTTGACCATAGATTTATCTATGTGCGGGAACACTGGGTATGATGATGATGATGAGAGGAAATGTATACTCCTAAGACGGAGTGGGTTGTTTTTAGGAAAAAAAATGAATATTTGGTTACAAATAAAGAGTGAAAATGTCGTGTGTTGATGAAATTTAATTAGAGTTGTTAATGTTAGCAGTGATTTGAGTGTACCAGTTAAGATGTGTATTGATGTTTGCATTTAAATGTGTGTGTTTAAGTATGTGAATCAATGCATGAAGTTATGAAGGTATTGAAGGGTGACTTAAATATGGAAATTAAGAAGTATGATTGATGTAAGTAATAAGGAAGCTTTAAAGTCCAAGAAACTGATGTTGCATGAGGTGCTTGAACAAGGCGTCCAAAGAAGAATCTTGCCTTGAACGAGCAACAAAATCAAAAGCTAACAAAAGGTGGCATAACAGAATGTTCGAAGGAGCACCTAGCAGATGAAAACAGTATTTTTTGTTTGAAGTGGCTTGAACGAGCACATCCATGGGTCGAATTAGCAACATTTACAGACCAAGCCTAAGATTCTGGTTTGAACGTTTGATGCTTGGGATTCTTGTAGCTGTTATGACTTTTATTGCGTAGTATTTATGTAACGCATTAAGTACAAAGTCTATACAAATAGAGAGCTCATATGCTTATTGTGATCATTCACAAAAACCCCTAAGCCTAAACACATAGCCTTAACTTTTTTATATTCTCAATTGTAATACTTCATGGTAAGAGTATTCTTGGAACTCTATTGTTATAGTATAATCAAGATACTACACACCTCCGAAGAAGTAGCCTACAATGGGTGAACCTTGTAAAATTTTTGTGTTTACTTTCTATAAACATTGTCATTTCATTGAAAGTATTTGTTCATTAAAGTACTTTATATGTTCGATATTGGTGATATTAGAATTTAGAGTTTTTGTATTATACATTAGACTCTAATCTAGCACTTATTTCAAGAGTTATTAAAAAAAAGCAATGCGTCATTGTTCAAAAATATAAATAATGCAAAGTGAAAGGGATAACTCAAAATATAAATGATGCTAATTAAATGAGATGAACAAACAGAGTATTACAAATCATTCAAAATGTTTTGCAATGTGAAACCAATCAAGCTTCTATGCATTCATGTGAAATTGCTTTAGATTCCTCTGATTTATACTTTTTAATATATATATTTTTTATTATTTTTATGATGAGTATTAAGAGATAATAAGATTTAATATTTGCTTTAAAAACTGTGTAAAAAGTAAATGAGAAGAAAAAAAATAGGAAGAGAGTAATAAATTAGGTTACTTTTAGCTCCCCATCATATCAAGCGTTAAGGGTGTATATTTAATTTATATATACTCCTTATGTTCCAATAAATTCTTTTATTTTTGTTTGTCCTATTTAAATTACACTCTTAAATTTTTTGTGACAATGCTCGTATTTTTTGTCATTTAATCTTATTCACAAACTTATTATCTATTTCTATTAACTACTAATTTTTAGCGTTCACTATACTTTGTTTTATTCTCCAACCAGTTTTTTTTCCACTAAAAATACAACCAATATTAAATATTCAATTTAACTCAAAATAATAGTATAACATCACATAATTCATAATTATAATTAAGTGGCTTCTACTATTCCTTTTTAAAAAAGGAAAAAAATTGATTTTGATTGATAATGCTAAATAATTTATTTCAAAAGTATTGGTTGTTTCCTAATTAAAGTGGTTTGGTTTGGTTAAAATAAGCATGATGACAATACTCATTCAAATCTTTCTTTTTCTTTAAAAGAAAAGGTGATAAGAATTATATTATTATATATCATATTTTAAGTATATACTCCATAATACTATTAGAATTATTAGTATAAACTATTAGATTTATTAATAATAATATGATTAGTAGAAAGTGAATAAAATATTTAATACCACATGTTGTACTTTATTTTATGTTCATAAAAATTAAGTGTACTTTGTACATTATTTTAGTGTTGAGTGGATCATATTTAGATGATTTTTAAAAAGTTTTTCATGTTGCAAGTGTGACTCAAAATCTAACATTAGAATTAGAATCATGTTACTAATACAAGAAAGATACCAAAACAAGTTATGTTAATTTAATTTAGTTGGGTTAGTGAAACCTTTTTAAAAAAAATAAAAAATATCTCTTTAATTTATATCTATAATCAAATTAAAACCCTTAAATTAAAACCCTTAAATGTAAACAAGTACTTTTTAGATAAAATTTTGGATTCAAATTTTTTTAATAAACTCACTCAAATAATTGGGGGTTCCATAGATTGATCATCTGCTTGTAGAGTAGAAGCTTTAAGGTTCGACCCCTATTAAGTGTAGGTATCAATTAGGGAGATTTTTGACTACGCGTATCTCTCTTTACTTCCGCCTTGGGGAACATGTTAGAGTATATAACATATCCTGGAGCCTCAACCATCAGCTTAAGCTTTTGGTTGAGTTGGTTCCTTGACATGGTATCAGAAGCCAGGGTGACAAGAGGTCATAGGTTCGAATCTCAACTACCCCTCATTTAAAGTGGAAAATTTAGCGCCATGTATGAGGAGGGCATGTGCTGCATCCACACTTCTAACCCAAAGGGCTCTCGTGTGAGAGGGCGTGTTAGAGTGTATAACATATTCTGGGTATGATTTATCCGCATCTTTCAGGAAAAATAAAAACCTCCCACCATGACCTTGTCTTATGCGGAATATTGGGAGTGTTTTTTACCCTTTACCCTTTTACTCAAATAATTAAAAATTACCCTTTTACTCAAATAATTAAATTGATAAGATAAATTCATAAAGAAAGTATATACCATTATAATACAAGATGGAATTAGATTATAATTGATGTGCTTCCCTACAAAAACATATACTTGATCCGGTGGGACATTTAAGGCTTTCCAAGTCACTATAACTTTTAACGTTAGAAAGCAAACGAAAGCAAACTAGTACAATTATCGAAAGACCTCATTACACTTTTTCTTTAATAATAATAATAATAAATTCATGCACTTCCAATAAATATAATATAATCCCATCAAACTAAAGTAGTCTTTATGGAATTGGGTATACTTACATGATCATGATTGGTGTTCTATTGATGAATAAAAATACTAGATCATCATCATCTTATCCAGGATATCCCGCTCATAGAAAACTATGGACAAGATCTAGAAAGGGAAGAACGGCGGAAATTCATATCTATAAAGGACAACGCGACCAAAGGATGAATATACTAAAATATGCCTAATTGGTCATTTCACTTGTAGTCCTAAATATAGAAGCCAGAAAATCGGATTTTATCTTAGTTGGAGTATAAATAATTTTTCTAATTTTAATATTTTTATTGTAATTAATCGTTTAACTTTCAAAATCGAGGTTCTTCGAGAAAGATAATTGTTATTCAAGAGTCAAACAAGCTAACAAAGCTCATTGAATCAGAAGAGTAGGCATCGACATGTGCATAATGAAGCTCGAGCGAGAAAGAGTTTGTGAGACAAAAAATTGTGGTGAAGGACTTGTGCTCGGACAAGTAGATCGTAGTGTGGTTAGCCAAAGTACTAGGAGTGTGAACCGCTTGATTGAGCACTAAGTCGCTTGGGCGAGCACTTGGTCCGAGAAGAATTCGACGATACAACACACGTGTGGGAGGTCGAGCAACAATCTAGGAGGTCGAGCAAGGTTGATCACGATTCTGCTCTGACATAATTGATCTTGGTCGAACAAGTATTTTATTTACTCGTACAAGCAAGTTTTTTTGGTTCTTTTTACTTTGCGCCAGTCACGCGTGATCTTACAGGATTGAATTTCTAACCTTTGAGGTCTTTATAACATCAATCTTAAAATTCTCTTATTCTGTACTTAAATCACATGATTCTACTACTTCAATGAAAATGTGCTTACTATTTTTACTGTGAATTACGAGAGTCAGCTCTCGCTTTAGTTACGGTAAAAGCTATCCCCATATGAAATCTGAATTCGATTCTCATTGACCTCCTCTGCAAACCTGCTCTATTAAGTAATAGAAGCTTAGCAATGATTATAATTGAGTTGAAAAAAGAGTAATAGATTGATAAAAATAGGAAATGATATCTAGTGATACTTTTTTTTTTTTTTGATAATTATCTAGTGATACTTTTATACTCCTATATTGTAGTCTTGTCCACATTATACAAAATTAAATAAATAGACTTACCATCTATATTAAGCTTATTAAAACATAAAACCAAAAGGGTGATTCATGATGCTAGCAATATATCATCTTCGTTGAGCAAGTTCCTTTCTGTATAATGCTTTATTTTATATATATTTTTCCTGTTTTTGATTGGACACCATATAATTTAAATATGTAAAAAAAAATTTAGGACTTTTTTTAATTGTTACACTTTTATTTTCACGATATATAATGTGCAATTTCAATCTTAATATCTTAAATATCTATAATTATATACGATTAATCTAAAAAGTGCATTGAGCCAAATTAAACAAGATCCAACTTGACTATTTTTTCTACTGAAAAATTAACGTGGATGATACAAACTTTTACTAATTTTTCTACAATAATATCAACGTTGATGTGCAATAAATAATACCAACTTAAGGAGTATTTGCCTAGAATAATACCATTTTTTGTTTATATTAGTAGGTTATTTCACAAAAACAAAGGAAGATAGTGATTAAACAAAAATCGTTATTAATGAAAATTTTAGCAAAATTTAAAATTATTCACGATAATTTTTTATATATATGCAAAATAATTATATGATCTAGATAAATGTAGAGCACATATAATATTAAAAGGTCACAAATATGTATTTTAAATCACTTCTATTATCAATGTTTTGACTGGTGATTGTTAACAATTTGACAAAATATGTGATTTTTAACTGTTAAAATAGGAGAAAACAAATTGAAATAGTAATGTATAGAAAAACTAACGGAAATACAACTGAAAATTAAGAAAAATAAACATTTATAACGGAGCAAGTTCATTAAGCCAAATGAGGCAGCGCTCGGATGCTCGTTTGAGCGCACCTTGAGCTCATCCGAGCGCTTGTGGATAAGTGACCCTCTAACTCGTTTTTCTTTCTTCACGTGATGCTTCAATCTTTTTTCCGCCCTTGCACTAAAATAACGAAGCTTCATTTGCGCAATTTTCGTCCATTTTTTTGTTTTATCGACCAACGGAGTACGGAAAACTTTCAATTTTAACCAACAAAGTAGTCATACACACATTTGTTCACCATAAAAACATGTGTCAAGGAAGGTTAATTAAGATGGCTTTGGACAAAACTACACTAATTCCCATCATTCAAGAATCAAGCATGGAAACAATCCTATGATCATAGGTCCAAATTTATGTTACACAGACTCTTCATTTTGATTTACATATCCGTGTCCGATACTTATTACTTGGACATTGGTATAATGCTTAGAAACTTTATTTTAAGCAGAAAATGGAATATTTAGATGTATTCGAAACTCAGACACATACCAGTTATCGACATTAGTGCCCGAGTCCAAGTAACATAGGTCCAAACAAAATAGTCCATAGTGTCCCATTGATGCAAGTCACCATACAACAGATACTAATAGGATTTTAAATCAAATGACCAAAATCATAACTCGGGCAAATTCGAGTTTGAATTGTCCACCTTCAAATGCATGGGCTAAAATTGGACAAAGTAGATTCAAGATTTAAGAACAATATCCTCCATTAATCTTCCTCTTTTGGTGATTGAAAAGGGCAATTAATCAAAGGTGTGTGCACAAAGTTTAAGGATCACAAATGTAAAGGAAGCACCAATGATTCATCAAGTAATAAGCTATATACTAATTTAAAAGAGGCTAACTTTAGCTTTTGAGCTTTAGTAAGTGGTGGAAAATTAACAAAGCATTTATATCTTTTCTATTCTTTTATTGTTGTTGTCTTTTCCTTCTTTCTAGTGTATACCTAAATTATATGATCATAGGATTGTTCACACAATTCTAACTATTATAGTTCTTGAGTCATGACAAAATATGACCATAACAAAAAAATTATTTTTTTAATGAAAATTGTAGTCTTTGTATGATTGGTACTTTTTATATTATGATTGTATTTTAAATGAATATTTATTAGTAAGGAAATTGAAAGCATTGTTTGTATATGTAGTGTAGAGATATTTAGCTTGTATAGATTATGTGGGATTTTAATCGAGTTAATATTAAGTTCAGATTGTCTCCTGTGAGACCGTCTTAGTGCAACCAGCTCAGACCCAATAAATTTTTTAGAATTTATGACATACTAATTTTAAGATTTGAAAGGACAATTTCCAGACTTAAAAGGTCTATTGTAAAGTTTTAATATCAACATTAATGTTTGAGTTATCCTACTAGAAAGTTGAAAAGAGAATTTTAAGTCTAGCAATTAGTCTTTTAAGTCTTAAAATTGGTTTTTTAAGTATTAAAATTGAACTTTTAAATCTTAAAATTGTTAAATTTCATGATTTAAGATGTCAATTATAAGTCCTTAAAATTGTTCTTTTAAATCTTCAAATTGGTCTTTTAACTCTTAAAATTGATATTTTAATTTGTAAAATTGGTAGAAAAATATATGTAATTGCGCCGGCCCAATAAGACGCGTCTCACAAGTGAGACGGTCTCACCCAAATTTTCATGCATTATGTTAGTATTGATATTTTTATTCAATTACTTAAGTCGAGTCAAATCGGATTCGGTTATAAAGTCGGGTGACTATCGAGTCATCAGGTCTGTTTTAAACAACTCTAGTAATAAATTTGCTCCTATTGAGTAAGATTTTGGGGTATGTCACAATATCTATGTTTAATATATTCCTTCATAATAATGGAAGATATCAACTCACATAAATAATCTAAGTAGTCTCTATTTTTTATATTACCTTATTTACTAATCAATCACAAATACGCGCCTCATGTATGGGTTAAATAGCTCACTTAATACGCAAAATGAGAATATGAGTTTCTTGTTTGAGGTCTTCTCACCAAAAGACTGTCTCTCACAAGAGTAATCTCTTACTGATCTCCCAACAGAATCATGAATTCAAACAAGCTAACGTAGGGCCATTTTGAATCGTTTTGGGAAGACTATATTCACGAAGGTTATTATGTAGCAAATTAGGCAACACTCTGATCCCGACCCAATTTCCTTCAATTTCTGAACAGAATATGAATGAATACAAGCGATTAAGTTGAAGAAACGAAACACTGAATGCCTTAATAAGGACCACCTCATTCTCCCAAAACTCCGGTTTAAACCTACATGAATAATCAAAACAAATGTACGAGATATGTATGAGCATCTTAACAAAGACATTCAAGCCCAGGACATCGCGGATTCAAATTTGGAACACTAACGTTAGCCAATCAATTGGATCTAGCCACTTAGAAAAGCGGCTAATTAGATCATAAAATATCATCAGAAATTCTAGCAGCATAATTCTCCGACAAAGAACTTTTTGTGTTATGAGACACATCTATGTTCACTTGACAACCCAATACACAACAACCAGTAGAAGGCTTAAATTTTGTTGATTAAATAAGTAATAGAGCTGATGATATATTGTTGATGGAAGGCAGCATACCTGGAGTTTTGTTGTAGCAGATGAACCAATACCTGGATGGAGAAACAGAAACAAATCCAGCTCATACTCCTCTTCCATAGATGTATTTTACATACGGTTGATGAGGTTGCCCTGTACACAGCCAGCACTTGAACAGTACAATGGCTGTCGAATTAGTTTCCGGAAATACCATCCACCATGCTATTTGGGATCGAATTACGTCACAGCCTATTGTAACCTATGTTGATCATATTACTATTACTTTATCAGCTCTGTTTATTACAAGGACAGAAGAACATAAAAAAGATAACTATTTGCCTTGGCAAATAGTTTAGCTCTATTAGGTAACTCTAACTAGTTTCCCCTGTTCTTTGATCTTTTTCAAGCTTAGCAAACTTGGATGAAAATTGCACAAAAATTGAGGGTAATTCATCAAGAACAAAGAACTCTCCTTTCCCCACACACACTTCTTGAGTATTGTGCATATATATTACAAAATTATATGAGAAGAGTGCCTAAAAGATTTTTGTGAGCATAAAAACTAACTATGGCTCGACATATGATTAACTGACCTCAGATCCACATCTATGAAGACAAAAGATCAGAGATCTTTCCGTTCATCTATTTTTAATGACAACCTGTGAAGTTGATATCATCAAATTCAGTTGCCTAAAAATGAATATTTCCTTCGTCTTGAAATAAATCATGAAAAACCATTTGGTCTGTTAGCTTCTCCATGTTACCATTTAGGGGTTCACTTCAGGATTTCTATGGCCTTACTAACTTGCACTCAAATCAGCAACCAAAGGTCCAAAAGTCAAGGACACACTAATACATACACAATAATTCCCGTGAATTGATTTGAACATACTAAATGTCATAATGAAATCCCGTCGCAACATGTAACTATTTCAAAGGTTCTTTTACCGGTAAAAACAAGCATCATAAATTCATAAATATAAACATGTATTGAGAAAACAGGCAAGTTCCATACCTTGTCAATGCTAGAAACTACCACATCCCTGGTGTCAACAGATTTCCGTTACAACCCACTGTCCGTCTATCTCTTGAAGAGAGCATTATTGTTAGTGACTGCTTAAGATAAACTCCAGTAAACAATTATTGCCTGTATCCACTAATGTACATTATAATACTCCTATTATGGAAGTTTTGTCTAAAGTTTCAAACATGTGACATGCCATTTATTAAGATTCATACATAAATGGGAAAATGGAGTTGCATCCAATTGGTCAGCCCACAATCAATCCATAGTATTAATACTAGCTGGAAAAGTTGAATTACCATAATCGGGAAAAAAAAGAACGCACAAAATTGGAGAGAGAAAGTAGAGAAAATGAATGAAAGAAAACTGAAGAAAATTGAGCACTTACCTGAGTTGTGTTGTGAAGACTGGAGAGAGAACAATTGCTCTTGAAAAAATTCAACATGGAATAGATTTGAGATTACAATGACAACGCAAATAGGTTTTAACTTTTAAGAGGTAAGAACAAAGAAAAATTTAAGTTTGCAAAGGACAGTGATAAAAGAAATAAAAGAGCGAAAGAGCCATAGTGTGCAACCCTACGTGCGTAAAAAGGTAAAGGATGAAACATGAAGCATCTCACCTTAAAACAAGGCTAAAAAATTTGGAGATCAGAGTACTTCACATATCAACATATAAAGTTAGGAGTTAGGATTAGGAGCACAAAGAATCTCAAAAATTGTAATACAGAAAACAGTCGTATCTTATACACCATCGATCATCCTCAAAATTATCTTCTAATAGTAGTATATCAAATTCAAAGCAGTTGCAATTTGCAAGAAGACAATTATGAAAAAAGAGAATTAGGTAAAATGTAGGTTCAAGAAAAAAGACAGCAGACCTCATACATTTAGTTGCAAAGCCATGTATCTGTATTTCTCTAAGACCGTCCTCAAAAAAGAAAATTGCATAAAAAATATTGTTTAATAGGAGTAGCGGATGGAAATACGAGAAAATGAAAATCATATTGAATTTTGATAAAGCTAATGTAAGGTATAGACTACATATCGGAAAAAAAAATTGGAACTTACATGGTGAGTTTTAACACGACAATGTACAACACGTCAACAACAATGTCAAATTCTTATTCCCATCACAAACAAAATCATGGTTAAATTTTTAAGTTGAACTATATACATGTTAAGATTTCAAAACTTGTAGAATTGATTCCTTTTCAGAGTCACTAACATCATGACGATTAAGTAAACCTTGTAGCAATAGAGTTGTGTTAGCATTAGCCTTGAATTGTTTTTTAGTCATAAGGTTGACTACATCCAAAACCTTGCTAAGACGATCACAATTCAGAAATCCAGTAATCATTGTGTTAATGGTGCAAGCATCCGGAGAACATCCATCATCTTCCATTTTCTTGAAAAGTTCATATGCATCATCAATTAAACCCCCTTTACAAAGTCCATTAATCATTATAGTGTAGGCATGCACATCTCTTTGTAATCCTTTAGATGGGAGAGATGAGAATACATCTATTGCTTCCTTAAGTTGCCCGACTTTACATAAGCCATCCATTAAAAGACTATATGTGACAATATTTGGAGACACCCCTTCATTCACCATTTCACCTATCAACACCATAGCCTTATCTAGTTGTGAGGCTTCACACAAGCCATAAAGAATTGAATTCCAAGTGACTACATTAGGTTTTAGACCACGCGTCTTCATTTCCTCGAAAAGTTGGCTAGCCTTTTCGAGTTTATTTCCCTTACACAAGCCCTCAATAATTGTGGTATAAGTGACGGTATTGGGGGTTAATCCTTTATGAGACATTTCTTGAAGCACAACAAAAGCTTTGTCAAAACTATTCAACTTGACATATGCATTAACTAAAATGTTCATACTCCAAATATCAGGCTGACAACTATTTTGTACCATCAAGTCTAAAAGTGTTTCAGCATTTCCAACCATACCACGTAAACAATAAACAGACAATAAAGCATTATAATTGATGATATCTATAATGTAACCTTTCTTAATCATGGATGCAATTACAGCCTCAGCATTAACAACCATCCCTCCTTCACAATATATGTTTATCATCATATTGTAAGTTTCCACCTCAGGAGTTATGTTGTTGTTCAACATTTCATTAAACAGCTCTTTAGCATCTGTCCAATGTCCCAAAGTGCCCATACCTCGAATTAAGGTATTGTAAGTTATGACATTGGGCAAAATACACTTATTTTTCATCGTGGCAAAGAGTTTGAGAGCTTCTTGTAAACGTTGCTCTTTACACAAACCATCAATAATGGTACTATACATGACAGTATTAGGAATACACTGTCCATGAGTTTCCATTTTACTAAGTAAGTTAAGGGCACCAACACTATTGCCTCCTTTGCAAAGACCGTTAAACATAGCTCCATAAGTAACAATTGTCGGTTGAAATCCAAGGCGGACAATTTTATCAAGCAATAAATCAGCTTCATCGAATCGATGATCGAGAATAAGACCATTTAACAAAGTATTATAAGTGACAATATTAGTTTGATGGCCTAACTTAAAGATCATACCCAATGTGGAAAACCCCAAATCAACAAACCCTAGACGACAAAAACAATTGACTAATATATTAAGGGAAAACAAATCTAAGCTGACATCTGACCATTGAAGTTCCCTAAAAAGAGAAATAACATCGGAAAAAGGAGGAGATGGTTTCATCTTCAACATGGAAGTAAAGAGCAGAGTATAATCAACAATGGAAGGTTGAGGATGTAAGGAAATCAAATGACGAAAAAGGGAAATGGCATCATCAATTTTAGTAAACCCTAATGAACATTGATGTCTAACAGATTCAAGAAACAAATGACAATCATCAAAATCAATTTGCACTTGATGACAATCAGAATAGAATCGGCATTGAAATAGTTGTAATGGATATGAAGATTGGTAAAACAGGGGAAAGTAGGAAGAAAGTAGAGTACCAGTAGGAGATGGAGAAGAACGAAGATGACTGAAAAATGAAGATGCAAACAAAGATCCAGATCTCTTCATCACCATTGACATTGTAACTACCGGCCGATTTGAGCTTCTTCGTTAGGACAGTAATGGAGATTCAAGGACATGGAAGTTTAAGAATTTGGGCAGTATACGGCTATGCAATTGAAGTAGAAGTATTAGTAAACTCCTGTTGACTATGGAGGACTATGAGGTTTCGTATTTTCGTTTTGGGTGTTTTTAGGGCTTATATTTGGAATTTTCCTTATTCAAGTATAATCATTGTATTTATGTATTCCGCTCATTCAAAACTATGGTGAGTGTCTGAAGAGGATAGGACGACGGCAACTCATACCCTTATTAGAGAGTGCGGCCAAAATTTAGAGAAGTTTCTACAACGAGAAAAATAAACAAAATGCATATAGATACAGGGGGTGTTTGGCAATTGGCTGTTGGCTGTTGGCGGTTGGCTTTTTAGTTGGCTTGTTTGACCAGCTAGAAATGTTGGCTGTTTTTGTTGTCTTTTAAGCTAGCTTAAAAAACTAGCTGTTTGTGGAGATGTTTGGTAATTTTGAATATTGGCTGTTGGCAAAGTTGTTAAAATCGCGATTCTACTTAGAATCGTTTAGATAGGTAGAATCGAATCGTAGAATCGTACGATTCTACAAATAAACTTAAAAAAATTGAAATATCTTGTTTCTTATCATTATTATCCAATTCAAAAGTTTAAATTTATAAATTGAAGTTTCTTTGACTTTATTTTTAAGAATATAACGAAAACTTTTCAATAATTAGTTTAAATCTCCATACCAATTAAGAAATTTGTTTTTCTAAAAGTTTTCGTGATGAAAATTTTGAAATTTATGTGTATATGTGAAAGAGATTAGTAAAATGTGGACATATGAAAAATTAAAAATAATTCATACTATATTAGTAGAATCGGATCGTTAAATCGTAGAATCGTAGAATCGTGTTATGATTCTACCTCTAAAAATTTTATTCCAACTAGAATCGTAAGATTCTACAAATTTAAGATTCTAACTGCGATTCAAATCGCTCGCTTGTTTTTGGATCGTAAACTCGTAGAATCGTAAATTAGAATCGCGATTTTAACAACCATGGCTGTTGGTGTTTATTAGAAAAAAAGTGGGCCAACAAACTAAAAGTCAACCCAAAAAGCTAGTTGGAGCAGCTTTTTTATTTTGGCTTAAAAGCCATTTACCAAATACTTTTTTGGCTGTGTTGCTTTTAATAATTATGTTGTGCAGGATAACAAAAGTAACCAACATAGTGAATTGAATAGCGATCATCAAGGGTCTAGGTTAACCAGACTCAAATCCAGCCCATTAAGTATTAGTGGACCCATATTTGAACCTAAATCCTTTGGGTCTGAAAATTTTGAACCTAGACCCAAACCGTCGAGTTTGGTGGATCTAGAGTATCATAATTCGATCTTGATTTAATTATTTAACTTAATTTTTTTACATGTTAAAGCTTTCATTGATACTAAAATGATTTATAGGTTATAAAAAGGCAAAGGACACCCCAGTATCCCGCACAAGGCAGGATTCAGGTGGGGGTTTTCTTTTTCCTGAAAGATGCGAACAAATCATACCCGTTCCCCCAAAGAGAGAGTAAAGAGAGATGCGCGCAGTCAAGAAACCCCCTAACTGATACCTGCGCTCAGTAGGGGTCTAACACCAAATCTTATGCTCCACATGCAAATGCTCTATCCATTGAACCACAAGCGTTTTTAGTATTTATAGATTATAATAACTCTAAACCGAGTCCAAATAGTAAAGAAATAGGTTCAAAATGAATTTAAAATTGATTTTTAGATTGTGTAATTTATTGAATTTAAGGTAGATATGACTGGTCTAAAATAAATCTGACGAATTTGAGGCGAGTCCAACAGAGTTATTAAAGGTGCAAACTATAGAGGAGATAGTGCATAAGGAAAATGAAGTTCACTAGTCCTCTATTCCAAAGGTTTTCTTTTTTTTTTTTTTTTTTTTTTTTTTTTTTTAAATATTCCAAAGTTTGAATATATAACCAATAATGTGGTTGGGATTAACACAAGTTGAAGTACCTTTTTGACAAAGTATGGGCTATAGCTCTTTTCTTTCTAAAAGATCAAATGGTTAATATGAGGCAACTTCACAATTTTATTAATAAAAAAAAAACATAATTGGATTTCATGGCCGAGAGACACTTGATCGTTCAATTATTTACATGTTTTATTTAATATTTTAAATTAATTTAATAGTCAAAATAAAACCTGAAATTGTAGAAAATTTTCATCTAAAACAAAATCTCAACTTTTTTGTAAAATTATTTTGTTAATATATCAATAATCCGATTATTGGGTCAACTTGCAATAAAAAAATACAAAATTAAAAAAAGAAAATACAAAAAAAGACTAAAAATGCAATAAAAAAAGTAAGAAAATTTATTCCCCACCTTTTTTCGTGGATTTTTATTGCATTTTTATTTTTCTTACCTTTTTTTATTGCATTATTATTATTATTTATTTTTTTTTCTTGCATTTTTATTATTATTATTTTCTTTTTTTGGCAAGTTGACCTACATTTATAGGTTACCAACAAGGTCATATTATTATAAGTAAATCAATGAAAGTTCGTATTATTCACGGTAATTTTTTCGATTAAAAAAATAAAATGACCACCCACTAGCTAGAATTAATCAATGAAGTCCCACATATCTCTCTACTCACTTCACTTACCCCACAAAAACCCTATGTTCATTCATAAACCCTCTAATTAAACTTAATTATTACAAGTAAAATTCATTAATTGAGCTTAATTAATGCTAATTAATAGTAGAAAAATATCCATTCTTGTTTGAAGCTTCAAATACAAGATTATGTTTGTTTGCTTACTTCAAACGTAAACCCAGCAATTCCATTATTTGAAGATCTACAATTAGGTGCTTGAAAACACTTTTCTGTCTTATTTTTTTACCTTTTTTTTTTGGGGAAATTTCATATTCATACAATAATTCACTGTTTTGGGTTTTATGCTTTATGGGTTCTTAGTTCTACTTCACTATTTCTTCATTTACAACATTGTAATTTCCTTTTTTTACTCCTACACAAGAGAAGTGGTCCTTAGTTTTCCATCAAATTCTTGACTTTTTGGGATTTGTCTGTTCATTATCAATCATAACCCCATTTACCCATTTTGTTTGTTTCAGTTTTTGATCTTGTTTTGTTATGATTCAAACCACATTGTTGAGATTTAGAAGGTTTAGAGTTGATTTTGGGGTTATTTGAAGAAAACCCATTTCTGATTGTTGCTCATTTTAGCCAGAATTTGAATTATTTGAGGTAAAGTTGCTGAATTTTGTAAATTTTCTTCTTGTTTTTTGATCTTAAGTGCTAGATCTGTTTTGGGTTTGGTTTTCTATGCTGTTGATTGCTGATTTTTGAGTGCATTTTGGGAATAATTTGAAACAAATCAATTAGATTATACTTGTTTATTTTGCTTTAGGATGATTTAGCTCAATTGAATGTAAATTTTGTGGGAGATTGGGGCCCAAGTGACCCACATTAGTGTAGATATTGATAGTTAATTGCCTTTCTTTTGGGGTTTTGGAAGTTTTTTAAGGAAAAGATGATCATACTTTCTAGTTTTTTAGAGATTTTTGCAATTGTTTTACTTATGCTTTGTTAAGAAAGTGTAAATGAACTTTCTAAGCAATTAGTCAAACTGTTGTGGGAGTAGATTTAGTTTCCCATTTTGAATTTGCTTAGAGATGGCATTCTTTTATCTTTTTGATCAAAATAAAGTGCCATTACTGACACCCTTCATGAAATTGAATGGGTTTGTTGATCAGGATAGTTTCCTTTATGAATTGATGCAATCGGGTTGCAAGATTCGAATGACGATCTTCACTGTGTGATACACCGATTGTCAATAATGTCAAGAGCTACAAAGTGGAAAGTTGATAAGAACAAAGTAAAAGTTGTATTTCGACTTCAATTCCACGCTACACATGTAAGTTTTCTCACTTAAGTATCTTTATTCCATATGTTCATGTAGTTCATCTTGATTACTTTAGGCCTTCTTCAGTTGAATCTCTTTATATGCTTGGTTCTACTTGCAAAATAATCATTTCAGGGAGTAATACTGTTATTTAAATACTCGTACCCGATTGTGACATGTGTGGAAAAAATGTCATTATCAGTAGCAAGTATAATGGAACGGAGGTAGTATTTGAATTTGCATGAATATACACTTTTTTGTTAGTTGATGAAAAGCACTAGAATCTAAAATTCACTGGCCATACAATGACATCTTAATACTTAGGACTCTTCCTATAATATGTTCGATTGTTCGACTGGTGCACATTTAAACTATGTTTGGATAAACTTTTTGAAAGGAAAGGACGGGAAAGAGGAGGGGAGGGGGGGGTAATTGGTGTGTTTTTCATTCAAATTGGAAGGATTTGTTTGTTTGAAATGATAAGGATTTCTTTCTTCCTTGCCTCCATTTTCCTCCCTTTCCGTATTGGTTTCCAAATGAGAGAAAAACAATTCCTTTCCTTCCCTCAATTTCCTCTAATCCAAGCATACTGTGAATGCATACTTGACTCTGAATTAAAATCTCATGTTGGATGGTACATGGAGGATATAACTTCTAATTCGAAACCTAGTTTGTTAAACAAGTATAACATTGTACAAAGTACCATTAAGTAGGTTGCATGTTCCACTTCCATGACATGGTTCACAATCTTGAGGGTGGGGGGAGCAAAGGCGGATGAGCATATTAGGTAACACTATAGCTTATATGGACAAATATCCGAGACATCAGTTTTGTCACTTTTAAGCATTATAGGTAGAATTTAAAAATTTAGACACAGGGTAATGTTGGTATAGATTGTATTGGGGTTGCTATTTCCAGCTAACGCTGATCATAGAATTTTTATCTTTGTTATTTTGATTTTTGGAATATAAAGCTTCCAGCCTCTTTAGCTGCTTATGCCAATGTAGGTCACCGAGAACAAAGTTAGAGCAAGACAGAATAAGTGCAGATCAGTGTTATGGATGATGTATAAATTTAAGATATGGGAGTATTCAAAATTATTATTGTCAAATGATGGTTTTGGTGCCGACAATAATGTTGATGCATGTTTATTTCTACAAACTGAATTGCTTCATTTTTTTTTCCTTTGGATTTGTTTTGTTATTTTTCAATGTAATAGTCACATAGTGTAAAAACAAGGCCGCATCACATTGCATCGGCCGCATTGTAAAGGTTTTCAAAATAAACGAATTGATATTTCTCGCATTGTAAAGGTGTAAAAAAACTGTGATTGGGGCCGAATCGAGGGATATCTTGTAGTTTCGACTGATATTTAGGCGTTACAATAATCACATCACTCCTGTTACAGCATCAACGTTCCATTATTGCGATTGCGACCGTTACCGCATTTTTACACTATTCATAGCGATATTATCAATGTGTTTGGATTAGTGGCAGCTTAAAGTGTAATTAACTACTCCAGCAACTCACTAAAATGATGTGTTTCTGCCTTGTACAGATTCCACAAACTGGGTGGAATAATTTGTTCATATCATTTGTTCCGGCTGATTCCGGCAAGCCAACAGCAAAGACTAATAAAGCAAATGTTAGGAATGGCTCTTGCAAATGGGCAGATCCTATCTATGAAACCACAAGACTTCTTCAGGACACTAAAACAAAACAATTTGAAGACAAAATTTACAAAATTCCTGTTGCAATGGTACGTACATGACGTTTTTATTTCCTCAACGTGGATATTGTTGATAAATCTACTAACTTTTTTCGTTCTATTCACTCTACTATTATCAGGGTACATCACGGTCTAGCCTACTTGGTGAAGCCAGCATAAATCTTTCCGACTATGTTGATGCATTAAAGCCCACCGTTGTTGCACTCCCCCTCCAGGGTTCTGATTCTGGAGCTATGTTACATGTGAGAATATTCAGTACTTTATTGTAGATTATTGATTTACCACTTTGGTTTGAGCTTTGTCTGAAAAAAACTCGAAGAATTTTTGCTTAACATGAAAAGACTCGTAAACATCATATATTAGGCTCATGATGCTCAAATTCGTTTTCTGATTAATCTTGCTCACAAGAAAAATTGCTAACTCTGATTTGTTGCCAGGTTACGGTGCAACTTTTAACTTCTAAAACCGGTTTCAGGTACCATGTGTGGACTCCTTATACAAGTGACTGATGCCTATATATGATTTAGTAGGTTCTAATCTGTCATCTACATGTTTAGGGAATTCGAACAGCAACGGGAAGTCAGTGATAGAGGGTTGCAGACAAACACTGATCATGATTCTGGAAAACTGTCGACACCTGGGGATGCTGTGGTTTCTCGCATCGAAAAGGTTCGTAATTACCTGTTCTCTTGATACTTGCCTTTTTGTACAAATGACAAACCCTGTGAAATAACTGCATGTTGCGATGAAATTTCTATATGACATTTAGTATGTTCAAATCAAATGACATAATTTATAGCATATGCATTACTATGTCCTTACTGTTTGGTTGCTGGTTTGACTGCAAGTTAGTAAG
Organism: Amaranthus palmeri; assembly: GCA_019776075.1. Classification (NCBI taxonomy): domain Eukaryota; kingdom Viridiplantae; phylum Streptophyta; class Magnoliopsida; order Caryophyllales; family Amaranthaceae; genus Amaranthus; species Amaranthus palmeri. The sequence continues at coordinate 84,365 of JAAKBH010000023.1, forward strand.
ACCATGAAATTCTTCAACTGAACTCCTAACTGGTAATCTGTACTGTCAAGTCTCATCGTTCCTATGTGTTTATCATAGTGTAAAAACAATGCCGCATCGGACGCATTGTAAAGGTTTTCAGAATAAACGAATTTCCCGTGTTGTAAAGGTGTACAAAAATCGCGTTTTAGGTCGTATCAAGGGATATCGTACGAATTCGATCGATACCGATATTTAGGCGTTATGAATTATGATAACTACATCACTCTTGTTGTCGCATGTTCCATTACTGCAATCGCTACCGAACCGCATTTTTACACTACGGTGTTTACTCCATAAGCTATTTTTGGCTGTCATATTGGATTTTCCCCTTTACTTATTTTGGAAGGTGACCCTTTCTTTTTCTCTTGATATCTCTTCTCCCATATGATTTATCCCACTCTATACATTACACCACCCTTAATAAGCAACATTGTACCCAGGAGAAACTCATGGGGACAATGTAGAAAATTAATTATACATCACATGATATGTTGATGAAAAAATAAAAGTGTTTCATGTTTATGACTTTTTTCAAACCAAGACAGGAATTTATAAAATAATCAAATTACGAATGAAATATGAAATCGTGGAAGTCATACTGAAATAGTGAAATTCACACTGGTACTGAAGAAATACTCCCTCCTGTTCTTGCTAGTAGTCTCAATTACTATGGGTTAATATTCACTTATCACTCTTAATTTGCATTTTATTCTTAATCTATAATATAACATATATTCAACCGAGATCTTGATTCATTCTTCTCAACTCTCAATGTAAGAATTATTAATATCAACTTTTCATAACTTTTAATTATGCATGATCAGAGATATTAAGTGTTAAAATGTTGTCTCTTTGTAAGAATATACAGCATCTAAAAGATTCAAATGTATGTCCTATATTTTCAGGTGAATTCTAGAGTTAAATTCAAGCCAGAACCAAGAGAGCTACCTTCTCTCGAGGAAGAATCCGGTATCAGTGAAGAGTATGCAGAATCCGCTGCTGGGTTTGATGTATCATCCAATACTTCGGGAAGTTTGAGTGCAGAGAAACATGAAAACTCTAGCACTCGTGAATTTGATAGTGCCAAGAGCATAACTTCTGGTGATCCTAGAGGGGTTTCTCCGACTCAAAGCCCGAGAACTGAAAAGGGTGCATCTGATCATTGCTTTTCGGTGCATGGTACATGCGATTGGGTCCATCCGTGGGGTACAGAAAACTCTACTGATGCTAAGATAGCAATGGTCTATGAAGAAAACAGCAGACTCAAAGCAGCCTTGGAAGCTGCTGATATTTCTATCCGTGAGCTCAGAATGGACGTAGCCTCGGTACAGAGGTACGCGGATGATGCAATTCTTGAAGCACAAAACATGACGAAGAAGTTGTCGCTTGAGATTTCTTCAGATCAAGAACTTGTGAACGAGGTTTCGTTGCTCAAATCGGAGTGTTCCAGGTTTCGAGATGATCTCGAATGGCTAAAAAGCTTGAAACTAAATCCTCCAATTGCTAGAAAAATTGCGGAACCAGATCAGCATAATATAATGAAAGACATGAGTCTAAGATGGATGAAGGGCTTGTCAGTTGTGGATGATAAGGTAAAGGAAGTTCGAGAAAAGGCGCATCTTGGATTCAACGGGAAGGATTCAGCACTTGTGCATGCAGATCTGGAGGCACTGTCCAATATGTTACAAGTTCTCAAACAAGAAACAGAGGGTTCTATGTTTCATCTCGATAAATTATCGGCTAATAAAGCAAATGATGATGGAAACACTTCATCTAAAATCGATCTTGTCACAGCTGATACTGGTCTAGGTGTTGAGTTGTGTCATCCAGAAGGTGTGCTTTTGCCAGGGCTACTCGCTCCGGGGACTGGTTCCATTGATGCTACGAACGCACTGCAAGGAGAAATTTTCAAACTTCTTAGGGAGCTAGACGAGTCCAAAGCCGAACGAGAATGTCTTCTGAGAAAAATGGATCAAATGGAATGTTATTATGAAGCACTAATTCAAGAGCTCGAGGAAAACCAGAAGCAAATACTCGGTGAATTACAGAATCTTAGAAATGAGCACTCTTCCTGTATATACACTGTTTCATCCACTAAGGCTCAAATGGAGGCAATGCATCAACAGATGAGCAATGAGCTGCTACAACTTGCCGAAGAGCGATGCAACTTGGATGCTATAAACAAAGAGCTGGAGAGAAGAGCTGTTTCGTCTGAAGCAGCGCTTAAAAGGGCGAGATTAAATTATTCAATTGCTGTTAATCAGTTGCAAAAGGACCTTGGAGTGCTTTCTTTGCAGGTACATTCTATGTATGAGACAAATGAAAACCTCATACATAGAGCTTTTTCAGAACCATCACAACCATTGCTTAACGGGTCTCGAGATGCGATGCCGATTAACCTCCCTGAAGGCTCTGACACCGAGAAAGTTATAGCGTCCCCGAAAGACGGCATGGCCGTTAAAAATCAATTCCTGCGAAGTGATACACTCTTGGAAGACCTAAAGAGGTCCCTTGCATTGCAAGAGGAGCTTTATGGCAAAATTCAAGAAGAGCTTTTCGAGATGCATCTTGCAAATGTGCATCTTGACGTCTTCTCGGTGACGCTGCTTGAGGCCTTAGAGGAAGCGGCTTCGGGGAGTAGACTTGCGGAGGCAGAGATACGTGACATGGCGAAGCAGCTAGAACTGACAACGATGACCAATGAATCTCTGAAGGTTAAACTGGAGAATATGATGGATAATCTACATAATCTTAGTGAGGAAAAGGGTATTTTTGTTTCAAGGTGCAATGAACTTGTCTCGAATAACGAGAAACTAGAAGCAAATCTGTCGAAAATTTCCGATGAAAAGCTTTCTCTTGATGCAAAAGTCGGAGAATTGGAGATTTTGTTGTCTGACTACAAAAACTATAAAAGCCAGTATGAGGATTGTAATGCGGAAAAGGCGAAGTTGACGATTCTGTTAGAGGAAGTGGCTCTGGAGAAGGTACATCTTTCAAATGAGATTTCCTCGTTGCAGGACGACTTGATAAGCATGAAGAACAGAGTTGGAGAAATGGAGCATTTGCAGAATTTAGTCGACTATCTACGTGAAAAACTGGAGAGTTTATCGATATTTTACAGCAAACAAGTTGATGGTTCATTTTCCTGCGGCACAGCAGAGGATACCGAGTCAGATTTGGAGAAATTCAAGCATATTATAATGCAGTTTGAGGAGTGCCAACAGAAGCTCGAGAATAAAATTGTTGCACTTGTGAACGAGAAGGAAGATCTCCAGAATCAGCGTGATAGTGCTCGAGTATCCTTAGCCGATGCCAAGTCTGAAATTGAGGTTATGAAGCAGAAATTCCAGTATGATGTAGAGGACATGGTTAATAAATTCAATAAATCCAGTACTCTAGTGGAAAATCTTCAAAAAAATCTCGAGATTGTGGGTGACAAACTCAAGCTTTACTCCGAGGCAGAGGAAAATCATACTCGGGTGACTCAAGATCTTTTGTCGGATTTTGCTCAAATGGATGTTTCATTAGAAGAACTCACATCCAAGAACAAGGATCTCGCTTCAGAAATAACGGCTTTACGAAGTGTTACCGACGATTTAGAGGGAAATAGATTGACAATTGACAGAATAACGCTGGAAAATCAGAGCCTCACTGAATCCTTATGTAATAAGACCAATGAATGTGACTTGCTGACAGTGGAGCTTAATAATTTAAAAGAAAACGTCGAAAACTTGCAGGATGAGTTGGCTCTTCAAAGGGGTTTCAAAAACCAGCTCGAGGCTGATTTATCCGATCTGAACGCTCGGTTGAAGGACAGAGAGGAGGAATTGTCCCATCTTGATCAGCAAAAGACTGAAATAAGTCAGTCGAAGCAGCTTTTATCAGACATTGAAAGGCTGGAATTCTTGCTTGAATGTTGTCAAAAAGAGAATGAAGATTTGACTTTGTCGAACGAAGAGCTGGAGATTAGGTTCCTGGTGCTGAAAGCCTTTGTGGAGGAAATGGGTTGTGATAGAAACATTCATGAAGATTATAAACAGCTAGAAAAACAGTGTTTTGATCTTACTCGTAAGCTCTCTGAGCAGGCGTTGAAGACGGAGGAGTTCAAGAATTTGTCGATTCATTTGAAAGAACTTAAAGACAAAGCTGATGCTGTGCATACGCAAACACGTGAAAAGAAAGAAACTGATGGGTCTTCAGCTACTATGCAAGAATCTTTGAGAATAGCATTTATTAAGGAGCAGTACGAAACGAAGATGCAAGAACTTCGGCATCAACTGTCAATTTCTAAGAAGCATGGTGAAGAGATGCTTTGGAAATTACAGGATGCTCTCAATGATCTCGAGAATAAGAAGAAATCTGAAGCGTCTCAGTTTAAAAGAAATGAAGAACTTTTGTTGAGAATTACGGAGTTAGAGACCGAGTTACATTCAGTGCTGTCGGATAATCGTGAGAAGGTCATGGCATTTGAACAACTGAAGGCGGAGTTAGACTGCTCGGTTATGAGTCTGGACTGTTGCAAGGAGGAAAAAAAGCAGCTTATGGAATCTTTGCAGAAATCCCATGATGAGAATGGTAGACTGGCGGACGAAGTTGAATTGATGAGAGAACAAATAGAGAATCTCAAAGCTTTCATGACAAGTCCCCAAAACGAGGACCCGTGTCGTGTACTGCAGATGGGTTTGAATGGGCCATCTAATGTTGATGAGGTGACTTTAAGTATTTCCTCTGATGATCAAGTGGATGACTCGTCTCACACTATCACTCCAAAAACGGAAAGGGAAGACGGGGAAAATGGAAATCCATCAGCAACACAGGTACTTCTCTCCTTGCTCGTACAATATTTGATTTGGGTAAATACACAGTTTAACAACTATTTGTTCGATGTGTTGATTTTAATATGAAAGTTTGAGGTATAAAATTCCTTGTTTGTTGCTTTTCTTGTTCAAATATGGAAGTTTGAGATTTGAAACTTCATGAAGTAGTATATAAGCAGGTTTGCAGCTATAGTTGCATTAAACATAACCAACATGATTCACTAATCTCCTTGCGAATCGTGAATCAAAGAGTGCGAATTATGGTCACTTTTGGGCTATTTTAGAGTCATTTTGAGTGAATCGCGAATTCAAAAAGCGAATTAACTTTTGAACTATGTTACACTGAACATAACCCTAATCATAGCTTGTCAGTTGCCATAAAGCAAATCAAAAATCATACATAAATATCAGGCAAGTGTCTTGATGTCAAGTAATGCAAATGAAAATCGTACATAAAGTCTCCCTAGTAAGCATGATTTTCGTGAAGGGAATAACTTAACTGTACTTTAGCGTAAGCAGCTTATGTCTATGCGGTGTTCATGTTCAATATTCAATGTTCAATAATGAAGTTTCTTCACTGCAGAACCTTTGAATATGCCACACCCTCTTTGCAGGGGCTGAGCAAAGATTTTGAAGGCCCTATTTATCTTTGCGATGTCTTTCAAAATAGGGCCCTCTAGTGACCTCTACTATATCAAAAGATAAAAAAATCCACTTCAAGACCAAAATGTATTCTAATATTGTATTCTAAAATTACTTCAAATATAAAAAAGTTTACAAATACATGACATAAAATGTGTTGCTCATAATCGGGCCTGAATAGCACCATTTAATATTTGTGGCCCCTTATTTCTGGCGGTCTTAGGCGGTTAGCTACCTAGAATAGCCTTAGAACCGACCTTGCCTCTTTGATTAGTAATGAGAAACTAATTTGGCGTATATGCAGGACGCCTTGGTAAGCAGTGCTACAAAAGATCTTTCAGGTATAACAAAGGGTCAAAATGATACTCTGCACAACGATTCCGAGCATGTCACTCTTCTCAATGATCAGATGAACACGCAAAATTTATTGTCATGCATAGACCGCTTACAAAAGGAGGTATGTGCTCTTAGCAATGCTATATTGCCATTACAATAAAATTTTAGGTAATATTCTAAATGATCAGATGAACACGCAAAATTCATTTTCTTTAAAGCTTCTTCCACCTCTATGTTGTTTGTTTTTCTCGTACATTTCCTGCTCTCGTTCATCTTTTCCATCAAGACGTCTTCGGTTGCTTCATGTTCACATCCAATTTTATGACTTATCAAATGCTCTTTCCGTCAATTACTTCATCTTGGAAAAGAATGTTCGATTGTTTATACTTGCCCCAATTCACCCTTTTAAAATCCTTTATAACCTCTTGTCTCCTTTCATATCTTAACAGTTAGAACGGATGAGAAGCGAAAATAGTCTTCTAGAAGATGAAAACGCGGATGGACTAGACTCTGAAGGATTACAAAGAGACCAGAGTCATCTCGAGAAGGTAAAGTTTGAGTCTCGTTGTAGGTGTGATCAGTCTAATCCGACTTCTTAGTTTATCTATTAACTACGATGCCTTTATGCAATAGGTAAGCAAGGAACTTGGTGATATGTCTTCTCTGTACAACGATTCTTCGAGAAGTGGGAACTCGGTAGAAAGAGTTCTTGCTTTGGAGCTTGAACTTGCCGAAGCCTTGCAGGCCAAGAAATCAACCGTCCAATTTCAGAGGTGAATATTGCGTACCCTGTTCTTATTCAAGACATGTGATTCAAGATTTTATTTTACTCCCACCATTTCGCTATAAATGTCTTATTTGGTTTTGCATGCTATTCAATGCGCTGATTCAAATTATGATATCTCTAATTGCGCATAATTAAAAATCATAAAAAGTTAATTGATAAACTTTACGTTGAAACGAGTCAGACAACATCTCACTCGACTATGTTTTTTATTTATGGATTAAAAATAAAATACAGATCATGACACGTATGGAGAAATGAGAGAGTACACTTTAAGGATATCAACAAAAAACGATTGTCATTTATATATCCTCTTGTATTACGCCCACTCGACTATGTCCTAATATGCTCTTTCACACGTGAGTACGTGACAATTGATTCTGGAAGTAGGGAGTATGTTCATTCGGGTCATCAGATTGATTTCGGGTCACATATTTTGGGTCTGTTCAAAATCGGATCTTGTGTCCACATTGATGTTTACATAATTTTAAATTCATTTTGAAGTCGGGTGAACTCGAATTCAGTTTTAAGGTCGGGTAAATATCAGGTCATCGGGTTTGTTTTGAACACTTCTAGGCTCTAGCCTCATCGGGTACCTTTCCATTTTCTGTCGTGCAGTTCTTTCTTGAAGCTGCATAGTGACGAAGCTGCAATATTCCAAAGCTTCCGAGACATAAACGAGCTAATCAAAGACATGCTCGAGATGAAGGAAAGATATGGCGCTATGGAGGCGGAACTCCAAGAAATGCACAAGCGATACTCTCAACTAAGCCTCGATTTTGCTGAAGTTGAAGGCGAGAGACAAAAGCTTACTATGACATTAAAAAACACGCGTTCATCCAAAAGACTCGTATGTCGACCCCAATCATCGAGCCATGAGGATTCATCTCCGTAATCTTTCACAACGTCCGCACCACAAGTTTGTTTATCCATTTCGATTATATAAACACAAGGACTTGCATTTTTGAAGGTTCGACGGATCGAGGAGGAAGCATTGGATTACCAATAGAGAACAATCATGCTTGTATAAATAAGCAATGGTGTATAAATTTGTCCATTTTCATAATTATAGGTTAGATTTTGATGCCTATTTGTTTATTATGGGCTGTTGCATAGGTAATATTTGTAACTTTCAACTAATATTTATGTATTGATATGTATGTATAGTTAGTAAATTACAATATTTAATTGTTAAATCAAGAATTTTGGTTGCGATATTTGTCATTGAAATTCTGTGGAATCTGGTCATCGACCTTGGATGACGACTTCTTCATCAGTTACTTTGAATTTGCTACGTTTTCTCATTTTTTATGTGATTTATTGAGTTTGCTACAGTTCTGTTTTTGAAAATAGATTCAATTCATTAAAAAAAAAACTTCTTCGCATTGAAAAAGATTAATATCGAAAATTTGCTAAAGATAGAATATAAAAAATGTTTTGATTCATATTATCCTAGAGCGACGACACGATGAGAATCAAGTCTTTTGTAATCGTAAATGAAAATTAAGTTTCCCTTTAAATTATTTAGGTTACAAAAAAAAAAAATTCAAATTTGAAGAAATTAAAGTACGACTCTTATCAACTTATCAAAATTTATTAATTAATCAATTACAGGAGTGAATATACGATACTACTCATACTAGTATAAAATCGATCAAAGACGATTCATGACAATTTGTGTACTAAATCAATTCGGCCCATTTTTTCTGCATTAAATATTACATAATTCAATATTAATATGTTTTTAATCAGACAATCTCGACTTTTCGGGCCAAGATTAAAATCTAGTTAATGAGGCACAATCAAGTTTAAGTATCAATCTACCATCTTGTCTATGGGTCTCAAAAAAATGAGATGAAAAATCCATTTTATGAGCCTCTAAAATAACATTTCCATTTATGCATTTTTTACGTAATTTTAATTTGCATGTAAGTGTAGGCAATAATATTAAATCATGCCTAATATTTCCAACACTTTTTTTTACTTTTAAAATTGATTTTGTGCATTTATTCACTATTTTCTCTTCATTAAATTGTATGGGATGAAATCCACTTTCGGTTCCAATCATATCTCCAATTGATGATGCTAGTGATGGTGGCAATCCTCGAGATGGCGGCGATAACAAAGTTGTCGGTGGTGGTGGTGGTGGTCGTGGTGGTGGTTGTGGTTGCGGCCGTGGTGGTTGTTGCTTTGATGATAGCTTATTTATGTTGATTTTGTGGACAAGTATTTTTGTGTTGGAGTATTTGAGTTTATCATTATGGACATGAAGTATTGATTTAAGACCATTATGTTGCATTTCTTGCATAATATTCCATTCGTTCTTTTTTATTCTTTCCATTTATTTCTCTGTAGATTTCAATATAAATCTTAAAATTTAAATAATTTTAATAGTAAGGTTTTAAGTTTTAATTATACAAGGCTGGTAATTAAAAAATATAAATTGAGACGAATCTTACTTTTAATCTATATAGATCATGACTACGGATTTTTTGAAATAGGAAGGAGAGGTTAGGATAGGCAAGGACCTCCCTCAATTTTTGAAATTTTCTTCTCGAATATGAATTTTGGCCATTCGAAAACTGTGTTTTGACTTACAATCTGGCTTTTTGAATACCCTTATCTAAAAATCTGGCTTATAAAAAAATAAATCGTAGATGGAAGAAAAAACTATTTATTAAAAACATAAACTAATTTTTTTTTTTCATTAAACTTTTTTGCCATTGTGTAACTAATGATTGCTTTAGAAATTTGACTAGTATTTATAAAATCACTAATTTTCATATGAAATGGTTATTGATTTATTGCTATGACTATTGCATTGATCTTTTTCCTTAGCTACCAAAATTTTTAATGATTTTTTCAAACCTTGATTTTATATGAATCCTTATTCAATCTTGATTTTTTTCCCAAAATCTAATTGGATTATATATGCAAACCTATTTTCAATCTAAAATGATCCATTTTACCATTCTATGATTCTCTTTACTTCAAAATAATATTTAAAATAAGTTTTGACATAAAAAAATTTAAAATAAATTGAATTTAGCAAAATTGTCGAAATCTATCTATCTATCTATAGTATAAAAAAGTGCTTAAAGATTTAATCCGTTAAAAGTCATAATATGGCTATTAAAAAGCAAATTAAGTTCCTAGTCGTTGCTGTATCCAAAAAAAAAAAGTTCCTAGTCGTTGCAAATAAGCTTAGATTCTTAAAATAATAGTATAAGATGACTAAAAAGCGCTTGTGGCTCAATGGATAGAGCATCTACTTGTAGAGCAGAAGGTTTTGGGGTTCGACCCCTACAGAGCGCAAGTATCAGTTGGGGGTTTCTTGGTTGCGTGCATCTCTCTTTACTCCTTTGGAGGAACGAGTATGATTTGTCCACATCTTTACAGAAAAAGTTTTTCGGGCCCTAAAAATACGGAATCCTGACGGTAGCCCGCTTTACCCTTGCTGATCGACCGCTCTGACAAAAATAGTAGTGAAATGGATGTGAATAGTAGAAATATGTGCATGATTGAAGCAAATATTTGGATCATGCAAGCAAAAGCCCAAGAGCTTCAGTAATCACTATCAAATAGTAAAAAAGGACCTACTTTTATTTTTTTATTTTTTTTATTTTTTTGATAAAGGACCTACTTTTATTTATTTCTCCGGATTTGTTGCGCTTGAAAACACCCCTTTCACCAAATTCATTCGCCACTTGTCTCTTTACATTTGATTGAATCTAATGGCTTACATTTCTTCACATTCCTTTTTTTTTGTTTTTTTTTATTTTTTATTTTATGATTGGACACTTCGCACAGGGCAGGGTTCAGGTGAGGGGTTTTTCTTTTTCCTTTTTTTCAATTTAGTTCGCCTAAATAAATTTACTTCACATTTGTTTATAGATACAACTCCATTGCTTTTACGTTCTATATTCTCTCTTGGAAAATTAAATAACACTCAAATTAATTAAATAGATACATGCATACACATATGAACTATATCCTAGTAGCATATTCTCACTCTCATATTTCAATAGAAATTTCCTAACTAATCACCATAATTTGTTAATCATCAAAAAAATAAAATTAATAATGATAAAATAAACAAAAAAAGGTAAATTAAAATCACAAAACTCACGATCTATCAAATTCTATCACATATGGATGACTTATTAACTTTAAAAATCACCGTTATTTACTATATAAGACCTCATATATTCAATATTCTACTTATTTAATTTATTATATCTAATTTTTTAATCTCTATGTCAATAACAAATAAAGGCAAAATAACTCATTAGCCAACTTTTTCCTAATAACTAAAATATCATAATCATCACCATACCAGTGTATTCCGCTCATAGAAAACTATGTTCAGGGTCTAGGGAGGGAAGAACAACGGAAACTCATACCCATAAAGGAGAGTGCGATCAAAGAGTCCCCCGACTTGATCAGAAAGGCTTTCCAAGACTTACAAATAGATTAAATAGAGTATGACCCATGGTCGGGGCCTCGCACCTAGCCGCAGGGCCCCGTCCTTGAGCGTGGGCCAATTCCCCCGAGCAAACGTCGAAATTTGCCGAGCAATGGGGGGTGGAAACAAATACCAAAAAGGGTAAAAGTAAAGAAGAAAGTAAAGAGCGATAAATAAAGGCAACGAACTAAACAAACAAAGGGCGAAAGGGACAGGTTTAGTAGTTTAGAGTGTGGATAAGTCTTCGCCAACTGCCCCTATTCCTGGTCAGGTTCTTGAAGAGATAAAGCTCATGTATATCACTTTCTAATAACTAAAGTTATATAATATTAATATAAATTAAAAATAAATATAAATCCCACCGCCCCTATGAATGAGGTAATCCCTACAAAACAAGGCACTTGCTTGGATACAATTTATGTCTAATTAAATTCATTGTGACAACATTTCCATTTCTTTTGAGCCATATGGGACATAAATTAACCATTGATCTGCCCCCTACTTCCACGTGTCATTATCTTAAATAGTGACTTTGACTTGGCTACTATCTCTTCATTCCATGATCACAAATATTGTCCCCTCTATCATGTTTTATTTTTTAATATTTTTTTACCAAAATCATTGAACAAATAATAATTGAGCCTATATAATTCCTTTTCTTAGTTCTTTTCATTATGTTTTTTTTTTATTTTTTTTTTCATTAATCCAGAACAAAACAGTACAAACAGTACCACAAATAAGAGAACCATCTCTTTAATTTGCATTAGCATGAAAGAAAGGAACACCATCTAAGAAGGGTTTTCTGACTTTCACTTTTCATTATGTTTTAGTCCCTTTTATTCTTCCTATTAGTCTCATTTACGTTTAGGTTACTATTTACTTATCACTATTAATATATATTTTATTTTTAATTTATAAGTTAAAACGTAGACCATAGTCAAGTGGGATCTTGTTTGATTCGTCTCAATGCAAGGATTTATTTTTAATTAAGCATTATTAGAGAGATATGAAGGTTTAAAATGTTGTCTCGACAAATATGAAAAAAGGAAACAAGACTAATAGGTTGAATAGCTGGAGGGACTATTTTCATCCTTCATATCAAACCGCTCCTTAAAATCAAGAAAAAAAAACAAAAATAAATATTCCGGAGTAGTAAAATTATGAAGATAAAATGAAAAACTAAGTTAATGTGAAATTTAATGTAAAAAAGAATTTAAATTATGATCAAAAATATAAATGAGGCATAGACAAAGCTAAAAACGTAGACAAATTTGATGGGACAGACGAGTATAAGATATTTTTTGGCCTTTTATCGCATGCTTTCATCTCACTTTAGGGTTTTTAAAGTGGAGCTATAACTTTTTCAAAAATATTAAGGAGCTAGCTATAACTTTTTATTTGCTTTATTTTTTTTAACTATTCATCATGCTAGGATTATGACTTGTTTTTTTAAAATTGAGACTTGTTTTAGTTAGAGCAAATACGTTTTTTTTTAAATAAGATTTTGAGTTTGATTTAATTTAACCTTCTTTTTAATCGGTCTATCCTATATTAAAGAAAAGATTATTACACAATTGATTAGATTATTATGGGTTACAAATATATAAAGTTGTATAGTTATATATTTAGCCTTGAATACTAATTACATTAATTATTTTCAATCAGTTGTTTTAAGGGTATTTTGAGTAAATGAACAATAGTTGAAATATACAAGGTAAAGTTTTGTATCCAAAAGCGCTTGTGGCTCAATGGATAGAGCACCCGCATGTTGAGAAGAAGGTTTGGAGTTCAACCCCTGCTGGGCGCATGTATCAATTGGGGGGTTTCTTGACTGCGCGCATCTCTTTTTACTTCCTTCTTGCGGATACGGGTATGATTTTTTCGCATCTTTCAAGAAAAAGAAAACCCCCCCTCGGACACTGCCTTGTGCGGGATACCGGGATACTTACCTTACCTTATTGATTTTTATGTAATCTTAAATTTACTTTTAAGTTCAATGAAATTCAAATTCAGTTACTAGGTCGGATTAACGTGAAATCATCAAGTCTATTTTTAACACAATTAAAATTGACTAAAGAACATTCATAAGTTTATTTATTATTATCTAAAATACGATGATTTGTACTCCCTCCGATTCAATTTACTTGTCCAGTTTACTTTTTTGTTACTATTCATTAATCACTCTTAATTTGTATTTTGCTCTTAATCTATAAGGTAAAATATAGTCATGTGGGATCTTATTTTGTTCGTCTCAATGCAAAGATTATTAATATTAAATTTTTATAATTTTTAATTATACACAATTAAAGATATTAAAGGTTAAAATGCTGCCTCGGCATGTGTGAAAAAGGTAAACTGGACAAGTAAAATGAATCGAAGGGACTATAAAATTTGACTATTTTATAGTATAATATTATTTTAATATGAGACAGTCTCATATAATTATTTGTCTAATTATTTGTTTTTACTTTGAAAAAATATTTGAATTTTTATATACAAAATTCAAAAAAAAAAAAAAAAAGAGTCACCAACTTTATTCTACGTTGCATACTTTTACAACAGCATTCAACTAGAATCATTGTTTAATCATGGTAATGTAAAGCTGTACCTTTATGTGTTATACTCCCTCCGTTCCAGTTTAGATGTCCCATTTGACTTTTCACACATGCCGAGGTAACATTTTAACCCTTAATATCTCTAATTATTCTTAATCAAAATTATAAAAAATTGATATTAATAATCCTTGTATTGAGACGAATCAAACAAGATTCCACATGACTATGTTTTAACTTATAGATTAAGAGTATAATACAAATTAAGAGTGATGAGTGAATAGTGCCAAAAGTCAAATGGGACATCTAAACTGGACCGGAGGGAGTATATAAGTTAATAATACATAATGTTCCAAATAATTAAGCACATAGTAAACCAATTTAATTATAGTAAATTAGGGTGGTTAAGAAAGGTTGTTACATAGTAATATAAAATTAGAAATGTAATTGAGTGACAATTATTATTTTGTAATTGTACAAATTTTAAGAGTGGTAATCTAAGGGTTGAATCTTTTTGTAATTATATATATACTAGTATACAATCCCGTGCAATGCACGATTTTTTAAGCATCAACATATATAAATATATATATTAATTAAAAAAAATAAAGCCTAAGATATAATGTAGTAAATTATCAATTTCTATAATATATGTATAAAGTAAATTTGTAATTTTAGAAATTTTCTAGAATATATGATGCGGTATATATATTTTTTATTTTACTCAATTTAACCATAAATAAAAATAGTCAAAGATAATTTAATGGTAGAGATATTGGTCAAGATTAAATGCAATTTATTAATTTACTTAATTTACTCAATTTAGTTTAATAAATATAGCAATTAATTAATTTGATAAATCCATGTGAGTAATAATCTGTTAGCTTTGACTGTAATTAGTTCATTTAGGCAAATTTAAAATTGTGACATTTGATACAAAAATAATTAAAATACCATAAGTATAGTAATTATTTATGGTCTAATAAATTATTCCTTAAATTATTTATGGTATTCTAATAAAATATTCCTTAAATTAAGCAGTCATTAATGTAGATTGAAACATCAATGCAAATTAGGCAGTATTAATTGAAGAAGGAAATTTATTAGCTTTTAACCAATAGAAAAATTACAAATGGCACACATCCTCTTACATTGACATTTGTCATTTCCCAAGAATTTTATTAGAATGTATGATTATTATATCTTTTGCTTGTTTGTTGTTAGAAAGTGTATTGAAAGTAGAGGTGAACTGGCGGTTTGGGTTAAAATTTAAATGGGCTAGTTTGGGTTAAAATTTAAATGGGCCGGGTTGAGACGGGTCAAAGCACGTTTAAATCCGAACCACTTTATTTGATGCCTACTTTTTAAAAGTTTATAAAATAGTTTTTTACAAATTTTTACTTATTATTTTTAAGATGAATTAAACAGGGTCTTAATATTAACATATCCTAATGTAACTTAATTCACATTAATTTGTTTTATTTATTAAATCTAAAAATCTTTTAAATTAAACATTATACAATATAGTGATCAATATACTAATAGTACCAAAGACAAAATGTCACTTGAAATTTTAATACAAATAGCAAAAATTTAAAAGTTAACATTTTTTTTGAAGATAAAAGTTAACATTAAAATTAGAATAGTTTGTGGAAATAATTCTATAAATATAACCAGATTCTTGATTAGGGATCGATTGTGATTAATTTCCCAATCATAAAATGAGTACAATACTAATATCAATATTTTTATTGATTTATAAGTCATGATCTTAGGCCAATTATAGAATGGTTTATGGTAAAATAATTTTATAAGATATTTTATTACATATAAGCTAAGTAAATTTAAAAAATAAAATATTAATGCTAAAATTATCTTCTAGAATTGTTATCAAAAGAATAATTGTCAATTAAAAGCATTTAATTTGTAAGTAGAATATTATTCATTTATTTATATATCTAGTCCATTTTTTTAATAATTCCGAATTCCTTTATGATTTTAGAAATAATAACATTAATTTAAAATTTTACATTTTTTACAGTGTAAATGTTTCAAATTCATTGTTGAATAAAGGTAAATTTTTAGTTAATGTATTTTTGAAATCATAATGAAATTCATAATCACTAAAAACAGACTTAAGTTTAATATCTACATTTCATTCAAAAAAGTTTAATATCTACATTAATTACAACATATAATCAACATATTTTTCATAATCCGACTTTACATATACATAACATGTTTTATCCTTATCTACATACTTGGATTTTAATATATGAAAAGCAAAAATTATTGTATTACTATCCGTTCATATAATTAATTTATTTATCTAATTAATTACTTAAAAAATTATAAGTAATCACTAAAAGATTATAAATAATCTTTTTAAGACTAAACAATGATCGTTTTAAAACTAAAGGTAATTATTTTATAGTTATAATAAGTGATCATTTTAAGACAATATGTGTATAATAAATCATCCTAATAAAGATAATTTTATCGTAAGATCGTATCATTTTGGAAATTTGTCTTTCATATGAATAACTTGTGGATAAAAGTCAAAGGTTTGTTAAAGAAGATCAGATTAATCTTACTTTAATCATCCTAATTAAAAGACAACATTTTTATATTAAAAAGGAAGTTTCTAGGAGGCTAAAGACAACAACCTTATGCTTTGTACTCTTTCCTTAAAACTCATTTATGAATTATTAGTGGTTGGCACCAGAGGTGTTGAACAGGGCGGGCCGACTTAAAGGGTCAAGGGTTGAGTTACATTTTAACTGGTCATTAGAATTAGTTGTAAAAAATATTTTGCCACTTTTTTTATACTTTTATAAATGAATATTATTATATACGTAGTTGAATTGACCTAACGGACTATAATCTCATACGAGAGCTTTTTAAACCAAAAATTTGGAGGCAAGATATGTCTTCATACCTGATGCTAAACAATAGCGAATATAATTGGAATGACCGGAAGATTTAATTAATTCATGAGTTGATCTTGCATGGACTTAGTGCAAACTGCTAAGCTATAATAGTGTGCGCCAATCTCAAAAAAAAAGTTAAAAGTGATGAAAATATTTCCATAAAAAAATTATAACAAAGTAAAAGCAACCGATTAAAAAGAATATATGACAATTGACAACCTCTTATCTGATATTTGTTAATATCCTCTATTATACTCCACCAAAAGCGTTTGTGGCTCAATAGATAGAGCATCTGCATGTGGAGCAAAAGGTTTAGAGTTTGACCCCTACTGGTTGCAGGTATCATAATTGGGAGTTTCTTGATTGCGCGCATCTCTTTTTACTCCCTCCTTGGAATTACGAATATAATTTGTCCACATCTTCCAAGAAAAAGAAAACCCCCCACTCAACCCTGCTTTATGCGGAATACCGAAAAGATCCTTAACCTTTACCTTTATCCTCAATTATACTCCATGTAAGTAGGACCACAACTTAGTATTGCCTATAAGTATAAGTATATGTAAAAAATAAAGACCACCAAATCTAGCACTTCAACTAGACTTTCTTGTCTTGTCTATTTCTTTTTATTAATCTTCATCAATAATTCTTCCCACTACCTGGCTTATTTATACCCTAATAACAATCTTTCTCATCACACAACTAGCAACAAACAAATTTATTTATTTACATGAAATATTTTTCAAAACCCACCAAAAATATTTTCTTTTCTAATAAAAAAAGGTCTATAAATAGTGTGAGTGTTAGTAGTACATAATAATAATTAATAAAAATATTATTGTATTAATTAAGAGAAGAAAAAAATGGGTGTTCAAGGAACATTAGAGTATTTATCAGATGTAATTAGTAATGCAAAAAAAGGAAAAAAAAGAAAGCAAATTAATACAGTTAATCTTAAAGTTACTAGAATTGATTGTGAGGGTTGTGCCATGAAGATTAAGAATGCTCTCTCTGGTCTTAAAGGTACTATTTTTATTTCTACTATTATTTTTAAAAATTTTTTGATGAGTTTTCTCTGGGTCGAGAGACTTTTTGATTGAATTTTTTTATTAGTGTGGATTACCATCCTTTTTCTCTTCTCAGACCATGATTATGGTTTTGTTGCAAGTTAAATACATTGAATACGATGAGGAAACAAGTATTTTATTATATATAGTCTATCATGTTTCCTCATACGAGAGCCCTTTGGGCTAAGCGTGGATGCAACACATGCTCTTCTCATACATAATGCTAAATATCTCACTTTAAATGAGGAACGGTTGAGATTAGAACTCGTAACCCTCTTCTCACATTAGCTCTGATACCATTTCTAAGATTCAACTCAACCAAAATCTTAAAATAATGGTTAAGGCCCCAACTCTAAGATACGTTATATACTCTAACAGTCTATCTTCTGTTCTTCTTCATTCAAACGACTCTGGTTCAGGCCGACCCTAGATATTTAGACCCTGAGCGAAATGACACATCGAGTCCCATTTCCTTTGTAATTTATAACCTATATAGACCTTCTACAACCATTAATTTTGTATTTTACATGGGGCTCTTATCGACGGCCCCTCTTGCCCACCCTTAGAACCGACCCTACAGTCTGATTGTGTGCATGCAGGAGTGAAATCAGTAGATGTGGATATGAAGCAACAAAAGGTGACAGTGACAGGATTTGTGGATCAAAAGAAGGTTTTGAAAGCAGCAAAAGCAACAAAGAAGAAGGTTGAGTTATGGCCTTATGTGCCTTACAATATGGTGGCACATCCTTATAAAGTTGGTGCATATGACAAAAAAGCCCCTCCCAATTTTGTTAGGAAGGTTGAGGATTCTATGACTCCTTTAGAAGAACAATATACCACCATGTTTAGTGATGAAAATCCTCAAGCTTGTTCCATTATGTAATTCTTAGATCAGACCGTTTTGTGGTGAAACTATTTCTATTAGGCTGGTCTGTATGTACATTTAGTCTGTTATAGTAATTAGTTGTAATTTTAAAGTGATCAGTTAGAGGAATGGATGAGAGTTGAGACGATCTTATACGAGACGAGTTGTATTATGAGGTCTACTTCATTTTGTGTGTATTGTTTTGGGAAGAGTCTTAATGTACTCCTATTAGGAGTTCGACCCCTTCAAATTCCGTTTAAGCGAAAGTCTAATAACAGTTATTTAATGGAATATTGTTGGAAGAGTCGTCGTGTGTGTTGAGGTAATTAAATATTATTGGAAGAATTATCTGTATAAAGGAGATTTTAATTTTAGTTCTTAATCTTTAGAGTCGTACTCATATCAAGTAGCAGAAATAATAAGTATGTTGGGTATGTAGTTCCTTTTTTATTGCTATTATTTTTGAATTAAAGCTCTAGTATACATTGTTTTTGTCTTTAATTTAATTTATGATTACTTTTTATATGGTAAACCATATTTTTCAAAACTTTAATTCATAATAATGTTGGAGTTATACAAACATACCCACATAATTTTCAATGCTGAAAAGTTAAGTATTCCTAAAAAAAAAAAATACAAAAATTACAAAATTATCTCTTTTATATGAGATTCTCAATGTATAATGCCTAATGGTCTTTATTGACAAAAAGACGTTGAGTGCACTATCAAAGAGAAAGTATGTAAATTTTTAAAAAATGGTAATAAATGAAGAGGGATGATGAATTGTGTGATTAAAATAAGAAGTGAATTGAAACGTATGGATAAGAATAAAAGAAAGTAGTGGGTCATTGTCCAAAAATAGAAATTGTGATACCCTAGATTTAGATTGAAAAGGGATTGATAGACTACTCATATCAACAAGATGCATCCTCTTTTCTAGGGAGCTCATTTGCTAAGAACTCCACAGTTAAGCGTGCTTAGTGTAGAGCAATCTTAGGATGGGTGACCTCCTGGGAAGTTTTCCGGGTGCGCACGAGTGAGGTCAAAGTGCGCCGGAAAGACTTGTGTTGGTCTGTGGGGCTAGTCTACAATCTCCATGAGTAGTCACCGGTGGTCCGAGGGGCCGGGGTGTTACAGAAATGATGCAAATTAAGTGGGGAGTACCAAAATGAAAAATGATGCAAATTCAATGAAACGGAGGGAGTAATGTTTACACTTTTTAACATCAAGACATATATTGTCATAAACTCATTGTAGTCTATTACTCCTTTTGAACCAATTTAATTGTCCTATTTGCTTGAACACACTTGTTGAGGTAGCATTTTGACTCTTAATATCACTAATTATGCTTAAATAAAAATTATGAAAAATTGATAAGAACAATCCTTGCATTGAGAGAAATCAAACAAAATCATGACTGAGATAAATGCAAGGATTATTCTTATCAACTTTTCATAATTTTTACGAAAAATAGCTATCAGTAAATTAAGTAGCTAATTAATGCTCATACTTTGGGTCATTTATCTCTTTGAAAATGAATTTACTAATAGCTATTTTTATCCTTAAAGATAGTGACTTATTAATTGTTTGTTGTGTGTTAATATGGAGCCTACAGCTCGAACGAGCATTCAAAAGTTCGGACTAATACAATTCGTTTTGTATGAGACCGTTTCGCGGTGAGACGACCTCAAAATAAAAAGTCCATGAGATAAAAAATTTCTATTATGGAATTTTGACCCAATTATGAGACATGTCTCACGACAAACGAGCAAACATTTTGCTTTCTTTACATTTAATGCTCAAACAAACACACTCCACTAGTTCCATTTGTGAGATATAAATTGGGCTTATATCTAGGGATATATATATATATATATATATATATATATATATATATATATATATATATATATATATATATATATATATATATATTCCAAGTGGTCTTGTTCAAAAACATATGAGAGGGCATAGAAAGAGGAGAATCATCATCATGTATTCGAATCATTAAAAACTATGATCAGGGTCTAGGGAAAGAAGAAAGGCGACAATTCATACACATAAAGAAGAATACAGCCAAAAAGTCTCTCGACTCGAGAAAGATCCTTAGAAAATCCTCAGAAAAGAGATTCCTACAAGATTCTTGTATGTAATGTCTTAGTAACTCTAAACAATCATCAACACAACTGACTACATTTTAATTTTGATTTATCCTATGAAAATAGTTATATTTCTACTTTTGGATATGCCCACCTCTTTCTTTGATTCTTATTCTTAATCAAATATTTAACGATAAAATCAGCTGGGAGAAATTAGCTACTTTAATGCCAACAACTATTAATCGTTTGCCAAATACCCCTTTTAATTTATGATCAATCAAACACACCATTTTACAAGAGTAAAAGCACACACATCCGATCTTTCAAATTCTGTCTATGTTGGATCTACTTAACGCAATTAGTAATAAAATATATATAGATTACACTCTATACTTAATCTAACACAAATTCTTGCTATAGACGGTCTCTCAGGAGACCTTCTGTCAATCTAAATATATGGCAACTGCTAACAGTTACCAAAATATGCAGTAAATGTACTTAATAACGATTTTTAGTGATAGAATTATTTCTTATAAGCATCATCTATCAGGAAAATGAATTCCCATACTCAAAGCGCAAATTCACAAGTGAAACTATTTCTATTGGGCTGGTTCATGTACATTTAGTGTATTAAAGTGATCACTTACGAGTAAACATAGCTGAGAGAGAACATAAATAGTTAGTAAAGATTGTTATCAAAAACCCAAGGCTCATTCACAAAAAGCTCTCGACCATTCATTTGCACAACTCCCGCTCTTATATCTTCTTCCCGCTTCCTAGCAGCTTCAGCTCTCTTAGCAGATGCATCAGCGTCCTGCAACATTACGATTTAACATAGAAGCTTCGTATGAATCTTCAATTATGAAATATATTCGACAAGCATGAATTGCAAACGCAGAAAGACTCAACGCAACACGTGCTTGTCAGTGATCCAGTAAACAAGATACACAAGCGACTAAGTATCACTACGATTTATAAGGTATAAAACGGTAAACAATCAATCATAAACATAATACATTGAAAGTACATGAAGACAAGAGTAATGTTTAAAAAGCCGGCTTAGGTATGGATGTATGATATACACTAGATAAAGGTCATGGTCATCAACCCAGCATCCCGCACAACGTCCGGGTCTGGGGGGAGAGGTAGCGGACTAATAATACCTGTACCCACTCGAGGAAGAGGACAAGAGAAATGCGTGCAGGCAACACTAGATCAAGATAATAGACAATCCATTTTCCATGAATGGCATCGCGCCTTATACCATCCACAGTTTGAAAATCCATCCAATGTATCAAAGAAGCATCTCAAAATAAGCCACAGTTGTAATGTCTAAACACTAAAAGGAACATCACGCAAGTCACAAGTATTACAATGTCTCAGAACCTACTTCTCATTACTACACTTCACTCATTATACGCTCGTGGGGTCGTGGTAGAATTCCCAAATACCTTTCTTTTCTGCTTCCTGTTTACAGCCTTACCTCCTTCACCCCCCCTCTACGTAGTGCAAAATATTGCCAGCTCACAAGTGTATTGAAAAGACTTTAACTTTACCGCGACTGAAATAACTGCAAAACCATCCGCCTGGACTGTGAAAGCCGTTTAACGATCATTACCGTGATCGTAGCCAAAACCTTGTTTCCGCATTATAATTTCAACACATGTGAAGAAGTTTGGCTCTGCTTGATTTGTTTCATAAGTCGTAATAATACCGATATATAGAGATTTAAAAGGCATTTTGTGGTTCATTTCTATAACTAAGGTCTTGTTTAGTTCACATAATTTTCACTTATTCAACTTATTTTTATCGATTGAAACTGATCTATGCTGATTGAAAGTTGAAATTGATAGTAATTGAATTTCAGTAATTGAAACTGATCCAAAATGATTTTTAATTGTTAGTCAAAATTAGATTTTACTAACTAAAACTGATTTTAATTAATTTGGGACTAAGTGATATTATCGTATTCTAATCTAACAAAGAACATTTCTATGGTGAAGTCTCTTTATGGATTGCAGATGCAACATATTCCAATTGTTGTAACCCGGCATGCAGCTGGTAAGCTTTATAGAATTAGTTTCCACAGTTCCATGAAAGTAGCTTCAATTGTGTGTTGCACCTAGCCTGATACCAGATAAGTTTTGTTTTTCCTAAAAAATAAGGAACTGCAGAGGAGTTTACTAGCTCTACCTTAGGTTAGTAATCCAAAAAAATCAATAATATACTAATCAGCCCGTCTTGTATGAAACCGTTTCACGGTGAGGCGACCTCAAAACAAGAAATCCATAAGCTAAAAGTTTCTATTATTGGCTATTTAACCCAAGTATGAGGCATGTCTCACTGTGAGACCGTCTTATACAAGAATTTGTGTAAACTAATTGGTAAACCGACTGGGGTAATTGTCCTACTTAACTAGGAGTCAAATATGGTGTGGCCTGCGAGCAAAGAGAGAACAAGAAGATATATCCTTATGGTACATGTAATGAAACTCATACAGAACAAGAATAGATAGACATCAACTATATCCAAACCTACATGTTTCCCAACAAGTAGTGAAGCAAGATCATTTAAACATCAAGTATATAGAAAAAGCTCTAATTTTCCCATTGACTTTGTATGTATTCCCTACTCCAAATGTTTGTCTACCTTTTTAACTTCCGCATTAGTAAATGAAGTACTTATACATCCAATAATCAGCCTTCTAGATACTCACTTCTTAAGCATCTACTCTATCGATCATATAAATATCATTCATTTGTACTCTATAATAACTGAAAATTTCACATAGAAAAACCTAATGGGTCAAAATCTCTCTATTAGTCATTTGTTTTACCGTAAATAGAGGACAAATAAAAGAACACAAATGATTTATCCTCCATTGATTTCTTCGACACTAATCACTATGCACAACCTGAGCATAGAAGATCATGTGAATTAGAATCAGTGCACATGATTCGCTAATTCCTCGTGAATCACAAATCAAGAAAAGTAAATTATAGTCGGTTTTGGGCTATTCTCGGGTAAATTTGAACGAATCGCGAATTCAAAAGCGAATTAGCTAGCGAATTATGTTACACTGATCAGAAAAAACCCACAGCCACACTAGAGTACAGCTGAAGAACAGCATGCAACTCACATTTGAAACACGATATCAACTAACAAAAGAGAATTAAGCATTATATGTGTGGTCATGAGAGTAAACCTTGTCCGCATCACCACGTTGTGGAAGCAGTGTGAAGATTCTCGGCTAATGCAAACAATGACCATGATATTAGAAATCAAACATCTAGAACTGTTCAATTCAAACCAAATTGACCCAAATCTGGTCATGACCAGACCCAACTCGACTTTGAAAATTACAGCTAATAAAAATCAAATTGAATGGTCAAAAACTGCCTGACACAAAGTATCAACCCAATCACCCAAATGAACAATTTTAAAAGCATGGCATTGCCTTGAATAAGTGGTTTTGCAACCATTAGGACAGTCGTGAGGACATATATAAAAGATTGCATATAATTTGCCTTTCCTGAAGCTTAGCCTGAATCCATGACGACCGCACAAATGTTACTCAGACTTAGTTCACTTCTAAATGATGAAATCTTGTAAATAAGGTCTAAACTATACTAATATGAATTTTACAGCAGTTTCAATTCAAGTTATTATATATACAGATATTCAAACTAAGGACTAAATTATGAAGCACAAAAGGCACAATTAGGGTTTTGAAAAATGGGCAAAATTTGAAATTAAAGGATTCTAGGGGCAAAGATAAGGAGAAACAAACCTTCTGGCGTTTCCATAGAAGAAATTGGGTATGCGTAATCGGAGCAGGAATCTCAGAATCATGGGTTTTTGGTGTTTGATCCTCTTGTTCCCCCATTTTCTTGCCCTAGCCTCGAGGATTCTATTCAATATTGCTATTTCAATTTATGCAATTATGCCTATTATTGAGATTTGGCCATTTGGGTGTAATTAATCAAACAAATTCCACTTACGACAGACCGTTTCAATTTGAGATGAATAGCCAAATCGACGTAATTATATATTTTTTAATATGTGATCAGTAAATTGATCTATTTAAGATTTACAATGTTACGTTAATTGTTAACATTGATCAAACATAAGGTTTACAACATTTTAACTCAAAAACAAAGGTTTACAAGGTTATGTTAACATTGATCAAACATTAAGGAGAAGTTTATTTGCAAATGACACCCCATATATCTTAGCGTATCGTATTATGTTATGTTTATCATGGGATTAAAACTTGGGTAGATTTTAGTTGAAAAATGCAATTAGCATCCTTTTAAAACTTATTGGTTGTACATTTCAAATCTTGAGATCAGCGTGGTGCTATCTATCGGAAACCACTATGGTGAAAGACTTTGAAATATGATGAGGGAATGACACCCACGAGAGTATGTGGGTTTCAAATGCATTGGATACGATATATTTTCAGTCACTAATGTGTGTATATCTCAAAGTTGATCTTGTTGTTGTACTCTCATGCGAATGATTAATATCCCCACCCAGATTGCACTAACATATCAGATCCGTGATCGAATTCAGAGGCGAAGAGAATTAACATCTACCGCAAGCCTACAAGAATCATATTACTGAAAATGGCGAAATGCGAGCAAACATGTACATAATTTATTTTCATAAATCAAATAATTGGTATTGATTACAAGTGCAACTAATCAATGGCAATTTATCGTTGTAACAAAAGTCGATATAATAGGTCATATTTAGAAGAACAAGAAATCATTAAAGACCATTCTTATTATTGGAGGTTACTGTTTTGAACCAACAATCAGGGTTGACCTTGAGAATTTAGGGAACCGGGGCAAAAAACAATTTATGGACCCTAATTATCCGCTTTTTGGCTGATAATCATGCACTTATAGTTCAATAACTAGTAAATAAGGTAACAAATTATCATTATTAACACTTTGAATTGGTTAAATGCACGTTATAATTACGCAAGGTCTCAAGTTCGATGTATATAAAGGCTAAAATTATCTATTTTTTTCGTGGGTCCTGAGCACAGGCCCTTCTTACCCTTGCCTTGCCTAGGGTCAGCCCTACCAACAATCATAAACACTAATCAAAAATTTTAAATGTGACAATTAACAATTACAACAATAACTACAATTAATATTTACAATAATAATAATAACAATTAACATTTATATACCTTCCAAATTATGAAAATTATAAATTAAGTGAAAATTTTTCTTAATTTTAGCCAATTTTGACATTACTTTGAATTTTAAGTAAATTTTACTAACACAAGTATTCTTTTGGTTTCTTGGCTGAGGGGAAAGGGAGAAGCTTTTAAAACCAGTGTGAACCTACGAATCGCACTTTTATTTTTCTTCCCATTTTGACAAATTTCTTCAGCATTCTCTCCCTTTGCTATCGATTTCTCTGCATTTCTCAAGGTTCGATTCTTCCCTTTCAGTGATTTCTAAAATATTTGTTGTTTCGGTACTTCTATTGATTTGCTTAAAGAATTACTTATTCGAATTTTCAATTTTCGCGAGTCATTAATCACTATGATTGATTGATTATACTCCATTCGTATTTTGTTTTGGTGGCTGAGGAATTGAGTGCGCAATTTCAGTATCGAGTGACTTTTTTTTGTAAAATTTTTGAAATTAGGGTTTTGCGATAGCTTTTTAGATAACTGATGATTTAGCTCTTGTTTGTGTGAATTTAGCGAATGTGTTTTTTTTTTTTGGCATTTGTGATGCTGATGCAAATGGTGTTTTGATTTTGTTTTAGTTAGGCTAAATGTGTAAGTTGATCGTGTTTTATTTTGATCTCAACCCATATGTTCTTGTTTGTGAAATTGTGTAGCTGTAATTTTGGGGGTTTAGGGAGCAAGAGTTGTAAACAACAACCTAATATTTTGAAACACTATGTTTTTATGTACTACCTAATGAAGCTTAGGGTGGGAGACAGGGAAGAGAGATGACTCGAGTTGTTAAATTGGATCGGTCTTTGGTCATTTAGTCGTTGGTGTACACCTCTTAACATATTTAAGGGAGTATGTATTAGGCACAATGACTAAGGAGTTTATGATTTAGTATGAATGAAGTTGTTTTATGGAAGTCTCTGAGAGATTAAGGAGACTTAAGTCGCACATTTTGAGCTACTAAGACAATTATGAGGGTGTCAATGACTATAATGGGAGCATATACACTAAGTGTTTCATATTGATAGGATTCCAGGAATTTTAGATACATTCCCATTTAGTTGTCACCATGGTCTCATAAGTAGAGGTGTTCAAAACAGACCCGATGATACCCGATGATCTAAAATTTGTATGACCTTGTA
Source organism: Amaranthus palmeri (assembly GCA_019776075.1). Lineage (NCBI taxonomy): Eukaryota > Viridiplantae > Streptophyta > Magnoliopsida > Caryophyllales > Amaranthaceae > Amaranthus > Amaranthus palmeri. The sequence continues at coordinate 111,288 of JAAKBH010000023.1, forward strand.
ACCGAACACGATTTGACCTGACTTCAAAAATAATTTACAATTATGCAAAAAATCCAATGTGGACCAGAACTCGATTTCAAATCGATCGGAATACCTATCTCGAAATCCACCGATAACCAATTGAACACCTCTAGTTATAAGTCATAACTCATAACGTAGATGCATTTTTTTTAATATCTTATTGGTTACAATGTGTCAAACCAGACCAGACCGGACTGTGGGCATTCCTACCTGCATTGTACAGATCATATTTTCTATTACGTTTGAACTTCTAGGAAAGATAGGTGAATGGAAAACATTATAGACAATGCAACTATTTCTGTTAAATGGTGCTAGTTTGCAAAGAACATGCATCGTAACTCGTGCTATAACAGTGTTTGCAGATTTGGGTTTTTATTCACAATTCCTCCTTTAAATTTTAAATGGATTTATGGTATTACAGCAACAGTAGCAGAAAATGCTATAGACCTATTTTCCAGTCAACAAATACAAAAAAACCAAATAAAAAAATCCTCATTTTTGCTGGTGTCCCTGAATGCGAGCTTCATGGGATGGCAAACCTAGAACACATTCACTTATAGAAAGAGTAGCATAGAAATATTAAAGGTCTAGCTCCTTACATCATCTAGAGGCTCTAGATGCTCAACAATATCTCTGTATACCTTATGACTGTTCTGCATAACGTGCGCAAAGATTCTCATTTCTATTAATCTTTTTGCTATAGTTAATCTCAGCCAACTGAATTTGATACACGTCTATGAAATGATTCTCTAATGATATCATTACTTTTCTTACAGCACTGAATAATGTCTCGGAGGTATGATAGCCGCACGACTATTTTCTCTCCTGAAGGTCGGCTCTACCAGGTGGAGTATGCCATGGAGGCCATTGGAAATGCTGGAAGTGCCATAGGGATATTGGCAAAAGATGGAGTTGTTTTGGTTGGTGAGAAAAAGGTGACTTCTAAGCTCCTCCAAACCTCCACCTCGAGTGAGAAGATGTATAAGATAGATGACCATGTAGCTTGTGCTGTTGCTGGTATTATGTCGGATGCCAATATCCTAATTAACACTGCTCGAGTCCAAGCTCAGCGTTACACTTTTGCTTACCAAGAGCCCATGCCAGTCGAGCAGCTGGTTCAATCCCTCTGTGATACAAAGCAAGGTTACACTCAGTTTGGTGGGCTACGCCCATTTGGTGTTTCCTTCCTCTTTGCCGGGTGGGATAAAAATTACGGGTTCCAACTATATATGAGTGACCCAAGTGGCAACTATGGTGGATGGAAAGCTACGGCGATTGGAGCAAACAATCAAGCTGCACAGTCTATGCTTAAACAGGACTACAAAGACGATATTACCCGAGAAGATGCCGTTCATTTAGCTTTGAAGGTTCTCAGTAAGACCATGGACAGCACTAGTCTTACTTCCGAGAAGCTTGAATTGGCGGAAGTTTACCTTACGCCTTCTGGAAAAGTCAACTACCTGGTGCACACTCCAAAATCCTTGAACACCTTGTTGGAAAAGTCTGGACTTACTCAACCTGCTTCTGAAACCTCTTGAGTTAAACATGGCTTAATGGACTTATGTCGTTTATATTCCGTTTTACGGTGAAATTGTGTAATGTACTCTCTTTGATGTTACATGCCTCTCGCTTAATCCTTGTCTTGACTCCTGAGTCGTGAACTTACCGAAAGGAAAAGGGCATGTTCTCCAAACCTCCACCCTGTAGTTTTTATGAGATGTTCTATGATGGTGTTTATGTTTTGATTAGTTATGGGCATTCACATATTGTCAAATGAGACGGCCTCACGTTGAGGTCATTTCTATCGGTCCGACGCAATTTTACCCAACGTAATGACATTTTTTTTACAAAAAACAAATATCTTAGTCACTAGTCACCCAAATGAACCACATATTTTAATATCTTTTTGAAATAAGTACTTAATTTAACTAAAAACTAATCGTCTTGTGTACTACATGGATAAGTTGAAAGGTCAAGATTACCACTTAGATTTATAAAATATTTGTGAAAAAGTCAAAATTTAAGGTCACCACATGAAATTTCACATAAATTGATTTATACTACAACATGAATAAACGGCTCTAGTTTTCATTGATTTTCAATAAAAATAATTTAATAAGGTAAAAAAATATTTTTCATTCATATTTTTTTATTCAGATCTACTATTGTTATTGATTTTCTATAGCATACAATTCCTTACAAGAAGGATAATCACTTCAACTATTTTACCTTAGCGATAGCTATTGACCATCTCAATAATTCTATTTGTATTAGTTTTCATATCTGGTTGGGTCGGGTTCGAGTTCGGGTCATATATAAACAGGTTATAAAATCCTTGATCTAAACTCAACCCATTTAGTTAATTGGGTCGAAAATCACAACCTTGACCCGACTTGCAGCAGATTAGGTTGACCTGATTTCGACCCACTTAACCCGTTTATAATTTTTTTGTTTTCGTTTTAAGGTTTTTAATGTTAATTTTTTAGGCTTTAATTTTAACTTTGTATTTTTTTGTTGTTTATTTTGTATTTACTGTGAAAAGTAAACAATATTAATCGAACTAAGTTTAACTTATACTTATTGGGTCTCCAATCCATTTACTTAATTGGGTCAAAAGTCTCAACTCAAACCCACTTATTTCGGATTAGATTCCGGTCGGATTAGTAGATTGGGTGAACTTTTGCCGCCCTTAGTTATAAGACTCAAATATATGAGAGATGACGTATTTTTTTAATATCAGATTGGATAATATTAGGGCATATGTAATTGTCACAATAGTTTATAGTGACATTTGTGAGAAATGTCACTAGATCCTATGTCGCTAAAAACTTTAGTGTGATTTTTTTAATATGCTACTAAAGGGTCTAATAAATGTCACCAAATCCTCAGATCTAAGTCGCTAAATATAAAAAATTTGAGAATACATTATAAAAAATTTGAAATAGCGACATTTAAATTTAAAGTCGCTAAATATATTCCATTAAAAACAAATTATGTTTTAGTGAATTAAGCAATTTTATTAGATTTTTAATTGTTTTTTATATAAACTGAGATTTTGTTTTATCTAAAAAAAACTGAGATTTTGTTTATAATTTATTGAAATCATAGTTTTCGATTTATTCGATTAACTGACATTTAAATTGGACCAAATCATACAATAGCATATTAAGAAGTTTTGGGTTGGACTGTACAGGTGTTTTAAACAGATTCGATAATTTGATATTTACTTGATTTTGGAAGTGAACTTAATTTGATCCGACTTCAAAATGAATTTAAAATAATGTAAAAATTAATTGGAAAAACCGTTTTTAAACGACCTGAAAAATCTGACCCAATGACCCGAATGAACATCTCAAGGTTAGAGGATTGGCACAACTCGACTATTAGTGTCGGGGATAACAAATGATTACTGAAGATGGACAATTCGTGTGCCCTACTAGTTACAAACTTACAATATTGTGCCTGATGGTTTGAAAGTATGTTAGAGTATATAACATATTCTAGGACCTCAACCATCAACATAAGTTTTTGGTTGAGTTGGTTCCTTGACATGCTATCAGAACGTGACAAGAGGTCACGAGTACGAATCTTAACCACCTTTCATTTAAAGGAGAATATTTTAGCGCCAGATGTGAGGAAGATTTATGCTGCATCTATACTTTTAATCCAAAAAATCTCGTGTGAGAAGGCATGTTATCAGACCAAAGTACTAGTGGCTACAAAAGAAGGCGCATTTGTTGGAAATATTTTACATGTGAGGAAGATTTTACGTTGCTAAAATATTGAGTTGTAAACTTGTATATAATGCTTGCCTGCTTGGTGAGTAATCCTTTTGATTCCATATGATTTTGGAAAATAGGAAACTCATTAAGTGTTTTATGCTAGTCCACATTTATTTTCCGTGAGTGTGTCTACACGAGTGGGCCCATAGGGTGATATCGTAATGAATTGTCACAACCTAACTGCGTTCACTATCAAATCTTATTATAGGTTAGGAATGAAGGGTTAAGGTTTATCAAATTGCACCAAGAGAAGGAATTCTATGCTCTAGTGTCTACAACTGGAGCTGTTCATGGGCGGGCTACCCGCTAGGTCCGCCCAATCCGGCTCGAAAAACGGGCGGGTATGGACAACGTTTTTCAAAAAAATTTAAAGTTTGGACGGGTAATACCCGCCCGCCAAGATAAACGGGCGGGTAGCGACACCAAAAAAATACCCGCGGGTATACCCGCCCGCCCGCTTAGTTTAATATATTATTTATTAAATAATTAATTTTATTAAATATTAAACTATACTACTACATGACTCATACCCAACTTTAGTTTATTACTTTTCTACTAGCCTTAAGGTTTACTTCTTTTAGACTTTAATATTTTTAACCCTCAAAGCACTCAAGCAATCGACTATCAAAGTTCGAACAAGTAGCCGACTCCACCGTTTAAATTCAATATTCATGTAATTTGACTATTTTGAGACTTTATATATATTTAGAGTATTTTAGATAATGTATTATATTGTTTTTGTTCTTATAAAAACTTAACTTTATAATATGATTTATGTTTTAAAATTTTATAAAAAAAAATACCCGCCTACCCGCGGGTCCCGCCCGCTTTAAAAATGGGCGGGTAGCGACAAAAAAATATGCCCGCGAATGCGGGCGGGCTTTTGAATATTTGAGCCCGCGGGTAGAATTTTTAGGTGCTACCCGGTCCGCTACCCGCCCAAGCCCGTCCATGAACACCTCTATCTACAACATCAACATGGTAAATATTAGAAGCTATAAGTGAGGGTGCTTTTCGTTTGAGGACGGGTGAAAGTTAATTTTGATGCCTACGTTCTTAATGAATGCGATAAAGGCTTTGGAGTGGTTATTTGAGATCATAGCGGCAAGTTGTTGGTCGCGAGTATTAGGCTTGTGAAGGCGTCCTGGGACATCTGATGCAAGTGAAGCTACAATGACTTTGTTTGGACTGGAGTTAACTGTCAGACTTGATTTATTGAATCCTTTTCTTCAAGGTCACACTACCTTGGATTCTCTTGATTTGATTTATTGAAATTGTAGGTTTAATTCAAAAAAATTTGGCCACCGTCGACCTTACTTTTATTTGTTTTTGATCCCATGTAAATGTTTTTCTCTTTTTTAGAGTTGTTGTTTCGCTTCTCTTTTAAGTTTTCAAAGTAAGCTCAATAAATTTTATTTCCTTAAATATCGTCTATATAAAATTAATATTCATTTCACATTATTTCAGTTAAAAAACTGATCAGATATTGATACCTCATTAAATGTTTGAAGACAAAGAACAACTATCAATCCCAACAACTTCCATAATCGTAATTCGTATTGAATTAATTTCATTATATTAGAGAAAAAAACACCAACGTTGTCAATGATTTTGTAATGATATCAACAATTTTCCGATAAGAAAAAAATTGATGAGATTGTTAGCTATTTTATTATAAGAACAACTAAAGTTAATGATTTTATTTTTAGAAATGCTAAGAAACTCAACAATTACACGCGTAAACCGTTGACAATTCAAGAATTTTATTAACTTTGTTTTTACTATATAAACCTAATCCTCTCAAATGATATCGTGCTACTTATAAATCATAATGTTTCATCCACATTTTGAAAAAAATATAAAATTATTGGAGCACTAGTTCGAAAAATTAACATATTTCAAAATCTTAGCTAGTTAAGCATTAGGGTTCTTTTGTAAATTGTTTTTTGGTTGTCATTTGACATTTGATTATAACTTTTTAACCAGCTGAAAAATTATCCTTTAAGCCAAAATAAAAAGATTATGCTAACCACCTTTCCAAGACTTTTACCCTATTGACTCGCAATCTTTGATAAAAAACCAACAACCAACACTTAATTTACCAAATAATCTATACAAAAAAATTGCTTATCCAACTAGTTTTTTTTTTCCTAATAGGCTTATCAGACTAGCCTTATCCAACCAGCTTAAACTGTAATATCCTAGATTGAGCTTGAAAAGGGATTGGTAGACTATTCATATCATCAAGGTGCATCTTCTTTTCTAAGGAGCCCATTTGCTAAGAACTCCACATAAACGTGCTTGGCGAGGAACAATCTTAGAATGGGTAATCTCCTGGGAAGTTATCTTGGGTGACCTTCACAATTAGACTTGTGTTGGTCTGTGGGGTCAGTCTACAATCTCCATGAATAGTCACTGGCAGTCCAAGGGACCAGAGTGTTACATAAACACCAACAAAAATAGCCAATACTTTTAACTGGTCAAACAAATTAACTAAAAATCAACGACTAACAACCAACTAATAATATTTTTTTTAATGAAAATAAAAAGTAATAAAAAAGAAAAATAGCCTAAAAGTTGGGAAAGTATGGAGTCAACCCCAAAATCAAGGTGGAAGATATTTACTTACTTAACTGGACTTCCCATATGACTCTTTTTCATCATCATCATCTTCTTCTCTCTCCTCCTACTTTCTCTCTCTAACTCCTCTTATTTATTTTTATTTTTTATTTTATTCACTCTACCTTTGGAATCCATTGAAGGAGAAAGGAAGCTTCACTTATTCACTCTCCTTCTCTCTCTCTCTCTGTATTTGTTGATATACTTTCTCTCTCCTCACTTTATCAAACCCTAATTAGTGTAGTTGATAAAATCTGCTTAATCATTTGCTTTTATTTTAGAGTTTCGAGATTGATTTGGACATCCAAATTTGTCGTTTTTTGTCGATATTTGTTCATACGGAACTGAATTCAACCTTGCGGTTTCGTTTGATTCAGACGGGAGTTGAATAGTGGTACTTATTAGCGCAGTTATTTCTTTGAGTTTATGCTTCAAGTTGATTTTAAAGTTTAGATCGACCATAAAGTTTTTTTTCTTTTTTTTGGATATTTATCTCTTTTTTGGGATGTATTGAGTTTAATCGAGGTATGATTACTTTTCTGTGGATTATAATATACTTTTAATTGCTTTTATTTGGGAGATTTGATCGTTTCGAGAATACCTAAATTTATTTAATTATTTGTGCGGATTATATTGTGGTGGAGATGGAGTTATTAATTCGAGATTACATCTGTGTTGAAGATTCATTGTCGAAATCCGAGGTTTGAGTTTGGAAGTCCCAAGGTGAAGGAGATGATCATCGCTATTTGTGTTGACTAGTGCAAATGTGAGTTCATTCAGCTGGAACAGATCTTTTTGCTTATTTTAAGTTATACTTGCAGACTTTAGTTGAATTAATTGTTTTGTTTACAGTTTTCAGTGTAACTTGAGTAATATTTGAGGTCTGAAAATGGAGTCTGAAAGTTCACAACCGAAAACTATGACCGGGATTCTTCCTATTCTCACTCCAGTTCTCCTCATTTCAATTTCGTATATTGACCCTGGCAAGTGGGTTGCTTCTATTGATACTGGTGCTCGTTTTGGGGTTGATCTAGCTGTTTTCGCATTGGCCTTTAACTTTGTGGCAGTTTTGTGTCATTACTTAACTGCTCGTGTTACTGTTATCACTGGAAAAAATCTTTCCCAGGTAATCTTTATATCTGTTTTGGTTAATTGTGGTGGATGATGAATTGTGAATGGGAATATACTTGTTATTATGCAGCCTTATGTTCATCTTTTGGTGGCTTCTTTTTGGCTAGGCGTTTTGGTTCCCTTTGTTGGTAGTTGAGCAGGGGTGGTTTTGTGTATGTAAAAGGTGTTTCGAAGCCCTAGAATTTAGGGATCTCAAATATAAGTTTATGTTGGTTTAGATTACCTTATCTTTAGTTTAGTAACTTGATTTTAGTACCCAAATTTGCAAAAATTGTAAAATAAACAAGGCCTTATTGCGAGCCTCCACCCCTGTGTTTGAGGTTCACTGATTTTGGTAGTTCTTTTCATAGTATTACTTTTTTATTGTTTGTAAAATGGCTGAAAGGATTAGTTAGAGTTGGCATAGTTTTAAAGTTGGAATGTTTTGGTCCAGAATCTTTTGATAAATGCTTATAGAAAGCAAATAAAAGTGATAAAGTGAAAGAAAAGAAACAAGCCTACTTTAAATTAACTGCTAATATATGTTTCAATCTTGTGAATAAATTGTTTCTGATTTTGTTATATCTGTCTTCTTGATGTTGAAGATTTGCAGTGAAGAGTATGACAAGCTCACATGTGTTTTTCTGGGAATTCAAATGGAGCTTTCTGTTATTGCTTTGGATCTTACTATGGTAAGTGAGCTGACTTTTGTGAGTATAGTCATGCTTCCAGCCAGAGTGACCCTTCTTCATCTTGGACGTCTATTTTTGTATAACTTGTTAATGTTTTCTCCATCCAGATTCTTGGCATTGCACATGGACTTAACACAATTTTTGGCTTGGATATGTTCTCTAGTATCCTTTTGACTGCACTGAATGTTGTCCTTTATCCTCTTTTTTCCACCTTGCTGGTGAGCTTTTGAAATTATATTCTCCTGGCTAGAGCTCAAAATATGATGTTTTTACTGTAGCTTCTACTGGTCATCTTTTTTTCAGGAAAGCGCAAAGGCGAAGTTCCTTGTAGTTTGTTTGGCAGGAATAACTCTTGTTTTCTATGTGCTTGGGATGCTATTCAGTCTACCCGAGTTTCCAGTTCCTTCAAATAGTGTGCTATCAAAGTTGAGTGGCGAGAGTGCTTTTGCTTTGATGAGTCTACTTGGAGCAAATGTTATGCCTCATAATTTTTACCTTCATTCGTCTATTGTACAGGTATTGTAGATCTGAATATCAACTTATGACTTACATGTATTATAAACGTTTCTTGTATGTACTTCTGTAATTCGAATTGCTTTTGACTATACTTGGATTTTTTCTCATTTAAGCTCAATAGTGGAAACTTGCATATGGAGTTGTAATTTTCTTGTTGCATGAGATCTGAGAATCATTTTAGAGTTTCTGAATGTGGCAAAAGTAGCTGATGTTATTTGGCTCTTTGGATTATTGCTATGCTTTATGATCACAATCAATAGCTTCCTTAAACTTTTTTGGCTTAATGTTTTTAAAATGGGGATTCTTTAGGAGTTTCAGGCACCGATTCCAGATAATCCAGAAAGCACTTTAGAAAGGACACTTTTCAGTAGTTTCCCTTTTTTTACCAAACGTTGGTGAACATTTTATTTTATTTAAAGAATTACTAACATATGAGGATAAATTATTATGGAAAAATTTATCATGGTTTTCTCTTATTTATTAAAAAAAAAGCAGCACGAAGGGGATATTTCTTTATTTCCGTTTCATACAACAACAATGCCAAAAACCTTATTCCTGACATATGAGGTTGTTATCAGCTGAATCAACATGAGAGATCATCATTAACAAAGATTCTGTGTTAATCCATATCTTTATTACCTAATCTACAATGATTTCAATTATCATCCACGCACTTCCATCCGTTTCTATCTATTCCCAAATCATAGTTAAACCAAATTGAGGAGTCTAGGTTGTGTTCTGATACGTCTCCAGCTGCTCCACCTGTTCGGTTTACCTACAGAAGAAACAAAAAGAGAGTCTAGAAGCTTATAGAAATGGGTATTAGAAAAAGTTGTTATGCAAATGCTGACCTGTCAAAGTTTGTTCTAAGAAATTGTTAATGCTTTCTTTAGTTTTTATGAGGTGGCAAGTTTGTTATGACCCCTCTTTACAATCTATAAATAATAGGGCTTAAGGTAGTGAGATCATGCATTGTAATCACTGAGTAAATTGTAGAGGAGTATTGGGCCACTCGAAGTGCTCTACGGTAATCTCACTAATATACAACCTTTCCCTGCTATCTTCTTCTTTCTTTCTTGCTAAATTCTTTTCTCTTGAATTACTATTGAAACTAACTGATAATCCTATCATGTTCATTCTATTGTGTATCCTTTTTAGAGTTTTTGAATCTTGAGTCTTCATGTTTTTGTGGCTTGCCTATTGATAACAATTGTTCAATGGCTAGTATGTTAAATATGAAGGCAGAAAGGCTGACAATTGATACTCATGAAGTTGGAATGCCTGTTCTTATATTATCATCTCTCAGAGTTTTTTGGTTCATGAGAGAATTACATCTGCTCGTACACTGGACTCAATAATATCTTTTAATTCTCTGTTCATGGCAAACTAAGTCAGCAGTTTAATTACTTGAAAAAGTATCTTAAAGAAAATACATACACAATACGTGTCACTTTATGCTGGGGAAAAAAGATATCTAGATTTTAGTAAATCTGCTTTATTTAATTTTTAGTCTTTGAGTTGTGCTAGCGTTAAATGTTCAATAATGAAGAAAGAAAGCCATCCATGTTACATTGTGGGCTATTTAGAACTTCTTTGTTTGGAGTTCCTGCTTCTTGTTTTGTTGATGGTTCTATTGCATGCCTTGTATGACATTTTCAGCGTCTCTATTATTTGCCATATATTCTATTTGTATCTTATATTCTTTTTTCGGCTCAATGGACTTCCTAGATTGTCTCTTTGTTTTCTAACTTTACTCTGTTACAGCGGTATCAAGGGCCTGCAATGATAAAGGGTTTGAGGTCTCAGGATCATTTTGTCATTAGCCTTGTCATTTCCAGTGGCATATTCATTGTGAATTACATATTGATGAATTCTGCAGCGAATGTGTATTACAGCACTGGTCTTGGTTTATTTACTTTTCAAGAGGCAATCTCTCTACTGGATCAGGTTCTCTTTGTTCCTTTTTTTTTCTCTTGTCCAACGAAAAATCAGGTTTTTCAAATTTGTCTTTGTATTCAATGCAGGCATTCAGGAACCTGATAATACCCTTTGCCTCATTTGTGATTTTGTTTTTGGCCAATCAAATTACGGCGTTGAGCTGGGAATTTTGTGGAGAAGGTGGTGAATCAATGTTGCATAGCTTTTTTGGCATGGATCTTCCTGAGTGGCTTCATCGTGCAACTATTAGAATTTTTGCTGTTGTGCCTGCAATATTTTGTTTATGGCAGTCAGGAGCTGAAGGATTGTATCATATGCTAATATGTACACAAGTCATGGTGGCTCTTATTCTGCCGTCTTCTGTAATACCTCTTTTCCGAATTGCTACATCTAGACCTATCATGAGTCTGAACAAGATTTCACCAATGCAAGAGTTTGTAGTCCTTCTGACATTCATTGGAATGCTTGGTTTAGAGATTATATTTGTTGTGGAGATGATATTTGGGGAGAGCGATTGGGTTGGTACCTTGCGTTGGAGTTTGGGGAATACTGCTACATCTATTGCTTATGTTTTTCTTCTTGTCACTGCTTGCACCTCTCTTAGTTTTATGCTTTGGCTGGCAGCTACTCCTCTCAAATCTGCAACTGCTCAATTGGACTCTCATCCTTGGAATTGGGATGCTCAGCAAGCTGCACCTGAATTATATACCGAAGGGCGAGGAAATGATGTTATTGAAACTAGATTTCTTGAAGAAGAAGAACCTCATGTTAAGCCAGAATCTTTACCATTCCAGGAGAAGTCCTTGCATAGCCATATGGAGATGACATCTCCAAATTACGAAATTAATTTGCCTGAGACAATTATGGACACTGTTCAAGAGCCTTGTGCAAATGCTATGGAAGAAATATTTGTGGAGAATAGGCCTGATGGTTTATCTAAATGCCATCCTGATCTGGAGAAATTAGATGCCTCAGTTGATTTAGTGCCAGTCTCTAATGTGGTAATTGAGTCATCTGATGATTCACGTTTGCCATCTAGTCCTATAATAAATGAACCAGCTGATCCAGTTGAGAAAACCTTGAGAATTGAGAGTGACACTACAGTGGATAAGGATGATGAACTTGATACTTGGGAGTCTGCGGATGTATCTAAAGATGTAGCTGAAGTTGGTCCACCTGCTACTTTAGATGGGCCAAGATCATTTAGAAGTCTTAGTGGAAAAAATGATGATGGTGGGCCAAGTGCTGGTAGTCTTTCAAGACTTTCAGGGTTGGGCCGTGCAGCAAGACGCCAATTGGCTGCTGCCCTTGATGAATTTTGGGGACAGTTATATGATTTTCACGGCCAACTTACAAAAGAAGCACAATCCAAGAAATTAGATTTATTGCTTGGTTTAAATTCTAAGCCTATCACATCGTTGACAAATGTAGATTCTTCTGGCAAGGAGTATGGAATGCAATTCCATTCTTTAGGTGGTAGATTATCTGATAATCCAATGAGTATAGGTTTATCTGATGCTCAAAATCAGCAGAAGTTGCAAAGCAGTATGGACTCAGCATATAGGGTACATAAAGGATCGGTTTCATTATGGCCCAATCAGATGCAGTTTTTGAACAGCAATGTGCAGAGTTCTAGTCGCAGTATGCTTGATGCTGGTGAAAGGCGTTACCAGAGTTTGCGCCTCCCTCCAAGTTCTGATGCTGGTGAAAGGCGTTACCAGAGTTTGCGCCTCCCTCCAAGTTCTGATGCTGATGAAAGGCGTTACCAGAGTTTGCGTCTCCCTCCAAGTTCTGATGCTGGTGAAAGGCGTTATCAGAGTTTGCGCCTGCCTCCAACTTCTGATGCCTTGGAGTATCAGCCAGCAACAGTTCATGGTTATCAATTTGCATCTTATTTAGATAGAATAGCCAAGGAAAGATCTGATTATGGGGTTGGTGCATTAGAGACAGACCCTCGAAAATCCCCATCTTTGGTCCCGAACAACTATAGAGAGTCTCTTGCTTTTGCTTTAGGGCAGAAATTATCAAATGGGTATAATTCTGTACATCAATCTAATATTCAGAATGTTGCCGTACAAAGAAATAGTGTCTTTCAATCTGAAAATATTGGCTATGATCTTCCGTTTAATGCATCAGCTGAAAGTAACAACACCAAGAAATATCACAGTTTACCCGACATTTCTGGACTATCTGTTCCTTTGAGGAACTTATATTCTTCCAACAGGAGTGACCGTTTGGACAGTCCTAACACCTCTGTGGGCTATGGAACAGCAGTTGGTCGGACTTCTTATGAACCTTCCTCACTTTTGAGTACAAGGTCCAGATTGGCAGCTCCACTGGCATTTGATGAACTTTCTCCTTCTAGGGCCTACCGAGATGCTATGTCGTTGAGATCAAGTTCAGGGGCTGATACATGTTCTCTTTGGTCTAAACAGCCATTTGAACATTTTGGTGTGGCTAATAAGGATAGCAATCTTGCAGTTCAGGCAACTATTAATAGATCTACCATGATGACTCAAGAGCTTCCTTCAGTCGCAGATATGGAGAGAAAATTGCTGCAATCATTAAGGCATTGCATTCTGAAGCTCCTGAAACTGGAAGGATCTGAATGGTTATTCAGACAGAATGATGGTGTTGATGAAGATCTGGTTGATCGGGTAGCTATGAGGGAGAGATTCTTCTATGAAGTTGATTCTCAAGATAATAAACAATCATCCTTTACTGGTGACTCTCAGTATCAATGTTCTGAGAGGAGTCCCGGTGCTCTATCAAAAGGGGGAGACTCAGTTTCATCTTATGTGATTTCCTCAGTTCCGCAATGTGGAGAGGGATGTGTTTGGAAAGTAGATCTTATTGTAAGCTTTGGTGTGTGGTGTATCCGTCGGATTTTAGAGCTTTCACTTATGGAAAGTCGGCCAGAACTCTGGGGCAAATACACTTACGTCCTAAACCGTCTTCAGGTAACTCATCTAATCTGGCTTCGATGCTTGGAGAATCTTTCTCTCATCTGAATGTGTCCAATGAATGATGGCTGTCCATTTATAGTGCTTTTCCAAACGTGATCTCAGCATCTGATATAATTGGTATGCGTTTTTTTTGTCAAGCCGACCATGATGTCAAATCCTGCTAAGCTTGGTGGTTCTATGAGCCAATTTATATTAAATATGTTGATAAACTGGAACCTTTTGTTAGATAGAGATTCAATTATCGATTAAATGAGTTTTATAAACATTATTAACAGTTTTGAATTCAATAAAACGCATCACTAAAATCATGATTTATTTCTGAGAAAAATAATGAATTAGATTCTTTCCTTTCCCTTTCAGTTATTTGTCGTTGGTTCATAATGCCTTTGCGGAATGTGTTGCTTAGTGTGGAGCCTTTGGGCTATAGATTTCATATATCCCGTCCAGATATCTGTCCTTAGCAAGAATATTATCGTGATTATTTTTTGTTGAATATCAGGGTGTTATTGAAGTGGCTTTCTTCAAACCTCGAACTCCAATGCCACCATGCATTTGCCTTCAAATACCAGCCTCTTATCAGATGAGATCAAGCCCACCTGTCTCAAATGGCATGTTACCTCCAGCTTCCCGACCAGCCAGCAAAGGGAAAGTTACTACTTCGGCAATGCTTCTAGACATGATCAAGGATGTTGAGATTGCAATATCATGTAGAAAGGGTCGGTCAGGTACTGCAGCCGGAGATGTTGCTTTCCCCAAAGGGAAAGAGAACCTAGCCTCTGTCTTAAAACGGTACAAACGGCGTTTGTCCAACAAATCAGTTGGCACGTAAGATTCCGGTCATAACAAGTTTCTGAACACAGTTTCCTATTTTTTGGACTCCTCACTTTCAGAGGCAGTTCGTTCTTATCAGTCGTGGTGATGTTGTAGCTGCCTTAATATGTCTGGTTGGGGAAGTGATAACCCCTCTATGTAGCCGAAAGTCTGGTGGCGGAAATCACATCGTTTTAGAGTCTCATTGTATACACAGGACGGAATTTCTGGTGTACTCGGCCAAGTAAAGTAAGTTGAATAGAAAGGTAGAAAAATGACGCGGCCACATATCCGATAAACAATGAGTAGACTTATAAATACAAATGGTTTAGTATTGGTCTTACTGAAACCAAAATTGTGCAGATAGGATCTGGATTCTGTTTCTGGCTTGCAACATGTTCTACCCATAAAATTTGGGAACTGTGGCTGTTGATACAACTCTATTTGGGAACTCTGGAGTTGTAGCTTTTATACTTGAGATTATTATTAATTTATAAAATTTCTCTGCTTGTCTTTTTTCTTTTTCTTTTTTTTATTATGTATTTTATGTGGGTCTAGAGTGTTTTTCTCATTCAAGAAATAAGGTTGCATCAGAAATTCAGAATGGAGTTGGAGGGGAAAGGGATGAATTGGAGTTGAATGCTCTATTCAAATATTTCTGTCCCTTAAATTTGCTACAAATGAGTGGATGAATGTAATACTTTCTCCGTTTTGAAATACTTGTTACTGATGGTGACATGTTCAGTGGAAAAATGTATCATCAGTAGAAAGTATAATGGAACAGAGAAAGTATATGAACAAGATTTAAAAAATTGAATTTGTGGTTGAAATTTTAAAGAGAATGTGTGAGACTATAGCGGAAAGTGAATATATTGCAAAGTTAATACGTCGAATGTAAATGTGGATAAATTTAAGTGTGAGATTGAATTTGAAGATGAAAATAAGTGATAGCGCGTAAATACGAAAATTATAAATAGCATATTTTAAATTTTAATTATGGAGTAACTTGAACTTTTTTTTTGAAAGAAAGAAAGAAAACTTGAACCAAATTTAAGATACCTTTTAGTTGCCATTTATTTTTAGTTGATAAATAGTTTATTTTTGAATAATTAATAAATATTTTAATTTGTCTAATTTATTTGTTGCACCTTTAGCTACAATATTTAATTTATCTTTATTGATTTGTGTTTCGCTCTTTAGTTTGATGAAATCCACATTTCATTCTATTAGATTTATACAACTATATATTTATAATAAGATATATTGATTTGTGGGTATGAGTTACCTTCTTCCTTCCCTCTCCAAGCCCTAATCATAATTACTATGAATGAAATACATCGAGTATAATAATGATGGTTTCAACGAATAATATAGATTGCTTTAGTCCAAAGTCTCAAATGTGAGACCTAATGTATTAAATAGGAATGAAAAATGGACGGGTAGATCCCATACCTATACTCACCTAAAATTTCCATACCCACTATTTACCCACTATCCATAATGGGTAAAAACTGTAAAAACAAGCTCTGCAAAAAATATATAATTATTCACGAATTACTGTATGAGATGATTTTACCGTGAGACGCAAATCACACATAGATCATAGATGACAATGAGCCTATGAAGTAATGTAATCCGTACAAAGTGATTGAAATTGTTTAAAATAAGTGTGATATAGTGAGTTGCCAAAAGTAGGTGAAGGTCTAACTAGAAAGTGGTCAACTAACTACCCAAAACAAAGTGAAGATAATAAAGATGCAATGGCGTCTAGGTTCACAACGTAAACACATACGTTAGCGCCAATGTCATTTGAGTTTAGTAGAATTAAACTAGATAGTGCCCGTTCGATGCACGGTTTTATTGAAATTTCTGACATATTTGTATAAGTTAAGATTTTATAATCATTTAATGAATAAAATTAATTAGATTTTATGAATAATTGAAAAAAAAGAAATAAAATATAAGGTTTTCTAATACAATAAATAACATTAGCGTATAACCTAAAAAGTAAAAACTTAATCAATATAGATAATATTATAGTCATAATTACAAAGTAAAGATACAAATATTAGTCGTAATAACAATTACAATATCATTGTGTTTTGGAGGGAAAACTCTTGTTGAGGTTGTAACACGTAAGCAATTTTAAAAAGTGATTATGTCATCTGTATTTTGTTTTAATAATAGTTATAGATATAGAATTGGACCTTACTAGTCACATGTGGTCAACCATACCTATATTAGTATCTCTAATAATTAGTAGTTGAACCTTTATTATTGACTTAACCCATCCCGATAAACCAATCACGTATCAGATTATGTCATTATCAAAAAAATTCATATAATTATCTTATTTCTCTGATCAATTACTTACAATTGTAAGTGAATATTATAAGGTTATAAGTGATCACTTTAGTTTTATAAGAAATAATCAATTTAAAACTGTATGTCTATAACTGATCATTTCAAGGTTATAAGTGTTTACATTTTAACAGTATGTATACTTTGGAATAGACCAATAAAAATAATTTCATAGTGAGACCGTTTCATTTGAGAATTTGTGTAAGCCAAATCAGTTTTAATCTCCATTGGAATGCATGGTTATTCAGCTTCCAAATAATATCATTGATCTTCATTATTATCATTATACCCAGTGTATCCCATTCATAGAAAATTATAATCGGAATCTGGGGAGGGAACGACAGCAACTCATACTCACATAGGAGAGTACGGTCAAAGAGTATTTCTGACTCGAGAAGGTCTTCAGAGAGAGAAAAACCTGCAATTTAAGAATAAAATAAATAAAACACGTACAAATAGCTAAAGATAAAGATAAATAATGGTAAGTTTTATTTTCTTTTCGTGTAGAAAATTAATGAAATCCAAATAAATGGGCGGGCCGAATGCCAATAATTTTGGATGAATGTATCACCCACATCGTCCACATACAAAACATTATAAAAGAAAGTTTTTTTTATTACAAAAAGCAACACCAAAAAGCTAACTTTTAATTTTTCTAATAAAATTACACTATAATTTATTATTTTAATCAAACAATAAAATAATAGCTATTATTATAACTTTAGAGTTTGTTCCAAATGATTTTTATAATAAAAAATCACTAAGAGCAAATAAATAACTTGAAATTCATTATTCAATTCTGATCAAATATCTTATTTATTATATGCACTAAACATCAATTATTGTTAATTTATATTTATTTTCAATCTCTAAATTAAAACATAGTCAAATGAGATATTATTTGATTTGTCTCAATGTAAGTTTTAATAATCTCAACTTATTATAATTTTAATTAAGCACTGATTTAAATAATTTATCAGTAAGCGTGCATAGGAAAATGAGACATTTGATTAGAATATGAAGGTATATAATTACTAATAATGTTCAAAAATATGTATGTGCTCGACCTAAACTTTGACCCACAACTCAACCAATAGACTTGTTAACTTGACCCGACCAGAAAACATAACAAAACTTGACCCGAATGAAACTCGATCGACCCACCTTATTTTTCCAAAATTTGATGAACTTTTGAGTTTTATAACATTCGGGTTATTATCTATTATTAATACATTATAATTTATATCTGAGTTAATATTTCACAGCTATGACTTACAATGTTTTTGACACGATAAAATAAAAAAATGTTAAAAATTTTAACAAAACAAATCCATCAGACTTGGTGGATCTAAGTCTAGATCTGAGTTTGAGCCCAGATTTTTAAACCTTAATAGGTTTGCGTCCTAATCTAAATCCATAATATTTAAGAGTTCGAGTCCGAGACTAATTAGATTCAATCCAAATTCAACCTATGATCATCCCTATGTATAACGGAAAAATCAGATTTTTTATTATTATTAAATAAATCAAATGAAGGTAGTATTTTTTCATATAAACCAAATTTAACTAATTAATCACGTAATCAATGTCATGAGATGAGACAAATGCTCATGCCTCATGCCTTATAATACCATCCACATTAAATAATAAAAATATTAATAAATATATATAACTTTGATAGAAAAATTTCCTAACAAATTCAATAAATAATTTTTTATATTTTAATTATCTTATTTTCTTCATAAAATCAATCATCAAACAAGCAAATATCACTTATAATCGACAAATTTTTATTGATTAATCATGACCTATAATGCTCTAACTGTAACCTATTTAATCCAAATCAATTTTAAACTTTAAAAAAACCTACTTTACTTTTTTTAATGGTTCATTGTACCTAGACAATTAGAATGAATTTTCCATTTCACCTCCTAAACTACCTTTTCTCATTGTTAAAACTCCAATTTCTTTCCAAAAACCACAATTTTAATTCAATTCTCACTAATTAACCCTTTTCTTTCTCTCGATTTACCTTATGATCCAAAACTTACATCAATAATACGGTAAATTTTAACCGATTTAACCGATTTAACACATTATCATTTCTTGTCAAAATTCAGGTCTTATTTCAGTTATAACACGTACCACTTTCTCATGACCTCAATTCATGGTGTCTTATGATCTTTAATTCAGTCCTTTTCTTTTCTCAGCCTAAAAAAATATTTATTTTCCCTCATTATCTATGAATATATATTATATAACTAAATCATGATTTATAGATTGATTTGGAATATAGTATGATGATATTGAGAATGAATAATATTATTCTCTAGGCTTAGAGTAGTTAGTGGGAAGTGGAATGGAAAAAGGGAAGCCATGAAAGGAAGTAGTCCCAATGAATTTGTCCACTTTCAATGGTTTGAATGAAAAGCATTGATGAATCAATAGTAAACACAAACAAAGGTTTGTCATTGTCTCTTTCTTTCTTTTATTATTCTCCATCAAATTTACTCCTTTCTTGTTTAGAACATATGCTATTTTTAGCTACCTTATCGCAGTGTCGTTCCTGATAATTTTTGGGTCCTAGGCGAAAAATAGAAAATAGTCTTTATATAATAAAAGTTTCGGTTATTTTTTCTGTAACTACGTAGTTTAGTAGACATGGGTTTAACTAAAAACCTAATGCTGCAAGTTCGATACATATTAGAAACTACCTTATTGGCTTATTTTACTTTCGAACATATGCTATTTTTAGCTACCTTATTGTAGTGTCGTTCCTGATAATTTTTGGGCCCTAGGCGAAAAATAGAAAATAGTCTTTATATAATAAAGTTTCGGTTATTTTTTCTGTAACTATGTAGTTTTGTAAACATGGGTTTAACTGAAAACCTAATGCTGCAAGTTCGATACATATTAGAAACTACCTTATTGGCTTATTTTACTTTCGTACATATGCTATTTTTAGCTACCTTATTGGCTTATTTACTTATTTACCTACTTTTTAATTTATACTATTTCACTTTCTATTTTCAGTTTGAAAAATTTTAGTCGTTAATTTACCTACAATAATACAAACTTTTAATTAACAATGAATAATATCAATTTAGGGGTTTTTTCCTTAAATAATACCAACTTCAATTTATTAACTAATTTACCGAATTTTTATGTCATATAATCTCATATAGTTTGATTTTTAACATGTTAGGTATATTATAAAGAAACACCCCAAAAATTGATATTATTTATGGTTAATTAAAAATTGGTATTATTGTAGAAAAATGAGTAAAAAATTACATTATTTCTAGTAATTTTTCCTTTTAGTTTTAAACAACCTCATCGTTATTATTAATAAAATAATAATAAAAGTAAAATCGTTATATTCGAGTTTTAAATCTCACCCTAAATGAAAGGCTGGCACTAGGTTACTTTCTACTTTTAGTAATGGTTACAATTTTACTCAAATATTTTTTATAACTTATAATATAAGTACTTTTTTTTTCAAATCTCCAATTTGCTTTTAGTTATTAATCATTAATCAGTCTTAATTTGCATTTTATTTTTAATCTATGTATTAAAACTTAGTCAAATGAGATCTTATTTGATTCATTTCAGCAAAAAGTTTATTAATATTTAGCTTTTATAATTTTTAATTATGCATAGTTATCGCTATTAAGTATTGAATCAATATAAAATGAAACTGAGGAAGTATAATACATGAGGATGTTTGTCAAATGAACGTTCGTTATTGTTAGTTGACTTTTTTGACTTTCTATTGTGTTGGGTTGAATTTTACTCTAGTTGCTGATCCATTTGATACACTAGGACTTTAGGAGTACCTCACTAAGTAGGTCATCAAAAATAAATTATTCTTCTAAATTTTAGCATTAATTGATAAAAAGTAAAAGGTAAAGGACGCTTTTAGTATCCCGCATAAGACAGGGTTTGGGTGGGTTTTTTTCTTTAAAAGATGCAGACAAATCATACACGTTCTCCTCAAGGAGGGAGTACTCAAGGAGGAAGTACGAGAGATGCACGCTGTCAAGAAATAACCTCCAATAGATAGCTGTATCCAATAAAAATCGAGCCCCAAACCTTCTGCGCTTATTATCATTAATTGATGGTAATGTCAGAAAACATAACAATTTGTTATAAATTGAAATTATACCTTGCAACTAGTATCACTTTTCCTTTTTTGTTGTTCCACCAAGTTATGGTTCCACACTTTTTTTTAATCTATTTAAAGATATTTTCTCTCTATTTTAATCACTCGTCTACTTATTTTTATTTTTTTCTTCAATCTAATTGTCTTGTTTATTACTTTACCCGTTTCTTAAAGAAGTTTATATTTGTCATTTTTGGTATTCCATTTGTTATTACCACAAAGAATCTTTTTATTATATCACAAATTTTAGACAAAAATAACCATATTCACCCTCATTTTAATATTTTAATAATGTTTATGGTTCCCACATATCTTTAACTAATTTTATTTTTATACTTTTATATTCCTTTTGATCGTCTCCACATATTTTACACTAGCTTTATAAAAATATTTTTTTATTAGATTGTGGACATGTGGTCTCTATATTTTTTTACTAAAATTCTTTTATATTTTTTAAATGTCTATAGTTTTCGCATTTCCTCCATCATTTTATTATTTAATAAAATAATATATGCACTGGCTAAAAGATTATATTTCTTAATTCCAATAAATATTTCTTTTGAAAATTTCATTAAAAAACAAAGGGAATAATTTCACCCAAAATGCAAAATGGTGCATTTTGAGAGACACAAAGCGAGTATTTGTATATTCCAATAAAATCATTTTCTCATCATCATCCTATCCAATATGAATCCCGCTTATAGAAAAATTGTGGACAGAATCTGGGGAGGAAAGAATAGCGGCAACTCATACCCATAAAGAGGAGCTCGATCAAAAGAGTCTTCCAACTCGAAAAAGATAAAGAGACACAATAAAATCATTTTCTCATCAAGTAATTTTCAATTCACATGTGTTTAGGTGGGGTGCACAACTAATACACTTTTATGGGGAAGGTTGTATCTAAAATGACATTTATTTTGACTTCAAATTAATGTTTGATTTGCTTCTAAAATACATTCAAACTGTTTTGAGCAACTTTATTGATATATAGTTTGTGTAATTGGAGAACCCTACAATATGGGTTAACTATTGAAAAACAAATTAAAATGGTTTGGGAAACTCATAATGTATATTCTCTTATCTTATCGTCGTAAAATCACTTTTTCGATTAATAAAAACAGTTTTACGATTATTGCGACCTATATAGGAATAGGAAATAACCTATAAATAACCATAATACGATAACACGATAACACGGTATGTTTGGGTTATCTTAGTTTGACATTGTGCACATATTGGGTTTGACATGGGCATCTAAGTTGTAACATAGATGTTAAGTGATTAGGACTGTTTTTGTTCATACGATATATTATCACTGGTTTTTAATAGTTATATTTATTACGCTATCGATAAAAAATTCTATATAGTTAATATTATGAAAATATGTATTAAAAACAAATCTAAAAAAAATCTTTTGGTGAACAAGATCATTTGGTGAACAATAATAGTTGTTATATTAACTGTAGCAACTATTAAAAGTACTGTTGAGATAATCCACTAAGTTCTCCAATAACTTGGCCTATAAGTTTAGGTCAATACCATGATCCCCTCCCAAGCTCCTAGATGGAAAAAGACCTTATATGTTTTGTTTGAAAGATATCAAAGAATTAAAATTACGGGCGAGGAGAACTGAATATGACTTAAAGGGTAAAATAAAATAATATAAAAAAGCATATTTTCAGGTTGAGTTGGTAGAGAATTGAAATAAATGAATGTAATTTATGTGAATGGATACTAAAACTGATTAATTAATTCACGCAATTCTTAAATGAGACGATCTCTTTAAGTGATCACTTACAATCTTAAAATAATCAATTAAAAAACAGACAAATTATAAGAATCAGTCTCATACAAGACGAGCTTATTGACACATGTAGCCGACCCAATCTTTTGAAATTAAGGCACCAAATTATTGTTGTTGAAGTAGTGTATATGATCAATTATTGATGACTTAGAGTAATCCTTTTTGAGGGCTCTACATAAGTTATTCTTTGTGTATCATTCATTTTTGATCCACTCATTACATAATGTTGACAATTCTTAGCCCAACCATTGACTTTGACCAACTATAGCCTAAATATAGAGGTGTTCATTCGGGTCATCGGGTATATTTCAGGTTAAGTGTTTCGGGTCGGTTTGAAATCGGATTTTGTGTCCATATTGCTTTTTAAATAATTGTAAATCATTTTTGAAGTCGGGTCAAACCAGATTCGGTTACAAAATCGGGCAAAACTTCAGATTATCGGATCTGTTTTGAACACCTCTACCTAAAAGTGATCCTTTACAAGAACTTATAAAGCCATGAGATCCCCTTAGTCTTTCACAATACTTCCATTCCATCCATCAATCACTATCTCTAGTGAATTTCTTTGTTTTCTACTTCATTTTACACTTATTTGTCAATACTTTTGAAAATTACATATTCTTAAGCAACTAACTAGCTAGCTTTATGTTTGTTGTAATGAATTTTTGTTCCTAATAGATTTGAGTTGAACACCCATTTTTGTGTTCTCCCAAACACTTCAAATGGCTAATCTAGTACCAAATGGAGAGGCCGCGGACACTAAAGAGATCGATATGGCTAGCGTATCATCATCTAAACGTTACACCCAAAACACGGACTTAAATGTGTATCACAAAGTTGGTGTACCATCTAAGCAAAATTTGCTTAAAGAGTTCACTAATACTGTCAAGGAAACTTTCTTTGCCGATGATCCTTTACGACATTTTAAGCATCAATCTCGATCGAGGAAGTTCATTCTTGGTCTTCAAGCTGTGTTTCCTATCCTAGAATGGGGTAGAGGTTATAATCTTGCTAAGTTTAGAGGTGATCTTATTGCTGGTCTTACTATTGCTAGTCTCTGTATCCCTCAGGTGTGCACCCTCTTACTTTTCTGCTGTCATTTTTTGGTATTTTTGGGTTTTGAATGAACTTGTTGGTTGTCGGTTGAAAGGTTGACTTATTCAGCTAGCTTAAAAGTCAACATAATGATTCTGCTGGTCAAACAAGTGAAACAAAAGAACAAACAGCCAACAGCTAAAAGCCAATAGCTTTTTTAATAAATGGGTTTTGAATGAAGATGTTGGCTGTCGGCTAGTTTGATCAGCTAGTTGTTACCAAACATCTTCATGAAAAGTTGGCTTATTCACCTAGCTTAAAAGTCAACAAAAACAGTCAATACTTTGTTTGATCAAACAAGCCAAACTTAAAAACCAATAGCCAATTCATGAAAAGTTGACGTATTCAGCTAGCTTAAAAGTCAATAAAAACAGTCAACACTTCTGCTGATCAAACAAAAATAAATGAACAGCCAACAACTAATAACTTTGGTTGTCGGTTGGTTTGATCAACTAGATGTTAGCAAACACTTTCTAAAATAGTTGACTTATTCAGCTAGCTTAAAAATCAACAAAATAGTCAACACTTCTGCTAATCAAACAAGTCAGTCAAAAAAGCAAACAACCAACAACCAACAAGTTTATTTACCAAACACCCCTCCAATTTACCCATTATTTGTATGTTTGTCTAACTTTGGTGCTTTTATGATGCAAAATTCATGCTTGAAAACAGGATATTGGGTATTCAAAACTTGCAAACCTTGATCCTCAATATGGTCTATGTAAGATTAATTGTAACTAAAAGCTTTTTTATTTCCTATTTAGTGCTGAAAAATGTGTCATTCTTAATTACCCTGTTGTTTTTTGGTGTGAAATGATGTAGATTCAAGCTTTGTTCCACCATTAATCTATGCTTGTATGGGTAGTTCAAGAGATATTGCCATTGGACCTGTAGCTGTTGTTTCTCTTTTACTCGGGACTCTTATTCAAAATGAGGTTGATCCTACTACTAATCCGGTCGAGTATCGAAGGCTTGCATTCACTGCAACATTCTTTGCTGGGATCACTCAAATCACCCTTGGATTCTTCAGGTTCTTTTCTGTTCGTTTCGTTTCTGGTTGAGTTGGTTTCTTGACATGATATCAGCATCATGTCAACCAAAAGCTTAAACTGATGGTTGAGGCCTAGAATATGTTAGATACTCTAAACATGCTCCTAACACGAGAGCCTTTGGGTTAGAAGTGTGGATGCAACACATGTCCTCCTCATACATGACGCTAAATAAGTTAACATTCCACTTTAAATGAGGAGCGGTTGAGATTTGAACGCTTGACTTCTTATCACGCTGGCTCTGATACCATATTAAGAAACCAACTCAACCAAAAACTTAAGCTGATGATTGAGATATAGGATATGTTATATACTCTTAATCTTTACTTTGGTGTAATCAGATTAGGGTTCTTGATTGACTTCCTATCCCATGCTGCAATTGTTGGTTTCATGGGTGGAGCTGCAATTACAATTGCCCTACAACAGCTTAAAGGATTTCTTGGCATCTCAACCAAAAAGTTCACAAAGAAGTCAGATATAATATCTGTCTTACATTCAGTGTTTAATACTATGCATCATGGGGTAAATTCTCGAGCGCCAATCGAAAACTATCTCTTTATTATAATGTAACTAACAAGGGTCAGGTTTAGGGATGCTTAATGAGTAAGATACAAGCCGGGCGAGCCTAAGCAAATATGGGTTGGGCTGGATAAGAGCCCTTTAAACTTAATATGACCTTTACTTGGACTGGATTTGAAAGTCCGGCCCGACTCGGCCCCGTTTTTATTACTTACAATCTTCATTGATCAAATTTTAATAATTATTAAATTGTAGAAACGTGAATGCTATGAGTAAATAATCTTGAGTAGAATCTTTCTATTTGCAAAGGCCCATTTTTGTCCCTGATTAAGCTCTATTATAGCCCGCTCAGTTTTAATTATTATAGAGCCCGTTTTTAACCCGGCCCGTTTTATGATATGCTAATGTAAATTGTCTAATTATATTCATCTTTCAACTTGAAGTGGAATTGGCAGACTATACTAATTGGAGCTGTCTTTCTAGCCTTCCTACTTTTTGCAAAGCTTATAGTAAGTTTTATTTTGCAACATTTTAATTGTTACATATCTAGTCTTTAGACAATTATTTATATTTTACTCATAATAAAGATTTTCTGATGTTTTGAACAAATTTAATCAATAGGGAAAGAAAAACAAGAAATTGTTTTGGGTACCCGCAATCGCTCCATTGGTTTCGGTCATTCTCTCCACCTTTTTCGTGTTTATAACTCGTGCTGATAAGAAAGGAGTAGCAATCGTAAGTCGACTTGCCTCTATTTGTCGTAATATACATCGCACTAGTACATAAACGGTCTTTTGCATCGCCCTTTTGCTTTGGTTGTAAGGTGATCGAAGCAAAAGGTTCACATATTGCATCGGTGGTTGTTAAACCGAAACAACACTTAATTGTGGGGTCAGATGAACCAAACCCGACTTGTGTAAAACAGAGTGGTTATTTCCGATTGACTCTTGATAACAAGCATCGTCTGCATTATCACATGAACGACAAGTATACATAATCTAACAAGACGATTCACTAGTCTACTATAAACGTTGCCCCCCGAGACTCTGACTTGTGCGGGATACTGGGTTACTGACTATGACTATGACTGATGATGCAGGTGAATCACTTGGAAAAGGGACTTAACCCATCATCAGTTCATCAGCTATATTTATCTGGCGAAAATCTGGTAAGAGGTTTTAAAATCGGTGCTGTGGCTGGCATGATCGCTCTAACCGTAAGTCATTCTCTTCAAAACATCGGTCTTTACGAGTCTGTGGCTTGTGTCGTGCATACTTAAAAGTCGGGTTTTGTTCACAGGAAGCGACAGCAATAGGAAGAACTTTCGCGGCTATGAAAGACTATCAACTCGATGGCAACAAAGAAATGGTCGCTCTTGGGGCAATGAATGTTGTTGGATCAATGACGTCCTGTTATGTCGCCACAGGTAAAAACTACTATCAATAGCATCTTGAATGGTTCGGATTATGCTTAATAAGAAGCCGAATGATGATTTACACATATGTTTTGCAGGATCGTTTTCTCGATCTGCAGTGAATTATGTAGCAGGGTGTCAAACAGCGGTCTCAAACATTGTTATGTCGTTCATTGTGTTCATAACGTTGTTGTTCATCACTCCGCTCTTCAAGTACACACCAAATGCCATACTCGCGTCCATCATTATATCAGCCGTAATCAATCTTATCGATTACGAGGCTGCTATTCTCATATGGAAGATCGACAAGTTCGATTTCGTTGCTTGTATGGGCGCTTTTTTTGGTGTCATTTTCGCGTCTGTTGAGATTGGCCTTCTGATTGCTGTAAGTGTGCTTTCTTAAACATTTTTGCTTACTGTTAGCTTGTATTGAGCATGTTTGGCGTAACAGTTTAAGTAGTAGTTACCAGTTTAATGAAACTAAGACACTACTTTACATTTTTAGTTGCATTTAGCAATGCAAGTAATTGTTTATAGAACGTTACTGTCAAGGAACCAACTCAACCAAAAGCTTAAGCTGATGTTTAAGAACGCCTCCTCACACGAAACCCTTTGGGCTAGAAGTGTAGATGCAGCACAGGCTCTCCGAAATATTCCATTTCGAAATGAGTGGTGGATGAGATTTGAACCAGTGATCTTCTGTCACGTAGGCTTCTGATACTATATCAAGAAATCAACTCAACCAAAAGTTTAAGCTAATGGTTAAAACCCCATGATATGTTATATACTCTAAAAGTTACTACTTATAGTGTTCTAAAATCAAAAGTAGCAGTCTAATCGGTTTTCACCAAACACAACTAAATATCAAGCAACTTGTTGAAGTGCCCATTGTTACCCACATGTGAGTTGTCCCACATCGGAGAAAGAGAAGAGTATGCATCACTTTATATACTCAAGGAGTAACTCCTACTATTACCAATTGGTTTTAGTAGTGAACCTTCTTTGGGTTTATGAGTGGTCTACTTCTTCTCCTCCTTGTTTGGGTTGCCCAGGCCCATTTTCTAAATTCTATCACAACTATAATTGTGCAGCTATAACTACCCACGTCTACAACTATTTTGACAGCTAACAACTACCTTACGCCAAACATACCCAATCTATTTCCCTTCTTAGAAGTAAGTTGATGTTTGGGGTAAAATCGACCGCTTTCCTCTAGTCCTTCCTGTGAAGGAAATACGGGTATGGATTGTCCGTCAACTTTCCTCACCCAGACCCTGCTCTCGAGCGGGATATTGAATTTGATGATGATGAAGTTGATGTTGTTTAACAACAGGTTGCTATATCATTTGCAAAAATCCTCCTACAAGTAACTAGACCAAGGACTGCTCTTTTAGGAAACCTTTCAGGCACATCTATTTATAGAAATCTTCAGCAATATCCAGAAGCTGCTAATGTTCCTGGAATTTTGATTATTAGAGTGGATTCAGCTATCTATTTCTCCAATTCAAATTACATCAAGGAGAGGTTAGTTAATAACTTCTATCTTTCTTTATCGTTACAACGATAAGATTGCGTACGTCCAACCCTTTTGAACTCTGCCTAGGCAAATGCCACAATTGTAGGGTAAAAGAAAAAATAATATTGCAAGCGTTATACATACAAGCTTGGGCCCACTACAACATAATTTGCTTCTAGTGGGATATATTTAGCGACATTAATTTAAATGTTGCTATTACAAATTTCTTATAGTGTATATAGAGGATTTAGTGACATTTATTAGAGCCTTTAGCAGCATGTAAAAAAATCACACTAAAGTTTTTAGTGACATAGGATCTAGTGACATTTCTCACAAATGTCACTATAGACTATAGTGACAATTACATTTGCCACTAAAAACCAAATTAAGCATCGCTAAATTACTTTATGGTAGAACTTAAAATAAAAATCAATAATTATTACACTAAAAATATGAATTAGTGGCATTTTTCTAATGCCACTAAATCAAACGTCGCAAAAAACTAAGTTGTAGTGGCCTACCTAGGTTATGACCAGGTCATTTGATTGAAATCGCTATTAATATTGAACTATGTAACATCATCAACATCATAATCACACCCAGTATATCCCGCTTGTAGGAAAACTATAATCAGGATCTGGGGAGGAAGGACGACCGTAACTCATACCCATAATTCTAGTCCCACTAACTTACATTGATCTTTTGTGTTACAGGATATTGAGATGGCTAGTTGACGAAGAAGAAAAAAGAAAAAAGCTTTATAGACCTAGAATCCAATTTCTAGTAGTCGAAATGTCACGTAAGCGAAATTATATAGTTGTTAATTTTTAAAAATAATATTTAATTATAACTTTTTAATCTTAAAGGTCGATTTAAATTCTATAAAATCATAATTCTATTATTTTTCACAAAAATAACGACCAATAATATCAAACTTGATATCGATGCAGCTGTGACCGATATAGATACCAGTGGCATACATGCTTTAGAAGAGCTATACAAAAGTTTACAAAAAAGAAATGTTCAGGTACATTACATATATACATTACATCCATTTTGAAATACTTGCAGTTAATTATGACATATTGCGCAAAAAATGTCCCAGTCAATTGCATTTAAAATGGGTTGTGAAATACTTCACGTGTGGAGGAGATCTTATATCACTAAAATAGTGGGTTGTAGACTTGCATATATTGCTTAGTGGATAATCCTGTTAATACCATATCGGGAAAGAATGAACCTCATGAAGTATAATAGTAAGTCTCACGGGAGACGGTCTATTCTATAGACGGAATCCATGAAGCCCAGCCCAAAATATAACATAGTATATTTGGGGTTATAATAAATTATTTGGGGTTATAATAACTTATATTTGGGGTTATAGAATAGTATATTCGAGGTTATAATACCTTACATTTAGGATTATAACATAATATAATTGATATTATAATAAAAAAAAATCAGTTAAGGGAAATGGGCTGGCCCAATTTCGTGGTCTATCCTATAGACCGTCTCTTGTGAGATTTTGTGGAAGTATAAAAGCAAGTCAACGCTAATTATTTGTGGGCTTGTGGACCCGTGCCCACAGGTGCAGTCTGTGTCAACGAGGTGATTATGTGTCGAATTGTCACAGTCTAACATATATAACCTCCGTTTTAAAATACTTATAGCTAATTGTGACATATTTTAAGGAAAAATGTCGCAATCAGTTGCATGTATAAAGCAACAAAACAGCATTTTGGTATCAACAAATGAATGGAGCTTGTTTAACAAAATATCCATATTCAACATTTATAAGACCTAACCTATATTAAGTCCGTTCAGAAATTATTGTAGCTGCTTGTGACATACTGTGCGGAAAAATGTCGCAATCAGCTGCCTGTATAATGAAACAAAGAAATAACATTTTGACATCTACAAAAGAATGGAGCTAGTTTAAGGAAATATCTACATTTAACATTTAAAAGACCTAACATATATTATCTCCGTTCTGAAATACTTATAGTTGGTTGTAACATACTGTGCGGAAAAATGTCACAATCAGCTATATGCTGCATGTATAATGAAATCGAGAAAATAGCATTTTGGCATCTACAAAAGAATGGAGCTTGTTTAAGGAAATATCAACATATAACATTGAAAGAGAATCTGATGCTAGCTACTTGTTCTGTCTTTATATGATGTTGCAGCTTGCTTTGGCAAATCCAGGGCCATTGGTAATTGAAAAGCTACATGCATCTGATTTCACTACCTTAATTGGGGAAGACAACATTTATCTTACAGTTGCTCATGCTGTTCATTCTTGTTCTCCTAAAGTCGTCGAAGATGCTTGAACGTCGAGTTTTAGAACTGTGTAACATAATTCTCCAGCTGATTTGCCTTTTGAATTGCGATTTGCTCAAAATGGCTGTAATTTGCTTTTTTGATTTGTGATTCATTAGGAGATTAGTGAATCATGTTACGCTGTTCTGGGAGCTTACACTAGAATGTATCATATATGACTTGTTTTGTATGGTTATATGTAACAAGAAATGAGTGAGTGTGTAGCATAATAAGGCTAAGCTTGGAAACCGGGTAAGCCGGTGATGTAGATGAAATTCGATCTGTGGTTTTAAATATTAGTATATGGCGTATAATTTTATCGATGAAACTAGTTGGCATCCTCGTAAAATGGAATATTATCGTCCATTCTCATGTAATGGGAATGTGTGATGGTTAGTAATTCAATTTTTTAAGTTGTGCAAATTATTGCTTATCTGACCTTTTAATTTTGCTACATTGCAAAAATTAAAGGGAGTTTTTTTTGTGTATTGTGTAGCAAAATCAAAAGGATAAAGAGCGTAACTTTTGACTTTTACTGTTTAATGAGGGAAATGTGAATACTAATATAACTTTTGCTTGATCCAATGAATATAAACTCACATATTGTTTCTATTTGAATAACCTCGCCTATGTATAATTGCTGAAAATAAACTCATTCATTGTTAATTAAACTTCTTTAATTTATAAGTAAAATAAGTAGAAACATCTCAAACATGATAACTTTAGTCTTTAGCAAACATAGTGCGGTAATAGAAGAAAAGACGACCAATGAAACTGATATATTGGTTAATATAGTCGACCTCTATCTTTAGAGATTAAGATTCTGACATTATTTTCGATTTTCTATACTTATATCATTATTTTTTCACAAATTCTTACTTGAGACCGTCTTTTGTAAAGACAGATCTCAAAAGTCCAGCCCAATTCTAAATATATATTGTTATAACTCTAAATATAGATTTGGGCTGGACTTTTGAGAGTCGTCTTACAAGTGTACAAGCACCATTCCCTCAAACTATACATTTTGTCCTTGATTTCAGTGTAGGAACAAATCCCTCAAATTTTGAGGATTTACCATTATTAATAATCAAAAGTATGTAAATAATTATTTGATTCAATACAAAATAATGCAAGCATAAGCCACTTAATTCAAATGAATTCAAGGTCTCCTATTTATACAATTTAATTAAATAAATTAGTTCAATACTATTGTCTAAAACAATGGATGTAACTAGAATTATAGATTTGCCTAATAATATTTTCTACCATGATGAAACCAAGAAGGTTTCACTTCACCATCAACGGTTGCGAAATCAAGTAAGCACTTTTCGGAGTTCCTCGACTAGTTCTTCTCGACTCGATGGATCCACCTGCGTTCAATATAAAACGTTAATTCTCCGTAGCAAAATGTCAATAGCAAAACAAGTCGATATCGAAAAATATACATGGCATCGAGGTTGTATGTTTATCGCTACATGGCATCGAGGATGTATGTTTATTGTAGGAATTAATAGGAGTTTTTCCGAGTTTTTCCGAGGTGTGATATCAAAACATCTCCCAAAGATTTTG
This sequence comes from Amaranthus palmeri, assembly GCA_019776075.1. Lineage (NCBI taxonomy): Eukaryota > Viridiplantae > Streptophyta > Magnoliopsida > Caryophyllales > Amaranthaceae > Amaranthus > Amaranthus palmeri. Next base: position 143,553 of record JAAKBH010000023.1, read on the forward strand.
TGTGCAATCGGAATTAAGGTGTTTAACAGGGTGGGTTGACCCAACGGGTCAAGAGTTGGGTTACATTTTAACAGGTTATCAGTGGGTCGGGTCAATAATAGGTCAGACCATTAACGGGCCTTTTACCACTTTTTGTTTTAGATTTCAGCGCGTCTTGTATGAGACCGTCTCACGGTGAGACAACCTCAAAACAAGAAGCCCATAAGCTTAAAGTTTGTATTATTGGGCTATTTAAGTATGTCTTGTGGTAAATAAAAAAAAATATGTTTTATGGTGAGAACGTCTCATACAAGAATTTGTGTTTGGATTTTTATATAATATCATTATATACATAGGTAGGCCGACCCAACGGGCCATAAAGTAGAATAAAAACTATTATATGAACTTTAAAAAGGGTCAAAGTGGGTCGGGTTTAAATGGACTTTGACCCACCCAAGCTTGATTTAATTTGACACGACCCGATCCGACCCAGCCCATTAAAATATTGATCCGACCCGACCCATTACAAAAGCGGCATCCGAAACCAAACGAGAAAGAACAAAGAATGTACATAAAATAAATCAGATTACCTTTTGAAGTAGGGCAGCAAGACCCTGAGGCAGAGCCCTCAAATTAGTTGCCGAATCTCCAATATTCGACAGCTGATCCAATACCTTCTGAACGCGCAACTCTTTCAACTTCTCCTCGTAGTTGGCGGTATCGTCCTTCCACTTAAAGAAGGCCGCATCATCAGCCCAAGCATCGGAAGCCTCTCCGGAAATATTCGACTCATTGAACCATTTTTGGATCAACTCCAAAGCCGACTTATGGGTCAACCGTTCACCTGCAGCATCTCGAACGGTCTTGACGAGCGATTCCTCCATCACTCTCCTGTATAATCTTTTGTAAAAGAACGAACGCGAGCTTTTCCATTCCAAGACGTCCCTAATGACTCCTTTGGCAGCCATCCTTAAAGACGTATCGTGCAACTCGGCAAATTTGGTGGCTATTTGAGTATATAGAGGCAATAGTTGCTTTTCGCGGGCTTTTATTTGTTGCTGCAGGGGCTCGATTTTATTGTAGGAATTAGAGCTCTTGGCTTCGGCTAGTTTTTCCTTGAGACCGATGAGTTGTTGATCAAGCCTTCCCATACACTCGAGAAGTTCCTTGGTTCGGAACTTAATCTCGATCATTCCTTCCGGTTCAAGCACATTTCCTTTAGCTGTTTGGTCGGCGTACATTTCTATATGGTCGGAATTAATTCGACTATCGACGACCACCCATGCGCCTCCTCGAAGCTCCCCCATCATAGGGATATAAACAAAAACGGGTTGATTATAAGTCCTAAGATTTTCAACTATGGTGGATCCGGCCTGAAGGATCCCTTCAAAGAGATCCCTTTGTCCACCCGAGAAACCTCTCCAATTAGCTAAAATGAAAAGTGGGAGTTCTTCCCGGTTGAAATCCATCAGCGCTTGTGCTGTCTTGGATGCGGAATCTGGGAACCATACTTGCCCTGCTTGTGGTACGACTCTCTCGTGTGAGTCGAGTTGACCGGGATCTGCTGGGATTACTTGCATAACAGTCTGCGTCTCAACGGCAACTATGCCAACTGGAATTCCTCCGAGCTTAGCCCTTCCCGTGACAACTGTTCGCGCCCATCCTTCTAAGGTTTCCACAAAACTATCTTTGTCGAAAATACCCCCAAACCATTTACCGGTGGAGTCAACCGTACCAGATATAGCACCACGAGGATCACAAGAATTTTCAGGCAAATACGCAACCGGTCTTTCTGGAGGGTCTAAACACCGAGAAATCGGAAGTTCACCACCTGAATAGGGTGGAACGTAGCTCAGCCACTTCAATATGGATGAAATGCCTTCAAGATCATCGGAAACTGTAAGATGAACTACCCCGTTTGTGCCCATAATCTTCGGTCCACCAAGTTGCATGTGTGAACTATAAACCTCCCGGCCTAGAAGTTTATTTAACGCAGAAAAACCCGTGAGAATTATAGGCTGGTCAAGCCTCTGTATACAACGCATCCCAAGACGAGCAAGATAGGCACCAATACCGACCGTTCTTCCGGTTACAAAAGTCAGAGTAAATGTTTCCTTGTAAGCCCTTGAGTATGCACTGGCTATAGCACCACTTCCCGATAGGTTCTCAACACCTAATCCGTCCTCCTTACCTACAACGGTATCTATAACCCATCTTTTTTCTCCACTTTCGAGTTTTAACTCATGGGCTATGACTGACGATCCTATACGATCGTAATCTTCAGGGGTTAAGTAGACATACTGAAATCCACTCTCGGGATTTGACTCATCCGACCAGCCAACTTTAAAGCAGGATTTTAGCTCTTCGGCAACACCAAGTCGAGCTCCTGAATTGGCAGCCAGATAAATAAGAGGAAGTTTCTTCGCGCAAGCAAGATTTGTAACAGCAAGGAAGAAAGCATCTTCTCGTGGTCCAAAAGATCCGGCCTTGAAGGTAACATCATTAGCTACAACCATTATTGTTCTTCCCTTAGGGAACTCGGGGGTGGACATTTCCATGTACCAGGCTACCATGCCAACATCGTTCATACCAGGCTTGCGATTTATTGGAACAAGCGGAGTTCCCCATGTGCCTTTTGGATCAGCAAATGCTAGCTCAGTTACTTTCAAAAGCGCTTTGTCCGAGGGTTTCTTGACATCCGGAGCTTCCGATGCCCATGATTGCTTCAGGGCAGTTGAGAAAGCCTGAAAACAACAGCGTCAAAAAAGTAAGTTTGCCTGAAACTTTGGAAGTACGAAAAAAATGAATTTGGAACCCTGGAAGATCCTTGCATGGTTGATAAAACGGAATATGAAATAACGGGCGACAAAGTATATTAAAAGGAAGACGTTGAGGGAGTGATGAAATTTTCAAATTCCGTACCAGTGGAAAATCGTAACAGTAAGTTGTGCTACTTTTCATGGCCTGAAGTCGCTTACGGGCGATGCCACCGAGTGGTTGATAGGGTGCATTCACAGGTACACCATGGTGGGGGCCGTGAACAGATACTGAATGGTAGACCATTTCATGTAGGTTGCTATCTTCCAATTCACGATAAACCTGGGCATCAATAATGTAAGAAAATGATCACTCTAAACCAAAACTATTCATGTGTAGTAAAACAAACTAGAGAGCATAAAAATTAAATTTATATTTCAGTGAAAAAACAGGTCAATTAACCTTAATGATATCGTGCAAAAAAGAATTATATACTTCTCTACGTTGAAGAACCGAGGATCGGTAGTTCCGTTGCAATTCCTCGGCATTTGTGGATGCTAAGAAATGTATTTGGGAGTGTTTGTTTTGGCGGAAAACGCATTCTAGGTAAATTGTTTTCCCCATTTTCTAGTTTAATTATTTTCCCCAATACATCTGTAGTTCCATTTAGGCATGTCAAAAAAATCAAGTTGAGTCGGGTTCGGGTTCGAGTCATAAATAAACAGGTCTGAAACCCTTTGATTGCTCATCATTGAAGGAAATTATACCAAGGTTTAGACCTTTAACTTCCCATTGAAAAGAAAAAAGAATCCTCAATCACATATGCCACACCCTTTTATATCATATTTGGATTAAACAACATTATACTCACTTAAATATTCGTTGTCACGTAGACTCAACCTCTCAAAATTCAAAACTATGTACTATGCAAAATTTACCGATAAAAAGCTAAAAATTAATTGCCCCTATTGTATGAGACCTTCTCTCCGTGAGACGAGTCCATACAAAAGATCCATTATGCTAAAAGTTTCTATTATTCGGCTATTTAATCCAAGTATGGGGTGATTCTCACGGTGAGACCGTCTCATACAAGAATTTGTGAAAAATCAAAATTGTGACTAGATCAAAAAAGAGGTTCTCAAAATTATGACTTACATGTACCGAACAGGTATGACCAGTCACATTAGTAACTGCCACCCTCCATAAACCATTAGCTTTCCCGGGAGATGATACCCGAAGTTTCACTTCCCACTCACAAACATTTAGTTTATGCATCCTTACACCAGCAAGACTATGGATTTCATGCGCGAGATCTTCCAAAAAGAATTGAACCGAAGCCTCTTCTTGTTGGTGATCTATGTTCACCTCCCTGGAAATAATTGGCCGAAAAAAGTTTCTTCTAAGAATAAGGTGTACTAATGACCAATAATAAACAAAAAAAAATGAGGCACGCAGCAATAGATACCTGTGATATGGCACAAGATCGTATATTTGTTGCTCTCGGACAATGTACAAGTACATATGAGCGTGATCGGGTTTCAGTGAAGCACTATGTGCATTGAGCTCCAACTCCTCCATGGCGGTTGTTAAGGACCTTAGGATGCTTCTTGAAGTAAAAGAGATAGGCTTTTGTGTTTCAAGAGCGCTTAGTTCGACGCCTGTGAACTCGGAGATGGGTTGTCTTACAAGGGTTCTCAAAAACATCCTCCGAATGAATGGTTTATCAATAACCGTGTAAAGATGCCATTGACGATCACGGGAAGGAGTATATTTGATATCTTCATAACCCTTAAGCTTGTCCTGATTTGATGAAAAGTTAGAAGCCATCAGTTTTGGCTGCATAATTATACTTCCTCCATTTTTTTAGTTGCACCCAAACCAGTTTTTACACTATTCATCATTCGATAGTATTTTACATATTACAGCTATTAAACGAGAAAAAAACATAGTCATATGGGATTTTGTTTTATTCGTCACGTCGAATACTTTCATAATATCAAATTTTATAATTTTAAGTTGAGTAAAATTCTATATATAAGCAACCCGACAAACCAATTGGACTGCGTAAAAAGGTGTTTGGGTGCTTGTAAAAAAACGAAGGAAGTATCTTTTAACGTGCTTTGGATAACAAATGTACAAAACGATGTAAATTAGACTTAAGTCGAAATATCACACAAAATAACAAAGCAGAAGAAAGGCAATCGGTTCAGATACTAGTACCAGCTCGAGATACATAGATAGAGGGGGTTCCAAATGACGTAGTAAAGGCTCCTCACTATAATATTGTTTTTCTGCTGACCAATAGAATGAATGCCTCATCGGAGTTCGCCCTTCATCTCTCTGTATGATGCAACTAATCACACCAACACCAGCAGCACGAAGGGCTGAACTCACTTCTTGTTCTCTCAGAATTTTGGCCAATTTATCGATTCTCTCTTGAGCCTGATCTTCATCACCACTACACCACATCAAGAAAATACAAAAGTTAAGCTCTTTATATTTGATCCAAAAAACTCAACATAAGTATAAGAATAGATGCACAATGTACATAGCACACACATTCCCGTTACCCCTAAGCCATTGACAAGCTCCCACCTAAGCAGGATTTGAGGGGTTTGATGTACGCAATCTGACCCTTGTTAGTGATAACTAGAGGTGTTCATTCGGGTCATCAAGTTGATTTCGAGTCAACTATTTCGGGTCGGATAGATATCCGGTCTTGTGTCCATATTGATTTTTATATAATTTTAAATTCATTTTGAAGTCGAGTTCAGTTACAAGATCTGATGAATATCGAGTCATCGGGTCTATTTTGAACACCTAAAGTGATAACAAAGAGGTTGTTTTCGATTGACCCGGTAGCAATTATCAACATCAACATCACATGAACAAGAAGTGTACTTCAATATAGTCCATAGAAATAAAGGACATTAGAAGCACAAGGTTACATAATAAAGATTATTACACCATATGTTACAGGCTAGTCTTATATACCTATCCTGCAACAAGCTCATCTGGTTGTTCACCCCCACTAGTGCAATGTGCAGCATATTTCCATGGATGACTGATTCTATAGAGCCAGTGGAAGTTGATTGATCGGAACTATGAGTTGTTTCTCTCAATGCTGCAGCAATCACCGATGGCAAGAACTGAAGAGTTTTAATAACGACCATGGCCCCCCACTTTCGCTCACTATGGTTCCCACTGTTTGTAGTCAGATCATCAGAAAAATTTGTTCGGTCAATATTCTCCTCAACAAATTCCCATAAAGCTATGAAACCTGATCTGTGCCACAGCATCCTGACACTTCCCTTGACAAGATAAGGCTGAGAAAGCGGTTGCCAAAAACAAAAAGGAGTTAAATAACATAAGAAAAATTGTTCAAATAGCGATAATAATAATAATAATCATCATACCCAGAGTATCCTTCCCATAGAAAAACTATGTGCAGGGTCTGGGGAGGGAAGGAAGGCGGCAACTCATACCCATAAACGAGAGTGCGGCCAAAGAGCCCCCGACTCGAGAAAGATCAAGAGAAGTTTCTACAATGAATAGGACTGAGTCCGCATTTAAAGTATGTATTCACCTGATAAAGCCTCCGAACATAGGTCTCAACAACCCGCCTCTGAAGTGTATGATCACTATGATCAAACAAACCAACAAGGGCATCTTCAACAGCTAGAGGAGTACTCACAAGGGCCTCCATACGTTCATTAATAGCACTTTTTCTTTTTGGAGTATCCATGTTTTCGCCATCCTCGGTAAACATTTCTAGCTCAGAGAGGTTTCTAGCAATGTTCGAACGGAGCTCACTCAATTTCGTTTGTTCAAGCAATTGACTGGCCTTTAGTGCCAACTGCAATCATTGGACAATTATTAAATATTACTCTACTTAAGCATTATGAGAAATACATAGCTTTGGGTGTTTGAGGATAACCAACCTCAGAATACATTGTATGGTTCAATTGAGAGAAACGGATAAGTTGCCCCCTGTATGCAGCGGGATTTGGGTAAACCAGTTGTTCCATGAGTCGTAGAATCAGCTTATTTTTATTCTTAACGCCCTGAAAACCATAAAATATATTAAAAAAAATAGAAATGCCGAAGAGAACAAAAGGAACAACAGTAAATCAAGAATACGTACCTGATGCGACAGTACAATGTCAACAATCTTCAGCAGATCCTTCTTATACTGAAGGCGGAGACGTTCAATGACATCAGCCTGGAAAGATTAACATCAAAAGCATAAACTGATTAAAGCCACAATCATAAACTAATATATACGCTGACCTTTCTAGTCCAACATTTTTTCTAAACATATTACAAATATCACTCCGAGTCAACTATTGAAGAATATAATTTAGTATTTCTTCATACAGAAAAAAATAAAGATAAAATGTAAAATCAGGTGCCTCGGTATTCTTTAAAGACATAAGATGAATTCACAACAGTTTGCTTTTCATATGCTGGCTCAGCACCTAGTATATACATCATCATCATCATACCCAATGTATCCCGCTCATAGAAACTATGATCAGGTCTGGGGAGGGAAGGAAGGAGGCAATTCATACCCATAAAGAAGAAAGCGGCCAAAGAGTCCCTCAGGTACCGAGTATATACATCAGAACTCAAAATTTCTAAAAATAGTGATGGAGAACAGGAGACAGCTTTTAAAAGTTTAATGATCACAAAGCGACGATCATCAGCCACTGACGGTGTGGCACCAAGCTAAAATTTATGAACTTTAAAAAAACATCATAATCAAATTACTCTAGATAGATGGACAAACCTGGAGATTGTCGCTAAACAATTCTTCAACGGATAAATACTCTTCAAATAAAGATTGAACAATAAAACGAGCATGACTTTCTCGCCCACCTTCGTAAGACTTTACAAGAACCATAAGAGGCTCAATAAGCCTCTCTTGAGCTCCTTTATCTTTCTCTTGGCATGAGTTTAAATGGTCCTACGAAGAATAAACATGTTACTAACATGAGTAACTCGCCGAATGAATAATTTACAGAAGGTAACAAAGTGAGGTACTAACCTCAAGAATACTTTTCAACAACTTAGCAGGAAATTCTACGTTTGGGGTGTTGGTAATCGCTTCAAAAGCTCTAGATTTTGATTCCAACTGTAAATTCCGAGGAAAAAGTTCAAAATTATTATAAGGAAATATAAATAACTAAATAAAGAACAGATGATAGAATACACACTTCGTATCTCAGATCTTTGGGGAGTCGTGTTGCCAGCACAGACAAGCATTCTTGCCATTGAAGGAATGGAAGTTCGGGACTATCAAGGCATTCCAGCAAACTCTGTACTACCTGAGAAAATAAAAGGCACACATGTAAAAAATTTCCAAACAGGAAGAAAAAAACTAGGGGCTCTATTGAAAAATGGGAAATGCATCTCAAGGTTCGGCATCCATAGTGTAAAAATGCGGTAACGGTCACGATCACGGTAACAGAACGATGATGCGGTAACAGGAGTGATGCGGTTATTGTAACGCCTAAATACTATCCCTTGATACGGCCCACAACATGGGAAATATCGGTTCGTTGTTTTTGAAATCCTTTACAACGCGGTGACGTGATGCGATGTGGCCTTGTTTTTACACTATGGCATCAACCCATTAAGAGGCTAGCCTAAAAACTATGTTGATGAAAAATGAAATGGTGGTTTGAAACTTACTTCATCTATATTGTGTTCATAACCAGCCAAAATCATCCGAGCGGCATTTAAACTTGCGGCACACCTCTGATGAACTTTTCCAGATATTGCAGTTGGTGAGCCCATGACAGGAAAGCTTCCACTGAAAGGTTCGGCTTTTCTTACAGCTGAAGGATCATCCAACTCTAGACTAGCTATGAGTTCACCAGCCTACACAGCAAGACCATATTTAGAATCCAATATAAACGAGGTTGCTGAATTTACGATTAAAATGATGCATACCTGCATAGCTTGACCTTCGGACATCTTAAATTGTAAAACACCGGATGCTGGGGAAAGCAAAGGCATACACATCTTCATGACCTCAACTTCAGCATACGGAGTATCTGCATCTATGTGACTGTTATCTGGTACCAAATACCGCATAAGCTTACACGGTGTCTCCGCAATCAGCTTTGAAGGATCGTGATCGTTCTATGTGAAAAAATGAACAAGTTCGGTGAAGAATGATTTTTACGGTTTAGAATTCACAAAAAAAATAAATAAAAATAAAAAATCACACGGCATTACCTGAAGCAAACAAGTTCTTCCATCAATCAGAAGGCGAGTTCCTGCAGCTTCTTCCTCGGCATATATCACATGGCTGTTTCCGTCCAACTGCATGACGTTTCAAGGTATGACATATATCCAATCAGATCAATATATCGAAAGTTTTCACACATTAACAGCCCTTTTAATTATTTAAATGTACTATGTGGGTTTAAACGAACAAGTGTATTGTGTATAAACTAATAGCTTTTTTTGTAGTTTAAATATTCTGTTTTCAACTGACACACATCGTTTCTTCAACAAAAAGCCAAAAATTTTCAATTTCAAAGTTTTTTAAACAACAAAAGAGAATTCATATGTAATCTTTGTTGACTCTTCCACTGTCCATTTCCTTCTTCCGTTCATGACATTGAAAGCCCTTTTTCATATATTTTTTTAAATGAATTATATGGGCTAGAACGAACTAGTACATAAACTAATTACTTTTTTTGTAGTTCAAATGTTCCGTTTTTTTTAACAGTAATCCTTCTTGTATCTTTAACTTCAATAACAATAACCCCAAGTAGCTCACATCTAGACCGGGTAAATGGGACATCGGATGTATGCAGCCTTTACCCTTTTAATAACAAGTTATCGTCTACTATATAGGTTCTTAAGATTACTGCGACCCATATTTATACCACAATAGAAATGAAACCATCTACATTGACCACAAAAGTGACCACATTCGAGATTTTGCACTATGCCCTTGATTTCAAACGTTGATTGCAAACACCAACTCGGACTTCACATAAACAAGAAGTGCATATGATTTAACGAGCCATTATACCTATGAGTCTATGACAATATTTCTCTTTACTATTAGAAGCATGATTATTGATTAATATCCCAAGCATTGTAGAAGTATTAAAATTCAAATCTAAACTTAACGCTTCATGGTTTCACGAAACTACCTTCTACTTGTTTGATAACATATTATCTAATGCTTTACAAATCCAGGGTATTATCACCATGCTTTGGATATAAAATATAAATACCGTATATCAGGAAAAAAAAAATCAAAAAACATCTGATACCTGCATCAAAAGACCCCCATCTCTTAAAGTATGTATTTCCGCCTCAACTACGGACCCATTCAACCACATTTTGTAGCTTCCTGGTCCACCCCTAATCATCTCAATCTGGCAATCCGAAACGACATGCTCATTAATATCGAGAAAATATAATTAGAAAGAAAATGTCAAAAATAGCATCCATAACAAAAATTCACGAGGAAAGTACGAATGGCATGGAACATACGGTATATTTCATCCCCTCGATATTTAGAGCAACTTCATAGTGGACGAGTGATATATGCTGCAATCATGAAACCAGAATTAAAGCAGAACACTGAAAGTATAATTGATATTAATAGAATAAGTTAATCTAAACACCCGCCAACCAATGGTATGTTACATACCTTCGGAGGAATTTGACCTTTTTCAAGATAGCCTATATACTCTGAAACAGTCGCTGCACTACTAGTCGATGCTTTCTGGATATAGAGGATAAAGAAAACAAGTTATTTAACATTAATCATAACTTATGTACTCGGACTCTTCATTTGGCTTCACGTACCCGTGTCCGATTCTTGATGCTCGGACATGGCACTTAGACACTTCATTTTAGGCGTAAAATTGAATATTTAGACATATCCGACACTTGGACACAAACCAGTATCCGACAACCCGAGTCCAAGTAACACAGATCATAACAACGGAAAAATTAATGATAGCTAGGAAAAAGTTGTACATACGTAAAGCCCTCCTCCCACAACAGAGATGTACCAAGGTGGCCTTTCGGCTCTGACCCTCATCGCAATTCTACTATCCAACCAACCTGTATGAATTTGGTTTTCTCTATAATCCAAACACTGGAGGAAAAAAAAGTTAAGTGTGAGAACTTCAAAGGTTTAACAGAAGAAAGGCGAAAACTAAAAAAAGACAACAAGAATTACGTTCAAACTCACATTTAAAAGATCGATGGTGTAATCAACATTAGTTCGAATTTCTCCACGAATTTGAATTTCTTTTAATCCAAGAATCATATTTGCTATGGCCAAACCTCGGTTTTCACCAAATGCAAAAACATGGCCTGTAAAGAAATTCTTTTGTTAGCCTTCGTATATACCTTTAACCAAGTAATTGATTTTAGCCATCATAAAATATGAACTGAAGGTCTATTCATAGTGTAAAAATGCAATTAACGATCGTGATCGCAGTAAGGAACGGTAATGCGGTAACGGGAGTGATGCGGTCACTGCACAAGTGCACCACCTAAATATCGGTCGAAACCTTAAGATATTCTTTGATATTTCCCTAAACGCAATGTTTTATGCCTTTACAACGTGGGAAATATCAGTTCATTGTTTTTGAAAACCTTTACAATGCAGCCAACACTGTAAGTCTGTAACACCCCGGCCCAACGGACCACCGGTGACTACTCATGGAGACTGTAGACTAGCCCCACAGACCAACACAAGTCTTTCCAGCGCACTTTGGCCTTACTCGTGCGCACCCAGGAAAAATTCCCAGAAGGTCACCCATCCTAAGATTGCTCTCCACCAAGCACGCTTAACTGCGGAGTTCTTAGCAAATGGGCTCCCTAGAAAAGAAGATGCACCTTGTTGATATGAGTAGTCTATCAATTCCCTTTCAATCTAAATCTGGGGTATCACAAACACGATGCAATGCGGCCTTGTTTTTACACTATGGCTCTATTATTTAATAAAAACCGCTCGCATTTCATTATGACATCATGTTGTGACTCGAATATGCAAGCTTTACAAACAATTGAAAGTCATTCAGTGTTTCCAAAATATAGCACAGTGCAGCAGCAGCAATTTATTGTAAAATTCTCATCAATATACACCTCCAGAATATCAACAAAATTCGCTAGCTATTTGCTTTTTGAATGTCCATTGGCTCCAAATGGAATAAAAAATAGCCCAAAACCGACAATAATTCTCTTTTTTGATTCGCAATTCACGAAAAGATTAGCAAATCATGTGAAACTGGAGTTAACATTACTGACAAGAGTTTGCACCATTAACTTACCAAATTGAGAATCCGAGAACTCATGAATGCCTCCCCCAGACTGCAAATAAAAGTGTTTATCATCATCAAGCCCATAATGGAGTGAACTGAAATTGTAAACGCGAAAATTAAAGAATTAAAGAAATATGGAAAATACCTTAACAGAGAAGTAGGCCCACACATTCGGTTTACTTTTAAAACTCAGCTCCTAAACAAAGCACCCATTAAAGAAAATTCTTCGCCGCAAAGGCAAAAACAAACAAGACCAACTGTGGAAGTAAATCAACAAAACCAGGATGGTCTAACCTGTACTTTCCCGCTTGTAGGCTTAAACCCGTCATCGGGATCCTCACTTGTCACACGCGCAGCAATACAATGACCTTTAGGTTTCACCGACTGTGCCTCGTTAAAATCAAAAGCAGTAGCCAAAGCAGATGTCCTCATCCAAGTATCATAACCCCCACCATGTTCCTTCCCATAGAACCGACGGATTTCTGTTTTAAAAATTTGTGATCAATTCGATTCGTAAATAAGAATTAAATGTAATATACAAGTTACATAACCGAAAAAAGAGTACTGGACATCTACCAGGAATTTGCCAAAGTGGGATACCCATGCCAACTGCAACTTGAGCAGCTGGAAGATTTACCTCGGCAATCCACTCAGTAACAGGATGCTCCACCTGTATAAGCACACGGAATAAATACGGTCACTTTCATCAAGCAACATGAGAATGTAGCTTTAGCTATTATAAAAACGTTGGAAATTGTCGCAACTAAAGATTATACTGTATTATTCTACCTTATCTGATACTATTCTACAGTCAACAACTATGAAAATCAATTTCGATGATCATTTCTGTTGATAATCCAGAAGGTGCTCAAATGTTCAATCGCATCCCAAAAATTACTAAGCTAAAACAGAAAATGTTGCTTGAAAATGACCATTCATAGACAAATTAAACTCACATAATCACTCACTAATCCAAAAGCTAACCCGTCATTTCTTTTTTCATGGGTCCAATTCCCCAACACAAATACAATCAATTTAGAGATCACTAATTAAAGGAATAATTACATAAATTCCTCAAAAACCAGTTGAATCCCCTCCAAGTTCGAAATCCCAGGATTTTTCATTTGCAAATCGACACCAAAATAATGTCGATGCCAAAAACCCAAATCTCTGATAAGCCATTACCAACCCAAAATCTTAAATTTCTTCAAAGGTGGTTCAAACACCAACATTTGACCTGTTTTTCAAAGTGGGTCGAGAATTGGGTTTAGTCAGATTATGGTCAACTAGGTTTTAAGGTTTGGAGGGGAAAACTTTACCATATACAGAAATGTTGCAACTAATTTGGGACATCCCCATAGGAATACATAGCGACTAATTTGGAATGGAGGGATTACATAAATATGCAGTTACATAACAGGTACTTAAAAGAAGTTGGGGAAGCTCCATACCTGTAACCGAGGATTCAACTCAAGGAAATGGAACTCGCCTGTTTCCATGCTGTATAAATATTCAACTGTAGCTGCGCCAACATAACCCACACATAAAGCCAATCTTCTAGCTGCTTGCTCAAGCTTCTTCACCGTTTCTGGTGGAGCTATCGTTATTGGGCCTTCTTCAATGATCTGATTAGTTAATATGATAAACAGAAAAGTTCAAATCTCAGCAAGCTAAATAATGCTTAAAATCAAATATTTTTCTTAAACAATAAGAAACCGTAGATCATAACCATAATCTACCAAAGACCCACCTTTTGGTGCCGCCTTTGGACACTGCAATCACGGCTATGCAATGCTGCAACATTGCCATATTCATCACACAGTAACTGTACTTCTAAGTGTCGACTCTGCACATATTAATATTTTTATCTTAGTAGGAGCTTCTCAAACAATACTTGCCCGAAAAAATAGAATATTTGACGTTTTTTTAGTGCAATTTACTTGAATATTGGATCAATGTTGAAGAAAGTCTAACCTGTGAAGCCACCTTCATTATAAATATGGGTGAGCCGGGAACTTCACCCTGCACTTGCTTAAATAATGCCCGTACTTCGTCATCATTATGAACCTAAAAGAGAGAATACCCATGAGTCTTCATAAAGTGTTGGCATGACGGAAGTGTTTGAGAATCTATTAACTATTAAGAAGCTTTTGCTATTGCTAATAATTGACCATAGCTCGAGTCTAAATCGAAATCCTTTTCAAGGAATCTGGGTCAAAAGTAGAGGTTCGATTGTGGAAGATGGCATATTAGTGATAAACAGGAGTGGTTCTAAGCGTATTCAATATGTTCGACCACACACGGCCTCAAAAAAATAGGGGCCACAGTAATAAAATAGGTAGTATGTTTAAAGTGTTTAAAGATACGTTGTTAGAAATATATCATATTTTTTGAAATTGCACAGAGCCTTTAAATCTTTGTCAATTTTTGCTCCGCCTCTGATGATAAACAAGTAATGGGGATATGTGTAACCTCCTTTTAGTCTTTTAAGAGCATCATCATCCAAAAAAATTTTACCTTCCTTATTCCCTTCCCTCCACCACCCCAAGAAGCTTTGATCATAGCCGGATAACCAACAACTTGACAGCTAGCAATTGCTTCCTCTGTAGTAAAAACACATGCCGCTTTATATACTTCATCGGGAATTACGTCTAGGCAACTCTCAGCAGGGATTTTCACCTGAGGGATAGAGACGTAAATAAATCTATCACTAAAACTCTAAAGATCAGAAATTTGGAGGGGAAAAAAAAACGTGTAGTACGTACATGAGAACCACTCCATGGAAGAGTTGGGACATCTGCAGCTTGTGCAATCAATGATGAACCAATTTTATCTCCAAGAGCAGCCATAGATGCAGCTGGGGGCCCCAGAAAAACAATTCCCTTCGTAGCTAATGAATCTGGCAGCTCGGGGATCTCCGATGCATGTCCCCAACCAGGCCAAACTGCGTCAACTCGTGTAACTTCCGCTAACTGAAAGAAAAAGGATTTAAGTTAGTCCTACCACAAGATTTTACCATAAAAAAGGCTATAAATTTGCAATCTCATATAACAAATTACGCATGTCCCCGGCCAGGCCAAACTGCATCAAGTCGCTCTGATATTGCCTTTTTTCGGAGGACACATTTAATAAATCACAGTAAAGCAGATAACAGCATTGTTAACTGAACGACATTTGGTTTCGAACGGGAAACAAGAATGGGAACACAGAACGCAACCTAGATTTACTCAAGAACGATTGGGTATGAGATACATTATGTATAAGTATATATTTGAAACAAAATTAAACTAAAATGATTAATTTGCTTTAAGAAATTATTTTCAAGTGGATTTGTTTAGGTTTCTGGGTTACATCTTGTTTTTTCCTCCTTTCTTTTTCCTTTAATTTGTAAATGAAGGCCAAAATTACATTTTAAAAAAAAGGTGTTCTACACCGGGACGTCACCTTTAGCGATTTAGGTCGGGTTTCATGGTGATTGGGAATGAATGTTCCCGAATCGCGGAACGTGGCTATGTTCCACATTCCATGTAACTATGGATTACAGGCTACTAATCTCACGATACATTACCTCAACAATGAGCTGCACATTGGCGTAGTTATTGTTGTTAGTTCCTCCGGGGACTTCAACAAACTGATCAGCCATTCGAATATGCTCGGCATTGATTTTCATGTCTTCGGGAGTAGCCATGGCTACCAATAATATAGCCTTCTCAGTACCAAAAGTCTCGTAAGCCCATGTTCGGATACTTCTTATAAATTTGACAGCAGCCATCCCATTGTTTGCTATCAAAATACTATGGATTGGCCGCGTCCCTCCAAGAGCATAACAGAACTTATCAACAATGGATACTACAGATGAATTCCTCAGGAGGGGCATCATCGGTCCGTTCGGGTTATCATTATTGTGGGAAGGAGAAGTCATGTCTGAATCGTCGTTGTTTAGAGAAGCACGGCACTTTTTGTATTGCTCGAAAATGAGACCACTGCTCCTGAAACTGTTTATAACACCAATAAAACAGTTCTCTATTATTAATTGTTGATTAACATACTTATACCATCTATTTTTAGAAATAACATTCATTCTAAACAAACTTCCCCGCTTGAATTCGACAAACAAAAACTTCCATTGTCCCAGCGCCATTAAGTAGCTCCCACCCAAAAAGGGTTTGGAGGGATTGGATGTACATAACCTTACCCAGTTACCCTTGTTACTAATAACAAAGAGATAGTTTTTTGATTGACCCTTTATAACAAACATCCTATGCAACTTTACATAGATAAAAAGAAAATGAATTCTTAAATACTTATTGAAAGTATAGCTAGACACACATTGTCAAAATTCAAGTAAGGTTCTGAGCTTATGAGCTAAGAAGATATTGTAGTAAGCAAAACTTTACCGTCCCGTTTGGTTAGTGGTACTAAATGGCGGTAATGGGAATGATTTATAGTGTAAAATTTCATCAAAAGTTCCATATCGTTCCTATAGCAATGAAACTTTAATCACAAAAAAGTTTTTTTGTTTACATAATTTCATTACCGCCTAATATCACCTCTCCCAATGGTAATGCATTAAAATGAATTTTGTGAAAAAAACAAGATGATTTAAGTTGGACAAGCATGACCATCAAGGTAACCAACATATTTTCCAACCAAAATTACACTTGTTTTTCATTCTCATTACTACCGTTTATTACCACCTACCAAACGAAAGATTAGAGAGCTACTCTTATGAGAGACGACCTCAAAATAAGAAACTCATATGCTAATAGTTGTATTAGTTGGCTATTTAGCCCATGTACAGAGAGCGACTCACAGTGAGACCATCTCTCACAAGAATTTGTGAAGATGAAAATGGAACTAAAAGTCAAGTGTGATTCAAGATTTGAATTGTATAGACAATATAACAAAAAATCAAAACAATCCAATGCTACTGCACACACATCAAAAACATTGCTTAGATAAGTTAGACAACAAAAGCCAGCTACAATAATCAGTCACTAAAAAATTTTTGCTCAATGTAGCTCAAATAAACTAAATTCCCCATTCTAGTTTCACTTTTCTTATATCCTCTCTATGATCTCAGAGGTGTTCATTCGGGTGTTCGGGTGGATCTCGGGTACAATATGTGGGGTCGGGTTGATTTCGGTACTTGACATTCTAATTTGAATTTTGTAACAGGGATTGTTCCCGTTGGATAATACTCAGTTTCAGTTAATCAGGTCGATTTTGTACACTCTATTGGAAAATTGGAATCAACTAAAATACACTATAAATTGAAAAACAGCACACCCATTAAAAACATTGCTAACATAAATCATCAGACAGTAAAAATTAAAACCCAGCTACAAAAACAAATCACAATAGGAGAATCTACTCTATAAATTGAAAAAATTGAAAAAAATAAAATAAAATTCACACTACTATAAACTAAATTAGCTCAACCATACATTAACAAAAAGTAATCAAGCAAGAAAAAATCAGAATACCTGTATGAATCAGAAGGGATAGAATCAGAAAACCCAAATCAAAGCAAGAGAATTCAGCAACAATTACAACTTGGGCAATTCAAAAACTCAATTTATTCTAAAAATTGAAATCTGGGTACTTTAAATTATTGGATTAAATACAAGAAACCATTAAAAGATCAAAACTTTAAGTAACATTTAGAGCTTTGGGTACTAAAAAACTTGATTATACTTGAAATTTACCATTTGGGTACTTAAGAAAAATCTCATACACTAAAAAAAATCAAAACTTTATCAGAATTTAATGAAAATTTCATTAAATTCCTTCAATATAATGTATATTTAAAATCAATAATCAATAAAAAGAGGAAAAAATGGTGAGTAGAAGAAGAGAAGTTTAAGGAGGTTGGTTTGGTTTGGTTAGAGGCACAAGATGTCTCCACATTTTATTAACGGCACATTTATTTGGATCGCCACGTGCCAACTACCCACCTTTCATCTACCATTACATTTTTAATGTCTTTCTTTTCAATTTCTTGGTGTCAATTATCATCATATAAATGGAAGTAGAACAAGTAGATCAACTACTCATCAATCTAAATCATCAATTTTGTTTCTTATTCTAAAGTCTAATTTGATGTTAATTTGAGTATATTATCTTAAGGAATGGTATAAATTGATTTAACAACACTCACTTAAGATCATCATCATCGTCATCATATTCGGTGTATCCCGCTTATAGAACACTATGGTCAGGGTTTGGGGAGGGAAGAAAGACGGCATCTCATACCCGTAGAGGAGAGTGCGGTCAAAGAGTCATTCGGTTCGAGAAAGGTCAACACCAAATTTAGATGTTGGTCGGAATTGTTCAGGTCGAAGATCTCACGTTTTGTAACTTTTTTATTTGGTTTTTTAAGGGTATGATTTGTCGTCGTTTAACTATTTTGATATAGTTTCTATAAAAGGAATGGATTGGATATGATGATTGATGATGATGTTAGATGCTCGTCAAGATTGTTCAAGTTGAAGATCTCATGTGTCATAATTTTTTTATCTAATTTAAAAGGAGTGTGATTTATCGATATTCAACTGTTTCAAAAGTAGTTTCAATAAAAAGGGATGTATTGAATATGTGATGATGATGAGATCCATGTTAAAATCAATCATACGTTATTTTATGAGGGTAATTTTTCTTAAAGAATATGTTTTCTAAATAGATTTGTTTGAACAAGATCTATTTTATTAGACTATTTACGCAATATATTCACATATGATTCAAAACACTTTATACAATATTATATTTTCTCATCATTCAATCATGAATTACAATGCAAAAAATGAGATTTACATCTGAAATTCAATATGAACCTTGAAAAACGAAAAAAAAAATACCTCTTTCTGAATTGAAAATTCATAAAGCCTCTAGAATATTGAAATGAAACAGGATGATACGGAAACGTTTTCGTGTATGAAACATGATTAAGAACATTGTGAGGGATTGTTGACATGATGAATCCCTACACTCTCCTACAAACCCTTATGAGAATTATGAGTTTTTCAATTTAATTCATGAATGGAAAAGGTTAATAAGATTTTATATGAAAACTATTTTATGATCTAAATGGTTGCAAGAGATCTCCAAAATACTTGATTAAATTTTTAGAAAAAACTTTAAATATTGTCCCTTAAAACTTTCAAGTAAAAAAAAATAACTCACACTAATAATAATACGTTTCTATAGCTAGAAATTGGGTAACTTGCACAAGTGTCATTGGATGATACAAAATTTCTCCAATGAGAGAATTAAGCAAACATGTTGGCCCATTAACTCAATATAAATTACACAAAAACTTAGACGAAACGGTCTCGTGTAACTGACTTGCATGTTTTTCTTTTTTTTTTCTGGGTATTTTTCAATTTTGAAACTTAAAGTAAAACTTAAACAGATCAATTAAAATAAAATTTTCAATTTGGATCTGTAAGTGATTAGTTTTGATGTTAAACTGATCAATTCTACTTAAATATGGTTCTGTTTTCACAATTTCAAAACGAAGGTTAATGAAATGCAGGTACTATTCAATCATTCTATGAATGAATTTCAAATAACAAATGAATGATTAATAAAACTATCAATAATAGTAGTGTTGAATTATTGCACAATACAAGTACTCATATTCAATTCAACTTGATGCTTCTAATGGAACATAAGATTACTTGTACTCTTTAATCATCGATTATAATAGTGATATTGCTCTTTCCTCAACAGTTTCTTTTCATATTGGACTTGCAAATAAAGATGTAGGTGTAGCGTTTTGCTTATCTTTGATGTGAAGGCGGAGGAAGTGTCGATCTCGATTATGTTTTGCCAAATAATTCAATGAATGCTCTTGAAAATGATTAAGAATTCATACCTGCTCTGTTATACAAATTTAAATTTGAGCTAAAAATAATCAATTCAGACCTTAAGATGATCCATTAACTGAATGATATGATCAAGAGTTCATAGCCGCTTTGTTAAAAAGAAATTCATAATTTTAATGTCTACCGAAAAACTTACTCTATATTTTTATTTTCGACCAGCCCAATTAGAGAATTATGAGGAAATAAATGAGAGTCATGTAAAGGGCTTTGAGATCCATATCCACCCCTAAGAAATTGCATGATTATTATATAGAAAATGATGCATGATGGTCCTATGAGGTCCAAACTTGATAGATAGAAATTATTGGGTAGCTCTACCAACATGGCCACTTTAATAACATTAAAGCTATATTTATAACTAAAGGGCAACTAGAACCATACTCTACTTGTGGTGCAATTTATCATCATCAATATAAATGTCAGAATCTTAATCTCAAAAATAACAGTTATTTATATAATTATTTAAATATAAATTAAAGTTTTAATTTTGGCGTCTAAATTCTAGTTTCACTTAAACTGTAGCTACTTTGCAGGGTTATTCTAGACATGCGAAGGGTGTTAAATTGCTTGCACAAAGCCTATGGATTGAAGTGCATATATGTTAGTTTTTTATTACTCCCTCCGATCCAGTTTACTTGTCCCATTTGATCAAACACGGATATTAAGGTAATAGTGGGGTCCATTGGAAAAGATGGTAGTTGGGTATTTTAATTGATTAAATTAATTGTAAAGGTGGTAGTGGAGTATTGAGAATTGGAAAAGTGGATGTATTTAGGTAAAAAAAAAGATAGCCAAAAAAGGAAATGAGACAAGTAATGAGGAATTGCCAAAAAAGGAAATAGGACAAGTAAACTAGAACGGAGGGAGTATTAATTTTTGGGTTCCAATTTTTTAAAAAATTTAAATTAAATACAATCTTAAAAATTATTGAGTATTTATACTTCACCCTTAAATAAATGATTTATAAACTTCTTCCTCAAAGATGCTGGATAAATGGAAAACTCTGAAATGCTTTAGATATAAATCATGATTATTGTTAAAACATATAAATATAATGGCATAAATTTAAAATATGTTATAAATATTGTTTTGTTAGCTAAGTATGTTATAAATATTGAATATGTTGTTATTAAAACCTTGTTTAAAAATAACTGATTCATAATAATAAGTTATTTCAAACAACTAATCTATCAAACATTAGCATTAAATAAATTGACTATTAAATTCTCTATTTGTGTCAAAATAAGCTGAAATTGACTAATATTTTTCCAAATACCCTCTTATTATTTTAATATTAATATATCTTTTAAAATTAATACACACTAAAATGGTAGACAAAGTCAAACTATTCCCTCCGTTCTCTGATGTTGTTCTCATTTGGAATAATCCACCTTAAGAAGAGAAAATTTTGATTAATGTCTAAACACATGTTTAGAAGATAAAACATGTCCATGTGAGATCTCGTTAAATTTGCCTTAATATATACTTCCTCCGTTCCATAATACTTGCTACATTTAACTTTTTTACGCAATTCAATGTACTATTTTATTCATTTATATGTCGAATTATACACATTTAAAAATTACGAAAAGTTTATATTATGAAAGTATGCGATTAGATGATTTAAACAAGATCCCATTTGACTATATTATTACTTAGATATTTGCCGCAATATATAAAATAAGCTTAAACGATGAATAGTTTCCAAAAACAAAATGTAGTAAATATTATGGAACGGGGAAATACTTTTTTATTATGTATTTTTTATAATTTTTTATTAGGTTTACTTAGAAAAATTAATGTCTAAAATTCTAAATTTCTCTTAAAACTGTACAAAAAGTAAATAAAAAAGAGTGCCGAGTAGGACTCCGAAGTCCGAACTAACAAAAAGTCCACACGAGAAAGAATTACAGAAAGAAAGAAAAAAATGCAGAAGAGAGAACAAGGGAAGCAAGGAGGGGGAGGAGGAGGTGGTGGTGGAGGGGGAGCGTCGACTCCAGCGCCGAAAAGGGGTCGTCCTATCGGAAGTGGTACCAACAGCGCCGCCGTCGCTGCTGTAGCTGCCGCCGCAGATTCAGCCGCACCTCATACTCTCCTTGGCCCTACCCTTCAGGTTCATAGCGCTTTTGCTGGTTTGTCTTCTCCTTCCTTTTTCCCTTTTCTTTCGCATTTTAATTTTGATTTTGCCTCTTTTTTCTCTTTGTTGAACTATTAATTTGTCTAATTGATCGTGAATTTGTTCATAATTTATTAATCAAACAAGAGTTGATTTATCTTTGAATTCAATTTCTTACAGATATAGTTTCTGTCACTGTTAATTTTAGTTTCTTTTAGTGCTTTGAAGAGTGGATTGTTGTCATATACATATCGCATAGTCATGGTTTTGTGTATTTGTTTTGTTTAGGCGTTTGAATCATTTGGCATTGTGTGTCTTATCACTATAGGTTTGGATTAGGGTTTTGGACTGGAAAACGACTTCAAAATGTGGCACTCTGAGTTGTTCTGTATAGATGCGTAAATCAATTTGTATACTCTAAGGATTCAACATATGGAATTTACTGTAACTGTCTAAGTTTAATGATATAGTAGTATTAAAGAATGAATAAATAGGGAGTTGGGAAAAGAAGAGGTTGGAAGGAACACCTGTTTATTATGATGGTCCAAATTGGAAAGCCAGGAAGAGCAATAATAGTGACCTGTTTTTTAACATGTACTTTGATATACTTAAACTCTTGATATATATTCCTGGAAGAATTCTCATTTGCATGAATTTATTTATTGATCCAACAATGTTCACGTCTACTTTTCTCCTCAAATTTATAAATTATTTGGCTTTTTTATATTGAGTTAGTGGTCTTTGTATGTCAAATTAATTTTGTTGGTCCCCGTTAGATGATGTTCAAGATCTTTCGTTGGATCTACTTTGGGAACTAGACGAAAGGGCTTGCTAGCAGCTAGCAAGTACATCAACTATATCCCTCCAAATGTGATCTTTCATCCCTTTATTCACCAATTCACCAAATTTTTTTTGAGATGCTTTGAAGATTTACTAACAAGATCCTTTTCTTCATTAGCTTTTGATGAACTTGAACCCATGTTTATTAAGAGTGATGCTCTAGTGACTTAACTTGGATCATAGACTTCAAATATAGTACCCATTACAATCTATGTCCATTTATCATCTTTTAAATACAAAGTCAGTCTAGCGAGAGTGATTGTTGATACTCGTTTATCTATTCATCACCGTTCAACAAGTGCACTACTTATGTTTGCTTAATTTTGTTAAAGAAGCCTAGGCTCAAAGTCCACCAAGGCTCACAAAATTGCGGTTTGGAGCATAGAAGCCCAACTCACGTGAAGGTCTAAAAAGTGTGCTTTCACAATAATGATTGGAAATTAACCTTTGTGTGAAGAAAACATGTCCATTTACAAAATTACTTTCACAATAATGATTGGAAATTTAGATATTCTTGAGTTCTAATTTTTGTTCATTTGGACGTTGTCTTGTTTTGCATATTTACCATGAGAATGACATTTGACAAAATAGCCTCTGACATTTTCATGTGCATACCAATACTGCCTGAATTTTGTTTTGAAATATTGAATGATGAACTAGCCAACCTTGCAATTCCATCTTGTAGTCTACATAACTTGTTTACAACTTGATGAGGGAGAATCATCGATGAGAGTTATGGTACTTGAAGAGATAACCTGAGAGCAGAGCACAAACGAGCCTAAAAGAGATGAATAGTTTAAGAAAGAAAGGAAAATTGAACAGAAAGAAGCATAAGAAATATGAAAGAGAAAGAAAGAAATCGGTTAGAGAGCAAGCAAACGGGGAAGAGGCGGGGGGGGGGGGGGGGGGAATCTGAGAACGAAGAAGTGTCGTTGTCAATCTCTGCGACTCAGTTTGTTCAAGAATTCCACAGTGACTAGGAAGTGTTCCATTTGTAAGATCAAAAGTAGGGATTTCTTTTAATGGAGAAGACATAATAGCTCACACTTGGTTCTGTGATGCTATCTGGTAAGAGAATCAAGGACGAGGGTTTCAGTTCCTGACTCCATCTTTCTAAAACAATTGTTGTTTGTTTCCATTTTCTTACTACCAAAGTGCAAAGCAAAGGCTGAATCACCGTAACGCGACCGTATTGTAAAGGTTTTTGAGTTTACCACAATTGTAATATAAGCCGCATTGACCGCAAAATCATCTGCATTGACTGTGAAACCTCCCATTACCGTTACCGTTACCCTAACAGTGACTGAAATCGTATTTTTGCACTATTCTTACTATACACTTTAGCAAGAATTGCATTAAGCACTCATTAGACAACTTCAATCTTGCCTCTGCATGTCAATGCTCTAAGAAGTGCCTGATCTAATCTGGAGTGCATCTCTTATGGGTTCGCTCCTTTCACTTACTTTGATATTAACATGAGAGCTTTTTTTAATGTAGTGATTGTATAATGCTAATAATGAAAATTTTGAAAGGTTTAGAGCATGCATCTTTTCCTCATATAACATGGAAACTTTACGCATTACAAAACTTGATAGTGGATATTTTATATTTCATTCTCAGATCAAAACCAGAAAAGGATTGTTTTAGCTCTGCAAAGTGGCTTAAAGAGTGATCTTACATGGGCACTAAATACTCTTACTGTACTCTCTTTCAAAGAAAAAGATGAAATTCGCAAAGATGCTACCCCACTTGCTAAGATACCTGGATTGCTGGATGCTCTTCTTCAAATTGTATGTAATTTCAGGTTTTGAATTATGCTTTCTTTCTGGCTTCTGACACAAAGGCAATCATGGCAATTTGGAACCTTGCTTTTCAATTTTACAGATTGATGATTGGCGTGACATAGCTGTACCTAGGGACTTTTCAAGGAATCGACGTGTGAGGTTGTTGGGTGCGAATGCTCTTGTAACAGGTTTTGGAAATGAATATGACGCTTTGGCTTCCAATGACATTAATTCACAATCAATGTAAATTTTAATTCAATGTTTTTTGTTATTTCCCCTGTGCTTACGGACTTTGGAGTTTCATTTTTGAGTTTAAGACTAAAGCTGATTGTGAAAAATGTTTGTGTAGTGTTTCTGGTTCTGGTATTGATCCTTCATCACAAAAAGGTGCAGCAAGACATCGACCTACTGATTGGTGGTTTGAGGAAGATGGCTTATTTAATTTAGATGATGATGGGCGTGCAGAAAAGCAATTGTGTGCTGTTGCTGCATCTAATATCCTACGTAACTTCTCGTTCATGCCTGAAAATGAAGTCATCATGGCTCAACACCGTCATTGTTTGGAAACAATATTCCAGTGTATAGAAGATCAGATTATTGGTAAGTATGAGTAACAATTTTACACAGTTGCTTATGAATTTAGATCTGTCGCCAAAATCAAATATAAGACTTGATGTAATATCTTCAGATGAGAAAAAAATATGTTAAGGTGTGCCTGTTCATGATCAATTCAATTATAAGCAATGCTAAGAATCGAGATCCTACCTTTGAGTCATAGGGATCGTAAAATCAAATCGTAATAGCACTATCAAATAATTAAGGGAAATTCCACGTGGTAACTCTGAGGTTTTAGGTTTTCCACGTGGTAACCAACACTAAAAAAAATCCACGCGGTAACCAACACTTTTAAAAAAATCCACGCGGTGACCCTGAGGTTTACATAATTGTTCCACCGTGACCTTATTGCACATAAAAATGTTAGCAAACATTAATTTCGAAGCTTTAAGGCTACCATAAGCCTATTTATGCAACTCACCATTTCAAATGCCATCAGTTTTAACCTTTTTCTCCCAAAACATAAACCCCAACTCTACCATCTTTCATCAAAATCATTTTTTTCCCTAAATTCTAAGATGGTAGAGTTAGGGTTTATATTTTGGGGAAAAAGGTCGAAACTGATGACATTTGAAATGGTGAGTCGCATAAATAGGCGTACAACAACCTTAAAGCCTTGAAATTAACGTTTGCTAATGTTTTATGTGCAAAAAGGTCACGGTGGAACAATTTGGTAAACCTCGGGGTTACCACGTGGATTTTTTCAAAGTTTTGATTATCACGTGGAAAACCCAAAACATCAGGGTTACCACGTGAAATTTCTTAAAAATAAATAAACATTCCAGAAAATGATAACATAAGTCCGTGGCTCATGTTGTATTAACAACTCTTAAGTTTGTTGTTTGCTTTCCACTGACACTTGAACATGTCAACTCCTAAAATTTCTATCAACAAACACTTCACTGTATGTCAGGTATGTGATACAGTATACACAACTTATTTCTTAGCTACAGGACTTTGGATAGTAACATGAGAAAAGAAACTTGATGGAGATTTAAGCTCACTAGAATGTGCAGGATGAGGAGGCATAAAACTGATGTCACCTATGTTACCCAGAGAGAAACTGCATTTGTTTTTGATAGCAAAATATATGTACATTTGCTTTTAGTAGTATTCATTTTCCGAATAGTTGAGGTTCCCAAGTATTAAGTTCTAATTAGTAACTATGATATAAAATGTAGGATGACCAATCATGAATGATTTGTTATCCTATGCTTATAATTGAACTTGAATAATCCTGCGTGGTCATGAACTTCCCTTGTAACGAACCAATTCTTGACACAATCCAGATTATTTTCCTGTATTTGAGTTTTAGAACCGTATGATCCTACTATCTGATCCATTGTTTTAAATATAGTGATTCACTCAGGATGAATCATCTATTAAATGATGCTATGCTTCTGTTTTCTCAAGATTGGTAGTAGTTTTTCTGTGTGAAGTTTTGTTTAAGTACTGTTGTGAAATTTATTAGCTGCTATCTGTCTTTCAGAGGATGAAGAACTTGTCACAAATGCTGTCGAGACAATTGTGAATTTGGGCCCATTGCTTGATCTGAGAATATTTAGTTCATCGAAGCCTTCTTATATTAACATAACGTGAGTTTTTATGCTTGTAAAATTTGCTGTTTTGAGTGCTGAAAAATCCAGAGTACTAATATTCTTCTTGCTATCAGAGAAAAGCGTGCGGTTCAAGCTATCATGGGCATGCTTGATTCTCAGGTTAAAGCATGGCATTGTGCTGCAGCAGAACTCCTTGGCCGTATGTTTATAAATCCCGACAATGAAACATTTCTTCTTCCGTTTGCCACACAGGTCGCTACTAAACTAAAAAAACAGATTTAACCCTAGTTTCTTATCGAAGTTTCTGAAAGATTTTAATTACTCTATATTTATTACAGATTTACCAGCGTTTAGTTGATTTGCTGAGCTTACCGGTGTCTGATGCTCAGGCAGCTGCTGTAGGTGCACTTTACAATCTCGTGGAAGTCAATATGGACTGCAGGTTAAAACTAGCTAGTGAACGATGGTGAGGTTACTTTTGGTTATCTCTGTCAACAGCTTCCTTGATCTCTTTACGGTGTTTTTAATAAAAATTTTCCCTTCCAGGGCTGTGGATCGATTGTTGAAAGTTATCAAGACGCCACACCCTGTGCCAGAAATTTGTCGAAAAGCAGCTACAATTTTAGAAAGCCTCGTGTCTGAACCACAAAACAGAGGTCCTCTCCTTGCATATGAGAACGCGTTTGCTGAGATTCTTTTCTCGGAGGGTAAGCATGCTGATACTTTCGCAAGGATATTGTACGAATTGACATCTCGACCAAACAACAAACAAGGAATGGCACGCGGGGTCTGGGGCATGTAGTAGATTTCCTCCTCTTCATTATAGGATGTGGCTTTAATGTACCCTTTGTTTTGGTTTGTTGATGAATCATGTCAATGTAATGAATTAAGTTATTATTTGTATAATCAACATTTAACTCAATATTGCAAGCCCTTATGCTCTGACTTGAAGAATCAAGAATACACGATGCTCACACATGCATTAAGGAGTATACCTTAAACACAAATTCTTGTGAGAGACGGTCTCTTTGAGAAACCATCTCTGATTAGGTCGACAGATAAAAGAAAATGCTAAGAGTAGGCAATAAATTTTGATGAATCGGTCTCTCAGTAGACTGGTTAGACACAAATGGTAGGACTATAACTCACCTAAGCATAGCCTTCTTCTCCAAGATTTAGAATTGTTTCACTTAGGCATATTTAGACACTTTTGTTTTCGGTGGACTTGGACTCAAACTTAAATTTATAATATTTGAAAATTTTGAACTTAGACCCAATAAGTTTGGTGCATCAAGGATCTTGAATAACATTAAATCTACTAATTTTTATTCTACTATTTGCTTACAATTCAGTTACTAATTAGAATCTAAAATGGATTTATAGGTCATTCTTAGGTCTAAAATATGTCTAAATGAATTTCAAATGTCTAAAATAAATCTAAAACTAATCATTAGGTTGGGTCTAAATTGAGTTTGGGACGATTTGGAGTAGGTTTGGGTTTGGGTATTGCTTCATATAACAGCTCATGTCATCGGAGTGTATTGGTTATTTGGTTTGTTCATATATATTAACGGTTTTTTGAATTTCCACCAGAGAATTATATAAGATTCTTAATTTGATGATTCTCACATGTTTCTCATTTTCTTAATCTAATCCGTTATCTAATAAATATTATTCCACTAGATTTACTTAAACATTATTCTAGATTCATATTAATTCAAGATAATATTTACTTAAACATTATTATACAAAATCGGTGGTGTTGAATTAGGTTAAATAAGTCAAGAATTTAACTCGACATTCCAAGATTTTTGTCTTATCCAATAGATCATTTCCAAACTCCAATAGTTATTATTCATATAAATTCTTGTTCTCCATTTATATTGATGTTTCATCTCAACATATAAGTCCAAAATTTTCATATCTCTTTCCACGCCTGCCCTTCAAATCATTTCGTTATTTCTCATCTTCTTTTGTAATCTCTGAATTCAAACTTTTATCTTCCTTAATGTAAAAATAGTATTGTCATTACTCTAACACGCCCCCTCACACGAGGGCCCATTAGGCTAGAAGTGTGGATGCGCACATACGCCGAATATTCCACATGGGTGGTTGAGATTCGAACCCGTAACCTCTTGTCTCGCTGACTTCTAATATCATATCAAAAAACCAACTTAACCAAAAACTTAAACTGATAGTTGAAGCCCTACCATCTATATATATTCAAAACATATAAATGTGGACATAATATTGTTCCCTAGTAAGCATGCATGCATGATTGCATCTTTCAGCATTAAAATAAGAGCCATCTATTTTGGTAATTTAGGTTTATGACTTAACACCACTTCCCTAATAGGCTAATACCCACCTCCTCCAAAGTTGACGTACGTCATACTTCCAACAGTAGAGGATTATTAAATACATATAATATAATTACATTCCTATCAAAAATTTAAAAATAAGGAAATATTACCAGAAATAATACAATCTTTTGCTTATTTTCCTATAATAATACGAATTTTTTAGTAACCATAAATATTACCAACTTTAAATTTTTTTTTCCTGGAAAATCCTCAACATGATTAAAATCAAAATTATAGGTGATTATAAGACAAAAAAAATTGTAAATTAGTTAATAAACTAAAATTGGTATTATTCTAAGAAAATAACCCCTAAGTTGGTATTATTTATGGTTAATTAATAATTGGTATTATTGAATGAAAATTAACAAAAAATTGTATTATTTACGGTAATTTTTCCAAAAAATAATAATACATATGACAAGTTTAATAGTTGGATAAACATCTTTATGCTTAGCTTAACGAAATAAAGTTAATTAAAAATCCAATAATATATCGTTTGAGGAAGGAGACTTACATATATTAGTTGTTTGACAAATGACTGTTAGCTAAAGCTATTAACTAAAAGTTTTGGCTTATTTGACCAGCTTAAAGTATTGTCTGATAAGCCAACTGTATAAGCTAATTTGTTTAAGGATATTTGGTAAAAAATGTTTTTGGATTGTAGTATGTTTATTAGAGAAAATATAAGTTTTTTATTTTGACTTAAAAGTCATTTACCAAATATTTTCTCATACTTTTGATTAGTCATAAAACCACATTTTGAAAGCCTTGCATTGTTTAAATCTTAAATTTAGGGTCCAATAGCAATATTACATCATAATACTAATAAATTTTTAGCTTTTGAATATAGAGTTATAAAAGAACATATAATCAACAAAACAATAATTGTTGAGTGGGTTTAAATTAAATTTCAGTTAATCTTATAATAGTATCCTGAATTCGCGTGACAAAGTATTTGTTAATATGGGGTAAAATTGACCGCTTTCCTCTAGTATTCCCTCCTAAGGAAATACGGCCGCACGAGTATGGACTGTACATTACATTTCCTCACCCAAACCCTATTTTCAAGCGGGATAATAGGTTGATGATAGAGGTATTCATAACAGACCCAATGATCCGATTGACACCCGACTGTATAACCGAACCCGATTTGACCCGACTTAAAACTAGATCTACAATTATGTAAAAAAACCAATGTGAACACAAAACCCATTTTAAACCGACCCGAAAAACCTGACCCGAAATCAACCCGATAACCCGAATGAACACCTCTAGTTGATGATGATGAAAGTCTTTGTAAATGTCGACATATAATACTTTTTTCTTGTATTCATACATCATTCACCATGAAATTAGCAACAATTAACTTTTGTAATTTAGGTTTATGACTTAACACCACTTAATTCCTAATAGTAATACCAATCTCCTCCAAAGTTGACATCATACTTCCAATAATACAGGATTTTTAAATACATATATCAAGACTTATATACTTTATTCAACATCATTTATTTTTTAAACCCTAAATTTAATTTGTGCTTAGCTCATAGGAATATAATTAACAATTAATAGGATCAGAATCTATTGAATCATACCAGGATCATAATTATATTTTTAAAATATGTTTTTAATAATTTACGAATTACAGCTATATCAAAGTATCAGAGTCTATAATTTTCAGGCCAAATCACATAATTTCGACCATTTTAGTTGTCAATAATCACATGATGATATATTTTAAATAATTTGCGAATTACATACAAGATTACTGTCGAAAAAATTGTAAAAATAAGATTGATTGATGAACAGTCGTTATTATTTAAGTAATAGTTTTTTAATGTTTCCTTTTCTTAGCTGAGTCACTATGATGACTTCTTAAAGTTAAGATAAGATGATTGAGTGTACAATTAGATACTAATCATGCTTAATTAATTTAATTAATTTAAGTAAAGT
This sequence comes from Amaranthus palmeri, assembly GCA_019776075.1. NCBI lineage: Eukaryota > Viridiplantae > Streptophyta > Magnoliopsida > Caryophyllales > Amaranthaceae > Amaranthus > Amaranthus palmeri. Next base: position 174,713 of record JAAKBH010000023.1, read on the forward strand.
AGGATGTGATTTCAGCTATTACAAGCAAACAAATTAATTAATATCACCATTAATTTGCTTTAAGTTGCTTCCTAATAGACATCTTTATTAAGTTTTATGATTTGAAATTGTCAAATGTAAGCAAATTTAGAATAAAGTTGTAACCCCTCATAAAATAATATTTCAAATCTTATTATTTGTTCACTTTACGTTTTTCAAGTAAATTTTATACCTCAATATCAATAAACATGTATCATAAATAAATATTTTTAATTATATCATAAAATATCATAATCATAAAATATAATAAAAGACTTGGAAAATTCCAAGTGTCACATCAAAAAATAAAGAAAAATATATCACTTAATTTATAAACTTAAGGAGTAACTAATATCTACCATTATTAACGTACTGGTTTTAATAGTGAACTTTCTTTAGGCTTGTAGATGATATACATATTAATTTTGTCCTAATTTGAATGCCCTCACCTATTTTATAATTTAATATGTTCCTAGCAAAATAATCATAGATGATATGGAACTAATTAATGGTTAATACTCATTTGGCCCTACTAATATTAGCTAAGCAACCGTTTGGTTGATGGTAGGGGTACATTATATGACCTAAACCTAATAACCTCCTTTTATTTGGATGAAATGTAAAAGGACATTCTCAGTATTTCGCACAGGGCAGGATTTGGGTGGAAGTTTTTATTTTTCTTGAAAGATGCAGATAAATCATATATGTTCCCTCAAAGAGAGAGTAAAGAGAGATGCATGCAGTCAAAAAACTCCCAGCTGATACATATATCCAGTAGAAATCGAATCCCAAATCTTCTGCGCCACATGCAGATGGTATGCGTTTTTTATATTTGGATGAAATGTATGACTTAATATTGCATGCATGTGTTATGGAATTTGCATTCGTTATGTCTTTTGGATACAAACTCATTATCCACCATACATCTTCCTTTAGTGGAGAGTTTTATTGAAATAAAAGAATAATTAAGTTGGTTTGTTATCGCTTTTTATTTCTAGTTTTTGATTTTTTTATTAAATTAAAAATTAAAAATTAAAAATAGAAAATTACTAAAAGTAATTTTTATTTTAAGTTGTTAGTTTTCGATATCATCATATTCTCAAACAAATTTGACTAATTTTTATTCAATACAAAATATATATGACTTTGAAAATTAAAAAACCAAAAAACAGAAAATCACACTAATACTAAATAAGTAATATACACCAAACGTGCCCTATGCTAAAACTAATTTGTATGAATGATGAATTAATCACTTTTATTAATTTTTAAATTTGTCATGCACTTCCTTCCTTTTTTATTTGCGTTCAATGCATTTATTGGATTGTGTATATCTAGAATTATACATAGCTAAAAATTGAAAAAAATAGATATTATGAAATATCCAACGAAACAAGCAAAAACAAGATCGCACATGACTATATTTTTTCTCGTATAACTGCCACAACTAATAATAAAACACCATAGAATGATGAAAAATTTGAGTGCAAGTAAAAAAAGGAGAAAGTACAATTTATGTCAAAGATAATTAATCATAATGAAGAACACATAATTTTATACATAAAAAAAGACCAATAATTTCTTAATTATATTTAAAATATTATTTTAATCAAAATTTTGAAGTTTATGGCTGATATGAAATTATGAATATAGTTGTCTTTTACATTTGAGGCTATATTAATGCATTAGAAAGCTATAAGAGTGGAGTGATAAAAGATTGTATTCCTAATCTCTGTTAAACACTAAATAATTTGAATATGAGTATTTGGGTGTTTTTATCGTTTTTTGATTTACTAAAAAAAAAAAATCATCTCCCATAATATGTCTATTTATTTTAGTAACAATCTTATAGTAATATATATCAAATTGAGAAATGAATTTTTTTGGCAATGCCATTTTTTTCTATGAAAAAATCATATATTTAATTTTAACGTAATTATTTTATTTCTTCAGTCTATCTTTTAATAAATAATAATAATAATAATAATAATAATAATAATAATAATAATAATAATAATAATAATAATAATATAGACTAAATTACTTACTACTACTTTCTTTACTTGTCTCCGTTACAATGCATTTAAAATTTGTTTTACTTTTACCTAAAAACTTTGCATTATTGAAGTTTATATACTAGGTGGTAAGGTGCTCATTAGGTTAGGATTGAAATAGTAAGTTAGTAGTAGCTATATAATTTTAGTAAATAATGCCCAAAAAGTCAAATGATTGTTTTCGCATTAGAATTTATTTATATTTAAATGCGTACGTGTCGAAACCTAGCATCAGATCCAGCAACCTGACACGTAACTAAGTCGATCCAGAGATAAATATACATATCTCTGAGATCTTCTTAGGAGAGAAAAACCCTTACTTATTAGAGTATTTTTCTAGTATGTAGCAATTAGCAAAGCAAAGCAATCATTCTTTACCTTTATCTTTATTTTAGTTATTTGTTCGTTTTCTATTTACTCTTTTGTAAGTTGCAGGTTTCTCTTTCTTTGAAAATCTCTATCGAGTCGGGAGACTCTATAACCGCACTCTCCTCTTTGGGTATGAGCTTGTCGCCGTTCTTCCCTTTCCAAACCCTGACAATAGTTTTCTATAAACGGGATACACTGGACATGATGATGATGTAGCAAAGCAATGAGTAGAAATGAGCATAAATTTATACACAAAATAAAAACCTAAAAAATATCTCCAAAAATCATGCATTACAAATACAATAATGAGTAATGAGTAATGAAGTAGGCTTGGCCAAAGTTTAAGGGACCATGTGCCAATGATATTTGACAAATTTGTCCCTCCCAAACTTCCCAAATATCAACATTGAGTACATTACATTACATTTGATTTATAATTCTGAAAAAAAAAAGGTAAGAATGAAACTCGTCGTTTTATTAAGAAAGAAGCCTACAACGCGGCGATGGACTCGGCAGTAGTAGAAGACACAGGAGGAGGATGGTGAGATTTAGTTGAAGAATTAGAATCTTTTTCCCTCCATTCATCTTGTGTCATTTGCTGCTGCCGGCACTCCAGACTGCAATATGCAGTATCCCCTCTGTACCATTACAAATGGAGTCAAAACGGAATCGAGAAATATGCGGATGAAATGAAAATATAAATTAATGTGTTTGAAAATATGGAGTGAAAATGGAATCGAGAAATATGCGGATGAAATGAGAATATAAATTAAATGTGTAGATATGAATTAAAGAAAAGTTTTGATTTATGGCTAAAAATAAAAATAGGGTGATTGAATGGAATAGTACCTTTGTGTGTGAATTTTTAAATTCAAAGTTATAGTAGCAATCTACTCCCTCCGGTCCAGTTTACTTCTCCCATTTGACCAAACACGGATATTAAGGTGGTAGTGGGGTCCATTAAAAAGGTAGTAGTTGGGTATTTTAATTGATTAAATTATTTGTAAAGGTGGTAATGGAGTATTGGGAATTGAAAAAGTGGGGGCATTTAGGTAAAAAAAGGTAGCCAAAAAAGAAAATGGGACAAGTAATGAGGAATTGCCAAAAAAGGAAATGGGACAAGTAAACTGGAACGGAGGGAGTATTAAGTAAAAGGATGTGTTTATTTAATTTAATTTGATATATTTTATATTCTCTAATTTAGTTAATGCAATTGGAAGCAAACAAAAAAAGACGAGACAAAGGATAAAAAATTTGGATGCTACCAACATTGGTTAAATTAATGGGTATATTTATTGTCTTAAAGTAATTATTTATATGAGATAGCGTTATGGTGAGACAATTTCTATAGGGCTGACTCAATATATATTTATTGTCTTAAAGTGACTACTTAAAAATTATAATCTAAAAGTAACTATCTTGTATGAGACCGTCTTACCATGAGACATACCCATATATTAGTCCATTTCTTTAATTGGTTACTTTGAGATAGTAAGTAATCATTTTAAAGTTATAAGTAATCACTTTAAAACTATAAATAATAATTTTCTTAGAATTATTAATGATCACTTTAAGACAAAAAGTGTATTGGACCAACCCAATAAAAATGGTCTTAAGTGAAACCGTCTCAATTAAAATTAGTGTAACCTTAAAAGTGATCCCTAATAAGTTTTAAAATAATCATATTTTAGTCTTAAAGTAATCTTTTATAATCTTAAATTAATCAACATAATCTTAAATAATCAATTATAGAAATAAAAAAATTAATTATATTTCTTTCTTGAATATTGAATGTAGGAAATACTATTTATCAAATAATGTTGAACGTCTACTTCTATTTTATCTTACGCCTTTGACATTTCTATGATTGCTAATTTGGAAAATACCCTCCCTTATTTTTTAGTATTGAAAACAAAAATTACACAAAGAGCCAAGCAAAAGGAGGGAATTTAAGTTTAAATTTATAAAAACAAAAAATTAGTTTAAACTTAAGGAAAAAAACATAATTTTCGCAAGAAAGTTGACATCATGAATGGGAAAGTATTGTAATTTGTGGAAAAAGAAAAGCTAATAATAATGAATCATAATTTTGGTAAAATAATAATGAGCAATTTATGAATCTTTGTACAAACCAAAACTAATGGGGTCTGAAATTATTGAGAGTGAGAAAATAACTCCTAATTTTTGGCACATAAAGACACTTACAACTTAATATTTATTCTTCAATTAAAATCACTCTAATTATTGTGTTTTAGACCCATTCACCCCCATACGACTAAAATATTTTGTTTTACATTAATCAAATTATATTCCCTGTTCTTCCCGTTTAGAATATTCTACTTTGGAGAGATATTTGATTACGATTTTTAAGAAATATATCGATGATAAAATATATCCATTTGAGATCTCGTTAGATTCGTCTTAATGTATACTTTTTTATTATATATTTTTTAAAAAAATTTTATGATGCATAATTAAAAATATTAAAACTCCAAATTTATTTTTAAAACTGCGTAAAAATAATGGGAAAAACATATAGAAATAGAGGGAGTAGAAAATAAGTTAGTTCCAAAAATTTTTATTTGCAGAATAATTTAAAGTATTGAGCAAAATCAAAATAAAGTCATTAATATTCAAAAACAAATCAGCCACATGAAAATCACTCCACTTATTACAGAGAGAATCAATGAATGAACACATCAAGCCAAATTTAATACTCTTTTTCTTTGAGTTTTACTTATTTATTTCTTCCCCAAAACGACGAAATTAATCTATTTAATTCTCTTTATTTAATATACGGATGGAATCATGGAATCTAAAGCTAACCAATTGGAATACTTTGCATAATATGGCCCAAAAATCAAGGAATAATCACAACCATCTACAGCATCGAAAATTCTATAGTGATCTGTCTGGAAATCGAATCAAATAAATAAAATTTATAAATTCGTTTTAATAAATTTTATCTCAAAATTCTGAATTATTGAGGATTATTTTTGAGTAATGATTTTCCAAAAATCTAATTGTAAAATTAAAAAAATAATTTAACGTCGAAAAAAATCAATTAAAATCTTTTTTGAATAAATAAATCATTACGGAATCCCCCGCAAAACGGAAGCAAATTACTCCATAAAAACTAAATTTCAGAAACCACATATTTTTTTACCGAAATTTCAAATCCGTACTTGTAGTCTGCAGGTGAATGAATAAAATATATGAACAATGAGTCAATCATGGATTCGAAATCTCAAACCATTACGCATCGAACAAATCAAAAATCAAAAATCAAAATAAGAAAATCAAATCGACAATCAGTAATGGAGGTATACCGTATAAAATCCATATGCTAAACCTAAATTCAAAAAAAATCGACTAAACATACAGCTCAGTTGTAGGAGTATACCTGTACATGAAGATATCACGGCCAGGTGCCAACATACGGTTGCAGAGCGAGCAAGTTCTGAGAAAAGTATTCGATGAATTATTACTGTTGATGTTGAAATCAGCTGAATTTCGCCTATGTATGGGTCTTGGTGAAGCAAATCCCATCACCTTTTGATGATTTACAACTGCATGATGATGATTTTGATCTGATGATGGAGGAAGCACGACAGATAGATCATCAAAAGAGAAGTTGGTCATACTGGTAGTCCTCTTGATAGGGTAGCGCCGCCTCTTTCCCAGCATCATCTTGGATCCTCACTTTCTCTCTCTAAGAAATGGGTTGGGAAGAGAGAGAGAGAGAGAAAGGGATTGGAAATGGAGATACAGAGTAGTCTAATAGAGTGAGAGAATGAAAGAATCAAAGAGTGGATCTCAGCCGTTGGTTTGTCAAGTGAAAGAGGACTACAAATGGTCCTTTTATATATGCCATTATTGTTGTAGTAAAACTTTTATTTGGCAATATTTTAAAGGAAAAATTACCCAGAATAATACGACCTTTCACCTATTTTTCAAGAATAATACGAACTTTCAATTAACCACCAATAATACGAACTTTGACATGTATTTTCCAGTGGTATACCTTACCTGTTTACAACCGGTTCTACAGGTCAAATTATGACCGTTGCTTCTCACAACATGTTGAGGAAGACCAAAAAAGGCTGTGCAGACATGTTCCTCAACATGTTGTGAGAAGCAACGGTCATAATTTGACCTGTAGAACCGGTTGTAAACAGGTAAGGTATACCACTGGAAAATACATGTCAAAGTTCGTATTATTGGTGGTTAATTGAAAGTTTGTATTATTCGTGGGAAATAGGTGAAAGGTCGTATTATTCTGGGTAATTTTTCCTATTTTAAATAGAATATATTTCCTCCGTCCCATTATACTTTTTACATTTGACTTTTTATGTTGTTCAATGCGTTATTTTGATCATTTATATCTTGAATTATACGCATTTAAAAATTATAAAAAATTAATATTATGAAAGTATGCGACTAAACGTTTCAAACAAGATCCGGCCGCTTGTGTATACTTTTTCTTAAACATTAGACGCAATGTATAAAATAAGCTTGAACGATGAATAGTGTCGATAACGAAAATGTAGCGATTATTTCAGAACGGATGAAGTATTAATAATGTAGTCAGATTATGCTACATTTTACTTGTTTACATTAATTAATATACATTGATTCAATCTTTTAATTATTATTTTATACTCCCTCCAATTCAACATAAATGTCCACTTTATTTCCTTTTTTGGTAAAGTCAGTTTAATTGTCAGCTTTCTATTTTTGGCAAAGACTTTTCACCTAAATACTCCACCTACCACCTTTTCAATTATTATAGTCACATAAATACTCCGCCTACCACATTTTTAATTATTATAATCACTTAAAATACCGCACTACCATTTTTCTTAATTTGCGTGCCAAACCCAAAGTGGACACTTATGAAGTATAATAAAAAGTATAAAAGTTAATATTAATAATTCATACATGGAGATAAATCAATAAGATATCATTTAATTATGTTTTCATTAACTTACAGATTTACTAAAAATAAAATACAAATAAAATTAGTAGATGAACAGTTTCCAAAAAACAATTCTTGCAAAATGTTAATTGACAGAGTGAGTAAATTAAATATCAAGTTCTAAACGGGTATTTGAGAGTAATTTGGTTCGGGTTTGTTGTTTATTAGGTAGAAAAAGATCAAAAAGACAAGTTACAAACTATTATAAGACACTTTTTGATTTTGACTTAAAATATATGTTTTAGGGGCTTAAAACTTGTTAAATGCCATTTACAACACTTTTTTTTTTATTTAACCAACAAATATATAAGAATTAATCTAACTTGTCATTCAGTGATAGGTATATAAAAAATTATTTATCCATCGCTCTTTTTTATTTTTTGGTTATTTAAACAGTAAAAAAGTTAATTTTATTAAACAATCAACAACTATTCTTACCAAATCAACCTATATTTTCAGTTATCAGCAAATCAAATGAGCTAAGAACTACTTCATCTCCAAAAAAAACTTAAATTTCATAATTAAATCGCTCGAAATAATTAATAAGATGGTACTCTTTGCATTGTCTTTATAAAACTACTAGAATTTAAGATTATTTATTTATTTAATTTTGGTACAAAATAGCAAAAGAACGAAAAACAATAATAAAATGGAAGAACAATATGAATGCCAAAAATAAAAATTTAGTTTCTAAATAATTAAGATTATAAAAGTAAATATGATCATTCACAACTTATTCATGACTTCAAAAGGGTAGCAAAACAAATCCAATGATATAAAAAATACATAAAATTAATTTAAAGATACAAAGAACGTATAAACTCAAAATATTTAGTTATCAACAATTATATTGCTAATTGTAAAATTGTTAGTATAATTCTACTTATATTGTTCCTCTAGTTGATCCAATCATAAATAAATAAATTTGTGTAGAATTGCAAAAAATTAAGTCTTTAACGGCCCGTTTGGTAGTCAGTATTAAATAGTGGAAATGGTAATAAAAAATTAGTGTAATTTGATGGGAAAATCTCATGACAAGTTTAACGCGTTGCTTGTTTTATTTCATTCTTCTTATTTTTTCACAAAATTAATTCCATTACATTACCACGTGGAGAAGTGGTATTAGATGGTAATGAAAAATTGTGAATAAAAAAACAATTTAATGTTCAACTTTTCATTACCATGGGACTTGGTAAATTTCACAAAAATTTACACTAAAATTTATTCCCAATACCATCATTTAATACCGATAACCAAACGGGCCGTTAATTCTTTGTTTGTATTGTCCATCCATTTACATTGCAAAATATTTTTGGAAGCATCTTTCTCAATGACTTAAATTTAAATTTATATACCGGCCTCTGTCACGATGAGAATAATTAGTTTGTTTTGTGCAATTTGTACACTTTAATTTTTTTATAAGTTTCACTTTCATTCTTTTTAATTGATTCAGTTATTTATATATTTGTCTTGTTTTCGAAGACAGAGAAAGTATATTTTAAAAAACGTATGCACATAAGAAAAAAAATACTTCTTTCATTTTGAAATACTCGCATCCGATTGTTATATGTTGGATTGTGACATTTTATATCAGAAATATTACAATCAATAGCAAGTATAATATTGAAACGAGAGGTAGAGTATACTAAATTTAGAGAAATATGCATATAGGCAAAGTATAGTAACTGAGAAAATATAAAATAAAATAATAGAAACAAAAAAAGAAAATAAAACAAACACCAAGGTAAATACTTTGTCTTCATATAGGCAAAGTGAAAATGACTTTTTGGTTTTGAAAATATATATATATATATATATATATATATATATATATATATATATATATATATATATATATATATATATATATATATATATATATATATATATATATATATATATATATATATATATATATATATATATATATATATATATATATATATATATATATATATATATATCATCCTACCCAGTATATCCCGTTCATAGAAAACTATGAGCAGGGTCTGGGGAGGAAAAGTACGGCGGCAACTCATACCCGTGAAAGAAAGTACGACCAAAAGGAGTCCCCTAGCTTCAAGATGATAAAGATACGTACCTGCCTCGTGGAGTGAAAATATATATATATACCATTCTTAATGCCTATTTACAATATTCAAAAAAATATATAATGGGTCGGCCTTAGTGATGGTCTCTCAAAGAGACCGTCTCTCGCAAGAATTTGTGATTCCGAATTATATTCTTAATAATAATATACGTGAGAATATTATTTTTTTTTTTGTCATTCTACTAGAAAAATGCCTTGAAAATAAGTATATGGGAAAAATTTACATATACCACAAATCCAATGATATAAAAAGATAAATGTGAGTTTATTTACGAAGCAATATAAATGAAATGTTCCAAACACCAAAAAATTGGTACTAAACTAATGACTTAGATGAAGCAAAAATTCTTAAAAAAATTTAGGTCATATTTATATTATATGCTTTCAAAAATTAGGATCTAATCTATAAATAAATAATAATTAAACTAAATTAAAAATAATAAAAAATTAGCTCATGCATTGGTGGGTGCACCGACTTTTCGTACATTCGAATCGTCATTATCATCATATCCAGTGTGTTCGGCTCATAGAATTCCGGTGCACTAGAGTGTTATATGGAAAATATGGATTAATTTGTCGTTTTTGGTAATTATAGGAGAGCAGGTGGGACCTTTACGGACAATGCATCCAATCAATAGCTGTTGCCTCTTGTACATCTTATTTTGGACTATATGGAGTACTTACTTCTACTCCATTCGGTCTGAAATAGTCGCTACATTTCGATTATGTTCACTATTCATCGTTCAAGTTTATTTTATATATTATGCTGATGTGTAAATATGAATATATTCAAGTGGGGTCTTGTTTCAATCCCCTAATCGCATACTTTCAAAATATCAACTTTTTATAATTTTTAAATTTGTATAATTCAAATTTCAACGTATAAATAAACAAAATAACGTATTGACATGCGTAAAAAGTGAAATATAACAAGTATAATGGAATATTTTAATTTTCTAATTAAATATCAAAAATGAAAAAGTTTAATTTCCAATATCGGTTTATAGTTTGTACTATGAAATTACTTTCACTTTTTATTAATTGGTCTCATTAAATCTTTATTTTTTTAATTTTCATCTATATTTAAGTTGTACTTTCATCGCATTTACACATTTATTTCATTTCCTCACCAAATATTACTCTCTTCGTTCCTTAAAGTTGTTCCCGCATGCCATAAGGAATATTGAAGAAAATTAAGGAAAATATAATCTTTTAAATAGTAAATATATAATTTATTGAATTATAAATTTAATTTTAGTAAATTAAATTAAAAAAAATAGAATCAAATACATATGAATAATTTACTTATATTTTTGTATTCCCACTAAATGCCTATGAGACAAATTTAGTAACAGGACAGAGGTAGTATCATCATGTAATATACATTAAGATTAAATATTAGGTATTCGAGTGGAATGACGAATTAAAGAAAATCGATAACATGTTATTGATTTTTGTTAGAATTATTGATAATATTAGTAATAACAGTATTATTTTAGTAAATCGATTTGACATGAAAAAAATACTAAAAAGTGCTTAAATACTAAAAAGTGCTTATATATATATATATATATATATATATATATATATATATATATATATATATATATATATATATATATATATATATAGGGTCAAGTTCCAGTGAGAACCAAGCTTATATGAGAACCGTGAGAACCAATCGCCTTGCTAAAAATGTGTTACTTTTTTATAGAAAATGTGTTACTTTTGTACAAAAAAACGTTACTTTTGTTTAAAAGAAAAGCTGTTACTTTTTAGCATAAAATGTGTTACTTTCAGAAAAAAATATTTTTTTCAAAAAAATAAAGTAACACGTTTTTTTCGAAAAGTAACACATTTTTATGTAAAAAGTAACACCTTTTTCTGTGTTTTTTTCAGAATTTTTTTCTTAAAGTAACACATTTTTGCCCAATAGTAACATAAAATACAGTAACACCTTTTTACCCATAAGTAACACCTTTTTAGTAAAAAGTAACACTTTTTTGTAAGGCTGATTGGTTCTCACGGTTCTCATATAAGGATGGTTCTCACTGGAACTTCTTCCTATATATATATATATATATATATATATATATATATATATATATATATATATATATATATATATATATATATATATATATATATATATATTATAATTGGCCAATTAAATATTATATATTACTCCATTAGTTTTTCACAAATAGTGAAGTAATCAAAGAGATTACAATTGAAGTCCTAAATGGGTGGTATTTAAAGTGATCGTCAGATGGATAATACTTTGAAGTACTACTCCTCTATAGACAAGTCAAGTCATGCATCAAAGATTGTCATCCGATTACTACTCGTATGATTCGTATTTTTTATGCATATAAGCACGTTATTGAAATCCTAAATGAGTAGTTCTTAGAGATCAACAAATGAATAATACTATAAAGTGTTCCTTCTCTACGAATCAGTAAAGCCATGCATCAAATGTAGTACACAACTTCGATTACTACTCATATAGCTCGTATTTTTGTATACATATAATCAGATTATTGAATGTTAGATAGTTATTAATTAAAATTTCGCTAGTCACACTTAACTTGTCCTGCAAGTTGCAACCTATATAACTCGTAACCCGTCTTTAACCCACATTTGGCCCGCCCGCCCACCCGCCCGCCCGACCATTAACCAAGTCTACCTAACCCATGGCCCAGGAAAAAAACTTTGTCTTCCGACCTTAATAACTAATATATAAGTCTTAATGTGAAGCATAAAAAAATTAAAAATTGAAAAAAATAAAAAAAGAAAATTGGGGTGTAGATCATTCTACACAAGAGAAGGGAAGGGCGCAGGCAGGCTTCCTCCATTTTCAGTCTTTACAAAGAAGCTCTGAATTTAACCCACACGATTTGGTATTTACTTCTTTTCAGTGATTTTTTTCAATAATTTAAAGTTGTGTCGATTAAAATTAGGGTTTTGAATTTTGTAATGATGCTGTGTAATTGGCTAATTGCTTCTCCATTTTACTCATTACGGATGCATGTTCTCTCATCCCAGTAAACTTTTTGTCTTATAAGTTTGAAGAAATGTTACATTGGATTATAATTAGGGTTTAATTTTAGTTTTGATTTTACTTTGCTTCTGGTAGTTTTTGAGGATTTGAAATTGGTATATTAAATGGTATTTGATACAGATTCAAACTCAATTTAATCGATTATCACTGAGTCATACAATTGTATTTTGACTTCATTGATAGTTTCTAGTTTCTACTATTAGGGTGTTTGTCACCCAAAATTAGCTTTGGTTTTGGGAACCCAACAATCCAAAGGTGGTTGTGATCCTGTAATGATCATTGGAGTTTGGAGAGTGAGTAAAAGTTTCTAAATCTCCTCTATTGTACTAGCATTATACTTTTATGGTGTTCAATTCAAGGCTTCAAGCTTGATTCTTTCACCAAAGTTGTGAGGAGTTCCAAGATTTGGAAAATATCTCTTTGTTTGTGGCCTGTGGGTCATAACATCATCTTCACATGATGTAGGAAGTAGAAACAGTTGTGTACACATCCATGATTATGATATCGGGTCGTATAATTGGATTAGAGATCAAATCGGAGGGCACTACATTGTGTCTTTGACGTGAATGGAATGAGCTAACAAACATTGTGTGTTTACTGTACTAAAACAAAATCTAGGTACTCTTGGTCCATGTATTGTACATTGTAGTTTTTCCGTCATTTTGAATCACAAAGAAAGTTCGAAGAATTGTACGAGTCTACATAACATCAGTCATCGAGTTATAGTCTCACTGGATTTATAACCACTTTTTTTCTCTATGATTCTTGGTTTTTTGATTGCTAACTTGATCATAAAGTAGTTTTTAGTGTTTCCCAACTTACACTATTTTTTGCCTTTTGTCTCGGATGATTCAAATCTCTTCCTAAGAAGCAAAGTTATACATGGCTCAAGTTAGAGACGCTTTCATTTCGTGAGTATTTTTCACAAAAGCAGACTTGTAGGGAATTGGTTTGGGATGGCCACAGTATGATTTTGCATATATTGTGGGCATATCTAATATTCCCCTCATTGTCATTATCGGTAACAATCTCTAGGGGTTAGAGGGAGTATTAGTGTATTCTATCAAGGAAACAATACGACCTTTTTCAAATTTAGGAAATGATTCATATTTGTACATCTTGAGTTTGTGAACTGATATTATCTATGCTTTGGAAATAAATTAGTGCCATACTCCTTCGTCCAACTCAATTTGCCACATTTCGGTTTTCCATGTGAGATTTTAATCTAAATGTTACAAAATGAGCGGGGACAGAAAATATTTGAAGATTGAACCTATGTGAGAATTTTCTACTTGATGCTTTTAGATAGTGGCATGTAAGCGACTAAGGCCATCGTTATGACTCTTGTACAGCATTTGTTTTTCGGAGCAAATTATACCTCATATAAAGAATACCATGGGAGGTACCGGCGGACAAAGGCTTTCAGGGTTACAGAAGGAAGTCCTGAATCTTTACAGAGGTTTTCTGCGAGCAGCTCGTTCTAAATCACCTGAACACCGTCATCAGATCGAATCAATTGTGTCTGAAGAGTTCCACCGCAATTCCAAGCAAATTGATCGTAAGAATTTTGTTTACATAGAATACTTGCTTCGACTTGGTAAAAAACAGCTTGATCAACTCAAGAGTAGTGATATTGTCAGATTATCATCCATGAAGGTTGGAGGGGATCAGACTAAAGATCCATAGGTTTGAATCGATTTTTTAGATAAATGCTATCCGAACGGCTGAACCCAATAGGCTTTGATAAGTAAGAACCATAAAGCCCGCGAATATTTGGCATGTGTTTGGAGATGTTTTTGACCTCGAAATTCCAGAACGTGCAACTTTGATTGTAAGCAGTTGACAGTACATAAAAGTATAGATCCTTAGTGTCATAAATGTTTTATTTCCCTCCCCGTTTCCTCGGTCAAGTCAAAATGAGTAACATTGCTGCAGATTCGTCTCGCAAAATAAGGGCGAAATTTTTGCATTAGTCTGTTTATTATAATTGCATATTTAGGGCTGAACTGCACTATCACATTTATTCATTAACTGTTTATTAGTGATGAAACCAAACTGGACTGAATTGTCCAGGAGTTCATTGGCAGAGTACCGAGTAATACAATCTTTTTTTCTTTGTTCTAATAAGCTAACCTTTGAAATGTTTTCTCTTTGTATGAATTGGGCTATTTAATCCATATATTTGATGTGTCTCTCGAAGAGGTTGTCTCTCGTAATAATTTGTGATATTTATTTGAAGAAAATTTGAAATGAATAAGATTATTTATCAAAAAAAGCATACAATAAGATTTGCACTTAGTAAGTGCGAACAGCCTGAACCTAAGGTTTGCGGATTACACGCTTAATTTTGGAATAAGTTTGATTCTGATCTTATTATATGCTTTTTTTTGATAAATAATCTTATTTATTTTAAATTTTCAACGAAACCTGGGCATATTTAACATGCTGAAATTTGTGTAAAGCATCGTACAGTTAAATTGTTTTTTTATTTATTTATTTTTCATTTGAATATAAACTAGTTATTCCAAAGTTAGGGTCCAATTGGGAGAATAATGGACAAATCATACTCGTGCCCCTCCAATAAATAGGCGAGAAATGCGCACATTTAGATTATCCCCAATTATAGGTTCCTCCAATTATATTTTAATGGTGTACAATTTGTTCCATTCCTCAAAATTTCTTTTTTTCTTTCCTCTTCCCCTAATTTTAAATTTGCGTTTGATAACAGTGTAATGTAAGCATTGCTGATTTGCAAGGTGTTGTGAAGAAGTTGGTGAAGGCAGTGAGTTTGTATTCTAGGTCCATTTAAAAATTTTAGGAAAACAATGCTTTAATAGTTAATAGTTATGATATAATCAATGTTTCGCCCAAACCTCTAAAATTTCAGGGTCGACCGTGAGTGGGTGTGGCCTTGTGGATGTTCATTGGAACTGTAGGCAGTTAAACATTAGAGATAATAGGTGAGACTTGAGAGGAAAGAAGAATGCACGTAAGGAATTACATCACGTATACCAAGCCCTTAACGACCATCTTGTCTAGCCTCATGGAGTGATAAACGGAGTTCGACTTTTTTGTTTGGCCTAATTGAGTCATAAATGAAGTCCGGCAATATTAATAATCAACAGAACAAGACTCGAAAAGAGCGTATCATCATTATAAGCAATCTGCAGTAGGTTACATCAAGCCGCGTATAGCAGCTCAGCAATGGATTTTGAATTGCAACAATGGGAAACCTGTGTTACTATGACCAGGAAAAAGCATCCTGCACCAAGTTATTCCAATTCTTTCGGGTGACATTTTCAGTTCCGACGGATTGGTATTATTTTTGGCTCCACAAATACACATTAAGGAACATAAAGTTGAGGGCAACCAAAATCACATATCCTACAGACGCCATCTCAAATATCACGAAGAAACAACTAGAAGTTACGAATTACATCGCCTAGGTGCAAACATTTATTAATTCTCACAATTAGCTAGAGTTGCATGAAGTAACTAAGATTGGTTACATGCTATCCATACATTTTTCCCTCGATGTTGTTTCAGTTCAAATGCCGACATGCCATGCTTAGGTTTATATACGTATCTGTCTGCTTTCGTCTGCTAACTGAAATTCAAGCATCCGATTTAGATGGCTTACGAAGAACGGGAATCTGCAAGTAAAACAACCACATGCTCTTGTCAAGCAAGGTTATAATCACGCAGCCATAAAAAAGGAAAAACAAAAAACATAAGTAGGCACACCAATGAAGCACTTGAAGATTCAAAATGCTACTCCTATGTTGTAAATTGTAATTACAACTCTCAAACAGTAATTCGGGCAAACAGCCAGTATTATTCTCTTTCAACCTGAAGATTCATATTACTTGGCCCAGTTCACTTAACAACTTGTCGGAGAATTATTCGGCAAGTGATTTTTCATCGAGGCTAAACAAAAAGTTCAGTATGCTTTTTCGCCCCTTTTTCGTAGCATAACTAGGTTTTGAGAGATGAAACAATTTCAATAATTGAGCGGCCAAAAAGGTTTGACAGTTTTAATACCTCAATGCCATGGGGGCCTATCCGATTTCTAGAGATGAAGTTGAGGATGAGTGTCGCAAATTCATCAGGGACATCCTCCTGCATAAAAAAAATAAACAGTTCTTACATCTATTTCCATAATAGTCAAAACTCAAATCACAAACATTATTAGTTTTGGACCTGAATGGCATGCCCGGTGTGCTTGACTACCACCATCTGAAACTTGCCTTGCATTTGACCTATAGTGAGAGTTCTGTAACAGAGCATGGAACAGTTTCAGTTATTCACCTCAAAACTTCCATTAGCACACTTAAAAGAACACATTTCCATAATGGTCATTATAGTATAAATGCTAACTGTTGAGATTGCGGTAACAAACACGGTGATATTGCTGGCATCAATGGTAACCATGTTTCAATCTAAAGTAGAATGAAGAATCGAATGAACTTTGATATGAAAGAATCAGAATATATCCTGAAAAGTTAGAGATCCAAATAATTCCTCACAAGAAGAAGAAACTAGACTAAAGTAATTACTTGAGAAGGCATGAATGTGTTACAGATTAGAAACAGAAGGTACTGAAAAGTGGTGTTTCCACTTCTCGTTTTAGATGCAACAAAACTCTAGTTCATTAGCCATGGCAATTAAGGCTAGGTCATCATGAGAAAGACAGAAAACATCAAGGTGAGTCTTAACCTAGTCAAAAAGATAAACCCACCAGAAAGAATATCAAAAACTTAGGTTTTCTTTCGATAATTCTTTTCCCTATGTGGAAGATATTTTTCTGAAGCAGCAATACTTGCCCCTTTTTCTTCCCAAATTGAGATGCAGCAACAAACAAATTGCATTCAGTTCCATAAATCTTTTCCCAATGTGGAAGACATTCAGAAAAGCTGGATTTTATAGGGTGGGAATTGCAAGCTAGACTAGCTTGAAAACCTCACAGTTAGTAGACGATAATTTGTTCAAGTTCTAAAGATAACAAATTGAACTTTGATATCTCATTTAAAACATGAATCCTTTTATTTGTTTCCTCAAATTCTAAATATCCAAAAGTCAATATAGGAGGAAACATTATTCATGCTCTTGGTTTCAAATTACATATAGTTAAAATTTATAGCTGGAAGTGCACTAAATTTAATACAGCATTGCAAGCCCTTTGAGCACTCGCATGATGTGTTGAGTGTATAAAATTCAATCTGTTGATTGAAGTACCCAAAGAGTATTGGCAAGTGATATTTAGTGCCTTGCTTTCATAAGTGTTACCAACTTTCTTCCTTTGCCAGATAAAAAGAATTTTTGGTCAGAGGAAACAAGAAATTTCAATCCGCAAAATGCAAAGTTCCACTGGCTTAAATAGGAACCCTAGTACCAGCAAATGCATCCCTACAATTTATTGAAGCCAAACTTACTCTTTGACCATGAGAAAAACAGAGCCACATTCTATGAGAACCCTCCACAATCACTTGCCATTGGAAAGAAATGCATCGACACTGACTTCAATTCTATCTCCTATTAGCCGACAAAAAGGATATAGATCTCATACATAAAGTCTAGGTTGCACCGCTTGGGTACAGGGAAGAAAATGGATACAGGGATAGAAAACAGAAAAATATAGCGGGTACAAATGACGATGAAGAGAAGTAACTTGTCAGGGAACATTGTGGGTATGGGGACAGGCATAAATGAAGTACCCATGCTACATAGCATAAAGCTCCCACATAGATGTATATATTAGAAAGAAACACAAAAGAGAAACAACGGTGAAGAAATAACAAGATTTTCCTACAGCAACATATGCGTAAAGAAAATCATTTACCGATTCAAGACTAACCTACTCAAAGTTAAGATGTTTTTAGCCTTACTTTCATCTTGAAGATCAAATCGGTTGGTTTTTATTATCTTTCTTCTTTCCTTTTTTTCTTGTGGAGTTTCTATGCTCCAAATGTTTTCACGTGTCATGACAATAAAATGCGACAAGACGTCTTCTCATCCCAGCCAAGAAAGTTTGACATGAGCTTACTTCAATTTTCAAGCTACTCCTAATGGCACCTTGGAAAAGCAAAGTGGTAAAGGGGAATACATTCTTGAAAATTTTTCCAAAAAAAAAAAAAAAAAAAAAAAAAAACTCTTCTGCCTATCCAATCTCTTGGGAATCTTTGCAATCACTTTGCCTCCGAATATCATGCCTAAAACATTCAAAGATCATCCCTAAAGAAGGCTTGAAGAAACTTTAATAGAAAACCTTCTAAACACAACCTGCTGAAGGAGCAATATTTCTAAGAGTAAGCAGTTAGCACAAGCCTAAACTAACAAGTTGTGAGTTCAGTCTCTTATAAGTTCACCATCTTCCCCTGTAAACTGGAAACTGAAATGCAACTAAAATAAATACTGACAAGCATGCTAACACCAAACTACATTTAAAAATAGTCATCACTGAAGTTCAGCTGAAGAAAACCTGTCAAGTCTATCTGTGTCTGCCAATAACAGAAGCTTTGGGACAGGAGATGATAAAAATTTATCTGAAAGGCCGACATACCTGCAATAGGAATCGGAAGTTTGGAACACAATATTCAATCATTACCCATATAATCAAATTAAAGAGACAGTGTGCAAAAAAACCTTAAATATATCAGTTCAATACTTGAAACTTGGGTGAAAGGATCAATTATGTTTAGTAATTAGGAGCAGCAGACAAAAGGCATTCGAGATACAATAGGACTTTTAGAAAGACCAAACAAAGAATGATTTTACTTCCTACACAAAGTTATAGCATAGCATGACCTTCAGCCTCTCTTGTAGAAGGTGAGCCACGTTTTTCAAATCATAATGTCTGCTACTTGGTATCATTCGAATTCAACCTCTTTGCTATCACTAACAAGGGCAAGCTTGCGTGCATTTGACCACCAAATCCTGCCAAGGTAGAAGCCTAAGTGGGAGTCATTTACACTGTGTTTGGATAAAGAGTTAAAAGTGGAAGGAACAGAATGGAAGAGGAGTAGAGAGGGGACGCATAGGAAGCGGAGAAATTAATGATGGAGTACCCCTTATTTGTTTAGAAAAGGAAAGGGAAGGGAGAGTATAAGAAAAGATGGTCAATATACCATCTTCTTTCCCAATCTTGTTATGAGAGATTTGATTGTAAACAAAATTAAGGACTTATGCTCTGTTCGATATGGTGAAAATAGAGTGAAAGGAAGGGAAGAGAAATGGAGGAAAGATATTGCCCTTGTTTATGGATATAAGGGAAATAGAGAGAATGAATTTAGGGGGAACTCCTTTATGTTCTATACAAAATAAATCCTTAAAATTGAAAAGATTCTAAAGGAAAACACATCAATCTTCCTTCCTTTTCTCTCTCCTACTCTTCCCTTCTTCCCTTTCATTACCTGCCTAAAATGTTATCTAAAATCTTAAACCCTCTAATCCCTCTGCTCTTAAATTGGTATTATATCCCTCCAAATTCTTCCCTTCCTTTTTCTCCAAGTCCCTTAATCCAAACGTGGTGTTAATGGTATTGGGGTAAATAAATTGATGGGTTTCAAGATTTAACGGTGACATAATTAAAAATGATTAGCACGGCCCATAAGATTGTGTCAGACATCAATACTCATTAGCTTGAACTAGATGGCGCATAAAAGTTGATGTGACATACAAAGATGGACATGCGATTCGTGAGGTTATGCATCTTGTAACAAGGCTAAGTCATTTAGTCAGAAAGTCTGAACTTATGAATTTAAATATACAGCAAATAAAACTTACATTCAAATTAGGACTATAAGAATTTAGGTATTCACAATATAAAAGCATCGTCAATGTTGATATAACATTATATATAAAAAAAACCAGCCCAATTCCCAAATATGGAAGTGAATGTGAAAGCAGAAGTTTAAACAAAACAAGACCATTTTTAAAAAGTTATAAAATTGGATCGACCACTTAAGGTGAGCCCCATCAAAGCCTTTGATCCGACCATAGAAACAGGCTTGAACCTTTATTCTTAAAAACGGAGCTGATGTTTAAAGGCTTGGCTCAATATAGAAAATAACAGCATAACAGTAAAAATTTCTCTTTTATTGAATTACTCCAACACAATCAAAAAAACGACAAACTTGTTCCTTCACTTCTCTTATTTCTCGTGAACAATTACCAATTTCTCTTTTTCCCTCCGACAAACTCTTTTCTCGCCTCCCCCTCCATTTTTCTCTCTCTTCTCTCCCCTCTCCAAGTCAAATAGCATTGTTCGTCTGTTCTTGGCAGCTTGTAGAGTAGCAAAAAAATTATATGATATGAATCAATCGCAATAGTTTGATTCTTTGGTCGTTTATTCACTTCAATATTATTTTGCGGTCAAACATCAACTTTTCTTCCCTTGCATTTCTTTTGTTTCTCACTTCTAACCCTGTTATTTAACCATTATACTAAACACATTTATGACTTCCAAGTACCAATATACTCTATACACATTGCCTCAACAAAAAAAAAAACATTTAAAAACAAAAATCAATGCAAAACATCATGTGCAAGAAAATCATCCATAGTTCCATAGAAGTACCCCCTTCAAACAAAAGTTCACACATCCTCAGTCCCTGAGGTGTACCTGACACAGTTGGCCAAATTAAAAAGAATTAACTTCAGCTAACTCTTTTTCAAACTATACTGTGTCTTCAGTTACATTTCTTTAGCTAACCCTGAGAAGTCTACAAAAAAGTCACCTGAAAAAACAGGGGTTGAGATTTTGTAAAAGAGAGGAGAGCACTAGTAAGCAAATATACTCCATCTCCTTCCTTAAACATACCTTTAGGCTTCATTATCCTGCTTCAATTCTTAGTTGCGGTTATGTGAGTAAGACAAGGTTCGTATTAAAGTTAGAATCATCACAGAAAGAGCACCGCGGAGATAGAAATTGATATGCTACTTCACATAGGATGAAATGCACAAACTATAACAAATGAACTTTAAAACAGGAAGATTTGATATTTCAAGCATAAAAACTCCATACCAGCTTCGCCAGAATTTTTCTGTTTCTTCGAGACCCTCTTGGGCAACGTAACTGCACAGAAGTTCAAGTGCCAAATCAGCAAGTTAGACAACAAAACTTTTAGGCTTATAGCACAAAAAATCAAACTTCCATACATAAATATTTTAATTCATGTAGCTTATAGACATAAAAACAATCTCCTTTCCTTATGTGATATATTTTGTGGTCGCTGACTAAAGGACTGTTCTAATCATCTTAAACTTTACTTATTTTTATATAATCATATCAAATATCAAACAAAATAAAGATTCAGACTGGACCTAGCCAAACTCACCAGATCTTATTTCAGAAAACTTGCAAGTTGCAACCATTATTGTGGTTTCTAGCCAGTAAGATCTTATATTTTAAATGAGACCAAACTAGACCAGGATAATCAAGTTCAAGACTAGAGTCCAACTATCAAAATGAAAACTCAGGAAAGACAAAGACCGTCAACCATCAAATCATTGTCAGTTATAATTACTACATCTCTACCCAGGGATTGGAAGCTCTTAACTTGAGCTCCCATTTTTTTTCAAGCCAATTGCAAGGGGAATTTTAAGATCGATATAACCACTGAATATTTTTGGGTTTTGTGGTATTACCGTGTATAATAATAGCCACGAAATGAATGCTACTTCAGTTTCATAGAACGGAGATTCAAGTATGAAATTTACTAATTAAAAAATCATGCATTTGCACTCTTTATCAAAGTATCACAGTCACCCATATCCAGTGTTCATAACTAGGTTGGATCAACGCCAATGAGGTATACATGGCAAGTTCAAGCACTTCAAGAGAAGTCACTGAAAGTATATTAACTCAAATGATGCAGCTTTAGAATCTAATTACATATCAGTAGACAGTAAAGGCTGGGTTACTTGAACTCTTTGATTCACCTCACTGTGTCAGATCCTAAAGAACTCAACACCACAATGATGATTTCGACTTTAGACAGTTTATTTCAGACTAAAATCATGGAACTTTTCATAGAATATACGAGAGTAAATAGGCAATTCATAAAATAACTTTCATAGATCTGTTGATGCCCTACGGGAGTCATCATAATCTTTTGCATGTTTAAACATAATCAGGTTTTCTGCTATTTTCTTTCAGTTGATCCTCCAAACAAAATCTTTTCAAAAAAAATAAAAAATCCTCCAAACAAGATTGTCCAGAATCCGGAATTTGATCCTACTTAGAACCGATAGTAAGGCAGGATCAGAACAATTATCAGGTGGTGAAATCCTATGTATAGGCTAAAAATAGGAAAAATTACCTAGAATAATCCAATCTATTCGTGATTTTCCTACAATAATCCCATCAATTGATTAACCATGAATAATCCCAACTTTTAGGGGTATTTGCTAAGAGTAAACTTGGGTAACCCGATGACCTTCTATAGTAGGTAATTCAACAAAAAAGTAAAATGAAAATTAATTTAAAATTAGAGAAAAATTTTAAAATTTTACATAAAAATTCTAAATAATAAAAAAAAACATAAATCTTTTTTACCATTTTTGTAATATTTTTTTCGACATTTTATTTTAATTTATCTTTTTAAAAAAAAAATGAAACTTGTTATAGCAAGTCATCCGATAACCGGGTTTACTCTAGGAAAATACCCCTCAAAGTTGAGATTATTCATGGTTAATCAATGGGTGGGATTATGGTAGGATAATCATGAATAGGTTGGATTATTCTAAGTAACTTTTCCTTAGAAATATTACAATAATTTTCCATATAGTCATGTCCATTTTGGAAGTTTTTTGCAGTAAAAATGATTTTTTTCTGTATATTTCAAGTTACTAAAAAGGTATTACAAAAGACAAATAATTGATTTTTAAAAAGTTTAAATCAATAATATAAATGGTTTACTTGCATTATTATTAGCTGTAGTGATTGTTAATTTAAAGACAACATGTTAACTAGTAAAAAACATTTAATAATCAGTTAGTATCTATCAAAATTCAAAGTACTATTGTAGGACCGTAGGATCGTAAAATCCAAACACTCAAAAACTTTGATCCAATTAGGTTCATAAGATCCTACTCACATCAAATCTCACTTGACATTCTGATAGGTCGAATTTTTTGAATTGTGTGATCATAAGATCAGATCATCATTTCAACAAACATGATTACTACAATGTAGCATCACAATAACACAGGAAGACATAACTACACCCTAGTAAATAGCATGTAGGCACCTTTTCATTTATTAGCAATTAGCATACAACTTTATCTTTCCTTTTTTAAGCTGATCAATGAAACATGCAATCATTTTTTCTGCTGGAGGAATAGAAAGCAAGTGTCATGGATCCAGCTGCACCAAGGCCCATAATCCATCACACTTACGCAAGAAAAGGGAAACACTAGAAGTTTGTAATTGTGCTTTTCTGGAGGAAAGAATCTTTTCTGTTATAGTTTTGCTGAGCTGTACTTTTTGGCATTTTCTAGACATTTTGTACTTGCTTTAAATAGCCTAGAGGGAGAAAGATCTTCTTATGCTTGTAATACCTTTTTGTAGTACCATTTTGGGGGAGTTACTGGACCACTCTAAGAGTCCAGGAGAGTACACTGCTCTCTAGTATAATAATACAAGCATTCCACTATCATCCTTGCCTAATTTCTTTCTTCTTTCTACTGTTATTTGCTACTGTTTTCATTGCTCTCTTTTCTTACTCTCTTTCTGTTTCAGCACTGGTATCACCATCACAACAGTGGTATCAGAGCACTTTCCTGATCGAACATGGCGCCCACCCAGACCAATACCTCACGTATTGAGATTCTGGAAGAAAATGTCCTAGCATTACAAGCTTCCGTTCCTGAAATGCAAGAGGCTCTGGAGAATAGAATGACTGAAATGATGCAACAAATGGAGGTAAACCAGTTTAAACTGAGTGTGGAGTATAGTCAAAAGGTCGAAAGCTGCTTGCAAGGTCAGGAGGACCTAAATAATACCATGAAATTGTTAATGGCTGAGGTAAAAAATATGGGTGCAAAAATAGGGAACCAAAGTGAGGGGAATGTAACCCAGCAATTTTCGATTTCTAGAGAAAATATTATGGGGGAAAATTCGAGATTCACCAATATCGGGTCCGACCAAAGGAGGAGGCAAGAAATACCTGTTGAAAATGGGGAAGAAAACAATGGCCACTGGAAGCTGAGGCGACTTGAATTTCCAATATTTACAGGGGAAGATCCGGAGGGTTGGATAGTGAAGGCGGAGAGGAGCTTCGACTTTTATCATATGTCGGAGAAAGAAAAAATAGAGGCGGCGGTGGTCGGATTAGAGGGCGACGCTCTCCATTTTTTCAGGTGGGAACACCGGAGGAAACCTATTACGAGCTGGCGGGTGTTGAAGCGTTTGATGCTGCGTCATTTTAGGGCGCGGCGAGGAGGTTCTTTAATGGAGCGTTGGTTGACTTTGTGGCAGGTGACGGATGTGGAGGATTATGAGCGGAGATTCATAAGAATGGCGTCGAATGTGGAGGAAGAATTTAGTGAGGAGTTTTTGATTGCTAATTTTATCAAGGGGCTGGATGAAAGAATTCAAGTTGAGTTGAGGTTAATGGAGCCTGCAACAATGGAGGAAGCCTTAGATTGGGCTATTAAAATAGAAGAGAAATTGGAGGTGAATGGACAGCTGTATAAAAGTGGTGGACCCAGACTTTCTCAACCCTTGACACCTACCCAAAGCAAAACATACACCTACCATAAAACAAATACCCAAACTAACCCTCCCTATTATAATAAACCCACATCTCACAAAAACCAGTACCACAATCCACACCCACAAAATTACCCACCCCGCCATGAAAACACCAACCCCACTCGACGATTAACCGAAAAGGAATTTCAGGAGAAAAAGGCGAAGGGGCTGTGTTTCCGGTGCGACGAAAAATGGAAAATGGGCCACCAGTGCAAGCGGCGAGAGCTGAGTGTTTTGATTGTCGGAGAAGCCGACGATGAAGGGGAAGTAGAGGAGGAGTTTTTTGATTTGGAGGAAGAGGAGAACGTGGGAAATATCGAGCAGCCCGTAAGTATTTCGTTGAATTCCGTAGTGGGAATAGATAACCCGAAAACCATGAAATTAATTGGCACCATTAAAGGAGTTAGGGTGGTAGTGATGATCGATTCCGGAGCAACCCATAACTTTATATCTCCAACCTTAATCCAACAACTAAACCTACCCATAAGCACCACCGAAGAATTTGGAGTAACCTTGGGCACCGGGGAGACGCGAGTAGGACGTGGGAGTTGCCAGCAAGTTAATTTGGATTTGGGCGTGATACAAATTACAGAGAACTTCTTACCCCTGGAATTAGGTCATGCCGACGTGATTTTGGGGATTGAATGGCTTGCAAAATTGGGCACAATAGCTACTAACTGGAAAACCCCGATGATGCAATTTCAATGGCAGGGGAGTAAGGTGATCTTGAAGGGTGACCCGGCGTTGGAGAGGTCATTGATAACTTTGAAAGCCATGATGAGAACCATTAAGAAGGCAAGGGGAGGGGTTTTGGTGGAGTTGAGCCAATTACAGCAAGAAGAAGGGGTCCTTGATGATAATGTGGTTACTGCCCCACCAGAATTACAAAGCGTGTTACAACAATACGCTTCAGTTTTTCAAATGCCCACTGGATTGCCACCAAAACGCACCAAACAGCATCCCATTGTTCTGAAGGAAGGTACCAACCCCATAAATGTTCGCCCGTATCGATATCCACAAATTCAGAAAGATGAAATTGAGAGGTTGGTAGCAGATATGTTGGAGGCAGGAATAATTCAGCCCTCATGTAGTCCATTTTCGAGCCCAGTACTCTTGGTGAAAAAGAAAGACGGTTCGTGGCGATTTTGTGTTGATTACCGGGCCCTAAACAAAGAAACGGTGGCGGATAAATACCCGATTCCGGTCATTGATGAACTTCTTGATGAGTTACATGGCGCCTCAATCTTTTCGAAGATCGACTTGAAGTCCGGGTATCATCAAATACGCATGAGGGAGGAAGACGTGCATAAAACAGCGTTCCGCACACATGAAGGACACTATGAATTCCTCGTCATGCCCTTCGGGCTCACAAATGCTCCGGCCACTTTTCAGTCTCTCATGAACGAGGTATTCAGACCATTTCTTAGGCGCTTCGTTTTGGTATTTTTTGACGATATTCTTGTTTATAGCTCCTCCATGAGTGAACATGAGCAACATCTATCACTGGTGTTGGAAACTTTGGCTAGTCATCATCTTTATGCCAATATGAAGAAATGTGAATTTGGCAAATCTCAAGTAGCATATCTTGGGCACGTAATTTCGGGGAATGGTATAGCGATGGATGCTGAGAAAGTTCGAGCAATGCAAGAGTGGCCACTACCTCAAAACCTTAAGCAGCTAAGGGGTTTTTTGGGGTTAACGGGATATTACCGTCGCTTTATCCGTCATTATGCTTTAATTGCAAACCCTTTAACCCAGCAGTTAAAGAAGGATGGGTTTTGTTGGAATCAAGAGGCTACTGTGGCCTTTGAGAAATTGAAGGCAGCTATGTTGTCTGCCCCAGTTCTAGCCATTCCGGATTTTTCTTTGCCTTTTGTCATTGAGGCCGATGCGTCGGGGATTGGTGTAGGAGCTGTTCTAAATCAAAATAAACATCCTATTTCGTATTTTAGCAAGGCTTTAGGGCCTCGGGGGCAAGAGAAGTCGATATATGAAAAAGAGTTAATGGCAATTGTTTTAGCGGTGCAAAAGTGGCGTCATTACTTAATTGGGAGACACTTTGTGGTGTGGACTGATCAGAGAAGCCTTCGTTTTATATTGGAGCAAAGGGAGGTTGGCGTGGAGTATCAACGTTGGGTTAGTAAACTTCTTGGCTATGATTTCGAAATACAATTCAAACCCGGAACTTCCAACAAAGCTGCCGATGCATTCTCACGACATCCTTTGTTCACCGCTATACAATTCGATGCCCTCACTGTGTCGTCTTGCTTAGTAGATTGGGAAGTTCTTCGACGAGAAATTGCAAGTGACCAAATGTTGAGCAAATTACGAGCTGAATTGGAGACTCAAGGAGGGGAAATAGCTGGGTATTACGTCCATCATGGACAGCTTTTGTACAAAGGTCGTTTGGTAATTCCTAAACACTCTTCTATGATTGATAAATTGTTGTTAGAATATCATAATTCTGCTGTGGGGGGGCATAATGGTGAGTACAAAACTTACTTGCGTTTAGCGGAGGAGTGGTATTGGGAAGGGATGAGGAAAAGAGTCACGGAGTTTGTCCGTTGTTGTGAAGTTTGTCAAAAACAAAAAGCTTCACATCAACAACCGGCGGGTCTATTACAACCTCTACCAATTCCGGCTCAAATTTGGGAAGAAGTGACTATGGATTTTGTAGAGGCGTTGCCTAAATCCGGGGGTTTTGATACGGTACTTGTGGTGGTAGATCGATTGTCGAAATTTGCACATTTTTTGGGTTTACGCCATCCTTTCACCGCCCAAACCGTAGCTCTTTTGTTCGTCAAAGAAATCGTACGCCTCCATGGTTTTCCGGTTTCAATTGTGTCCGATCGAGATAAAATATTTATGAGCAAGTTTTGGAGTGAGCTTTTTAAGCTCCAAGGGACATCCTTGTTACGGAGTACGGCATATCATCCACAAACGGATGGCCAAAGTGAAATTGTGAATCAAGCACTGGAAACGTATTTAAGATGCTTTGTGAATGGGCAGCCCAAACATTGGGCAAAATGGCTCCACTGGGCGGAATATTGCTACAACACATCTCCCCACATGTCCATTGGCATGACTCCTTTCATGGCTGTGTATGGGCGTCCTCCACCCTCCTTACTTCGTTTGGGAAATCAACGCACCCCTGTGGATAGTTTGGAGCATGAGCTTAAGGTGCGAGATGCTATTCTTGATGATTTACGTTTTCACTTAATTCGAGCTCGCCATCAAATGAAGAAACAAGCTGATTTGAAACGTAGGGATCGCATTTTTATGGTCGGGGACTTGGTTTTCCTCAAACTCCAACCTTATCGTCAGCAATCATTGGCTAAACGCCCTTGTGACAAGCTAGCAGCTCGATATTATGGTCCGTTTGAGGTACTTGAAAAGATAGGAGAGGTGGCTTATAAACTTAATCTTCCAGAGACTTGCAAAATACACCCTGTATTTCACGCCTCCCAGCTCAAGGCAGCTCGAGGGGCTTCCTTCAATCCAACACCATTGCCTACTCAACTTTCTCCTAACCTTGAGTTGATGGTGGAACCGGAAACAGTGCTGAATGTTCGCCAAAATTCTGACAACAAACCAGAATCCACTGAAGTGTTGATTATGTGGAAAGGGCTGCCTGCATCCGAAGCCACTTGGGAACCATATACTCGCATCATGGATGTTTTTCCTACCTTTCACCTTGAGGACAAGGTGGATCTCAATGGGGGCGGTATTGTCATGGATCCAGCTGCACCAAGGCCCATAATCCATCACACTTACGCAAGAAAAGGGAAACACTAGAAGTTTGTAATTGTGCTTTTTTGGAGGAAAGAATCTTTTCTGTTATAGTTTTGCTGAGCTGTACTTTTTGGCATTTTCTAGACATTTTGTACTTGCTTTAAATAGCCTAGAGGGAGAAAGATCTTCTTATGCTTGTAATACCTTTTTGTAGTACCATTTTGGGGGAGTTACTGGACCACTCTAAGAGTCCAGGAGAGTACACTGCTCTCTAGTATAATAATACAAGCATTCCACTATCATCCTTGCCTAATTTCTTTCTTCTTTCTACTGTTATTTGCTACTGTTTTCATTGCTCTCTTTTCTTACTCTCTTTCTGTTTCAGCCCTGGTATCACCATCAAAACAGCAAGGTGACAGAAACTTCTCCAACATACTTACCATTTCTTTGAATCATCATACTTTAATGTGGCAGGGATTGACACACGGGCAGAATCAATATTTCTCAAGGAACCACTTTTGACGCTCCATTCAATCTGAATAGAATAGAGAGACATGAGATGAGAACTAAAACTTAAAAAGCAGAAAAAATGTAACAACAGAATACAAGTATGACACTGCTATTTAATGATATGTTTAACCAATCTAAGGTTTTTCTTTGATAATCTATCTAAAACAATTTTTATAAACTTACTTGTGTTCTGCTCGAAACTTACCAATAATGATAAAAACTAGACCAGTAGCTTAAGGACCAAATCCAGCAGAATGAACTTCAGAAAAAACTCAAAGTTCATTCCTACAACAATTTAGCAAGAATCATTGAAGCAAGTTTTAGCAGATACTAGCTGGTTTAAATTAGTGCATCACAATCTCTAATGATTTTGTTCATAAGATTTTCTTCATTTTAATATATGTTGTACTTCTCTCACTTTGATTCCTTTAGCGACAAACACTTCAGCAATAGAAAGAAAATTATATTTCAATGTGAAAGAAATTTCAACACGTTACTGATCTGTTGGGACAAGGCTTTGGCACTGTTTTGTATAATCTATGAGACTTCATCATTTTATCTAATCAACACTTTAACAGAGACATGAGGAATCTTTATCCAAACAAGAAACATATTTATTCTTAGTAAGTAAAGACTCGCCAAAGATGCTGAAGTATAATACAGTATAAAACACAGATATGTCTAGTTTTTGTAATTATTTTATTATTTCTGAAGGAACCTAAAACAGAATGTGGTACAAGTACACCAAGATTATGTCCATGAAAGATGCTTAGGTAAAATATGCAACTATCCAAGCAACAATATAACAAAGAATAATTGCTATTTCAACTAAATGTCTTTTCAGACGCAATATCACTTCTGTATATTTCTAGTGTCCAAAAGCTTTTAACTTATTACACACCCACTTTAGATAATATTAATGACTTAAAAACCTTCAACGAGTCAGATACTAGATAATAGGGTGGACAAGAGACGGGTGAATATAGATTGGGTGAAGCTTTTTCATAAATGTACTTTACTTTATCTCTATTATCTCAGGATAAACCTTGCTAAATCAATAAGTATTCGGGTAATTATAAAGACACCAATGCCCACTTGTAGGGACCATAAAAGCTACACTGTATTAATATTTATTAGGTCAAGTTTTTAGGTCGATATGTTACAAAAAAGGAAGCACTCTAATTTATAAAATGATCTTCTAAGATGGTCAGCTACTTACAGCTTTTTCCACGCTCGAAAAATGCTTCACTCTGCTGGATAAAATTTTTTGCATGTGGATCAATGAAGCCAAGGCTGTTCCCTTGAATGACGTGATTTTAAGTCAGAAACAAATAACAAATTCAGAGCAAGTCACACAAAAAAGTGTGTCATAACTGTCACACACCTCAACAACATCCACAACTACAAGTCCAGCCAAGCTGTGTAATATTTTCTTAGCAGCAATATGCACAGCAACAGAACCTCCCATGCTGTCACAAAATCAATAATCATATCAATGATATTATTATTTATGAAGCATACAAATTCAAATATACCATAAAATTCTGTTCATTAGTTGATGCAAAACCAGGAAGCATGTGTATCAACTAGCAAGCTATCTGATTTCTCAATTCATCTCTGAATCAAAAACAGAATCGCAAAATTTTTAAAATAAAATTAAGATTTAAAAATTTTAAAAATTTGAAATTA
Organism: Amaranthus palmeri; assembly: GCA_019776075.1. Lineage (NCBI taxonomy): Eukaryota > Viridiplantae > Streptophyta > Magnoliopsida > Caryophyllales > Amaranthaceae > Amaranthus > Amaranthus palmeri. The sequence goes on from JAAKBH010000023.1 coordinate 205,988, forward strand.
GAAGGATAGTTGAATTGTAAAAGGGCAAGGGGTGATGTTAAAAGTACTGATAACAAATATTGGCAAGCTACAATCCAAGGCATAAACAGAAAATAAAATGCTGGTTGCAAGACACATGAAATTCCCAGTTAATTACCTATTTACAAATGAATCTAAGTTAATGTATTTACAAATTCAAAAGACTAGTCAGTGCAATAGGAACCTAGCTTTTACATCAACATTTTACATGACTTTTACATCAAAAGACACAAGATGAAGAAGCCAACCATGCAGTTCTAGAACACCTACAATAATTGTAAATATAAGCAATAAGAAGCTAAGTTCATATTCAAGGGAAAACCTGTGTCCAACGAGTACAATCGCAGGGGGGGAATCTTCATACATTGTCTTTATAACAGCCAACACATCAGTGCATAAAGTCTGCAGATAAGACATGCGACTTAATTGTGTCATCAAAAGCGAGATATCTCAAATGTGGTATTGTCATGCAGAACCATAACTATCATAAGATACTGGAGAGAATATCTTAAGCTTAATCTATCAACCACCTCAATTGACAGGTCCAAATTATTATCCGTAATAGACTTTCCATGACCTCTTAAGTCCATTGACACAACCCGAACTTTATCCTTAATCTTTTTTGCTGACAATGCAAATGAAAGCCTGATCAACAAAAAGCAGATATCAGATATGCCAAGTTAAAAAAACATTTTTTTTCATAGTAGCCTTAACAAAGTATAACTTGACATTCTAAAAAAGAATAAACAACAATTTCAAATCCTTAATCTAATATATGGGGTCAATAAATGAACCAAAACAAATCAATATATGCTCTGTAGAGGAACTTGTTTTGGGAAAATAAGAAAATTACTCGATTTCTATCTCCAAAAGTTTCATCAAGATAAGCATTTTACAAAATAAAAGAAATTAAATATACCCAGAATATCCGCATCCATGCAAACAAAATACAACAGGACCTTCTGAACCAGCCTTGTATACATGAAACACCTGTTATCAAATTAAAAATAGAAAACGTATAAGGGATACAATCAGAAAATAGAAGGCATAAAGAAAAGAGTCAATTACATTTTCAGTTTCTGGTATGCAAATATCATCCTCCTGGTCAAAATAATTTGACCAATCTAACGGCGAGTATTTTTGCAAAGAACTCCTGCATTAACATATAGAATATATTTCCAAATATAAGTAAGGTAGAAACAGGCTTGAGAGGAAGAAACACACGAACACAGATTTTCAGCTCTTAAAGTGACAATGCTGGTAACTCATGAAGCAACAGCAAAAATGCCAAAGCCTTGATCCTAACATATGGAATTGGCTCCATGAACCAAATATATCAACGTAAGAGATCACCGGTATCAAAAAATTACTTAATTTGGCCATGTTTAATACTAACCTATAACTAAGAAGATCAATCCAAAGATCATCCACATATATTTTTGTCCTTCATTTGTTCCTATCTATTGTCATATGCTCTTAGAAATCTTTTTTATGTCATTCTTTACTCTTATTACCAAGTTAATCTTAACCTTACTCTTTCCTTTAAAAGCTACTCAAAGTTCTAAGCATCTAGTTTTTTAACTAAAAAATTTTTTAATCCGTTCCCTCATGATTAAACCAACATAAACGATTTTCTCGTATTTGGTCTTCAGTAACTACAACTCAAATACTCTTTTCATTTTGAATTTTACTCTTAGGGAGTGCCTATTCATTCTTATAAACATATGCATTTTTGCCCCGTACCCCTATCCATCTACAATCCACAATATGTTTCGAAAACCACCTAAAGAACTTTCCTACAAACTTAGTGGCACACCTCACTCTCATCATATTTCAATTAAAACTATGCATTTTTATACTTTACCTCTTGATAAATATCTCTTGTGAAAATTTCAGCTAATATGCTTAAACACTCATTTAAAATGAGCTCCTTTGTATCCAACTATACAACACATGTTCTAAGATCATTCGTATAAAAACAACCATTTTATATACTTCGCCTTACTTCAACTAAGAGTGAACCCTTTTGATGTTAACACGTATCTAAACATATATAGCTTAACATTAACCTTATCACTAGTTTCCCTCACTCATACGATATCATCAGACATTAAATATGAGCTCAAAGCATAACCTTCAGAACAATTGTGAAAAGAAAAACTTTGATCGCTCCTAGCCTCCTCTACATGTCATAATATATTAATATTGGTTTGTATTTCTCCATACATATCTTGGTTTATACATATATACTTAAATGCATAAAAGAAAACGTGATTTTTTACAATAATTGTTACAATGATAAGGTGACAAGCTCACATGGTTGTCCAACCAGAAAATACTAACCGAAACCATGAGATGTCCCTAAAATCCAATTTTTTACACCTTTATGATATGATGTGTAAATATAGGTTTGATAGATTTTAAAACATTTAGAGCTTAAAGGATACAATAATGATATGATGCGGCCTTGCTTTGTAACTATGCTTACTTCAGTACTTGGCATACCTTTCTTCTGTAAAGCCTACTTGACATACCTTTCTTCGTTAAAGCCCACCAAAGTACTTCTCTTAGTACTTTATCATAAACCTTCTCCAAATCAATACAAAACATGTGCAAATCTTTTTTCTAAACCTTGCAGTAATCCAATTGTAGCCTCACTAGCTGTCCAAATTGCTTTTGGAAAATACTTGTGCACCTTCTTGTGGTAGTGTTCAATCACCCTCTTCAAAAGCTTCATGGTGTGGCTTATAATTTATTAGCTTAATTTCTTGGTGTTTGAAATAGAAGAATCCTATCTATCCCCCTTTTTTGTATAGTGCTTATTGCTTATCTTCTACGTATCCGGTACTTTTTTTTTGTTATATCTTTTTAAAGAGATTAGGTAACCAAGTTAATCTCATGTCCTAAACATTTCTAAACCTCAAAAAGAAGCTTCTTCCACCTCCATTTTATAATTATTGATCTACTTTGTTCTCTTTCGCTCATTAATTGATCATATTTGATGTTTTACTTCAATGCATCTCATGGATCTCCCCCAATGTGAAATACTTCAGACTACAATTATAGAAAAACATTAAAATCACGGAATTTTTTTATTGATCTGCTTATCTATATTGAATACATCAAGCGAAAAACTCTATGGCCATTATTTGATCGGCATATATCAGTATTGAATACATCAACTGTAAATGTCACTAGTCATTAATTGATCATATATGATGCTTCAATCTTGATATTCAGGTTTCTTGATGTATTGATCAAATCAATAATATCATATTTGATGCTTCAATTTTGATATTTATGTTTCATGATCATTGATTAAATCAATAACAATTACTTCTATCAACCTAGAATTCCTCTGTACTCACATCATGTTCTTGAAAAAACTATCAATGTCACCGGAATATTAATGACCTAAAAAATCTTAGTTAAGTAAATTATGAAATTCCACCGGAAACAATAGTTATTGCATTCATGGACACGGATAAGCAACCACCAGAAACCTTCCGAAGCATCACAGAATGACAGAATCCATCAAAGACGAAAAGTATATAAACAATTTATAATATAATCAAAATCAAAATAAAACAAGATATCAAATTTTTTAGTTGTTTAATAGATAAAAATATCGATGATCATAACAAAATCTAGAAAAAAAATAGTCGTAAGAGAGGAATAGAGAAATACTCGAGTGGAGGACGAGGAGGAACATTCGAGAAGACCGACTCCGAAGAAGGATGTACAGATTCCTGTTCCGACTCCTCTGATAAAGAAGTGAGATTACCAGAAGTATCCATTCTTCTTCTCAAGTTGATCAGCTGCTGTTTCTTTCAGCTATGGAGGATTAGAGAAAGAGAGTATAGTTTTCGTAAAATGGATTCGGTCTCTCTCTAGTCAGAATAGGTTGTACTTCCTCCGTTCCAATTTAGTTGCAACACACCTTCTTGGCACAAGAATTAAGGGCTGTCACATCAGGTCTGATGATATATGATTGATGGTGATATGTGTGGTAGGAATAAAGTGATAATAAAATAATTGAAATAAAAAATTAATTAATGGAAGGTAGGTATTGGTTGTGGGTATATTAAATGATTAATGAGATGATATATGATTGATGGTGATATGTGGGGTAGGAATAAAGTGATAATAAAATAAGATTATTCTTTGCCAAATATAGTAATGGTGCAAGTATTGTGAAACAGAGTGTTGCAAGTATTTTGGAACGGAGGAAGTAACTTGTAAGGACTAATGAGTCCAAAAAATCATTGGATGTGTGAACATTTATACTTCCTCCGTACTTGCTACATTTCACTTTTTTACGTAATCCAATGCACAATTTTGATCATTAATATCTTAAACTAAGCTTATCTAAAAATTATAAAAATTTGATATTATGAAATTATGCTATTAGACGATTCAAACAAGATCCCACTTGACTATATTTTTACTTACACATTAGTCGCAATATGTAAAATAAGCTTGAACGATGAATAGTGCACAAAATCGAAATGTAGCGAGTATTTCGGAACGGAGGAAGTACTAGTACTAGTATACATATACATTTACCGTCCGTTTGATTAGTGATACTAAATAGTGGTAATGAAAATGATGTATAGGGTAGAGGTTTATCAAAAGTTTCATATCATTTCCGTGGTAATGAAACTTTGATCAAAAAAAAGTTTTTTTTTGATTAAATTTTTATTACCACCTAATACTACATCTCCCAATGATAATACATTTGAATGAATTTTACGAAGAAAATGAGATAATTGAAATTGGAGAAGAATGACCATCAAGGTAACCAAGAGATTTTTCAACCAAAATTACACTAGTTTTTCATTCTCATTACCACTGTTTATTACCGCCTACCAAACAAGGCCGTTAGTTGTGTTGTTTGTTTGATGAATAAAGGTAGTTTACATTAATTGTAAATCACTCGTATGTGACGCTATAATAAAGATTCATTATTTTTATTATTTTTTATTTATTTTGAGTATTTTGTTAGTTTATTTGTTTTTTATGATTATTTACAATTAAGTATGGTTGACTAAGATTTTCTAGTTAATTGCTGATAGGTTCGTGGTGAAAGGTAAATTTGGTCAACGAGTCTCCACAACTTAAGCTGTGCGATTAGTCTTTAGCCTAAACAGTGCAACTAGTCTCCACAGCCTAAATTAAGCGATCAACGATGACTAGTCTAGTTTAGTAAAAAAAGTTATTTATATCATGTCAATTTTAAGATTTAAAAAGTCAATTTTAAGACTTAAAAGCACTTACAACGTATTAAATATCTATTTTAATGAATAGAGTCATCCCGGTTTATAGTTGGGATAAGAATTTTGAGTTTTGGAATTGGCTTTTGAGATCTTGAAAAATACTATCAATATTAAAGCATTGGAATTGATCTTAAGTCTTGAAATTGGTCTTTAAGAGTTGAAGTAATAATTATAATTAGATTGGCCCAATAAGATGCGTTTCACATGTAACACGGTTGACGGTCCCCAAGATTTTGTAAAAGTTGCTTGTGGAAGCCGGGATGGATTGTCCGTCATGTTCGACTTATTCAGCTTGAAAGAGATAGTGTATTTAGACATTATTTTCTAAAATTGTTGGGTTTAGGTTGCTCATAAGCTCACTCGACTGCTTATTATAAAGTATAGAAAAAATTGTAATAAAATAATCTAATCTTTGTCTAATTTTCCTACGATGATCCCTAATATTGATTAACTATAAATGATCTTATATATTGGTACTTGTTTCTAGTGGCATTGTTGCATGTTGAAGCAATATGTTGCAGCAGATTAGTTTATGACCGTTAATTATAATCCAATGAAAAATTCACTATTAAAATCTATTGTGTAGAGCTCAAAGTTTTCAATTCCCATTTCTTCATTTTTATTTTTTTGGTTTTCCTTAAGTCTTTATTAAACGACTAGAAGGTTGCAGATTAAGTAGATTTTTGAACAGAGGTATTCCAATAACAAAGAAAATAAACCTTAAGTTTAGCATTTCCTTCCATTTAAATCGTAAAAATGAAAAAGACAAAGAGGATGAATACAATTATTGTACTTCTTTTAGTTTTGTATTATCTTTAATAACTTAAGGACATGAGTGAAGATGACGTAAGTGAAGAGGATGAGAAGGATAATGCTGATGAATGAGGGTACTTCAGTAATTTAATATTACTTTTTAAATCAATTCAACGAAAAAACATCTAATATTAAGTAATAATGTTACTACTCATTTAAGTACAATAATACGATGTTACGTTGTGGAACATTTTTTAAGAATTGTCATCATTGACATTTCTTAAAACTAAGTGCTTCCATATTTAATATCCCTATAATTTTGATTAAATATTTATTATTCATTATTCATTGATTGTTCAAAAAAGTGTGTAATAAGTTTTCACGGAGATAATTCAATTTCTAGGTATTGACAATCATAAAACATTGATTATCATCCTCAATATATTGACAATCATAAAACTAAGATGATACTAATAAGAACAAGAGCAAATTTTTTTTTTTTTGGAAATAGAACAAGAGCAAATTAAATCTTTATAGAAAAAAGAATTCACAAAATGCTTTGTTATAACTTTATGGCCATAAATTTACGTTAATTTAAATTTCTAAATAAGTATATAAACTAAAAATAAATATAACTTTGAAAAGATTGAAAATAAAAAATAAAGTGAAAGGTCACTTATGCTTTGTCAAAGGTAAAATCACGTCAAATAGATCATCTCTGGTTAAAGGCACTATACTCTAGCTACTTAATTAAATTGCTTATCATTTCTGATTTATGATGGCTATGAGTCAATGACTACCAAAAAAAACTTTGTGGGCTATAATTTATTAAAGCCTTACAGTTCACGACTATGTTTAACAAATGATCATGCAATATAGTAAGATGTTGTTTCGTTACAACTTAACATCGTTACAACTTACAAATGATTGTCTTACAATGCAAGATGATTTGACAATATTCTATTGAGTACTTATTGCTAGAGTGTTTTGATGAATGTCAACTAATTTATAATTATATGTTATGGTAACATTTATTTATTTATTTATTATCGTTAAATGACTTCAATATCCCGCTGACCTTGACTTGTTGTCAAGGGGCTTAAATTACCTACCTGCCCATGTTGCCCATAAAGTAACACCAACTGTAACCCTAACTGTCAATCAACCCACTACTCACCACTACCCTCCATGATGCCCGTGATTCATATTTTGAATTATTCTGTTAACCCTCATGCAAATCCTTTAAAAATTTTCTGCATAACTCATCTAACTCTAAGCTTTTATTTGCCTATAGTTACTTCACCAAAAATCACATATAACTTAGCAACTACGTATTCTTACCATCTTCAAATCTCATGAAAATCACTAATATTGCATTCATTATATTATCCTTTCTTGATTTCTGTCTCCACAACTGACTTGAGCGTCGGAGGGGCTTTTCGGGAGATCATTCCCTGGGCAAGGCTCACGTATTGTGGTACATGGATTGCAATTACTTCTACAGAAGGCTTACGCCACGCTCTCAGATCGTTGAAAATTGACTTCTTTAACTCTTAATCTTCAGGTATTATAAGAGTCGTTTGCATTTTCAGTTTCATTGCCAAAACATTGTACAATAATTCTCTCTCTTTGAAAGTTTATATTTTCTCGTTATTAGAACATATCTTTCCATTTTTGTATTTTTTAATTATTTCTCATTATTTATAACTTTTATTCCTTTTAGGATTCGATATAGAATTGATTATCATCATAACTCATATGTCTATAACATTATTCATAATAAAAATATGATAAACTCCATTTTGTAAAAACTGGATAATTAATTACAAATCGATACTAATTTGAATTAGTATGTTTTTCATTAGATATATGATAGGTTGAAAGAACAAAAAAATTAAATAAAATTATCATAGACCTAATCTAAAGAAAATGATACTTACTTCAAATCTCCGACTAAATCAAAATCCAATTATTTAAATCAAGAATTTTCTATAATTTTATAAGTTGAAACTTGATTTCCTCATTCATCCCTACATTTATTTATTTAATTTAATTTATTATTCAACATTTTTTTTTACTAAATACAAAAAAAGTCAAAATCCCGCCAATAGTTTCCAGTCTCCCGCCAATAATTTCCGAAAAATAAGAAAATACAAAGAACGGCGTCGTTTACTCACCGTCAAGATTCACCAGTGTCATTTTCGTGATTTCTCAAAACAACATACCCTATTTCTTATTCTAATTTATCCGTCTTTATAAATACCCCTATTTCTATGTATTATTTCGATAATTTCCCATTTAATTTTCTCTCTCCTCTCATTTCATCTCTCGTCTCCTTCCATTCCTCAAAATCTTACTCATTCTCTTCCAATCTCTTCTACAAATCTTTCTAGCTTCATGAATTTCTCCTTTTTTCAATTCAATACCTAATTTTTGAACTAATTTCTGTGAATTTGTACCAGTTAAGCAAGATTTCAACTCGAAGTTTTTAAATTAAAGTTACATCTCCCTCAAATTAAGAAAACCCTAACCCTAATTCTGGAATAATCGCGATGGCGACTGCAAATGGGAAGCCGTCGAGTAATCCATATCAAATCAATTTAGAAACGTTTTCCAAGAGATTGAAGGCTATGTATGATAACTGGAAGGAGAATAAATCAGATTTATGGGGCGATTCAGATGCATTAGCGATTGCGACACCGCCGCCTTCAGATGATTTGCGATACTTGAAATCTTCGGCGCTTAATATTTGGCTTTTAGGGTATGAATTTCCTGAAACTATTATGCTTTTTACTAAGAAGCAAATTCATTTTCTTTGTAGTCAGAAGAAAGCTTCCTTGCTTGAGGTTATCAAAAAGTCGGCCAAAGAGGCTGTAGGTGTCGATGTTTTGATGCATGTTAAGGGGAAAAATGAAGATGGTTCGTCACAAATGGAGACCATTTTGAAGAGTGTACGTTCATCTGGGGATGATCAAATAGTTGGTTACTTATCGAAGGAAGCCCCTGAAGGGAAACTGCTAGAGTTGTGGGGAGAGAAGTTGTCGAATTCTGGGTTGAAGTTGAGTGATGTTACGAATGGATTATCGGATTTATTTTCTGTTAAGGATAGTGGAGAAATGGTGAATGTGAAGAAGGCGGCTTTCTTGTCGAGTTCAGTGATGAAGAGTCATGTTGTTCCTAAGTTGGAGCAGGTTATTGACGAGGAGAAAACAGTGGCGCATTCTGCATTGATGGATGATGCTGAAAAGGCAATTTTAGATCCTGCTAGGGTTAAGGTTAAGTTGAAGGCGGAGAATGTTGATATTTGTTACCCTCCAATTATTCAGAGTGGTGGCAAGTTTGATTTGCGGCCGAGCGCGTCCAGTAATGATGACCCTCTATATTACGAGCCAGCTAGTGCCATTATTTGTGCTGTTGGATCGAGGTATAATAGTTATTGTTCGAATGTAGCTAGGACAATTTTGATTGATGCTAATCCAAATCAGAGTAAGGCATATGAGGTTTTGCTTAAGGCTCAGGAAGCTGCCATCAGCGCTCTGAAGGCAGGCAATAAAGCTAGTGGTGTTTACCAGGCTGCCCTTGCAGTGGTTGAAAAAGAGGCGCCTGATTTGGTGAAAAATCTAACTAAGTCAGCAGGTACTGGTATCGGCCTTGAATTTCGGGAGTCGGGTTTGAGTTTGAATGCCAAGAATGACAAGGTGTTGAAACCAGGGATGGTTTTCAATGTTTCTATAGGGTTTCAGAACATGAAAACTGATGCTAGTAATCCTAAAAGCCAGAACTTTGCTCTGCTTTTGGCCGATACTGTAATTATTGGGGAGAAAGGCCCAGAAGTCACGACTTCGCTGAGTTCCAAGGCACTGAAGGATATTGCATACTCTTTCAATGAAGAAGAGGAGGAAGAAGAGCCTGCTAAGGTGATATTCTTTAACTGAATTTTACTTATTTGATGGACTTATTTAGTGCTCTGATGCTCTGTGTCTCTGATTGCTCGTTAATTCTTTCACAATATTGCTAGCATATGTGTTCACTAATTGAGTTATGCATTAAAAATTGGAAAATTTGCTTAAAATAATCCAACTTATCACCCATTAGCCAAAAATAATCCAACAATCGATTATTTTTAAATAATCCCAACTTCACCATGAATTTGTTCATGGCATACCCTATAACTTAATTATCTCATGAGATAGCAGGTCACCTTGGTTAAAAAAAAGGAAAATTAAATAAAAAAATCCCAAAACCCGTGACCTTGACCTGCTATCCCATAGGGTATGTCATGGACAAATTCAGATGAAAGTTGGGATTATTTTTAAATAATTGATAGTTGGATTATTTTCGGCTAATGGGTAATAGCTGGAAATTGGGATTATTTTGAGCAAAATTTCATTAAAAATTTCCTGTCAGTAGGTGACATAAAAGATAGCAAGGTACATTTAAGTGTAAAGTGTAAATTTTTTTGGCAGAAATATTAGAAATTGCTTTGGCTGATATTATGTGGTAGACTTTTTTTTTTCCCTCCAATTGTTATTATTATCATTCCTTCATGATGTTTGTACAGGACAGATTTAGTTTGTTGACTATGTAATTTCTACAAATGAAAAGTTTCTTTTCCCTTGTTACTATATTACTTTCTAAATCAATTAGAAGCGTTGTCTTTGAATGATCTGTGAGAAATAGAAAGGTGGGATTTTATAAGCCCATTGCCCGAAGGGGGGATTTTTAATTTCAGTTTTTCCGATGATATATTGCTCCTTTTTAACATTCCGTTCCATCAAGTAACCCCGAAGACAAGGGGTTAATGCATTGTTTCAAATTTTCTGATGATGTTCCAGTAAGAGTTGCAAAATGGCTTCCACGTTTTGCGCACCTTTTTGTCACAATAAGCATAAAAGCCTCCCAATATGCCCGCCGTATTCTGCTGTGAGATATTTTGCATTATGGATCTCCACATTCAATAATGAATAGACTTTCCAAAATTGACACTTGAAACTTGATTGTAATCATCTACAAACCTGTATAACAAACCATGATTTAGTGGCCATTTTGCTATACTTTGCTTTAGTTATTTATAATCTAAAGCAAAAGAACAATGATTGTTCATTTGCTTCTGGAGAAGCTGTGCATGAATGTAGCAATTAATATGCATTCTCTTGTAGAAGCGGCTTTTCCCTATTTTTCATTGTCACATGACTTCACTACATTATGATTTTGTGTTCTGCACAAAGGATTTCTGGCTTTCTGCATTGCATCGAATCACTGCTTAGCAAAATCTATTAGAGGCTCTTTAATATCTTTCTAGGGTGGATTTTAATATGTTCATGTTTCTTTCTTCTGTTTTCTACAAATTTGAAATAAATGGTTTCTATAGAGTAAAAGTCTTGTATAAACTTGGTTCACAATAATTTAGTGTGCATCAATCTAATAATAGCAAGTATTTTCAACTTATTGTACTTGATTATACTTGTTAAATATAAATACTTACTATTTTAATATCTTTTAAAGTTGGTGCATAGTAAAATAGAGAGTGGACCAAGTCCATACAAGACTTTCTCTTGTAGGGAACCGGAGGCCACTTTGGATGGGTGGCTTATAATTGCCTTCTTGAGACGTTTCTTCTTTCATGATTTTCTTATCAACGGCTTTTGTCTGCTGCAGGCTAAACGCAAGGTCAGTGAGGTTGAAGCTATTCCAACAAAAACTACTCTTCGATCAGATCATGGAGAAATTAACCGAGAAGAGCTTCGGAGACAGCACCAAGCTGAACTTGCTCGTCAAAAGAATGAAGAAACTGCTCGCAGACTTGCTGGTGTTGGTGCAGGGGCAGGAGATAGCCGTTCGATGTCAAGATCTTCAACGGAGTTGGTAGCTTACAAGAATGTGAATGATCTCCCACCTCCGAAGGGCGAAATGATGATTCAAGTTGATGCGAAGAATGAGGCTATTTTGTTGCCCATCTACGGAAGCATGGTTCCTTTCCACATTGCCACTGTGAAAACTATAACCAGCCAGTCAGACACCAATCGCAATAGTTATATCAGGATAATATTCAATGTTCCAGGCACACCATTCAGTCCTCATGATGCAAATTCCTTGAAGAATCAGGGTGCCATATATGTGAAGGAAGTATCATTCCGCTCAAAAGACCCCAGGCATGTGAATGAAGTTGTTGCTGCCATAAAGACTCTTCGGCGACAGGTTGCTGCTAGAGAGTCTGAGAGGGCCGAGAGAGCTACCTTGGTTACTCAGGAGAAACTTATAATTGCTACAAACAGATCAAAACCAATAAGACTTACAGATCTATGGGTCCGTCCTGTTTTTGGTGGCCGAGGAAGAAAGCTACCTGGTACTTTAGAAGCACATGTGAATGGATTTCGCTTTTCAACCTCCAGGCCAGATGAGCGTGTTGATATTATGTTTGGTAACATTAAACACGCATTCTTCCAGCCTGCAGAAAATGAAATGATAACTCTTCTTCATTTCCACCTCCACAATCACATTATGGTGGGCAACAAAAAGACCAAGGATGTCCAGTTTTACGTTGAAGTGATGGATGTGGTCCAGACCTTGGGTGGTGGGAGAAGATCGGCTTATGATCCTGATGAGATTGAAGAGGAGCATCGTGAAAGAGAAAGAAAAAACAAAATTAACATGGATTTCCAAAATTTTGTCACCAGGGTCAATGAACTTTGGGGAATGCCACAGTTCAAGGATCTTGACCTGGAGTTTGATATGCCTTTGAGGGAACTTGGCTTCCATGGTGTTCCTTACAAAGCTTCTGCTTTTATTGTTCCCACTTCCAGCTGTCTTGTTGAGCTGATTGAGACACCGTTCCTTGTGATTACCCTGAGTGAGATCGAGATAGTAAACTTGGAAAGAGTTGGCTTTGGGCAGAAGAATTTCGATATGACAATTGTATTCAAGGATTTCAAAAAGGATGTGTTTCGAATCGATTCTATCCCCACCACTTCTTTGGAGAGCATCAAAGAATGGCTAGACACCACTGATATCAAATATTATGAGAGTAGATTGAATTTGCACTGGCGTGCCATTTTAAAGACAATCACCGATGATCCAACAAAGTTCATAGAAGATGGAGGTTGGGAGTTCTTAAACATGGATGCTAGTGACTCAGAAACTGACGAGGAGGAGTCTGATAAAGGTTACGAGCCATCTGATGTAGAGGCAGAATCAGAGTCGGAAGATGAGGACTCTGACAGTGAATCCTTGGTGGAGTCCGATGAGGACGAAGAGGAAGAGGATGAAGAGGAGGTCGAAGAAGAAGAAGAGGGCAAGACTTGGGAGGAACTGGAGAGAGAAGCAAGCAATGCAGACCGTGAAAGGGGAGATGAATCCGACAGTGAAGATGAGAGACGTAAAAGGAAGATGAAGGCTTTTGGGAAGTCTCGAGCTGGTCCCAGTAGCAGCATGCCTAAGCGTCCCAAGGGAAGACGTTAGATGGAGTTGCAGATCCTTTGTGCCAGTAAGGTCAGTTTTACGTTAGTGGTTACGGGTCCTAGATAGGTGCTTCATTTGTATTCTGTCTCTATAGGTCTGTCTTGTCCTCTTAGTTGCTTTTGTTTCAATTATGATTTTGTGGGGCATTGTAGAACACCCCTTCAAGAAATGAAGAACTGTAAAATGATGGATTTAGCTTTGGAATCAAGCATCATTTTTAGCATACGTATTGCCCGTTAAGTAGCTAATTTAGTAGCTTCTGTGAACCGCAATGCAAATGACCAAAGCTTTGTAGAAACACCATTGAAGCTTTTGCGATGAAGATCAAAAAACTTTCATGCTCAAAGTATCAAGATGCCCTGAATCATGTTCGAGATTGCGTAATGATTCAACTGTGGGAGAATCGGAGCACTTTGGTACAATCATCAATTGGTATTGAAGAATGTTGAGCTAATTAAGTGATCCGCGATGAATCATAGTTTTCTATTTGCTAAACGTAGACAATATCAACCATCGTCTTTTCTCTGAATGATGTTAAATCCATAGGTTAAGGTTAAGGTTAAGGTTTAAGACCTTAACGAGAGGATTGCAATTTTAATTAGATTTTTGGATGTATCTTACACTGTTCTGTTTTTAAAAGTATGTCATAATCTTTTCGGCTAGTCTCTTGAGGGACGTATCTCAAGCCCAACTCATTAAAAATTAATGTCTTATCGTATTCCTAATGCCTACTTACACTATCCTAATGCTTATTTACCGTATTTTTAATGCCTACTTTCAGTATCTTGAATATCTATTCTTTATGCTTACTTACAGAATTTTAAAAAATATATAATGGATTTCCAAAATATATATATATATATATATATATATATATATATATATATATATATATATATATATATATATATATATATATATATATATATATAATGGTGTGGCCTTAAGTTTGTTAGTACTTGTGCCATTAATCTTCCCTAAAATATATTTCCTTTGAAAAACTATTTTTGTGAGACCATTTCTCGATGATAGTGAGACAAGCTCAAAATAAGAAGCTCATAAGTTTTTATTTGCATTCTTTGAATAAATATCCCCTTTCTAAATATTCATAACAAATTAAACCAATAGGTTGCAATAGATTTTATATAGATATCGAGGATGTAAGTAGCTATTTTCGTGGATGGTTGTTCAAAAAGCGAAGAATATTGTAAACCATTGGAGGCTTGAATTTGGTCATTAATTTTGCCGATATTCAACTGAGATCAAGTTCATTTTTAGTAGTCCTATTGTAGTGTAAATAGTGCGCACATTTCACTTTGCTCCCTTGATAAAAGGATATCTTCCCTGTCAGATTCGGATTTTGTGTGGTAATACTTTGATTAATTACTATTGCAATTACGCAACGGTCGAACAGTGTGCATCTTGTTGAGCAAAGTAATGGATGACAATGAATGATCTAGAATTTGTTGCTTTTGATCTTTAGAATGCAATGACCATGAATCATCTTCCTCTGTAATTTTATTACAGAATTTCAACTGGGTATAAGAGTGTATGGATGCAACTCAACTTCGGAACAAAAATTATAAACGGGTTGAGACGAGCCAGATGGACTCGGCCCATTTGAGCATAGCCGAGCACCACCCGTATTACATGTATACATATGAACAACCAAAGACTTGTTTCCAACAAAATCTAAAAGCAACATAAACGATTGTTTGGTTTAACTAACCATAAACGCAACACCCGAATTCTCCTATGTAAATTGCAGCAAAGTTGGTGTATTATAAAAAAAAATTCGAGTATTTGCCTGTATAAATAGCAAAAAGAAATGAGGTAGTACAGAACTTATAAGTAATAACCTTTATCTTTCTCCTGTACAATTTCAACCTTCATAACAATCAGGAATATCCTACAACCCCCCCATTGATCATTTTACGATTATCTTCGCCTATTCTTTTTGGGCTATCTCGAGTAAAAGTTTGTGAAGCGATTGAGGTTTCGAGAAGAAAGGGCAGTGATCGCTACCTTTAATCTTGTAGACTCCTTCCGGTGGGTTTTCTCTAACTAGCTTTTCTTGGATGTCCGGTGAAAGTGCCCGATCATCTAGTGTTTGAATGTAGTAACGCCGAACAGAACCATACTTCTCGGGTGATAACACAAGCTTCTCCATTATCGGCCCTACAGGGACTGGTCTCATCGAGACCATTGCCAATGCGATATCCTGAAATAACAAATATCCTTAGAATCATTTCCAATGTAAGAATACATGTATAATGTAGCCTCATCTATGAATTTTATTTTATTACATTGAATTGTGAGGATGCATATTTGCTACCAAGGGTCGAGAAAACATCATATTTATTATTGCCAACAAGGGTCAGGTTTGTGTAAATTCGACCCCGCATTAGCAGAGTGGAATGCCACTTAATTAGAATCGTAAGATTCTATCAACTTACGACTCTACCTATCATTCAGATCGCTCGCTTGTTTCTAGATCGTAAAATCATATAATCGTGATTGTAATAAAATATCGAGGTAATGGAATGTTGTATAAAAGATGAGACAACGAACGACACTAGGCTGTCTCGATAAACGGAAGATAATCAGGAAGGACAACTAGAAGGCTTACCTTAAGAGGGCTCTGATTAAAATATAAAGCCTTCATGTGCTGCTTCTCCAACATGAACGCCGTTGGAGGATTATCAGTGCCGTTTCCATGAATTAAGAATTGTGATTCCTTCATAAAATCTTCTGAAGAACCAAGCTGCAGAAATCACACCATTAAGTACTAATGCAGGTAGGACGACAATCTTTTATATTACAATTGTAAAACTTATGACTACGGATCAACAATTTCGGTATATCTAACTTTATTAGTAGGATCAAAGATCCTACGATTAGATTCTACCAATTTGATCCTACCCCTCGTCAATCTCGAACAGGATATCTTGATACCTTACGCTCCTCTTGAAAGAAGTTGTTCATTGCCATACAAAAAAATGCTCTTTTCACTTTCAAGTTTTTACCTGTTCATTGAAAACATCGAATGGCCTCTGTCCACTGCACACCATCGTGCCAGAGACAAAAATTGCCTTGGAAATCTTCGATGGAAAGTGCTCCATAGCATACGAAAGAGATGCACCGCCGCATCCATGACCAACCAATATAACCTAGCGTAATATTCAAATGTTAGAACATTACCTGAAAACAGGCCTATAAAGTTGTCGAAATATCAAGCAAATTTGTCCATGGCATCTAACCTTTTCATCTTCTGGAAGGTTCTCTATATATGTGATGAGTGGCTTGGAATAATCAACCAGCGTAGCAACTGAATTTGTATCCTTAGTATCTATACCAGATCCACTAAGATCTAAAGCAACAGGAAGCAATCCAGATTCTTCCAACAAAGCAATGCTTTTGTACCAACACCATGCACCGAAGCCTTCACCATGGACTAGAACAATTCGGTGTCCTTTTAGACTTTCCAAGAAATCAGGAGCCTGAAGAAAAAAAACCCCCCAAATTTGATCTCATAAAAGCTAAGATAGGCCATGGTGTTATCCAAATGCATTGATCGAAAATATAATCTTAACATGAATCAAAAAGAAAAGTCTTGTAGGTTAATATAACCATAGTAGTAAAACAAAAAAAATAAGGAGTTTTTTCATCTTTATGCATACGAGAAACGAGAAACACGGTAAGAGTTAACAATGAGGAATATCCTACATCGGATCATGTTACATAAAATTTGTTCAAAACACGGTAAGAGGCATAGTTTTGCGTGTTGTGCTTCAATGATCAAGACCAAGATGCTAGTGCAACAATTTTAATTTGGCTTAATTTAGCACAGTGCAGCTGCCACATCATTAGAATAACAACTCGATACCATCTATGAGCCAAGGGTCTCGCTGCAAGCCAGTTCAACAAGCCAAAAGCTTCCTCAATGAACAGTTCCACTAAGAATAAAAACATACACAATTCACTAAGACTATTGCTAGTAGTCCCTTCATCCCTTATAATTTGTTAAAAGTTACAACATTCCCAAAAGACCTCTACAAGCCAAGGGTCTCTCTGGTTGCAACCATAAGAGTACGATGATTCCCAAAAAGCTCTCACTCCAATTTTTGGGCCGTAACAAATTCAGTTGGAAATAGGGTATACTATCATACTAAAGAGTTAACATTCCGAAATCCTTTTGCGTGTACGGGGCATAGTTTTGCGTGTAGTGCTTTAGCGATCAAGCCAAAACATTAAGGGTCGCTCCCTCCGTTCAACAAGCCAAAAGCTTGCTCAATACACAGTTACAATAAGAAAACAAATATACACAATTCAGTGAAGCTACTGCTAGATGTAATCCTTCCGTCCCTTTTATTTTGTTACAAAATTCCTAAAAGACCTTCTATAAGCCAAGGCCCAAGGGTCGCTCTGGCCGCTATCATAGTGCAAAAACAAGGCCACATCATCATATGACAACCATATCATGAAATTTCCGTATTGACCTCGAAAATATTTTGCGACCGTTACCTAAACCGTATTTTTGCAGTACCTCCTTATATGTATGTCTAAAAGGGTACCACGATTCCAAAAAGCTCTCACTCCGATTTTCGGGCCATAACAAATTCAGGTTGACATAGGATATACCATCATATTAAAGGGTTAACATACTGAAATCTATTCTCTATCAAGTAGAGTAAACTAATAAAATCCAAGTCTATGGTTTGTGGGCATCATTATATACTCAAAATTATGTTAAAAAATCAACTTTAATACAGCAAGAGACTGCAAATCACAAAAAGTAAACAAAAAGCAATCAACCAGACCCATCTTTTACAAGATCCAGATTCAAATACCCAAAAACACAATTGAATCATCTACTTTTTACAATCACCTTTTAAGCACAATGATGAGTAAAAACCTAAAAAAATCCCAAACAATAATTATATTAAACTGAATCAAATACTTTTCAAAACTTAATTAATTTATTAATTGTATCAAATATACTTGACTTTTCCACAAATTAACAAAAAGATCTCATTCCAACGAGTAAGATTATAAAAAAAAAAAAAAGAGTAAAAAGAAACCTGTTTAGAATTAGAAAAAGGGTCAGAAAGTGTGCGGCGGCGAGAAGTAGAACCAATTCTACGAGACATGGAAGCTCCTTCATATCGCTGAGACAATTGATGTTGATGAATCGCCATTGATAAAGCTCTTCTATGTAAAGCAACTTCTTCATCTTCCAATAATTTCCTTTGAGACCTTCCAATTCTCTTACTTTTTGATCCAGTAACTTTAGTATCTTTCTTCGACATACAAATAAATCGATTACCCATATTTCCAAATTGGATTTAGAATAAAACCCAATTGTTTGTTTAGGTTTTTCAATTAAATTAACAAATGGGTAAAGAATTTTCCGGCGGATAAGCAGCGTGTTTGACTTGGATTTGAGTTGGCATTCTATAAAACCTACTACAAATTGAATTAATTATTTTAGTAGAAGTATCTTTTTTGATGGGTATATAAGACAAGTGATGAATAATGGAGAGAGAGAGTAGGTGGTGAGGAAAAAGAGGGTTTTAATGAAGAGAGAGAAGGTTGAAGAAGGTGATGTAAAATGTCATAAAAAAAGCGTTAATAACTGATTGAAATAAGCGACGTTATTTAATGCACTTCTCTTCTATCTTCTCAACTACTCCAATGGGAGTATACAAAAGTGTTACACTTGCCGTTCTGAAATACTCGATACATTTCTAATATTAGTAATATTTATCGTTAAAATTTATTTTATATAGAAAAAATTATTTAAAATAATATAACTTATTTGTGATTTTCTTATAATAATCTCATATAATGATTAATCATGAATAATTCCAACTTTAAAGGCTATGTTTATAGAGTAAACTCGGTAACCGGATGACTTGCTATAGCAAGTTTTATTTAAAAAAAATAAATTTAAAAAATATCGAAAAAATATAAAAACATGGTTAAAAAATTTATGGTTTTTTTATTATTTAGAATTTTTTTTTGTAAATTTCAAAATTTTTCTCTAGTTTAAATTAATTTTCAATTTACTTTTTTGATGAATTAGCTATTATAGCAGGTCATTGAGTTACACAAGTTTACTCTAGGAAAATACCTCTTAAAGTTGGGATTATTCATGGTTAATCGATAGGTGAGATTATTGTAGGAAAATTACGGATAAGTTGAATTATTTTAGGTAAATTATCCTTTTATATATTATGAATAATTTGTAAGGAAAATATATAATTAAATAGAGTCGTATTTGAATTGTCCAATTGCATGCATTTTCTAACAATTAAATTGCATAAAAAGTTATATTTAGTGACAATTCCCAACAATTGTTTATTTAGCACCTGAATCGATTGTTTTTCGTCTTATCTGTATTTTATTTTTAATTTATAAGTCAAAATATAGTCAAAGAATTATTAATAACAAATTTTTATATTTTCTATTATGTGTAATTAAATAATTTGCGAATTACAGTCTTAATGTTTATCTTTTGCGAAAAACACTAAAATATCATAGTCTATAGCATTTAGGCCATATTACAGAATTCGATCACTTAATCTAAAATTGCGACCACTAAAATGGCCAGAATTATATGAACGATCCTGAATGCTATAGACTTTGATGGTTAAACAGAAATAAAGGATGGGGTTTTTTCGTTGGCGAATTCAAAAAAAAATAAATATTGAGATTATAACTGAAACTTTAAAGTTATAATTTGTAAAGTATTCTTAAAATTGAATTTGGTGAATGTGAGAGTGCAAAAAGAAATATGAAAATGTAGTAAAATGACAGTTGGTTGGTATTCATAGGACCAGCTTGATATATAAGGCAATACATGAACATAATATATCATGTTGACATAATTCATGATTTGTTAAAACTTCTCCTTAGAAAGTGTTGCTCAAAATTTGTTTTTTGGCGAACTTAAAATTAAAATAAAAAGCTCATATACTGATAATTATATTAACTGGGCTAGTTAGGCCTTTACGACTTTACTAGGCGTAATCCATCTCGAGGTCCTAGTGGTCACTAGTTAGACGAAGGTTTACTTTCTAATACTTGTTACATTCTTTCTTACTTGCATTATAGTTGACTCCATCACTATTTATTAAGCAAATTGACTTTTATATGGTCGGTCATCTATAAATTGAAACATAGTCGTACGAAGTCATGTTTGAATCATCTCGATTCAACATTCATTAATTTTTAGTTTCATAATTTTTCAACTACTCTTATGAGAGACCGTCTCTCAAAAAGACGATCTTGGAACAAGAAACTCAAATTCTTATTCTATTTAATTTGTACTAATTGCGTTATTTAGCCCATATATCTAAAGCGTCTCTCGAAGAGACCGTCTCCCACAATTTGTGTAATTTTTTAATATGCATAATTAAACAAATTAACGATTAAATTCGTATATTAATAGTGCGAAAAGGAGAGCCACTTACATTACATAAACAAACAATTGATTAAGACTCTAACCTCATCAGTAAGACCTTAAAAGTTGAAAATTTGAAATAAATAAGATTATTTATCAAAAAAAAAAGCATACAATAAGATCAAAATCAAATTTATTTCAAAACTAAGCGTGTAAGCCGCAAATCTTAGGCTCGGGTCTGTTCGCACTTACTAAGTGCGAACAGTAATAAACTGCTCAAAAAAAAATCAAGTATTTGTTCGCACTTAGTAACTGCGAACAGGTCAAACAGGGTTAAAATAGCTGTTCCCACTTACTAAGTGGAAACAGCTGTTCCCACTTAGTAGGTGGGAACAACTATTTTAACCCTAGTTGACCTGTTCGCAGTTACAAAGTGCGAACAGACACTTAATTTTTTTTGAGCAGTTTATTACTGTTCGCACTTAGTAAGTGCGAATAGACCCGAAACTGTGCTCCGGGATATCAAACGCTTATATTTGGAATAAGTTTGATTTGGATCTTATTACATGCTTTTTTTTGATTTAGGCTCTTATCTATTTCAAATTTTCTTATAAGTTTGGTTCCATAGTCTAAATTAATTGGGCCCATTTCAATCCGACTCAAAACCTAACCATCCCTCATCCTTAGAACATGTATGATACATAGTCTAAATCTAAAAAATAAAAACAATAATGAAATATAATATAAAATTATTAGAATAATCGAGAGATTCGAAATATAAAGATTCATGATCATACTCATTCAATTTTAAAATGTTCATTTCTTTCTTAAAACGGCAAGATACCTCATATTCGGCATCACTTGCTTTCTAAGTTCTCGGCCTTATTGAAATAAATAGTCCATTTGTCTCTCTGTCCCTTTGAATTTGCTACTGAAAAGTAATATTTCTCCTTACAAAATATAACTTTTGGTAGCAAACTCAAAAAAGAGATAGCGGTAAAACGATACAAGAAATTGGTAAGAATCCTTGAAAATGTTGTAAATGAAACCTCTTTTCTTAATGATTAACAAAAACCGAACATGACACTAAAAAAACATGATTAATAAACCCTGTATTTGAACTATAGCTGCTTTGTAAACACAAGCATAACCATTAACCAATAACCTATACTAACATCCATGGAGTAAGCTTAAAGTAGCAGCATTTGCATAATATTTTCACCACCCGAAAGGCGTAAATACAAGTTTTAAAAGCACCAACACAAAACACCAAAACGAAATCCTACCAGGATGTCGAACTGGAAGACAATTTGCTGCACACCTTAATGTCGGGATTCCAGATTATATACAGTATTAACCAGTCAATCTTTACTCGTCAAAGACCATGCTCTATACAATCCGAGCAGGTGTCACTGTCGGTCATGATTGTGGTTCAACACTATCTGGAGTACCTCCACACTAGCGGAAACCTGCAACAGAGAGGTCTACTATAATGTGCCGCCTAACAGCCGACATTTTGATATTAAGGTTTATTCTCAAATATTTGATCATCTCATTTTGCAAGGAGTTCTGCATCTCCAACCGAGCGGCAACCAACCCCTTCTTTGAAGTACCCAAAAACAGTTGAAGTCCTCTTCAAACTACTATTCTAGAAGACCTCTTCCGGTGATTGATAGACACAGCTCTCACAGCCAAAATGCCATCAGTTCCAACAGCTAGCCAGACTATTCACAAAAGATGATAATCCCTATTCCACCAGGACCTCGTCACATTAATCAGTCGGGTAATTGTAAAACCCTGAAAATCAAAATGAATATTATCAGTGCAAAATTAAGCTGAAACTGATGTAATGCAGCTAAAGACTGTAGTATTCATCGTGTAAGTCAAGATGCTTACTTAAATAAAGAAGCGATCCGATGGATGAAATTTTATAGGAAAGTAAGCTTGCTTAAATGGTAATACATGAACTGATAAGTACTAACGAAACCAAGGGTCTACAATTGTTTGATTCAAAGCAGAATGAACTGAAAAGACATTTGAAGTACGATGTACATCACAAGGAATCTAATTTCAGATCTGCTTTCAAACCATGCAAAACATCAAACTCTCTCCAACTTCAGTATACTTACAAATTGTTATCCACTCCCCCAATTAGCAACAAGAGATACATGCATCATGGAAGACCATTTTTGTGTATAAATTTACAGATTTCAAAATAAACAAGGGCCATGGGATAATCCGTACCTTTGTTTACCATGTAAATGTAATTGTATACTCTCTTAGTTGCTAGATAAGTTTCCATACATGAGTTTTCCAATTCCCAAAAGGTTTTATCTAGAAAATATTGATTCACAATGTTTTGCTTGTTACAGAAATTTGTAGACTAGTCCAAAACACAAAATGTGTTTTCTGAATCTGAACCATTTGGAAACAGTGTTTTTATGCAAATACTCTGAGAACGAATATATTTTTAGCATTCAAATGGTTTTGGATATTAGAACAATACTACACGTGAATTGGTAACCGATAATTCAATATGATGGACTCACCATGCAGAAGCATGCTCAAGAGCCTGAGGCTGACTTCTGCACCCACACTTGCTTCTGCATAAAAAACAACCCATTCAAAATGAAAGGAACGTATGTTAAAAAAATGTAATACTAAATAATAGTTTCACCAGAGGCAAATGAAACAGCCACAAAACAGAGAGGGAGAAAGAGAGGATCTTTCGAGAGAGTAGGGTAAAAGAATAAATAGAACCTCATGAAGACCATGACTAACTGCAGCTCTTTTGGGAGGGCCATCGTCCTTGACACTATGTGCAGGATTACGGCGACCAAAACTCCTATAGGAACCTGACAAATTTATTCAGAACTTATATTAAAAGACAGGATTTGCTCAATGTAAAGTTTCCATCATCCCGAGCAATATAAAATTCATAATGTGTAATAATCGGAAAAAAAGACAGAAGCCAAAACAAACTAACCGTTTTCTGAATATGAGTTGTTGCGGCCACCTGCAGAAGATGTGGCTTCCGCATTACGGCTAGAAGCATCATATTTCGATTCTCCGCGTTTACCTGAAAATATAAAGATGTAAAGTAACACCTTCAATAAATACCCATTAATACAATAAATGTAGTGGATGAAACCATGAGAATCGACAAGCTCTAGCCATCACAGATTAACTTGATGTTCTTGTCCAGGTACCAAATTATTTCAATTCACAGTAATGACTATCATACATATTGCACATAGTTGTACTAAAAATGGAGGACCAATTTTCATTTGGGTGGAAGATTCCTCTATATTACTTTTAACACCAGTCTTTATTATATTCCTTTTCACTATCATTTCTATAGAAGACTCTTACAACAGTTCTTCCTTTCCCCATTTAATTGCTTCTACATCAGTTCATACAAAAATCATTGAAGTTTTAAAAGGCTAGCGTATTTGGTCCAAGAATTGGATCCATCCAGTCATAAAGACAGATAAGTAACAGAAAGTTAAAATGCGTTCATAATACCTTCATAAGAATCTAAATTACTTTGATTCTCATCGACAGTATGAGAAGAATCAGATCGACGAGGAGTCCAGACACCGCGATCAAGTCTCTCCCTACTCCTTGTGCGTCTGTCTTGTTTCTCACGACCGGCATTAAAACCATGGAGTTCCCTTCCAGAAGATTTTTCCTCCAATGACCTCTTTCCCACATATTCTGAACCAGGTGACTGTTCAACTGCAAAAGCTGGCCCTCCGGCTTTCATATTAGACGGTCTTGGTGGTCGTCTTGTCCTCTCTGCATTGGAGCCCTGCACTTTCTGCTCTGCCTGAACAGATGAGGATGACGGACTAGAACGAGGTTCCTTGCTCAATAATATGCTTTTAATAATTCTTCCAGTAGCATCAGGCCTCTGATTCAATTTCGAAACAACTGAAGGAGATGAAGCTTCAGCAGGTGAAGTGACAATCTTGGGAAGTGTTGTGCCTTCAGAAGCCTATTATACCAAAAAGGTTGGTTAAATCCCCACATTAGGCTAGATAACTTACAGAGGACAGAGCTCTTGAAGATCACCAGTAATTCTTCAAAACAATAAATTTCTAAGTAGCAATTAAATCTCAGAATAACTCATGAACTTCCTCTGTTCCTCATAGTTTGAAAGTTGCAAAAACCATCTCAAGGAAATTCATACTCCATCTTATAAAATGCCATGTGATTTACAATAATTTTAAGTCACACATTTCAAAAATTTCAAAGCATATAGGTAGCCAAGGAAACATAATTATGACAGGGGCTGCAAAGCAACAAAAAGAACATAAATGTTGTAAAACAAAACAGCCTAGGCATATTAAAGATACAAAATATGAGAACCAAGTGCAAATGCAAGATCTTATATTAGGAACACACAACTGAAACCAAAATAGTACAGAAATCTGTCATTCTGGCTGATCGATGATGCAAAATTGATAGCAAGACGTTAAATTTGATTCAGAAGAAAATAAAACCTATCAGAAACAGAGAGATGATGCAGGACAGAGTTTCTATACACCTGTCTGTCATTCTATATGATGCAAGACATTTTTACTGATAATCTCTAATTATTTTGAAATATTTCTCGGAATAAATCTCGAGCCGCAGGACTCACTTTGGTCTCGCTCTCCTTCATGGGTATGAATTACCGCCGTCCTTCCCTTCCCAGACCCTGTCCATAGTTTTTTTATGAGCGGGATACACTGGGTAGGATGAAGATGATATTTCTTAAAAAGAAGTTGCGGTCAAATGTTTCATTAAGTTGACAACAAAAGTCGACCAAGAATCAAGGATTCCTAATAAAGACGAGCATAGTAACTATTAAAGGGGCAAAGTCGTACTAAGTAAAGTTGCCACCTAAGTTACATTGTTACTCGAACTCTTCGTTTCAACTCTTGAGTCGGATCCTACACACACTGACATTGGTAAAATACCTCAACACTTCAACTTGGACCAAAATCATGGTAGTTTTTCACAAATATCAGTATTTGATGATTGAGCTTGTAACAAGTCCAAGACAAGTACCTGAGTTTGAGTGAATGACAACTCTATCAAAATAAGGGCGCTCTTCCCACACCATTGTAAAAATAGAAACTAAAGACCACAAATGGCATGTATCATATCATAGACAATATGATGTAAATTACCTAAATAAGAACGAGACAATCAACTACCACATTCAAAATCTTTCCATTAAACAATGTATGTTAACCTATAAAATTGTGTATACAACCAATACGGCTATTAAAACTGATGTTGCAATCTACTCTTTCAATTAATTATAGATACGGCTGAATATAGAATAGGTAAGAGAAATAGAATGATGGAACCACAATGAATTTGTGTAATCTGAAACAAATAGCTTCAAACAAACTCAGCTATGCGATTGTCTTTTACTAGGTAAATTTACGGTTTGATAAAAGAAAAGTACTAGTCCGAGAAATTGAGAATCGATGCCTACTATAGTAAAAGCGATATGTAGTGACTAGAAAAGGAGATGAGTAGTCATGTATATCCATGTGAGGTATGCATAATATGATACAAGTTTATAAATATTCGATTAAATTAAGACCCCGTAAACACAAGTCACGAATATAGTAAAACAAAACGTAGGTATGCGCTTAAAACTTTATTTATGCACACGTTAAATGCATATCAACTATCCTCAAATGGAAGCAACTAATGCTTACCTTAAAAATTCACAATACATATTCCTATTTATTCTATATATGCCGGAGATGAACAATCTAGTATAACAGCATTCTAATCCAGATTTCTAATAAGTTCACTTCCCATGTAAACATGTCAACACGGACAGGCACAAAATTCATACCTGCTTAAAAATATGGGCAGAGTGCAAGATATCAGTCTAAGACTATTTCAAATCACCTCCGATAGAAGGGGTTAATGGTTTCTTTGCCGGAGCTATAGAAACTTGCTTATTTAGGAAAGTTAGAAGAAACAATACAATGGAAGTTAAAATATCTTCCAAGTTTCAAGCTAGGAAGAAGTAACAGAAATAAAGATCTTCAAATGAATAGGGGTAAAAAGATCTAAGAACATTAAATAACAATTTTTTTTTTAAATCCATCCTTAAAGAATCCGAAAATTTATAGTACTTCGGTTTCGAGTTAAAATGGACTTAGTGAGATGACTTTTAAACATGTGCATGATACTTATGGGAAGTTGCAAAGGACATTAGTTCATCATAAACAATTTCGTTGTTATTACAAGAGAAATGATATGTACATTCAACCCCCCAAACCCCAAGCCACAAGGCATTGAGAATCCAGACAATAATATTTAGCTTCATAGGTTGGACCCTCTATCAATTGCTTCTAAAAAAGTAGAAAATCCCAAACCCTAGAGCATAAGCCACAACCAAAGTGTATTAGAAGAAAACTAAGTATTTTTGGCGATGTAGTGAGATAATATGGTTGAGCTGGGAAAAGAGAAGTTATTCTGTGCACCATGGAGTAGAAATCCGCTAACTAAAACCACTCACTAGAGCATCTTCTTCCAAATTTAAAAGAGAATTACCCATTTGTGGGAGTGTGGCCTCTAAAGGGTAATGCAGATTTAAAGAGTTTCAAACGGAGTATAATATAGAGATTGGTTTTAAAGTTTCATTGCTTGCTTCCAACCTTGCTGCTTATTCCTATTTCTCTTAATATCTTTTTTGATTGACTCAAAAATGGAAAATAATAATATTAAAGACCTAAATCAAAATTAGAAACCACCTGTTATCAAAAATCTTTATCATAAAGTTATCGCCTTACAACCAATTAATGAAGTCCCAAAACTAAAGAGTAACCATTAAGCTGAAAATGAGGCATGGACAGCCAAACTAGCACCCGTATCTGATGGTCAAACATAAGGTCAAATGACAATTATCCCTGATCTAGTTCAACAAAGGGAGGATAGAAAGTCTTTAATTTTCTTTCAAAATACAAAACAGAAAACAAAGAAGTCCTCTGACAAAAACAGATGATGCACAAGTAGCTCCTAAATTCATATTACATTACACATCCATCTACAGAAAGTCGGGAACCGAAAAGCTGCCAAGAGCAAGTATCAATCAATATGCTAGAGCAGCCTAATCTGGAAGCTTAATAACAGTTGGGCAGAAACCTTATAAAATTTGATCATTTCACCTGGGCCGCAACTTGAACACCACCAAGGCACTAACCACTACCATCAAGCACAATTTTTCTAGTACAGGAACCCTTTTGCCTCCCATAAGTTAGTCTATATCAGATTACCTATCGTGACGACATCATACAGCTTTTCCCATCGAGCACAAGGGCAGGAGAACCATATAAAAACATTTCATCACCCTAATGTCATTAAAAGGCTACCACCTATACAGGGTTTAGGAACATTAAATGAAAGCAACCTTACCCTTGTAACAACAAAGTGGTTGCTTCTGATTAATCTATGATAGCAAACATCATTGCAACTTCACATAAATAAGAAAGGGACATTATTTATAATATTTATTGCATCATATTACTTAAGTCTGTTATAATCTAAAATAAAAATCTTTGCTACATCTCAACAAAAAGTAGTTTCTCCTACATTATGCCTGAAAATAGAAGCAACTTTGTACCGCATTCAGCAGCAACCTGCAATTTAATTTAAAAAACCCACCACTGCCCACCAGAAGGAAAAAACACAGACAACAGATGGAAAAAAAGAGATTAAAAATCCAAAAGATAAAAGAACAATGCAATTAATGCCAATACCCTCAGAACTAATAAATGAAGACATAGCTTTACCCAGGTGAGCAAAAGTGATTTTGACAACTGATTGTATGTCATTTAAAAAAAGAGACAGAAGTCATATTGTTCCTTGCCTGAGAAATCTCTTGCTCTTTCCCTTTCAAAAGCAGAATCCTTTTCTTTGGTATATCATACGAACCACCTCCTATTGATTCACAATGACTAGTCAGAGCTAAAATAAGCGAAAATCAATCTAGATGGTAGATATTATAATCTCAGATTTACACATTTACATGGCAAGATACTATCCAACAAAGCAATAGAATTATATGTTTAACTAAGAAGGACAAAAAATAGACATCGGGTTTCTTGAAACTGACACTAGAAAGGGGGCAAAGATGTGAGTTATGTCATTAATGTGAAGAAATTGAAAAATATGATGACAAGATTAAGGAAAAATAAGTTCCTACAGCATGCAATGTCTTCATCATTAAAAAAATCCTTAATCTGAAACAAATCGATTATGATCCATGATTTAAGGTCATATATATACACACACACACACACACAAGTGTAGAGAGAGATAGGGCTCCAACATCTATGTCAATTCTTTATTTTGAATTTACACATTGTTTTTGCACATCCATCTCAACCTACAAATCTTGCAATGCTGTTTTTTCTTTTTTTTCTTTTTTAAAATGTTTGTCATGCCCATTTCAGATATAATTCTCATGCTCAATATTCCAATCCATTTAGTAGCACAAAATATCAACTACCCTACCCTTCTACCAATGCGCTCCAATGTGATGCGATGCGGCCTTGTTTTTACACTATGAGTGAAGATGTCCAATAATACAACAATTAACAAGGTAGAACCCATGAGACCAAAGCAATTTAACTTCTACAATCAAGGGTCAATTGAATTCAACCTCCTAGATTCATAAGGATAAGGTTGCGTAAATGTGAACCTCCACACAAACCTTGGCGAGAACTAAGTTAGTGGATAGGGGTAATCAGTCCACAACTATCAATGTCTCACCCCACGAAAAATCTTAAGCATCCACACAAATTCATTAACACAATGCAATATAATGTGTTCAACAAAGAATAATTATCACCACTAGGAAAGTATATACCAAAAAATGTCGAGACCAAAGTCAATTTGAACTCACTAACACAAAAAGTTTCCAATTCTAAGGAATCTACTTTACCTACATATGATGCTAGTCACTTCATGCTAATGAACCATGTAATAGTACAAGTCAAGATGCATACCGGTTTCATTCTCTGGTACTTCTTTTTTTCTTGAAGCCTCATATTCGTTCTCTCTTTGAGACACGAGAATATATGTTGATTTGTCTTTCCCATTTGTGCTCTTCCCATTGTTTTTCAAGATATACTACAAATACGATAAAATCAAGAAACAAAATCTTTTTAAACTCCACCTGAGTTTGATTAGTAGTACGCAAGTGAACAACCTTGAAAAAAATTTTCAAACCAGTTCACTTTCATCGCGATAATAAGCTAGACAAATAAGATATAAAATCATGTAAGTCTAATGACTAAGCAATGTTGATCCTATTTCTTGGTGGAAAAAAAAGGATATGAATTAGAAGCTAGAAATGCTATTGATAAGGTTCAAATAGTTTTGTAACCCTTGGAAAATTGATAACTTGATTCTATTCAAATGGCTAAAGAATGGTTGAAATTTTAATGTTTTCAAACAAATAAATAACACTTCCAATTTTAAAAGCTTGAATTGTTCCCACTTTGTGCAAATCTGATACAATACTTTCATCCTTATATCATCATGTATTGGCTAAAAATATAAAACGAGATTGAAAAAGAATAGAGCACAACGTTGCAACCCCTAAAAAAAGGTAATAAAGAAGATCAACAATGAAGTATTAAAATTTTAAAGGCCCATTAAAAATCAGAAGTAGCATGACAACCAAAACAATTTGAGGGCAATCATAGTAACATTTTATAAGACAAAAGAAGGAAAAAGGATGGCAGCCTAACAGGGCGGAAGGCCAAGCAATCATATTTGGAAAGAAACAGCAATTAAACAGGGCGGAAGGCCAAGCAAACATATTTCTAACTTAACTAGCTTAGGTTGCTTTTATTCTCATTTTCATGCATTCTAAGTAATTTTTGTCGCATTTTGCCTCCATTTCTTTAAATCCTTCTCCACTCCACTATTCTTGGTTCTTTCTCATGTTTCCAGAAGGTGTATGCATGTCAAGGCTTTAAAGGTTTCATAAGTTATGTGTGTATGTATGATATATGTAAGTATGTATCTATAAGGTGTGACATTCCAAGAACATTCCATGGCTCTAACTAAATTAAATATCTGCCTAATCCCATAGAGTTATTGAAGCTACAGTTCAATCTCATTCTTTCTTTCCCCACATCAAAAGACTAAGGTAAACCCGTTAATCCATAAGTATAAATAACTAAAAATGCATGTCCCAAGACAAGGATCAAGTTGCAGCAACTTTCGAGGAGAATTTTAACAAAACTGAACCGCTAGGAAGGTCCAAAACTAATATACTGGGATTATTTAAAAAAATAGAAACACCTTTTTCTTTTCAGAGTTTTGCTTGCTTGAACGCGACTTCCCAGCAGCTAACCCAGACCTTCCACCACTCTTTCCATCAGACCCTAAATGCTGCCACCAGTAATACCAATCAATTAGAAAAGAAAAGGGAATGCAAGGAGTATCACCACAATAAAACAAAGAAGGAATAAAATAACATTCGAAAGAAATAACATCAACAAAAAATGGAATTTCAAATGGCATAAGCATAACTAGTTATGTAATGTGTCCTCGTGTATTTTTAGATACTGTTTCCCATCATTGTTGCCATTTCATGATTAAAAATACAAGGAAATCAACCTCACATACCACTTAAGACAACAATCTCACATATGCAACACTAACTTATAAAAAAACTCCATGATAATTCTGGGGAAAGAGAGCTTAATTATCCCAGAAAGCATCAACCTGGCTTATCTTTAGAAAAGGGTATATTGCTCTACTAAGTAACTATGACTATCATTGGAGCAGCGCAGTTTAGTAACTAAAAAAGCATTCAAACAAGTGTACAAGTTTTGAAATAAATATACAACAAAGATGATGATATTCATTTATTAAAAGTTGATATCATAGATTATTAAGAGGCTCGCCAGCTTGAACGTGACCTTATCAATATTCCCAGTGAGTAGATAGTATATTGAAAAACTAAAAACCTGATGGCCACTCTTTGAAGCTCTCCTTTTTCGCACATATTCCATGAGCGGTGTAACAATAGGTGCTTCTTGAACACCTATAGAAAAAGAAAAAATAGTCAGCAATAGGCCACAAAAACAAACTTCTACAATCAACATAAGGAGACAAAAGATGAGCTTCTCCTAACCAACTCGCTCAGCTTCTTTTCTTTCCAGTTGTACATCAGCGCTAGGAAGATTCTCAACAGGTCTGGAAATCTGCTCAAGGAACTCCACATACTCGGGATCTATTCTCAGCAAAAAAACATAGAAGAGAGATAAATTAGCTTAATTTCCAAAACAATATTAATCATGTATGAAGTATAATCCATTAATCAGGTCATCAGTCTGAACTCTTCTAACCTTTGTGTATAGTCCCTTCTCGACCATCTTTCTTGGCACTAGGCTTAGGAACACGTTGAGAAGGAGCATACTCTACTATTGCTTTATATTGTGTCCCTAAAGCAGCAATTCAATCATTCACCACTACAACAGAAAAACCAAAAAGAAGCACAAGTATAATCCGTTGAGCATATAAAAGTAAAGTTACCCTTTTCATTGACAAATACATGGCCATTAAAGAACTCAGCGAACTCGAAAACATCATCAGGACTATTGAAGTTCACATATGCCCGTGCATACCTCTGGTTCTTGTGACTGCAATTAAGAACCCCATTATCTCAAATCAAGGAAGCAATACTATTAATAAAAATAAGATATTTGGAAAAACCCAGAAGGCACGCATTCCGTAAAAACCCACAATGCAGTCTCCATATCCACAAAAATCAAAATAAATCGATACCAAATCAAGAACAATTATGCTCCAAAATATACAATCACCGGAAACATTACTAGTGAAAACAAATTCCAAGCAAGGGTTCAAATTAAACATAATCCTGAAAATCAAATTCAGTCATAAAAACAAAAATACACAGAAAAATCAACCAAAAAGAGGAAAAGAAACAAACCTGGACTTGCCGCAACGAAAAGAGGACCAATTGTAGCGAGAAGAGAAACGGCCATCGATTTGGTCGAAAAAGGAAGACTGAGAAAGAGAAGGGGGCAAGTGCCTTACAACTACTTTGGTTCGATTCAACGGTTCCTTCATCTGATTCTCCAAAACCCCTTTTCAAATCCAATACCAAAGTACAAACAAAACCCTAATTTTTGCAAATATTCCCTTAGCGATCGAAAACGGTTGAATTTCTTCAATTAAAAGAGAATGCGTGGACGGAACCAGATGAAGAAATCAATCGCACAAAGAATTGTGCCCTAATTTGTGATTATCGAAGGAAGAACGATCTCTGTGTCGCTCTCAAAGGAATTGGGTTTGGTTTGTGTCAATGTCAGAATAGGGAAAAACCAGAAAGGGAAAAGAAGAAAGACTCGCGATTCAATTCATCATCAACATCGTACACAATTCCAATCGTAACGGGGAACTCTGGAAATTCGACAATACTATACTCCTATCCTATGTCAACCTTTGGTTCATGAGATAAAACTGCCGCAGTTAGTTTATTTTTCTAATTGATCGCAAATAAATAATTATTTATAAAAATTTAAATGAAGGTTAGACTATCGCAAGTTAAGATGAAGTGTGGGCCGGGCCATTCCATGTGCATGTAAGGTGTAATAACATTTTAATTTTCTGGGCATTTATCAATTTTGATCTAATCAATTATCACTATCATATCATACAATATAATAAAAGACTTGGAAAATTCCAAGTGTCAACTTATTAGAGCTTCGATAAATTGAATAATATGTTTCTTTTGATTACATGACATCTTAATTTAGAAAATAATATTGATTCAAATAATTAAAATTTTTATAATAGAATATAATAAAAGACTTGGAAAATTCCAAGTGTCAACTTATTAGAGCTTCGATAAATTGAATAATATGTTTCTTTTGATTACATGACATCTTAATTTAGAAAATAATGTTGATTCAAATAATTAAAATTTTATAATCGGTATAATCTATAAACATATTTTAAATTTTATAATAGGCATATTTTAAAGCTACGTTAAATTAGGTAAAAAATGATATCATATTCAAAATTTTTATTAAAAGATCATCATAAAAAAACCTTTTTTAATGAATAAAAAGAAACTTTAATTAATAGTTGTGAGGTTGTTATAAAGTTTTAATAGTGATTATTATATTTTATGTAATTGGATATTTCTTTTAAAATTTAAATTTTTTTATGTATTTTTATATTAAAAAATTTGTGCATTGCACGAGTCTTTATACTAGTTTATTTATAAAAATTTAGATGAGAGTGAGACTATCGCAAGTTAAGATGAAGTGTGGGCCGGGCCATTCCACGCGCATGTAAGGTGTAATAACATTTTAATTTTCGGGGCATTTATCAATTTTGATCTTAAAGGAACCAATTATTTATTTATAAAAATTTAGATGAGAGTGAGACTATCGCAAGTTAAGATGAAGTGTGGGCCGGGCCATTCCACGCGCATGTAAGGTGTAATAACATTTTAATTTTCTGGGCATTTATCAATTTTGATCTAATCAATTTATTATTTATAAAAATTTAGATGAGAGTGAGACTATTGCAAGTTAAGATGAAGTGTGGGCTGGGCCATTCCACGCGCATGTAAGGTGTAATAACATTTTAATTTTCTGGGCATTTATCAATTTTGATCTTAAAGGAATCAATTATTTATTTATAAAACTTTAGATGAGAGTGAGACTATCGCAAGTTAAGATGAAGTGTGGGCCGGGCCATTTCATGCGCATGTAAGGTGTAATAAAATTTTAATTTTCTGGGCATTTATCAATTTTGATCTAATCAATTATTTATTTATAAAAATTTAGATGAGAGTGAGACTATCACAAGTTAAGATGAAGTGTGGGCCGGGTCATTCCAGCGCATGTAAGGTGTAATAACATTTTAATTTTTTTTGGGCATTTATAAATTTTTACCTTAAAGGAATCAATTTCGAAAAATTCCTTGGTTGTTACAGGTGCGAATTGGACCAGCCCAAATTGACGGTCTCATTATGAGGTCGTCTCGTCCAAGACCAGCTGATAATTATTTATATGTGGTTATCCGAGAAGTGATCACTTTAAAATTATAAGTGATCACTTTGAAATTATAAGTAAATCACTCTAATACAAGTGATTAGTTTTAATTGGTCAATCTAAAGTGTCTCTTTACGATTGTAAATGATCGCTATAACCATATAACTAATCACTTTAAAACTACGAGTCATTACTTTTATCACTTTTTAAATTATAGGTGATCGTCGTTTTAAAACTGTATGTATATATGTGTTGGATCATCCTAATAAAGATGCTCTTAAAGTCATATCGTCTCATTTGAGAATTTGGAATACTGATAGTTATTAATATTATACCTTTATTTGTATGGTATTGTTCAATATATAGATTGCTTTATTCATATAGTATTATTCAATATATAAATGTAGAATCAAATAATAACGTAACTTAAAAATATAAAGGTAAAAAGGGATTTAGTTTGTCAATATACTGTAGAATACAATAAATTTTAAAAAATTATATTAGAGTGATTTTAACAATTCTATTTTTTTTTTTTTGCTTTATATTAACTTTAGAATTTGTTAAGCACTTTTGTGAGATACAAAATAAAGAGTCTCTCAAATAAATTTAGAATATATCATCAAAGTAGGTGTAAAATATACTTTATTCATTTCTTAATATTGTTAATTTATGCTTATTTTCAAGATAAAAAATTATTGAGTTACTTAACAAATGTTCTCATTTGACTTTTTCAAGCTTTCAAGTTTGTACCTAAACCTTCACTTATTAACTTGTGATCAATAATTAAGCAACATCATTGTCATACTTAGTATATGATGTCGATAAGAAATTATGATTAAGGTCTGAGGGAGAGAAGGAAGGCGGCAACCCATAATGTTAAAGGGTTCCTCGGCTCAAGAAAGATCATCGAAAAGAGAGGATACTGCAAACAAATTGGGTGAAACTGATCTAAAAGCTTGTATCTTATCACACAAGATTGGTCTTTAATCATAAAATTAAAAATATATAAAATGCCTATAAATAAAATAAAAATAACTAGGTAAAAACGAGTAAAAAAATGATATGTAAAAGACAAATGCAAAGAACAAGAACACCAACAGATAAGTGAGAGATTATCAGTACTCTAATACAAGAATAAGGCACCTCCAACCACCCATGTTCCTGGTTAGGTCCTTAGAGATGTGTAAATCATGCAACTTATTTTTTATTTGTTCCTCTCACGCCCTCTTGTGTCTTCCTCAACTTCTCTTGCCTTCACTATGATGCTTTCAATTTCTCATCTCGGGGGCGGCAAAAGTCTTTCTATGCACATGCCCAAATCATCTAAACCTTTTCTCACGTATCTTTGTAGAAATAGGGGCAACTCATGGATCCTGTTCTATCCATTATTGTGTGACCGCACATCCATCTTAGATACACATTTTTATATCTTCTATCTTATATTCAAAAGTCTTCTTTACGGGCCAATATTTTTCCCCGTACAGCATATCAGGTCTGATTGCACCTTGGTGAAATTTTTTATCTTTTAATCTACTTGAAAACTTCCTAACACATAGCACCCCAATGGTTGCTCGCTGCTTAAGGCAACCTGCTTGTGTTCGATGTG
Source organism: Amaranthus palmeri (assembly GCA_019776075.1). Taxonomy (NCBI): domain Eukaryota; kingdom Viridiplantae; phylum Streptophyta; class Magnoliopsida; order Caryophyllales; family Amaranthaceae; genus Amaranthus; species Amaranthus palmeri. The sequence goes on from JAAKBH010000023.1 coordinate 242,570, forward strand.
TTACATATCCATCAATACTTTGAACAATAGATTCCAGATACTTGAACTTGGTTGTACTTATAACAACTTTATCAATTGAAAAACACATGTTCATATTTTTTCATGATTTTAGCTATAGTAAATGCTTTATAGAGGTTTTAGTTAGAATTTAAGCACGTTTTTATGGTGGAATCATATTTTTAGTAGCTTTTGTTGCAATCTTGATGGTTTGTGAATTGTGACTAAGAGTGAAACATCCTATTTTGCAACAAATTAATATATTGTATGGGGAGATTTTGAGTTATTGAGGGTGTGAATATTGATTTAGAGGTATTAATTTATTACGTAATTGTTCATTAATAATTAATTATTAGTCGATTTAATTGGCTTATTTGACCAGCTACTAGCCTATTATCAAAACAATCATTCACAAACAAAAAGTAAATTCTAAACAGTTGTTTTAGATTTACCATTTGGTTTGATTTTGTAATTCGAGAATGTATAGAGAAACCCTTCAAAATAACAAAAGGGAAATATTAATCTTTCTAATAGGAGGTAAAAATCAAGCTTTTGGCATAAGAATAATAAAAGGGAAAACACTCAACCATTAGACTAACTCATAAATCTCGATAGTGTGTGAAGTTTTAAACTTTCACCATGCGTGGGTTATAACTTATAAGAACTCTAATTATTAGGCTATGACAATTCGTCACATAATCTCACAGTGGCCCACTCGTGGGGTCACGGGAAACCCGTGGGCTCGGGCCCACAAACCCACGGGTCAAGAGCGTTGACTTGCACATATACTGATGAGGTTTATTGTTTCCCAAAACCATATGGCAATAAGAGAATTAGCTCACCAAGTATATATGCAAGTCTACAACCCACTTTAGTTTTTAAATTTTAACGGCTCGTTTAATTATTCATATTAATCTATTAGAATGATTTTTGATATTAATCTATTAGAGCGATAAAGAAAACTCTATGAAATGTAATTAGCAATCTACTTATTCAGGGTCGTTCCTGAGGGTAGTTTTGAGGTGCAATCGCCTAGGGCCAAGCTTATAAAGGGGCCCACATCGAGTTAACCCTTATTAATAAAAATTAGTTTGTGCATAAGTACCTTAATATTATACTTCATGATCTTAAATTTATACATTTATTTGACATCATTTTTTAAAAAAATATGTACATTTATTTGACATTAAAGTGTTAAAAAGAGAAATTATATGATATATAGTTGGAGAAAAAAAAGAAACGAAACAAAACCTATTTGAGAGCCCTTTTTTAAAGTTTCGCCTAGGGCCCAAAAATAGTCAAGAACGACACTGCTACTTAACAAGATTGATAGCAAATGTCTATGATTGTCCTATTCTAACAATCTATAATCCCTCGTAAATTTATTCTTATTCATTGCCAATCAAAAACATTTAGATTGTATTAAGTGTTATTTAAGATTTTCTAGTCAATAACCGTGATTTATAAATCACCACGAAAAGACAAAAAGAATAATATTAAAATAAATAAAATCAAAAATATAAATTAAAATAACAAAATTCTCATCCTATCAAATCTTACCACATGCGGGTGATTTATTAACCTCACAAATAAACTTTATTTACTAACACTTTCTCAGGTATTATTAGAAAATTGTAAAGAAAACACATATTTGAGGATGAAAGCATTACATATAATATAGACCTTTTCACTAAATACAAATAATTAATTAAATTGTTTTTAAAAAAGAAAACAACAATCACATAAAAAACATAATCAAATGAAATTGTGTTTGATACAACTAATTACATATTTTCATAATATCAACATTTTGTACTTTTCAATTATATGCAATTAAATATATTAAAAATAAAAATCGCGGATAAAATAAAAATACATTAACAAATAAAAATTAGAGGAAGTATGTCATTACTAAATATTTTTTTCCACTTAAAATCTCACTTTTTTATGTAAATGAAATATAAAAGTTTTTGAATCTCGTTCCTTATGGAAATTATCTTAAATAATATATAAAACCCCTTATTAATTATCCCAAAACTACAATCTTTACCCCCCAAAAGCCCTATTTAGCACAAAGAAATTGTAGCGTTAGATGTTAACGATCAAAGTAACTACCAAATGTCTAACTATGTAAATTAAGTAATACTTCCTCCGTTTTCATATGTTCTTCCCACTTTTCTCATTTGAAAATTTTTAAAAGTTCTTCCAATTTAGAATTTTTCTATTTTAGTAACCAATAAAATTTAAGGAAATTATTACACTTAACTTACACTCTAATCTATAGAAATTAATTTACATGTTAATTCCCAATGCATTTACTTTACATACACCCAATGAAATTTAATGATATTATTACACTTACACTTTAATCAATAAAATCTTTACTTTTTATATTATTTTTCTCAACTCTTATAGTATCTTATTTTATAGGAAAAATTATAAGAAACTACCTAATTTATACCCCTTTCTTTAAAAAAACTACCTTATATAAAAATGTTTGCAAAAAACTACCTTAAATAATACAATTCTTTGCAAAACACTACCTTTTACTGATTTTCGTCAGTTGACTGTTAACATTGATATTGACCTGCACAAAAAACTACCTTATATAATACAATACTTTACAAAACACTACCTTATATTATATAATACAATTCTTTTGCAAAACACTACCTTATATAATACTATGTGCAGGTCAACGTTAATGTTAACAGTCAACTAACGAAAATCAGTAGAAGCCTAAAAGGTAGTGTTTTGCAAAGAATTGTATTATATAAGATAGTTTTTTGCAAAATTTTATATAAGGTAGTTTTTAAAAAAAAAATGTATGGATTAGTAGTTTTTTTTATAATTTTTCCATTTTATAATTATAGCTTATCTTGGTTCCTTTCCATATTCCAAATAGAAAGAACAAATAAGATCGAAAGGAGTAGATAAAATTGGATCATTAAATCCCACTTAAAAACTACTTTTCTTAATTTTAGTTTGGTTAATTCACTTAAAAAAACAAATATTCTTATTTTTAGAAACAAACTTTACTTGATTAACTTTAATTCCACTCAATCATATGACTGAAAAAATTCCACCCACTAAAAAAGCCTCTTTGGAAGGATAGACTAATTCTTAACTCATCTTTAGGGTTTTGTTGCTTACATTTTCTCTTTATTTCTGGTAAATTTTACTTCCTTATGTTCATCAATCCCCCATTTCCAAATTCCCCTTTTCTTAATTTTGCTGCTGATTACTAATTCCTCTTGATCGACACAATTATTTATCATCTGAATTTGTCAATCTTGTTTCTGCATAATTCATTTCATGGGTATAATTCAAGAATTTATTTCGTTGATGATTTCAGTTACTTTAATTTCGTTTTAAATTGGGGTTTCTGATTCTTTATTGGGTTTATTTTGTTTGATTTTTATTTGTTTTTTCTAATGATTGACTTGATAAGTGAGAGAATGTTTTTAATTGGGTATTTTGTTTGGTACTGATCAAAGCTTAATTTACCATGGGTATAATTCAATTGGGGTTTTTAATTCTTTATTGGGTTTATTTTGTTTGATTTTTATTTATTTTTTCTAATGATTCACTTGATAAGTGAGAGAATATTTTTAATTGGGTATTTTTGTTTGGTACTGATCAAAGCTTAATTTACTGTTCACGATCAATAATCACTTAATATTAACACTATTTTGCTTCAATTATGTTTGATTTGTGTGATCTGATTGTGAATAGGAAAAAAATTTCAATGATCAATGCTAATTTTTTGAAAATTTTGAAATTCTATATCTGGCGGAAGAAGTGGAATTTTTTTGAGTGCTGATTGTTTTGAAATTAGGGTTTGCAGATATATTGATTGATAGAATGGGTGGAAGTTCGATTGAGGATGATTGGGACTTTCCTTTGCTATCAAATGGTGCTCGAACAATTGTTTTGGTTGGACGTACTGGTAATGGAAAAAGTGCAACTGGGAATAGTATTATTGGAAGAAAGGTTTTTAAATCTAAAGCCAGTTCTTCTGGGGTCACAAGCACATCTGAACTTCAAACTACCATGCTTAATGATGGACAAGTTATCAATGTAATTGACACCCCCGGTATGAACAAATTTATTCTTATGAAAGTTTATTCGCAAATTTTTGTATGAGACGGTTTCACCGTGAGATGTGAGATGTGCCCCATACTTGGGAATTTTATGTTGTGTGTGTTCTTGTCAATTTCGTTAATGGAGTGTTTGTTTGAAGGCGATACTCGAGTTGAGGTACTGATCGGCCTTCTTTCCACCAACCTGGACCCTGTATTGGGCGGGACTCATTGGGATGATGATGATAATGGGTGTTTGTTTGAAAGGACGTAGAAGGTGAGATTTGGTATTGAAGGTGCCAAGTCCGGTGTCCCTCAAACAAACACCCCTAAAGACCGATTTTGGACCTTCTAAATTACACACCAGCTCTCGCAGTCGCAGATTCTCAAATGAGACGGTCTTATGACTATGCTTATTGGACTTAGTAACTGACCCGGTGTACATTTAGTGTCTTAAAGTGATTACCTGTAAATTGTTACTTTTTATTGTCTTAAAAGTGATCACAAACTTAAAGTGATCATTTATCCTTTTAAATTGATCACTTTGAAAAATGGGTTAATTATATAGGCTCGTCTGACGGTGAGACAACAAGTCGTAATTTTATAGTCCATTAGTTTTTATTTTCAGTTTTTCTTTTTTTTTTTTTTTTTTTTTTGAAAAATTTGGATAAAGGTTTTCTATTTTTGGGTAGTAATTGTGGACAAAGTGAATTATAGAATACCATTTCTCTTGAATCTCTTGATTACTCAATAAGGGTGTCACACCCATGAGGATGTTTGATAAGTTACTTTGTCCCACAAGTATACATGAAGCAAAATAACTCAAATTAGCAATTCTCATAAAAAAGATTACATATTTGTGCTTTGTCAAATTAATTTCCTTATTTTTGTAGAAGTTTTGCCAAAGATTTTTTCTTCTATGGTTTGATAGGCATTATTTATAAAAAATGCGAGACACACCAAGGTGTGTTTTTGAGAAACTAGCCATGCTAAAACACATTGCAATAATTTTGGATATTTTCTTAATTTTTGTAAAATTTTGCGTTTGGTTCCTGGGCCGCCTTATGTTTCTCCTTTCGTGTCTTGCGCGTCTTGAGATCGTGCCTCTTAGACTATGCTTTGCCCGAAATTGAAAAAGCCTTTTTTCTCATGTCTAATGCGCCCACAATTAGGTGCACCCAACCACACTTTTATAAGAAAAAGTAATAGACTACTTAGTAATTTTCTTTTCTTATTTATGTGAAGTTTCAAGGGTCAATAAGGAAAAAATCTCTTTGTTATTACAAGGGTAAGATTGTGTATATCTGATGCTTCACATACCCGACTCTAACCGTCTGGCATTGGGGTAATTACTATTGTTCTTGTTTTATCTTTCGATATATCCTTTTTGGCGTGTTTAATTCTACATACTGTGTTTTCAGAAGTATCCAAAAAATGAACTGTTTTCTTTTACAATTTTAATATTTGTTAGATTTGTAACTTATCTTTATACTGGACATGTGTTTTATGCGCTCACTCTTCTTGTGAATTTTAGGACTCTTTGACTTAAATGTTAGTTCCGACGTTATTGGCAAAGAGATTGTGAAATGTATTGATTTGGCTAAAGATGGTATACATGCCATACTTCTTGTGTACTCTGTGAGAACTCGTTTCTCCAAGGAAGAGGAAGCAGCACTGAAAAGCTTGCAATCATTCTTTGGACCCAAAATTACCGATTACATGATAGTGGTTTTTACGGGAGGTGATGAGCTTGAAGCTGATGGTGAAACTCTCGAAGAATATCTGGGTCGTCAGTGTCCAGAGCCTCTAAAGGTGATTTTTATTTGCATTTGATACTTTACAATTTACATGCTGTACAACAAAATAGACTTATGAATTATTTTCTATTCAATATTGACTCTATTGTGTGTCATAATATCCATAATCGTTTTACCCGTAGTTGCTAATTGATGGAAGTATTAAAAATTACTTCGGGTGGATGAGGAGAACTCGTGGAGAAAAAGGGAGTTATAGTCGTTATGGGGATGGGATTTGTTAACCCGACTCCCTTATTTTATAACCATGAACCGTTAGCAGACTTTATGTGGCGATGAAACTTGATGTGCTTAGTATATCCATGCCTTAAAACTAAGGAGGTTTGGATTTCCCAAGGTTAGAGCCTAATGGGTAAACTTTCATCTATCAAAATAAATTTTCTTCGGTTTATTCAATCATAAACTATTGTATGAAACGGTCTCACTGAAAGACTCTTTATACATGGGTTTAGCCCATCTAGTATATATTATGAGAATGTGAACTTCTTGTTTGAGGTCGTCTCACCGAGAGACGCTCACAAGAGTAGCTTTTATTCAACAGACTTGTTTTTCTGCAATGGTGCACTTATTCTTTTACTGTATATTTGTGATTCATAAGATGTGTCATGTGAATGGTAGATAAATGGATGTTACAGTCTTCTCTGTTTTACTTGATATCATTTATGCGACCGTTAGCAAAATCTAAAAGTCCGATTGATTTGCAGAATGCTTCTCGTTCCAATTCGGTTGTAATGTTTTTTTTTCTTCTATTTTGTGGGATTTGCAGAATATTCTTCAAGTTTCGAAGAATCGTTATGTTCTGTTTGATAATAGAACACAAAGTAATACCAAAAAGGCGGAACAATTACACCAGCTTCTTGACCTTGTTGACATGGTGATATTAGAGAATGGAGGAAAACCTTACACCGATGACTTATTTAAAGAACTGAAGGCGAGTATTCTTACTAACTTCGTTATCTACTTTTTTCGGTTTAAAGTTATACTAACCTTTTTACTGCTTCAATTCTTTGTACAGAAACGAGCTATAAAACTCGAACAACAGGAAAAGGATGTTGATGCTTTAAAGGGTTACGATAAGAGAGAGATAACGCTATTGAAGGAACAAATGCATTTAGCATCCGAGGAACAACTTAAGCGCATTACTGACATGGTTCGATTTCTTTCTCTATTGCTTGTTATCGATTTGATTGTATGATCCGTGAGGTGATCTTTCGATTGTGCTCCTCAATTCCCACCCAAGGTGTATTAAGTGTTTTTCTAAACCCAAACGCAATGTGCCTTGGTGTAATTACTAATTTTCACTCTCACTAAACAAAGGGGCTATGTTACTCGACCTCTTCATTTTTTTCCCGCACCCTTGTCCGATCCTTGATACTCAAACATTGGTATGACACTTAGACACTTCATTCTAGACGTGAAATTGAATATTTAGACGTATTCAACACTTGAACACGTACCAGTTTCTAACATCAATATCCGAGTCCAAGTAGCATAGCAAAAGGGTTATAAGTTTAGACAACTAACCTAATTCCTATTAGACAATATTATCGTAAGTCAAAACATGTTTCCACTCGGTATTTACTGTATTTTTCGTCCTAATTCTGAATACCTTATCCGCGTTAGCTAATTCATCTGTTCTAGTATCTTCATCTATGTGACTGCATCACTGCCGAGTGCCGACTATAGATGATGAGTTTATTACTAGTTCTGCGACTGATAATATCGAATCTGCTAAGATCTGTTTTTGTGATTTTGGGTTTATGGACTTTTTATTTTTTGATGAATCGATTCATGGTAAAAAGTTATTACTTCCTGTTGGAATTGATTCTTGCATTCGTTTATAACTGTTAAATGTTGATTGAATATAAACCGAAATTGGGGATTTCGCGATTAAGTAAGGCTTGCAAAATGGCTGCTAATTGAATAAATTTCCGAGCATATCTATCGAGCATCTCGATATTCATCTTGCCTATAGACTCCGCTCCATAAAACGCACACTAGAAAACTTCAGATTCATGTGTGCCGTATGGTTCTCTCGTGTAGGTTGAAATGAAGCTGAAAGAGACTACTCAACGATTGGAACAACAATTGGCTATGGAGCAGGCCGCAAGGTTAAAGGCCGAGGAAAAAGCCTTAGCCGCGCAGGCAAAATCGAATGATGAAATTCGTAAGCTTCGAGAGAGTTTAGCGAAAGCAGAAAAGGAGACCGAAGAATTCCGGAAGCAAGCTGCTAATGGCAAATGTGCCATTCTTTAAATATAATTTACGTTTAAAAGATTTTTATTTATTTTAAATGAGGCAATATAACATTATATGAATTATCTTTTATTGTTTGAGCTTTGTTTATGTATATTAATATAATTGACTAAAATATTTTTAGTATTGCAATTTTTTATCATTTGAGTGAAGAATCTAGTAATTGTTATATTTTATTTTTGTCTTGAATTATTTTTTATTAATTATGGAAAATTTGATTCTAAAGATTTAAACTTTATCTATTTCGTTTTTTAAGGTTTCAACTTTGATTTATCTTGTAAATGTCTCAATTTTAAGCTGCATTTAATTTTAAATATGTTCCAGGTTTCGTAACCTCGAACTACTGGTTATCTTCTTCTCTTTGATTTCTTCATCGCGTTTTTCTACCCAGTCATGGCGTTTTCACCATTTTTGTTTTTTTTTTTTTTTTTCATTTCTTTGTTTTTCCATTTGATTTCTTCCATTCTACCATGGCTTGTTCCTTGTTCAGCGTTTTAATCCTTGTTCATTTTTTCATTCTTAGGTAGTGTTTGGTAACATAGAATTCATTTGAAAATTGGGAATTTAAATTTGGTATTCAAATTCAATGATTGTGAATGATATCTAAACGTTTGGAATTTGCAAATCTTAATACTTGACCAAATTTACATTACTATTGAACTATGTAGAATTGATTCAATTCGACATTTTTAAATTTAAAATTTGATAAACATAGGATTTGGGTCAATTCAATATTTGAAAATAAATTTCAAATTGCCAAATATACCATTAACTAAAATGATAAGTGTTTTGAATCACTACAAAATAAATTGAAATCAATTGAATTTGAGTTTTTCGTTCAATCTCCTAAGAATCTCCAAAAATCCATCTTAATTAGAGTAGTATACTAGTATCCCTCCATAAAATTGACATGCACGAGTTGAACCTCTCTAAGGACCTGACTAGGCTTTTTTGGTTAGAAAAAAGAAAATTTTTACATTCTAATTCATCTGCTTTCATTTACATGCAACATTTGCTTTCTAACACAGTGAATGCACTAATTTGATCATTAATATCGCTAATTATGTATAACAAAAAATTATAAAAATTTAATATTAATAATCTTTACAATGAAACGAATCAAACAAAATCTCTTTCAATTATATATTTTAACTTATAAATTTATAGAGGTGTTTATTCGGGTTATCAGGTTGATTTCGGGTTAGGTGTTTCGGGTCGGTTCAAAATCGGTTTTGTGTTCACATTGATTTATACATAATTGTAGATCCATTTTTAAGTCGGGTCAAATCAGGTTCAGTTACAAAGTCAGGTGTATATCGAATCATCGAGTCTGTTTTGAACACATCTATAAATTATAAAATTAATCACAAATTAAAAATAATAAATAAATATTATTTTTTTAATGTTGCAAGTAATATGAAACTTATCCCGAACGGTGGATCTACCCTTCAATTACATCACAAATTCACCATTCTATTCACTTTCCTCCATTGTTTCCCTCCCAAGCTCACATCTCATTCATCCTTTAAATCCCACCATTTTTCCCCAAATATTCTCATTCTCTTCCTCCATTCTATACCCTCTCTTCAATCAAACCTAAAATCCCATTTCAAATCCCTATTCATTTTTGATCAACAATGTCTTCATCAGATCACACAGAAACACCCCAAAATGGATCAAACCCACCAACAAAAGTTGCCTTAATCACAGGAATCACAGGCCAAGATGGATCATACTTAACTGAATTTCTCCTCTCAAAAAACTACACTGTTCATGGCTTAATTCGTCGATCATCGAATTTCAATACACAAAGAATCAATCATATCTATATAGACCCACACAATTCCCACAAAGCTAGAATGAAACTTCATTATGCGGATCTTACTGATGCATCTTCTCTTCGCCGTTGGATTGATACCATTTCTCCTGATGAGATTTACAATCTTGCAGCACAATCTCATGTTGCTGTTTCATTTGAGATCCCTGATTATACTGCTGATGTTGTTGCTACTGGTGCTCTTCGGTTACTTGAAGCGGTTAGATCTCATATTGCTGAAACGGGTCGGACCCATATTAAGTATTATCAAGCTGGGTCTTCTGAGATGTTCGGATCTACTCCTCCACCTCAGAAAGAGGATACTCCGTTTCACCCTAGATCACCTTATGCTGTTGCTAAATGTGCTGCTCATTGGTATACCGTCAATTATCGTGAAGCTTATGGTAATTTTTTTCAAATTCTCTTTGCGTTTTTAAAACAATTTGATCTCTGTTGATTGGTATAATTATTTTTGATGCAATGCAATGCATTGGAAATGTAGATTAAGGAGGAAATATTAATGGGTTTGTGTTTGATTTTTGATCATTGTGGTTGTATTTTGTTTTGTTTTCTTTTTTTTCAAAAGGTTTTGATTTATGTTGATGGGTTTGTTTTTGATTTTTGATCAATTTGGTTGCTTATTTTGTTATGTAATTAGTAGAATCGAATTTTTAAATCGTAGGATCGTGACCTTTAAAAATTTTGTTCCAACTAGAATCGTAAGATTCTACACCTTTAAGATTCTACTTGTGATTCAAATCACTTGATCGTAGAATCGTAGAATCGTAGATTAGAATCGCGATTTTAACAACCATGGATTCTTGTAATGTATGGAAATGGGGATGTACATTGTAATTTGTGAATGAGTATGTCTTAGACTTTTGTGTTTGATTGATTATGTTGGATATTAGTTAGCTTTTATTTGCTTGATTGATTGTGTAAAATGCTAATGGAGAAGAGAATGGAATTCCTTATAATGTTGGATAAGTAAATGTATTTTTTTAAGATTCATCAATTTGTTGATTGATTAATGTATGAAAATAGAGATGTAAATGAGGATATGTTAATGGGTTTTTTTGTGTTTGATTGTTTAGTTTGGAAATGATTGAGCTTTTGTTTGATTGATTGTTCATAAAGAATGTGACTTGATGATGTAAAATGTTCATGGGGAAATAGGATGTGATCCCTTACCATTTGGGTTCTTTATGGTGTACATGTATGCTTTGATTCAAGACAATGTTTTAGTGTTTTCGGATATCATCGATTTTGATTCGTAAAGGGTTTTGAGCACTGTCATATGATTCACTAATCTCCTTGTGAATTGCGAAAAAAAAGGAAATGGTCGGTTTTGGGCTATTTTTGGCTCATTTTGAGCGAATCGCGAATTCAAAAAGTAAATTAACTGGCGAATTATGTTACACTAATTTTGAGGACTTAATAAGTACATGTAAGTGTCAGTGATTTTTTCTTCTCTTTGATGTAGAACTGGGATATCACTTCGTTTGATTATCAGGATTATTGTCGGTTTTGATTCATTTGTTAGATGTTGTGTGATTGTTGATATGTTGTTGGATGACATAATTATATGGGCTCGTCTCATGGTGAGACAATCTCATAGAAGACTTGCTGATAAAAAATTAAGCATAATATTTTTAGTAGTTAGATTTGTGTTAGATCTTCAGGTTTGAATTATTGGAGTGAAGGACATGAGAATTTGGTAGTTCATGGCTTATTTATTAGTGTAATTAATTAGTATTATTAGTAACATGGAGCTCTACAACTGTAGTGATTGTTGCAAGTTACATTTGTTGTTCAATCAAAATGTTGTTGGCTGCAACTCCCGACTCGTTTTAGTTTGTACTTTGTAGTAATCGACTAATCGCAGATGGACTGTATCTTTCTGTAGGTATATTTGCTTGCAATGGTATCTTATTCAACCACGAATCACCGCGAAGGGGAGAGAACTTTGTGACCCGTAAGATCACACGTGCAGTCGGCAGGATCAAGATTGGGCTTCAGAGCAAGCTCTTCCTGGGCAATTTGCAAGCCTCAAGGGATTGGGGATTTGCAGGAGACTACGTGGAAGCAATGTGGTTGATGCTTCAACAGGAGAAACCCGATGATTATGTTGTAGCCACCGAGGAGTCTCATAGTGTCGAGGAGTTCTTGGAAGTTGCCTTTGGGTACGTTGGACTCAACTGGCGTGATCATGTAGTGATCGACAAAAGGTACTTTAGGCCCGCAGAGGTCGACAATCTCAAAGGCGATGCCAGTAAGGCGAAGGAAGTGTTGGGTTGGAAGCCTAAAGTCGGTTTCGAGCAATTGGTGAAAATGATGGTTGATGAAGACATAGAGTTGGCTAAAAGGGAGAAAGTGCTCGTCGATGCCGGTTACATGGATGCTCAACAACAACCTTGAGCCAATTATTTCCATACCATTTGATTTGATTCTCAATGTCCTAAATTAACCTTTTGGGAGTTAGCTATATACAAATCGAAACATATCAGACAGATCAGAACAGAACAGATCAGATCTTCAGATAATTTAGGGTTTGCAATTAAGTTATTGATTCATAATTTGTTGGTTACAATCAAAAAGTGAAGTTTTGTGATTTCTTAAGTGGGGCCTCATTAAGATCCCATGTTTCCTCCCATTGTATGTCGGTGGGATACTTGTTTGTCATAGTTTATAAGTTGTCTTTTAGTTGGCAATTTGCCATTTAATTCTTCCTTTTTTACATCAATCAGCAAGATCTTCTCTTCATTGTCTTTTCTTTTTTGAAGTTTAGTGTGGTTCACCGACAATCCGACATGTATGAGTTGTCGTCGTTCTTTCTTTTTAGATTCTGGCCATAATTTTTTATGGGTAGGATATATTGGGTATGATGATGATGATAGCTAGTGTGGTTGTAATTTATAATTCCAGCTGTTTATTACTTGATCTGGGAACTGGGATTCCTCTGGATCATTAATAATTTTTTGATTATGAAATACTCAATACCATGTGGTAGTAGTTATTATCTTTGAATATTTGGAAAAGAGTTTCTTTGTATTCCTAGTGGATATAGAGTTGTATATTTGAGTGTTCGGACGTATTTCGGGTATGATATCGGGTCAAGTTAATTATAGTTTTTGTATACTTTCTCCGTTTCATGTTAGTTGCACCATTTGCTTTTTCACACTCTCTAATATACGAATTCGATCTTTAATATCTCAAACATGAAAGGATTACGGAAACATTTTCGAAGCTTTCCTCTTGAAACACTTTCGTATTAATAGAAAAATTAGAAGAATTAAAAACTGAGTATATTGTAATCACATTGATGAAAAGCACAAAAGAGCAGCAGAGAACTTATTGATTTTATTGAATGTTAATTCATACATAAACTAAACATAGTACAAACTCGTCGTGATTTCTGAAGTCCCAATCCTAAGACAGTGAAAATGCAACGAGTCGTTCCTTTTGAATTCGATTCAAATGGGTCCAACTAGTTTTAAAATTAGTCCCAAACCTACAGACTGTAAAATTTAAACTCAAATCCAGATCCTTTAAGTATTTTCTGGTCTAGAATTGGAATTTTGGTCCAATTTTTTTCTTTTTTATTTCTTAAAATATAAATTATATAATTTTTTTCAATTCATATAAAATTATTTAAACATTTATGACGTTAACATTTTAATTAACAAGGATTTCTTAATACAAATACAATGCCTACAATTTAAGTTATAATATCAAATGTTGTAACCTTTAAAGTACTTTAAATGAAACATTTAAGTCTTTCAATCTACAAATACAAAGACCACAATTCAATTTATATATATCGATCTACAAATACAAAGACCACAGTTCAAGTTATATATATCGACAAAGTTTCAAATCAAACAACTTTCAAAAATAATAAAGTTTCACATCAAACAAACAAATACATATAATAGGCCTTTTACAATTTTATAAAAACAAATGCAAAAAGATTTACACAAATTCTTGTGAGAGACAACTCTAATTGGGTTGACCCATTAGAAAAAATATAGAATAAATGTAGACAATAAGCTTTAATAGATTGAGTCTGAGACACATCTCTCAGAAAGACAATCTCTCAGGAGACTGACTGATTACACATATGCGGTGTGAGACTTAAAGGTGTGGACCCAAACTTTATAGACCCAAATCCAATCTGAATCCTTAGGTTCAAATTGGTGAATCTAAACTTAAATTAAGGTCATATGAAATCTAAACACTTAATATCCAACACCCATGTCCATTCCTAATCCAAGCTTCTAGCGGAATACTTGAGCAAAAACAATATCTCTATGAAAGCAAATTAAAATACTTAAGCCGAAACAACTACAATTTTTGCCATTTGAAAATATAGTCTAGTAAATTCATAGAACTCGAAATTTCGTTCTTGGCAAGATCCCGCAAAACCGTTCGAAAACAAAACATCATAGAAAACTAGCAAAAAAAGAGTCATCGACTCTATGCCAATTTAATCAAAAGGCAACACATTAATAAATACCGAAACTACATGACTGGCTCAGTGACTATTGGATCACTTGAAACATTTGGCATCAAGTAGAGGTTCTCCCTCGAAAGGTTCAGCGTCTTCAATCATTTGACTGACGCGTTCCTTCTGGGCTTCGTCACTGAGGTCTACCTTCCTCCATTCGTAGAGCTCCATATCGTAGCACTCATCCAACACAAATTGAGGGATTTCTTGACCACGGAAAAGCCACAAACCTTTCACTTTGAATGGTGGTTCTGCACCAATTACAAGCATCTTTCCAAATGCGTACTTACGAGCAAGATCCATTCTTTGTAAGAATCCGCTGACTTTGTTCATTGTAACAAAAGACACGGTGTTCTCTTCATTGTACTTGTAATCGCAGAACCACAGAGAGTAACCCTCTGGGTCATACATGTCCCAAAATCCTGCAAAAAGTAATTAACTTATAAGGCAAGTAATCATGCACAGCATAACTCAATTCATTTCGAATACAAGTGTCCCTATGCGTGAGACCAAAGGTCCAAATGTATTATGGTCTATTACTCTGAATTCCACTAGACAATACAAGCAAGAAAACTCTTTCCCAATTATGAGGATTTAAATGTGTATCAACTTTGATGTAATAATTTGGATAAATTGTCCAAAATATTCCAACCTTTCACTCATACGCTATAAATAATCACACCTATTGATCTTTCTTAGTAATCTCATCTTTAATACGTATTTGCTCCCAGATGCCCGGTGTGATGGTGGTTCAGATAAATGGAAGCAAATACATAGCAAAAGTTGGATTATTAGATAATAATCCAAAGGTTGGATAACTTTCGACAACATTGAGAACTTGAGATGTTAACAGTAAAAATACTAGGCATGGAAAGATAAACATATTGGAAGGAAGACTTGACATCCACTTACACTCAAACTAAGTTGAACCATCAAACAAAAGTGTTTCCCATAATACTTAAAGTTAAATTCAAAATTTTCTTTGTTTAAAGATTAAAGATCAGGATCCTAATTAACAAACTCAATGTGTAAATGAAGAACAATGCTAAATAGATAGTACTTCTATAATTTAGGACAAAGGCATGAAACTTTTAAAAGCTCCAGGCAGACAATCACAAGCTAGTGCTTCTAATTTTGAGTGCAAGTCATCACATATCAACCCTCTACACCCAACGGAAAAAACAGGAAAAAGATGGGGGTGTAGAACTGAAACAGCCTATTAAAACCGAAATGCTTTCACATAAGTTTCTCAACTCAACATAGAAGTCATGCAATGGCTATACAAAAGGTCGCAAAAACTTCACATCACTATCTAAATGAACTAAATTTGTCACCAACAGCTACCAATCAAGGCAAACATGCATAGAAAAGAAAAGGGAAAAATAACATAGTAAGAAATGGTATCAAGGGATAAACATAATAAGGTTTATAACACGATAGATGTCAAAATCAACAATACCTTTAATTGCCACTTCACGGAAATTAGTTTTGGTGTTAGAGTAAAGTCTCTTCCACTCATCAAGAATCATCTTACTAGGAGGAAGAAGATCAAGTGGATTCTTTGCCTTTGGCTTGGGTGCCTCTTCCTCTGCCGGTGCTGCAGGTGCCTCTTCTTTAGGTTTGGGTGCCTCCTTCTTGACCTCCTCCTTAGCCTTGGGCTTTGCAGGCTGAACAGGCTTTTTAGCAACAGCTGGAACAGAATCAGCTTGCTTTACTTCACCCAAAACCTTCTTGAAAATTGGTTGATTAACCATAGTCCAGAAGTATCTTTCGACATGAGGAAACTCAGAAGTGAAGCTCTTAGTGAAGATTCGGCTGAATCCATAATACAAATTACAGGTCATGATAATATCAGCCAATGTGACACGGTGACCAACTAGATAGGTATTGGTTGCAAGATGTGTGCTTAATGCTTCCAAAGATCTTTTCAAAGAAGCAATGGCAGCTTCTTCGGCCTTCAAGATAAAAGAGATACAACATTAGCAACTTCAACAATCTTTTGATCTTGCAAAAGACTAGTACTAATAACTTACCGGAGGAAGATATACACCCCAACCTAATCTTGGATACAGCCAACGACCAAGATGTACATCAATCTCAAGGGAAGCAAAATCAATCCATTGCTCAACATGAGCCTAACAAAACGAATACAAAGAAAACAAATAATATATAAGTGAATAAAGTCATGCCACGACACATTCAAATTTAAACAAAAAAATATTTATCAAACTAAACTTAAATCTTACAAGTTCAATTGGAGAAGAGCCCAAAAGAGGATTATCAGCCGTCAATCGCGTGACTATAATATGAAGAATAATCAGTAATCAAAAGCAATTACATATGAAATGCAATTTAAAATGCCATAAGTGAAAAACAACTAACCATATCTTGCAATGGCATTACTCTCGAAAATAGGACCATCAGGAGTCTCCAAAACCGGCACCTGAAGACAGGAATTTTGCTTATTAAAACAAAACATGTTTACATGAGACAATTACGTTTGAATAGGACTAAGAAACTACCTTTCCAATCGGGTTCATCTTAAGAAACTCAGGGGATTTGTTAGTTACACCCATTTGAAAATCCTTCACAACCTCCACTTTCACACAGCTATATTCTGCCGCAATAAGTGCCTTAAAGGCATTCTTGTTTGGCAATCCTGAATGTAAGACCTATGAAAAAACAACATCAGTGTTTCTGCAACAGTATAAAGGACAACATTGAAAATTCTAAACGCCAAACAAATGATCTAGATGTCAAGCAGGTATCATTCTTTTATTTCACAGCACTGATCTACACCAGTGCAACATAATTCACTTCTTGAATTTGCAATCCGCTCAAACTTGCCTAAGAATAGCCCAACACGACTACAATTCGTTTTACGATTCGTGAAAACATTAGCGAATCATGTGCCGCTGATCTACCCCAATAGAATCAAAAGGTGCAGATAGTATGTTTAAACAATTGATATCATCCGTTACTAATGCAAAGAAAAAAACTTTTATGGGTGGTTGAACTACAACAACAATTAGCATGTTGAATTCTCAATGTATAATCTTACACAAGCGGAAAGTAATCAAAATGAAAGTTAAACGATACAATTACAATAACACAAGCAATCAAATCCTAAAAATGAGATCGATCAACGAAAATCCATCATTCAAACAAAAAACAAATTAAAACAAAAATAAATACAAAATCAGGATGATGTCAAACATAAAATGAATCTCAAATCCAGTTTTTAATATGAGATAAAAACTTTAAAAAATAGAATGAAAAACAACAATTAAATCAACAAAAACAGATCCAAACACGATAACAAAAAATGAGCGAATAACACAAAATTTACTAAAAAGATCATAATTGATCATTAATATAAGTATCAATGAAGAACAAATAGCATACCAGAGCCATGATATAGGACTGAAACTGCGTCGCCCTGTAATAGAATGGATCTGAACAAGAGCAATAAGAGAAGATGAATATCAATGGAGATTAAATTCTTTGAATAAAAATGGAGGAAAAAAAAGTAGAGAAGAGGAGAAAATACCAAAGGCCTAAGCAGAATCAGTTATTAATGGAGGGGAAATCGTGATGAGAGGCTAGAGAATAAGAAGAGGCTGCGGCTGAGAGGTTTTAGGAAGTTGGAAATTAGGGTTTGTTATACAGAACGGTATATTCCTTTTCCAAGAGAGTTTTTTTTTTTTAATATTTTTAAAATTCATACCGTAACGATTGTAAATTTGTGTACTTTAAATTAAGTACTTATTTCGACGTCATTTCGATATATATGATCAATTTGGATAATCACGATGTTTGGCTTTTAAGAAAATTAATATTATGTTGTTAAAAAATAGCATAAAGTTAACAAAAGATTTTTTTCTACCACGCGGAAATGTTGAAAAGTGAAGATCACCACATGAATTGAAAAAAATGTTTATCTATCATATGGAAAAATCGAAAGTTTAAGGTTTAATACATAGAACTTTCCAAAAGTTTATATTCAGTTTATTGTTAAATTTTATTTTTTATTATCCACTATAACAACCTTTGATTTTTTTTCATATGAACAAAAGCCCTGATTACCCTTAAGGAAAACTTTTTCGAAAAATTGGATGAAATAAGTGTATAATTTAACAAATAACTTAATATATTGTCTACTATGGAGATTAAAAAAAAAATTGTCTACAAAGTCAAAAACTTAGAGTTACTATGGGAAATTTCCCTTAATAATTTTATTATTGGACTCTTTAAGCGCATCTAGCAGTGAAATAGTCATAGTTGTATAAACTTGCTGTGTTTTTTACCGTTTCTAATTTTTACTCAAGTTATTAAAATAAAATAATTAAAATAAAAATACATATTTAGCATGCATACTACAAATTATATAAAGAACAAAATAATAAAATTGGAATTCAAATAATTAAAACAATATATTAAAATTTTTAAGATTTATCCTAACATAGCAACATTAGTTATTAGTTTGATTACAAATCTTATTATCTTAAATAGTAATTAATATATTTGTTAAAATATAATGTGATGATTATTTTAAAATATCTCTTAACAAGATAATGGGGTGTTTGGCAATCGGCTTTTCGCTTAGCTTTTTGGTTGGCTTTTGGCTTGTTGATTTGGTCAAACAGCCAAAAACAGTGTTTGGTAAATGGCTTTTAAAACAGCTGAAAAGCTGGCTTTTAAGCCAAAATGAAAAAGCTATTCCAGCTAGCTTTTTGGGTTGGTTTTTGGCTTGTTGGCCCACTTTTTCTCTAATAAACAGCCAACAGCCAACATTCAAATTTACTAAACATCTCTACAAACAGCTAGTTTTTTAAGCTAGCTTAAAGCCAATAAAAACAGCCAACATTTCCAGCTGATCAAATAAGCCGACTAAAAAAGCCAACCGCCAACAGCCAACAGCCAACAGCCAATTGCCAAACACCCCAATATCAGTTTGATTACAAATTTGATTAGCTTAAATGAGTAATTATTAATTACTATATATATATAGTCCACTTGTGCTGGTAACTCTAGATATATCAACATACAGCTGAGCTGACCATGGTTAAATACATATCTCAAAAGAAAAAGATCGATTTAGAGTATTTTAATATTTAAATCTGATTTATAGTGGCTTCAATGACATAATTTTCTATAGATGTTTAAAACAGACCCGATATACACGTCCGACTATATAACCGAATCCGATTTGACTCGACTTAAAAATGGATCTACAATTATGTAAAAACCAATGTGAACGCAAAACCCGATTTTGAACCGGCTCGAAACACCTGACCCGAAATCAACCCGATGACTCAAATGAACACCTCTATAATTTTCCAATTATTTGACTATTTATCAACTTCCGTTACAAAAAATCACATAATTGATCAACATTTCTCAATAACATAATTATCAAAGCACGAGATGGTGATTAGGAAGAATAATAAAAACTTGATTGTATTTTAATATTCATTAGGGAATGAATCATTATTTTGTTCGAATTGGACATTAGATTTGCATTTGCAAATCCTATCTGTTATTGGGTCAATCACCTACTATCTGCTTGGGCCATAATCTGAAGTCCAAAACTACTAATATGTACGAAATTACTAAAAGCCCTTGGGGCTATCTGCTCCACTCATTTCTCTATTATAAATACCTCACTATTCATCCTTAAAATGGTATGCTTTTCTCTCCTTTTACATAAACAATTCCTAATTACAATTTACTCAAACACGTCAACTGACTTGAGCGTTGGAGAGGCTTTCCGGGAAACGCCCCCGGACAAGCTAACTCTGTTCGTTTTGCAGATACATAGTACTCGGACTTCCATAGCAGCCGAAAACTCGACCTTCCAGTCAGAGAGACATTAACTCGATTTCTACGCAGAAACACTATCAAAACTAAGTAAACTTTTGTTCACTAGACATTCATATTAGGAAATACTCCCTCCGTCCTCTATAGTTTGAAGCAAAGAGAAAATTGTTGATTTTTAAGAAAAATGCATATAATGATAATTGATAATAAATAAAAAAAAGAGAATAAATTGTGTGGTTGAAATTGAAATAGCGTAAAAATGTATGGATAAAATTAAAAGAAAGTGGTGAGCTATAGTCCAAAAATAGAAATGATGCAAATTAAGTGGGACTGACCAAAATAGAAAATGCTGCAAATTAAATAGGACGGAAGGAGTACTTGTTGGTCTTTTCAACAATTGTTAAAATTTTGTTATTATTCCCACGTGAGTTGTCCTACATCAGAAAAAAAAGGTTATTTTATAAGCTTGAGGAGTAACTCCTAATACTACCGGTT
The DNA here is from genome assembly GCA_019776075.1 of Amaranthus palmeri. NCBI lineage: Eukaryota > Viridiplantae > Streptophyta > Magnoliopsida > Caryophyllales > Amaranthaceae > Amaranthus > Amaranthus palmeri. Next base: position 263,357 of record JAAKBH010000023.1, read on the forward strand.
ATTTTAGTAGTGATTTTCCTTTGAAATGTATGTGAGTTACTTATTATCAATATGTGTGGATTGTCTGGGCTCTTTTTATAAATTTTATTGTGGTATCAGAGTTCGATTTATTATTGGTCCTTTATGACTGACATTTAATCTTATACTCTATAATTAGAGACCCATTTTCATTTTGTTATCTTAAAGCATGCTTTGAATTTATTTTTTTCAAATTCTACATAAAATATTATTTAAAAACTGATAAGAAAACTTTTTTGTTTTCTCATAAATATGATATATATTTTTATGTCAAAAAGTTCCGCACAAAAAGTTAAAGTGGATAAGAGGAAAAGTGTAGAAAGAAATATATATGAAGAAGATTCTCGAGCATAAAATGGAAATCATAGAAATACGCATGTTGAGGTGGATGTGCAAGCACACATTGATGGATCGAATTAGGAACCATGAGTTTAGAGACAAACTAAGGGTTGCCTTTATCGATGGAAAATTGCGCGAAAGTAGATTGAGATGGTTTGGACATGTGCAACGAAAGACATTCGACAACCCTGTTTGGAGGGTTGAAAGCATTATAGTAGAGGGTAAGAGGAGTCGGGGAAGGCCTAAGAGAACATGAAATGAGCAAATTAAAATTGACATGCACGAGTTGAACATTTCTAAGGACCTGACTAGGTACATGGGTAGTTGGAGGCGTCTTATCCATGTTTTAGATTACTGATTCCTTGAGAGTTCTCTATGGACGGAAAACACTAGATACGATGATGATGATGACGAAAAGTGTAGAAAGAAATTTACGTGCAAATTTATTTTCCACACCATTGAGCGGGCTCTGAGAAAACACTTTTCTATTAACAGGATAACTTTCCTATTTTTAAGTTGATAATAAATAGTTATATCACCTTGAATTTTATTCACTAAACATGTTTTAAGTCACTTAAGTCAAGCAATGCCCAATCACTAACGCTATTTAATTTGTTGCACATCATGAATAAAATGTTCAGCTAGTCTCTTGAGAGACCGTCTTTCTGAGAGACGTTTCTCAAGCTCAATTCATTAAAGCTTATTGCCTACAGTGGTGGATCCAGCATTTGGAGTCCCAGGGGGCATCAACTAATAGACGAGATTTCAGCAAAGTTTTATATGCAAAATTAACAACTATTTTACTCTTATTTGCTAAAATTTTAAATACGACCACAAAAAGAAATAGAACAAATCAAATCAACAGATCTAATTAAAAAATGAGATAAAATAAATAAATAAGACAAAAATACTAAAATGAGGAAGTATTTATCATCAAAACACTTCAATATTAATTTTACACTTTTACTCTTACAATAAAAAAGTCTACGTTAATTATCTTTTTTAAAAAAACGCCTAGGGGCACGTGACCCCGAGTGCTCCAACGTGGCTCCGCCACTGATTACCTATATTTACTCACATTTTCCTTAATAGGTCAATCGAATAAGAGATAGTCTCTCAAAAAACCGTCCTGGAATTTGGGTAAAAAGTTTAAAACGTAGGTTTGCGTCATTGCAAAGGTCAGGGTATGCATTAGCAATAGCAATTAGCATATCAACTTGCATTAATCGAAAATTTATGTGGGGTTCCTTGATATAATTTTTTTTTTTTTGAAAATTTATGTGGGGTCCTTGATATATTGGATTTGGAGAGATTCTAATAAAAATTGAAAAGATAAAATTATGCACTCTCTGTCCTATCAATTTGTGTGGAACAATAAAAAATAAAAAATTAGTATTTTATATAAAGATGGGATAAATAAATAGATGAGATGAAAAAATAAAATATAAATTGCACCAGTGGACGAAAACAAAAAATTAGTGTGAGTCTTCTAAAAAATAAAAATGAGATAATTTTAATGGAACATACTAAAAAGGGAAAATATGAAAATTTTCATAAAACAAAGAATTAGTGATTTTAATTGGAATTAATAATATGTCATTATTTAAATATTCACTAATTTTTTATTGAGGCGGTCTCATCGTCAAATGAATTTAATTGGATCAGCCCAAATTATTTATAAAATTGCTTTTTTGTAAAAGTGTAAATTCAAATTTCATTGTTCTTTTTATGTTATGTTTGAGAATGATCATTTTATTTGAAAATATGAATTCGACTCAAATTTAGTGTTTGGCAAATAAAAAAATTCAAATTTGGATTTGAGTCAAATCCACTAAAGTTATAAAAGTGGATAAAATTGAGAATGACTTCTCCAACCTAGCTTGTCATTCTCAAATTCTTAATTAATGAATCCATAATTGAAATCTACAATTCGAAATGAAACGGACGTTCCCAAACACAATCTTAATGTATTTTTACAATTTTACTAATAAGTTGCTTATATTTATCAAGGAACCAACTCAACCAAAATCTTAAGCTGATGGTTGAGGCCCCAAGATATGTTATATACTTTAACAATATTAACACATCTCACAGAGTCACAGTGAGACAATCTTATAATATTAAGAATGTCCCATATCCTGCCCTACCTAAATTTGGGCCCTGTTTGGAATATCAAATTCTTCATTTTCCCTTTTGGAGGAGGCTTTGCTGACCAGTTGACTCGCAATACAATGGATTGGTTTATTTTTGGTTAAATTTTTGGTTAGAGTTGTCAGAGGAACTAACTCAACCAAAAGCTTAAGCTGATGGTTGAGGCCTCAGGATATGCTATATACTCTAACACGCCCTTCACACGAGAGTCCTTTGGGCTAGAAGTGTGGATGCAACATATGCCCTCCTCATATATGGCGCTAATATTTCACTTTAAATGAGGGGGTGATTGAGATTCGAATCTGTGACCTCTTATCACTCTGGCTTCTGATACCATGTCAAGAAACCAACTCAACCAAAAGCTTAAGCTGATGGTTGAGGCCCCAGGATATGTTATATACTCTAACAAGAGTTAGACAATTAATTTTTCAGAGACCGTCTTTTTGAGAGATCATCTTTATTTGGTTGGCCCATTAAGGAAAATGTAGAGTAAATATAAGCAATAAGAATTAATGAATTAGGCTTGAGAGACGTCTCTTAAAAAGACGATCAGCTGTTAATTTTTTTATTTTTGGTTAAATTTTGACTTTTTGGAAAAATAAAAGTAAATTTAGTTTATAAACATGCTTATAGTTGTCTTTTAAGTTAACAGTTTTATCTCGCTGACATTATCAACAAATTTTTTTGCTTCGCTTTTTTTTCCATAAAAATATTGGATTAATTTAATTTTTTGGTCCAAAAATGATTTATTTATTTATTTTTGAATTGAAGTAGATTAGAAAAACAATACAAAACAAACAAAAAAAAAAAATAGAATTAATCTTTCATATAGACTATGAGAACCAAACTTTACGTCACATTAGTGTTAGAGTATATAATAATATGTCATGAGCCTTACATGAGAATTGAGAGCTGTGTGGATGCAATACAAACCCTTTTCAAACCTGACGCTAAATAGTCCACTTTATATAAAGTGTTTTGGAGATTTGATCCGTGCCCTGTTATCATACTCATTCTTAACACCGTATCAAAAGATCAATTCAACTAAAAACTTAAACCAATAGCCAAAATCTCAAAGATATGTTATAGAAGTGTACTTCATCTGTTCTCAAATACTTGCGATATTTCTTTTTGCACGTAATTTAATGTCTATTTTAATACTCCCTCCTATTCACACAAAAAGGAACATTTCTATTTTGGGCCAATTCACACAAAATGTTCCATTTCTATTTTTACTTTCAAATTTACAATTAATTTAATCAATTAAAATATTCAATTACCCCCACTTTTACTACTCCCAATAGTCTCAACTACTACCTTTACAATTAATTTAATCAATTAAAGTCGTGCCCAACCCAAATGTCCCCTTTTGTGTGAATAGGAGGGAGTATTAAATATGTTTATTTTCACAAATGAAAAATTATAAAAATTACACATTAAAAAACTATGTTCTAAGACAAATAAAACAAAATCCCATATAAATATAATATTTCTTATGCATGAGTCGAATATTACCGAAATAAGATAAAAACAAATAGTGTTACTATAGAAATACAGCCAAAATTACCCGTTAAAATGGACTATCATTCTATCAATCGTCATGAATGAGATTTGCATGCCATTTCAAATTTTTTTCTACACATAAAAATATCTCTTTTTCAAAAGCAATCAAGATGTGGGCCCATAATTACACACCTACCTCTATTTTTTAAGTCAATCAATTTGTGGCTGTCATCATACCCATATATCCCGAACATAGATAAATCCATGTTCAGGGTCTGGGGAGGGAGATAGACGGCGTCTCATACCCACAAGGAGAGGGCGGTCGAAAGAGTCCCGGCTCATAAAGGATCTTCAAGAGGGAAACCTGCAAGAAAACCACAAACCTGCATCTTATATCTTACACCTATATTAGCCAAGTATGGATGCTATTTTTTTAAAAATTGGGCGAAATAAATTTGAGGCTATGATTGTTATAAATACTTCCATTTTTGCTAACGAATAATGAACTTCACTTCACTTCACATAACTTATTATTTGGTGATAAAATGTCTTCAGATTCAGGAATTGCTCCTCTTTTGACACCCTACCAAATGGGCAAATTTCATCTTTCCCATAGGTTTGCACTCTTAAATCCTTTTCATTTTGTATACTTTTCTGTTCTTCAATTTGTCGGCCCATTTGCTTCATTATTGATCGATCCGTCACTTAAAGTTTGTCCCGTTTAGCTGTTTTTTTCAGAAAATAAAGTAAAATTGGGCGAAATCTGAAATAACCAGGAGTATATGTTTACAATTCTTTCGCATTGCTGCAATTTTAGTATTCTGCTTTGCAATTTAATTGTTTGTTTTATACTTTTTAATGATAGCTGTTGTGTAATTGAGCTGATTTTAAGCTGGAAATTGAGGGGGAAAGTGGAAACTATGAATAACAAGTAATGGCTATAATGTCTTGAGCAAACAAAATGATAGTGAAAAAGAAGAGGAAATAGGGTTTTTTTGATGGGTACTTCATGTTTTTATTTGGGTATAGGGAAGAAATCTTTAAGAGGGGAGGAGATGATAAATCTTATCGGAGGTGGTAAGAATTGAATTCTTGTAACGTGGGTAGATTAACCTAAGATTCTCATGGGGGTGTAAGTGTTTTGATGTGTATCTTTGGATATACTAGTTCAATCATCAAATTGCATCCTTAAATTTTAGACACCTTCAATGGGATCCTCATATTTTAAGTTCCTTGAATGGGATTTGCTCACACAAATCCCCATAATCACTCTTAGCTCTGTTGTGTTTGAGCTCCCTCTCAACTCTCAAGTGTTTAGGCACTCAATATTAGTAGCTTAAGCTACCCTCGCTTCATAATAGTGGAGAATCAATGGTGGTGCTATACTCTAAACTCTTACGGGGCGTTTGGTTTGTGGTATTAAGTAGTGGTGACAAGAATGAGTTTTGGATTTGATTTTCATAAAATGTGTTCTTATTCACATGGTAGTACTAGTGGAGCTCCCAACTTCCCACCATCAAATATGTGTTTCTTATACTACTTTTCTAGCTTTGCTATTGATTTCAATTATAGTTTGTATTTTAGCTGACCCTCACCTTTAAGTTCTAGCTTTGCTATTGATTTCAATCATTCAATTTAATATTAATAACCAAACAAGTGAACAATTCAGCACCCTCTTGTTTTGATCTCCAAGCCTCTTCTTATAGGACCACTAAGCACAAAGCCTCAAAAAGACCATTCCTCAAGTTCTCCAAAAGTCCAAACACTTTCAAGTTAGAAAACTCGGTGTTCTAACAAACTGATGCTCGTCCAAGAAAATATTATGTTAGTCCGTGCAGCAACTTACATTGTTTGGGCAAGACTACCATTAGAAGCTTCTCTTCGTGCTTGTTTCAACGACCTACTTGCCCAAAGGAGTTGTGCTTGGTCATTTACCACTCAAAAACATTTCAATGCCCGTCTCGGCATCTTCTATGCTCGTCTCAACATCTTCTATGCTCGTTCGAGCACACAACCAAACTTGATTAGCCTTCTTTCTCCATCTTCGGTTGTTCGAGCAAAGTACATGCTCATATTCACTCTTTAAAATGCATTTGGTAGTTGGAAATTATGCTATTCAAAATTGAAATGATGCAAAACATGTTACATGTTTCACTAAAATGCCATGATCATTTTGTTTCCAATTCAGGGTTGTTTTAGCACCATTGACCCGACAAAGGTCTTATGGAAATGTTCCTCAACCCCATGCAATTTTATATTACTCTCAACGAGCTACAAAAGGAGGTTTGCTCATTTCTGAAGCAACTGGAGTATCTGATACCGCTCAAGGGTATGAATATGTTTGAAGTTTGAATCACCCACCTTTAGCCTCACTCTTTTTAGTGACAAGTGACAATACTTTATATGTTTGTGCAGGTATCCGGACACGCCTGGTATATGGACACAAGAACAAGTTGAAGCATGGAAACCTATTGTTGATGCTGTCCATGCCAAAGGTGGTTTATTTTTCTGTCAGATATGGCATGTTGGTCGGGTTTCCAATGAAGGTAATTAAAGGGAATCCTTACTTCTAATACTTTTTCGTTTTATCTGAATTGTATGTATAACATTGTTGGCAAATGTTGATTTTTATGTGGTGGTTAATGTTTTGGGATTAAGAATCTGTCATTGTTGCCGTCGTTGGTTGATACTCCCTCCTATTCTCCCTAAGTGTCCCATTTGACTTTTCACCATTTTTTAGGTGGTCAAATGGGAGTATGGGACCACATGTGTAAGAGAAAAATGTAGAGTTTTTGAATTTTTATAGGTGTAAAGGTGTAAAAAAGTTAAGTTTAGTAGGGATAAATTGGTAAAGTTAACATACCCAAAATAGAAATGAGACATTTAGGGTGACTTGACCCAATAAGGAAATGGGACACTTAAGGTGAATAGGAGGGAGTAATTGTTAGCCGTTGAGGGAGTGAAAAGAACAGGAAAACTGGGATTGGTGGAAGCTTTGTTAAGACTTTGCCAACTTGTGCTGTTTACTTGTGTTTCACTTCATATTGGTGAACTGAAATTTCTAGGGCACTTTTGGGTTCGGACCAACATACACATGAGTAATTAAGTAGAGTAATGAGCGTTGACTTGCATACACACTTGATGAGATTCACTCTTTCCCAAAACCACGTGTTATTAGGAGGATCATCCACCAAGCATTATATGCTAGACTTGCTAGTCCACAACCCGCTATTTTAAATGATGTGAGATCTTCCCCACATGTGAAGTCTTTCCAACAAATGAACTAAAATTTAAACTGTGAAGGTCATTTATAAACAGTCTTAATTATGAAAATCATGTATTTCCTAAAGCAGAATGTTTTTAATGCTTAAATTTTACTATATATAATGGTGTATGTAGTTAGTTTGATCCAATATAAGAGCATTAAGCTAGTTATTTAAGAGAAACTCTTAGAAGGAGATTTTGGAAAAGGGAGTTGACCTTGGTAAATGGCTGCAGGCTTACCATTTACCAACTACATCTTCATTCTCAATGGGGCTGATTAGTTCTTTGGTTTTAGTTTATAATCTATACTATATACTAAATGCATTCTTCAGTATGACACGTGTTGTTTTCATATTCATTGTTTTCCCTCCAAAAATTTTCATTTAGCTAAATTAGGTAAGTAGAATAATTAAACTTAAATGCCCTATTATTTAAAGCAATTAACATTTCAAATGACAATAAAAAATTGAACAATATAAAATCAATATACGTATGGTGAAAATATCATTCTATAAAAATGGCAATAAAAAATTGGACAACAGCTCAAAACTTATGTTATTTATCATTCTACAAGTTTATTTAAAATAATTCAAGCCCAAAGTTTTATTTTGGAGTTTTCAAATTTGAAAGAATTAATGTAATGCAAAGACTAATTTTTCTCACACATCAAATATTATTTTATCTATCTATACTATATACTAAATGCATTCTTCAATGACACGTGTCGCTTTCATATTCATTGTTTTCCCTCCAAAAATTTTCATTTAGCTAAATTAGGTAAGTAGAATAATTAAACTTAAATGCCCTATTATTTAAATCAATTAACATATCAAATGACAATAAAAAGTTGAACAATATAAAATCAATATATGTATGGTCAAAATATCATTCTATAAAATCTATATCTATACTATATACTAAATGCATTCTTCAGTATGACACGTGTCGCTTTCATATTCATTGTTTTCCCTCCAAAAATTTTCATTTAGCTAAATTAGGTAAGTAGAATAATTAAACTTAAATGCCCTATTATTTAAATCAATTAACATTTCAAATGACAATAAAAAATTGAACAATATAAAATCAATATACGTATGGTGAAAATATCATTCTATAAAAATGGCAATAAAAAATTGGACAACAGCTCAAAACTTATGTTATTTATCATTCTACAAGTTTATTTAAAATAATTCAAGCCCAAAGTTTTATTTTGGAGTTTTCAAATTTGAAAGAATTAATGTAATGCAAAGACTAATTTTTCTCACACATCAAATATTATTTTATCTATCTATACTATATACTAAATGCATTCTTCAATGACACGTGTCGCTTTCATATTCATTGTTTTCCCTCCAAAAATTTTCATTTAGCTAAATTAGGTAAGTAGAATAATTAAACTTAAATGCCCTATTATTTAAATCAATTAACATATCAAATGACAATAAAAAGTTGAACAATATAAAATCAATATATGTATGGTCAAAATATCATTCTATAAAATCTATATCTATACTATATACTAAATGCATTCTTCAGTATGACACGTGTCGCTTTCATATTCATTGTTTTCCCTCCAAAAATTTTCATTTAGCTAAATTAGGTAAGTAGAATAATTAAACTTAAATGCCCTATTATTTAAATCAATTAACATTTCAAATGACAATAAAAAATTGAACAATATAAAATCAATATACGTATGGTGAAAATATCATTCTATAAAAATGGCAATAAAAAATTGGACAACAGCTCAAAACTTATGTTATTGATCATTCTACAAGTTTATTTAAAATAATTCAAGCCCAAAGTTTTATTTTGGAGTTTTAAAATTTGAAAGAATTAATGTAATGCAAAGACTAATTTTTCTCACACATCAAATATTATTTTATCTCACTAGTAAAAAAAGTCTCATTAGTGACACCCTATTTGTATCTATTTTTGAAATGTAAGATACAAATATTGTTTTTTGTATCTTTTATTTTAACAAAAGATACAAATAAACCTTATTTGTATCTTGTGTTTAAACACGCGATACAAATAATAGTTATTTGTATCTGGTATTAAAATAGGGGATACAAATAACTATTATTTGTATCTTGTGTTTAAACACGCGATACAAATAACAATTATTTGTATCGGGTGTTAAAACAGGGGATACAATACAAATAACAGTTATTTGTATCGGGTATTTAAACGGGGGATACAAATAACTATTATTTGTATCTTGTGTTTAAACACAAGATACAAATAATGAATTAGAGAAATAGTGAAATAGCGATACATATTCGTGAATTAGAGGCGGACATGTAATTTTTAAACCTAATTTCTAAATTCTCAAGACCGCCCAACATCCTTCCTCCTTCAATTCCCTTCACATGAAACTACTGCTGCTTAATCGAGCTTGCTTTTCGATCTACTTTGGATTTCGATCTTCATTGTGTATCAATCTGCACAAAATTAGAAGCGGGATTTCAAGAGGCGGGATTTCAAGCAGCTTCATCCCTAATTTCACTTCCATATCTTTCATCTCCATTTCAACTTCATCACTGCAACTTCATTGTGTATCAATCTGCACAAAAAAAGTCATTTGTATCTAAGGTTTAAATAGGGGGATACAAATAACTGGGTTATTTGTATCGCCTGTTTTAAACACAAGATACAAATAAGGGTTATTTGTATCGCCTATTTCAAACAGGGGATACAAATAACCCATTATTTGTATCTCATTTTTAATACAGGCGATACAAATAAGGAGTTATTTGTATCGTGTGTTTCATACATGAGATACAAATAACCCTTATTTGTATCTTGGGTTTTCAAGAAATACAAATAATATGTTATTTGTAACCCACTTGTTAGTAACCCTCAATATAAGATACAAATGAGCTTAAAAATAAGATACAAATAAGACTTTTTTTACTAGTGTCTATATTTATTATTTTTACCAAATATAAGAATAATTTAAAATAATTTTATTTATATTAGAGAGATCATTTAAATATTTTTAGATTATCCGTGCTTAGCACGGGATTCAAGCTAGTAGATTATAAGAACATATCTTATAAAATCAAGTGCACCCTTTCTATGTGAAGTTGCATGTGACTACCAGGGGTAAATCGAAAACCAACCTCTTAGTTATCATTAACAAGTTTAATAATGTGTACGTCCGATCCAAAAACCCGCTTCAGTGGGTGTCATGTTCGGCATTTGGGTGATGGAAATATTTGTCATGTTCATGGGATTATGGACTAAAGGAAAGAAATTGAATTTTCAAAAATGAATTTTTTTATGGCTTGTGGCCCTTTTCATGTGCCTTTCTTTTACTTTTGTTTTCAATGGATTTGATAAACCAAAATTACTTGCTGCAACAGGTTTCCAACCGAATGGTCAAGCTCCAATCTCTTGCACCGATAAGTCTCTTGTACCTCAAGTTCGAGCAAATGGCATTGATACTGCACAATTCTCACCCCCAAGGAGGCTAAGAACAGATGAGATACCTTTAGTTGTTAATGATTTCAGACTTGCAGCTAGGAATGCCATAGAAGCTGGTAAGTTTCTGCTGGAACTGCAAATTATTTTGTTGGGATTTCTTAAATGATTGTTCTAATCATGATGCTGGCTTTGACCGTAATCTTTACCATGGTAGTTTGTATGAAGCCCCTCATCTCATATTTATCTTCCTAGTCCACGCACATATTAATGGTGTGGTAGTAATTGGCTTGCAGAGGCGGTGCAAGAATATACAATAAATTTTAAGCCTTACCTATTTATTTTGCATTATTTCGTAACCTTGGAGCCACAAAAACAAGCACTTCACCTAAAGGAAAACTATTGTAAACAATGTAGATTAATAGTTAAGGCTTCTTAATTTATAGGCTCTTGTGTGCTCGGGCACCTTGCAGATGCTCATAACCACCATTGTTGGTTGGTTGCTATCAACTTTATGTTTTCTGCATATGTGTATTAACATTTATATGATGGTAGCTCTAAATATGTTATATACTCTAACATGACTCTTCAAACGAGAGCCTTCTAGAGTTTAGGCTAGAAGTGTGGATCCATCATAGGTCCTCCTGATACCCAGACCCAGTGGAAAATATTCCAATTGGATTTGAGGTGTGGTTGAGATTCAAACCCTTGAACTCTTGTCACGTTGGCTCTGGTAGCATGCTAAGGAGCCGGCTCAACCTAAAGCTGAAGTTGATGGTTGAAGCCCAAAATATGTTATATACTCTAATAGTAAAGAATGAGTTGATGAAATATAAAGTTATGTATCATCTAACATCATTAAAATGTTGTTAAAAAGGATTTGATGGTGTTGAAATCCATGGAGCTCATGGCTACCTCATCGACCAGTTTATGAAAGACCAAGTTAATGACCGAACAGATCAATATGGTGGATCTCTTGAGAACCGTTGCAGATTTGCTCTCGAAGTAGTGGAAGCTGTTGCAAATGAGGTTGGTGCAGATAGAGTTGGGTTTCGGATCTCTCCATTCGCCAATTACATGGAAGCTGGAGACTCGAATCCTGAAGCATTAGGCCTTTATATGGCCCAATCCTTAAGCAAGTACGGAATTCTATATTGCCACGCAGTCGAACCTAGAATGATAACAGTCGGAGAGAAGAAGGAATGTCCTCATAGTTTACTTCCCATGAGAAAAGCTTTCGATGGTACTTTCATGGTTGCCGGAGGTTATGATAGAGATGATGGAAATAGGGCTATTGCAAAGGGTTATGCCGATCTTGTTGCTTACGGACGCTTATTTCTCGCTAATCCCGATTTACCTAGAAGATTTGAACTTGATGCTTCTCTAAATAAGTACAATAGAGATACGTTTTACATTTCTGATCCTGTTGTTGGCTACACTGATTATCCATTCCTTGAAGATGTACAATAGGCCTGATAAATTGTTATCGGGATTGTAATACACAAGACCCACACAAGAGTAGAGTTGACTGCACATAAACCCAATGACGTTCTATCCTAAAACCAATTGGTATTAAGATTAGTAGCTCATTAAACTTCTACGTTAGTCAACCTATCTATAATTCTTCGATGTGGAATCACATGTGAGTTATTTTTACAATATTGTAATCTAATTTAATTACCATAAGATAGTTTCATAAGGAATAAAAACATGCTTTTCTAGGTCATAATGAGCCATTAGAGTTTATATTGTTGTGTGTAAGGAGGGAGCACAATGTTATTTATTTGATCAGGAAATATATATAGTGTATCTACATTTTGCTACATATAAGTTCACTTTGAGAAACCTTCTGCAAGAAACATCAGGGGTTACACTCAGATTTGTGCAATCTGTAGCGCGTTTTTAATATCTTTCGGATAACGAGTGATAATGTAAACCTATGCTCGGGGATGGAGGTAGCAGAAAAACCCTAATGTCACTCCATACTTGTTCTTCCAAGTAAAAGATTGAAACGTTCATTTGTTTGTGCTAGCTTACGTGGAATTAGTTCGATGTATGTAGACTGACTATAAAGACTACGATTGAATTTCTAATTGGTAATAAGTGAAGAGATCGTCAAATCGAATAATACTTTGAAGTATCATTTTCTTTCTGATCAGCCAAGTCACCCATCAAAGGTTGTACTCCGATCATTACCCTTACAATTCATATTATTGTTATGCTTGTAATCCTGATATTGGCTGTTAGATAATTAAAATCCGAGCCCATTTCGCCTTTTGTTTTGCTTCACAAAGCAAACTATACGACTTTATAAAGTTGTGATCAGTCAAAGAGAAGAAATCTGCTTTACCTAGAGTGCCCTTTTTATGACAAACTACTATAAGCCTAAGAGACCAGCTAGCAGTTTGCTACAAATCCATATTTGGGAAGAGCAATATATGCTCTAAATGAGACAAGACAACATAAGCCTTAAACGAACATAATCTTGTTAGAGTATATGACATATTTTGGAGCTTCAACTATAAGCTTAAGCTTTTGGTTGAATTAGTTAATTGAAATAGTATCAAAAGCCATCGTGATAAGAGGTTACGAGTTTAAATCTCAACCACCCCTCAAATTCAAGTGGAATATTTTGCTGAAGGTATGAGAAAGACCTATGTTGCATCCACACTTTTTGGCAAAAGATCTCTCGTGTGAGAGAGCGTGTTAGAGTATATTATATAATATATCCTGAGACTTCAACTATAAACTTAAGCTTTTGGTTGAGTTGGTTGTTTAAAAAATAAGAGTAATTATATATAGTATAGGATAAAAATAGGAGTATGTATAACTTTAAATAATTGACTTTTTACTAAAAAGGAATGTAGCAAGTAATATGAAATTTTCCAAAATGGAAAATGTAGCGAGTATTATAGAACGGAGGAAGTACTTATTTCGACTTTATTTTGATATACATGGTCAATTAGGATGATCACGACGATTGATTTTTTTAAAAATTAACATTATGTTGGTAAAAAATAGATTAAGTTAACAAAAAAAAAATTTCTACCATGTGGAAACGTTGTTAGGTGAAGGTCACCACATGAATTAAAAAAATAAAGGGAAATTACACGTGGTAACCCTGAGGTTTTGGGTTTTCCACGTGGTAACCAAAACTTTTAAAAAATCCACATGGTAACCCTGAGGTTTACCAAATTGTTCCACCATGACCTTTTTGCACATAAAACGTTAGCAAAACGTTATGAAACATTGATTTCGAAGCTTTAAGGCTGTTGTACGTCTATATATGCGACCCACCATTATAATTGCCATACTTCTCAACCATTTTCCTCAAAATATAAACCCAAACTCTATCATCTTTGGATTTGGGGAAAAAAATATGATTTGGATGATAAATGGTTAATTTGTTCAAATTGATGACATTTGAAATGGTGAGTCCCATAAATATGCATACAACAGCCATAAAGCTTCAAAATTAACGTTTGCTAACGTTTTTATGTGCAAAAAGGTCATGATGGAACATTTACGTAAACCTCAGGGTTACCGCGTGAATTTTTTAAAAGTTTTGGTTACCACGTGAAAAATCCAAAATCTCAGGGTTACCAAGTGGAATTTCCCAAAAATAAATTATTTACGTCCGAGGAGAGGCTCCCGTCTGAGTAGCTAGTTGGTGAGGTAATAGCTTACCAAGGCGACATGCTTTAAGTCACTTAAGTCAAGCAATGACCAATCACTAACGCTATTTGGTGCACATGATGAATTAAAGCGTAGGTTTGCGTCATTGCAAAGGTATCCATTAGCAAATAGCAATAGTATCAACTTGCATAAATCCAAATTTGTGTGAGTCATTTATATTATACGAAAAATTACTTAGAATAATCCAAACTATTCATGATTTTCCTACAATAATCTCATCTATTGATTAATCATGAATAATCCTAACTTTAAGGGGCATTTTCCTAGAGTAAACCCGGTGACCAGATGAATAGTTGGGATTATTCATGGTTAAAAAAATAAAACTTGCTATAGCAAGTCATCGGGTCACCGGGTTTACTTTACGATATTTGAATTTGGGGGGGAGGGGGGAATATGATTTGGGTAGAAGATGGTAAAATTGGGTTTATGTTTAGGGAGAAAATGCTGAAACTGATGACTTTTAAAGCTTCAAAATAGACGTACAACTAGAGGTGTTCAAAACAGACCCGAAGACCCGATAGACACCCGACTATATAACCGAACCCGATTTGACCCGACTTTAAAATGCATCTACAATTATGTAAAAACCAATGTGAACACAAAACCTGATTTTGAACCGACCCGAAACATCTGACCCGAAATCAGCCCAATGACCCAAATGAACACCTCTACGTACAACAACCTTAAAGCTTCAAAATCAACATTTGCTAACATTCTTATGTGCAAAAAGGTCACGGTAGAACAATTTGATAAACCTTAAAGTTATCCTGTAAATTTTTAAAATTTTGCTTACCACATGAAAAATCCAAATCTGAATTACCGCGTGAAATTTCCCAAAAATTAATTTAATTATAAACTTAAAATAATATTCAAAATCTCAATATATCTTAATTGTCATATAATCGTTAAAATAGACTATAAATCGTCATCAATGAGATTTGCATGGCATTTCAAATTTTGTTTGCACACATACACCTACCTCTATTTTTTTAGTCAATCAATTTGAGCCTATGATTTCTATAAATACTTGCATCTTTATTATTTGTTGATAGAAAAAATGTCTTCAAATTCAGGAATTACTCCTCTCTTGAAACCCTACCAAATGGGCAAATTTCATCTCTCCCATAGGTTTGCACTCTTAAATCTTTTTCATTTTGTATACTTTTTAAGCTAGAAATTGAGGGGAGAAACTAAGCACAACAAGCAATTGTTATAATGTCTTTCATAAAATTTAGAAAATGTGCAATCAAACAAAGAGGAGAAAAAACAGTCCATTCATCATAAACTTAAAGAAGTTAACTACTAAAACAAATTGGTAATAGTAGGAGTTACTCTTTGAGTTTATAAAGTGATGCATACTCTTCTCTTTTTTCGACGTGGGTCAACTCACATGTAGGTAACACATGGGCACTTCAGATAATGAAAAAGAAGAGGAAATAGGATTTTTTTTGATGGGTACTTCATTTTTTTATTTGGGTAGGCAAGAAATCTATAAGAGGGGAAGAGATAATAAATCTTATCGGAGGTGGTAAGAATCGAATTTTTGTAACATGAGTAGATTAACCTAAGATTCTCAACATCTTATATGTTCATTCGAGCATGCAACCAAACTTGATTAGCCTTCTTTGTCCATCTTCGGTTGTTCGAGCAAAGCCCAAATGCATTTTGTAGTTGGTAATTGTTAGAGTGTATAACATATCCTGGAGTCTCAACCATCAGCTTAAACTTTGGGTTGAGTTGGTTCCTTGACAGTAATTATGCTATCAAAAGTGAAATTATGCAAAACATGTTACATGATCATGTTGTTTTCTATTCAGGGTCGTTTTAGCACCATTGGCACGACAAAGGTCGTATGGAAATGTTCCTCAACCCCATGCAATTTTATATTACTCTCAACGAGCTACAAAAGGAGGTTTGCTCATTTCTGAAGCAACTGGAGTATCTGATACCGCTCAAGGGTACCCGGACGTTCCTGGCATATGGACACAAGAACAAGTTGAAGCATGGAAACCTATTGTTGATGCTGTCCATGCCAAAGGGGGTTTATTTTTCTGTCAGATATTGCACGTTGGTCGGGTTTCCAATGAAGGTAACTAAAGGGAATCCTTATTTCTAACACTTACGGCCTGTTTGGTTAGTGACTTAATGGTACTAAATGGCGGTAATGAGAATGATTTATAGTGTAAAATTTCATCAAAAGTTCCATATCATTCCCAGGGTAATGAAGCTTTGATCACAAAAAAAAATTTATTTACAAATTTTCATTACCACCTAATATCTCATCTCCCAATGGTCATCAAGCATGATCATCAAGGTAACCAAGAGATTTTTCAACCAAAATTACACTTATTTTTCATTCCTATTACTATCGTTTATTACCACCTACCAAACGGGTTGTTATTGTTTTTGTTGAAATTGTATGTATAACATTGTTGGCAAATGTTGATTTTTACGTTAATGTTGAGACCTTTCGATATGTTATATACTTCAACACGGTCCCACACACGACAGGAATTTTGGCTAGAAGTGTGGATGTAACACAAACCCTTCTCATCCTAGCGCCTTCCTCATACTTGGCGCTGAATATTTTACTTTATATGAGGGGTGATTTAGATTCGAACACGTGACTTTTTTGCTTTGTTTTCAGTGGATTTGCTAACCCAAAATTACTTGCTGCAACAGGTTTCCAACCGAATGGCCAAGCTCCGATTTCGTGCACCGATAAGGCTCTTGCACCTCAAGTTCAGGCCAATGGCATTGATATTGCACAATTTTCACCCCCAAGGAGGCTAAGAACAGATGAGACACCTTTAGTTGTTAATGATTTCAGACTTGCAGCTAGGAATGCCATAAAAGCTGGTAAGTTTCTGTTGGAATTGGAAATTTTTTTATAGGGACTTATCAGATGCTTATTCTAATCATGATGCTGGCTTTGACTGTGATCTTTTGTAACACCACCGAATTTCCTCCCATCTTTTACGGTTTTGGTTTCGTACAAGGGGTCGGAAATTCACTGAATTTCTGACCCCTTGTACGAAACCGAAACCGTAAACGACGGGAGCAAATTTGAGTGTTACATCTTTACCATGGTAGTTTGTATGAAGCCCCTCATCTCATTTTTATCTCCCTAGTCCACATATCATTGTTGTGGTAGTGATTGGCTTGTAGGAGTGGAGCAAGAATATACAATAATTTTTTAACCCTGCCCATTTATTTTTTATTATTTTGCAACCTTGCATGGAGCCAAAAAAACAAGCACTTTATCTAAAGGAAATTAATTTATAGGCTCCTATGCGCTCGGGCACCTTGTAATTGCCCATAGGCCATAACCACCATTGTTGGTTGGTTGCTATCAACTTTATGTTTTTTTTTTGCATATGTCTATTAACATTTATATGACGGTAGATATGAAAAAACTAACTCAATCAAAAGCTTGAGTTGATAGTTGAGGCTCTAAATATGTTATATACTCTAACACACCTTATTACATGAGAGCCCTACGAGCTAGAAGTGTGAATACATCACATGTCTTCCTCATACTCGGTGGAAAATATTTCACTTGGATTTGAGAGGTGGTTTAGATTCAAACCCATGAACTCTTGTCACGTCGGCTCTGATACCATGCCAAGGAGCCAACTCAACTCGAAGCTTAAGCTGATGGTTGAGGCCCAAAATAAGTTATACTCTAATAGTAAAGACCAAGTACTAAAATATAAAGTTATGAGCTATCTAACATCATTAAAATGTTGTTAAAAAGGATTTGATGGTGTTGAAATCCATGGAGCTCATGGCTTCCTCATCGACCAGTTTATGAAAGACCAAGTTAATGACCGAACAGATCAATATGGTGGATCTCTTGAGAACCGTTGCAGATTTGCTGTCGAAGTAGTGGAAGCTGTTGCAAATGAGGTTGGTGCAGATAGAGTTGGGTTTCGGATCTCTCCATTCGCCAATTACATGGAAGCTGGAGACTCGAATCCTGAAGAATTAGGCCTTTATATGGCCCAATCCTTAAGCAAGTACGGAATACTATATTGCCACGCAGTTGAACCTAGAATGATAACAGTCGGAGAAAAGAAGGAATGTCCTCATAGTTTACTTCCCATGAGAAAAGCTTTCAATGGTACTTTCATGGTTGCCGGAGGTTATGATAGAGATGATGGAAATAGGGCTATTGCAAAGGGTTATGCCGATCTTGTTGCTTACGGACGCTTATTTCTTGCTAATCCCGATTTACCTAGAAGATTTGAACTTAATGCTTCTCTAAATAAGTACAATAGAGATACGTTTTACATTTCTGATCCTGTTGTTGGCTACACTGATTATCCATTCCTTGAAGATGTACAGTAGTCCTGATAAATTTTTCATCGGGATTGTATTACACAAGACCCACACAAGAGTAGAGTTGACTGCACATAAACCCAATGAAGTTCTATCCTAAAACCAATTGGTATCAAGATTAGTAGCTCATTGAACTTCTACGTTAGTCAACCTCTCTGATTCTTCGATGTGGGATCACATGTGAGTTATTTTTACAATATTGTAATCTATTTTAATTACCATAAGATAGTTTCATAAGGAATAAAAACTTGCTTTTCTAGGTCATAATGAGCCATAGAGTTTATATTGTTGTGTGCTTGTCAGTAAGAAGGGAGCACAATGTTTATTTGATCAGGAAATATATATAGTGTATCTACATTTTGCTACATATAAGGTCACTTTGAGAAACCTTTTGTAAGAAACATCAGGGGTTACACTCCATTTGTGCAATCCGTAGCGCGTTTTTAATATCTTTCGGATAACGAGCCATAATGTAAACCTATGCTCGGGGATGGAACTTCCATGTCTAATCAAGTGAAAACCATTGAATATTGGGTGAAAATGTGTAGAATTTAAGGAAAGGAAATGCTATTGTAGAGGAGCTTTAAAAGAGGAGCAACGTCAATTGAACTTATAATCTTAACTTGAAAATGTAAAATATGCTCTAAATGAGACAAGATAACATGAGCCTTAAGCGAACAAAATCTTGTTAGAGGATATAACATATTCTTGGGGCTCAACTATAAGCTTAAACTTTTGGTTGAATGGTTCATTGACATAGTATCTGAAGTCATCGTGATATGAGGTCACGAGTTCAAATCTCAACCATCCCTCTTATTCAAATGGCATATTTTGCTCAAGGTATAAGGAGGGTCTATGTTGCATTCACACTTCTAGGCCAACTCGTGAGAGGGTCTGTGTTAGAGTATATAATATATTTTAAGACTTCAACCATAAATTTAAGCTTTTAGTTGAGTTGGTTCCTAAACTTATTTGACAATTTTTTTTTACTCAAAACCCAAAAGCTATACCTCTATTTGATGTGTTTCCATGTAGTAGTCCAAGTCTTTGATGTGATCGCATTTATGGTGATGGTCGCGAAACCACTTTCATGATCAATATGAATACTGCTTGATGCGGTGAAAACTAAAAACTTGGGTTATATTTACCTTCTGGGATACATGTTTCAGTGGCATTTTTATAACTGTAATTTTGAAATTCGGAAGTAAATATTCTCGTTAGTCGACTAAAATCAATTTCAAATGTAGATTTTCAACCGATATACCCGATTAAGTCATATTAACATAGACGAATTTGAGGCTTTGACTCTATTTATGTTGTATCCAAACACGAATCTGATATGATCTGAACTGATATGTTAGGTAGGTCTTGTTATAAGAGACAAGCTACACGTGGAACTCCATCCACACATGGTGGCGGCTACCACCAATGAGCATTTTGGTTTAGGAGTAAGAGTAGCTTTTCTCCAAGTTAGTGGGTTATTGATTGGGACCTGATACTCTGCACTCTGCTGGGCCCCACTCTAAACCTTATCAACCGCTCATTGGTATGAATGACTTTAGATGCTTTTCTTATTCCAATCATCCATCACCGTATTAGAGGTGTTCAAAAAAGACCCGATAAGACACCCGACTTTATAACCGAAACCGATTTGACCCGACTTAAAAACGGATCTACAATTATGTAAAAACCAATATGAACACAAAACCCGATTTTGAATCGATCCGAAATACCTTACCCGAAATCAACCCGATGATCAGAATGAACAACTCTACATCGGATAAATTACCCATTTAAAATATTATCGAGGATGTAAATATAATATACATTTATTATTTACTAAATACCTTTAATAAGGATATTTAACTATTTATCTAATTAGTTATTAATTATTATTTCACACTGATAAACTATAACAGTGAGTAGATGTAGCTAAGCTCGTTTGTTGTGGTGTGTCGTTTTCCTTTACCCAAACATTTATTAAGATCATGGAAAAGAACTATTTATCTATCATTATGCTTCTTTAATCATATTATCTTCTATTTATTCTTTCACAATCTAGTGAAGCCACCAAACTCTTGTTTTATCTTGTGTTTTATATTGCGAAATGGAACATTAAACTAATTACAATGGTTATTCGACAAATATCTTATTAGCTGGAATTGTTATCTCATTTGATTACTTTAGAGTTAAGAATATTGGCTAATAAATTGAGTGTAATATATTTTAACAAAACAAAGGAATATAAAATAAGTAACATAATAAGGGGAAATAAAAGTATATGAAAATCTTGAACAAAGAAAAACATATTATATGTAGTCAACAAATTCAAAATATTATATCATCAAGCATGGTGTAAGAATAGAATCTTTTGTTGCATTTTCATTGGATGAGACACATGGTAATTTACCTGTGGGCCTGCCTAAAATATAATTCAGATTATTTGATTAAAAATTGTATTAAAATTGAATTATGTAATAAATAAAACAGAAGAATAATAGTCAAGTTGATTCAGTGTTTTTGATTTATTTACATATTAGTATCTTAATTTGAGAGTCAATAAATACACACTAATCTAACTTAATATGGGCAAGCATCAACAATGGTGATATTTTCAAGATATACTAGATTATTATATATGAAGTACAAGATTACATATGGAATATTTGTTGAAAATATGGCATAATATTAGCTTCCAATGCAGAGATTATGGACAATATTTGTTAAATCAAGCCTTAAATTCCCATATTTTGACATTAAAAATGTGAAAGATTATGTTAATATATTGACAAACGTGTAGAAGTAAATGAGATACTCCAAATGAATCGAAAGAAGTATGAAAAAGATATTTGGGAAGGCGACACCTCCATCGGTCTTTTTAGTAGAGGTGATCATTTGAGTTATCAGTTGATTTTGATTCGATTAAAATCGAATCTTGTATCCATATTGGTTTTTTACATTCATCTTAAAGTCAGGTCGAATCAATTTCAATTATAAAATTAGATAAATATTAAATTGTCGAATGTATTTAAACACCTCTACACTTAACTTTTGATTTGAACTGTGATGGAAAGAATATTAGTTTGGTATTATGGTGCTTTAACAACAATCAACACTTTCTTTTGGCATTTTTTACAAAACTAAGGAAAGTGAAAAGCTGTTCCAAAAAGGTAACAAAACACTAAAAAATGTTACTCCCCATACATGTGTTAAGATTATATAACATATAACATATCTTCAGTTGTCTAACTATAAGCTTAAACTTTTAGTTGAGATGGTTTCTTATCATGGTATCAGAACCAACGTGATAAGAGGTCACGAGTTCGAATCTCAAGCATTCCTCATTTAGAGTGTAATATTTAGCGCCAGGCCGGTATGAGGAGGGTCTGTGCTGCATCCACACTTCCAGCCCAATGGGCTTTCGTGTGTGGGGACGTGTTAGAGTATATAACATATCTTGAGGTCTCAACCATAAGCTCAAGCTTTTGGTTGAGTTGTATTATGTGTAGACTTAGTACACATAAAAATTATCAAAATAACGTAAAGGGTTTAAAAATATAAATTAATAAAGTGGAGAGTGAAGAGTGTAGACTAGTCAAAGACAACGAAATATTATGTATTAAATTTATATTAAAATTATATTACATGTACTACTATATAACATTAACTGAAATAATAAGCTGGAAAGTATGTGATCACTGTCTAAAATTCGCAAACCCACTGAATAAATTGATTATTCATTCCAATCAAAGCATCAGATTAAAAGTTAATCCAGCTCAGAAAACCACTTAATAATGATAACAATTAATAAATGTTGAATAAAAAAAAAAAATTGTTCGCACATATATTACTGGCTTACTGCTAACAATGTGGGTGAATAGAATATACTTTCTCCGTTCCATAATACTTGCTACTGATTGTGACATATTTCCACTTAACATGTCATACTTATTAGCAAATATTATGAAACGGCGGATATATATAAGTAAATATTTAATTATTGGCACAGGGTAGGCTAAAAGAAGGAAATGATTATGTGAGATTTGATCTTATGACTTTACTTGAAAAGAAGTTGTGTATTTGTTCTAACTGAGATAAGATTCAATTCTCACAAAATATTAGTATGTGGTAACTGGTAAGCAAAACCTTTATCTTTATATATGTACAAAACCAACTTAAATGTCGTTATACGTATCCAATTAATAACTGATATTAATAGAATTTACATAAGAAGAATCTGTTGGAAAAATAAGGGATATTCTACCTGGTAAGCACCAGGTATAACGAAATTCACAAACTAGCTATTCTTGTTTGCAATTCTACCAAATAGCACTCAACTTATGCAAATTCATCTGCCGTAGCTATATTAGCCTAAAAACGTTAGAAATACCGTTAAGTGGTGAATTTACATAATTGCCCTTATTTTATTTTACTTAATTGCCCTTCTTCTTCTTCATTTGATACTGAATTTGCAGCAGGACCTCTCTAATTTGTTCTGGACTTCCAAGATTAGGGTTAAACTCCCAAAATTGTCTTCCAACATGATTGTTCAAAGTTCTCAACCATGGGCTACTGCACAATTATGTTGAGAACTCCCATGGTTGAGAACTTTCAAAATTTTCTTCCAACTGTCCTCGTTCCGTATGGAAATTTCTTCAGCTTATAGTAAAGGAGCTTCATGCCAGTTGGAATGGGAGGTCTCAGATCTAACTACTCCCTTTTCTTTAATTATCCCCTAGTCAAGCTGTTATTTTTTTTTAAAAAAAATCCCCCTTTCTACATACCTAGGGGGAAGTATAAGATGAAGAGGAAGATAGGATCTTCTCCTACAAGCTTGGAGATGTACTTGAAACAGCAGATGAGGTCCCCAGCCAGCAATGGACAAACTACTCGAAATAACACTTGCCTCATAACCCAACTTGGGATTCCCTGCTCTAGCTATGGCTTAGTGAATAAAGAGCAGAAGAATCTTGGTCTATCAGTTGATCTTAACAGTAAGATGCACAATTAGTAATACCCGCCTTAGTCAATCAACACACACAACACAATTTCAAGGTGTTTGTAGGAATGTATTAAACCCCAAATTAAAGAATTTCAAAATGTCTGGTCTATTAGCTATTTATCTCAGTATCAATGAAAAATGTTGGAAATTAGGAAATTGTTAGTTTTGAACAAGTTTGTATATAAATGGTGGAAATTTAGAAATTATTAAAAGAGAAATAAATTGGTTTTATTTTTTTAATAATGAAATAAAAGAGATCAAAGGGCAGTGCAGATGGTTTTCCAGCACAAGATTGATAGTTCAGAGAAGAGAAGTGTATGAAAGCTTGACTTCAATGGTTGTTCAAGGGAATGAAGAAGATGAAGAAGGAGCATCTTTTATTAGAATCAAACAAGGGCAATTAAGTAATTTCACAATTTAATGGAAAATTAACGTTTTTTTACCATTATAGCTACGGCAGATGAATTTGCAAAAGTTGAGTGCTATTTGGTAGAATTGCAAACAAGAATAGCTAGTTTGTGAATTTCGTTATACCTGGTGCTTACCAGGTAGAATATCCCGAAAAATAACCTACATGGAATCCAACAACGAATAATTAGAAAGATGTTGATTAACATGTAAGCTTAATGGACTACATTTTTATAACTAATTGGTTTAAGGATGTACGTGAACTTATAGATTAAGAATAAAATACAAAGTGAGATAAGTTATAACGGGACACTAAAAGATATGGAGTTAGTAGTACGTAATTCAATATCGATAAGATTTTTAATCAAATGACTCAGGTTATACTTCCTCTGTTCCATAATACTTACTGCTACTGTCATAGGGCCGACTTTAGATATTTTAGGGCCCTGGGCAAAGTAGCACATTAGGACTCTTTTCCTTTGCTATTTATAACCTATATGGTAATATAGACCCTTCTAAAACGATTAATTTTGCTTTTCCTCTATTTCATTATACTTGCTTCTGATTGTGACATTTCTCCACTAAACATACTTCCTTCGTTCCATTTTACTTGCAACACTTACTGTTTTTGGAAGTTTCATATTACTTGCAACATTACTATTTTTGGCAAAAATAATCTATTTATTTTATCCTCACTTTATTCCTATCACATATCACCATCAATTATACATCATCCTATTAATTATTTAATATACCCACAAGTCACAACCACTATCTATTTAGAATATTTTTTTTTTATTTATACCCCACATATCACTATCAATCATACATTATCCTTACTTTTACCATACTGATTTGACAACTCTTAAATATTGTGTCAAACCCAATGGTGCAACTAAAATGGAACGGAGGAAGTATTACCATCAGTAGCAAGTATTTCAGAACAGAGAAAATAGTTAATGTAATTAAACATTCCCCACCTAGATTCCCTTGGTAACTATCACTAAGTATAACAAATATTATAATTAGATGATTATTAATTATTAGAATTTAGATGTATAAAAGAGGATTCATTTAGTAGCAAAGAAGAAGCAAAGGCTTCATTTTCAGAGGCTAACACCCAAAATCATTCAAGGCAACAACCTCGAAGCTAGTCCAAACTAGTGGGGGGTTGTTTGTTGTTACGTGCTTCGCTAATTTCTCTCACAAATTCAAATTCCAAATATTAATTTTTTTTAATATCTCAAATTCGAGATTATTTTGAAAGTCGATCGAATAATTATTATTAGTCGATCAGTGAATCAATCAATCAATCAATCAGTGAATCATCGATTGTCGAGATGGCACGAGGAAAGGTGCAGCTAAGGAGGATAGAGAACCCGGTGCACAGGCAAGTAACGTTTTGTAAGAGACGTGCAGGGTTACTTAAGAAGGCTAAGGAGCTATCTGTGCTTTGTGATGCTGAGATTGGTGTTTTTATTTTCTCTCCTCAAGGCAAGCTCTATGAACTTGCTACTAAAGGGTATGTTTGTCTTTTTTTTTTTAATTTCTCTCCCTCGGATCTTGACTTTGGGTGCGGGATATTGGGCTGATGAGTGATGACTATGACGAACATGTTTTATCTCAAGATATAGGGGGTGTTTGGCAAATTAGCTCATTGAGCAATTTTAGTTTATTTAGATATAAATAGAGGGTTGGGTGGTCAAACCAGCTAATGCTAGTGTTTGGTGAATTAGCTGGTTGAAACAACTTGTTGATACGAATAAGCTGTTTTTGAACAAGTTTTGCTTATAGCAGCGGGTTTAAAATCAGCTGGTCAAACCAGTTAATAAAATCAGATGGTCAAATCAGCCACTATAATCTCAGCTATCATCTATTTGCCAAACACCCTCATAGAAAAATGATTTTGAGCTACTTTGTAAGTTTGAGATTTAAAATTGATATAATATGAACTAAGTTTTATGTTTTTCTACTAAATATTTATTTATTATTTTTTAAAATTATTTCTATATGCGGTATATACTGGGTATGATTATGATGATGATGATGGCGATTTTTTTTTAATTAAAGGGTAGATTGAAGAAAATGGGCATGTTAGGTGAGAATCGAACTCACATGATTTTTTTGAAAAGTGATACTTGCTTTCTAACCAAAACGAGACTTAATTTTATCTTGTGGAGGAGAGGTATGGCCTGTAGCTCAGAGGTTTAGAGCACGTGGCTACAAACCACGGTGTCGTGGGTTTGAATCCCCCTCGCCCACAACTGACCCCAAAGGGAAGGACTTGTCCCCTTGAGAATAGGAAAATCATGATCGGGATAGAAAATCCAAAAGCTATACAACTTGGGTGTGTGGTGTGTCTTTTGTCGAAGTGAATTGGACTGTAGTACTTTTTATGTGTTATTGAGATTGAAATGAACTTATACTTATACTTACGTCTTACAAAAATATAATACCTATCATAATAGTGTTTAAAGTAAAATTTTAATACTTGAAATTTTCTATATGATATTTTTTCAATAATTATGTTATATGTTTTTCTTTTCAATATGTACTTGTTTATAACTTTACTATAGTCTATATACTTCTATAAAATATTTAAGGTGAGACAATGACTAGATGTTTGTATAAATTTGATGATATTGGATCAATTATGAACAAAGAAAAGTAAACTATTACTTCTATAGATTTATGAACACAATATTTTACCAAAGTAATTATTTTTTTTCCTTTTGTAGATCTCATATACCAATAATCACAAGAGGATCTTCTATTAGGCTTAAAGGGTCCAACCCTTACGAAAACGTTTGGATCAATATATAAAGCTAAAATATTACTCTATTTAGCTGTCACAATTTCTTATTTGGCAAATTTACATCAATTGTCACATTTTCTTTTTTATCAATCTTTTTTTACCAAAATAACCAATGTTTACACAAGTAATGTCCAAAATACCCGTATTTTTACTACTTACAATACCCCCACTACCACCTTTACAATTAATATAATCATTTTGATGATGATTTAAAATACTCCAATTGCTCATTTTATAATGGATTCCACACTACCCTTAATAATCGTGCCCCAGCAAATAGGACATCTAAATAAAATTATAGGGAGTACATATCTTTTCAAATATAAAGACGTGGCTTAATTGTTAAATGTATCATCATCATCATCATCATCATCATCCTACCCAGTATATCCCGCTCATAGAGAACTATGAGCAGGGTCTGGGGAGGGGAGGACGGCGGCAACTCATACCCGTGAAGGAGAGCACGGCCAAAAGGAGTCCCCCAGCTCCATGATGATAAAGATAAAGATTCGTACCTGCCTCGTAGAGTTACAAACACATAAATGTCCGTTAAGAATATAAAACAAAAGAAAAACTGAAAACAAACAAAAACAAAAAACACAAAGTAAAACTGGGGCAACTTGAAAGCATGACGCCGCAAACGACTCTAAGAAGAAAAGCCAAAGTCTAAAACCTGGATAAGACGCCTCCAACTACTCCTATCCCTAGTCAGGTCCTCAGAGAGGTTTAACTCACGAAGGTCTTCCTTTAATTATCGAATAAAATATTACGTACAAGTGAAATACTTTAAAAATAGTACTAAGATTATTTTTTTTAAAAATCTATGATTATGTATAATAGGCCATCACAAATGATAGTATTCTTATAAATTCTGAATAACTTTGAAAAAAATCCCGTAAATAGGCCATCACAAAATTCTAGCCTTAATATCAAAAGTCAAAAATGCTTTTCGGCATCTAATCATATTCCAAAAAATATGTTTCTTGTCTAACTCACTACTCGCTTCAACCATATATAATTATCTCTAATTATACTTCTTCCTAAAATAATTCAATCTATACGTGATTTTTCTATAATAATTCCACCTATTGATTAATTATGAATAGTTCCAATTTTAAAAGGCATTTTCTAAGAGTAAATCCGGTTATCCGTTGACTTACTATAACAAATTTTATTTTTTTTAAAAAAAATAAATTAAAACAATCAATAGGCTTATTTGGTTACCCTCTATTAATACCCTTGGAATTTTAATTTCCTAGGATATAGTATTATCCTCATTTGTTTGGTTGCAAAAAAATCTAAAATTCCTAGGAATTGTAAAATCCAAGGGAAGTTAATGCCTATGATACATAGGAATTAGATTACCATGTACCCCCTTGGTAATTAACAATTCCCATGTACTATTTTAAGTGAAATTATAATAATACCCTCTAATATTTGGTGTAACCGCCATTTTCCAAGTAACTACTTCATTTTCCACCTTTATCACCTTGTTAACCAAACCACTTATTGGAAATTACTTCCAAGGAAATGATATTACCTATTGTCAAACAAACAACTTTAAGTAATTCCTAGGAAATTGACAAAGAAAGTAAATTCCAATGAATTACAACTTCCCATAAGAATTTAATTTCTATGTCAACCAAACAAACTTATACTTCATGCTGGTTCGAGCAACAATCTCAAAGGCTTGGCGTCAATTTTGAAATTTAAGTTTTGTTTATAATAGTAGTTGAAATTAATTTAATCAATTTTTTTTTATTACATGTATAGTTGTATTAAATTTTTTTTTTTTTAAGATTGTAATTAACTAATATAGAAAATGAATAGAACCATGCCAGGTCTAATTGACAGGTACATGAAGTGCACAAGGAGTTTTCACCAGGCTGAATCTGATCAAATGGCCATTCAAAAGCGTATTTTGGTATGTCCCCGGTATTTAGTGATATTTATTAGACCCTTTAGCGGTATATTAAAAAATCACACAAAAACTTTTTGCGACATAATATCTAGTGACATTTCTCACAAATGACACAATAGACTATAGTTAACAATTACATATGCCATTAAAGACCAAATAAAGTGTCGCTAAATCACTTTATGGTGACACTTTATGGTGAAACATTAAATAAAAACCAATAATTATAACATTAAAAATATGAATTAGTAGCATTTTTTTAATGTCACTAAATTCAATATCATAAAAAGTTAAATTTGTTATAACGAACTTAAAATTTGACTTTCTAATAACCAGAGTATCATTTCTAAAATCAATCTTTTCCTCAATTTATATACACATTAAGTATTAACATAGCTTATTTTTTACTATTCACAAATTCTTGTGAGAGACCATTTTTTATTGGATCGGCCTATAAAAAAAATGTAAAGTAAGAGTAGAAAATAAGCGTTGATGAACTGGGTCTGAAAAAACGATCTCTCAAGAGACTAACTGTTACTTTTTAACATTTTTTGATTTGTACAGGAATCCAAGGATGAAGTCAACATGATGATGCAAGAAATCAAGTTATTAGGAGAAGGACTCAGGTATCATATCATCAAATACTTTTTTGTTCATAAAAAAATTCATTGATCCCAGAGAAAATTGAACCTAATATATTAAGATGCAACATACTATCATATATTGGTTATTAGAATCTTAGTCGTGATCTATGATTCTACGATCCAACGATTTAAAAATAGGCGACTGATTCGAATTGTAGGTATGATTTTTGATGTTGGTGAAATCGTATGATTCTACTTAACTTAAGAATTCAGGTAGCAGAATCATAACACAATTCTACGATCCTACTCTCTGATCCTATAAGGGTGGTTTTGTTAAACAACACAAATTATAGTGAATAATGAAGTCGATCATTGTGAGTAATAAAGTCGAGCTATCAGGGTGATTCCAAATATGTATAAGATGTATTTTTAAGTGTACAAAACACATCAAATTAATGTACTCAAATGTTAGTTGACATGTTTACATTACCTTATACTTCTTAATGTTTGACAATGGTACTAATTTCTAACTTATAAATTGTCATCCTAATAAACTCGTTAATAATGCACCTTATTTGTTAGAAGTTATAAATTGTCCATGACTATATATATGTTTTAAAAAAATTGTTAATGAACAAACTCAACCAAAAGTTTAAACTGATAGTTGAGGCCCTAGGGCCAACATATGTTATATACTCTAACAGGGCCGTCGAATGGCAAGTGCAAAGCGGTCAACCGCTCAGGGTCCCGTGTTTTTTAGGGCCCAAAAAACTTATTTTTATGTATATAAGTGATATTAATTTGAATCAAATTTATATATAACTTACATTTTTTTGCTAAATAATATGAGTTTTTAGTGTTTTTTTTGTAAAGTAGATTAAATATTAACAATAAAAAACAAAATAATGTATTATATTATGCGTTATGTTTTAAGTTTTTAGGGCCCCATTTTTATCTTTTGCTCTGGGGCCCAAAAATGAACGAGATGGCCCTGTACTCTAATACGCCCCCTCACACGAGAGCCCACCGGGCTAGAAGTGTGGATGTAGCATAGAACCTCCTCATACCTGGCACCAAATAATTCATTTTTAATGAGGGGTGGCTGAGATTCGAATCCGTGACTTTTTGTCATGTTAGCTCTGATACCATGTCAAGAAAACCAACTCAACCAAAAACTTAAGCGGATAGTTGAGACCCCATGATATGTTATATACTCTAACAGAGCAATTAAATTTGCAGGTCCATATTTGGAGGAGAAGGTGCAATGACATTGGATGAATTGCATGCAATGGAGAAGCATCTGGAGTCTTGGATTTACCAGATTCGCACTACTAAGGTGCTTCTTGTTTAAAATTTATTAATAAATAAGAAATTACAGCCGTAACCTTTTATAACTTAATCCATCCAAAATCGTTAACTTTTTTTTTTATGTTTTAAATTGAAAACTAAAAGAAAAAGAAAAAGGTTAACAATTTTGGACAAAAAAAAAATGTTTATAAAGGTACTTATGGTTGTAAATCGTTCAATAATACGGAGATACTATTGATAATAAAATGAACTGAGGGGTATCATTGATAAAGTGCTGAGTTAATAAAGTCCCTTAATTAATTCACAATTTTAAAACAATTTTTATTTTATATTATTGATTTCTTTTAATTTATCATTAATCAACTCTTATTTTGGCTTGCAGATGAATATAATGTTCCAGGAGATCCAAGTTTTGAAGACCAAGGTAAGTTATATGCTTTACTTGATATATCCTTTTTCAGATTTTTAGTGCTTGTTTAAGATTACCGGCCCCCATTCATGGAACAATAACTTAAGAGTCATGTAGTAACAAAAACAAAGAAAAAGATGTGTAAAATCGAATATGTTTAGTAAATAACGGTCGGTTAAAGTTATATGCGTGCTGAACAATCGTTGGAAGTATCCAACTACATGCATTGATAATTTAAAAAAGTGTTTGGTAGAAATTACACAGTGGAAAGTACTGATCAATAATTCAGCCAGCTGTATGGAGATATTTGATAAAAAATAATTGTTGACCTTTTGCTGTTTGTTCAAAGAAAAAGTTGATAAAATCAAAAATTAATCGAAAAGTTATTTCTAGTAGAGGGAGAGTTGTGGCCTGTGGGAGGGAGGCTTAGACGCAGGGCGCTATAATGTGGGTTAGGCTGGGGTTAGGGGAGGAAGGTTGTGGTTGTGATTGTGATTGTGGCGCAAACGAAACAAGGACACATGTTCAATTGAAGGGGGCGAGGAGAGAAGGTTCAAGTGAGAGGGTGCTTTTGAATTATGAAAGAAATTAGAAGCTTAAAGTACAAGAATAAGTCAAATAAGTCAAATTAATCGTCAAAGCAATCTGTTTATAAGATTACAGACCACAAAATTTGGTAAAAAACAAGATAATAATCAGATTTTTCTGAAGTAAAAAAATATAAAGTTTTTAAAAGTCAACCACCGACCTATACCTGAAATTTTCAAAATTAAAATTTTCTTCTTTCATCCATAATAGAATTATGAAGCTAGACAAAGGAATTAGTATTATTAGTTTATTAAAAATTTGTTATGAAAATAGAATTATGAAAATATTTAACTTCATTTAATTTGGCTTGTTAGGAGGGTGCCCTTAGAGCTGAAAACAAGCATCTTCACCAAAAGGTAGCTAATTGTGATTTGTGAGCACAATTTTAGGTTTTTCTATGAAAAAATTACTGTAAATAATACAATTTTTAATAAATTTTTCTATAATAAAATCTATTGATTAACTATAAATAATACCAACTTAGAGAGGTATTTTCCTAGAATAATACGAACTTTATTTTATTAACTAATATATCAATTTTTTGTCTTATAATCACCTATAATTTGATTTTTAACAAGTTAAGGAATTTTCTAGGAAAACACCCTTTAAAGTTGGTATTATTCATAGTTAATCAATAATTGATATCATTATAGAAAAATTAATAAAAAATTATATTATTCACGATAATTTTTCTTTTTCTATTAATTAAATTTTCATTAAATTTTAATAATTTGCTCATTATTCTCTTGCAGCAGATTGAAGAGCATTATGGAACTTTTAACATTGAGCCACTAACAACTAACATCCCATACCCACTAATTATACCAAATGAAATATATCAATACTAATTTAAGTATTGATATGGTTAATTACAACATATTAGCTAAAAATAAAAATAAATTTGAGAAATATTTCACTCAATATTGTATGGATTTTAATTATGTGTGCTTATTAATTTCGCTACGTAACTTTATATCGTGTTGTGCTTTGTAGTTGCCTGTACAATTTTAAAGATACTATATATTTATCTATTTTACTTTTCTCGTGTTTGTTTAACTTAGAGTGATAATCACGATTAAGTTTATATCTGATGTAATTAGCTAGTTAAAAGTGATTTAATGGAGAACTTTCACGTGCTAACCCTAAGGTTTTGGGTTTTTCACATGGTAACCAAAACATTTTAAAAATTCACATGGTAACCCTAAGATTTATCAAATTAGTTTATCGTGACTTATTTGCATATAAAACATTAGCAAACGTTAATATCTATTTATCTATTTTACTTTTCTCGTATTTGTTTAATTTAGAGTGATAATCACGATTAAGTTTATCTTTGATGCAATCAGCTAGTTAAAAGTGATTTAATATTAAATTATAGCAAAAAGCTAAGGTCTCACACCCACACCATATCTTATATGTCTACTTACATCATTCTTAATGCCTAATTACAATATATGTTTAAAAAAATATATAATGAGTCAGCCAATAAAAAATAGTTTCTAATTACAATGTTTCTCGCAAGTGATTTGTAAAGTTGAAAATTTCATGGTATTTTGGTGCAAATAAACACTCTCTTGTAATCTTTTATCTCCATTCCTTTTGAGTTTGCTTAGTTTAACAAAAAAAATTAAAAGCTATTACAAAAAGGAGAAATTGGAAAAAAAAAAAAACCAACTGCAACTATAATAAAACCAATTTATTCGGAGTAATTGCTGAAAATAAATTTAACTATTATTTATTCTTAATTTTTGATTTACAAAGACGCTTTAAAAATAGAAGCAATATGTCAGTTTATTTTACAAATATAAGGTAGATTTATTTAAAAATGAATAATAAATTATTTTTAGATATAAACAAATATTGGAATTATTATTAAATATTTACCCTACAGAAAATAGTCAAATGAGTTAAATTTAAAGTGACAGAGTCAAAAGATTTGTTTAAAAAGTGACAAAATAATATTATAAATAGATAGATAATATTTTAAAGTCACAAATTCCTGTGAGAGACGGTCTCTTTGACATACCAACTATAATTGGGCTGTTCCATTATATAATTTTAAAATATTATAAGCATAGTTATCAGAATCCCGATTTAGATCTACGATTTTACGATCTTACGACTCAAAAATGGGTGATCGATCAGGATCGTTGATACGATCTTAATCTAGTAGAATCGTGCGATGGTACTTAGCTCAAAAATTAAGGTGTTAAGGTCATAACACGATTCTACGGCTCTACAATTTTACGATCCAATCCTACATGGGTAGTTTCAGTTGCAAAATATTTTCATATAATACATATTTTACTTACATATAAATATATAATTAAAATAATTATATTAATAACTTTATAAAATTCTAGGTTTTCTTAATTGGCACTTTAAAAATGATTATTAAAAGAATCTTTTGTTAAAAACGTAATAGATGAAGTTAAATAAGTTTTTACTTACACTTTAAAATTTAAAAAGGTGTCAAATATAAATAATAATCAGTAATTCAAAGCACATTAATACATATTTATAGGATCACACGATCCTATGATCGGGTTACATCGATTTCGATCCTACCCCGCAACGATCTTAGGTAGAATCTCGATCCTAATAACGTTGATTATAAGTATACAATTAAAATTATGTAAATAGACATTTAAAATATTGAAATTAGGCATTTAAAGTATAGTAGATAAGTATTAAGAATAATGTAAATAGATATTAAAATAAGAATCTTTTATACGCCGAATTTGAAATATATCTCTCACGAGACTAGTTATTTACAAAGAAAGGAAATAAAATTTCTTCCATTACATAACTTCGGTCAAGCAAAACGCCCTCAGGCTTCAAGAGTGCAGAGCAGGGCGGAAGAAGGAGCGCCATAGCCAAAAACCTAACTATCCTTTCGCCATCTCCTCTTTTTGATTACTCGAGTTCTCTGTTTCAACCAGAGCTTCAACAATGGCGAGAAATGAAGAGAAGGCTCAATCAATGCTCAATCGCTTCATCACTATGAAGCAAGAAGAGAAAAAGAAACCTAAGGAACGCCGTCCTTACTTGGCTTCTGAGTGTCGCGACCTAGCCGAAGCCGACAAATGGAGGCAGCAAATCATGCGAGAAATCGGTCGAAAAGTCGCCGAAATCCAAAACGAAGGTCTTGGTGAACACCGACTTCGTGATCTCAACGACGAAATCAATAAACTTATTCGAGAGAAAACGCATTGGGAACGTCGAATTATTGAACTCGGTGGTCCAAATTACACTAAACAATCGGCAAAGATGACGGATTTAGATGGGAATATCGTCGATGTTCCAAACCCTAGCGGTCGAGGTCCAGGTTACCGTTACTTTGGAGCAGCGAAGAAGCTTCCTGGAGTTCGTGAATTGTTCGAGAAGCCTCCCGAATTGAGGAAGAGAAGAACTAGGTATGATATTTACAAAAGAATTGATGCTAGTTATTATGGATACAGAGATGATGAAGATGGAGTTTTGGAGAAATTGGAGGGACCTGCTGAGGCAGCCATGAGGGAAATGGCGTTGGAGGAGTGGAATTTGATGGAGGAGATTAAGAGGGAGGCAAAAAAGGCGGTCAAGAGCGGCGAGGTGGTCAATGTGAAGGAGATTTTGTTTGAAGAGGAAGAGGACGTTGTGGAGGAAGAGAGGAAAGAGAAGGAGAGGCAAGAAGAACAAGCAAGGAAGACAGAATTTGTTGTTCATGTGCCATTGCCAGATGAGAAAGAGATTGAAAGGATGATTGTGGAGAAGAAGAAGATGGAGTTGTTGAGTAAGTATACTAGTGATGATTTGTTGGAGGAGCAGACTGAAGCTAAAGCTATGTTGAATATCAAGAGATAAAATATGAAATATATTGTAAGTTGTTTTCTTTAAATTTATGTTACTTTTATGTTTAGTGTTGGTTCAATGTTAGGATATTATCAATACTAGATATGAGCAGTTTCTAATTTGAGGCATTAATTTGCCTTTTCTTTTAAGATGGTTAATCTTGTTTATGTTTTTATTTGGTTGCAAATGTGACTTTGTTATTAAATTATGCAAAGTTTGCTGAATTATTGAATTTTACATTAGCTAATAGTTAATATGAAGGGAGAATTCAACATAAACGGGGTGTTTGGTTTGAAGAAAAATGATTTCTTCTTGAAAGCCACATTCATGAAAACTACTTTGTAATGGAGAATGCAAATGGTGATTGATTATCTTTTGTTCGGTTTGAGGAAAAAACTATTAACCTAAGGAAGAAATGAAGATGTTTGGAAATGTTTATGAAGGGATGAAAATTGGTCCATTTGAAATCTTTTTTGTCAGATCAAACAATGAAAAAATTGGAGAAAATTTTTCCCTCGAACCGAACACCCCCCTAGATGATGATTACTCTGTTAATTTTGAAGTTCTGAATATGAAGTAGAATGTTTTGGTTGTGGATTCGTTGACTGTTGATGCTGATGTTGATAGGTTTTCTGAGTTGCAATTGCTGTATGCTACATCTACCACAGTAATGCATAGATGATTTTTTACTTTAGTATGAAGAAGCATTCTAGCATACAACATCTGCGGGTTTTAATCTATGTTGATGGACCTGTTAAAAATGTATACTGGGCAAAGCTGAATGTATGTTATGTAAGCATGGTAGAAGAGTTTTGTTACTCTCAAGGGGAGTGTCTGACTTGGGGTGTGCTGCTGTCCTTAAGTATCCAAAGTTGGAGTATTACAGAATTAGAATTTGAACCTTTTGATGTTTCTTTAGCTTGTCTATTTGACCATTTTAGTCGGTTTCTTTCTCCAACATGTTTTTATTTGGCTTATCTTTTTTCTCTTTTTGATTCGGAAGTAGGCTAGAGAAACCCTACATGTAAGAAAGAGAGGAAAGTAATCCTTCTTGTATGTAATGAAAATCGAACCTTTGTCACAAGGGATGAAAAGGAAAGCCCTCAACCACCAGACTAACAATAATATTTGGCTAGGATTGTATCACTTATAAATTCTGTGAATTTTCGTTTTGTTTGTCTACTATAATACCAGTGGAACTTGCCTTTGCTTGATTTTACCTAACCCACGTTCGTAATGCCTATTTAAAACTTAGAACATCATACTTTGAGGGCTTAGATTGTCTAAACTGAACTATGAAGAGGGTCAATGCCTATCCGAATCCTATCTTTCTTCGTCTGAGATATGCTGATGCTCTTCATTTCCTATTATCATCTTACCAGCACTGTCTTAAATTGAATTGATTGAGGAGTCCTTTAACTCTGATTCTCTTCTTGGCCTTTGACACGGTTCTTGGCTGAGAAATCACAGCTAAAAACATCACTATTTCTTCTATTGCTACTTCTGGAAATAACAAGACATCTTGTGTAAAACATAGGCTGAAATTATTTCCAGTTATTGATAGTGCACTTCAACACTTAGCCATTTTAAGTTACTAACCTTTTTAATCTTTTCTTGGATATTCGACCATCTAGAGCGTTGAATAAGGTTAGATTTCTGCATAGCCAAAATCTCTGTCTTTCGCTTCACCACTAGTCATTCAACAACAGCTTTTTATGTTCATTTGTTGAAGCCTGTTTCTAAACAGTTAGTGCCCATGTCAATTCTGGACAGATTTTAAAATGTATTGACATCATTAAGCTCAACAAAATGATTGATACTTTCATGCCTTTTAATTTGAGAAAGGTAGGTTTCTTTTGGAGCTCTTCTACCGTTTTTTTTTTCATTATACCCATTGGCCATTATATCCCGCTCATAGAAACTATAACCAAGATGTGACGAGGGACGAAAGACGACAAACGGCAGACCATAACCTTTCTAAAGTAGCCAACTCAAGAAAGACATGCAAAAGAAAACATTAGACCCGGAACTTCTAGCTCTAAAAAGGTCTCTGTATTAACATGCTACGTATAAAAACTGCTACTTATAATGAAGTTCTTCTGTAATGTGGTTTGAGGTAGAGGTGTTCATTCGGGTCATTGGGTTGATTTCGGGTCAGGTGTTTCGGGTCAGTTCAAAATCGGGTTTTGTGTTCTCATTGGTTTTTACATAATGGTAGATCCATTTTTAAGTCGGGTCAAATCGGGTTCGGTGTTAAAAGTCGGGTGTCTATCGGGTCATCGTGTCTGTTTTGAACACCTCTAGTTTGAGGCTTTGAGCTAATTTGCAAATTCTTTCTAATGGATATATCAGGTGTAAATAAGTCAAAATCAAAACTTGGTTTATAGTCATATAAGCCTTCTCTCGACATTCAGAGACCAACATTCTACCACAAGTATTGAACTAGGATTTTAAATTTTATACTCACTACTTTTTTTTTTTTTTTTTTTTTTTTTTTAGTTCAACCTTGAGAAGGCAATGGTTTATTAGAGGTGTAGGACTTGCTCGAATTTGATGTTTTGAGTCGGGTAATTTTTGAATTTTATTGTTAACTTGTAAATTTTGTTTGTGTGTCAACATGTTTTTGATGGTTACAAATTTTGCATAAAATAAAAGTTAAATTTCCTTGTATTCATTTTAAGTCATTTTCAAAGTAAAACAATTATCCTTCATTTATTATCTAAATTTTTTTAAATTATTCACATAATACCTATATCGTATAGTTTTGTTACCTTTTCTTTTTCCTTATCGTGTGAAAATATTATGCAAAATGTAGGGTCAATATCAAAAGGCTTCACATCCTATCTTAAAAATGTTGTGCAATGCAATGACTCAGATGAGCAAGAAACACTACTTATACCTATAGCTGCGCAAGATACGAGGACTGTGATGTTTATCTCGCACACTTCGAGAATCGCAGGATCGCAATCGCAATGAATATATGTGATAATGATTATGAACTAAATTGTAGAATCGTATGATTCTATTTAGAATTGTGAATTGAGATTTTAATCACATTTGGACTTTTTTTTTTAAATCAGAATATTACTACGTCTAATACATACATTGTTCAAAAATCATCTTTCATTTGTTAAAGTTTGCTGAGGAAAGAAAATGATTAGGTGAAAATCAGATTTTTGATCATTTTTTTGTGTATTTTCTATGATGAATAATTTTATTAGTATGTGTGAATTATGATTTAATATGAGATCCAAAAAAAATAATTTATGATTTAATATTTTTAATTTTTGGATGCAAAGGACGATATCTAATATCAAATAGAATATCTTTAACTATTATTATTATTATTTTTTTTTTATTATAAAACCATATTTCATATCATCATCAAAAGAGACTTTTACACGAAAAAACCATTAAAATGTTGTTATTTTAATGCTACATTTTACAATTAAGAAATTATATTCACGTCATTTATCCTAAATAGATTGGAATTACTTTTGAGATGTATTGGAAACGGATTTATGGGATATTTTCATTAATTTTAATTAAAAAATTAATTACTTCATCCATTCCATAGCATTAATTGATTATTATTTTCATTTCAATATACACGCATCTAAGAAATAATGTAAAACCTTTTATTTTGTCCCATATACTTAAAATGTGAAAAATTCAATAGATGAATACTCTTTTTAGGATACAAATCTGAGCATTAAAGATTAACTGTTGGCACCCGAAATCAGAGTCAGTCATAGTCAACAATCTAGTATTCCTACACAAAATCAGTGTCGAGGGGGAAAGATAGCGGACCCGTACCCCTCCAAAGAGGGGGCAAAGAGGAATGCACGCCCCCAAATAAAGAAACCTGCTAAAAATTCTGCAAACTCACCAACTAAGGCTACTACTACGATACTACAAACCGGCAACACAAACCGAAGAAGCTGTACATGTCTCAAAAGGGTTGAAAAAAACCGGCACAAAGTTCTTTTCCTTCCCCGAACTGAAAACTGCAAACGAAGAAAAGACAAGCGTCCGAGAACATGAGCACGCCACCGATGATCTATTGATCTTTTTTCTGTCTGTTAGATTTCAACTTGATACAAATCCTGGAAATTAGGTCATCGATTTCTTTCTCTTTCTTCTCGTAGATGTAAAATGCGACAAAGGGTGTTACCGTTGCTACAATGAAACCATAAGTGTAACTGTAAGTTAGCTGGATAAGAACACTGCATGAAAGTATAAAGAGCCCTCGAGAGTCGAGAGTGTAGATATAACAAAGTATTAACCGAGGGTTAGAAGCAAACCAGCCAAAAATATCCTCTGGAAAGAGATGAATCCCAATAAACTGATGATGAGAAGTGTGATGATAACCTGTTCCATTCATAGGAATCATTAGAAAGCCCTCAAGTAGTTCTTGTGAGAGACTGTGTATCGGTGAGACGGCCTCAAACAAGGAGTCCATATTCTCATAATATGTGTTAGATGGGCTATATAACCCACGTCAAAGGCACGTCTCTTGGTGAGACCATCTTCTACAACAATTTGTGTTTATTTAGCATGAATAGCCATAGGTACAATTCAAACCAGTGAAGAACCGAGAATGATTCATGTCTTCGTTGCATGGAATATAAGCTAAAATCGTCAAACCATAAAAGGTAAATCATTACCTTTAGAAACAACATCCAGTCGTCGCCCCTGCAAAGTGTTTTGAGGATACCAACTAAAGTATTCCACTGAGAGGCAACTGAAAGAGCAGCTCTTCGCGAATTGTCCTCTGAGCAATGGAAAGCTGAAACAGGAACTTTCTCAATAGTACATCCAAACCTGCATACAAGAATTTTTCTTTTATCAACTAAAGGTTCTTTGATTCATCTCTAAACATTTTGAAATTATTGATTAAAGGTTTAAATACATTCCATATTTGATTTGAACTTGAGATTAGGATGAAAAAAACCATTTCCACATGCAATTAGACCTAAGCCAGTCCAAATCAACTTGTCCGGATACTGCTATTGATGTAGAGCCAGCATTCATCACGTCAAATAGCAAGTTTTCTTCTTTCTTTCTACTTTTTAATCATCGAAGTTGGGGGAGGGGGTAGGTAGAGACAAATCGGGAGAGGGAAAAAAGGAAAATGGAGCGAGCAGTGAACAAAAAAACGTACATTCTTTCAGGCAAATTGGCATGAATGTACAGGAAAATTGCTGCCCAGAGGATAAGCTTGGCAATTGATGCAACAATGGTGTATCCTGATGCAATCAAATTGTAGTAAAACGCAAGAAAAACTAGCATGGTGGCTAGACTTTGCTTCTTGTCCTTCCATAAGAGTATATCAGCAACTGCAAGAGGCCAAGTACTGATTATTGTCAATAACATGGTCTTCTGTCAGAATATAGATCATTAGTTTCAAATAATGATGAGGAATCAAAGTTTCAGAACATACATACTACCAATACATACAAATATAAACAGAAAATTTTCCCTAAAAGTTTGCTTCTCCAACTTTTTATTTTTATATTCCCTGTGAAATAAGATTCTTTTTTTGACTTAATTGTATGTTGTTTTAGTAATAGAACTTCTCTCAACTAAATCATCTGAACTATAAAGAACTCGATGTGTCTGTGAGATGAACAAGTGTGGCCCTTGTTAGACTATGGGTGAATTGAACTGATTGTGCACATTTCTTTTATTTAGCACTCCCGGCGTTCCTTAAAATTATTCACAATACTGGTGAAATGTGACCACAAGCAGAGTTTTGTGTGGGAGAAGGGGCGAAAGAAAACTCAAAAAGTAGAGTAGAAAAATATTTACAAAAAGAGGAATGAAGTAAAAGAAAGGGAATAAACTTGGGTATTTTAAAAGCATACATTTATAGAAAATACATTTATTTCAATAAAGCATACACTTCTATACATGAATTTCAGTCGAAAACAGGGCTTTATACATGTTTCACTCAAAAACCTTGCCCTTGTAAAAACAAAGAGGTTGTAGGTGATTGAGTATTAATAGCAAACTTCCTTTGCAACATCACATAATAAAGTTCACATCATTAACATGCCATTTTACTATGGATCATTATGATCCGAATCAAAGAACTGCACAAATATCCAAAAAAAATGTCTCCCTTGACCTCTCGTATAGCCTTCTTCTATTAAGCGCTTGATTGTCCTAACAAGGTAAACTGTGAATCACCGAAGCCCAAACAAATGGTGGATTTTTCTTTAACATATCAATACTTCTCCCGTACCTCTTAGTTTTAACGAAAGTGTGTTGCACAAAGGTGTAAGGGGCTGCAGCCTACAAGCACCTTCGAACACCTTTTGGAAAAAAGCGCAGCCAAAAAAGCATTGTAACTTTCTTTTGCGCCAAGGCGCGTCCAATGAAGTATTTCTTTGGCGCCAAGGCGCGTCCCATGAAGTGTTTTTTATGGTAAGTTATACCTTTACATCGATCTTTTAGTTTATGTCCACACTACATTGCAATGTTTAATTAATGCATCTATATTATTTGATACGTATTATAGTATTTGGAGATCCAATATCGATGGAAAAGGTAACAGAACCAGTATCACATGATTCACTAATTTCCTAGAAAATCACAAATCGAAAAAGAAAGTTATGGTCGGTTTTAGACTATTTTTGAGTCATTTTGAGCGAGCGAGTTATGTTAGACTGAATGGAACACAATCTAATATTTATTTTTGTTTGGCCATTAAGGGGCCACTATGTTTTTGACAAAGCTCTTTCAGTTCATGCTAAGCTCGTTTTATGATATTAGTGTGTTACAAACTAGACAATCTGATTTTGGAAGTTTCCAAAAACATCACATGACTGCTGGCCGGCCAATACTAGTTGATTCCATGGAGATCTACACCATGAAATAGACAAAAGAAATGGGAAAAATACAGATCTTCTATCCCCAAGTATACATCACTTAATTTCGTCGTCATTTACTTAATGTTCACAAGGTTGTGTTTGTGAAATTGTAGTGATTTCAATTCCATGCTTTCCATTGTAGAAATTCAAATCTTAACTTTCACATTCAAATATTCAATTCTATAGCTTGGCAAAAATTAGGTATTTATCTCCATAATTCGGCAAACATTATCAAAAGGACCTTTCTCCTCTCACCACCACCATTGATGCCTTTTCTCACCCACAACCTCAACCTCATTCCCTCTTTATATTCACTAACGATATCCCTATATTAACTAACAAGTGAATGATTGAACCTCAGGAATTGTAACTGACAAGTGTTTAAAAGGTCAATTGAGAATTTGATTAGTCTTCATCCTTTTTAACTCTATGCAAATTCAACAGTTTTTCAAACAGCTTATTTGAGCAAAAGTTGGAATAGAAAATGAATTCCAAGCTCTCAAAACAGACCATAAAGATATCCTGTAGTCAGACAAACCCAAGGTTTCGCAAGCAACGCAAACAGTCTGCTCCAACAGTACCTTACTTCAAAACCATGACCATAAGCATACAACCACGAGTCCACAACTTACAAATAACTCAACAAATAGACAAATATCAAGAGACATGAACGTTTTTAAGAGAACTTGTAGTCTTTCTTCCTAAACAAAGCCAATATTCACAAGTAAGCCCTTCATTTCACAGATACTTTCACAGAATCTTTGCCTTCAATATAAGTAATGCAACAAGAATAACAAAATGCTGAGGGGGACAGTGGGTTGAATTGATCTCGAATAAAAACTAAATTATCATACTATTATGTTTTTAACAAATATCATGATATAATAAGAAGATGCACAGAAGTACAAAGGCAAAATACAGGTTTACAAGAGGAAAGAATAATTAATTACCTCTTCCACCTCCAAGATTTTTATGCACTTTAGATGGACCATCTCTTTTAGGCTGGTGTTCGGCTCTCAGGTGTGAGTAGGACTCAATTGTTCTCTCAAGGCCCTCCTAAAACATCAAAAACGAGCAAATCTTACAGTTCTAATATCCATCAGTTCAAGGGTTAAAGGAATATAATTAGGCGCTCAACAATTATCAAAGGGCTGCACACTAGCTACACACTTCATGGGAGATGAATCAAGGATGTAGGATAGATATGGGCATGCCATTATAGTGACTAAAAAAGGGTCATGCTTTGTTGCAAAATAACCCACATGTGAGCCCACATCGAGGAATTAGAGAGAGATTGACTAACATTAAGCTTGATGGGCTACT
Source organism: Amaranthus palmeri (assembly GCA_019776075.1). NCBI lineage: Eukaryota > Viridiplantae > Streptophyta > Magnoliopsida > Caryophyllales > Amaranthaceae > Amaranthus > Amaranthus palmeri. Next base: position 307,159 of record JAAKBH010000023.1, read on the forward strand.
CCTATTACCAATTTATTGTAGGATCGACTCTTCTCTTATGTGAGTCTTGTTGTGTGCAAGTCCCATAACAAATTTATCATGATCCTCCCAACTTAATCGTACTAAATTGAGCTGAACTTATTAGACGTATTGATTAGTTAAGATGTGAAAATGAGAGTGAATGTGATGAAAAAATCAATTGAACTCAAGTGTACTTGATAGAACTCAAAATTATGTTGGGAAAACAAGTCTACAACATTTTATTTCATGTAGCATCAAGGAAATCAAAGTCCTCGTCAATCTTCAATGGATTTGGATGCATTTATTACACAATGTAAGGATATGACCTTATGGCATGTTTGCACAAGCCTTGCTTTCATATCATCCTACTTTTGGCCACATAATTGCTCCATTTCATATAAAGTACAAAATCAAAATTGCTTGGATGGGCTGGGATAATAAGAAGAAAATAAAAATAAATTGCGAGTATTATATGAAAAATCATGCACGCATTTAGATAGTTTTTACATCTTATCCACACATTTCTCTCACTTCCCCATAAATGACACTTTTTTATCCACTACTATCCACTTTCTTTATTTGCTATAACTTTTGTCCTTGAATCATATGCTACGTGACAGAGGGAGTAATGCTTGGGTCTATCAAAGATTCAAAGAAACAGATAGGACATATAGTTCAAGCTACGCTACTATGGGCCCGAAGCCCAATTTCTAAAATGAAATCCTGAAGAGTTCATCAGAGGAAACTGAAAAGAAAAGAGGACAAAAATATTGTTTGAAATAGTACACGAAGGAAATAAAATTTAAATAAAAAAGTAGGTCTCCTGACTTCCAGCAACACACATATGAGACGAAGACAAACAAAAGAGGTGCCAGAGAAGAAAAAACACAGGAAATTCAACAGACGAAAAGGTAGATGCATTAGCTATCTCTCTGTCTCTGTCTCTGTCTCTCTCTCCTATGATCTAACGTACCCAACCACCACCACAGTAGCAGCCATAGGTCCTACACTAGTATCCTCGTCATACCGATAGGATACCCGTGCACAATACAAATTATTGCCCACAGTCAGTACTTGTCACAGATACAGTGTTTACTCCATTAGGATCAGGAAAAATCAAAAAATGTCGGAAGCTTGTGATTATGTTTCAGATAGTTGTATGAAGAACAAGGCATCAGATGATATGACATTTAGAAGAAATATAAACAGTGGGTTTGCTCCTAAGGAAGCATGGCCAAGTTCTCAGATCTCCAAAAGTTTAACTTTATATTTTTTCAAAAGTTCTCAATTCTCAGTTCTCCTGACTTCTAGATAAACGCAGATATTTCAACATTTCAATATCTGATAATAGATTCAAAGAGAGGCCCCTATTTTTCAAAAAAAAAAAATTAAGAAAAAATAATTAATGAAAGAGCCTCAGTAATACATATTGGGGTACCATTTTATCAATGCAGGAGCCTCAATAGTACATATTATAACCATTCTCTAGATTTTCACAAAATATTAGAACAAAAATAAAAATAAATACATATAACTGTTGAATGATGACAATGGGGAAGAGAATCTAACCACAAAACACAAAACACATCTCAGAAAGATTCTTCCTTCTTTTCTACTTTGCTAGAGGAAGCAAATACTTCTATTTAGTAATTTATCGCTAAGAATTAAATTGAAAATTTGTGTAGCTTCAGATTTTCAAGATTAAAGGATTGCAAAAGCATCTAGAGGCATAGGATCACACAAGATTTAGAAAGTCTACAGTTAGCTACTTATAGATGCACAACAATAAATTAAGGGATATGGAGGAACCTGAAGTGACACAATGGGTGTATAGCCTAAAAGATCCTTTGCTTTCGAGCAATTGAAAGTTCTATTGCATGAAAGAAGTCTGATCCGTGAAGGTGTCAACTGTGGAACCTTCATGCCATAAGGGGCCAATAATTTATAGATGGACTCTACTAAGTGTGCAATAGGCATCATAACCCATGCAGGAATCTTTATTCTTGGCCTGAAAAAAAAGTAAAGCTAATAAGAGACAGCAAAATAAATTCCACAAAGAAAAGCTTCAAGCAGTAACCACAGAACTTAACGCTTAAGGATCAATTTGTATTGAGAAATATAACATACATAAGGATCAAATTGTCTATGCTTGTTTCGAACAGGTGCACAGAACTTAACGCTTAATTTCAAAATTGGTTAGTTCTCACTAGTCACGCAATAACAATTTTTTAACATTTTATCGTTTACTAGTTTGTTGGAAAAGGGGAAGGGAATGCAGAATGAAGAATTTCGCCATTTAACAATTTCATCACCAAACGAAATGAGAACTTTCCCTTCTGATAAACTTTAACCTGAACTTGTACATTTTCATCACCAATTTCCATATTACGTTTCCAACAAAAATTTTGCTGGTGAGTGGTGTCTCTCAAGATACCTTTCCGTGGAATTTCGCCATTTAAAACCAGCTTAACTTTAACCTGAACTTGTACATTTTCATCACCAAACGAAATGAGAACTTTCCCTTCTGATAAACTCCATGCAAGATACTCCACACATCAGCATATGGGATGAATGGAGGAAAAGTCAACACAAACAATGGCGACAATAGAGAAACAAAAGAAGTTGAATACAAATCAAAAGTAACAACAGAGATACCTTTCATAGCCCAGACCCTCGAGTATGTGAGACATAAACTCCCAAAATTTGATAGGCTCCATATTTGTAATGAAATATGCCTGCAAAGCAATGGTAACACTGAACCATTCAAAAACATAATGCCAGAAAGGATTAGGCTTTAGTTACTGCAATAAGACAACCGCAGACATAAGAAGAAAAATTAAAATAACCAAAAAGAAAGGATAGACAATCAAAGATTCTCATCATAATTGATGATCTGATTTCTAAAAGAAAATGGATGTACCAGGCACAATCTACTTAAACAATCAATTGCAAGCAAATGACAACATGGAACTTTATACCATTTTCAGAAATAAAATCTAGAAGTAACAAAAATCTGGAGATAAATTTTATCCTTTGTTGGAAATGTTCAAAATCTACAGCTTCTAAAATCAAAACAGTACAGATATACACCAGAAAATTGTAATTAGTTATTAAGTTATTACTTGGAGTTGGTTCTCTAAAAGAGACTCTAGAGTATGGGTAGAAGCAAATAATAATGGTAACAGAGAACTTAAACACAATATACCTGCCCTGAAGCCTTCTCTGCAACTGTCCCCTTAGATGCTAGAGCACGTTCAGCACATATGTGTGCATGAGCGACATTGACAACATAGGTGAAATCATACATGTTGTTTCCATCTCCAATGATAAACTGTTTATTTTGACCATACAGAAAAAAAATCAACACTGGTTACTGGTTAGTTGCTAGTTGCTTTACAACAGTAAAGAACATATCTACAATGAAAAAGCAAATTTCTCTTTGCATCAAAAGTCACATAATAATAGTTAATGCTCAAAACAAGTTCTATCAAATCCCTTCCCCAATCCCCACCCAAGTACTGAATCTTTTTTCACCAATAGCATCAGATATCTCAAATGACTTTTTAATGTAAAATTTATATGTATGCTTTTTTATGAAAATATGTTTTTCCTGTGAATTAAAGGTAAAGGTCATTTTTCCCTGTTGCTAATCAGATTCGAGCTGGATTTCCAATTAAGACTATCAAAGGACAAAGAGTACCAGCTCGCCATTTGGTAAAAGCCAAGTGTTTGCATATAGCAATGTGTCGAAAGTTCTATGCTATCGCATCAACTAATATGACCCAGTAGAATATAGCCATTAAGTGCATTGATGCTACCGGAATAATTATCCAGTAGCCACAAATATTTTGACGCAAAATTGTTCTTAGAATTGTGTGTGCCTATTCCCAGGCACCGTTAACAATTCCCCTTGTTTGACAGGAAGAAACACAAATGTACCTTAGATTTGCCGGCCCGTTTTCAATAGTACATGAAGAAACAAGAAGTATGTTTGACGTGTGCGTCTCAAAAGACACGAGTATAGAAGTATTTCACATGTAACTCACCCTCAAGTCAAAATAATATGTTAAAGATGAAACACAAATGTACCTTAGATTTGCCAGCCCTTGCAGCATCAACTAAAGATGGAACTAGTAACTTATCACCAGGGCCAAAGATACTGCTTGGACGTATGCAGCAAGTGAGAAGTCCCTTCTCACCATTTGCCTTCAATACCAATGCTTCTCCTTCAGCTTTGGTGGCTGAATAAAAATCATTATGCTAAGAGAACCAATGAGAGTACTGAATGAGTCAATGACTGAAACATAGACTAGGAGAAAGTTACAACTCAATTAACTAGAAGGTTATAGACAGCAACATTTCCAAATTATATCATTGATTTATAAATCTCCATCATCCAGCATAATTAGCAGTAGCATTATAGCATACCATCAATCACATCAAAACATTGATAAAAGAGGTTGTAAGCACTGCAAGCATGTTACATCAAACATGTGCTCATTGATTTCAACAAGGATCAAACGAGAGCTCATATACATTAGGACTACTATACTTCAGCAAAAGAACATATTATTACATGTGAAAATATAAAATAATAATAATAATAATAATAATAATAATAATAATAATAATAATAATAATAATAATAATAATAATAATAATAATAATAAACAGTAAAAAACAGAATCATGAAAGTAACAAACAACTCTCCAATTTATATTAGCAATGATGATTCTTGCTTGTAAGGAGTATAAATCTTTTAACAGATGATTTATGAAGCTTTCTTCCCCAATTACTGCCCCCAAAAAACATTATTCATAAAATGGATGGTAAACAAACACAATTATCCCATCTTTTTTTTTTTGAAAATATTCGTTTTTTCCTTTTAGCCACGTAAATAAAATGCACAGAGACTGTTATGGGAGAAAAAAAAAAACAACTCCCACTCCCAGCTCATTTGTACTATTTTTGCTGAAGAACAACGCATGTTTACAACCCAGTCCCGAGCCCTTACAGTGGAACCGAGATTGAACAACGCATGTTTACAACCCAGTCCCGATCAAAATTCCAATGTGCAATGTCAAACATTTTTCATCCACTTCTCACTTTTACCAGCAAGGACAAGATAAAAACCAACAAATCATTGAACAGATTTTTGCAAGGATACATTTTCCCAAAAAAATGATATGGAAATATAAGAAAAAATCTAAATGGAAGGAAACAATAAATTGAGTTACAAAGAATATTTGCAAATCAAACAAAAATTTTGTTTTTTTTTTTTCCCTTTTTTTTGCCATTAAATTGTAAAATGTTTCTATAGAAAAAGTTGCTCTATGCAGTTGCTACATACCTTAAGTGGATATGGTAGAGATTCATCCCCATCAAAAATTCCATGAATTCCATCAAAAACTACACTAGGAGAGCTAGTATAAATTAATCTCTTTACTTGTAACTCAATGCATGCCTCGATCACATTCTTTGTCCCTGCCAAGCGGAAAAAACAGGTGAAGAAAAAAACTATATAAGAGATAATATAACAGCTATGCAGCTATGTCTTATTTGAATACTTCCATTAGAAATCAAACAAGCTCACCTTCAACATTTACAGATCGTTGTATACTGTAATTGTTAATAGATGAATCTGGAGCAGCCATGTGAAACACAACCTCAGCTCCTTGACAAGCTGAATAATAAAATTGGTCATCCAGCTTTAGTCTCATTGCTAAGTAATTGCTAATAAAGTAAAATGAAATCTTCATCTGATCTAAGCATCCCGATGAAGGTGATATAACAGGAACAGGGGGGAAGAGAGAAAGACAGCAAAAAACCTTTAAGTACTTGAGCCTTATCTCTGAGATCTGTAGATACATATTGAACACGGCCAGAATCTAAAGCTTTGCCAAGGGTTCCCTCCTCCTCATAAGGTTCAAGCTTTATGGAGGGGCCCAAATCAGCTATTCTGACACAGAACATTTCGTAACGAATTAGTATTTCCACCAGATGCCTTGCTGCAAAGCCTCTTCCTCCAGTAACCACACACCATCTCTCTTGGCTTGACATCAGAAATTCAACTAAACACCTTAATGGTTCAAAACATTCGCATAACAGAGTCAGGAAACTCAATACTACAGTTAGAGGATCAAAAAAACTTGATTAACCATCGATTAACAAGCTATAATACTAAATAACTGGAAATCCCATAATCAAAGTGCGTAGTCAGCAGAAGACCAAACAAATTAGGAATGGGAATGTGCAAAGACAATCAAATAAGTCCTATATGCAACAGAAATCCCAATACAATAGTTCAATTAACAATCAAAATGCAACCACTATTAAAGGAATGATTGCATCACCGTCACTAGAAAGTTGTAATGAGACTTCATTATCGGCAACCATAATATTGAAACATTATTCCTAAATGTTCTTTGAAACAAACCCTAGAGGCCTAGAGCTCTATTAATTTCATATATAACACAAGACTGCAAACCACAACAAATTGTTATAGTTGAAAAACAATAGAGTTCATTAGAGAACAAACTACTCAACTCTGAGACCATAAAACTTTATTAGCTTTTGGCTTGAACTTTCACCATCTAAATGAAATCTTGCAACAAAAAAAAATAGCTAAAAATTCTCCTGAGTGCAATAACAGGCCAATTAACTATCTATAATCCATAAAAAAAACATTGCTCACAAAACTAATGGTTACCTGTACAGACCTTTACACTTCATGACCACATTATAAATTCGCAATACCCTCAAAAATTGCCATCGTAACTCTCCATAAAATAGAGAAGTGATAAACCCATGAAAGGCTTGTTGTTTGATTAGTCTATCAATCCTTTTTAAAGCTAATTCTGGGGTATTACAAATACTTCCTCCGTTCCCATGTGTATGCTACAACACACGCTTTTGGGTCGACTTTTGGCCATTTGCTTTGTATTTGGTGAAAATGCCAAAACTTGTTGGGTGAATGTCATTTCATCTAATTTAGAAGCGCAAAAATGAAAGGCTAACTTGGTTGGCTTTTTTCATTGGCTTTTGGCTTGTTGGCTCACTTTCTCTAATAAAACTATCAAACAATACATAATTTTCAGCTAGCTTAAAAGCTAACACTGTAAGCTGGTCAAAAAAGGCAACCATTTTTCTTACACCCCTAAGAATGGGTGGATGAGATTAAACAGAAAAAAAATGTGTAGATGAAATTAATGAAAGTGGTGGAGACATTTTCATAAAAGAAAATTGTGGCGGGACGGACCAAAACAGAAACCATGGCATTCTCACAGGGGCGGAGGAGTATCACATTGTGCCGATAGCCATCAAATTCACAAGTCACCAAACAACCCATACAGCCTATGTATCACAAATTCTACAGCATGTAAACCCAATTCACTAATTCCCTAATTTACTACTCTAATTATTTTTAAATAAAGAACATTTTCTATCATCTTACTGTTTTTCTTTTTTAAAAAAGAATTTATCATAGTTTTCCCTTTCCTCTTTACCTCAAATCAATAATTAGTTTGTGCATTTCAAAATTGCAACAGCTAATTCTATAGTAAAATTAACATATCATCAACAGCCCAAATGCTATTATATTACAATCTCAAATCTAAATTTGAAGGCCCGATTGATCCCGAATGTCCATTATACTCTCTAATTCAGCGAATTCCCATGCCAATACACCAAAATGCCAATCAAACATCAAGGAAAAAAAACTCTAATATTGCTATAATTTGGTATGTAAAACTCAAAAACAAAAATTAAAAAATTAAAACACGAAACTAGATAAGCATTCAGATCTTAGGATATTTACCAGAGAAAAGGAAGCAGTGATTGAATACGAAATGGAAGTCCGATGGGCAGTGTTCCTGGATCGTGAATGCTTGTCTTGCTGGGTTGACTGCTTGGCGCTGTTCTACAACGTAAAAGTTCCTTCAATTTTTATTGAAGAAAAAACAACAATTATAACTTACGACGGTGTGCAATCGGTGTATGAGTTGTCGTCTATCTTTTCTTTTTAACTCTGACTATAATTTGTCTATGAGCGGGATATATAAGATATGATGATGATGACGACGATGAGAGTGCCTAATGGGAGCTAATTAGCTAACGGACTTAAAAGGGGTTCATTCCGATCATTCTATTTGTTTTAGGTCAAAAACAAAACTTGTTCAATACATTTTCAATTTTATATTTATTTGACCTTGTAAGTTGTAATTGAATTCGATTTGATTCGATGCCAAAAATAGATTAACTAGAGCAACTCTAAGTAAAGAATCGTTATTTGTCAATTTGGCAAATCACTTATATGGAGAGATTTGATAAGATGACGGTGGATAGGAAGGGTAATTGAGAATCAATGCCCCCACTCATTACAATTTTACATTGCTACCCCTTATTAAGAGTGTCATCTAGATCTAATTCAAATTTATAGATTTCGATTCGTTGTAATTTGTATATATGGTCTAAAATGAATTCTTTTACAAAAATGCGAATGTGGGTTTGAATCTTATAGTACTAATTAAATGCTTAAATTCTTATACTTATTTTTTTAAAAAAAATATATTTTTTATAAAATCTATCTATTTTTATGTTATATTTTATTGTTGTATTGTGATAAATAATTGATATATGATGATTAATACTTAATTATTTTTCTTAATTATTTTTCTTAATTATTTGTCCATTTTTTATGTTGAGCCTCATTGTGTCATTCATTTTCATGTCTAACTCATGCAACATCTTTCAAAGCTTTAATCTTCATCATTTTCCTTCAATTTGTATTCTATTCATTTAACATCATAAAAATGGTGGCTCTTCACATATTTAGGATCCCATCAAATCCTCCTAATATGCTCTAACAAGCCACCTATATTCCATCTCAAAAATGCAAAAAAAATTAAGAAAAAAATAAATTTTAAATATAAACTATAATTCTAATTGTAACTTTTAAAAATTCTATACCTTTCACCAATTTTCTTTTCTTTTCTTTTCAACTCACAAATTAACTATTTAATTTTTAAAAATATTGATTAGACTGAGGGACGAGAAAATTAGGGAAATGACAATGAGAATTAAATCCATGACCTGAGAAATTGGGAAGGCTAGGGGAGGTTCCAAAAGAATAAATCAAGTAGCACGTGCTCTAACCGAGATAAAACCCAATTCTTAAATAATTAATTATTTAATTAATTTCTTTTATTTTCTATTTTAAGACATTTCTTTTAATAGTTTTGCAATCATGGGGATTTCCATGGAATTTCGAGTTCATATTCTTGAATAATTTTTTCTATTCATGAGGTCTTAGGAAGCTCCAATTAGGGTCTCCTAGACCAGAAATTGTTCTATAATAAAAAGAATTTTTTATGGGTTCATCAAATTATTCTTGTATTTGTTGGATTTCTGGTCTGGGTTTCCTCTGAATTAATTAATTAATTATTCCCCCCTTTGATTTATTCAAATTTGATTAATTTGTTTGTTTATTCTCCTTGTACCAAATCTTAAACAGCATACACTTTCAACTTTCAATCAATAATCCTTGCATTTCCCAACTTGGAATTATCTCTTTTCAATTTCTTTTGATCATCTTTGTATTTTTTCTAACAATAACCCATTTGATTTTTTTAATTCATTTGATTATTTCATTCTTTAGTTTAACCATCTGGGTTGCATTTGGCTTTGACTTTAAATTTCTCAATCGGAAATTCATCCTATACTGCCATATTGGCAATTCAAATTCTTTCATTCATTATATATTATTGTTGGTTGGGATTGTTGGTTGAATCTTTTGTTTTTAGGAGAATTCAATAGATAAACCTGATAGAATTTGATGCATTGTTATTGGTTTTGTTGTTTTGACCAAATTAAAGGGTGCCCATATTGGTTTAAAGGCCATTAAAGGGTGTAGTTTGATGCTTTTAATGCTACAATTTATGCACATAAACTGTTTGTAGAAAGGTGGCTTGAAAGGGAAGATTATTTGTAGTATGGGCTGTATTTGTTCAAAGGAACCATCTTTAAAAAAATATGGTAATGATGATCAAAGGGAGGTGAATAAGTCTCAAGTACATTTGCTTCCCCCAACAAGAAGAGATGATGGTGAAGGGTCAACAAGGAGTAGGCCCCCATCAAGAGTACCATCTGCAACCAATCATTCAGGTTCTCTGAGTGGTTCTAGCAGAGCACCATCAAAGGTCAATTCAGGTTCTCTTGCAAATGGGTATTCAAATTCTCTTTCTAATAAACAAATGGATGATCATCAAGGGGAGAAAACCAAGACAATTATTGTGGAAAGACCTTCATCAAAAGGGTCTCATCATAGAAGGGCAACTGTGGATTTGGGGATTAATGGAGGTCAAAAGCCCATGTCTAGGATAACTAGTATGCCTCGAGGCACTCATGGCGAGCAGGTTGTTGCTGGATGGCCGTCTTGGTTGAGCTCTGTCGCCGCTGAAGCCATTCAAGGGTGGGTGCCTAGAAGGGCAGATTCATTTGAGAAGTTGGATAAAGTCAGTTGATTTTCTCTTCCTTTCTGGTTTTGTTTGTTGATTTTTGTATGTAGTGATCATATCATCATGACTATTCATCATAGCATTTTATGGTTTTTGGGATTTTGTTGACTACAGTTTCATTTTGCAATCTTTGAGAGCTTTCCACACCCATTGACTTGCACCTATTCTTATATTGCATCATCCTTTTCAAGTGTTCTATTTGTCATTCTCAAGCCTGTTATAGGGTTTTGTGCTATGTGTCTAATATTTCTTCTTTGTGATCATTCTCTGGTTATACTCCCATAATATGTGGTTACTTTCGCAAAATAACAGTTCTTTTTGAGAAATCGACTCTAGATTTAACGACAATGTGTGTATGAGTTGCCGTCTGCCTTCCCTTCCCTCCCTAGACCCTGATCATAGTTCCTATAAGCGGGATACACCGGGTAAGATGATGATGATGATGATGATGATGATGTGCGCTATAAAACGTATATGCCCGCGTATGTATGTTTTAGAAGTTAAGGCTTCTTCATTCAAAAGTTTAAACAATGTTGCTGGTTGAAGTGCTAGTGATCTTCCTTTTTGTAAGGTTGCATAATTGCTTACTATATGTAGGGGGATTAGATAATGTGGATAACAAGAGTGAAGATTGACATGAAATTGAGATATGCTAGAGCATAATAAATAGGAACGGAGGGAGGATAAGAATATATGTGCATGATCATTGGCATTTTCTGATATGTTTTGGTTTAGCCGAACCTATATCGTTAGGGGTTTAGGCTTAGGCATGTTGTGGCAATGTTGTTTTTTTAAGCGTTTGGATTGCGTACTTCATTGACTAAATCGTAGGAATTGAAAATTTTGTTCTTGTGCACAGATTGGACAAGGAACTTACAGCAGTGTGTACAAGGCCAGGGACCTTGAAACGGGGAAAATTGTCGCTATGAAGAAAGTAAGATTTGTGAACATGGATCCGGAAAGTGTTCGCTTCATGGCTAGGGAAATACTTATTCTACGCAAATTGGACCATCCAAACATCATGAAGCTTGAAGGTCTTGTTACTTCAAGGATGTCAGGAAGCTTGTACCTTGTGTTTGAGTACATGGAGCATGATCTAGCTGGACTTTTAGCAAGACCGGGAAATAAGTTCACCGAATCACAGGTATTACCTCTATTCTTAGCCATGGTACATACGGCCTGTTTGATTGTTGGTACTAAACAGTGGTAATCAGACTGATTTGTTGTGTAAGTGTTCATGAAATGCATCATGTCATTCCCATCGTAATGAAACTTTTATCATAATTTTTTTTCATAATTTTCTATTGCTACTTAATATCAACGGTAATGCATTAGAATGAATTTTGTGAAGAAAATGAGATGATTCAAACAAAACAAGCATAGTCATTAAAATTGTCAAGATAGTTTCCTACAAAAATTACATTAACTTTCTTTCCACCATTCAATACCGACTACCAAACGAGCCAGTGGTATATTTTTACCTACCGATTATTCATTTTCTCATTTTCTGATAGTTAGCTTTTCTTCTTCCCTCAATGATGGTCTTCTTTCAGATAAAATGCTACATGCAACAACTTCTCTCAGGACTAGTGCATTGTCATAGTCGCGGAGTCCTTCACAGAGACATCAAAGGTTCCAACCTTTTAATCAACAACGATGGTGTGCTCAAAATCGGAGATTTTGGTCTGGCAACGTCCTTTAAGCCCGGCCAAAAGCAGCCGTTAACAAGTCGAGTTGTAACTTTGTGGTATAGAGCACCTGAACTTTTGCTGGGTTCAACCGAGTATGGAATCGCAGTAGATATGTGGAGTGTGGGCTGCATAGTTGCAGAACTTTTTGCTGGGAAGCCCATTATGCCTGGAAGAACAGAGGTGAGTTGAACTGAGACTTGCTTATTAAATTGTTAATATTGGAGGTTCTAGAATTAGACCAGTATATGCAGTGAGATGGTCAAAATTACCATATTTCTCACTCAAAATCTTTTCGATAGAGTATATAACATATTCTGAGGCCTCAACCATCAGCTTAAGCTTTTGATTGAGTTGGTTCCTTGACACGGTATCAAAAGCCAGCGTGATAAGAGGTCATGAGTTCGAATCTCAATCACCGCTCACTTAAAGTGCAATATTCAGCGTCTGGTATAAGGAGGGGGGGCGTGTTAAGAGTATATAATAGGCCTCAACCATCAGCTTAAGCTTTTGGTTGAGTTGGTTCCTTGACACTCACTCATGTAAGTAAATTATAATTTCATGGTGCTATGTTTGAATACGTTCTAATCGTTGTTCATGGATCATTTGCAAACTTTAGGTTGAACAAATGCACAAGATTTTCAAGCTTTGTGGTTCACCATCTGAATCTTATTGGAAGACAACAAAATTTCCGCATGCAACTAGTTTTAAACCCTCACAACCTTATAAGCGTCGTCTCATGGAAACATTCAAAGACTTTCCATCCTCTGCTTTAGCACTTGTGGATGCCCTTCTTTCCATTGAGCCAGAGAAAAGAGGAACTGCCTCATCTGCATTGAAGAGCGAGGTAATTGATATCAGTTTTTGGTGCTTTCATTTTCTGTTTTTAATGAATGCAGATGAAAGAAATTCGATTTTCTGATCTTGTGGTTTCTTGTTGACTATCTTAACCATACATATCCTTGATTGAGTTGTTATCAAATAACATACAGCTTTTATTATTAGGAAGTGCTCGAATGAGCGATATACGAGAAGCCATTTACATATCAATGCAATATTCATTGCAAAACTGGTCGTAACCTCCTTATCTCTTTTGATAATTAAGGGTATGGTCTATGAGTGGGATATATCGGGTATGATGATGATGATGAAACAAAACAAGTTATCATAATCGACCCGCATACACAATTGAATATGGAAATTTATTAAGTCCAACCATTAATGTAAGTGGCCTCGCCTCTATGTTGCTTTGACCCTGCAATTGTATCGAATAAAGGCAGTGATACTTTAAAATAAACAACTAAACCCGTTCATTAGCATGTTATTGTTTGTTCTAATGTCCGAGTTTTATCTTACACGACTTCTTTCATCCAGTTCTTCACAACATATCCACCTCCTTGTGATCCATCGAGCTTGCCAAAATATCCCGCCACTAAGGAATACGATATAAAGCTCAAAGACGAGGAGGCCCGAAGGTATGTATTCGCATTCCGTTAAAAGATACCTTTTCCTAATAATATCATGTTTCTAAGTGTTGAATTGAACTAGAACTTTTGAAATACAATTAATGACATCTAATATCCACAAAAAAAGAATACATGTAATGGATTTCCTTGAGGCCTTTTGTAATATTTATTGCTATTTATAGTCTAATTAATGGATAATAAGACACATCTTACACATTATCTTATTCCAGAAAGAAGGCGGAAGCTGTAAAAGGACGAAGGCCCGAGTCAGTTAGGAGAGGTCAACGGGAATCCAAGCCGACCCCAGAGTATGATGCTAATGGAGATGTCTCTTTACAGGTACATTTTCGTTCCTCAACCATTTGATGACGCTAATTTCATGTGCATTTATTTACTCCACAACACTTAATAACAGGGTCAAAAGGGTTCGAGAAATTACAATCCTCAAGGAAATGGTGTAACTGCCTATACAGTTGACGCACAAAGGCGAAACACAGGCAATGGACTGTCACACTGTACTACAATGGTTCACCCAAGCTCCATTGGAACCTCATGGAATAAGAAAGCAAAGGATGAGAATGATTTTCACCATGCCCCCGGAAAGACTCGTAGCTCTTACAAAAATGGGCCTGAATCAAGGTCTCTAAAACCTGTTATGACTCCAGCAGAATCAGACTTGTCAAATATGTCTTACGGAAGGGATGATTGGGCTTCTTCCAAAGAAAACGTAAGTAACCTCCAACGCAAATTTTACCCGTCTCTAGATATCCAAGTATTTTATGTTCTTCTATTCATCTAGCTCGATATGGGGTGAATCCAGGATACTAATATAGAGTTAGTGGAACACTACTATTCTTGTATGATACTAGTACTAGTTTACGTTACTTTCAATCAAATGAGCTTAGGCGTGATCTAGGCTATGGCCTAGCCGCCTAGGCATGCTCGGGCCTAAATTCTCCCCTTTGCTCGATTATATACGTCCATTTTCATCTTTTATTGATTGGCAATCTGGTCGTGTCTCATTCATCTCGTTTTCTTATTTTTCATCAAAAGGGTTACATTCCTAAGAAGAACAGGATCCATTACTCTGGACCACTTATTCCTCCTGGGAAAAATCTTGAAGATATGCTTAAAGAACACGAGAAGCTAATTCAACAGGCTGTTAGGAAATCACGCATGGAGAAATCCAAAAACTCGCACCAAGTATGATTTAGAGGTTCGGTAGCTACTTCGTGATGGAAAACATCGGCTGGGTAACTTGTAAGCAACCGAAAAAGTCTCTCCTTGTTAGTTTTTGGTACCAAACTATCGTGGCAGAATCTATGGGACCCTAAAGGAGCTCAAGACGGCTTTTGAAGAAGATATTTACGCTTTAGTTCCATCGACTAACCAGTATTGAAACAAAGCACATTGCAGAAAAACGGGTTGAAATGTTGCTTTGCCTGGTTTGCTAAAGTATATGGAATGGGAGACTTTTATTTGTAAATCAAAAGAGTAAATGTAGAGTGGTAAACCCAAGTCTATACATGTAATTACAATGCAGAGTGCTGATCTATATGTCCATATTTACCTTCATGGCCATTATTTATGCTTGTTTCTTGTATTTGCTGTATATCGTATCGTCTTGGCACATTATTAAAAGGTTGGAAATATTAACCCATTTACATCGAGTTATGCTTTCATGTAATTTATTTATCGTATTATCAATTTTTTATTCAATTCAAAACAATTTGAAGTTCAATTGATACACTTGGTTATAATCCAAAACTTTAAATAATGATGTGAAAATGTCCGATTTGAAAATATCGACCATATTTTTAAATTTGGTATCAGTTTTGAGTTTAGAATTGCTATATTCCGGGACAGTTTTTGTGTTTTAGGTTAATATTTTCCCGTTCAATTAAAGTCATTGGGTTGACTTAGACACAGTTTAACGGAAAATGATTGAAGTCAAGTATACAATCAAGAATCTTAGGTAAAACCACATCATATGCTTGAACTGTGAAGTGAGAAGTGTTTAAACAAAAGTGAAGATCCATGATGACTAGCTATAAGACGCCCAAAACACGGGACTAATTTGCAGCACACGACGTAAAGATAACCGTAAATTTGGTCGCAGTACAATAGCAGTAGATAATGTACATACTCAACATGGAACCGAAAACCATGTCTATGAAATGAAGGTTCTTATCATACTGCAGTTCACA
Source organism: Amaranthus palmeri (assembly GCA_019776075.1). Lineage (NCBI taxonomy): Eukaryota > Viridiplantae > Streptophyta > Magnoliopsida > Caryophyllales > Amaranthaceae > Amaranthus > Amaranthus palmeri. The sequence continues at coordinate 323,034 of JAAKBH010000023.1, forward strand.
TTATAGGTATAAGTATCTGCAAGAAGTCGAACAAGATGTAATCTACAACTCTATTAGATATACTCCCATCTATGTACATTTTGTTAACATACACACAACTTTTAACTCAATCCAGCAGCTCCGATAGCCGTAAACAAGAAAGCACATCTACATATCTTTCTTTGGCTTTCGACTGAGCTCTGAGTACTGACCGCCCATACGTTGCAAAATCTCTTCCCATAAGCCTTGCGATGAATCGCCCAATAATAAGTTAGTACTGCATGCAGCAACATGCCAATACTTGGAACCAATTTCTTCCCATAATTGATCTAGTTGCCACCCAGCATAACCAACAAAGAATCGGAAATCCTCAGACTTAAGAACCCCTTTCTTAACTAAGCTCATTGCTTCGTCCAAGCTGTTTCGAGAGCCAAAACATACGCCAGGAATAACCTCTTCAAATTGAGGAAGCTTAGGTTTTCCCCCGGTTTTTAACAAAAACATGCTTGCTTCAAGAGGCCCTCCATAATGCAATGAACAGTCTGCAAAGGTGGTCGCCAGTTCGAGATTTAGGGGCTTCATCTGCTTGATCTTTTTATGATGAGGTCGGTTTAATATCACTCCGAAAGGGCCCTGGTCAGGATGTCTAGTCCCAGTTCTAAGTAGGAGAACCACAGTTCTCTCAAAAGTACGGACACCATCTAGCTTTTCAGTAGCAACAAGAACGGAGCCTGCCTCTGGCAATGCAATCGGATGAGCCCATTTCACTCCTAGTGGTTTTAATTCCATTTGTGACCCACCCTGATCATGATTTTTGGAATTGATAGCTTCTACCTGTTAAAGATTTAGTTAAGTGTTTAGGCATGTAGACACAAACATAACTTGCATTAGGGAAAAGTGCATGAATTCTATATTTCTAAGACAACCATCTCAAAACATCGGGTATATTCACCTGCTCACGAGCGAAGAGGTTTGCTCGGAATTCTCTCCAGTCCTGGGTTACATGATGAGGCTTTTGACTCGCATTGTCGTTAGATTTCTTCCCATCAGAAGAGTTATTTCTTTTAGGACCATTGCCCCCTGAGTTTGAATGGCCACCATTCCCTACATTTTACATTCATATTGTCAGGTAATACCAAAGATTGTGCTTGATTCTTCTCTAGCATTCTGGTTTAACTTGTAACTTGATCACACAACTTGCAAGGTCCAGGAAATTATGGTGCTGCCAAATTATTGAGCAAATCAATAATTTCTTTTAGGACCATCTGCAAGGTCCACTACTATTCCCCGGAGATCAAATTCCAACACAAGATCAGGTTCTTACAAAGCTTTTCTGTGAAAATGTTGGTCAAAGAGCCCCTACCATTTCACTTCATAGTTATCATCAGCGACTAGCAGAAAATCCAGGAAGACAAGTCACAAAGTAAGTCTATTCTACAAAAGACGCGGGCAACTATCACTCAAGAAAATTGTCAACAGACTATCAAAATGACGACAAAATGGGTAGTAAAGTTGATAGATCAGACTTGCAGAAACTGTTGACAAAGGAATTTGTGTAACAAACAAAACTATAGGTGATGAGCGCTGATCAGTATAATGCTAATTCCCTATGCCCTCAAACTGTTACGGCTTTAGAGAGGCTACAAATTGAGCACACATATGGAAGACGCAAAAGAGCATTAGCCGTGGTCCACAACTCTGAGAAATCTTAAAATAGGTGAAAATCATTTGGTGTTTTATCGAAGTGGAGCGCAAGCTACCCGAGTCAAATACTTATTGACAAGAAGAAATGATATCAGAAGTTGCATAAACAATGAATTCAACAGACACAAACTCTTCATCCTTGATGTTCTTATGCAATCTAACTCACACGAGAATAAAATTCAAGGACAAGAAAGAATCGAATGGTGGAACCTCAAAGAAGGAAATGCAATAATATCTTCAAATTTGGACAAGTGAGAAGGATGTCGTTCAATTTGGACAAAGATAAAACATTGTATCACTCATACAACCAAGGATATTCTAGCATGAATAAAAGGTGGTATAGTAGTGATAAGGGACACAATATGGTGGCATGAAGAAGTCTCGCTTGCAATAACGCAAAAATCGTGAATGTTATTTAGCTTTAGGAATGAAGAAAAGTTGAAAACATGGCAAAATATAAGGATGAATAAAAGGTGGTATAGTAGTGATAAGGGACACAATATGGTGGCATGAAGAAGTCTCGCTTGCAATAACGCAAAAATCGTGAATGTTATTTAGCTTTAGGAATGATGAAGTTGAAAACATGGCAAAATATAAGGATGCCAAAACCAAGAAAAAACAAGGGTCACGGGGAACATGAGTAAAACTTAAAAGTATGAATAGGTATAAAAGTCAAGACACTACACAAGGAGAAAAGACCTTTACAAGATAGTTGATAGGAAACAAGCAATAAGAAAAGTGATGAAGAGTGTGAAGAAAAAATAGCATAACATTAGATCAATGATAAAATGGGAGGAGTTTGATGAATAATTTATTGGATGTCAAGAAGGCCGATTGGAGACATCATGATAAAGCAATGGAAGAGAACAAAGGATTTATGAGACGAATAAACAAAGTAGAGGTAGAAAAAGCTTTAAGAAAATTAAGGAAAGGAAAGCAGGGGATCCTAATGGTAATCCCATTGAGGATTGAGCATTTTTGGGTCAGAAAGGATTGGCTTGGTCAACAGACCTTGTTGACAAAATATGGAAAACAAACAAGATGTTTGGAGGATAAGCACTATAGTTGATGAACAAGACTGTTGTAACAATGTACATGGGAATTAACTAATTATATAGTAATCTATCTACTAAAACAGAGTTGACAAATAAGACTGTTGTAACAATGTACAGCGGAATTACTAATTAAGCTTATTAGCCACAAAGTGAACCTATGGGAGAGGGTGATATAACACCAATTGAGAAGATGCACTAACATTAACAAAAAACTGATTTGATCTTATGCCATGACAATATATCATGAAAGCTATCTATTAGATGCAACAACAAATAGAATACTTACAGGTAAAAAAAATAAGGATTTTCACATGTTTTGTAGAACGGAAATCAAAGGAAATACTTTCGTGGGTTATGACAAAAAAAAATTTCTTTTCAACTTTTCAAGAATCTTGGATCGAATTTTCACAAGAACTAAGATATTGATCAAGTTGTTAATAAGATACAATGCATGTGACTCCTATGGAGGGTTGTGATGAAACTATGAGAAGCTAAGAGAAAGAGGAAGGCTGAAATTTACCAGAATGAAATGAAAAAATAGGCCTTGCATGAGCTTATGTGGATGAGAATAAATGTGAATGTCATTGGAATTGATGTTCTTAGTAGTCGATTAGTATTAATAGACTGAAAAAAGCATGCTCTTTGTTAGCAACGGTCTATCACATTCATTTTATATAATTCAATAAAAAGGTTTGGCATCGTTGTGTTGTTGTCAAAGACTCACTACTGAATTTTAATTTCCATTACCTTGAGCCCTCATTAAGCACAAGAGCCACTTGATGGCATTAGGAAACTGAAATCTTGTCTAGAAAAATTGCAGTTAAGAGCCACTTAAAGTCCCTTATTTCGATGGGGTTAAAAATTTATAGTTCATTTGTTTCAGATTAAAATGCAATATATTACATTAAAATAGTTTATGAAATCATGTGTAATTTTAATTTATGTGAAGATACCAAGAGTCAAGTATATGCAAGTGGTTTAGGGGACGTGTATGATTTGATTTAAAATTTTTGAATATCTTCTCTTTACTTAAAGATCTAATATTATTTTACTTGTTTTGCAAATGGTGAAAATTGTTGTTCCTTAGTGGGATAATCATGTACACCGCTGCAATTTTTCATTTGGGCCTTAAAATCGGTAACATTTTCAATTTAAATCAACAAAAATTGTTATCTGGCTTAAAATGGTGGTGAATTGAGACTCTGTGTAAGTGGATGTGGTCTATCATAGGAAAGGTAGCCGGAGGTAGGTATTTACAGGGAATAGTTAAAGTAGCTTGAAAAAATCAATAGTGAGAAGAAATTGATGAAAAATGAGGAAAGGAAAGAACATGGAAAGTTCATAGATGTAAGAAAAGAAGAAAAAAAAAAAAGAAGAGTTAATGAGTGTGCCACAAGAGAGTCTAAATAGAAGTATAAAACAAATCAATGCAAAAGATCATTTCTAGCAAAGATCAGACTTTATTACGCACTATCCAGTGAAAAAATCAAATTCAATGATCATTCATCCTCATCTATTCACATACACTTGCAAATCTCACATTTAATTAAATTAGTACAAACCCATCTCAAAGCAAGTTATAACTAGAATAGCATACCAATAAAGACGCAAAAATTTGTCGATTCAATCACTACCATAAGTAATATTTCAAAGAAGTTTCTAGTAATAGTTCCCGCAAAAACATTATGAACAATCCACTTCCGCCTTTATATCAACTTATCTACAGACAACACCACCACACCACTTGATTATTATCTTTTTCTCACCGCAAATGGCACACCCTCACGGGCTCATAGTAAAAGTTCACCTGTAAAAGAAAATTTCAGAATCTTTTTCTTCCTTCTCTTTTTCATCATCAACCCACCATCATCTTTCCTTTCAACTTTTCAATCCCCACAAAATCAAATCTAAGCATCTTCCTTAACATTGCTAAAACTTACCTGAATGTGGTTTTCTTTCAGCTCATGGTAACTCCAACATCAAATTTAAGCTTTTGCAATACCTTAGATTTTAAATGTTATATGAAACATTGATTTTCCAAATTTCCATCGGCATTCTCCTTTCACCTTCAAAAATTGTCCTCTCCTCCACAAAAGACGAAAAAAAGCTTCCATTTTCCTTTTTAGTTTTCTCACAGACAAAAAAAAAAATTAAAGCTGCAGCACTGCATATTTGTACCCAGTCCTAGTCCTAAATAGATAACCAAAGCATTTACAACTCAAACATTTCATAACACGTTTATCGATAAGTAAGAAAAAAGACATCTTAACTAGAACCACCACTCAAGTCTCAAACAAAGCCTTCATTTGGGATCATGGAGAGCCAAACTTCATCAACTCACAGATCTATGAAAACAAACACACTAAAGCAACGGGGCGATAATGAAGTAATGATGAACAAAGGTTTAATTTCCTTACCCAATTTGCACCGTGCATAGCTAAGACCTCCCAATAATATACCGTTAACATAGAGGCTAAGATGGCTAAGATGTTCCACAAGCAACCAACATCCATTTCTATCCAATCTAAAAGAATAACTCAATTTGCTCATAGAAATCAATTCCCTTTCATTGGTATTAAATGGTGGTAACCAGAATGAGTAGAAATAAGAGATTAATTTAACCCAATCCCTTTCATAAGGTTAATGTATACGTCCAAATTGTTACCACTCAATTTGCTCATAGAAATCAATTCCCTTTCATTGGCTCTCTCTTTCTTTTCATTCTCTTACATCTCTTTGTACCGAGCAATTAATAATAATAACACTTAAACATTACTCTTATCTCTCTTTATGCACAACCTTTCCCTTACATTTCCATTTTTCCGACCAAACGCCCCCTTAGTGTTAATATTGATGAAATGTAAAATGACATTTCCATGGTAACAAAGCTCTCTTGCTTATGTTTTTCTTCCAAATTTTCACTACCGCCTAATACCCCCTTAACCAGTGTCAAGCAATTAGTCTAGCTAAAACAGATCATATTCTTAATACCAATCCTATCATATAATCAACACTCAAACAAATGGCCATAAAGATTTTTTTTAATACCACATAAGCTTGATCATATTCCCACCAATTTGGTAAAATATACGACCAGGATCATCATTGACCCTTAAAATTTCAGACAAACCCTTTTCTACCAAACATTTTTCTATATAAATACTTACATGTAACAACATAACAAACACAAAACAGTACCAATCTCTTTATCATAAAATATATAATTTCTAAGATCAACATGTCAACCAGATGGATTCAAGAATCAAGCAGAACTCTCAAAAGGGGCAGAAATAAAGGGGAATAACATGCAAATATCAGAAGAAACTTTAATGGGTCAAAGAAAAGGGTACCTGGAGAAGATGAAAAGTTATCAGGATTCTTCTTGGCCATAGCTTTAATAATGAAGGAATTGTTATTACACTGATACCCATTAACATAAGAATTCGAATTCTTGCGCTTGAATACCCTGATCTCAAAATCTTCCGCTAGAAACTGTGAATTCCAAGATAAATTGAAGGAACCAAAACCAGATTTCTCCAAGAATGAATTTCGAGCAAGAATGGGAGATGGGTTATTGAATTTGACCCGAACGGAACACAGATCCATATTGTGCGATCGAAAGTATGAAAGATTGAATTTGTTGGCAAAATTAATTAGTGGGTTAAACCTAATTTGGGTGAAATTAAATCAGTGAAGGAGAATAGTGAAAAAGATAAAGGAGATCAGAAGAATCTTAAAGCATTAACCAATTGCGTTGAAACTGTGGAGGATTGACGAAAAGGACGAGACCTTGATGCAGATTACAAATAGCTTCTATGAAAGAATATGCTTTTATCAATTTTTTTCTTTCATAAAAATAAAATAAAAAAAAAATTGGGATAGTGAAAATTTCAGTTTGTGTACAATTTGTATAGTAAATAGGTCGGACTCTACCTTGTGCGGGGATTTTTTTTACCTTAAATTTAGAAAAAATTTGAGAGGTCGTTTGGTTGACATAGGAATTGAATTCTTGTGGGAAGTTGTAATTCATTGGAATTTGCTTTCTTTGTCAATTTTAGGAATTAAAGTTGCTTGTTTCACCATAGATATTTTCATTTCATTCATTAGAATTTAGTTTCTTTGTTAATTTTCTAGGAATTACTTAAAGTTGTTTGGTTGACACAGGAATTAAGGAGTCACATCAAAGCTTTTCGCGACATTGAATCTACTGATATTTCTCACAAATGTCACTATAGACTATAGTGACAATTACATGTCACTAAAAACCAAATTAAGTGTCATTAAATCACTTTATGATGGAACTTAAAATAAAATCTACACTAAAATATGAATTAGTGGCATTTAATTTTTTTTATAGTCACTAAATCCAATGTCGTAAAAAGCTAAATTTGTTGTAGTGAATATAAATGGCTAAAGGTGTGTGCAATGGAGATTAAAATTAGAGGAAATGGTGGAGAGAAAAATCAAAATTTAAAGAGGAAAGCAACTATATCGAGAGGAAAGAGAATGAATAAGAATGGTAATTGTGGTTTATTTGGAACACATATTCACGTAAAGTTATAGTATGAACTAATAACTTTGTTTTTTAAGTTATAGAGGAAAGCAACTATATCGTCATAAATCTTCTTGAATGCTACTTCATTTTGTTCAAATAAGATTTTTTATCAACACATTAGATTGTCTAAAATGTATTTACACGCCTAAAAAATAGTTTACAAATTTAGATGCATGAATTTGTTTGAAGAGTTTAAAGGTTGTTAAATACCTTAGCTTTTTCTTTTGAAATGGTAAAAACTAAAAAGTGTCTGGAACAATTTTATTTTAAGAGTTAGGGCTGACTCAATTGAGGTTATCTTATGGTGTCATGGTGAGACGGTCTCTATAAAGAATTAGTGGAAAAATAATTAGTCAGGATTCAAATTAAAGTTATTATAACTTTAACCACTAAAAAATAATGTATTTTCCGTTGAGTACTCATTTGCTTTATCATGTCACTTTAAAATCTACAATACTAATATTAAAGTCACAAAACAGTTAATGAGAGCTTCAAAATCAATAAAATTGTTCTTTATTTTCTTGGTTTTTTGTTTTCCATGTGATGAAGATTCGAGGTATTAGTTTTGGAGAGTGGAAGATGTTAATGCATATATTATAGCGTTTAGCCTCAACCATTGCTTGAGCGTTTTTATTTTTTGTTTCCTTGATTTAATATACGTAAAAGGGAAATCAACACACATTTCGTTTACATTTATACTTTTGATTTTGCTAACATTTTCAAACAATATGATTTCGTAGTAGTATATTTTAAAATTTATCTAGACACTCATTTTCTCTTTATCTCATTCTTAAATTTACTCAAAGTCAACATATTTTTTTGTTTTATACTCGAACTAGAAGTCGTGTAATTATGCTTCCTCTGTCTATTTGAATTACTATACGATCCCTTATAATCTATATTTTTAACTTTGTTAATTACAATTTCCTTTAATGAAAGAAAATATATCTACCTTTTATTAATTACCATCCATATATTTTTTTTATCTTTTAATACCCTCCATTGCATGCATTTAAATGACCCCAAAATTTCTTAAACTTTGTTTTGTGTCAAATATTTTCGCTGCAATATATCAAATAATATAGAGTATATTAATAATTGGGGAATTCGTCTTTTTAATAATACAACCTATTTGTAATCTGCTGAAAATAAATCCACCTATTTTATTTTTAAATAAACCCACCTAAGGGGTTTTTTTCTGGGAATAATACAACATATTCGCAATCAGCTAAGAATGAACCCTTAGTTACATATTTAGTAACCCATTAAACTTTAGTTGAGTTAATTCTCAGCAAGAAATCCCTTAGATAAATTTATTAAAAAATAAATTATAAATCGGTTTATTATTGTGAATATGTTTTATTATTGATGACAAATTTTCCTTAATAATTTAATGAATAAATTAAGGAAAATGATCTCACAAATTACGCGTATAAGTGGTCAACTATATCAAGCACAAATAGTCAATAAAAGATTACGAAAACCTAAAACATGTCGGTGAAATCAAATAGTACAACCATTTTTAAATACCTAAACATGGATAAATAAAATAGTAACATTTAATTTATCTATAAAAAAGATCACATATATAATGAAAAGGAAAATGCATTAAACTAAATGCAACGATTATAGATAAATAAAATTAAATTAAAAATAAAATAAGAGTCATATATATCAAAGACTATATATGTATATGTTGCATTTATTTACTTTTGTGTATGACTTAAATCCAATATACCTAGGATTACGCCAGTTTAATTTAATATCACAATTATTTTAGGCCAGTTGGATCTATAAATGTTAAATTACGAATTTAAATTCGAACATGATGCAATATTTAACTCTAATAACATTTACATCAAATCAAATAATTGTTATTATTGATCAACAAATTTTCATATGAGACAACCGGTCTCACAGTGAGATTATATCTATTAAGTTAGCGCAATGCATACTTACGGTTTTCTAATAATTATTTAAAATCATTAACTATTCACTTACTCTTTTAAAATGATTAATTAGAAAATTAACACCAATCTTACTTCACGAGATCCTATGATTTGACAATGCATTCCTCTATAATTATTTAGAATTTGCTGCATTAGGGCTAGAAGAAAAGAGGGAGTATTTGTAAAGCATAGCATGATGGGTTGACAAAAAATTTCTAATCAATAACTGTGATTTGTAAATCACTGCAAAAAGACGAAAAGAATAATAACTTAAATAAACAAAATTAATAAAGATAAATTAAAATAACAAAATTCTCCATTACATCCTACCACATAAGAGTTATCTATTAATCTTACAAATAACCGTTATTTACTATGATTTCTCATAAATTTACCGATGTGATTCTATCAAAAGAGAAGTGATTGCTGATTGATTGATCTGATTTGATAACATTAGTTTCTTCTCAAATCTCAATTGTAAAATATTGGCATTTTGAATGTCCCAAGACCCTCTTAAAATTGGGAACCAGATTGGGCATGTCACTTCTACACAAAACCTAAATTCATTTTTTTAAGATATAAAACCTAAATTAATTTAGATACTCTACAACATCGTCAATTTTAATTTCTATAGAAACTTATAATCAACTATCGATATTTATAAATCACTAAAAAAAAAAAATAAATATTTGAAAACAAAACATAAAAATAAATTAAAATTTTAAGACTCCACTCTATCAAATTTTCCACATAAGGATATTTGCTAATATTTTAAATCATCATTATTCACTTAGGTAGTGTTTGGCAACATAGAATTCATTATTTAAATTTGGTATTCAAATTTAAGAATAGTAAATGACACCCAAACACTTGGAATTTGCAAATTTTAATACTTGATCAATTTTACATTACTATTGAACTTCTATGTAGAATTGATTCAATTCCTTGCCAAACAAAGTATTTGGACCAATTCAATATTTGGAAATGAATTCCAAGTTGCCAAACATACCATTAGATTATTTCTCTGGTTAATACCCAAATTACACTGCACCTCGATCCTTTTAATCTATCACATTTTGTAGCATTTGGATAGTTATGTTTGCCCATTTGCCATAAACCACACACCAATTGTACTTTACTATCGATATAGGACAAGTCTCATACCTTGCAATGAAACATAGCAAATTAATGTTATATTCATCAACTACAACAATTTGCATTAACAACTCTTTTTATATGCGAATCCTACTTCTTCAATCTATATAAAGAGTTTGTTTCGCAAATGAACATTACTTAGTTGAAGCTATTGGCTAGTTCAATTCCAACTTAAAATATTGGCTAGTTTGCTGTGTTAAGTTAGTTTTTATGAAAATATTTGATAAAAAATAAATATTATCTATCAGTCATTTATTAAAAAACTACTTCTTATTAAAAAGTATAGTATTTTGATTTTTTTAAAAAGTCATTTTTACCGGTAAAAAAATCAAAAATCAACCAAAATATAATCCGCCAAACATACATGTATTTTTTAATGCTCTTTATTTATCATGGTAAACTTTGTTAATTCAAAATGGGTAATAAATATGTATATATAAAGTATCCTTTATATACATATTTATTAATGTAAATTGTTTTATTTCCCCAAGATGAACATAACCGTACATAGTATGTCTACAATATTACTATATTACTAATGGCTGAAACAATTTTCAATATTCCCATATAAAAAATAAAGTACTACTTTAAAATTCTTTGATACACAAGTATTATTGAAATTTATTTTATATTTTGTAGTCAAAATTGTTAAAATCGTGATACGTCATCATCATCATCCTACCCAGTATATCCCGCTCATAGAGAACTATGAGCAGGGTCTGGGGTAAAATCGTGATACGTATGTAGGATTAATAAGGGGTAGAATCGAAATTGGTGGAATCGGATTATATATAGGATCCTAAGACTATATCTGGAACTTATATCATATGAGACTGCTTTTGTAGCTACAATCGTTGTACTGAGAATCGTGTCATAATCCTATCACCTGTATTCTTGATCGTGGTAGAATCGCTTGATCTTATCATTTTCAAGATCTTACTTAAGTTCTATATCAATCGCTTGTTTTTGAATCGCAAATCATAATCGGGATTCTAATAACCATGACTGTAGCTAAAAGAAAAAACATAGTCATCAAATGATATATTGTTTGACTCGTCCAATTGCATATTTTCGTAATATCAAATCTCTATAATTTTTAGTTATTTATAACTCAAGATATTAACAATCAAAACAAAACATTAAATTGCGTGTTTATAAAGTGAAATATAACAGGTATAATATAATGGTATGTTTGGCAATTTAGACTTTATTTCCAAATGTTGAATTGGGCCAAATACTACGTTTGGCAAATCTTGAATTTGAAATTTGGAATTGGCTCAATTTCATAGACTTTCAATAACAATGTAAAATTTGGTCAAGTATCAAAATTTGCAAATTCCAAGCATTTAGGTGTCATTTACAATTCTTAAATGTGAATATCAAAATCAAATTCCCTATTTCAAATAAATTTTATGTTGTCAAACACTGCCTAAGAGAAAAAGTAATGTATAATAGTGTGCTTTATATAACATATTATGGGGCCTCAACCATCAGCTTAAGCTTTTAGTTGAGTTGGTTCCTTAACATGGTATCAGAGCTAACATGACAAGATGTCATGGGTTTGAATCTCAACCACCCCTCATAGCACCAGGTATGAGGAGAGCCTGTGTTGCATCCACACTTCTAGCCCAGAAGGCTCTCGTGTGAGGGGGCATGTTAGATTACATAACATATTATGAGGCCTCAACCATCAGCTTAAGCTTTTGATTGAATTTTTTCCTCAATAACCCTCACCCGAACCCTACCTTATGCGGGATACTGAAAGTGACCTTTAACATAACAGAAAAAAAAAAAAAGAAAGGTATAATAGTGTGAACCTAGGTAGGTTAGTACGTAATGTAACGGTGGCAAATATAGTTGACTGCATTATAAATATAATTGACTATGTATTGTAGCGTAAAGGATGTAATATTATAAGTAATAAGCAACAAGCAGAAGCAGAAGAGGGACAGCTACTATTTCTCAAAACCATAGAATATGACAGTGTCGCCTTCTTTGCATTTTGCTTTGGAAAACGTTTATATTGCATGGGGTGGACCAATGTGTCTCTTTAATGCTTCCTCTTATGTCAAGCAATCTACCTTAATTCTCTCTCTCTCTTTTTTTTTTTTTTTTTTTTTTTTTTTTTTTTTTTAATATACTCACTTAGAGTTTGCCTCATTTAAATTAATAATCGTTGATCAGTAAGTACTAGAGGTGTTCAATGGGTCAGGTTGAAGTGGGTTATATATGTCAAATCACTACAACATAATTTGCTTTTAGTGGCATATATTTAGCGACATTTAATTTAAATGTCGCTATTGCAAATTTCTTATAGTGTATATAGAGGATTTAGTGACATTTATTAGAGCTTTTAGCAGCATATAAAAAAGTGACACTAAAGCTTTTAGCGACATAGGATCTAGTGACATTTCTCTCAAATGCCACTATAGACTATAGTGACAATTATATTTGCCACTAAAGACCAAATTAAGTGTCGCTAAATCACTTTATAGTGGAACTTAAATTAAAAACCAATAATTATTACACTAAAAATATGAATTAGTGGCATTTTTTTAATGCCACTAAATCCAATGTCGCAAAAAGCTAACTTTGTTGTAGTGAATGTTAAACGGGGTAAGGCGGGTCAAGCCCGTTTAAATACGACCCACTTTGACCCATTTTTTTAAAGTTCGTAAAATAGATTTTTTATTTTACTTTATGGCTCGTTAGATCAATTGAACTATAAATATAACAATATAATACTAATAAGGGCGGGAAAATATTATTACAACCAATTTCTATAATTATTTGACCCGGCCCGACCCAACTCTTTTATACAAAGGCCCGTTAATGACCTGATCCGTTACCCGTTAATGACCCGGTAAGATAAGATCCGGCCCTTATCACCTAATCTTCAAATGTTTTTTAGGGTTTGAATTAATGAACTAGACGATCTGGCTCATTTGGTAAAAAAATAAAGTAAATTCAAAAGGACGGATTGATATACTTTAAATGATAATATCATGTCTAGATAGCTCATCGTTTTAGGTATCTAGATTTGGTATTCAGGAATAAACACATGAAATGATCTATATTATGCTCTATTTTATTCTTTTATTACTTCATCCTTCACTTAGATTACATGCATTTCTTTTTTTTTTTTTTTCTATGTATATTCTAGTTTGTTAATATTATATTAGAAGCTAACATGACAAAATTCAGGTCACGAGTTTGTATCTATCCCCTCTAGTTTGAAGTGTAATATTTAGCCTTATGTATGGGGAGGCCGGACAGTGATGTAACCACGTACACTTCTATAACCATATTGACTTTTACATAATGAGGAGACGTGACAGATAACATACTTCATATTATGTAGGGCATCTACTATCGACACAATTAGTTAGAACCATGTATAGAGAAGACATATGTTGCATTTATGCTTTTAGCCTAAAAAGCTCTAGTGCAATAGAACATGATAAATTATTTAACATATCATAAGGCTTCAACTAATACCGATTTAAACTTATAATTGATTTTTTTTCTTTTTAACAATATATACCTCCACAAGTGATATTGCTACTTTACATTATTAGGACTTAGGAGTTTTTTTTTTTGAATAATAGGACTTAGGAGTTAAATTCAATAGTTTACTATTAAAATTTTGGAATGGTATTTCAAAATGTGTCTTAATCGTAAGTATTTTTGGAAAAATAACTTTTTTAATCGGTTAAGACTAGAAAATCCATACAAATAAGGAGAGGAATTAAATTTCTATGCAGATGGTAAAAATCAAATCCCAATGACAAGAACGAATCAATTACATATCCTAAATTCCTAATACTTTGAGTGGGTTTTTTTTTCCTGAAAGATGCGGGCAAATCATACTCGTCCCCCTTAAGATGGGAGTAAAGAGAGATGCGTACAGTCAAGAAACCCTCCAATTGATACCTGCGCCTAATAAGAGTCGAACGTCAAACCTTCTGCTCCACTTGCAGATGCTCTATCTATTGAGCCACAAGCGCTTTTGGTGTAACAATGATTATTGTGGTGGTTAATGAGCAAAGTGTTGGTGGATCTAGTGGCGGTGATGGGTTGTCTCATATATCCTTTTTTAGGGTTAAAATCCAATGGGGTGTACTGTAAAAATCCGATCCATGGTGTATTGGAAGTTGAAACTCAAACAAAATTTTTGGAAAAGATCAAAAACAATAGAATAATAGAATGCAGTTCGGCAACATATCACATTCCTAACAATGCTAATAATAATTTAGTAAATTAAAATATTCCATAAAAAATTAATTTAAATATATAAAAATATAACAACCCATCGTTTTTAAAAGCTAAGTTAGAATCGAACTTACAATCTCTTCTAGAAAGTGTTACGTACTATCCAACTGATGTAAGAACCAATTCTATAAAAGAGATCCACCGATGTTTCTTTATATTCCCTTCGTTTCTTAAAATTGTTTTCATTTGTTATTTTGGATTGTCTAATAAATAATCTTTCTATTTATATTTCAGACAAAATTTAACCGTGTTCATCTTCATTTTAATATTTTAATAATGCTTATAGTTCTCATATATATATATATATATATATATATATATATATATATATATATATATATATATATATATATATATATATATATATATATATATATATATATATATATATATATATATATATATATATATATATATATATATATATATATATATATATATATATATATATATATATTTCACTAACTTTTTGAATATTTTTATATTGTTTATGGCCCCCACATATATTTGGCTAACTTTTATTGAAACATTTTTTAATAAATGTGGTCTCTATTTTTTTCCATTAACTTTCTTTTAATATATTTTGTCAATGTTTATTCTCCATCAAACTTATTATTTAATAAAATAGTATATTCACCTTTTAAAATATTTCGATTTTTCATAATAGTAGTAAAAATTTCTATGAGGATTTTTTTAAAAAGAATGCAAATTTTAAATCGAGACCGTCATTATAAGAGACACGTATCAAATGGGTCGGCCCGTTATTACTTTAGAAAACAACTATCAGAAAAAAGCGCGGCGTGTAATCCTTTTTAAAGTTAGTGTTATAACCTATTATAGTTGTATTATAACTTACAAGAGTTGGTATTATACTATTATAAGCTATTAAAGTTGGTTACTCCAAATAGATTATAATACCAACTTTAATAGATTATAACACACAACTCCAAATACCAACTATAATAATTTATAACGCCAATTTTAAGAGGTTATAACACCAACTCCAAATAGGCTCAACCGCGCACGTCAGTTTTACATTATTGGACGGTCTCTCGGGAGAGGTGTTGAATAAAGAATAGAGGGAATAAATGATAATAAACCAAGCTAGGGTATTGTGCACTCTCATGTGTATTCTCACATATATCCCATATATAAGTTTATACTATATACTTGTTTAAAAGATTTTCCGATCCCCCACCTCTCAAAAAATTTTATTTTTCTTAGATTTTCATGGAAGATCCATCACCCAACAAAAAAAATAATAACACAGAAAATGAAAATAGTAGTAATACAAAAGAATTAGAAAGAAAAAACAATAATAATAGTACAAATAGTGAACCCGTTAGATCAAGATGGACCCCCAAACCGGAGCAAATACTAATACTTGAATCCATTTTCAATAGTGGTATGGTTAATCCACCTAAAGAAGAAACTATCCGAATCCGGAAACTTCTAGAAAAATTTGGTGCCGTTGGTGACGCTAATGTTTTTTATTGGTTTCAAAACCGCCGTTCTAGGTCGCGCCGCCGCCAACGGCAACTACAAGCTTCACTTGCCGCCACCGCGGCATCTCCACCGCTTGTTCCGCCACCTTTGTTAGGTGGCGGGGGCGGTAGCGGAGGCGGTGGTGGGGTGAATTTGTTATATGAGTTAAGTCAAAATCAACAACAAAATTCTAGTGTTACAACAACAACAATAGGAAGTTGTTCTTCTAGTGTTGGTTGTTTTGCACCTTGTTCTAGTGTTACTAGTATTAGTAATACTAATAGTTTTGGTGATTGTGGTGGTGTTGATGATGTTTTCGGTACTTTTTCTGGGATTATTAATACTAATCATCAATTAGATTGTCATTCACAAGGTTCTAATTTGGATTTTCAATCAGGTAATTTTATATTTATATCTTCATTCAATTACTCGCTCTTTAATTATTGATTTGTTCATATAATCCATGTTTTATGAGATTACTTAAATGAAAAATCTTTCACCGACAAAAATAAGGTTGTGTAAATTCGTCTTTGTTAGAGAATATTAAGATATTCTAGAGTCTGTACCATTAGTTTATGCTTCTAATTTTATTTATTTATTGACATGGTATCAGAGCACATATAACAATTAAATTTATTGCTTCATTCAATTCTTAATATAAGAAAAAAATTCAAATAGTATATATGATTTAAGTTTCTACATAGGTTATTATTGAATTTAGGATTTCTGATAATTAAATAGATGGAATTATAATGTTTAATTTGAAGAATTAATAAATTCTTTTTATTCATTTATTTTTATAAAAGGTAATCAATTAAATTTTTGAACAACTCTTATTACATGCACCCATTTTTTTCTCTTGACCTAAACTGTTAAAATGACAGCAATAAAACCCTTATGCAAGTCTGTTGCTTTCATATTAAATGCAAAAGTTAGAATGAGAAAATTCATACCATGTATCTTTTTCAAAATTAACAAAGCAAAGAATTAGGGCAAACTTTTAATATCATAATTTATTTCAAAAAATTATTTATAATAATATAATCTTTTATCAATTTCCATACAATAATTATAATTTTTAATTAACTATGAATAATATCAATTTAGATTTTTTTCGTAAGAATAATATCAATTTTTTATCAACTAATTTACCTTTTTTTTTGTCATATAATTAACCTCCTATAATTTGATTTTTAACATGTTATGAATACTCCATCAAAACACTTTCGAATTAAGTTGGTATTTTTCATGTTAATCAGAAAATAGCATTATTATTAAAAAATTAGCAAAAACTTGTATTATTAGTGCTAATTGTATAAAAATAGAGTTTTTTTTATAGGAAAATAGACTAGAGAATCCTTAAACTCATAGTCATAACATATAATTTTACATTAACAAATTAACTCAAGGTCCTTAATTAATTAATTTCTATTTTGAATTTAAAGATCGGAGATATACAACTTTACCTTTGTAATGTTGACTTGAAAATACAGGACTTATAACGGTGTTTATAAACGGAGTGGCGACACAAGTTCCAGAAGGAGTGTTGGATATGAAAAGTATGTTCGGAGAGGAGGTTATCTTGGTGCATTCTTCAGGTGCGCCTGTTCCCTTCAATGATTTTGGAATTTCACTTCAAAGCTTACAACATGGCGAGAGCTACTTCCTTGTACGTTTCTCTTCTCCTTTCTCTTTAGATTTTGAGTTTCTATTGCATGTTCTAGCTAGGCTATGATGAAACCCTACCGCCCCGTTCGGTGGTAGTATTGATGGGAATTATAATGAAAATTTAGTGTAATTCTGATAAGAAAATAAGATTGTTAAAGGAGTGATCGACACAATAATTATTATACTAGTAAAAATATTTTTCTATCAAAATTACACTAACTTTCCATTATCAAATCAACCATTTAGTATTAATTACTAAACAGGTCGTTAGAGATGTAGTGATATTTGGTGGTAATTGAAAATTATAAACAAAAATATTTTTATGATTAATGTTTTATCACCATGAGATCAATACCATATATAATACATTTCATAAAACTTTACACTATAAATTATTTTCATTGCCACCATTTATAATCATCAAACAAGCGGGCCTTACAAATAAAAGAGAGGACACGAGAGGGTATGATCAAATTAGTATATATTACCTTATTTAAGCATAATACTTAAATGATAAGAATTTAATTCTCGCCATATACATGAGAAGAATGATCATTTCAGTTACTCATTCCGATTTTGGATTTCTAATCTAGCTATCTTTAATTAAAAAAAAAGTTAATCTAGTTGAATTTTATCATCCTCATACCCAGTATATCCGCACATAGGAAACTATGATGATCTGGGTCTGGAAAGGGAAAAACAACGACAGCTCATACCCATAGAGGAGAGTGCGGTCAAAGAGTCCATCAACTTTTGATAGTTTTAATTGTACTTGTCTTTATTGTCAATCAAACTATATATAGTTCATTCTAGGAGTTATACTTACATTTGCAGTGGATTAATAACTAGTACTAGCTAGTATTCACCAGCTTTCTTCATATTATTAATAATAATTTTTTTATGTCATCAATATCATTGAGAATTGAAGTAGATAATACGACATAAAATAAATAGATAATAGAAATAAGTTTTTAAGATAGAGAGAAGATATAAGTTTACGGATGAGATTAAAATAAAATGAGTGAAACTATTGTTAAAAAAAAGAATGCAAAATTAATGAGACAAATTAAATAAAAAGTGATGTAAATTAAAAAGACAAAAAGAGTATCAAATAATTTTTTCTTAATGTGTCTAAACTATAAATATGAGATTGAATCCAAAGATGGTCTCTTTGTCCTTCTAGCATAACTTGTTACCAAAAACTTTATAAATACTCCCAATTGGCAAAATAAAAAAAGATGAAGTACGAAATAAAAAGAAAAAAAATAAACGAAGAAACTATTATTAGATAGAGCAAAGTATATTCTTTTATTAAAACTAGAAAAGTATAAAGATCACATATAAATTTAACGTAATTCATTGATAATGTGTAAGCTATATCCACAGAAAACAGAATATATTTTATTAATATTTTTTTTGAGTTGATAATACTTCTATATACATAATATTTTCTTTATATTCTATATCGGTAAAATTAAAGAAAAAAAATACTAAATAAGAAGATAGAAATAGAACCAAATTGTGGGTTGATTATTCCCTAAAAAAGTTTACATTATTTTTTGTAAGTTATATGTACAATAGAATCTTGCCACGTATTTCTTTTAAAATCAACACACATTTTATTTACATTTATATACTTGTGAATCTATTATATTTTTCTATATGATTTTATATTATTTTTTAAAATTTTATTCATGAATTTATTTTCTCTTCAGCTTATTCTTATGTATACTCAATCAATTTTTTGTTGGTTTATTGTAGTTAGTAGTATGCCCTTCTGTCCATTTGAAAATATATCCTTGCCCTCTTCTCAAAGTGGACAGAGCTATGATATGTCTGCTACCCGCCTTCTGTAGAATTCTATTACTTCTTTAAATCTCATCAATATTTTCTTTCTCTTTTAATATCCTTCTACAATTTAAATAATCCCACAAATTCTCAAACTTTATTTAAGTCAAATATTTACGTTGCAATTTCGTAGAGATAATAGAGGTAGTATCAAATATATATATATATATATATATATATATATATATATATATATATATATATATATATATATATATATATATATATATATATATATATATATATATATATATATATATATATATATATATATATATATATATATATATATATATATATATATATATATATATATATATATATATATATATATATATATATATATATATATATATATAGTATATAGGAAAATTCACCTAAAATAATTCAACATATTCGTGATTTTCCTACAATAATTCCACCTATTGATTAACCATGAATAATCCCAACTTTAAGGGGTATTTGCCTATAGTAAACTTGATTTACCCAATAACCTGCGATAATAGGTAATTCACAAAAAATTAAACTAAAAATTAATTTAAAATTAAATTAGAAAATTTACATAAAAATGTTAAATAATAAAAATAATCATAATTTTTTTTAATATTTTAACATTTTTTCGATATTTTATATTAATTTATTTTTTTAAAAAATAAAACTTGCTATAGCAAGTCATCCGGTCACCGGGTTTACTAATACACCTCTTAAGATTGAGATTATTCATGATTGATCAATAAGCAGAGTTATGATAGAAAAATTACGAATAAATTAGATATTATAAGTAATTTACATATTAATAATTTAAATTGATAAACTTAGAAAAATGATCTCACGATTTACGCATAGCAGTATTGACAGTACACTCATACGTGCTGTGTGTGAGTGTGTGCTGCTGTTACTGTGATGCTGCTGCACTACCAATACTGCTCTTTTTCCTTCTGCTGCTACTGTCCTTTTTATTCCTTTTGCCTTATGGTCCCATGTATATAAATGAATGATGTTTAGCCATGTGGCAAGGATGCTAGTACACCTCTTTTGTCTAGCCTAGTATATATGTAATGTTGATGCCTTGTGCAAGATGAATGAATGAAAGCAGCCCAAACATTCCCTCTGATTTTTGCTCACTCAACATGGTATCAGAGCCTGTGCACAGACTCTGATATTTCCCTCAAAAATTGAACCTGCCCTATTAAACCTGTCCTATATACCTTCCTTTCTTCTTCTTTTTTCTTTTCTTTTCTGTTCTCTTCTGTCCTTTATTCTCTTATTTCTTCCTGCCTCTTAACCTATGGAGAAAATGAACCCACAGAATCCACTTTACTTGCATGGGTCAGATGGACCTAATAGTGTTAGTGTTGACAAACTCACAGACATAGGCAATTATAGGAGATGGAGAAGAAGTATGGAAATTGCTTTGTCATCCAAAAGAAAATTGGGATTTGTCAATGGAACAGTAATAAGGGATGAGGAAGATAGAGTTAAAGGAGATTTGTGGGACACGTGCAATGACACTGTTATAGGGTGGATAATGGGTTCAGTATCTGAGTCTATTAAACAAACTATAATGTACATGATGAGTGCAAGAGAGATATGGCTGTACCTTGAAAGGAGATTTTCAATCTCCAATGGATCGCTGAAATACAAGCTTAATAAAGAGCTCTATGAGGCCAAACAAGGATCCATGACAATCAGTGAATACTACACTATGATGAAGAGTGTATGGGAGGAGCTGGAGTCTTTAGACCAGCTGCCTGCCCTTGAAAAAAGTAGTGAAGATGTGATAAAATTTCTTGAAGCATTTGAGAAACAAAAAGAAGAAAAAAGGTTATTCCAGTTTTTGAATGGATTAGAAGAAACATATGGAGCCCTGAGAAGCCAGATGTTGATGATAAGTCCTTTACCTACAGTGGACTTTGCCTGTAGTTCTCTTCAACAAGAAGAGTCACAGAGAAACGTTCTTAATCCCATGAAGAGTCCTATGGAGTCTTCTGCCATGTATAGCAAAGGCAGTGGTGAAGTGATTATGTGTAGTGTTTGTGGAGTAAAAGGGCATGTCAAGGAGAGATGCTGGTCAGTTGTGGGTTATCCAAAGTGGCATCCTAGGTATAAACAACCCTACAGAGGAAGAGAAGGAAGCCCTAGGATGTCCAATCCAAATCAAAACTGGAACAGAAATAGGGGTCCTAGAATGGCAAATAATGCACATGAAAAGGGGATCTTAAATGAAGGGAATGAAATTACAGTAGAACAGTTGGAGCAACTGTTGAGGAATATTCCTGGTGGACACAAAATTTCAGTGAACAATGCACATACAGAGGAAGACTCAGACAATAGCTTTGCTGGATTTGCAGGTATGGTCTCTTGTTTTTCTGCACATGGAAATGTAAATGAGTGGATTATAGACTCTGGTGCAAGTGACCATATGACTGGGAATGTGAAGTGTGTTAGTAACCCTAGACCTGTGAAAGCTGAATATACCATTAATCTGCCTAATGGTGAAACATCAAAAATTTCACATTGTGGAACTGTGATTCTTGAGAATGGTTTGACTCTTAAAGATGTGCTGGTTGTTCCTGAGTTTAGACATAATTTGTTATCTGTAAAAAAACTGATTGATTCAGAAAATTGCAAAGTAAATTTCTGTGCTGGCTGGTGTATTATTGTTGAAAATGAGTCACAGAAAGTGCAGGGTATAGGAAAGTCTAAAAATGGACTATATTATCTGGTGAATCAGAATATGAATGCTGTAGTTGATCAAATGAAACATGCTGCCAATAGCTCAGTGAAGGTGTCACATGGGTGTATTGAGTCTAAACCATTGAGTGAGCCTCTTCTGTGGCACTTGAGAATGGGTCATGTCCCAATGATAAAACTCCAGCATCTAGGAGTGCTCACTAAACCTTTCAAACCTGCAGAACATTTGTGTATGACTTGTCCTATGGGGAAACTAACAAAACAGCCTTTTAGCCATAGCCAATCCCAAGCCACTCAAGCATTTGAGCTCTTGCACATAGACATATGGGGACCCTATAGAGTCTCTACTAGGGAAGGGTTTAGATTCTTCCTTACAGTTGTGGATGATTTTTCAAGAACCACTTGGGTGACTTTGTTAAAACAGAAATCTGACTCATTTACAGCCCTGCATAATTTCATCACTTTGGCAAGTACTCAATTTGGGAAAAAAGTGAAGGTTGTGAGGTCAGATAATGCCCTCGAATTTGCTGATGCTCAATGTAGATCTTTGTATGACTCTCATGGGATCATACACCAAACAACATGTGTAGAAAGAGCACAGCAAAATGGAAGATGTGAACGCAAGCATAGAAATGTGTTGGAGATGGCCAGGTGTCTAAGAATTCAAGCTGGTTTACCAAAAACCTATTGGGGGGACTGTGTTTTAACCAGTGCATATTTGATCAATAGATTACCAACCACTACCCTACACAACAAAACTCCATATGAAACCTTACATCACAAAAAACCCTGTTACTCACACCTAAAACCCTTTGGATGCTTGTGTCTTGCATATAACCCAGCTGTAAATCATGACAAAATGAACCCAAGGGGAGTTCCTTGCATATTTATTGGGTATCCTGCTCTACAAAAGGGTTATAAACTATTAAATCTCTTGACTAAACAAGTCTTTGTGTCTAGAGATGTTAAATGGTTTGAGCATATATTCCCCTATACTTTGAGTCCTCACCAACTTCAGCACCTGGTTCCAGCCTCTCATGAACACTCCATCACATCTCCAACCATGTGGGAGGATTCATCTGATGATGAAGCCCTTTCTGACAATGAACATTCTGATCATGACCATTTCTCACCACCACCATCCCCTCCTAATCCTCCCAATCCTCAAAGTCCTTCTGATTCTCCTACTTCTCCACCTCTCCTTGTCCCTCCTCCACAGGAACAGCTTAGGCGTTCCACCAGAACCAAAACACAACCCAGCTGGCTTGCAGATTATGTAACCCCCATTGCTAACTCCACTTCCACCTGCCTCAATCCTCAGTTTCATTGCTTCATGACTCATCTCAATCATACCCCTGATCCTCAGTCCTTCTCTGAAGCTTGTAAACACCCACATTGGGTGATGGCTATGAATGAAGAGCTTTCAGCTCTTGAGAACAACCATACTTGGGTTGTTACTGACCTTCCACAAGGCAAAAAGGCTATTGGGAGCAAGTGGATTTTCAAAACCAAATACCTTCCTAATGGCAGCATAGAAAGGTATAAAGCAAGGCTTGTTATTCTTGGGAATAAGCAACAGTATGGGATTGACTATGTAGAAACCTTTGCACCTGTAGCCAAGCTAACCACTATAAGGGCTCTACTTGCAGTGGCTTCTATGAATGATTGGGATGTGTTTCAGCTTGATGTCAAGAACGCATTCTTACATGGTGATTTAAATGAAAATGTTTACATGAAATTTCCCTCTGGTTATCAAGGGCCTGGCCTACCTATTTCAATCCATTCTCCTGCTATTCCTTCCCCTCAGGTGTGTAAGTTACAAAAGTCACTGTATGGCCTCAAACAAGCGCCTAGACAGTGGTTTTCAAAGCTCAGCCATGCTCTCCAGTCCTGTGGATTTCAGCAGTCCAAGAGTGATTATTCACTCTTCACTAAGCACAATAGTGAGCATCACACTGTCATCTTGGTGTATGTTGATGATCTCCTAATTGCTGGCAATGACAAGCCTACTATTACCACTACCAAGCTCTTTCTCTCTTCACACTTTCATATGAAAGACCTTGGTCCCCTTAGATATTTTTTGGGGATTGAAGTTGATAGATCCAGCCGTGGCATATTCCTTTCTCAATCCAAGTACACTACTGATCTAATTAAAGAATATAAGCTAGCCTCTTCCAAACCTCTTCAACTTCCACTTGACCCAAACACAAAACTTACCCTTAACCTTGGTGATCCTTTACCATCTATTTCATCCTACCAACAACTTGTAGGCAAGCTTATATACCTCACTTTAACTCGCCCTGATATTGCCTTTGCAGTGCATACCTTGAGTCAGTTTATGCACCAACCCACAACAATTCACATGCAGGCTGCCAAGCGTGTGTTAAGATACTTGCACACCAATCCTTCCCAAGGCATTCTACTTGCATCATCCTCTGAAGCACGTTTAATAGCCTATTGTGACAGTGACTGGGCTGGTTGCCCAATGACAAGAAGGTCTACTACTGGGTTTTGTATCATGTTGGGAGATTCTGCCATCTCCTGGAAGTCTAAGAAGCAAGTTGTAGTGGCTAGAAGTTCTGCTGAGGCAGAGTATCGTGCCATGGCTCTCACCACCTGTGAAGTCTTGTGGCTTGTTCAGCTCCTTAAAGACATTGGTCTTCCTCCTAATACCTCTACTGTGCTCAAGTGTGATAACAAGGCAGCATTGTCTATTGTTGCTAATCCTGTTTATCATGAAAGAACTAAACATATCGAAGTAGATTGCCATTTTATTCGTGATAAGCTCACATCTGGTCTCATCAAGCCTCAATATGTTCCTTCTACTGATCAGCTGGCAGACATTTTCACAAAGTCTCTTACTGTTTCTCAACATCAGTATCTTCTGTCCAAGATGGGAGTTCATCCTGCTGCTCCACTCCCACCTTGAGGGGGGGTATTGACAGTACACTCATACGTGCTGTGTGTGAGTGTGTGCTGCTGTTACTGTGATGCTGCTGCACTACCAATACTGCTCTTTTTCCTTCTGCTGCTACTGTCCTTTTTATTCCTTTTGCCTTATGGTCCCATGTATATAAATGAATGATGTTTAGCCATGTGGCAAGGATGCTAGTACACCTCTTTTGTCTAGCCTAGTATATATATGTAATGTTGATGCCTTGTGCAAGATGAATGAATGAAAGCAGCCCAAACATTCCCTCTGATTTTTGCTCACTCAACAAGCAGTGGTCAACTTACGATATCTGGCACAAATAGTCAAATAAAAGAATACGAAAACCTAAACATGTCGGTGGAAATCAAAAATCAGTTTTTTTTTTTTTTTTAAAGAAAATTTTAGTAAATAACAGTTATTTATGAGGATACTAAATCACTCGTGGTAGGATATGATAAGGTTAGAGTTTTGTTATTTTAATTTATCTTTTTTGATTGTGTTTATTTTAACATTATTCGTTTTGTCTTTTGTGGTGATTTACAAATCACGGTTATTGATTACAAATTTTTAGTCTTTTTCATATCAATGTGGAGTAGATCGTAACATTTGACTATACAAAAGATAGAAAATCAAAATATATTAAATTTAATATTTCCTCCGTTTTTTTTTCAAACATCTCATTTGCTTTTTGAGTACCACTAATTTTATTAATTTGTAATTTATTCTTATTCTATAAATTAAAATATAGTCAAATAAGATCTTGTTATTTCATCTCAACATAAGATATTATCTATTTGCATAATTTTTAATTATACATGATTAAAAGATATTAAAAAATAAATTAATACATTAGTAATAAACGTGCAAAAAGTAAATGAGACTTTTAAAAAAAACTGAATGTATAAAAAAATATAACGTCAACAACTTATAAATAAAATAAAATTGAAATGAATAGCAAGAGTCATGGATCAAAGACTACATTGCATTTACATAGATCGACTTAATTAACACAGATTTATTTAATTTAATTCACACAATTTTTTTTAGGATTGGATCTATAAATGCTAAATTACGACTTAATTTCAAACATGATGCAATTTAATTTGAAAAACATTTACATCAACTCAAATTAGGAACAATATAATTAGAGATATTAAGAGTTAAAATGTTGTCTCGACAAGTATGAAAACTAAATCGAATAGTAAGTAGTATTCCCTCATATTCACCACAAGTGTCTCATTTGCTTTATGTACTCCATCCAATGCATTTATTAAATCTTTAATATTCTTAATTGTGCATAATTAAAAATTATGGAATATTGATATGAACAATCCTTGCATTGAGACAAATAAAACATGATCCCGCTTGACTATGTTTTAACTTATAGATTAATAATAATATAAAATACAAATTAAAAGTAAGAAATAATAACATCTAAAAAGTAAGTGGGACACTTATATTAAATAAGAAGGAGTATAAAATAAACTTAAAAATAAATAGAAGTAGTATCACTAATATAATGCAACTTAGTATTTAGAAGTACTTCTATTTGTAAAGCATAGTTGTTAGCATAATCTTAGATTACTAAATCTGTCCCTGTACCCATAGCTATTAGCATGATTTTAGATTACTAAATCCGTCCGTGCACCCATCGTTTGTTATTGTTCATTACCTATAATTATCGCTCTTTACCTCATTTTTTATTTTGTCTTCATTTTTAGTTATTTGTATGTATTCTATTTATAAGTTACAGCTTTCTCTTTAATTGAAGACCTTTCTCGAGTCGAAAGACTCTTTGACCGCACTCTTCTCTGTGAGTATGAGCTGTCGTCGTTCTTCTTTGCCTAGAACCCTGATCATAGTTTTCTATGATCAGGATACATTGGGCATGATAATGATGATTAACTGCTAGCATGATGGGGTGACTAGGAATCTACCAAAAGACAGCTGATTCATTGATTGATGGATGTGATAAATTGTAAAATATTGGCATTTTGCAGGTCCCAAGACTATCTTAAAAATGGGAAGCTAGCAAGCAGTTTGGGCATGCACTTCTACACAAAACTAAAAATTAGATACTTCATCATGATGATCATGTATCATTTGGATAATTAATGTTATACTCATCAAATGCTACAATTTGCATTAACATCCCACAACTCTTTTTTATATGCATAATCCAATCCTACTTCTTTAATTCATAATGCATGTCTTCTTTTGCAAATCAATGTTAGTTAAGTTTTTACCATGTACTCCCTCCGAATCATTTTAGATGTCCTATTTGGGTTTTCACTGTTATTAAAGGTGGTGTGGGGTCCACTAAAAAGGTGGTAGTTAAGTATTGGAAATTGGAAAGTGGGAGTATTTAGGTAAAATAAAGACAGACAAAAAAAAATTGGACAATTGATATGAATTTGCCTAATAAGAAAATAGGACAACTAAAATAATTCGAAGGGAGTATAATTTAAAATATAAACGATTAAAATAACATATTTAATTGTATAGTAAAGTGAAATGCAGTAACTATGTTGGAACAAGGAGGAAGTAATGGTTTATGGTATAATAGTGTGAACCCTAATAATTTAATATAGTGTTAAATATGGTTGAGTGCATTATAAATTTGTACTTACATAACTGACTATATATTGTAGTGAAAGTTGATCCGTTCTACTAATTCGACTTAAATCTATTCGAAATAATTGGATTTGGGTTGAGACTTTTGATCCAATTAATTAAAGGGTTGATCAAATCTGATATATTTTCAGGTCAAATTTTTAAACTTAAAACAAACTATTATAACCCATTTAACTAAACAAGTTATTTCTGAGTTAAATCATTAAAAGTATAACCTAAACTTAATTCATTTGATACGTATTTTTCATAGTAAATACAAAATAAATAAGTACAAAACTAAAAAGTTTAAAATTAGGGCATAAAAAATTAGACTTAGTCATATTATATACTTTAAAATGAAAAAAAAATATCTCAAAAAAAAAAATAAAATGAAAAAAAAAAAACTATAAACAAGTTAAGTGGATTGAAATCAGGTCAACCTGATCTGTTGCAAGTCAAGACAAGGTTTTGATTTTTGAGCCAATTACTAAATAGGTTAGGTTTTGGTCAAAGGGTTTTTGACCTGTTTACATCAGGGGCGAAGCCAAGATCTTAAATTAGGGGGGCGAATAGTCGGATGTACTAGAGATTATTTATCAGTAGTGATTATTAGGCTATTCAAGGTAGCCGACCGCTTAGAGCCCCGAGACATAAGAGGCCTCAAATTTGAATGGTGTTATTTAGACATGGTTTCGAGCAACACTTTTTAAGTAAATTGTTTTTACACTTTTTACATTTGAAATAATATAATATTACAATGCATTTTTTACATATCCTAGAACCTCGATCATAAGACAGATACAGCTACTATTTCTCAAAACCATAGAATATGGCAGTGTCGGCTTCTTTGTATTTTGCTTTGGAAAACGTTATATTGCATGGGTTGGACCAATGTGTCCGTTTAATGCTTGCTGTCATATGAAGCAATCTATGTCGATTCTCAACATTTTTTTTATTAGGCCGTGATAATTCGTCACATATTCTCATTGTGATCACTTGTGTAAACGTGGGATATTATGGACTTAGGCTACAAACCCACGAGTCAAGAGCATTAATTTGCATATACACTAAGTGAGGTTTATTGTTTTCCAAAACCATATGCTGGTTTGTAGGAAGATTAGTTCACCCAATATATATACAAGTCAACAACCCATTATTTTCTCGATGTGAGATCTTGTCTTACATGTGAAGTATTTCCAACATTTTAAATTTATTTATACTCTTCTCGTCTTTTAGAGTTTGCCTTATTTGATAAAAAAAAAATTAAAAAACTCAAAAAAAAAGTGATATTTTAATTTTTAAATGATAGCATCATCTCTAGATTGCTCCCTATTTTAGGCATCTAGATTTGGCAGTCAGGAATAAACGCATGATCATAAGTTCATCTTTTATGTATTCTAGGTTTGATAGAATATGGAATATGACATATGGGTCTTTAGCTATTATATTGAGTTTTAGGTTGAGTTGCTAACATTATATCAGAAGTCAAGTTACGGGTTCAAATCTCCACCTCTCAGTTCGAAGTTTAATATTTCGCGTTATGTATGACTAAGATAGATTATGTAACATATTATGGGGTTTCTAAGTTCTACTATCGACACTTAGTTAGAACTATGTATAGAAAAGACATGTATTGCATTCACACTTTTAGCTCAAAGGGCTTTGTGCGATGAAACATCATAAATTATGTAGCATATCAATATAAGGCTTTAAGCTAAGTCTTCAACCAACATCGAATTAACCTTTTGATTGAATCTATTTCTTAACAGTGTATATACATCTTAATAATGGAACATTGTTTTCTTTATTGTTTGCTTTATCATTTTCTTCATCATTGTTTATAACGTTTAATATTCGCCAAAAACGCCCTATCAGAGAACTTTGTCAATATTTACTAGATTTTTTATGATACGGTTAAAGTGTTTATTTATTACGTGCATATAAGTTACCCACATTAAAAAAAGAGAAGAGTATCTATCATTTTATAAAGTTGAAGTGTAACTTATGGTATTACAAATTGATTTCTAGAGATGGGCTTATGGTATTACAAATTGATTTCTAGAGATGGGTATTTTTTGGTTCGTATAGGGTCTGATCCAAATGTATCCTTATTTGGGCCCTAATTTTGTGGTCGGATCCATATTTTGATTTTTAAGATCTATAAAATTAAACCCGAAACAAAAAAAATTTTGAAAAAATTGTCGAGAATAATCCAATCTATTGCCAATTTGCTATGAATAACCCTTACTATTGATTATTTATAAATAATCCGACCTTTGAATTTTTTTTTGCTCACAGCACCCCTTTCCACATTTTAGCCGACTACTATAGCTACTTACCACCAAAGAAGCTAGAGTTGGGGTAGACCAACAAACAAGCATAAGGAGGAAGAAGAAGTGTGAATAACGTACGGCTAATAGGTACCTATAATAATCGGTGAAAATGTGGCAAGAAGTGCTGTCAGCAAAAAATATACAAAGGTTGGATTATTTAGAAATAACCAATAATTAGGATTATTCACAGCAAATGAGCAATAGGTCGAATTATTCAAGACAATTTTTCCAAAATTTATTTAAGTGTCTAAAATTTTAGACTCTAATTTAAAACCTTCGAATCCATGAATTTTTAGGACCTGGATCCTGATCCGAACCTCGACTCGAATTTAGACCCTTAGGAATTAGGATCCTTAAGAAAAGGTATGATTCAACAAGGTATGGGTAGGGACTAGGGTCTTAGACCCTTGAACGAGAGGTAAGGGCTTTTATAAATGTTTACTGGCTTTTGATGATAAAAATTCAAAGGCTCGTTTTTCTCTCGTAATCCTTGATTGATACAGTTTTCTCCTATGGTTTGTCAGCAGAGCCGTCTTTGAAAATTTAGGAGCTTTGTGCTAATTTTTGTGTGTGTCTTATTTATAGTAAATATAATAGTATGTTTTATCAATAAATTTAACAAATTTCTTTTTTTTAATTAACTTTTTCATATACGGGAGAAAGAGGGGGCCCTATGCGGTCGATTACCTCGTACACCCTCAAAGACCTCTCTGGATTTGTGTGGATTGACATTATTATTTCAAATTAATGTAAATGTTTTTTTGGATTATGTCTTAGATTAAAAAAGGAAAGGATTATGATTCATGGCTGTTAATTAGCATGTGTATAGCGATCTATCGCACCAAGCCATATGCAGAGGGACGCTAAAAATCCATTAATATTTATTTGTTCATTGTTTTGATTACCGCAAACACATTAAATCTATTAAAGAGCTAAATATTATGTGTGTAATTAATGAAGAGATTTTATCATATATTAGTATATTGATTTTTTTTTCTTTAAATTGTAAGGGCCAATTAAATAAATTTGGCACAGAGGCCCCAAAATTTACAAAACGGGCCTGTAAAAGAATTATATGGGAATCGAACATAACAACATTGCCTGTAAAAAATAATAACTGTTCCAGTTGTGACAAGACCCAATTCTCAATTTAATTGAACAAGTTTTAAAACAAATTTCAGCTGGCTTCTCACTCAAGGACAAGAAAATTGTAGTATGTTATTTTTTTGGTGTTTAGGTTCGTCTTCACATACAAGGGTTATTGACACCAGCCCTTTTTCTGAGAGATCATCTTTTTGAGAGATGTCTCTTAAGTCCAATTTATTAAACCTTAATGTCCACTCAGTATATACTAGAGGTGTTCAATGGGGCGGGTCGACCCAACAGGTCAAGGGTCGGGTCACATTTTAGCGGGTTATTAGCGGGTCGGGTCAATAATGGGGCGGGCCGTTAACGGGCCTTAGTGTAAAGGGTCGGGCCGGGTCGGGCCGGATAATTATAAGTATTCATTGCGGAAAAAAATTTACCACTTTTTAAAAATTTTTTTTAAATGATATTATTATATACATGAGTGGATCGACCCAACGGGCCATAAAGTATAAAAAAAAAACTATTCTATGAACTTTTTTAAAAAGGGTCAAAGTGGGTCGAATTTAAATGGGCTTGACCCGCCCCAGCCCGTTTTTCATTTGACATGACCCGCCCCGCCCCGGCCCATTAAAATTTTGACCCGACCCGGCCCGTTAAACATCTCTAGTATACACTTAATGCCTACTTACACTTGGGCCAATTCAATTAAAGATAGTCTCTCAAAAAACCATCTCTCATGAGAATAAGTGTATTTATACACTTAGGTGTAACATAAGGCGTTAGCCACAGCCCACTAATGTAGTGGATGATGGCGGAAAATGCTATTCAACCCATAAATATGCAGATA
Source organism: Amaranthus palmeri (assembly GCA_019776075.1). Taxonomy (NCBI): domain Eukaryota; kingdom Viridiplantae; phylum Streptophyta; class Magnoliopsida; order Caryophyllales; family Amaranthaceae; genus Amaranthus; species Amaranthus palmeri. The sequence continues at coordinate 355,212 of JAAKBH010000023.1, forward strand.
TTAATCCAAGCAGAATTGGGTTGGGTTGGGTTGGGTTGGGTTGAGTTATAGTCCATGGTTCAATGGGCTCGGTACGATAAAGATTGGATTGTGTTGAGACGAGTTTTATTGAATGGGCTAATATAGACAAGAGAAGAAGGATTCAATCTCCGGTAAACATTTTTTGTTTCGTCAAACATAATGCTTTCGACCTTATTTGCTCGGGCAAGCATTTTTTGTTTCGTCAAACATAATGCTTTTGACTTTATTTGCTCGGGCAAGCATTTTTTGTTTCGTCAAACATAATCTTTTCGATCTTATTTGCTTGGACAAGCATTTTTTGTTTCGTCAAACATAATTCTTTCGACGTTATTTGCTCGAACAAGCAGTTTTTGTTTCGTCAAACATAATGCTTTTGATCTTATTTGCTTGGGCAAGCAACATAGAGTTAAGTTTGTGTCTTTTCTTGTAAATTTTATTTATATTTATTGATCTTATTTCTTAATGATCGATTAGAATGAATTGAAGTCATTAGTCTTCAAATTGTGTACCACAAATAAGCCACAAAATTATACGCTAGCCTAGTATTTTCCGTCATATGAGCTATTTTATGAGCGATTATATTATTAGGCAATTCGTCACATAATTTCACCGTGGTCCACTCGTGGGGTCACGGGACACCCGTGGGTTCGGGCCCATAAACCCACGGGTCAAGAGCGTTGACTTGCACATACACTCGGTGAAGTTCATTGTTTCCCAAAACCATATGACAATAGGAAGATTGGTTCACCCACTATATATGCAAGTCAACAACCCACTATTTTATCGATGTGGGATCTTGTCTCACATGTGAATTATTTCCAACATATATCTTTGTAAAACGACCTTAAATAAAGAGTTTAAATTCTCATTGTCAAGGAACCATCTCAACCAAAAGTTTAAGCTAATGGTGAAGGCCCCAAAATATATTATATACTCTAACACGCCCCCTCACGTACACGAGAACCCATTGGGCTAGAAGTGTGGATGTAACACATACACTCTTCATACCTGAAGCTAAATATTTTCAGGTGCTCTCTTGAGATACCGTCTTTTGTAAAGACGACTCTAAAACGTCCAACTCAAATCTATATTTTAAGTTGCAACAATATATATTGAGAATTGGACTGGGATTTTGAGAGTCGTCTTTACAAAAGACGGTCTCAAGTAAGAATTTGTGAAATATTTTACTTTAAATGAGAGGTGGTTGAGATTCGAACTCATGACCTCTTATCCTCTTGTCACTATGGCTTCTACCTTCTAATACCATGTCAACAAACCAACTCAATCAAAAATTTAAGCTTATCTCCAGCATATTTTATATAGTTTAACCTACTTCTATAAGATAAACTATATAACTCATATGTATGACGAGTCCAAATTGAAAACAAATAGTTGAGCAATAAAATGCCAAAAAGGAGAGAGCATTTGTCATAATAGAAAAAGACACGTGTGAGAAACATGGTGTGCATGGGAACATTGTGTTGATCATTCATCATCATCTTCCTTCAAATAATACTTTTACAATATCCTTCATTCATTTATCATTTTCATTTCTCATTAATAATTTTCTTCTTGGTTTTCTTCATATGTTCATGTCTAATTAAATAATTAATTAATTAATTAATCAAAATTTTTAATAGATAAAAAAAAAGAAAAAAATGGAATGGGTAAATTCAATATTGAATTTAGTGGTACCTCCGGCAAGTTTAGTAATATTAGCAATGGCATGGCCAACATTGAGTTTCATCAATGCATGTGAATGGATTTATGGGATGTTTTATTTTCAAAATATGGAAGATAAAGTTGTTATTATTACCGGTGCTTCTTCCACCCTTGGGGAGGTAATCTATTCTACTTCTGCGCTCTTCTTTATTGGTATGAGTTGTCGCCGTCTTTCCCTCTCCAGACCCTGTAGATCCTGTTCATAGTTTTCTATAAGCAGAATACACTGTGTTAGACAGATGATGATGATATGTATGTTTAATATTTCTAAATTCAGTCAATCTCCTGAGAGGTGGTCTCTCAGCCCCAATCCATAAAAGCTTGTTGGTGGGTTTGAATAATTGAATTATTGAATGATTTGTTAGTGTTAAACTATTTGTTTAAGTTAGTGTATTGAAGATGTTTTGTAAAATTAGTCCATGTTATGATGATGTTTTTGTACATTAGTCGGTGCTTTGTAAAATTAAGTCAAGAAAAAGTGAGTTGAAAAACCAAAAACCAATCGATCTAAAAGAAATTTATCAAATAATATAATTACGAGTCAAAATTTCGAGTCGGGTCATCTTATGTTTACGAGTTAAAATTTGGAGTCGGGCCAATACAAGCGGGGAGGTTATGAGCATATTCAATATGTTTTGACTGTATAGGGCATTGAATTGCTAAGTATATGTTGAGTGTTTAAAAAATATAAACTTTTTTGAAACAAACGACTCTTAAAAGTCCAGCCCAAATCTATATATAGAGTTTTAACAATATATATTTAGAATTGGATGAAAAATATCATAATTTATGGCCTTCATATAATTTTTACCCCGCCCATGAATACAAGTGACTCATCATCATACAAAATACTTCTATAAAATACTTTTATAGTAATTCAGTCTCTCTTTTGAGAGACCGCCTTTTTTCAAAAGTCATGCTTAAATCTATATTTAGAGTTGTAGGCTTGTAGCAATATATTTTTTGAACCAAAATTGAAGCGTTAAAGTGTTATACCCTTGTCCGAGTGTCAATTGAAGTATGAAGAATGCGGATAACAAAGCATGAAATACTTGTAATAAAACCTTATATTGTTATACATACGTTGTTATTATATAAAACATTATTCATTCAGTTACTCTTTCGAGAGTCCGTCTTTTTCAAGCCCAGCCCATTAGATTAATGCCTATTACCGTACACAAAATCTCACAAGAGACGGTCTATAGGATAGACCACAAAATTGGGCCAGCCCATTTTCCCTTAACTGATTTTTTTTATTATAATATCAATCATATTATGTTATAATTCTAAATGTAAGGTATTATAACCTCGAATATACTATTCTATAACCTCAAATATAAGTTATTATAACCCCAAATATACTATGTTATATTTTGGGCTGGGCTTCATGGATTCCTTCTATAGAATAGACCGTCTCCCATAAGACTTACTAATTACCGTATTCTTACATTATACTTAATGTTGCTTACTTACCGTATCTTTAGTACCTACTTTCATTCTTGATGCCTACTTACATCATTCTTGATGTCTACTTACAATATTATAATATTATAATGCGCTGACCCAATTTGAGACTCAGAAGAATTTGTGTTATTCATTATATAACATAATATATGTTGTTACTTTATCTCAGCAAATTGCTTATGAATATGCAAAAAGAGGATCGATCTTAGTGCTAGTAGCACGAAGAGAAACAAGGCTTCATGGAATTGGCGAGAATGCAAGGAGGATGGGTGCGAAGCATGTCATGATTGTGGCCGCTGATGTTGTCAAAGAAGACGAGTGTCGGAGGTTCATCAATGAAACAATAACTTTCTATGGTCGCGGTAATTTTCATAATTCATCGTGACACCATGATTATAATTATGTTTGAAGCATTCATGAATGATAAATGTGCATTTTAGGCTACATATCGAGGAAAATTTGATATTAATAATTCAACCTTTCACCTATTTGTCGTGAATAATCCCAACTTTGGATTATTTTTTAATAAACTAACCTTTGCCATTAGTTTGTTGTCAGCATACCCGCTGATAGCAAATCAGGGGCAATGGTTGAATTAATATAAAATAAAAAGTTATGCTGATAATGAGCGTCTACTTATAAAAATGCGATTAGAAGTGTAGCCAAGCTTTCTAACTCGAAATGTTCATTCACAGTGGATCATTTAGTGAATGCTACAAGTTTGGGTCACACATTCAACTTTGAAGAAGCTACCGACACGACTGTTTTTCCTCATCTAATGGTGAGGACAAGTTCGTCTACTTCATTGTCGTTTTGCTTTTGATTATATATATATGAGACGATTGAACATTTTTTTGTAGCATCTAGTGTTGTAGTGATTTTAGTGCGTTCCGTTGGCAGGATATAAACTTTTGGGGGAATGTTTACCCAACCTATGTAGCTCTTCCTTATCTACGACAAAGCAAAGGCCGAATCATTGTCAATGCGTCGATTGAAAATTGGTTTCCTTTGCCAAGCATGAGTTTGTACTCGGTAAGTTTTATTCCGTAAGGCATAACGAATGTGTCTTGTTGTGTGAGGTGCATTTGCGACGAAATTTTTTACTCGGTAATGGGTTTTGCTAACGACTTATATTCTAGTAGTGATTAAATGCCTAATGTTTATGTTAAGGTTAATCTATCTTTTAACTTTTCCACTTTATATGTTTTGTGATATATCTTCATCTGTCGATGATTATCCACTAGGCTGCAAAATCCGCGTTAGTGAATTTTTACGAAACGTTGAGACTTGAAGTGAAAGAGGATGTAGGGATAACAATTGCAACCCATGGATGGATCGGGACCGATATTACAAGAGGTAAATCTATGGTAAACAGTGGCCCGGACATGCAATGGAGGGAAGAGCGAGAGGTGAGACTCGTAGCGTAGCGTTTCCGACTTTCCCACTTGAGCAATCACTTAAAAGAGGTTTCTATAGGCCAACGCAATTCATTCCATTTTGTAGGTACAAATGAGTAACGACAAGGCGTTGGCTGAATTTGCAAAGCTAATTGTAGCAGGGGCGTGCCGAGGAGATCCTTATGTTAAGTACCCGAGTTGGTACGATGTGTTCTTGTTGTACAGGGGTTTTGCACCCAAAGTTCTCGGGTGGACATACCGCTTGCTATTTGGAGGCGTCGATACAAGCAGGATTTCAGCACTTACTGGACTAAGTACGCCTTTATTGGAGTCTTCTTCACCGAGGAAACAATCGAGTCCAATGCCAGTTCCAAGGGCCACATATTTGCAACAACATATGAGGGTGGAATAAAGAAGCCTTTAAATCTTCTATTTTAAGTTTTGGTTTCTTTAAGGTACGTTGCATTGCTCGTTAATAGACCGTGTCCAAATCCAGAGATGCATACACAATTTTTTTTCTGTTAAAATAGGTGTCGTTTTGGGTGCACGTAATAAGGCGTTTATTACACATGATTTTTGTATGACGCCAGAATTTACGCTTTTCATTACGTTTTGGTTGCAATATTTACTGTGATTTTATTTTCAAAATGAATGATATCGAACATCTTACATAGAGAATCACCAATATTTATATATGATGCGAACTTAAGCTGAATCGCCTAGCTTTTGCGGATGACTTGATGGTGTTCTAAAAAGGGGATATGCACTCCATTAAGATCCTTGTCTAAGGTGCGGATTTGTTCTCTTCGAGTTTTGGTCTTTTCGTTATGCCAATTCACCATAGTGGCTATCACTAATCTCTCGTCTCCTCCGAACTCGCCATCCAACACTAAGTCGAATATAATCTCAGCTCTCGAGTCAAATTTTGGTTACTCCCGAAAAAAAAGGATTAAAATATAATGCAAGATGTTTAGATCAAATTTGAAGTGTTGTGTTTCGTTTCCACAGGAACAGAGTCGGCCAGATGGGCCCGAAGGCACAAACCCTCTTGCCCCTTATAGGGTCGGCCCTGTATAGGAAGATGATTTTAGATTCTAGACATTACACATAGTTGCAATCGTTTCTTGTAAAACATCATTAATATAAGCTCATACGCGTATTTGATTTGAATAAGAAAACGAAACATAAAAACATCGAAGATGAACTTTGCCTATATTCGATCATACAACAACACGATCAAAGGTAGCCTTGCCTATATACGACGACAAGAAAAAAAAAAAAAGCATGGAAGCGGACGAGTTATACGACAGAGAAGTGTGTAAAGAAACATTACCATATAGGCAGCTGCTTATTTGAAAGCATCAGTAGCAGAATAAAGGAAATCCAAGAATCCAGTCCCCTTGAGAAGGCCTTTACCAGTTAGAAGTTCAAAATCTAGTAATAATAAGAATCCGATAACAGCTGCTTTTCCGTTTATAATTTCATTCTTCGATGTGAAACCGAATCCTCCTGAACTTTCATCCACCACCATTTTCACCTGCATATCATATACACCGTTGTGTCATAGTAGAGAACAATGGAGCCAAAGGAACTTCGAAATTTATTTTGACGCGGTATAATGGGCTACATTGTAATGACTCGTTAAATTATGTGTACTTTTTATTTATGTGAAAGTGTAGATAGTATTAGCTACCAATGGTCAATCAAAAACATCTTTGTTATCACTGACAAGGATATGATTGTAATTGATATTCAAAAAAAAAAGAATACGGCTATGACTAGGGGGGGTTTAAAGAGTCGGGCCCCCATGGCTCATTTTAGAATGTTTCGTAAGCGCCGGATTGAATGAGTCGGACCAGGCCGAAAACAGCTCTACTACAATCTAAATGGAGTGTGCTACAAGAGTTTAATAGGAGCCGGAAACGGGCGCTTGTAAATAGCATAATTGATGGATAATTTAATTATTATAAATGACAATGCCAATAGGGATCATGAATGTTTCTGCAATTTAATTATTATAAATCGACTCCTGGGGATTAATAAAAACAGGTCAGATTAGGATTAAAGTCTATATTAAGTTCAAAGGTCCCTTATCCAGTCTGGTCCCTTATCCAGTCTGGTCCGTTAAACACCCCTAGTTGCAACGTTGCGCAGAACTCGACCACCTCAATTCCCACAATCATTACTACTTAAGAAAGTGTATTTTGGGGTATGGTATGTAAAAATATGGTGTACCTCCTCCACATTGACATCCTCAGCAGTAAAACCAGGTTGAGCCCTGCCACTAAAGAGAATCTCTGCTGATGCGTCCGAATTTGAAAGATCCCCCATGCTGATGTAGATGTTTTGATCATCTGTTTTCACTGGATACACGAACAATGACCTCAGGGCAGGCGTCAGAACTCTCAACACTGGGTTGTTTGGATACCATTCCCTGATTTCTCCGGTCCGAAGATCAAATGTACTGTCAGTCGTAGGGCAAACTATGCAGCCATCCTGGCGTAGAAATGGGTGAAAAGAGCGTTTAATTTAGAATGTACGTATGATTGCACAATACAAGAGAAACGAAAGGACGAATACAAACATTTAATGGTAAAATGAGCTCGCTATGCATGCCGATTATTGAGAATGCAAGCGAAGGTACTTGCATGTGCAACAGTTCAAGCGGATCAAATTGAATATACGCGGACATATCTAAAATTTCTCTAGTCTATCTATGAACTCCGTTATGTTCTAATTTCGATAGCAACTCATAAGGCTAGAGCTAAGTCGTTCAATGCCACTAAAACAGAACCGATAAGTAGAAAGAAAATGCACACTCGGCATTTTTTTACAACTCCTTGGCTCACAACAATCAACATGCATGCAATTCAGAAAAACATGGTCTGGGCTGATGGGCTAGCCCCGAGCCCATCCAAAAGATTACAAAAACGACTAAGAAACTTTCGGTGGCAAGGATTATACTTCAATTGGCTTATTGCGCCCTGCCGCTACATAAATAAATTTCAATCATCCACGCATATTTTCTTCCTCCATTTGTTCTAATTTATTGTTAATCATATCCCGATGTAAAATACGATTTTTTATGGAGTTCTTTATTCAAGTCATCTTTGATCTACATCTTGCTCTTGATTCCTCGATGGTTTAATCTTTAACTTTTCTAACTTGTGTTGTACATATTACAATTAATATCGTTTTTGTACATGAGCAAATCAATTAAAAAATTTCTTTCTTTAGTCTTCTATATTTGCAACTCTAAATACCTTTTTTATATCTACATTTCAAATTATGTCCTTTTGGATAACTCAGCTCTACCATCTTGACATACACATCTCAACTACTCACATTTTCCTACGATAATCTATCCATAAGCTCAAACATTAGAACCCATATAATAGAAGGATCAAGAATTCTATTGGCTCTAGCATCAATGAAACAGTAGAAGTTTGTAAAATAAGAACAGAAAAACAGATTTCTAGACTAAGAGTTCCGAAACAAAAGAAAACTGAACTTTTTAATGATTCAGAATCAATCCTCAGTTCCTCACAATTACCTAATTGGTAGTATCTACATCTTCAACATTTCATCACCTCAATTTAATTAAGTGACTCCTACTTTGGCCTGCTTTACAGGTTAGATGTACGCAACATTACCCTTCTAAAAACAAAGAGGTTGTTTTCAATTGATTCTAGGCAAACATTATACATCTTCATGTTAATAAAATTGCCATGACTCATCAAGTTATTGTACTATAATTTATCATATCAGTCACAAGCAATGCCCAAAAACTCAAACCAAATATGTTGACTAAACCAGTGTCACATAATTTGCCAATAGTGAATCGAGAATCAAAAAAACGAATTATGGTCGGTTTAGGCTATTTTTGAACTATTTTGAGTGAATTGCGAATTTATAAGACGAACTAACTAGCAACATATGTTTCACCGAAGAAATCGATTCATCATCCATGTTACAAACAAATGAAGTAGCACCCCAAAACATAAACCAAATAATTTGGCAAAAGAACTCGCCTCGGCTCACATTGCAGCTTGGCAACTTCAAGTTCACTAATTCTCTCATGGTTGTTTTCATTTCAACCCACACAAATCCTCGTGAGAGACGGTCTCTTTGAGAAGGCCTCTCATAAGACTAGTTGTTCAACCAAAACCCATATATTCATTTTTTGCCACTTCCTAATAACAACCCAATTGAATTCATACTACTCCCTTCATTTCCAAATGTTTTTCCCATTTACTATTTACTTTTTACACAGTTTTCAAAATAAATTTTAAGCCTTCATATCTCTAAATATGCATCGTACAAAATTACATTCTAAACGGGAAGAACATTAGAAAACGGGGAGAATACTATCTTTACAACCAACAACAATCCCAATTCTTTGATCACAGATATACTGCATTTCTAGAAGGCTAGAAGTCTAGAACCAAATTAGTGGCTAATGTTCCTCATTTTTTTGCAGTGTATTTACTTTTGAAATTAGTTCTCGTGCAAAAATAAGGCCGCATATCATATTACGACCGTGTTTTGAAAGTTTTTGAGTTTACCCTAATCGAAATATGAGCCGGATGGACCGCAAATCATTTGTATTGTTCGTGAAACCCATTTTGGGACCATTACTGAAACCCTCATTTTGCACCGGTTCCCCTAATTCAGCCTATATCAAACAACTTTTGGATCATCAAAACCAACAACATCCCACCATCAAAGCCTAAATTCCAAAAGATTCGCATCGATTCAACTAATCAATAAAATCAGTAATAGTCATTGTATTTTGCATCATCAAAACCAAAAGCTGAAACATAAAATAAAAAGAATAAATTGCTAAATGAACATGGAAAGAGATTCAATCTACTGACCTGTGTAAGTTTAGCATTGAGCAAACCCTCGGAATAAGCACCCTCAGCAGGAGACCTATTCTCTATCGCAATAACCTGATCTTTATACCACAACAACAAAATAGTTTCCCCATCTTGAATAATCACTCTTCTCTCACCCCTAGGCAACGCCGCCAACGGCACAACAGGCACCCAATTTTTCCCACCATCATTCGACGCTTGAGATCCTTCCGCCACTGATATTTCCGACGCTTTACACCCAATAGATTTCCTAAACTTGGTCGAATTTCGGAAAGAAATGGAGAATTCGGAGATGGGTAAGTGGGAATTTAGGGTAGAAATTGTTGGGGAAAGAGAAGGTTTAGAGTGAGAGGGAAGAGAAAGGGGAGTGGAGAGGGATTTGAAGAAGGCAGTAGTGGCAGCCATGGAAGCGGTGAAGAAGGTTGATGAAGATGAGAAACAGAGGAAGAAGAAAATGGAGGGAATGGAGGAAAGAATGGTTGAAACAGAGCATCCATGGCCACAGGAAGTGGATAACAAACGTTAATTGCTTTCGTTTTTCATTACAAGCCACATATTAGTGAATCAAAATTGTTTACAAGTTTTTTTTTCAACTAAAATAAATTTTCATTTTCATTTAATATATAATAACTAGATAATTGCCGTGAGATGTATGTTATTTTTTTCATTATGATGTAAAAAACAAATAAATTGCATAAGTCCGTCATAATATTACATTCAGACCCTCTCTTGAGAGACCGTCTATACTATAGACGTCTTTCAAAAGAACAGCCTATATTTCTCTTTTAACTTACAAAACCACCAATCGGTTTTTTTTTTTATTTATTAATTGGGTCAATCCCAAAACTTGAGACGTTTATTATATAGACGGTCTCAAGTAAGAATTTTGTGTATTACATTTGATTTTAATTAATTCTAAATACGTATTTTATTACGTTCATGAAAATTGGAATTCAAACTTTTTTTATAGTTATCATTGTAATAATTATAAAGTAGTGGATCATTGTAATTTGTATCTATAATATAATTAGCATTTTAGTGAACTCTTTTTCAAAAGTATATTTTAAAATAGTATAATTAATTTGTGAATAAATGGATGTTTTTTTAAAGGAAAAATTGATTCAATAATCTGACATTTTGTTCATCCGCCGTAAATAATCCAACCTTATGATTATTTTCTAATAATCCAACGTTTGTCCTTAGTTCGCTGTGAATAATCCAATTTTTATTTTAGTTTGCTAGCAATATACCCTATAATTAGCCATTATTAGTAATACGGTATTGTCTTGAGGCTTATGACCTTGTTATGGCTGATGGGTCGTATTACAAGCCACCACCATACAATTGAAGAGTAAAGGCAAAACTGTAAAAGTAAAAGACCTTTTCGATATTCCGCACAATTAAAGCGTAACACCATCAGAAAGACTTATACTTTAAAATTTGCTAGTTTTGTTGGGTATTATCAATCTCACTGATATTATGATGTTATTGCGCGCTAACCTACTCGGTGGCACCAACAATTTGATTTTTTTTCTTTTAGGAAGTACTTACTAATATGTTTCTATTTTTTATAATTCAAATTAACCTTTTGATACTAATTTTCTATTAATACAAAAAATATATACATTTAAAAAAGACTGTAAAATTTCAATTGTGATTTGCTATATTGATAATTACTGCCAAAGTAAACATCAACTCATTCCTTAAATAGTAGTAGTCTCGCCGTTTTTATGAAGAAAATGAGATGATTGAAGTTGGACAAGCATGACCATCAAGCTAGCCAAGAGATTTTTCTACTAAAATGAGTAAATGACGCTAATTTTTCATTCCCATTACCATCGTTTATTACTACTTACCAAACTGGCCGTAAGGGCCTCTTGAAAACAATCAATAACAAAAATTCAATGACCATATACACTGTAATTATCTGGCAAAAGAAAAGTTTATCAACAAAGCAACAAAGTGAAGTAAGGATCACTCCTAAAATAATTATCCTATTGGATGTTTTATGCCAGATGAAACACACCAGGGTAGGCTATAGTTTCCATGTTTGCTGGCTTGCAGCTATAAATTATACTCCCTCCAATTCAGTTCAGTTGTCCCATTTGGGATTGGCACGGATATTAAGAGTGAGTGGTAGTTGGGTATTTTAATTGATTAAATAATTGTAAAGATGGTAGTTGGGTATTTTAATTGATTAAATTAATTGTAAAGGTGGTAGTTGGGTATTGGGAATTGTAAAAGTGGGGTTTTAATTTGATTAAATTAATTGTAAAGGTGGTAGTGGGGTATTGGGAATTGGAAAAGTGAGGGTATTTAGGTAAAAAAAAGATGTACCAAAATAGAAATGGGACAATTGATGTGAGTTGTCCCAATAAGGAAATGGGACAACTGAACTGAATTGGAGGGAGTATCAGAATACAAGTAATTTAACTAAATATGAAGTGTGAAAAACTAAAAGCAATGAAAAGAAGACAGAAATTCGGAATCAAACCAGAACTCTTATCTTTGATATTCCTTTCAGCACTCAAAGAGTGTACTTGCACCCAGAACCTCTTCCGTCACGCGTCCTGTGTGCGTATGTATGAATGAATCAGATTGTTGCACAAAATGCTTGCTGCATGCAAAACACATCAACACAAGCAAAAGTATTTTGGAGTTAAGGCAACACCCTTGAAGCAATAGTCTGGTCGCGTGACTTTATCGGCAGTTTGCCGCACTGAATTTCTCAGCATTCCGTGCGAACCAAAAAACTGCAGTTCCATGAGAGAAGAAATCAGTTCAATAGGTTGTGTCACACTGCAATCTCATCAGTTTTCAGCAGATACTGTTCTTCCTCAACAGCTCAATGTTTTCTGCAATTGTAGAACCAGCTGTCCCAACAAATCCCAGAGAAGCACAGCTACATATGGTTTCTTCAATATAAAGAAGAACATCGGGCAATTGACGGGAACATTGGGTTTTCTCGATACCATCATAAGAAGCTCCAACCTTAGCTGCAGTTCTTTCCACAAGTTTCTTTCTATCACTCAAGACATGAAGTTTAAACGAGTATGCATTGCGAGACAAGTCTCCCAGATAGCTGCCAGTCCAATTGCTCCTGGGAAGATCAGTCATCACAAAAATATGAAGAGGAAGGGAAGTCTGGTGTTTTAAATCCTTAATTTTCTGGTTAAGCGACGAAAAGGTAGTTTTCCAGTGATTTTTGAATTGACCATCTAACAACCTTAGTTGTGCACAAAGAAATGGTGCTCCGATGTTCTTTTGGACAAATTCCTTTCCTGCATTTATGATGTCAGCAACAAATGGCATAACTTCTACCTTACCAAGCAAGGATTGAATTCGATGATCCCTTGGAGAGTCTTTGATGTCAATGTAAAGCTGTGAATTTTTATAAAAGGAAGAGAATAAGCTTCCAAATGCCAAAAGTATAGACGAATGAGGTTGCGTACCAGGTCCGAGATAATTATACACATCTCGTCGATGCCTAACAAATGAAATTTTCTTTTTCATTTTGAGTTGTTCGTCAGGCTGAAAGGAATCCAAAACCCCATCTGAAGTGTTATTTTGATAGATCCACACAGTAGTTCTGCAATCTAAATCAACTGTGTACAAACACTTGTCTACACTACCCTGAAATCCAGACACAAAGGATCCACATTTCCGCAAGTCATTCAACGAAGACGTTTGTATATTTGGATCATCTGAGCAAAGAGAATTTAAGCCCACACCACACCACAATGACACAAATTTTCGGAAATCTATAACATCAACCATACTAGTAACTGAAGAAAGATCGATAATCTCTGCCATGGAGACATACCTGCAGGTGCATTCAGAGGCATTTAAGAAAAAATACATTGATCTTGGGGGAAAATGGAAGTTGAGAATTTATTTGAACCAGCATACATCTTAGAATTAAATATCCAGATTCATTTCAGTTCTAACACAGATAAATTACAATTTTTCACTATATCATTTAATACCAAATGGACAGTATTGATCTGACGTCAAACACCAATGCCAGACATACTTGAAACCATTGCCTACAGAAAATATCGTGTAAAATCCTGGTTTTTCATTTTTAAGCAAACAGCTAAAGAGTAAAGCTAATCACACAGCTAAAAAGGAAAAATCACTTCATCATCAATTCATAGAAACTCCATCTTTGTGATGATGGAAAGATAACTAGACATAAAATTTTGTTTTGTGTTCAAGTACCTTTGATGAACTTATGCAACAGGCACCTAAAATAAGAATAAACTCTGTTTACAAAAGAGAACCTGATAAATTTAGATCCCTAATTATCCGAATTGATGCAAAAGCAGAGCAGTGAGAAAACATTACAACAGCAGGGAGTGATTTTCACACCATCACATCACCCACAACAATAGTCATAAATTTTTAAAAATTTTGGTCAAAGCTCAAAGATCTTTAACTAAAACTTTAATTTGAAACATAGAAAACACCCAGAAAGAAAAATTATTTGTTTACCCTCAAAGAAATAATGATGGGTTATAGTTTACAATCCAAAAGAACAAACGGAATGCAAAAATCAAACACACAAAACGTAAAGCTAATTCTAAACCAAATCTAAAGTCTTTTCTAAAAGCATCACTCATAAGTCATAATGTTTGATTGTCTTGCAAAATAATGGATTTCAATTCCAAACATATAATTTGCATTCTTAGATCACACAGATCAAAGTTGGAAGGTGGATCATATTAACCAAAAACTCAAAAGGGTCCCATACATCATACATCAAATATTTTTTTCCTCCTTAAATATATTTCACCTGTTAGGAAAATGGAGTCTGCGGCTTTTTTCCTTTTCTTAGTGAGAAGGTAGCATTTCCTTTCCTGTTATTTATGTGAAGGGATTGAGAGGGTAACAACTGTAGGACATAGCATAAAACAAATTGCTCCATCTGCTCTGTTTTCATTTGGTTTAAATTGGGACAAGAAGCAAACATTGAATTTATTAAGAATAATGCAATGTTCCTATCTGTTTTACACGGGTAGGGGAATATTATGGCCCCCTATTCATCAGCAAGTAGTCCATTCCTAAGAAGTGGCCTCCCTTCCTCCCTCCTATTGTTTTTCATTGATGAGAACAGCTTTTCCGCTTGTTGGTATTGACTTTCTGATAAAACAATAAATGAAAAGCCAAAATCTTCATAAATGTCTCATGTTTGTCTTTCCTCTCCACTCTTTTCCCTCCTATGAAAGTTCTACTATTAGACATGAGGTGATTGGAAATAAAGAGCATTAGCTGCTTGACTTAACCCAAGAAAACAAAAACATAAAGTAAATAGAAAATAGTAGCTCTGTCATCTGTAGCGCCTTTGACTTGAGTTTCCCTCGTTTTTCTTCCCTATTGCTCTCCATTCCAAACCACAAAACAACTTTCATTCCTCTATTATTTAAACGATCAAAAATCTCTACTTCCCTTGCACCACTTCCCCTTTATGCTAAATAGATGCAAGCAATGTGGGTGTTTGGTGAAATGGATCTTTGAGGTCAAAGAGATGATATAGAACATTTTGAAGGTACGGGGGTCAAACAAGCTATTTAAGGTGTTTGATAAAATGGTGGTGTGACAAGCTTAACGGCACACAATCCAAAAGCCAAAAAACACCAAATATGTACTTTTGGAAGAATAGGTTGGGTTTAACAAACATCCAATGACATGATTGTCACCAAGTTTTCAAAAAATACAAGGATTTCCATCACCATAGAAGATTAAAGCATGTAAGTCATTTAACACAAATTGGATTTCAAATAATAGTTCAATGTTTTCAAACACTTTTATATAAACATGTAACAAAATTAGCTTGTCAGTCAGTAAAACACTAAAATCAAGGCTGGTCAAATCCATTGTTCTAATCTGCATTTACCTAACACGGCTAATAATTAAGAGAAAAGCTCTTGCCAAGAGAACATTTTGTTTTGGTTGTGAAACATTCCAAAATGTTAACTTCTCCATGTGCTTCTAAACCATCACCTTCTCTTGGCTCATCACAAACACCACTCCCATCGCCAAAAGTCATTTCCACAGATATAATGTGTATGTGACCAAATCATAATTTTCTTTATCCTTGGCCTAACAATATTTTCAATTGTTTATCATATGGCATAGGTGTTTGCTATCTGATTTACTTTTTATATTTGGCAATATTCAAAATGTGCAAAGAATGAACGCCCAAAAGGACAATAATTCAATTGCCTCAATTCGCATGTTTCATTCACTACAAACAATGAGCATATTAGGAACCACCGTGACTAATCTGATCATCTCCCAAGAAGAAGAAAATTTTCAGACAAGAGATGGGTGTTTTTGGAAGTTTAATGAACACTGGATAATACTCACATTGTACTCGGTCATTGTCCTCTTCTAGTCTATTATGTAACATATGATAATGTCCTTAGACAAGTATTAAATGATTTTTGTCATGCTTATGGCTAGTTGGCTACTTGTTCCATGAAGATTATCAGCTCATACTTCTTTGGCATGAACATTGTCGTGTTTCTCCATCTGGGTGTTGATTTCTAATGCTATGTCTTAACACTATATGAATGCTTATGCAGAGACTAATTACCCCTTTAACCCAACAGCCACTTTTGATCAGCAATTATATGTTTTGCAGATATAATTTCTGTCACTTTCTGAACTATATGCAAGAAAATTTTCAAATCAATGCAGCTATAATATGATCTTGATCTCATTATAGGATTGACAAAGTACTTAACAAACAATGAAGTATCAAATCATTCAAAAGAGTTGCATTGGAAAATTGAGATATTCAAATCCACACTAACACATCTAATGTATATTTTAATCAATTTCAATAGAAAAGGGGGAAAACAATAAGAACATCCGAAAACAGTGATTATAAATATATATAACATCAAAATAGATGACTAACCTTCCTTGACTATATAAATCAATGGCATGATTCCAAACATCAAGTCTAAGTTGATTAGGAGGCAAAACCCTAAACTTCGGGCAACTACCAAGAACAACAGCATGGTGATCCAAAACAGGAGGAACAATTAAAGTCCGATTTAGAATGGCAGCCATTACAATCGCATTCTTAAACTCTGAAAGCTGATTGCTAAACCCACTATGAGGAGCATACCACAAGAACTTTTGGACGCTTCCAAAAGCAGCGCCACATTGTGTTTGTGGTAATTTGGAGGTAAAAATGGCGGAGTGAGGAAGAATGCTTTGAATGTAGAAGATGAAGAAGAAGAAGAGAAGGAAGAGAGAGAAACAGAAGAGAGATGGTTTTGAAGGTTTGGTGGTCTTCCACCTTGGTCGGATTCCTCCGCCTACGCCATTCATTCTGATTTGTCGGCACGGCCAAGAGAAAGTTATGAAGTCTTCCTTAATGACCAAAGTTGAGGAAGGATTATAAATTAAACTTTTCATAATACTTCTTACTGATAGTGATATTTTTACATATAATATGTCAAGCTTAGGAGGAACCGAGGAAGTATCATGGAACAGAGAAAGTACAACAAAGTCAATCTAGATAAATGACGGTTATTTGAGAAAATGGTAAATCATCACTATAAGGTTTAATTTTGAGCGTGTTTGGAAAATGGTTGATAGTTGATTATAGTGGCTGATTTGACTAAGTGATTTTATTAACTGGGTTGACCAGCTGATTTTGATCTCACTGCTATAAGGAGCTTGGTTAAAAACAGTTTATTCGTATCAATAAACTATTTCGATTAGCTAATTCACCAAACACTCCATTATCTAGTTTGACCACTCCTCCCTCTATTTATATCAAAATTAGCTAACTAATTTGCCAAACCCCCCTTTATTTGGTGGATTTTGGTGTTTTGTATAATCTTAATTTTATTTTTGAAATATTATTATGTCTTTTGTTTTTTTATTGTGATTTTTTTTTGAAGAATTTATTATTGTGATTTTTTATTGTGATTTATTAATTATAGTTATAGTTATTGATTAAAATTTTCTTATAAGTTACTCCATAAAAGTTTAAAACATGATTATCAATGACGGACCTATAAATCTTTCATTTTTGTGGTCATACTATTTTCTTGCTTTTGAGTTATTCATTATTCAAATCCATGATTTATAGGAGGGAGTTCTTCCTAAAAATGTTTACCTTCTAGACTCATGATTAGGTCAGGGCCGTCGAATGGCAAGTGCAAAGCGGTCAACCGCCTAGGGTCCCGTATTTTTTAGGGTCCAAAAAACTTATTTTTATGTATATAAGTGATATTGATTTGAATCAAATTTATATATAACTTACATTTTTTGCTAAATAATATGAGTTTTTAGTGTTTTTTTTGTAAAGTAGATTAAATATTAACAATAAAAAACAAAAGATGTATTATATTATGCGCTATGTCTTAAGTTTTTAGGGGCCCATTTTTATCTTTTGCTTTAGGGCCCAAAAATGAACGAGATGGTCCTGGATTAGGTTGTAAAGATGTTTTATCGTATACAACCTCCATTTACCAAAAAAATATTATATTAATTACTACTTTTAAATAACTCAATAAACATTTACTTGATAGGTTAAAACAAGTTTAAAAATTTCTTGAATATTTAAATTTGCAAATATATCAATCTTGTAGCATTAGATTATGTGATCTTGATCGAGTATTATGAGATATATCTAGATTTTAAACATATTTATTCTTTAGCATCAAAACTTTGGACTTAGAGCTATATCCACCATATTCGATGAGTCACGGTCGAGCCGACCTTGAGAATTCAAGGGCTCGGGGTGAAAAGTAATGTATGGGTCTTAATTATCCGCTTTTTGGTTGATAATCATGCACTTATAATTCAATAATTAGTAAATAAGGTAACAGTTATCATTATTAGCACTTTGACTTGGTTAAATGCACAATTTGATCACACAATGTCTCAAGTTCGACGCATATGAATGCAAAAATTGTCTACTTTTTTCGTTGGCCCTAGGCACAGGCCCTTCTTGCCCTTGCCTAGCGCCGGTCTAGGTCCAGGGGTCAAAGATTAGATTCGAGTTTATGTTTGTATTGATTAGTTTAAACGAGGTCATGAACTCTATATTAATACCCCCAAGCTGAGATCAGTTCAAAATATAGAGGAGCTTTTGAAAAAAATTATTAATAATGTGCACCTTCTTTTGAAGAAAGTTCATTTACTAAAAACTCTATATTTAAGCGTAGTTGCCTAGTTGATATTGATTAGTTTTAGGATGGGCGACCTTATTCAAGATACGCATGAATGAGAACTAAGTGCAACAATAATACTTGTGTTGGTTTTTGAGTCAATCTACAACTCTCGAGTCCTGAGATAGTGTCGAGCAGATTCAGATAAGATTAAGATGCTAAATTAATACAGGTTTAAGTTTGGTCAAAGCTTAAGATGCGAGTATGATTTGGCCTTAAGTTTGTGATTTAGATAAAGTTTAAAAATTTAATATATGAAATTCTTTTTATAGGCTAAGATCCTTGATTCAAACCCATTAACTAAAAAAATAAAAATCAAATCGTTAAACACAAATTCTAACTTGAGACCGTCTATATAATAGACGTTTTAAGTCTTGGGGCTGACCCAATTGATAAATTAAAAAAAAATTTGATTGGTGGTTTTGTAAGTTAAAAGAGAGATATGGGCTGGGCTCTTAAAAGACGTCTATAGTATAGACGGTCTCTCAAGAGAGGGTTTGTTCTTTAAATTAGGGAAAATGGGTCTTAAATAGTTTTTAAAATGGGTCATGGACTATGGGTTATTGGTTATGTTTGTGATGGTCTTAGATTGGGTCCGAGTATCCGACTCTAATGGTTAGAAGTTAGAAATGGGTAAAGCCCATGTTAGGTAAAAATGGATCACAAGTCTGGTCATATATCGGATGGGTTCAAATTCAAGTTTATAGGTTGAACCTTAATTAGATATGGATCTAAATGTCACTATGATTTGAATATTTTTGAAACAAACCTAATTATTATTTATTATTAAAACCAAGAAAATCTTTCTCGAGCCAGGGATTCTTTGGTCGTGCTATTTTTTATGGGTATGAGTGACCGCCGTCCATTCCTAGTGGGTATGAGTTGTTGCCGTCGTACTCTCAAGCTATAGTTTTCTATGGGCGGCATATACTGGGTATGATGATGATGATTAAAGCCAAGAAAAGACCATGATCCATCGATGTAAAACAATATTTTACCCTTGGGATTAAAATGGGCTACGAGTTAGGTCAGGTCGGGTCGGTTCTATTTAGAGTTTGAGTCAATAGGTCAAGTATGAGTTCAATATATATATATATATATATATATATATATATATATATATATATATATATATATATATATATATATATATATATATATATATATATATATATATATATATATATATATATCTATTAGTTCGGTTCAATATTTCAAAATTTTAGAACTAAATCATTTTTACTATATCAATATCCATTTTATGTCATTAGACATCACAAAGTAAGATTCATACCTCACCCTTACATTAAATTAAGTCGAGTTTCAGGGTTATGTTTGAGGGTCGAGTTTGGGGCAAGTCCAACTAGCTAAAAACTAGAAGCGTGAGTGATGACTGATGACCATAATTATTAGTAATTATATGATTGAAAGAAATTATTTTAAAATAAAAATTATTAATCTATAAAAAGTAATTTTAATTATTTCGTTGGGCTTCTCAAAATCGATACATGTTTATTTTTATTTATAAAAAAAAAAAAAACCACAACGATATTAAAGTAGAAAATGAAAATTCTATGTTTTTTGTATTCAAATTGAAAATTAAGCATAATATCTAAATATATAGTCAAAAGCATTTAAAAAAAAGCTTTACCTAAATTTCTTGGACAAAGGTTAGTTACTTAAAATTAATGGTTGGGATAATATTTTTTGCAATATAATTATGGTTGGGATAATTAAAAGTGCCTTAAAATGGGGAAATAAAGTCATTTTCGAAGTAAAATTGCACTGCTCTAGGATGATTTAGTATACCCTTACACTAATAAAGCTCATTCATCCCTACTTTAATCCAACTAGACCTCATTAATCAATAATTAATTAACATTAAATTAGTTAATAATTGAAGGTTCCAATCATTGCTTTCTCGTACTTCTACCAAAATATCAGGGTGTTTGGCAAATGACTAATAGCTGATTGGAATGACTAATTTAAATACTGATTTGGAAAGTCTGGTTGGAGCAGCTTATTTTCGATTAGTTGATTTATAACAACAAATTGTTTTATACAACTAATTTACCTGACTGTAAGCATTAGAATTTAGATTATTTGAACACCCAACAACAGAAGGATTCAATAATTGCTTTCTTGTAGTTCTACCAAAATATTAGGGTGTTTGACAAATGACTAATAGCTGATTAAAATGATTAATTTAACTAGTTGATATTAGAAATTCTAGTTGAAACATGTTATAATAAATTAGTTCATTCATAACAACAAACAATTTGAACTAGCTAATTCACGAAAATGTGAGCATTAGAATTTAGATGATTTGACTAACTAACAATCGAAGGTTTCAAACTTCCAATCATTGCTTTCTCATAGTTCTACCAAAACATCAAGGTGCTTAGCAAACGACTAATTATAGTTAATTGAAATGATTTAACTAGCTGATTTTGAAATGCTGGTTGGAGTAGTTTATTGTAAATTGGTTAATTCATAACAAAAAATTATTTAAACTAGCTAAAATTTCAAATTGTAAGCATTAGAATTCAGATGGTCGTTTGACCACCCGATTATTGTTTATAATATAAATAAGCTAAAATCGAGAATCAAAATTAAAGTTAATCTTTGTTGTAAACTAATTAATAGAGTTGTTCATTTGGGTTATCAGATTGATTGCTTTTGCAGGTTACGTATTTCAATTCGGTTCAAAATCGGGTCTTATGCCCATATTGAATTCTAAACAATTTCAAATTCAGTTTGAAGTCGGGTTGAGTCAAATTTGGTTACAAGCCGGGTAAATATCGAATCATCGAGTCTGTTTTAAACACCTATGCTAATTAAGATTAAAATAGTGATTCGTGTGGGGATCGAAGCCAGCCATTACTTTTTTGTGGTTTGAGATCTTGATGATCATAAATGATGATCAAACAATCAAAAGACAGTCAAACACTCAAAGCATCATTAATATAGTCGTCTTTTCATGCTTGCATGCATTTAAAGGCAAATCAACATGTAATCTTGTTTAGATTTTAATTATTTTTAGGTGTATTTTATATAACCTTACCATGTCCCAATATCTTTTCGACTAATCAAATACACATTACAATATACACTTTCTATTTTTTCCCATTACACACAGTTTTCAAAATAAATTTTAAACTGTAATATATCTAAATATATACATCATAACTTTTTTGAAAAAATGTCTAATAAAATACTAGATATTAAGATGATCGAATATAACAAATTTTCACATAAATATATTTTATCTTTATATTTCTCTCAAAATAGGGTCGTTCCTAAGGGTAGTTTTGAGGTGCAATCGCCTAGGGTCCAACTTAAAAAGGGGTCCAAAGTGAGTAAATTCTTATTGTTAAAAATTAGTATTTGCATAAGTAGCTTCTACCATGGATCAAACTTATAACATTAAGTTTCTGTGAAGTACATGATCACTAAACTATATAGTTGAAGAAAAAAACAGAAACTTCACCTATTTAATAGCTTTTTTATTTTTCGCATAGGGCCCAAATATTATCGGCTGCGACACTGCTCAAAACTTTAATGAAACTTCTTTTTCTTTAAAGTAGAATATCCAAGTGCGAATAACATTAAAGAACAAAGAGAGTAATTTACTAAAAAAATTTATTAATTTGTTACTTTGAGCTTGCCCCATTTCATCAATTTATGTTAAGAGTATTTGATTAGATAGACAAATTCTAAAGGACGAAGAAGTGTATTATTAGTTGGACCATTACTTACTACTTTAGTTAATCTTAGTATAATATCTAGTCACGAGTTTTATATTTAGCCCTTCAATTAGCTAATGGTTGTTATATATTTCCTCCGTTATGAAATATTTGCTATATTTTGGTTTTGGGAACTATTCATCGTTCAAGTTTATGTTATATATTGCAGCTTATGTAAGTAAAAATATAGTCAAGTGAGATCTTGTTTGAATCGTCTAATCGCATACTTTTATAATTTTTACATTTGTATAATTTGACACATAAATGAACAAAATAACACATTAATTAGATAGCGTAAAAAGTCAAATATCGCAAGTTATGAAAACAACATGGTAATTTCAAAAGGATCTTAGATTAGTTAGTGAATGGGGTCCAATTGAAAAAGTGATGTACGTAATTAATTAAGTTATAAGTTATTAATTAATAAAAGCAAAAGATGGTTTAATAAGATGATTAGAAGTTGATTGATATTAAGAGTAAATTAATTAGATCATTAGATGGTAAGCATGCACCCATGCATGTGAAATGAGTAGCTCCAGATATGATTAGCTAGTACTAATACTTGCTTAAGGTAGTACTCCTACCAAGCTTTTGTAAAAGTTTTGAGCTTTTAAATCATGAGACCCACAAACATTTATAAGACTATCTTCCTTCATGTGGTGTATAACACAATATAGATTTTACTTAATATGGTATCAGAGCTAACGTGACAAAAGTCAGTACAAACATTTATAGGGCTACTCGTAAGTTATATCTTCTCATTCTTGTGATGTTATGACATACTATGCGGCTTTAACTAAAGGGAAATGTTAGATTATTAAAAAATAGTTTAAAATTGAAATTATTCACAACAGATGGGTGAAAGGTTGAATTATTAATTTCAATTAATCCAATTAGTTATCCCTTAAAACTAGTGGGAAAATCATTTTTTGAAATAGGTGCTCTCTTGAGAAACCTTTTTTTTGGTAAAAACGACTCTTAAAAGTTTAGTCCAAATCTATATTTAAAGTTGTAACAATATATATTTAGGATTGGACTCGGCTTTTAAGAGTCATCTTTACATAAAACGGTCTCAAATAAGAATTTGTGTTTTTAAAAATGTTTAAGGCCCGGATGCCGGATGGAACGGTTGGAAACGAGAAGGTTCATTAGTAGTCCGTAAGCCTTGTCTTCAATAATGGCTATCAATATTCAATATGATGTATTTAATTTAATAGTAGTATAATTATCAATTATGTATCCATTCCAACTGTGTTATACTACTTATTTGAATTTGAATAATAAAAAAACACTAATAAAAATAAAAAATAAAAATAATTTAATAATATAAATTAATATGAAAGATCGGTTTTGATGAAGATTTATACTTTATTCAACTCAACTACGACTATTATATAAGAAAAGATTAATTGATATAGCTTGTGATCTATCGTAAATGATAATATTAGAGCATATAACACAACTCCCTTCTTATCTCTTGTTACCGATTTTGAATTTTCACTATTGGTCGACATTAAAAATATTTAATTAAAAATATTTAAATTTTACCATTAATTATCAATTATTAATTTTCTTACAAAAAATTATAAAACATATAAAAAAAATCCATAAAATATACTCCCTCCGTTCTTTTTTGATTGTCCACATTACTATAACGGACAGTTTCATATGTTTGTCCCATTTTCTAAAATAGAAAGTTTTGATACCCTCTTTTCACCCCCTCTCTCTTCTAATATCCCATTTATAATTATTAATATATATTTTCTCTCTCATAATACCAATACAATCATTAATTCACACCACTATTATAATAAAATATCCCCCTCTCTCTTCTAATATCCCATTTATAATAATTAATTTATATTTTCTCTCTCATAATATCAATACAATCATTAATTCATACCACTATTATAATAAAATAATACCCACAATCAACAAAGATTCCCACTATCTTAATATGTGTGAAATCTTCAAATATGAAATATGACACACATATAAGAACGGATGGAGTAATATTTTATAAGCCTCTTATTTTTTTTAATATCTAATAATTATTACTCCTTATTGTACTTAAATTCAAAGGCCTTGGTAATTAAAATCCTGAATTCGCCAATTTTTAATTTATCATCATTATCATATACAATGTATTCCGCTCATAAAAAAACTATGATTAGGGTTTTGAGAAAGGAAGAACGACGACAGTTCATATTCATAAAAGAAAGCATGATCAAAAAATCCCTATACTCCCTCGGCTCGAGAAATGTCTTCAATTGTTTAATTTATCAATATCAATACTTGTATAATATAGTAGACCGTGTGTGTCGGCTACAAAACTTGGTTACAGTTCGGGTTCAGCTTTCCCATTTTTGGTTGTCAATCGGTTTGGGTACAACATCAGTTCGGGTATTGTCGGTTCGATAAACCTGAAAACGGAAAATATTTTCGGGTCGATTTACTTTCGGTTTCGGTTCGAATTTTCGGATCGGATCCCTTTTGAACAGCTCTGGTGCTACATACTTCCTCCGTTCCATAATACTTGCTACATATTCCATTTTGGGAAATTTCTTATTACTTGCTACATTTTCTTATTTGGTAGCAAGCCAATCATTTAAAGTTATACCTACTCCTACTTTTATCCTACTCTATATCTAATTAATCCTATTTTTCTTTTTCATTTTTCAACAAATAATATTAAAAAATTCCAAAAAGCAACTTTTCACCTATTGCTCATCATTGCACAGTTACTCCTTAATATTTGTGCCCATGCAACGGTAGCAACTAAATAAGAACGGAGGAAGTAGTAAATTAGAGTTCTAGAATTGTAGTATCAACAATAATGTTATCCATTATGCACACACTTGTCTACCGACTTCACATACGACATTGGACCCCTCGTGGGTATCCATACGTACGCGATCTTCTTATAATTATTTTTTTATTTTAAATTATATAGGAGTATATTTTTTTGGTTTTTCGGTTGCTACAAGCCTACACTTATTACTTGTATATATGATCAAAATAAAAATTTACATTAAAATAAATTAAATAAAATTTTAATTAATTACATTTTATATTACACATAAAAAATACTTGCTAAAAAATCCATATGAAATTATTGATGAGGCCGCGTACCTATTGAATTTTTTGATGGTATTTTTCTAAAATTATAGCACACTAATCATAAACCTAGAATCATATATATATATATATATATATATATATATATATATATATATATATATATATATATATATATATATATATATATATATATATATAGTATCAGGATATATGGAACAAAGAGAAATATTGTTGAATTTTTGATGATATTTTTCTAATATTATAACAGACCAATCAATAACGTAAAATAATAGTAGATAGTAGCAGTCTAGCAGACTATATAAAATGGAACAGAGTAATAAACAAAATTATTATTGAATTTTTCATCAGTGTTTTCCATATATTTTGTAGCAGACAGATCAAAAACGTAAAATCATAGTATGTAGCGTACTATATAGAACAAGATAGTAATAATAAACAAAATTACTATTGAATATTTTGACAGTACGTATTTTTCGAAGTTCAAAAAAAGAACATATTTCTTATTACAAAAACAACATTACATATACATCAACCTTTCTAAAAACTACGTCTAAGCGAAAGTCACTCCAACATGAAAAAAATGGAACAAAGAGAGTAATAAACAAAATTACTATTGAATTTTTTGATGGTATTTTCTAATATTGTAGCAGACGGATCAAAAACGTAAAGTTATAGCATATATCGTAAATATTTTTTGAAGTTCAAAAAAGAACATATTTGTCATTACAAAAATAGCTTTACATATACATCAAGACTTTCTAAAAACCCCGTCTAAGCAGAAGTCACTCCAACATGAAGAAAAATGGAACAAAGAGTGTAAACAAAACTACTATTGAATTTTTTGATGGTATTTTTCTAATATTATAGCAGAATAATCAAAAACATAAAATCCTAGTATGTATCATATGTATTTTTCGAAATTCGAAAAAAGAACATATTTGTTATTACAAAAATAGCATTACATATACATCGTGCATCCTAAAAATCTCGTCTAAGCAGAAGTCACTCCAACATGGAGATGGACAAGTGTATGTTTTGTTAATAAATGTATGTAACAAAATTCTAACTAACAAGGAACCACAAATTCTTGTATGAGACGATCTCATCGCGAGACATGTTTCATCATACATAGGTTAGGTAAAGAACACTCCCAATACCCCGCACAAGGCAGGATTCGGGTGGGGCCAGGTATTTCATATTCTTGATACAGACTAAATTCCGACTGTTTTGGGTAGTCGGAAAATTGCTTTTTTTTTGTAGTGTTGAAAGACGCAAACTAATCATGTCCGTTCCTCCAAGAAGGGAGTAAAGAGAGATGCGCACAGTCAAAAAAACCCCAACCGATACATGCACTCAGTAGGGATCGAACCCCTAACCTTCTGCTCCACATGAAGATGCTCATCCATTGCGCCACAAGTGTCTTTAGTGTTTCATACATGAGTTAAACAACCCAATAACATAAACTTTTAGCTTTGAAGTGATCTCACCGTGAGACGGTCTCAGACAACGGCAGGAAGAGAAGAAGGTAAATCTTGTTGAGGAAGAGAAATAGAGTTCTTACAATGAGCAATAGCAGCTTGAATAGCAGAGTGTAATTCATCCATAGTACTATCACTTACACTAACACTATTTAATGGTGTGGCTAATAATACTCCACTATTTGTTGGGGATGTTCTCATTGAAGCTGGTGCTGAATATTCTCCTCTTCTTCTTCCTCTTAAAATATTATTATTATTATTATTATAATAATTATTGTTTTGTTTTGGAGTAACTGTTCCTGAAAATGAATATGATTGTGATCTTCCACCACCTCTTATCATCTCCTTTTCTCTTCTTCCTCCTCTTGCTGTTAATAATGGTTTTACCATTTTTATATACCTTTTTACTATTTCACTTACATCAAATTTCACCTGTTCCATAATAAATTAATTAAATTCAATTACAATTTACTCTTAAGATTTTAAGGGCCCAGAGCGAAAAATAAATTATGACTTATGAGCCCTATTTTTGGTAAAATGGTCGAATCTTATAATTTAGCATGATATTAAGACATTAATACTTTAGTGACTGTAACGTGCAAAATAATAAAATAGAGGATAAAATAACCTGTCATATTCCTATAATAATCTCACCTAATCAACCATGAAGAATCTCAATTTTAAGAGGTATGTGCCTAGAGTAAACTTAGGTAATCCGATTACCTGCTAATATAGAATTACTTTACCAAAAAAGTAATCTGAAAATTAATTTAAAATTAGAGAAAAAAATTTGAAATTTTACATAAAAAATTTTGAATAACAAAAAAAAAATCATAAATTTTGTGTAACATTTTTTAATATTTTTTTTTGACATTTTATTTTATTTTATCCTTTTATTTAAAAAATAAAACTTGTTATAACAAATCATATGGTGAACGAGTTTACTTTAGGAAAATACCTTCAAAGTTGGAATTATTTATAATTAATTAACAGGTGGAATTATCGTAAAAAATTCACGAATAGATTGGATTATTATACGTATTTTTTCCTAAAATAAATGTTATAGTTTGCAAAAAGTTAACTTTAAAATTGTTATTCCCAAATTGCTTAATATGATTAAATACACAAAAAAAAGAAAGAGTAGAAGAAATACAGAGTATAAATAAATAAATTACCTTCCTTCTCTTATTATTATTAATATCATCATTCTCCAATTTCTCCTTATTTTCCAACCCAGAAGAATTCTTTTTCCATTTGGATAACCCAAATAAAGAAAAAGACTTAGATTTATAACTATTATTTATTTTTTCTTCTGCTCTGCATTCATTAAACTGAATTTGATCCATTACATCTTTATTAAATGAGATGCAATGATCATCATCATCTTCTTCGTCTTCATCTTCATCTTCATCCTCGTCGTTTTCTTCGACTTTTTCAGGTGTTCTGTTGATGGGTTTTTGATGATGATCATCAGGGAGGGTAAAACTGTCCAAAGAGTGTGTGGATGAGCGATGAGAAAGGAAGTGAAGAGGAAGTAAATGGCCATGGAAGAATATTTCATCTGCTGGAGATAAATCAATGGCTGTTAATGGAGTTTTTGTGGGTAAACAATTTGATGATGTAGTTGTTGTTGTTGAGGAAGAATTTAAGGAAATGGTGAAGGAGAATTCATGTGAAGGTGAAGATGATGGGGAGATGATTGGGGGTTTAGTTTCTTGTTGTTGTTGTTGTTGTTGTTGTTGATGATGATGAGTTTCCATTGAGTTTGTAGGGATGGGAGGTGATTGTGAATGAGAGTATTGAGAGGAGGAGATGAGGTATGAGAGATATGTAAGAAATGAGTAATGAGATGTTTTTGGAAATGACAATATACTCCCTCTGTCCCTGTGAAATTGTAATTGATTTATATTGGGTGAGATTCAGTGGAAAGTGAAATTTAGTTGGAGAGTAAGATAATAGTTGAGTTGATGATAGAGATGGGTGGTTAAGATGGAGAGAGAAAATAAATTTGTAGATGAGATTTAAAGAAAGAAGCTAAGGTGGGGGTCATTGTCAAAAAAGAAAATGTGCAAAATCAGTGAGAAAAACAAAAGTAGAAAGAAATGCAAATTGAGAGGGACAGAGGAAGTAATGGTTAATGGGCATGTTCACAAATGACGGTTAGTTAGAGTTGTAATATTTCGGTTTCTCGGATTTCTCGGATTGTTGGTGACTATTTATGTAGACTGTGGAGTTCTTAGCAAATGAGTAGTCTATCAATCCTTTTTAAAGCTAAATTTTGGGTATCATAGAGTTGTTGGCGAGTTTAATCAGCTGAAAGTGTTAATTGATAAGCTAATTTTGTTTAAGCAAGTTGTTATGAAGAAATATATTAAAAATAACTTTTTGTTGTTGGCTGGTTTGATCATCTGGTTTGATCAGTTAGTTGTTTAACTCAGTTATTATGAAGATGGTTTTTAGAAATTATTAGTTAGTTGTTTATTAGACAAAAAGTATGTTAATCTATTTTGGCAAATGAAGGTTAACTTGAGTTGTTAGTTTGACCAACTGAAAGTGTTGGCTGATAAGTCATATGTTTAAAATAGTTGTTTAAGTATGCTAATGTAGAGATGTTTAGTAAAAAGTATTTGTTAGTTATTGCATGTTTATTACAGAAAAAATAGGCTAAGAGTCAAAAGCAATTAAAAAATATAAAGATTAACTCTTGGCTTTGGTTCAAAAGCCATCCATATTAGCAGACTAACAAACATATATCAAACTTTTTTATTAGCTGATTGACCAACTAAAAAGTCAAAAGTAAATAAAAAAAAAACCAACAAAAGACAAACGTCAAATATCTTAATGTGTTTTTATCTAATTAAGAATGGACTCAATAATTATGAAAAAATGTTATTTTAGTGTGGTATTGTAGGTAAAGCTTTTTTTTTAACGAAGTAAATTGCATAATCTTCCTTCCGTTCAATTATACTTGCTATGTTTGACTTTTTACATAATCTAATGCATCATTTTGATCTCACACACACACATATAATGAACTATTGACATTTAAAAATTACAAAAATTTAATATTTTAAATGTATGCGATTAGAAGATTCAAACAAGATTCCGCATGACTATATTTTTTCTTACACATCAGTCACAATAAATAAAATTGAACAATGAATAATGATTAGTACCTATAACAATAATGAAACAAGTATTTCAGAATGCCGGAATTAAGTATACTAGGTATTTACCCGTGCTATGCACGTGATTATAAAACTATTTTATAAAAAAATAATAATATTAATTCAAACATTGTTTAAATTAATACAAATATTATTTTGAACAATTATATCTATACAATTTTTTTCAAAACAAAAAAATATTAACTAATTATAATACAAAACATCTTCAATTTATGTTAAGATTATCAAATAATCTAATATTGATATTTTTAATTAAAATTTTTTTACTAACACTTAAAATGGAGTAATACTTAAAATAAAAATTACTCATATGCTTACTAAACTTGATTATCATCATAATAACATATATTTGATTATTATGACATACATAACTATACAACATATCAATATGAAAATAAATTAAACATCATCTTCATCAAGTTCTTTTTTTTTCATTTCATCTCCAATCAACTTTTCAAAATTTGATTTTATCAATTGATAACTGATAAGCCTTGTTCCATCTCACATTTACACCCATAAAATTTTTGAGATAAAATTGCATATTCACATAGCAATGAAACAAAAACTCATATCTTTCTTCTGTTTTATCTCATTTTTCATATTAATTTAAATAATCAATAAACTCAAATGTCGATCTATGCTTTCTTAAGTATGTGGGATGCAAACTTTGAAATTCAATCATATAAATAAGACAAACTATGTATGTGACACTAAAAAAACCTTATAGTTTTATCTTTTCATCTTCAACATAATCCAATTTAGATCACAAATAGTTTTATTTAAATTAATGAATTAAATTGGAGAACACTAAGAGTTTCAATATTATTAAGTTTAATTGATATTTAAGAGTTAATTTTAATGCAAAAAAAAAGAAAAATAACAATTGTATTAATTTGGGTGGTGTATATGAATGACACGTGGCACAATTTTTCCTGAATTATAATATGTATATGATAATATATATATGAGTAAGTATTAATGTATTCACATTTGAGGTATAGATAGAAAGAAGTTGGCGTACTCTAGTGTGGTGTGATTGTGTGCACAATGCCCATAGGTTGTCTAAATGTCTTTCTTTAAATTATATATTAGCTGTATACGTTAAGAATGGCGGGTCCTTTCTTATGTATCTTTAATACTACTCAACATTGGGTAGATTATAACATCAACGTATACTAGTGCAATACTATTAGTACATACTTGAAAAAATGGAAAAAAAAATTGTAGTATAAAATGTTAGAGTATATAATGTATTTTATGTAGGGTTTTTTCTATTTGAGGGTAAAATCAACCGCTTTTCTCTAGTTCTCTCTGTGAAAGGAGTACGGGTATGGATTATCCGTTAACTTTCCTCATTCAGACCCTACTCTCGAGCAGAATATTGGGTTTGATGATGATGATATATAACATATCCTGGAGCCTCAACCATCAGCTTAAACTTTTGGTTGAGTTGGTTCTTTCTCATCATATTTGGCGCTAGGCATAAGGAGGCATGTGGTGCATTCGCAATTCTAGCCCAATAGGCTCTCGTGTAAAGAGGCATGTTAGAGTATATAACATATCTTGAGGCCTCAACTATAAGCTTAAGATTTTGGTTGAGTTGGTTCATTGACATAAACATACTCATAAATCATTAGGACTAATAGTATCTCATCGTGCAATAAGATGAGCAATTGGATCCGTTTTAGGGCTAGGTGTTTCAGGATGGGTCAAAATCGAATATTACATTTATATTGGTTTTTCCATTGTTGTCAATCTATTTTTTAAAGTCGGATTAAAGTCTAATTTGATTATCCCAGTTCAATCTTTAATTTATGTGATGATGATGATGATTTAAATTTTTAACAATACCTTGGTTGATTTAATTTATTAATATATGAGCTCACCTTTCACTTACAAAAACCATATATAAAATTAGTGTTTATAATATTTGATTTGATACTAGTGAATAACATCTTCAATTAACTTAAAATAATTCAATTTTTTTATTATTTTTCTATATTAATCTTACATATTAATTAATTATAAAAAATCTTAATTTTATGGGATATTTACCTAGAGTAAACTCAGGTAACAGAAAAACCTGCTCTAGTAACTAGTAAGCTTTTTTATTAAAAAAAAGATAAATTAAAATAAAACGTCAAAAAAATGTTAAATTGTTAAAGAATTTTTTAGGTATATTTTCAAAAAATTTCTCTTATTATATTAATTTTCAGTTTACTTTTTTGGTAAATTACTAACTACATAGCAGATTATTCGATTATCCGAATTTACTCTAAGCAAATATCCAATAAAATTGAGATTATTCATAATCAATAAATATATAAAATTTATTATAAAAAATCATAAAAATATTTACATAGTTAAAAGATTTTTGTTTGCAAGAGGAATCTTTTGAAAGTATTAGGTGAGTTTAGAGGTGAATAGTGAATAGTCCATTAGTGCCACACTGCCACTACAAGTAGTTTGCACGCAATTTCTTGTATCGGTGGATGTGTTTTTTGTTCTACAATGTATTTGTCTTCATTTGACCGCATGGAATATACACCTCTAGTGTACTACTTTCACTGTGCTATAATACTTGCTAATGAGCGTGACATATTGTATCGGAAAATGCCACTATCAATATTAGGTATTATGAAATGGGGGAAGTACAATGTTATACAAGTACAAACTTATCAGAAAAAAGAAGAATAATGTCACATTTGTAATTAGCTTAAAAAAGTAGGAGTAGCACTGAAAAAAGGTGAATAATGTTACATTTGTAATTTTTTAAATTTATAAACTTTAATTTATAAAGAAATAATGCAATAATAAAGAAAATTATATATGGGAATTGGTGGGTATTTGGAATGCTAATCCATGGTAGAAAAGGCAATATCTAAAGTATGATTTGAGATAGATAAGTGCAATGTCTTAAACCATGCATGTTCTATTTGTGCACAAAAAGACAATGAATTATAGATGAGATGAAAACTATGAGGCCTAGAATTTGAGGCCAACCAAACATACCAATATACCATCTAAGTGTAGTAGATTAGATGCTTTACAATAAGGACTACATAAACGAGAGTGACCCTTCATAAAGCCTAAGACAAACTTCCTCCAATTTCATCCTCTTTGTGCATATGCATTGCATATCATCATACTAACATTCATCTTTACCAAAAGCGCTTGTGGTTTAATGGAAAGAAGATCTGTATGTGGAGCAGAAAGATTGGAGTTCGACTTCCTACTGAGCGCAGGTATCAGTTGGGGGGTTCTTTATTGTGTGCATCTCTTTTTACTTTCTCATTGGATGAATGGGTATGATTTGTCCGCATCTTTCAAGAAAAAAGAAAAACCCCCACCCGGGCCCTACCTTGCGCGGGATACTGAGATTGCCCTTTTTCTTTATTCATCTTTTCCTTCTCATTAACCGTCGTGCCAGATCCAAATAGGTAGGGGTGTTCAAACCGGATACCCGGTCGGATACCCAGTCGACCCGGATCCGGAAATTCGGGTACCCGCTTTTTCGGGTACCTAAGATTGCGATCAGGTTCCAACCCGGTTTGAACCAGGTCGGA
The DNA here is from genome assembly GCA_019776075.1 of Amaranthus palmeri. NCBI lineage: Eukaryota > Viridiplantae > Streptophyta > Magnoliopsida > Caryophyllales > Amaranthaceae > Amaranthus > Amaranthus palmeri. The sequence goes on from JAAKBH010000023.1 coordinate 388,970, forward strand.
AACTAGATACCCGTATGAAAATATTTTTTAAATTTTTTCGGATACCTGGCCCGGATTATCCAACTTGCGAAAATCGGATATCAGATAATTCGAGTTGAATTTTTCGAATCGGGTTATTATCAACATCCCATTTGCATTTTGAGGCATCAAAGTCATGGATAAACCAACAACTTTACAACAATACTTACGTATTTAACTATGATGGACTTGAAAAGTAAATATTATCGTGAATAATAATTAATAAATTAATATGCATACAAAATCTAGCATTAAACACAAGTGGAGTTTGAAGTACGAATTTAGGTCACTAGAAGTAAAGTAAAGTGGTAGAAAGCAATTTCCATTATAACACATTCTCGTTTACATTGAGATTAGTTATAGGAAATAGTGCTCATAGATAGAGATTGATTCTTGCAGGATTAAAAATTTACATATTCTATAAAAATTCTGCGCAAGTTTATAAATTTATGATATTTTTCTAACAGTTTTATATCTATAAACACCTAATATATGATAAATAATTTAATATTAAACCCTTAATTTTTAAGAGCTCTGTACGATTGAACATATTGAATATGTTCGGTAGCTCATATATATTGATTAATCTGTTTGTTTAGAAAAGAGGTGATGGTAGACCCGGAACACACGTGTAGCAAGTGGGTCCAAGGAGTATAGAGGATTTTTGTATGGGTTCAAAAGGTCAACATCTCAATCATGGACTTATTATACTCCCTTTATTATAGTAAACATTTTTTTTCATTTTGTTTTGAATATTTTACTAATATTTTATAATTTCTATTTTTAGTTAAAAGAATTTATCTTTTTAACAAGAATAAGGTCATATAAATTCAGTCTTTTTAAATCTCACTTTAAATGAAAGTCATGACATTAAAAAAATAAAATATTATTTTTGTAAGTGGTCGAGAAAGATTAGAATGTGATGGAGAGAGTATACTCTAGGTCACTTGAAAATTTTTCCCTGAATGTTGTGTTTGGGAATAAAAATTTAAATTTGAGGGAACTAAAAGGAGGGCGAAGAAGAACGAAGATGACTTAAGGGATAAGAGTGGAAAAGAAGATTAAAGATCTACACTTATAAAATAAGATGGTTGAAAATTAAAATCAATGAAGAAAAACATGTGAACGAACAATGAAAATGGTTTACAAATTCATATAGTTGACTCGATAAATGTTCAATGTACACCTATGTTGTAAAAACATGTTACACCCGTCTATGCTATAGACCATCTATAGTAAGAATTTGTGAACATGTTAAGAGCTAGAGATGAGAATTAAGAGAAAGCAATTAAAAAGGACCATAATCTTACGGTCGTATAGTGACACCATTTCTATTAGATTGATCTAATATATACTTATTGTTTAGAGCGATTATCTATAATTTTAAAGTGTTCAGTTACAATTTTAAAGGTATTAGTTTTTATAATCTTAGAGTGATCACTTACAATTTTAAAGTGATGAATTAGAGAAATGAGCATTTAGCCAACATTTAGCCACTCATCTAAGTAAAGGCAAAACAACACTCCCAGTATCCCGCATAAGGCAGTGTCCGGGTGGAGGGTTTTCTTTTTCCTGAAAAATGCGGACAAATCATACTCGTTCCCCCAAGAAGAAAGTAAAAGAGAGATGCATGCAGCCAAAAAACCCTCTACCTAATACCTGCATCCAATAGAGATCGAACACCAAACTTTCTGCTCCACAGGCAGATGCTCTATTTAATATGCAAAGCAAATACATCCCCTTTTCTCAATAGCCATTATGCATTAGCCCACTTAAATACAATTTTTTTTAAAAAAAAAAACAATACTCAATCAATACAATTGTGGAAACCAGATTAAAAGCCTCCTATCTTTTCCATCGTACACATATTTTATCTTTATTGTCTCAAATGTGATTTACTTGCTCTGTCTTGTTTGTGAAATAATTCTAAGTTAACAAACTCTTGTCATTTCTTGACAAATCATGTATGTCAATCAAATGTTCAAAATAGTTTTGCACATAGCATGTAATAATAAAGTTTATACTTTGTTTAGTTGCAGATGTCTTTTCAGACGTGTTGCTTATAACTCGCATTTTTTTCTTTGCTTAGCTCATCTATTTGAGTGAGTGATCTCAATGTGTGCATTTCTTTGTCGGACTGTCTGCTAAGTACCTTCCTCAATCCTCACTCACCTGACTTATAAGGAATTCGAAGATGATGATTTTGACTATGACTATGACTATGACTATGATTTTGACCATTTAAAATTTAACTTATTAACACTTTTTTTTGGCTAAAAAAGGGAGGAAGGAGTAATAATCTCAAATTTTGTGTAAATGCAAAATTAGTTATTCTCGTAAAAAAAATTGTCTTTCGGTGAGATGATTGTAAGAAACTGTATTAATTAAACTATTTTACCCTTGTGTATGTCTGTATGAGTCTGCCCCATAGTAATATTGTCTCATTCAACCATTGGTGATGTAAAATTATTTCATAAATTTTCATTTAACAAATTCTCATCGTAAGATAGTTTAAATTAGGCTAAGTAGTGTAACTAAAATAACCAAAATCACTAATTCTTAAAATTGTCACTTTCATAGTTAAAACTTAAAATACTCACTTTAGCTGTTTAATATCTAAATCATTTTAAAAACTCCCTCCAAATCATTTTAGTTGTCCCATTTCCTTATTTGGCAAATACATATCAATTGTCCCATTTTCTTTTTTGTTTATCTTTATTTTACCTAAATACCCCCAATTTTCCAATTCCCAATACTCAACTACCACTTTTACAATTAATTTAATCAATTAAAATACCCAACTACTACCTTTTAGTGGACCCCACACCACCTTTAATAACTGTGAAAACCCAAATGGGACATCTAAAATGATTCGGAGGGAGCATTAAAACACTCATTTCAATTGTTTAAAAAAGTGACTTTTTAAACACATCTGATCTCACGGTAAGATCGTCTTATCTTATACGAGAGTTGCACAAATTCTTTGTGAATCGGACAAGTGCTATGTACCGGGTTGCTACAGCCTGGCCCAATGGCCCGCTTGAAAGGGATTCATGTGGACATCTGACCCTTGTTGTATATTTGACTGACGTTGACTTGCCAACTAACCAGTTTGGAAATTCAGGCCCATGAAAGAGTCAGTCCAATATTATTGGGCCAGTATATCTTTGAATATTTATTCACAAAAACTTAAACAACACAATCTCATTACGAGACCGTCAATTTGGCCCGGTCTAATTCGCGCATGTAACAACATTTTAATTTTTTAGCCACTTATCAACGTTGACCTTAAAGGTATCAATTTTGAAAATTGATACCTTTAAGGTCAAAATTAATACATTTAAGATCAAAATTGAAAAATTGTTACACTCGCGAATTGGGCCGGTGCAAATTAACTGTCTCATTATGAAGCCGTCTTATCCTAGACCAGCTGATATTTATTGTACAAAAATTTCCTAGCAGACACAAACTCATATTGAAATGGGTTTAAAGTTATTTCTCTATATTTGCCGAAATTATTAGGGCTTCTATAGAGATGATTTGTCTTTGATTTAATGAAATATAACATATATCACAAACTGTTGTGAGAGATAATTTATTCAAGAGACGCATTAAATATAGTCACATGGACTATATAATCCAATTAAAACAAAATAAAGAGAAAATAAAAATATAAGCTTCTTATTTTGAAGTCATCTCTTTGAAAGACGGTCTCTCACAAAAGAAACTGATTATATATATATTTATGATAATCTTATAAGATTTCATGTAAAAATAACTTATACATGCTCATATTCAATGTAGTTGATATTTGGGCAGCAAGGAGCGGTGGGCTGGTCCGCCGGTGGCTTCTGGTGACCAAGAAAGCAGAGAAAATGTAGAAGCAACATTATTTAACTCAAATCGAACTGATTAAGAATTAGACTGTTGTTTGTACAAAAGGTGTTTGACAAATGGCTGATAGTTGATAGCCAATTATAGTGACTGATTTGACCAGCTGAATTTAATAACTGGTTTAACCAAATGATTCTAAACCTACTGCTATGAGCAACTTGTTCAAAAACAGCTTATTTATAACAATAAGTTATTCTAACCAATTAATTTACCAAATAATAGAATTTGCTGGTTTGACACCCATCCCTCTAATCGCATCAAATCATCATCATCATCATCATCATCATACTCAGTGTATCCCGAACATAGATAAATCCATGTTCAGGGTCTGGGAAGGGAAGATAGACGGCGTCTCATACCCATAAGGAGAGGGCGGTCGAAAGAGTCCCCCGGCTCTAATTAAAATAGGCTAAAATTACTCAACAAGCTATTTTGCCAAACACCCCTATATTATGTGCCTGTGCAATGGTAAAACAATCTTGTACAAAACTCGTTGAAACTATTTTTTGAGACATTATTTCTCGGTAAAACAAACCCGAAACAAAAATTCATATTCAATTGACTTTATAATTAAAATATATTCAATTTATACATTTAGCGAGACCTCCTCATATAACAATTTGTCAGCGCTTCTGCCTTCTCTTATTGCGTCAATGATTATACTTCCTTCGTTCCTTAAAGAAGTTCCCATTTGTCATTTTGGGATGCTTCATTTGTTGTTCCCATAGAGAATTTTTCCATTTATGTCATACATTTTTGATAAAAATAACCTTATTCATATTCACTTTAATATTTTTATAATGCTTATGTACGCCACATATTCTTCAATTTAACATTTTAATATTCCTCATGGTTCCCATATGTTTTTCACTAACTGTATAAAACAAATTTTTTTATTAGCTGTGGTCCCCATATTTTTGGAATAATTTTCAGGAATAATCCGAACTATTGACAAACCACTGTGAATAATCCGAACTATTAATTATTTATGAATAATCCCACCTTTACAGTTTATTCGCTCGTGGCACCCCCAACCGAAATTTAACCTGTTGTAGCGGGTTTTATCAATCCTTTGCAGGTCATCTTCTCCAAAGTTCTTTTTATAAACCCCATATACTGATTTCAATTTCTTCTCCATTGTTCTTCTTCCATTTCTTCCATTTTATTCTTCCTTCTTCCCCTTCCTTCTTCCATTTTGTTCTTTTTCCTTCTTCCAAATATCCATGCTCAGTTGCTCACATCTTACGTTATTATTCCAATTTGAAGCTCTACTAGGACTTGCGGAACAATTGGAGTCATTTACCCAGAAATAAAAATTAGGCTTGTTTTATGGAGTTGGAATTAGTGGAAGAAGGAAGAAGAACAAAATGGATGAAGGAAGGTGAAAAACGAAGAACAAAATGAAAAAAATGGAAGAAGAAAAATGGAGAAGACATTGAAATCAGTATATAGGGTTTATAAAAAGAACTTTGAAGAAGATGACTTGCAAAGAATTCATATAACTGCTACAACAGGTTAAATTTCAGTTGGAGGTGCCACGAGCAAATAAACTGTAAAGGTGTGATTATTCATAAATAATCAATAGTTCGGATTATTCACAGCGGTTTGTCAATAGTTCGGATTATTCATGACAATTTTTCCTATATTTTTTGCACTAACTTTCTTTTAATATTTTTTTAATGCTTAAAGACCCTACTTTTCTCCGATCAAATGTATTATTCAATTAAATAATATATCCACTATATAAAATATTCTACTTTTCGTAATTTCCGTGAACAATCTTCTTGATAACTTCATTAGGGAACGGGGAGAGTATATATGGAGTATTAAGCTTGAAAATATAAGCATCTTCTAGAAAATAACTTGGGGGAGAAACACTTTCAAATTTCAATCGACTACAGAAGAACAAAACTGGGCAATGTATAAGATGGGATTTCTTCAAAGCATCAAGAGGTTTAGGCATGGCTCAATCCCTTGTTACAATCATTGGAAATTGATTTTTCTTCTGTCAGATTCTGCATATCCTTCCATTGATACTTATCATTTCTTCTCCATAACCGGGTACCCTCTATTTCGTCAAAGCTTTTGCTCCGTTTCTTCTAAATCTTCATTCTCATGGGGGATTTCAAATCGGTCTAATTCGACTTATCAATCTGAAAGTAATTTGCTAGGTTCTTCTCGATTCAGCAATCAATATTTGAGTTGTAGTAGTACCCAATTTTTTAGGTTTAATATAAGTTCTCAATTATTTTCTAGTTCTTGTATCAATTCATCGGCTAAAACATATGATAAAACTGTTGATAATGAAGATTCAATTGTTGATATTTATAGCTTAATATTTAATGTAATTAAAGGTGATGGAATTGACATGGAATCCAATTTGAATTCGATTTCCCCAATTCTGTCCAAGTCGTGTATTATCCAGATTATAAGATGTTTGAATATTTCAAAGGTTCCTGCATTGCGTTTTTTTAATTGGTTGAAAAATTCACAGTCAACCCACTGCAGGAATTCAGACATATGTAGTTTAGTATTTGCGAATTGTTATTTGTTAGGTGATCATGCAAATTTGCTTAATCTACTGAATGATTTCAGAAATCAGCAGATATGTCTAAGTGAAAAAGCTTTCAGTTTCTTGCCCATTACCAATTCAAGTTTGGAGACTGCTGAGAAATCTGTAAGTGAAATTGTAGAGCTTTTAACTGAAATTGGTGGTTCTTGTTGTAATTCTGGGATTCATTCCTTGCTTGAGATGCTTTGTTCTTTGGATTCCATTGATTTAGCCAAATATGTGATGAGAATTACCGAGAGAAAGGTGTCTTATTACAATATTTTTGTAAGGCATATGTGTAGAAGAGGCCAATTCGAAGAGGTACAAGATCTGATTGAGGAAATGAAGCAAATGAGATGTGACCCTGATGCTAAAACTTATAATTACATGATTAGTGGTTTGTGCAAGCGAGGTCGTATTGATGAGGCATTATCAGTTTTCGAAGAAATGCAAGATGGAGGCTGTTCTCCTAACTTGCATACCTTCGAAATATTGATTCTTTTTTGCTGTAGATATGGCCGGTCAGACCATGTTGTAATGCTTGATAACAAAATGGTTAGTATAGGATTGAAACCTTGCCTTTCAACTCATTATGCTTTCATCCGAGGCTATTTCCACGCGGGGAAGTTTGACGAGGCATATAGATATGTGAGTGATGTTTCTGAAAATGATAGAGGTGTAGCGCGGGAAGTTTACAGTGTTTTAGCGAGCCTTCACTTAAAAGACGGGCATCTTCATGTTGCTCACAAGCTTCTTGAAGAAATGCTTGGAAAAGGGATTAAACCGGAACATTCTATTTGCTTGAGAGTAACTTCGCGTCTCTGTAAGATAGGAAAAGCAAATCTTGCTAAAAAATTGAAGGTTCTGTATTATGGTCATAATGCTGGATGATTATGGACCTTGTAACTTGTTTCGCTTCATTTGCCTTTTGTCAATGATGATTAGTAACCACAGTCTAGACATATATGATGTTGGCTCTGGCAAAAATGTTTTGGAACTTCATTGTTGGGTTTGATATGGAGAAGGTTTCCTTCTAGCTCCACTCATCATCACCATCATCATCATACCCAATGTCCCGCTCGAAAGCAGGGTTTTGGTCAGGGAAGGTGACGGACAATCCTTACCCGTCCTCCCTTCATAGGGAGAACAAGAGGAAAGCGGTCAGTTGTACCCCAAACAAGTTTTGTCGATTGTCCTCCCAGCATTAGAGTTATGTAGATGGATCTAGGGTTTTTAGCCCAGTACAGAACAAGTTTATGTAAGTTGACATCTTTTGATGCTCGCTCGTGTTTTTATCATGGAAGTCTCATTGAAATCTTGTTCGATTTATACTGGATTTGTTAAAAAAGATCGCAGCACAAGTTTTGCTATAGAACATTAGCTGACAATGGATAGCAGATTAAGGAGTATATTGTTAGCAGGAATCATTTTTTTGGATTGAAAGACGACCCTGCAAATGTTCTTCTGCACAATAAAGTGTTTTTGTTATCATGCACCAAACTCTGAATAAGGATGTCATAAGAAAGGCGAATAACCTAACCTCAAGGTGGTGGTTTCAGTTGTGACTTGTAATCTGTTGTCAGCAAACTTCAGTTCTGGGTTGACTGATCCTTCTCCAATTCTGCTAGTGTTGTCATGCCCTGCTCCGATGATCGATGGTTATGGCAATGGGACAATACCCGTTTGCGTGCTGATGAAGATTTTGCAATTTCGGCTGCTCATATGATTCTGAGCAATGATGGATCTTGTGATGTTAATCTTTATCCTTTTCCCAAGGGGTTTTTTCTCTTCGTGGGATCTATTAATGGTACTAGTCGGAGATTTTGGAGTAGAGACTGACGAATCTGCAGTATGTGCTACCAGGAGCTACTCCAAAATCCAGATTACTGGTTATGCTATTCATTGAAGCTCATTTGGTTGCAGAGAAATAAGGTAAAATTTAATCAGATATGTAGTGCAGACATATTTCATATCTGTTGAGGATATAATCTTTAGAACCACATATGCAGCAGTTGAAGACTTGAGATTGTTTGTATGAAATCCTTCACATGATGAGTGCTTTCTCCCAATCCTTTCTTGTCAGAAGAATGGTGATGCATACTATTGCAGGATCTAATTTTCTTTTATGAGTAGCTGCTGAATCAAGTAATCCATGCGGAACTGATCAATTGGTTCATGTAGCCGACCCAAATCTCTTGGGAGTAAGATATTGCCATTTTTGTTGTTGTTGAATAGCTTTAGCTATATCACATTAGTTTTGTCAGAGTTATTTTGGCACTAGCAGTGTCTATGAGCGGGATACACCGGATATGATGATGATTTTGACACTAGCAGTATAGCCACCATACCTTTTGTTTTCTTAATATTTTGGTAAATTGTAGAGAAGTTGTACCAAAGCATTTTGGATGAGATATATTAGTTATTTCTTCTGCTGTTGTTGAAAATACAATTGGGTTGTTTTCGGCTTGAAACTTTGTGTAGTTCAGGCCTTGGTTCTCATTTTTCTGTTTCAATATGCAGACGGTTCGTATCAGAGCTCAATCGCTGCACTTGGATTTGTTTTATAGGTAAGCATTTCGGACTTGATATTTAATTCGATTTTCTATCTTTCGGGTTGTTCTTGACTTGTGTGTGTGTGTGCTCATGAAGAGTTTATATATGATTCTTCGTCTTCATACCATCCTTACTTATATAAATTCCCTTTTGTGGTATTATGCACAATATATATAATCTCTTATTTCACAATGATCATCATCTGATTAATCCTATTCAATACTTTGTGAAATCTAAAGACATTTGTTTAATGGACAAAGTGATGGCTTTATTGTGCTGCAGTTGATTAAGGCTCATACAGTGCAACATAATTCGCCAGCTGATTTATTTTTGAATTTTGACTCGTTCAGAATGGCCCATCATAGCCCACAACTCACAATACTTTGCTTTTTCGATTTATGATTTGAGAGAAGATTAGCGATTCAAATGACACTACTCAGGTGTTTATGTTGCGATGCTTAAGGTGTAATTTTAGTCCTTAAACCATGGTAAATAAAGTATTGTGGTGAAATTTGATATAAGGTGACAAAGGCTTGGAAAGGCAAAATTGGAATTACTCGGATACACGAACCAAAGCAAATCAACGTGAGAGACAATGTATAATAAGGATTACAACTCTATATCCAGGGTTGGCTCTAGATATTTTGTGGCCTTGGGCGAAATAACACATTGAGGCCTTTTTCCTTTGTAATTCATCTTCTATATGAACCCTTCTACAACCATTAGTTTTATTTTTTGACATCTGCCCATTCTTAGGGCCGACCCTATCTAAATCTACAAGAACTATATTAATTCCAATGTTAAATCTGGAAGCCTAGAAGGTAATATAGTTAGTTAATTTGATTTCATTGATATACTGCTTCTAGATTCATAATATTTGTATTAAATATGCTCTTCGCTATGCTGAAATTCACAGGTAATATAATAAGCAATGCAGATAATTCTGAAACCCAAATGTCAGTAATTCTCAGAATTTTTTTTTTAAGATAAATTCTCAAAATTTAATAATTACTTCCTCCGTCCCATATAGTTTAAAGCAAAAAGAAAAGTTGTTTTTTTTTAAAAAAGGTAGATAATGATAATAAATGAAGAGAGGATAATTATGTAGTTGAAATTGAAAGAGAGTTAGAAATAGTCTAAAAATAAAAATGATAGCAAATTAAGTGGAACAGATTAAAATTGAAAATGCTGCAAATTTAATGGACGGAGGGAGTATATGTAACCGAAACCTTTTCTTTATTGCATTGATAAGGTGTAAAAAAACAGTGTTTTAAACTGATTTAGGCTTTAGTTAGAGTGATATATGGTGATTAACTTACACTTCTTACTCTTTATTCTAGTAACTTACACTTCTTACTCTTCATTCTAGTGACTTACACTTCTTACTCTTCACTCCAATAACTTACACTTCTTACTCTTCACTCCACTAACTTACAGTTTTTACTCTCTGCTCCAACAACCCATTATCATAATATATATAAACACAATAATTTAGGCTATAACATTTTCTTCTCTGTGAGGAAACTTAAGAATTATCATCATACTCAGTATATTCCCTCATAGACTATGGTCAAGGTCTGAGAAGGAAAGAACGACAACAACTTATACCCATAAAGAAGGATGCGACTCTCTGCTCAAACAACCCATTATCATAATATATATAAACACTTTAGGCTATAACATTTTCTTCTCTGTGAGGAAACTTAAGAATCATCATCATACTCAGTATATTCCGCTCATAGACTATGGTCAAGGTCTGAAAAGGAAAGAACGACAACAATTTATACCCATAAAGAAAGGTGCGATTAAAAAGTCCCTCAACTCGAAAAAACTTTAAAATCACATTAAAAAAAAGGATCCAATAGCAATAGGGTAGAAATTAGAATAGAACATGAAAATGAAAAAAAAGTCAAGGGAAGGTAGAAATGTAGAAAAATAAGGTAGCGTATTATAAAGTGTTCAACTTGAAAAAGCGTCATTTCATAAGCGCCGAATAATCACAACACATTTTCTATTAAAAAAAAACAATAAAAAGAAACGAAACACCACAATCTCCCATTTCCGCATTTTCTCTCTCTCTCCTCCATTTTCTCTCTCTTCAAGTTTCAACAATGGAATATTTGCCCTTCGCCGGGATCCACGTTTCTCGATCATTTCAATCTTCCCTTCTTGCCGCCGTATCTCCTCCTCCCTCTCTTTAGCCGCCATTCTCGATCTTCCTTTTTTTTGTTTTACCGGGTGAATTTTTTGTTTTCTTTTTTACTTTTTGAGATTCTGGCTAACTTTTTGTTTTTTTTTTGGTTTGATTACGATTCTTACATTTGGTTTTTTACGATAAATTAACAATGCAGAGAATTTTATATGCATTCAGAAAGGATATTGTGAATTTGGGTTGTTGATTTGAGTCGATTTATTCGTTTTGGTAAGGGTGGAAAAAGGGGAGTAAAACCCTAAAAGATGTCGTCGAGAGGCGATCATCAAACAGTTCCTTTATCAGTGTTGTTGAGAAGGGAGCAAAATAGTGAGAGAATCGAAAATCCAGAACTTTCTTATGGTCAAGCTAATCAAAGCAAAAAAGGGGAGGATTTCACGTTTCTTAAGACTGAATGCCAGCGTATTGTTGGCGATGGTATTACCACTTTTTCGGTTTTCGGGGTAATTTTTCTTAATTTTTTTCTATGTTGGGTTATTTTTGCAATTTATGAATGGAAATCTGATTATCAACAAATTTCTTTGTATGGATTAATTGTTTTATTGATGGGGATGGAGATGAGGATGGGGATTTTTTTGTAGTACTTTAGAGAAATTTGATTTGTGTTGGTTGTGGGCCAGAAACTGTTGTTGAATGGGATTGATAGTAGTAATTTTTTTCACTGCAGCTGTTTGATGGACATAATGGAACTGCAGCTGCTATATATGCCAAAGAGCATCTTTTAAGTAATGTCTTAGGTGCAATACCCACGGATCTTAATCGAGATGATTGGGTAGCGGCTCTTCCCAGGGCTTTGGTGGCTGGATTCGTCAAAACTGATAAAGATTTTTTGGAGAAAGGTATTTTCTCTTTCAATAATGAGTTGTTGGTTTTCATCTTTTGAAAATCTTTCATTATAGGAGTATTCTATTTCAACTATGATATTGATATTGATTTTGGTATTTTTCTGACCAATTAGGTTTTTGGTTGTTAGGATAGAATAGTGATGCCTTAAAATTGACTTGCCTGACTGATATGACAGTCATGCTCTAATGAAGAATGACATCGTCATGATGCTTCATAAGAGATGATAAGTAACTCGTTGGATGTTTTGCACTCAGGACAAGCATCGGGAACTACTGTTACCTTTGCGATTATTGAAGGATGGTCTATAACCGTAGCATCAGTTGGGGACTCGCGTTGTATACTTGAATCTGCTGAGGGTGAGATATTTTGTTTATCAGCTGATCACAGGCTTGAGAGCAATGAGTCGGAGTAAGTCTTGGGCGTCGCTCATTTGATACTGCTAGTCACCTTAAATGTGGGCTGCTAATATATTTTCTTTTAAATTTTAAATCAGGAGGGAACGTGTTACCGCTTGTGGGGGTGAGGTTGGTCGGCTTAACACTGGTGGTGGAACTGAGGTATGTTCTATCTTGGAATGTATTTCTACCTTTATCTTCACTTTTCTTGTATCAGTACAACTTTTTGTAAACCTTTAGGAATTTGGCTGCTCTTATTAAGAAGGAAGTTTAGCGAGGTTGACTGATGACCTAATTATGCTTTAGTTATATTGTTGTGTACTGTGTTTTATATGGTGCATCTGTGAGGGTTTTCGTTGGATATAGCTACCTCACATATTTTTTCGTTTTTTGTTAGTTATTTGAGCATTCCATTTAAATTTTATGCAGATTGGTCCATTGAGATGCTGGCCTGGTGGCTTGTGTCTATCTCGATCCATTGGAGACAAGGATGTTGGCGAATTTATTGTTCCAGTTCCTTATGTGAAACAAGTGAGGGTATGTTAAGTAGTTAACTGTATGCTTGTCTATTGCTTTTTTCCATCATCCTTTCTTTGGTGTAAATAATTTATTAGCAATAATGCCAAAGCCTTAATCCCTAGAGATGAAGTCAAATATGAAAGCCAAATTATTTATTTATCTATTTTATCAGTTTAAGAATTTGTTTAATCATACAAGCTTGTTTAGATTATGCTTTCTTGAACTTTTTTTCTGATCTGTTGGAATTTTTGGGAGCATTTTACCTAACAGATGCTTTAGCTTCTAAGATTTTCTCATGTTTTCTTATATTTCATTTCATACATTAAAGAGTCAGCGAAGTTAGCTTTTACGATCATTGCAAGGATGATCGATTTTTGATGTTATAGAGGAAATGTGTAATAGCTTTGCTTGGAGAGGCAAGTTTCAGTGAGTTTAAGTTGCAGTGTCTTTAAAACGGCTCAAAGAAGGCAGTTAATTAATTTGAACTTCTTGGAGATGATTTCTTATGGCAGTAAATAGTCATTGCATTGTATGCGTAATTGAGCACTGTCCTTGTTATAATCTCTAATGTGTTAGATTAATTCCTAAGAAATCAAAAGACTATGTGAATTGAGAATACTGCTATTGTGTTTTGTAATATTGTTTCTATCTGTGCTTTTACTTCATGTGCTCATGTTGACAACTATAACTACCATATGTGACGTAGGAGTATCTATATTACCTAGCCTTCGGACTAATTCATGAAATATCAGCAAAATAAGGAGATTCTAAGGTTCAAAACTTTGAATGCTTTATCTGTCTATTGTATCCTTCTAGGTGATGTATGTTTGCTTCTTGTGGACGAAGTAAAAATGCATTATTTTATGACTAGAATGAAGCAATGACTTAAATATTTAAATCTTCGGAAAAATTTAGTACTATGAGATTAGTTCCTGATAATTTTAATATTGAAGCAAGCTATCTCAAGGTGATTGTTACTTTGTTTTATTACTTGTATTTGTTGTCTATCAAATTCTAATTGAATGGAAGATGTCAGTTTAAAAAGTTTCTGATCAGATCAGTGCGTAAATGTTTCAGCTGTCAACTGCCGGTGGTAGGCTTATTATTGCCAGTGATGGTGTGTGGGATATTTTAAGTTTTGAATCAGCGCTTGATTGTTCCCGCACAATGTCAGCAGAGGCAGCAGCTGCTCAAATAGTGAAGGTAGTCACAGTCCTTTGCTTCGATTCTTCTTGTATATAAACATCGTTTTGCTTTTAGGATATTTCAATTTGATTAATTCTATTTGCACTTTCTATGCGAAACAAACTACTTTTTATAAAGTTTGCTTAGTAGCAGTATCTAATAGAGGTATTCGGGTAATCAAAAGAATTGCTTCATGCAAAATGATTCTTTTTCTGGCTCGGAGGGTCTGGTGGTCCAATTGGTTGAACTGTGATTATTTCTAAAAGGGTTGGTCCTGTGCCTTTTGTTGCATTTGCAGGAAGCAGTACAGTTGAAGGGTCTCAGGGATGATACAACCTGCATTGTTGTTGATATTTATCAAGCTGAGAAGAATCTTCCTCCTATGCCTCCCCCGAAAAAAGCAGGAAAAGGGGTATTCAAGGCCATGTTCCGGAAAAAGTCAACCGAGTCAACTTCTCATGCTGAAAAAGAGTATATAGAACCAGATGTGGTTGAGGAAATGTTTGAAGATGGATCTGCGTGTCTTACGAGAAGGTTTTGCTCACTCTAACCATCTTTAGCTGTGACTTCTCATCAGGAGCCTGTAGTTTTATTACCAATATTATTACTGTCATTTTTCGTTTGCGACTCTGCAAATGATAATTTGTAGATTATAGCTTTGTTTTTATTTAAAGTTTTAATTGTAGATTTTTGACTTGTAGGCTTGACACCAAGTATCCACTTTGCAATATGTTCAAGTTGTTCATGTGTGCAATATGTCAAGTTGAGATAAAACCGGGAGATGGTATTTCAATACATTCTGGTTCATCCAATCGGAAAGCTCGGCCTTGGGATGGCCCTTTCTTGTGCCAAAGTTGCCAGGAAAAGAGAGAAGCAATGGAAGGGAGAAGACCGTCTGGAAGTATGTTTTGATATCTCCATTTACTTATTCAAAAAAATTTTAATCATACATAACCGCAGCTCCTTGATTCATCACATTCCTAACCTTACGCGCAGATAGATATCACAGCGACAGCGACTAGCTGACAATAATATCGGAAACCACTCAGCATCTTTCAGTTATTTCAATCCGATTCCAGTAATGAAAAAAAGTAAAACGGAGGTTTATCTGTTGGTTGAATATATCTCCTTCGACTCACAATCGAGTTGAAGCATTACCGTCTGCTTGGATACGTTCATTCCCCGTTTGTTGTTTCATGTCACAGTATATCATATTAGAAGTGGCTAACCTAATTTAGCATAGACTTCTGATCGGTGAGTATTTAAAGTATCTGTCGATTACGTGAGCCTCCCCTCCCTTCCCTCAGAAGTTCGTCGTTCTTCGATTGCTGCTAGGCCGAAGGAAGGGAGTCGGTATGTTTCTGCTTCCATGGGTCAAATGCAGCTGTATACATTCATACAAAGGATTCCCAGTGTATTATTGTGAAAAGGGCATTCTGTTGTAATATCTAATACAGATTTAAGGACATACACATATAATTCATTATAGATCAGAATTGTTGGGAGATTTACTCTACCCATATATTAAAATATATAGTAGCATTTTCTAAGCAAATTAATTTAATATTTTTTAATATTAAAATTTAGATCTCTTTAGTCCTAGTACATGTTTGCTCATCTGCAGCTGTTAACCATATTAATGGTGAATGTAATCTACTATTGTATTGTGTTATGTGAGGTGGCTGTCGGCTTGTACATGTGCAATCATTGTTTTTTCTTTTTATACTTGTTCTGGTTTTTATTTTTAATGGTTGGTATATATCTGTTTTTCACACTATTTAATAGTATTTAAATTATTATTAAAATATAAATTAAGACGAATTAAATAAGATTCTACTAAACTATGTTTTACATTATACATGGAGAAATATATATAAAATAAGATGAGTTGATAACAATGGAGTAGTTGCTAAAATTCAGAGGATATTTTTAATTATACTTCTTTCGTTTTTGAATACTTAAAATGTTTGACTTTTCACGTAGTTTAATGTATTAATTATATTCTTGGTATCTTCTAAATTAAAACAATAAAAAAAGAATCTACTTGAATGTGTTTTAACTTATAAATTAGGAACTAAATTACAAATTAAGAGTAATAAATATTTAGTGTAAAATTTTTAATATTGTAAATAATTTGGAAGGGAATAAATTATATATTTAATTAATGATGGATTGTGGAAGTTTTGTAGGCATTTGACAATAATAATATTGGGGAGTTGATTTTATAATTTGATATTTGATTTGTTAAATTGTAAGTTTGACATGGAAGCCAAACCAGCTCATGGATTATTAAGAAGAGTGTCAATTATACCCAACTAATCCGGAACATGTGGAACACTCATTGCCAGCTCTTCTTTATTTTACTTTTATGTCAACTTATGTCCAATTTTAGGGCGGGGCCATATTTTCCAAGTCTTTCCCTAAATCATAATTTTTTTTACAAGAGTTTTTTTCATTATAAGATAATTTTAAATTAATTTAAAAATCTAATTAAATTAATTAAAATCATCTATCTCAAGACATTTTTAAAAATTCCTCAAGTTTTTATATCAGCATATTTAGTTTTATTTTTACTCACATCTTTCTAGTTGGTCACTTTTATTAATTTCTTTTTTTCAAGTCAATGAACAAGAATTCAAGTATTTCCTATTTCATCTTCAAAGTTTAAACTTGATAAACAATAGTTTGTTTTGAGAAATAACTTTTTAAAGTGCGCTTGGATTTTTAGGCTATTGCATTTTTCATCATACTACTATTCCATTATAAATCAACCGTAATATTAAAGGTATGTAAATCAAACTAACCGACGGTCTAAATGGTTACTAATCCTTAAAAATACACAAATTTGGATTTTGATCGAGGCCGATCTAAACCCAAAAAAATTAGAGTGGAACCAGATGAAACTGGTTGATATGAAGTATTTTTTCCTTGAAGAGTTCCTTGGAATGTTCCTCAATAGTCGTTTGAATATTGTAAACCGAACATCTTTCCTTGAAGTGTTCCTCAATTTTACAACTTTAATCTTCGTTTGTTTTCACATTGGTTAAGAAAAAGGGAAAAAAAAAAGCCACACACTAAATGTAGATACTTGATATATCAGCATATTGCTCAACTGGAACAAAAGATAGAAATTAGCCAAGAATTAGCAGGATCTAAGCATCTAATGCAAATTTTAGCTAGACCATATACAAGAAGACTATCCATACTTATACTACTACTCTAACAACATTGCCAGGATCAATCTTCAAACTTGCAACATTTTCATTGACCAGCTTTTCCCTTTCATTTCAACAAAAACAAGCCTGCACTCAAAAGTGAAACAAACTATATATAAGCCATTCAGATAATATTTGCCGCTAAGAGTCAATAGAAAACAACTTCTTTGTTATTACTAACAAGGGTGAGGTTTCGTACATTCGACCGTTAAAACTCCATTTTAAGTGGAACCCACCTAGCATTGGGATGATATGATGTTACTCTTGTTTTCAAGAAAAATGTTTATAGAAAAGAAGAAAATTGTTTTCCATGGAGTAATGAATTTTGAGGAAAACAATGTTATGATAAATAGTTTTTACACCGAACCAAATACTCCTTACTCCTTAGTGAATTAACATCATGAACACAGCTAAATTAAATCCTGTATTGAATGCAAGTTATGAAAGAAACAAGCATCTACCTATTAGTATTTAGTAGTTCGGATTAGAAGGCAATTTGCACTTTCCGGTGCGCTGGTTAATCTAATTCGGCTTCTTTATCACTTCCCCTTATAATATAAACCTGCACATACAAAATAATAACCAAAGATATTTAAGTAACATTCTCAAACAGTGATGAATCTATATCGTTGCAAGGGGGCTTTTGGAATGACATACATATATTATACATGCAAATTTCTAGATACTAGAAGAATCTACACAAATGCAGTTTTGAGTGCAATTGTAGTAGGAGTCACCAAATAACATTGTCATTCCGTGAAAGCATCCAAAACTCGCCTAAATCGAAGCTTTTCTAGTTCTTCTATCTATGTTTGGATTGAGAGAATTGGAGGAAAAGGAAAGACGGATTTGATGGGACAAATTTCCTTTGTTTGAAGAGCTATTTTGGCGGGGAAAGTATTGATGGTATTTTGATTCTTAATATGTTGTCTCTTCCTTTCACTCCTTTCGCTCCATTTCCATTCCTTTCCTTCCTATTTTTTTGTCCCAACAAAGTGTTTGTGATGTGGGAGGTATAGTTTATCCCAATTCTATGGTTCAATTGAAAAAAAATACACTCCTTTGTTTTTGACTCTCAATTTGCCTTTGCTGAAACATCTACAACCTATGTTCTCCCGACTCATGTTGCTTCACGTGCCCGAGTCCGATTCTTGATGTCCGGACAATGGTATGGCACTTGGACACTTCATTTTAGGCGTAACATTGAATATTTAGACGTGTCCAACACATGGACACGTACCAATATTTGGCATCAATATCAGAGTCCAAGTAACATAGTCTGCGACTAAAACAATTCATAATTTTCACCCGATTTTCCATTGCTAAGAACTTTTACATATGGTTCAAACTTCAAACTCGACCAATACGATATGAGCAATAAAAGACTGGAATTGAAGGGATGTGTATAGTAAGTGACCTTTAAAACAGAACGACTAAGGAGTTGGAAGATAACACAATCGCCATCAACAAGCTCATGAAACTCGGCAAAGCCTTTCCAGCCTCCACTCATTCCACGCTTACGAGCCAAATATACAACTGGAAATTCCTCTCCTTGTTCATCCACCATTGTTACCATTCCATCTTCTTTTGGTAGACTTCTCCTGCAAAAATCACTCGGAAGACCCTGTAACATTCAACAAATTTAGGGTTTTCTTAACCATTGATCGTCATTCATCTAAATATCAAAAGTAGAAACAATTAAAGAATGAAATGTACCAGCCAAAATCCACCAGTAACATGAGAAGGAAGCATCGGTCTAATAAGAGTAGGAAACCCTTCTTCATCGAGCTTAGCACACAATTTCTCTGCTTTCTCAATTGTGTATTCTCTGACATCATCTGTTGCTATCACTCTATTCGCAAAATCCCTCGCTTTTGATACTCCATAGCTTCTATAATCACAATTACAATCTCATTCATTATATGAAATGTTTAGGGTTGAAATTCATAATTTTCAATTTTTTGAATAATCAAAAGAACTCACTTCCTGGGTGAGGAGAATCGAGGCACTGTAACCTAAAATTGAACACATATTTTTAAATAAAAATTCATGAGTGAAAAAAGGTGAAATTGTAAAAAAGAAAAAGGAAAAAGAAAAGAAAAAAACCTCAGCATAAACAGGGGCAGGATTGTTGGAGACTCGAGGTGATCGTCTCACTGCTACCATTTGCTTCTCCACTACTCGAGGCTTACCTACTTTCTTCATCTTTTCATTCACAAATTTACACCCCAAACATCATTAATTTCATTAATTCACAACACAAAAAGCGATTAAAAGAAGGAAAAACAGTTACCGGAGAAGATTTGGGGGAGAGATTATTTAAAGCTTGAGAAAGATGAAGAAGATTGAGTTCTTCCAAACGCTTCTGGTTCTCTTCAACCCTCTTTTCTCGACATTTTTCGTACGATGTTTTAGCCATCCCCATTTTAGTGGATTATCGTCAATTAGGGTTTTGCAGAAGCTTGATGATGAAGAGGGAGCGAGAAATACGGTGAGTGTTAAGATATTTAAATACTGAAGAAGGGAGTCGACCGTTAGAGTTCCACTGTTTAGTGTTCAGAGAAGCGGGCAAATCACTGGTGAGTGAACAAGGTAAAAATAAAACGGTAAAACTTTTCTTGGTATTGGGAATGCCTTCTTAAGATAATATTGAAAAGAAAAATTTACGAACTAGACCTTTTGCGAATTACAGTCTTAATTTTATATATATTGGATCACTTAATCGATAATTCCTTCCTACTACTAAAATGGTTGAAATTATATAGATATTGATATTTTGGCGATTGTAATTCGAAAAAAAGAAACACTAAGGCTATAATTTACAAGTAATTAAATTTTTAGACTGTAATGCATAAATAAGTCTATTGATAATAACATTATGCCTGTGTAAGAAATTGTTCCTTAGTCAAACGATTTATATTGTAATGATTTGTATTAGTTAAACTATTTACCTTATATTGAAAAAAAAAAAAAAAAAAAAACTATTTACCTTATAGAGCACATTTCACAATAATTTGTAACTTATAATATCCCTAAATTAATGTCTCTCAAATCCAATAGCCCAATTTCTCCCTCTTCCTTTCAAACAAAAAAAAAAAAAAATCATAATCCTACTCTAGTGTCTATTTAGAAATGAGTTTTATAAAAAGAAAAAATAAATCAAATAAAATTGTTGATATAAATAGTGTTTATATAATAATGCGACATTATCCATTATATATATCTTCGACATTCTTACCATTGAAGTAATTTTACATTAGCTATCTATATAATACACTAAAAGTTACTCTTTTTGTCCCTCTTGATTTGCATTTTCACATTCTTTTAATCTCATGTATAAATTTGTACTCTCTCTCCATCTTAAGTCTTAACCAATCATTCTTATCTTTCACTTTTTTTTGTCTTATTCTTCAATTTAATTTTTCTTTTCACTATATTTCAGCATCAAGTGAGACAAAGAGTGTGCATAAGAATGCCCAAATAGCCAGCTATCACACAACCTATTTGTTCGGCACGCAAATGAATCAAAGTTGGAGTCATCAATTATATAGGTTGCTCGATGGAGATGTATGATAAGGGTCGATAATAGGTGGGGGAGGAGCACAATGATAAATGCACGAGTATAAGGTCGAACGAGTATATATCATCCTGGCTAGGTTTCTTCTGCAAAGCTACCTTTAAAATTTATGGGATTTGTTAGGGGCCTTCAATAGTTCTATTTTTCTTAAATAGAACATCATTGATATATATATAGATGTCACATACACCGATATACTTATCCCTCGAAGGCTCATAAAGTTGGAGAGCTTGAACAACTATTTTACTTTGCACATGCTTTTAGGACTCCTTTTTATCGCTCTGGTGAGGCCGTGAGGAGTGTTCACCGGTCCAAACCCGGACCGGACCGGAAGACCGGAATCCCAAAAAATCTAGGACCGGAGACCGGACCGGTTCCATCCGGTCCGGTCCCGGTCTAACCCGGAATTTTTCCGGTCCGGTCCAGGTTTGGACCGGTTAGACCGGAAATATTTTTTGAGACAAAAAATAAATTAAAAAATAGAATATTTTAAAATAATGTAGTAAATTAATTATTATTAAATTAACATATTTAAATTAAAAAATTATTTTGTGTTGAAAAATAAATATTTTAAGTCCTTTAAAATAAATATATACATAATAAATGTAAATATTACTCCTCTTCAAATGATTTTTATGCCATTCGGTCTCATCCGGTCCAACCCGGAATTTTCCCGGTCTAGACCGGACCGGACCGGACCGGAAACCCGGAATTGGAAAATAGTATGACCCGGAGACCGGACCGGATGCACCCGGTCCGGTCCGGTTCCGGTCCGGACCGCCGGTCCGGTCTTATTTTGCACACCCCTACGTGAGAGTACTAGGACCTTGAGACGTGCAAATTAAAATTGACTATACACTCGATTCAATTTCAAATTCAGCTCAACAATAATGTAATAGCTTTTACAAACAGAAGACTGAAATGTGACCCTACTTGAAAATTATCAACCCGAACCCAAAAACACACCTGAGATTGGATACAACTCGAACTGCTTTTTCAACTCGATTATTTCTTCTTGATTATATATGAAATTGAATGCAAGTTTAACTGTAAAATGAAGAAAAAAAATACAACAGATCTAGTGTACGGTTAATGAACATCAGAATATATATTGGATGGTCATCGGTTCAGGGGATTTGCAAGTGGTGTTCTCGGATCTTGTTTCATGTACAGAGAACAGAGTCGAGCGTAAGCCATTGCAACACCCTCATTCTAAATCACTAGCATGGTAATCACAGTGCAGTCTAAACGAGCCAAGAATCTTTTTAACTGATTAATCTGACATCAGTGTGGAAAAATATGGAGTAATTTTGTCGATTAATATTTTATATAGCCCGAATTCTTCAACCAAGGAAGCACTTCTTCTAAGCCTTCCTTTAAGCTTCTTGGGTTGTAATTTAGCTCTTTCTTTGCTTTCTCACATGAATAAGCCCATTGATGTTGTAAGCAATATACAGTCTGTTCCAGAATTTAAGGAAATGCACATTCAAGCTCTGAAATAAACTACGAAACAAGATCATATATAAAACCTTTAAAACTTCCTATCATGTGCAGAGATGTGCATAGACCTGGGAAAATTTGATCCGACCCGAAAATGGACCCGAGACCCGACCCGCTAAAACCCGAACCCGACCAATCCGAAAGCGACTTAACCCGAAACATGACCGACCCGATAATTACCCGACCGAAAATGACCCGACCGACAACCGACCCGACCGACCCGTTTTGACAGGTCTAATGTCAATTTTTAGAGTAATCTCAATGTTAGCATTCATTTCAAATTAAATTTTTGTTGTCAACTTATCTAAACATATTGACTATATCATTTGAACCTTAAAACTCATTAATAGATCGTGAAAATTACGCAACTAACATCTTTTTATCCATCGTAATTATTTTTCTTTAAAAAAAGGACGTTATAATCATCTTAATTGAATACATATATCTTGTTAAATCAGTCAAATGAGTTTTTTGTTCTTCTACATTTCAGTAAGCAAATCGATATAATTTATAAGAACGTTTTGCACATTTGAATGAGCTTTTTAGAAAAGAAATGTCGCTAGCTTAGATTATAAAACGTGTATCTTATAAATCGAAATAAGTACTTATAAGTTATTTGTATATCTTTTTCCACCTGAAATTGTGAAAATATTTTTTATGAGAAAATGAGAAGATATTTAACGTCATTTTTATCTAACGTTACAACTTTAATAAACGCAATAACTTTTATAAAGCACGTATATTACAAGTCTTTCAAAATAAATATTAATTTCCTTATTTTCTTTACACTTAAATGAACCTGATATACTAACTAGTTTTAGAAAATCGCACATCTGGTTTCTCTAATGTGACACGTATCTTACAAATCCAACTATACATAGAGATTTAAAGTTTAGACAACGAGCATCGCAATGACTGATTTCTTATAACTTGAATTCAATCACATATAAGGCTTTGATACCGTGTTAATTGATATGTGGATTAATGTCATAGGGATGAGAAATAGTTTTTTTATTAAAGAAGTTTCATAAATAATAAAATATGGAAAAAGTATTTTTTTTTTAAAATTTCATAAGTCATAACCCGTTGGGTCAAACCGACCGACCCGGAACCGAGAGTGACCCGATCCGAAAATGACCCGACCCGAGTATGACCCGACCCGAAAATGACCCGACCCGTAACCCGACCGACCGACCGTTTTCCCAGGTCTAGATGTGCATATCTAATTGAACTATCAAAATATGGCACATTAAGTTTAGTTTAGATTTATTTGGTTTCCCTAGGTCATGACTCATGCAGTTCAATTTAAACAAACAGAAGAGAAGTTAAGCAATTAATTGGACTAACAACATACCGGAGGACTGAGCAATGGCAACTTTCCTGTAATCCTCGAGAAAAGAACTGAAATCCATCCATAAGCTGCTATCACCCACATGGGAAGAGTAAAATGGGGCTTACTTGTGTTCGTAAGGATAGCTGCAGCATCAAATACATGCTTGAATGATGCATTCTCTCCAGTAAGTAAATATCGTTCACCTGGATGACCTTTTTCTAAAGCCGCTATGTGTCCATCCACCACATCATCAACATAGCTAAAAGAAAATTTGTCATTTCCAGGTCCAATATAACCAGGTAGCCGCCAATTAAAGCGCTCAATTAGCTGTGAGGAAGAGATAAAGAAGTTAACCAATATCCCAAAGGTACCTACATATAGGCTAGAACCACGGCTGCAACTGAACCAAACATTCACAAACTACTCTTGAATAAGCTTGATCAAAGCTCAATGAATACTCGTTCATAAAGAAATTGAACAAGTTCAACCAAAAATTTGATTCTTATTTGATGAGTGAGCTAAACTCAAAAACAGTTATGTTCGGCACATCAGCGTTTGTAAACATTTAATTTATTACTTGTAAGTGTACTCAATAATAATAACTTGTTTATGATTCCAAAAATTGCTCTGGCATTTTTTATAGAATAGAAGTATTGAAAATTACCCCCAAAACAATTTATCTATCTTTTTTCTCTGATGAAAAAATTACATGAAGGCAAACTTAACGTTTATTTGGATGTCAATCCGCACATGTTATCTCACCCCAAATATGCCTTTTTTTTTCTTACCAAGCTCGTTTGGTTAGGCTTGTTTACATAGACTCGTTCATATGGGCTCATTTATTGTACTCATTCAAGCTCGGCTTGCAAACGAGCAAGCTTGAGTCGAGATAGAACAGCCCAAGAGTTTAATAAACGACGCTCAAACAAGAAGTTGAAAAGCTTGGTCGAGGTAGGATCATGTTTGAACACTGAAAAAGTTAACACGAACAACCCACACTCAACCCGGCACGCTCATTTGTGGCCATACTGAAAACCTATCTACAATGTATCAATACTCATCCAACCATATTCTGGAAATTTATACATTTGAAAGTTCTACATCTCAATCGCAACCCCCAGCCACACCACCACCGCTTCACCCTGTGCACATAGTGATGACAAAGGTTGAACGAGAGCTAGTCATGTATTCGAAAACAATGCAAACAATGAGTGATAATTTATTTCTAGAACAAGTAAACAACAGAACGTAGGAGCTAAAAGTCACAACTCACAAGACCCAAATTCCCAGAGATGAACAATGATACAGAAACTAAGACAAGAACAAATAGTGATGAAAAAATAATACTCCAAAAAAATGTAACCAATCAAAAATAGTGTACTCTCTTGGACTGCGACTTACCAATTTAGCAAAAACATTTCCAGCAGTGAGTTTGCCAGGACCATAAATAACTCCAGGATAAACCGGTACAATAGGAACTCCTTCTGATGCCGCTTGTAAAGCTATCTTATCAGCTGCAACCTTTGATCTCTCATATTCAGTACAAAAGAATCTCTCATGATGTACCTTTCATTTATCAGTATTCAAATTGTCAAAAACTTAACGAATATCAAAAAATTCAAAAACAATTTGAAATCGGAAATGAAACACCAGCGTACAGACAACTAAATAAATTTAAAAGTTCAATTCCACAAAGAATCAGATGGATTCTTTAAACAATGAGTCAATGAAATTCGAAAATCGAATAAACAATTCATTTGAAACTGACCTGATTTTCATCGGCAACGATTCCACCATCAGTAGGACCAAGAGCGAAAAAGGAGGAAGTATAGATGATCTTTTGAACGGAATCGGTTTCTCTATAAGCTTGAATTACGTTTTTCAATCCTTCAACATTAACCTAGAAAAAAGTTCCAAATTCAACAAACAAACAATTGACAAATAAAGAATAAAGAACAAAAAAGACCAAAAATGATTCAAAGTCAGAGTTAGGTTAAATTACAGTGAAGAAACGAGAAGGATCGGGAAGCCAAGGCTCAACAAGCGCAGCAGAGTGGATGATGAAATGACAACCAGAAAGTGCAGAGAGAAGAGAAGAAAGGTCAGTAATATCGCCAAAAGCGAGTTGGAGGTTCGAGTTTTGAGAAGTAGGTAAAGAAGAGAGGTCACAGGAATGGCGGACGAAAGCACGAACAGAGTAGCCATGGTTGAGTAAGGAATGACAAAGCCTACCACCTAAGTAACCAGATGCTCCAGTCACTAAAACGGTTTTCTTCTCCATTTTCGTCGCTTCGTCGTTCTTCCTGTTGAAAATCAATCAGTCAACGGACGAAGTACAACGCTCATTCATTGCTCTATTTTTGTCCTTCATACTCATTTGGCACCAATTTTAATCTCATTTATATACTTCCTCCGTTTTTTTACTTGCACCATTTCCATTTTGTACCCTATTCATAATTTGATAGTGTTTTACTTAGTGTGGCTAGTAAACGAGAAAAAAATATAGTCATGTGAGATCTTATTTTATTCATCCCGTCGGGTACTTTCATAATATCAAATTTTTATAATTTATAGTTGAGTATAATTCTAGATATAAGTAATCCGACAAACGCAAAGGACTGCGTAAAAAGGTGTTTGGGTGCAAGTAAAAAAAACGGAGGAAGTATTTTTTTTGAGATGAATCTCATTTATATATTTTTTTTGAAGATAATCTCATTTATACTTTATTATCTATTTTTAATTTTTATTTTCCCTCTATATTTATTACTCATATTTACTTTTAATTTTTTTTTTTACATTTTAATGCAATTCTATTAGAGCAGAGGAGTATTGAACAATAACCCACTAAGCGACATTTCCTTTATTTTTATTTTTATCAAGATTCATAATTTTATGCTAACTTATTTTTTTATCTGATTTAATTTTTTTTTCTTACTTTTTTATCAACAATTCTTCCTATTGCAACGTAAAAAGCAGAGGAAACTTTTGATAGTTGTTAACTTGATTTTTAGGCTTAGGAACAAGATGTCTTGATTTTTGCCGCATCAACAGAAACATTTCAAATACCATTGTCATCGATTTTTTAATTGACTATAAACTTTTTGATTGGTCACACACCTTAAAAAAATGCTTAGTAAATAATTTTTAAGGCAACAGTATAAAGCAATAAGACGTAATTTTTTCATTAATTTTTGACTTGTTATCCACTTTTCTCTAATAAACAGCAAACCAATAGTTTTTACCAAATACCTCCATAACATTTGGCTTCGACAGTCAGCTTAAACAACTACTGGTTTATTAGCCAATACTTCCAATTGGTTTGCCAACAACTTCGGCCGATAGTTATTTGCCAAATAGGCCTTTAAAATTACATAAACATGGATTGGCAATCCAATTATCCAAAAATATATGACTAGTATTCATAAACTATAATATAAGTAGTAATGTTAATTGATGTTTTTTTTACACAAGTAGAAGTATTACTAAAGGTCGTGCACATCTCAAACCACTATACATTCTTAAAGGGGTAATATAAACACCAAACTAAAGGGCTACCTGAGGCTTCAATCACAGAAAAGGATCCTTCTGAATACCTCGCCCCACGCTTCCGGTGTCACTCTAGCGGAGCAACGCAGTCGAGCATTTGTCGTTTGTTAGAGGAGTTTGATCTCACCAAATACCGAAACATTTTTCATCACCATCGAAATGTCAAAATGGAAATCATAACCTCGAACGTTTTATGCATTTTATTGGATTAAAGTGCATCGAGTGCCTCCTTGTTGAAGGAAATGGAGAATGACGCAAAGAGCTAAGCGTTCCTGCATCCCATTCTTCTATGTTCTTCGGGACGCATACATCAAAGAGAATTTGACCAAGCACTCCGTTAGCGTTGATCCTCGGTGGGCTAGGCAGGCGGACAAGGCCAGGTTTCTCGTCTTGGACTGACCCCACAGCTCTACCTCCATGATATTCTACTGAACTTTTTGGCACGCTCACATGGCCTTCCAGCTCACCTGAGAATCTCTTAAAAATGTCAGTTGAGCCGTCCACAGCTTTTCTTAGATCACCCAGTGGTTCAGAAATCTCATCACGGGCACACTCAAAACCAATTCTCCGTACTTTAAGCCGCTGTATATTTTGTTGATGAATGGCTGATGCCTTTCCGAGTAGCTCAGAAACTGCACTCTTGTAATCAAGTGGATAATGTCGGTAGTGACCTGCAATCAAAAATATTTATTATTAGCCAAAAATGAACCACAACGTTTAGAGGTGTTCATTCAGGTTGATATCGGGTTACGTGTTTCGGGTTGATTTAAATCAGGTTTTGTGTCCATATTGTTTTTTACATATTTTTAAATCATTTTTGAAGTCGGGTCGGGTTCGGTTACAATCGGATAATTTTCGGGTCATCGGACCTGTTTTGAACACTTCTACAACATTCCATCAAGACGGCCAATGGTTAAAAATTTACAGTTTGGTCTCAATTTAGAAACAGACCTACATGGGGTGAGCTGGTCCATTTCACAAGTCTGACATCACCACCAAGCTCCTGCAACCGGTGAGCAAAATTGCAAATAGTTCCACAAGGAGCAAGATCATCATCCTCCGAGCACATGATGAGATATGGAGCTCCCAAAGTCTGCATTTAAACTAAGTATCATACAAAGACCAAACACGCAAGAAATCCAAATTGTACAAAACTGATGATACATACAACTGACGAGTATAGAGTCTGCCAGTACTCAGCTCGTTGTGATTCAAACCTACTAAGGAAAAGGCCATCCAAACCAGATGCAATGCTGTTTGCTATCCATGACACAAATCTCGGTGGGTTTGATACTTTAAGAACTGACGGATGAAGAACAAAACGAATACCCAAGTCACTGGTAAAATCCACAGGACTGGAATCATAAATGTGGCCGGCAACACAATCTCTGACTACTTGATAGTTAAGATTTTTACGCGTCTCACATTTTCCCTCGATTATCTGCAAAACATTGTTTAAAGTTCATTAACTTAATCCACCTGATAACCAACAAAATTCTAAATCCACCAGCTAACAAGACTAAAGAGAAGACAAGCGCTACCACAAAACAACTACATGGAATGAAAACAAAAAAGAGAGGGATTATTGCTAACGAATATACATATTCGGCGTTATTTTGTTACTAATTTACAACTAAGAAATCTATCCTAATGATCATCTACATAATTTTTATCTTTTTTATTTATTCTATTGTCATATGTTCTTGCAAGGATGCAAATCCAATGTTTCATGTCATTCTTCACTTTTATTATGCAGATCATCTTTGGCCTACCTCTTCTAAATTCGTCCAAGTTCCTGATTTCCATTTTCCTAATGCATCTTTTAATCTTCTTTGCACATTACCAAACATCATAAACAATTTTCTCTAATTGTCTTAATCAGTATCATAGGAAACTTTCTTATGTTGACATTTCGAATTCTATTCTTTAGGATATGTCCGCTCATACATTTTAACATAAGCATCTACATTATCCCTATCTTTTTGCATAGTATTCCGATTGCAAATTTTTATCTGTGCCAATCTCACTTAATCACAAGCTTAATAGCTTGATTCGTCCTTGTAAAAAATTGAGCCAATTCTTAAAAACACACACCTATGAAGAGTTCCATAACTTTAACTTTCAAACACCCCAGTTATTTTTGTAACGATATTCCATATATTCTATTTTGCTAGCTTGTTTCTCTTTTCTCTACGCCATTTCATCCCACCATTTAGTGGATGATGCAATAGTAATCAAGCGCAAGAAAAACTTTCATAAAATCAAGCATACATTATTAACCATATAAGAAAGAGCTATTAGGGTAGGATAAAGTGTATCTACGATACTGACGATCTCTCACATTAAATTTAGTTTGGTTCATGTAGTTGAACCCATATAAGCATTAATGATTTGGCATTGTTGTTGTGGACACTAAAGTAAAATGTTTCATAAAGCGAAGATATAGAAGAAACGGGGTAACTTGTAAGATACTTGACTTAGCTCAATTACTCTCAAATAGGCTTGACGCAAGACAGTCAAACAAGTTTGAAACCTCATTAATACACTCATAACTTCTAGTTTCTTATATTTACCCACCAAGAAAATTTTTATAGCCAAAACAATCTTTTGTTCTTATTAAAAATGTTTTTGTAAAGATCTTGTTCCCACTTCAATTAAATTTGGCATAATATTAAGCTCAAAACCCTACGTTTTCTAAAATACCACTTCTTTTGGGATTAGCTCTTTCCAAGCTATTTTCTTCAATCTCTCCCTATGCCATGCCCATGTCATTGTTTAAGATCTTGTAGTCTTTACTTTCTTTCCTAATGCTAGTTTGCCGCTTACCAATGGAAAGCATCATGATGGGAAGAGAAGTTCAACCTAATTCGAGTGTCTTTAGCAAACCACCATTTTTGCTGTTTCATCAGTTTTGATTTCATCGCAGACAGGCTCATAGCAAGAAAAACAGAACAGCTTTTGCAATAGTGGTAAAGAACAATAATAAAAAACGTATACTGCGTTACAAATGAAGGGTATATTTGTCTGTCTTCTCCCTTGGTATTTTTATAAAGAATGAAGACGAGTGATGAAAAAGCTCATCTTGTGAAAATATCATGGGTATTTTTCTCAAGTTGTATCTCTTTAAAATGTATTTCCAACTTGGAATTGAAAATTTGATTGTTTTGCTTAACATTAATTGTTGCGAAAGCTTTGATCTCATGCACAGTCGATCTAAGCTTACCCAAGCTTGCACTTATATAGATTTATTATCACCCCGACTTACCACATATGAGAAAAAGTAGTATAAAATGAATACCTGTAAAACTTTATACATGCAAGCCTTAGGACCGCCAGAAAAGGAAGCAAATACAATCGGGCATGGACTTATTTTCAATTCCTTCAAAACAACACAAGAATCAAGTTAGTATTTTTGGAAACATCAAGCTTTAAATCGAATAAATTTTCATAAAATGGGTTTAAACAGCAGCTTTGTCAAATACAAAAAGTTAAATGCTATAGGCTATATATCAATTCAAAGATGATTAAATTTAGCAACCGCTTCCTTGTCAAGAAGCAGAGAAGTGAGAGAACTAGATCGAAAACTATTTTACAGGACACCACCCTCTATGCTAAACAGAAACAGCAATGTCAAGCCTTAATCTCAAATTATTTGAGGTGTGTGTGTGTGCGCGCTATGGTACTGACCTCAATAAGCTCATCCAGAATGTCCAGAGCCAACAACGTTGCCTTCTCCGGAAAGAATCTGCAGAACACCAAGGAAATCACGCAAAGCCACAACATGTATGAAAAAAGCAATAAGAAAAATGCAGAAAGTTTGTGGACAGGAAGTCTCATTTAATTTGTTATCTAGATACAAGCCTAAAAGTTAAAACAATGCAAAATTTGCAGAAATATTTATTTCTTGGGATCTCTTAGGACAAATCACAGAAACAATTTGCAGAAATATTTATTTCTTAAATAAGTTAATTCATCATTGGTTGACAAAAAACTCTTTACTCTCTTGGTCCTATACTATCCGCTATAAGGAAAAAGTGAAACAATGTTATAAAGATGCAGATTCTTAAACCACCTTTTTTGATCATACACTTTCCTAGTCAAAATTCAATCATGAAAGAGATAGAGATTAATCCACTAATATATTCATGAACTTGGGTGAAAGAGTAAATGAGGGAAATGAAGAAGAAGCTAAAAATTTTTCTTTAAACATTATGGCAAAGAATAATACAAAACTTTGGACAGATGTCTCTAGCTCACCACATGTATGGATCAACACTAAAGTACAACAAACATAATTTTTATCAAATAGATCTCAAAAGATGCAAAAATGTGAATTAATCAAAATCTGCCTCCATCTTCAAGAAAGTTCTTCCAAAAATAGGAAAACTAGTGAGCGTCTATTGCAAATTGCTAATACTAATAGAAAACCCCCAAAAAAGACCCAAATATGAGAATATGAGATCAAAGATAACTAATGAAGATCAGTAAAAGAGGTTAAATATACCAAATGAGGACTGTAATCTAAATATCTAATGCTTATCACACAACTTTATTCAAACTAAAATTACACCCATTGAAATATAGTATTAGATGAGTATATATCAACCAAATGAAAATCCTAGTTCTTGATCTTTCAAAAATTGGATTCATGCTCAAAGACTGCACAACCATGTGGATAAGTTCACACTAACTCGTCAACTTGGGATGATCCAATTTGGGATTTTCCTAGGGAGGTAATAGAACAATATTGAAATATCATAACATGGATCTACTGATTCAAACGCTGGACCTATGGGTAGAGATAGAGGAATAGGAAAACCCGAGGATTTTACATAGTACTTTCGATCCAAAAAGAATATAAACCGGCTTTCTCTCTTACCTTTTCACTCAGCAAGGAAGTGGATCGGCTTATAGTTAACTGTTCCAGGAATTGCATCAAAGCCAGAAAAATAGACATTCAGTCTCAGAAGTTACTTTTTGTCAGAAAGTACCTAGAACATTTTTCTTTTCGTCAAAAAGTACCTAGAAAATCTATTTTCATCATCAAAAGACACCTAATAACGTTTTTCATCCATTTTCACCGTCAGTACTATCATGTGGAAATAACATGTTCTTTAAGTAACTCATTCAATTAATTTTGGTACCCTAATTTCAATCAACTTGAATAAAAGCCCTAATACTTTCATCCCCAAACTAATGTCCTCATTCCCATTTCGAATTTGGGGAAACTAGAAACCTTAAATTGCAAATTCTCTCTCAATTCTCATATTTCCTTCAATAATCTCTCTCCTTTCAGTAATCTAATATCATGGCGTCAAAATCTACACTTAAAAGCACAAGAGATTTCTGTCTTTGTGGATATCCTGGCGCTAAGAGAGTTCCAGAATAAAGGACCAACAACACCATCACAAAGGGGTTGTTTCAACCAGCTAACGTACCAAACACTAGCCGAACTACCCAACCATCTTTTTGCTCTAAAATCAGCTTGAATTGCCCAATAAGCTACTCTACCAAAACACCCAAAAAGACAATTTTGATGATAATTGAAGACTTCAAACATTGAATTAAACAATTAACAGCCATAAGAAATGGGTAAGTAAATGTTTGAGCTCCCAAAATGAACAATCATTAGAATAAGAATCATCAAAATAACCAGAGATAGAATAGAAATTCAATTCAAACAAAAAAGAGCTTACGAATTGAGGAATTGAGAGTGGCAAACAAGAGAATTCCAACCCAAAGAAGCATAGAGATCGATGTAATGCTTTAAATGTCTCTCTTCACTGGACATCCAAGCGAATAAAACCACAATTCCGTCTCTTCTTCTTCTACCAATTTCTCTCCTCCCCCAATAAAATCTTCCACCAAAACCCCACATATTTATCTAATTAATGCAAATTACCTACTAATTATTCCTGCAAATTTGTTCAAAATAGCTCTAATGGAAGTCGGAGTTCATGAAAATTACTCCTTTAAGGTTTGAAGGGGAGAAGAGTGGAATTGGTAGCTTTCTTTCTCTCCCACGCAGACATGATTTTCTCCAATTGAAGACTTTTCTGGTATGCAGAGTTCTTTCTTTGGTTTTTGGTACTCCACATCGGGATTTGAGATCTTTCATCTTTTATTTGTCACATTTTGCTTATTTTATTAATTTTCCTTCTAATTTCATCAATATATTTTTTTTTATCTTTTATACTACCTCCGTTCCATTTTAGTTGCACCATTGGTTTTAGCACGTTTCTTAAGGGTTGTCAAATCAGTATGGTTAAAGTAGGAATGGTGTATGATTGATGGTGATATGTGAGGTAGGAATAATAAAAAATTATTATAAATAGATAGTGGTTGTGACTTATGAGTATATTAAATAATTAATGGGATGATGTATGATTGATGGTGATAGTGGAGTAGGAATAATGTGAGGATAAAATAAGTAGTTTATTTTGCCAAAAATAGTAATGTTGCAAGTAATATGAAACTTCTAAAATTGGTAAGTGTTGCAAGTAAAATGGAACAGAGGTAGTATACAACTAAATCAATTTGTAAGTTACAAGTTACATTTCTCGAACCGAGAGACTTTTGACCGTACTCTTCTTTATTTTTATGAGTTGTCGTCTTTCTTTCCTCCCCGCACTCTGATTATAGTTTTCTATTAACGGAATACACTAGGTATAATGATGATAGTTGAATCTAAATAATTTACTCTCTCTACATTTATTATTAAATATTTATATTTTTAATAATAATATCAGGTTTTTCTTTTGACTATTACTCACTTTGTCCCTCTCAAAATGCACTTAATACTTTTTTTGGTTAAATTTATTTAGTAGAAATAAAGATTAAGTTAGAAATTAAGACAAAAAATAAGTGAATAATATAAATAAATAATTAAAATGAATATAAACATTGACATTATCAACATTTCTATGTATGTTGTTATAAGGTTAAAACAAACGTAATAACAGTAACAATACTAATTATTTTCTTTGAGTTGAATAATAATAATAATAATAATAACAATAATAATAATAATAATAATAATAATAATAATAATAATAATAATTATTATTATTATTATTATTATTATTCATTTTCATTAGTAGAATTACCCATTATATAATATACAAAGATTATGACATTATTGTAATCATTTGATATTTGTTATTATTAGTCACCAAATAAATAGTTAATCTTTTAAAGAGACCGCCTCTCACAAATTCTCTCTCACAAGAATTTGTGTATTGTTATTATTACTTGGCAAATGTGTAACTAATCTTGATATTAATAATATTTTTCCTAAATTCCTTCTCTTTTAATGTTATTATTAGACCATTTATTCTAAAATTTCCTCTTTTCAACACTACAGCACACCATTTTCCGTCATACATCTTAACATTATTCATTTTCTACTCGGACATATCTTCTAATTAAACTATCTTACTCATTTGCCGATCATCTCCTAACAAAAAAAATGAGATTCAGATCCGACCCAGACTCAATAAGTAAAAAAAAACGAGACCCATACCCTTAAAAAGAGGCGGGTTTTAGGCACGTCCAATAATCCCTACTCCAAACCTCTGAAAGAAGGGAACAAACTGATCAAACAGGCAAAGCAATACAACCAAAACGGCAAAACAAATACCCAAATACAGGCACGACGTCTCACGTTTCGACCCAAAATGACTAAAGCGTTAAACCTTAATTGAACTTACATACCAATTACAAAAGGGGAGCCAGCAGATCCCTACAACAGCAGCATACTAATGAAAAATCGTCAGTAGCTCGAGTATAAGTTGAGCTCTCTAAACAAAAACGGAAGCAATACAGCAGCAGTAATAGCTCCTCGTATGTCGTTTCAGATTGATTTCCACTTCTAAGTTTCAGAGTAGAAGCTATTGTTACAACAAGCAATATACATATCTAAGGCAGGAAGAACTTATTGACTGATTTCGGTCAAAAGTTTCTCAATAGCTTCATTTGTGAGGGGGATATACAAGCAATCCTGGCCATCAGAATGTTTTCGTGTCTTGACTAACTCGTGATCTTTAAATTCCGTTAGATGGGAATTTAGAGTCACCTGACTACTCACAAGGAAGCGCTCTCGACAAATTGTGTATAAATTGTTGACTACCATCCCTGAAAGAAGAATTTTCATGTTTCAGAGAAGGAAAATATATGCTTATGAACTGGATAAAGTGAGAGAAAAATAGAGGATACTTGCCTTCTTCATCAGGATGAGCCATTTGATACTCAGCAAGAACTTTGAAGACACTCTGGGCATTTGGAGTCAAACTTTGTAGAACTATAGCAGCTGTTTTTGCGGTTTGACCACCACCGCTGTGTGCAAGAATCAAAGGATGGAACATTGTTTCGGCCTTGTAAGGTGCAAATGTTGGGACGTGGTGGTAGCACCAGTTAAATTGTGTGTGGACCATCTTTTTATCCCATACTGTCACAATTAGAAAACAAAAAGATGCAAGTCTTTGCTCATCCCAAGTAATAATGATCACAAAATTAGTACATCAAGGAACAAAATGCACTAATTACTATGCAATCCCTATCTAAGTTAGCATGATAATAATAAGGCAGAAAGTTGCATCCATTTATACAAAATTTATGGTTCATAAAGGTTTTGCAGCAACTCCTGCATTGAAAAGTGTAGCAAGCAATTTCCTCAATCCAACAGACGGCACAGAAAACAGCACATGAGAAAGTTATAAGAGCAAATATGAATACTTGACATGTTTTTCCAACAACGGTGGAGCAAAAGGTCATAAACTTGAAAAGGCAAAAGCCTTAAAATAGCAAAGAAAAATGTAAAATTTTGGGGAGTAAGAAAACTGCTTCTCATCTCCCAATCTATTAGCAATGGTGTGATTGTGCATTCAACAGGTAACCTTGTGATACAAGCAAAGACCAAAGTTTCTACAACCAGGAGGGAAAAAGAACAACTTTCAAAAAATAACAAAAATAATTAAAGCAGATGTAACCAAAAATAACAAACAATCAATACTGTTGATAGTTTAAATAAATATTGCTGAATTCTCAGGACTCAGAGAAGAAAGGATAGAACCTTACATAAAGATGTGTTCACATGATCAACTGAAGCCACAATTCTAATATGAGAACAAGAAGCCATTTGAGCCAGAAATTGTTGGGTCTCTGGATCCCGTAAACCAGGTCCATCAATATTATGAATTAGAACACACACAAAAGAATCATGTTCCTCTGATGGTGATCCATCCAGAAAAGCAAACATGTCTTCTGTGGATTTAGAATTGAATGGTTGGTTGACCTTAGACATGCTTCCAGTTGTTTTCCTTTTGATTTTGATTTGATCCCAGAAAAGTTCAGCCACAGCAATAAGAACCTGTACAGATCCATTGCAAACAGCTCATGCTCACATCTGTAAGGCCATGAAGGGGTCCAAAATGCACATACATATATTATTGTCAAGGGAACATTTAAAAGAACACCAAAAATGGAAGAAACTTTTCGTTAAGAGGAACTTTATGATGGACCTAAGTATTTTACCTGTTTAATATTTACTGATTGAAGATAACCATTGACAACAAGCACCGAGTACTCTTTCAAAGCTGTTGAAGCAAAATCTTCAAGTAACATTTTCTTTGATCCAAATCCATACATCAGAAGGCCAAACCCGCACCTGGAATGGTAACGTGAAATCTAAAGCTATCATGAAGAAAATGCTAACAGTATCACACACAAACACACACACACACACACACACACACACACACACACACACACACACACACACACACACACACAAAAAAAAAAAAAAAGCCTAAGATTATGTCCTTATAGTTAAGTAAGACCAGTAGAAAGAATGTAAAGCTAAAACCTAGTCTTGCTAGATTGCTCTTTGGCACAAAGGGACGCTCCCAGTATCCCGCATAAGGCAGGGTCCAGGTGGGGGGTTTTTCCTTTTCCTGAAAGATGCAGACAAATCATACCCGTTCCCCCAAGGAGGGAGTAAAGAGAGATGCGCGCAGTCAAGAAACCCCCCAATTGACCTGCGCCCAGTAGGGGTCGAACCCCAAACCTTCTACTCCACATGTAAATGCTCTATCCATTGAGCCACAAGTGCTTTTGGTACAAGTTAATGCTTCATATCAAGTACTTGAGATAATCAGATAATTAACAACACAATGAAGCCTACTTGATTATATTAAATTTAATCTAATTGGCTTCTAAATGACATCATCAAACTTACATCCAATGCGTCATGCACCTGCTAGAGTTTGAGGGCCAATCAACTAGTGATTAAAAAAGGTAATATTTTGGATGATTTGGTAACAATAGATTAAGTTTAGGCAAAATTTCTTGCGCTTAAGACTCATAGAACTACGAGTGCTTCACAACTTCCTTTATCTTGGTATGCAGTTTTTCACTCCTTTGATTCGTAAAATTTATCAATTAACAGAAAATGCTAGTTGATATGTTAGCAGTACAGCGCCTGCTTGAGAGAGATAAATGCCTAGAGGCTAGAATAGTGTTGTTATTACTCTGTGACACCACAGTTTTATGAACTAGGTTTATCTTGAACTCTGAACAGTGATTTTTATTCATTATTTGGAAGAATGACATGCAGTTAAGTTAACATTTAGTCATTCTTAAGAAGCAAAACCTCAATTATCAAGTTACTATAAACACCATAAATCGGGAACTTCTAATCTTTAGGATCACATTCAATACATAAACAAGATCAACAAAAAAATATAGGTAGTTTTTCAGAATATACATTTATAAAAACAAATACCTCAGTTCAAATACCCATTCCTGATATGAACTTCTGTAGCTATTCATCAGAGCCTCAACTTCTTTCTCATGTTTTGGTTCGAGATCCTGAACTGCTGCCCTAAGTTCCTGTAAGTATGCATAAACCAGCAGCAGGCTTTATAGTTATACACTCAGGAGTCAGGAAAACATATTTGAATCAGACAACTGGTAATTTAAGAGAGTTTGGGAATACCTCCTCGGAAACAAGATCAATATCAGAAAGCTTGCTACCTGATTTTTTCCCAGAAGTGCTAGATTCTTTTGCCAGGAAGTAATTCCTGGAGAATCCAAATTCTTCATCGTCTACATCATTGATGTCCATACCCACTTAAAGCAAAAAAAAAAAAAAAAAGCCTCAGAAGTAAGATATCCCCCAAAATAGGAGTACAAAGTTTGTGTTTAAAGTTTTGAACTCTACATTTTACATTTTATAAACCCAATGCCATTAATGGTTCCCATCTAGCAGAGTTTAAAGGGACAAATCTTCATACACTATGCTTATTATCAGATGATGCAAGGGCAGAGCAAAAATACCAATTAATTTTTAGACCTAATTTGTTATAAATTTTTTTCAAAATTTTGGGCTTTAGAAACAAGTAATCAAACTAAAGAAAAAGTGTTATAAGCTCACTCAAACATATACTCTTCAGTCTCACCCAATTTGCTACATTTATATCAACAAGCTCTCGCATCGAACCACAATATAGCAAATTGGGTGGGACAAATTAGTATAAGGCCCTTTAGATTGGAGGGCTCAATGCTCTTTGACTTCTTGCACGTACCTAGAAAGCAACAAATTTACAATCACATACCAAATACTCCATGTATCAAGCATTTTAACAAACAGGTGACGTTCACAAACCAAAAAAAAAAAAAAGTCTTTTCCGAACATTTTATGCTTTCCCAGGCTATCCTTCAAATACATCAACGCAAAAGGATTTATCGGGATTGAGCGCAATAACAATCAAAGGCATTTGAATGAATAAAGCCTTGAGAACTTGAAAACTAATGCTTCATATCAATAAAGAAATACTATAAGTTTATAACATAAAGATTAAGATTAAGAGTGAAAATACCTTTTAAAAAATCAAAATTCTGATTTTTAGGGTTTTTGTTTTGTAAGACAGACAGCAACACAGCAGCCGACACCGGACAGGCGAGTCACTGCTGGCGGCAGGATCAAGGGCAGGCGACGGCGTTAGGCGGAGGCAGAAGACGGCAGTAGAAGGCGGCGGCAGGGCTGTGGCCTGTGGTGACGGCAGTTTTAGGTTAACTCAGTTGATGCAAAGAGAATTGGTAGTGATTCCCAGAAGAATGATTTTGAACGTTAACTCAGTTTCTTTTCTTCCCGCGTAAATATAAGGACTTTACTGGTAATCTCCAAGTAATTGTTACAAACTTACAATTATATGTTGAACAAATATTAAAAATAAATAATAGATATTTTCATAAAAAAAAAAAAGTATAATGTAAGATGAACAAATTAAAAAAGAAAAATGTGATAATTTTCAGTGAATTAAAAAAGTAACTAATAACTATTTGTTTTTGTTAAAAAGTCATTGTTAATGAATGACCTTAACCTCAAAAATAAAAAGTAAATGATAATAATCATCAAAGCAAGAACATCTAAGACTTTTTTAATTTACATCTTATTTTCATTTTGCAAATGTTTTCAGATTAATCAATAATAATTAAATTATAGATTCACGAAAAAAATACTCTATGTTATTTGCACTTTCCAATATGAAAATGTTAGCACGTGTTTACTCGGTAAAAATAAACCTATTTGTGCTCAATTTGAGTTTTTTCTAGTAAGTCAAAAGGGCATGACAAATTTTTTGTCAAGCCGCATCAAAATTCTAATATTTTGCGATTTAAGTTCTAACATTGTTGTTGCAATGTTTACAAGTGTTGCATAATTTAACATATTTTGCTTTTTTGATGCAATTAATTTCTTGAAATCCAATGACGTATAGAGAAAAGCTTATTTCATTTTCGACGTCGAGAAGCAACTACGTAAATCTAGAACGCTAAAATACATTTCTTATCGAAATTAGAAAATACAACAATGCATTTCTTTGCTAAAATATGTTCAAAGATTCGGCTACTAAAGGACGCGAAATATGTAAAAATTAACCGTTAAATCATGAAATAATATTGTTACAAATGTATTCAAAATGAACAAAGGAATCAAAATGTGCAAAACTCCCCATTAGATCATGAAAATAATATTTCTTGCAAATCATTCACAATGAACAATATGAAGTTAAATTGAACACCCCGCCCCTCTCAGATGGCTGCCATGCCTCGAATTCAGAGAACCAGCATCGTAAACCATTAAGCTACGTGTTGATAAAAGGCGACTTGCAAACTATTGAACAAACAGCCCGAATACTCTTGTTCATTTCAAGTTTCTCGTTCAAACCAATGACGGAAGCTAAATTTTCAGCAGATCAGCATCGGATGCTGTATAGTCTGATAATCACGCTAAAATGCAGCCTCCGATCTTAGACTGTCACGACTCCAGAAACCCACGGGACAACCAAAGGTGCACTTGGGTGAGAGGCTCGATACGATTCGGAATACTTGTCCTTGAAATTCAACTTGGGTTGTTGTGACTGCAAAACAATGAAGTCGTGTAAAGAAACAAACACGAAGTAGCTTTAAGATGGTTGAAAACATAGAACCAGCCTTAAGCATGCTCCTTATAGATTATATATCTATGGATTCTCAAGACCTGAGCACTTTTCGCAACTTCATGGCGACACCATGAATAATGTGAGACGCCTTTTAAAGAAGATTTCCATCCTCAAATACTAATTAACCCGCTAAGTGCGAACCAAGTAGTCATTTTAATCCATTCCACCTTTTTAGAAAAAAATTGAGTCGGGAAAAAAAGTCCCCGGCAATGAGTATTTTAGTCCCAATTTCCGGACTAAAATTTCTCTCCACATCACAATCGACATCAATTCCTTTTCTCTCATACTGCCAACACAAACTCGTACTATTTTTTTTTCTACATGTGCCCGACCCCACTATTTTTCACCTATCTCCCCGCAAAAATGCAGGGTAGTAGGTTAGTTTGAACACAAATTGTTGTGAGAGACGGTCTCCGAAAGACGCATTAGATATATCGGCTAAATAGCCCAATTTGAAGGGGTCGTCTTGTAAGTATAAGCAAATCGACAGTAAAAAAAGTAATTTTGAAACTACGAGAAAACGAATCATTCAAAACCCAGTTTATCGACATCAACACTAATGCCATTAAATGGCTTCGACCTAGGTGGTGAGGGGCTGGATGTACACAACCTTTCTCTTATAATAACAAAGAGATTGTTTCCAATTGACCTTTAATGGCAATCATCTCGGCAAATTCAATGAACCAAATATCATGTCAAGTTAGAAAGTTGCCATTTGAATGTTTGAACGCGTCTTGTTTAAGCATAGCCATTAATAAGTTAACGATGCAAAAAACACTTACATATTTCAGCCAACACTCTTGATGCTTATGTTCATAAATGTCTGGAGAATAACATCCTGCTTCCGATGGGCAATAAACCCATATATTGCATCTCATGTCACCAGGCTTGGCGCGTCTTGCCTGATCCAAGCAAGCCTGGCAACAGTCCGCTGCACTCTCTTTGTGATGAGTTAGACCCCATCTAACTGCAGCCCCACCATAATCTGTATGCAGCTCGGCGTGACACTCCTGAGGAACTGGTCTTCCTGGTAAAGGGTCTTCTTCTGGATACATAATAAAAGGACTCAGTGATAGAGGCACCAAAATGACACAAAAATAAGTATCAAATACACAAGAAAATACAAGAAAAGTTAGAATCAGTTCAAGGGTGTGCCAGATTGATCATTTACCAAGTGCATCTAGGCCTAAAGGCTTATCATCATGCTCCTTGTGGATGATTACAGACGGTATCCAAAGCCCAATGATTTCCATAAGCAAAGACCATTTTGATTCCATGACTTCAATCAGCAATGCTACAACGAACATAGTTATAAGAGAAGTATAATTAAAGTAATCCCAAGAAATAACAAAACATGTAGAAGTCAATCCGATACTAAAAACTGTGAATAAATCGAGGATCAGAATGCATGCTCAGAAAACGGAATCCTACCAGCATCATCAAGTGAAATTTCCAAGGTTACGTTCTTATCCCCAAGCATAAGACGTTTTGCTTCATGCAGTTTAGTTTTTCGCCAGCTTTCAACTGCTTCTGTAGTAAGAAAAAACGAGAAAGGCATATTAGAGGTATTAGCATCATGAATGCAACAAGGATCATGCCAATTTTCCATCCTGAAATACATAAAAGCTGAGATCAAGAGGGAAAGTATCCTATCAAATAACGAACACCAAAAAATTAAACAGAAAGCAAAGACAAGTTGAGGGAATCTGATTGCATATTTATTTGATCTTATTAATCACATTTGATGATCAAAAACTGTATAGACCATAAAAACCAATAGAAATGAACTCAACAATGCTCAATGATAAAACAAGCTCAAAAATACTTATGCATTCGAAGGGTATGAAACAGAAAATCCAATTTTCCTGGTTTCGGACATCAGGAAATAATCTTTCTTATGTTTACTAGGACCAATGAATTGCATCGAGACACAACTTTCTTTAAGAAACCAATGTAGCCATGAGCCGTGAAAAAATGAGAGCTCTCATGAAAGACTCAAAAGCACAATAAAGAAAGCTGAATAGATAACCATGGCGATCTGATGGTAATAAGTTTCAAGAAACAACCTATCAACTAGGATCATTCACTTTTGGAGACATCTTTAGAGAAAATTCAAGCAAAATTTACACTACCCAGTATCACTAAAGATACTCCTGCTACTTAATAAAGAGGGTATGTGAATGGGATGTATAAAATTACATTGCTACCATGGCTAAAATGCTATTTCCATTACACAATAGGGTCTAGAATCTTGATCCCAAAAGGTAATGAGCATATGCTATGTCACAATCAATAAGGGTCGCCGTGATTTTAGTCCACTATGTATAGCTGCACCGACCTTGGACAAGAAGAAATTTTATCTGTGATGCACTAAAAAATGTAATGCTTGGTTACTTACATCCCTTTAAGTGGTGGTTGTCAGTTTGAGGGTGAGGAGTGAGGGGAAGCAAGAGAAATCTCGGGTGTGTAGAAGGAATTTTGGTGCTATCATCAATTCAAATATTGCTACTGCTATTGTTGGTATTAAGATGTTATTGTATTAATATGTAGGCAACAATTACGAAAATTTGATATTTTGGGAATCAAGACCTAGATAAATTCAGCATTATTTTACAAATAAACTAATCATAATTTTTCCTTTCCTAATAGTATAAATAAAGAATCAAAACAAAACACATAAACATACAATGCAAATGTCAAAGTATAACAACCATAGAAAAATTTTTTTGGGGGTGGGCACAATTGCATTAACAGGAGCAAAAATAACAAAATTGTAGAGTGGTAACATACTTCAATAGTTCATTGGATATTTAAATTCGTAATTCGTTCAAAATGACCAAAATAAAGCCCAAAAAGGACCATGATTTGCTTTTTTAATTAGCAATCCACAAGAAGATTAGTGAATCATGAGACACGAACAAAAGTTACGACATGCTTCAAACCCATTGCCCTATGAATTTACAGCTTGATATCAAAGAAGATAGTCTGTGGGTCCAAATGGTAAACCCATTTAGGTTGGGAAATGAGGCGTAAACTTGTCAATGAACATATTCAACAAGATTTCAAGGATAGTCTAAGCATTAATGGAGAAGCACACTAATGTCCATCTACAAGAAAAAAAAAGAGATGTGCAAGATTGCTCAACTATCAATGAAGATTTTTAATGAGCCACACCATGAAGTTGTAGGAAAGATTGATTGAAAATCTCCTAAGAAGATGTATTGGCATTTAAGAGAAGCAATTTAGATTCATTTTGAGAAGACCTACCGTGGAAACAATTCATATGATAGAGCAATTAATGTAGTATAAAAGTGTAAGGATAAAAGATATACACATGGTTTTCATCAACTTCGTATGATTAAATAACAAGAGAAGACAAGATACCGAGAGTCTTTGGTGGTTATTACAAAGAAGTATTCCTCGTAAATATAACGAGATAGTTGAAGATATGTACCAGAAAATAAAAACAAACATTAGTTA
This sequence comes from Amaranthus palmeri, assembly GCA_019776075.1. Classification (NCBI taxonomy): domain Eukaryota; kingdom Viridiplantae; phylum Streptophyta; class Magnoliopsida; order Caryophyllales; family Amaranthaceae; genus Amaranthus; species Amaranthus palmeri. The sequence continues at coordinate 433,293 of JAAKBH010000023.1, forward strand.
TTTAAGAGGAGCAACAATGACATCAAGGTTTTGAATCCTATTCTAATTTGCAGCTATCTTAGACAAGATAACACACTTGAATCGCATTGAAGTATCGTGGTGTATGTTGTTTGTTGATGATATAATATTGTATTAGCGGATGAAACTAAAGAGAGCGTCACCACTATGAGGCTAAAGATGGAATCAAAGAACTATAGACAAAGTAGAAGTATCAAGAGGGATAAGGTATTACAATCGAGTGAATGTTTGGGAATAAGGTACTACAATTGAATGTTTCAAGTATCAAGAGTCAATCTTTTAATGAGGTTCGCAAAAGTGGATAAGTGCAACTAAGATTATATGTGATCAAGGGGTTTCTCAAAGGTTAAACGCAACAATAAACTAGTGTTATCATATGGGAAGGAAATTTAAGGGTCTAAAAAGCTTCAAAATAGAAAGATAGGCGCAACTTAAATGTGTATGCTACAATGCATGAGCATATGAGATATAGTGGCTGATATGGTAAAACAACAGGCATCACAACATGATAGGGGTAGTTTAGATGCAGATGCTATGATGAATAAATTATTGGTCTCCATCTTATGGATGAAGGCTAAACAATTGCTGATATTGTTATCAATACGATCTATGAACTTGAGAAAACATGTTTAGATTTTAATTAAATATGACTATATGAGCTTTAAGGCATTAGATCAGTCTTCACATAGTCATAATTTTCAAGCAATTATGCATTAAATTCTCAGCAAAGGCATTTCCTTCATAGAAAACACAATGAAACACCACGGTTAAGAAGAGAATGAGGCACACAACTAAAAATAATCTACACCAACCTCGTTGCTCAGTCACATTTGTATTTGCAGGTAACGTTTTGAGCCGTTGCAAGATTTCAACTCTAATTATTTGCTTCAAATGTAAGGGTAAATTCACAGTCCTCTTCTTTTCAGCTAATTCTGCTGTAAAATTTTCTACCTTCATACACAAAATTTTTTAAAAGATAAAGCATTAGTCCCACACCAATATCCCAGTTTTCTTTATGGAATCATCAGATGACAATTAACAGTGAAAGATTTATATAAAAGTGAAACTTTTCAACTAGAATGAAGCATCAAATAGAAGCTTAATAATGAAGACCATCAATTGACAAAAATTGAGCAAAATCAAACACTACCACTGAAACATAATTCACTAGTTATTCGCCTTTTGAATTCGCAAATGGTTCAAAAGTGGCCTACAACGACTATAATTCACTTTTCCGATTCACGATTGGATTAGCGAATCATGTGACACTCAACACTACTCCTATTTCTCAATCACCAAATCAACCAAATTAGAAATGGAAAGTTGGGAACATCTTACCACTTTGACTAGCTGTTTAGGTTCTGATAGTTTCCTAATTCGAATCGATTCCTCCATTTTTCTTAACTGATCTGGGGTGTATTTAACATCTGATTACAAACAACCCATCAATCAACATCCACTAAGCTTAAAAACACAGATTCAAATCAACACAAAACCCACAAAAATCAAGTATGAACAAGAATAAGATTAAGATTACAAGAAAGCAAAACAACCCAGAAACAGTAAGCTAACTTAACGAAATTTGATGGACTTACTGTCTTGTGAAGAGTTGTTATTGGAGTAGACATATACAGAAGTGTAAAGACAACGAAGAACAAAGAGAGCAATAACAATATTGATTGAACAAACAATAAGAGTTGTCTTTTTATAAGAACAACCCCATTTAGCTCTTGCTTGAGTCCCCCATTCTATCCTCGCCATTTCCCACTTTCGGAGCTTTTCTCAACACCAGATCATCCCATCATCTTTGTATTGCTACTGAAAAGTGCACTTTTTCCGGCGTTTTCTGTCTTCTCTTTGTTATATTGAGTGTTTTATAGTTAAAATTGTCGGAAATTTCAGGAATAAATTTCTGGGTATTACAGATCGATGATAGAATCGCCTAAAATTGGTAAAGAATCAAACACTCACAAGGCGAAGTTTGGTGGATTGATGGAACACAAGTGGGTATAAAAAACAATTGAATAAAACCAGTAAAGTGGGTATTTTTATTGCTGTTGTCATCTAATACTTGTATGATAAGAGGAATTGGATTAGATAGAGTCGGAAATCCAGGGCAGAACTTAAGAGAATCTCGTTCTAAATTGTGAAAATTTGAAACAGATAAAATTAATTATAAAAAAATGCATAAAATAAGAGTAAAATGAACTTATTTTTAAATGTAAGCGCCTCCGATCATAGAGCTCAGGTTCGGTGCTATTCGCAGTTAGTAACTGCGAACAGAGGCAAACTAGTCAAAAAAAGTCAAACAAGCTATTCTCATTTACTTAGTGCGAACAGAGAAAAACCTTGTCAAACAGGGTCGATCCCTGTTTTCTTCTGTTTGCACTTGGTAGGTGGGAGCAACTTGTTTGAGTTTTTTTGACTAGTTTGCTTCTGTTTGCAGTTAGTTACTGCGAACAGTACCGAATCTGAGCTCTGGAGATGGAGATGCTTACATTTGGAAATAAGTTCATTTAGCTCTTATTTTGTGCTTTTTTATAATTAATCTTATTTATTTCAAATTATATTATATAAACAAAACCCTAATTACTCATCCAAGACAAAAGTCATTGTGCATTTGGAGTTGTGTGAGTTAAGTACTCTCTTTGTGTATTTACAACTTGATCGTTAGAGACTCAGAGGTGATCCCTATAGGCAAACCTTTGGGTCAGTAAAGGTGGACTTATCCGATGAAAGTCCAGATAGCAAAGACAAACCCCAAAACCGACGTATTAACTAGTTTCTTAAATCATAATACAAACTAAATTTTGTGCTTATTAGTTACTTCTTGTCCTTGACAGGAAGTCAGGAACCCAACGTATCTAAATATGTTGGTTTGTGGGGTCAGTCTACAATCACATGGATAGTGTAGGTCAGAGTGTTATAAGAATGTTACCGATAAGATTATTAGTTCAAATCTTATGTAACTTGGATTCGGGTACTGTCGTATTGATGTCGGCAACTGATATGTGTTCAAGAGATATTCAATTTTACAGCTAAAATGAAGTGTCTGAGTGTCATACCAATATCCGAGCATCAAGAATCGGACATGGGACGTGAAGCAAAATGAAGAGTCCGAGTAACATAGTTTCAAACAACATAGAACAAGTACAGTTTTGTCTCTGAATGTTTTTTCATTTCTATCCAAGTTTTACATTTTATTGATCTTAACTTTGAGACCTTATTCATACTGTGTTATCAGTAAACTCACACACTACACTACAGATGCCTACTTGGTGACGAATCTGCCGCCTCTATACGCAACCAACGCTACTCTCTTGACACCAAATACGACAAAAAAATACGCGAAATCAGACCGTCTTGACATGTTTAGGAAACCCTTTACACCACGACCAAGATTCCGAAGGGGACTTAGGCAAGGGTGGAAGTAACAGTGCCCTACGACACAGACCGAAAGGCCAGCCTTCACAGTGACAGACTTCCTGTATGATTGCACGCCTCTTGAGTTCAGAATTGTCCATAGCTTCCGAAACCCACCATCTATTCTCCACAGAGTCTGGATCGTTCATGCTCGAACAGTGCGAGAAATTGGTTCTCATCGAGAAAAAAGCGTCACTGCCATCGACAGCAGTTGTAAAGCACGGTGAGGAGAAGTGGCTATGGACAGACACAAAATCATCCATTTCTTCTTTGTTTTTACTGTTTTCGTGCTTTTGTGTAGAATGATCGTCGAGTGTGCGCTGCTTTGCAGTACTTACAAAGAGCTCTCCTGATGTTGGATGGATGAATGAGTAACTTTCAGTACTCAGCAGGCTGCCTTTTCTTCTAAACTTGGCTTCCATTGCACGGGTTCGAATCATCGATACCACCAACTGCACAAAAAATACCACCAAATCATCGATACCAGCATATTATCGGGAAAATAAAAGGTGTACACACTCAATACATCAAAGAGATTTCATCCCAAAATCGTATGGCAATGGGAGAACAGGCTCCAATGACTTATAAAGTGTGCACACCATCTTTAGTTCATCGATGTGGGATAAAGTATAAACCATCCAACAGTACAAGAAACCAGCTACTTAGGATTGGTTACCAAAGCCTAATTCAATCAGTTTGATAACGCAAAACTGATAGAGTATATAACATACGATGGGGCTACAACCCACCAGGATATGTTATACGTTCTACCATTGACTCTGATACCATGTTAAGGAACCAAATCAATCAAAAGCCTAAGCTATATACTTCTTGCACGTCTTGGAAATCAGCGACAGGGACTTCCTCGTCTTCTTGATTCGAGCAGGACATGTGACTCGGATAGCAGGAGTGACAACTCGAAAAGGGATCTTTCAACACCGAAAAGAACAACTTGCATCGCTTAGCAGAACGGGAAGGATGTTGTAGACAAAATATGGGCATATTCAGACAATGTAGATCAAATCTTTGTAATACTATGAAAAATCAATTGGGTTCTAAGGATCATAAATCAGTATTGATTCAAACAATCTATTGAATGTTAAAAATGTAACTGCTAGTCTTATTTATGTCATAATCTTACTAATGTCCTATACTTTGGTGTAAAGACAAAGTATTTAGTGAAAAGGATGTTTACTTAAAGAAAGTTTACCTGTTACTTTTTTCTTACCATTAATGTTCATTTAACAGCTTAAATTGCTCGGCTTACGCCGCTTGGCCAGATAGACATTTGCCTAAGGCTCAGAGCTAGAAATAGGTCCAATATCTGAAAATTCCGATCACTAAAGTAGACAATGTATAGTTAGTTCTTTTATCAATTAAAAAGTATATGACTCGTCTACATTTATAATAATATTTAGAAATATATAGGGGTACTGGGTACTGTTGGAAATACTTCACATGTGAGACAAGATCCCACATCGATAAAATAGTGGGTTGTTGACTTGCATACATAGTGGGTGAACTAATCTTTCTATTGCCTCACCGAGTATATGTGCAAGTCAACGCTCTTGACCCGTGGGTTTGTGGGCCCGAACCCACGGGTGTCGGTGAGATTATGTGACGAATTGTCAGTTTGTCACGGCCTAATAGGTACGTCTATGTTATTTTGTTAGATACCCGTTAAAGAGCAAAATCGACCCTTTATAAAGGGATGCATTTCTTTCAGTTTGCCTAAGAGCTATAAAATGTCAGGAACGACACTATAAAAGCATATACCTTTGTTTTTCTTGGGACTATTACTTCTAAGTTGGGTTGTAAATGTGTAATTTTCATCTCATTACTTGAAGGTAAAGTTAAAGATCATGCATTAAGACAATATACCTAACTACCATTTTGTGGTATTTCGTAAGAGTGTGACTCCATTAAAATTTTAAGTCATTTGGAGTTAAAGATAATGTATTAGACATTACCATTACAACCACCCCATAAAATTTTGATTCTTGACAATGACATACCACTACAACAATCATATGTTAATTATATGTTAATCATATGGTTTATATGCAAAGGAAATGGAGGTATTGTATGACTAGCCAAGCCATCGATGGTAGGCATCAGGGCCGTTGATTAGCAAGGGCAAAGCGGGCTACTGCTGAAGGCCCCAAATTATTTTGGGTCTAAAAAGCATATTTTTATGTATACAAACAAATGATGTTAATTTGAATTAAATGTATATATAACTTATATTTTTTGCTAAGTATTATGAGTTTTTAGTGCTTTTTATATAAAATAGTTTAAAGATAATTAACAATAAAAAATAAAAAGTGTATTATATTAGTCGTTGCGCCTTAAGTATTTAGGGGCCCTTTTTATCGTTTGCTTTGGGGCCCAAAAATGCACGGAACGGCCCTGGTAGGCATGGCTGTGGGTTGGGTTCGAGTCGGATCTGACTAGACATAAACCCATTTATTGTGAGTACACTTGAATCTATGACCATCTCTCGACTCTAGGGTATATAGTGTTGAGGAACCAGCTCAAAAAGGATAAGCATCACATTTTGGTAACATTTAGAAGGCATTTTTCTTTTGTTACTTCAGCTCGTCTTTTATGAGACCGTCTCACATGAGACATACTTATATAATTAGCCTATTTATCTGATTAATTATTTTAAAATTGTAAATGATCACTTTAAGAAACTAAATATACACGAATCTGCCCAATAGAATAGTCTCACCATGAGAACGTCTCATGTCTTTTGTAGGGAAGGAAAATGTTGAGTGCACTAAACTACGAATTCTCTCCCCCTTAGATTTTAAACCTCTAGAATATATGTGGATGATTATTAAAATTGATTTTTTTAGTTGATGATTAGTATCAGAATCAACAGCTCATTAGAATTTAGTACTTTATTTCCAACTAAGATGTCACGGACTCACGGGTTTAAATCTTAACCACCCTTTATTTAATGTGAAATATTTAGCGTCAAGTATGAAAAAGCTTTATCTTGCATCTACACTTCTAGCTCAAAGGTCTCTCATGTGAAGAGGCGTGTTAGAGTATATAACATACCGTGGGCCTCAACCATCAACTTAAGCTTTTAGTTGAAATGATTTATCGACTCTGAATACATGCAACTTCTCCCAAACTTGCATTGTTATGGCTAAGCTAGCATATACTAGTAAACATATCTGCAAAGTGCAAGTATTCAACCTGATATTTACCAATCTTAATTCAATCTCAACTTAAAAACCCCGAGATCGTACTCAAAAGGTCCTTAGAGCTTGGGCGCAAAGCATAGGGCAAAAGCGCAAGCTTTTTGCAGGCAAGATACACTTTTTATCTAAAAAGCATAAAATCAATTTCAAATCATATATAATACTTAAAACAACGTGACATTCATATTTTAATATATCAACTAGCTTGAAAATATTCATTTTCCTTGAATCTTCCATCAAACAACATGATTTGCCGTCTTCCATCCTTCCCCAGACCTTGAACATAATTTCTATAAGCGGAATACACTGAATAAGATGATGAAAAAGTTTTATGAACCCTAAACCTCAAGAGCATTTGATTCATCAACACTTTTCATTCAACTGTGTTTAGGTATAACTGGTGGGTGAGCTTCATAAATGTGATATACAAAGTCTGATTTCAGTAACTGCACAAAAAAAGTGTTAAATTGAGCCTTATCAATAGCTGCACAAAACTCCTGAAATAAACAACGTAAAAATTTTCAGCTCGTCTTGTATGAAACCATCACACCATGAGACAGGCCATATAATAAGCTCATTTCTGTAATTGATCACTTAATCGTAAATACATGGGTTAGCCTAATAGAGATGGTTTCACTATGAAACTGTCTTATCTAAGAATTTTCGAAAAAGTTTACATGGTCTAACGGTTAGACCATCGTATATGGAATGAATAGAAGTTGCTAATAGATTTCACTACTCCTTCCGCCTTTAAGATTTCCCCGAAACTTTGTAAAAGCTCTCAGATCAAGAAGTTTGGGGCGATATCATTAGGTGACGGAGTGTATAAGCTAATGGGAAAAATGGTGTATTGACAAAATGTGAGTACAAATGAGTAGTATTAACAAACACAATTTTCAAACTCAACTGTCAAAAGAAGCATCAAAGAGCACACACTGTCAATGGGAAAGTGACTCAGAGTCAGAGTCAAAGTCAGCAACCCAGTATCCTGCACAAGTCAGGGTCTGGTGGGAGGAGGATAGCAGACAGATCATACCAGATTACCAGTGCCCCCTCCAAGAAGTGGACAAGGGAAAGTGACTAACATAGTCATTTAGAAGACATCTTAAATTGTTGGGCTGTAAAAGAGATTAGGGACTGTATTTTGGCAATAACATCAATTTGTTGAGGTGGGCATTTAGATAGAGAAATGTTCAAAGATTGAAGGCCTTGATCAAGCTTACCCTCAGATAATGCAACACATCCCAGCTTGTAAGCTTCCTCCGCAATCTCGGCATCATAAACTGAACATGGAACCGAGTTGCTGCTCTTTGCTCGAGGAGCGAGTTGTGTGGAAGCCTGTGCATATTCTAATGCAGCTATCGCTGCATTTATCTCCGCCATGAGTGCATCTGGAGTTGCGGGAAGAAATTTTATAGAGTCAAATACACTCCACCCTACACTTCCATCTTTAGAACCCATATTATATACAATCTCAAGATGTTTTCATACAAGAACTGTTTATTGATTATGCTTTTAATCACCCAAATTATGCAATAACCCACTTTTGGGATTCAAGATTTGGTGTGTTTGAAATCCTGCAATGAATTATAGTGAATGGAAGTATATTAGCATAAAGAAATGGTTAGAATAGATAAGCACAAACACTTCTACTACAAGTATAACAACATGATGTAATTTGATCTTCCATTTTTAATCAATATGAGAACTTAAAAGCATTATTGTAGTACAACTAGGGGCGGATGCTGCGTGATGTCACTGAGGTCAGTTGACATCACTTAAATCTGAAATGAAGGAAAACAGATTAGACACGGAGAATAGTATTGATTATCAAGTATTTTCTAATACGGGGATGAAAAACACCCATTTTAGAGCCAATATTTATAGTCACAATAGAAACAAAAACGTTCTACAACCCCAATGCCATTAATAGTTCCTATTTAGGCGAGGTTCAGAAGGTTTAAGCGTAGGCAACATCGCCTTGTGGCCAAAGTTTAATATCAATTCCCTAGCCTAGACTACTTTGAAACCTTTAGTCATGTAATCAAATCCTCGATCTGTCCAACAGATTTGACAACGTGTGATCGACTAAACTAGTTGGGATGCCGTGGCTAATCAAAAGGTTGAACATCGTATTATTATTGTAATCAACAGAATTACAGAAATATTGGAGGTTAAATATCAGCTGATCAGCTTCCCAGGAGCTGAAAACACTCCTGAAGAGGTTGTTCATGGCTGATCTTGCGAATTTCTCTCTAAGAATGTTCCTTTTACCTATAACGGACGACTACTAACTTCTTCCACATCTTCCTCTTCTAACAGATTTGATAACCCTGCAGAGATCAGCCTAATCTTGCTTCCCTTTTCAGTACCTGTACCAAGATTGGAAGGAACTAAGGTAAGCAACAGCACCAACAATAACAAAGCGTCAATCTCAGCATACGGAGTCGGCCAAAAGCACCAAAACAATCAACGTGAGGGATCATCGGTGACAGATTTACATACCAAGGGGGTGTTTGGCAAATAGTTGTGACTAATTGGAAGTGTTGGCTTCTAAGCCAACTGGATAAGTCAGTTGTTTAAGGAGATGTTGGTATATTATGTATTAGTTGTTGGTAGTTTATCAAAGAAATATTTAATAAACAAGCCAAAAGGCAAATAAAAAAGTCAACCAAGTTAGTTTTTATATTTTGGCTTTGCCGAAAAGCCATTTATCAACTTAAGCTTTTAGTTGAAATGATTTCTCGACTCTGAATACATACAACTTCTCCCAAACTTGCATTGTTATGGCCAAGCTAGCATATACTAGTAAACATATCTGCAAAGTGCAAGTATTCAACCTGATATTTACCAATCTTAATTCAATCTCAACTTAAAAACCCCGAGATCGTACTCAAAAGGTCCTTAGAGCTTGAGCGCAAAACATAGGGCAAAAGCGCAAGCTTTTTGCAGGCAAGATACACTTTTTATCTAAAAAGCATAAAATCAATTTCAAATCATATAATACTTAAAACAACGTGACATTCATATTTTAATATATCAACTAGCTTGAAAATATTCATTTTCCTTAGAGTCTTCCATCAAACAACATGGTTTGCCGTCTTCCATCCTTCCCCAGACCTTGAACATAATTTCTATAAGCGGAATACACTGAATAAGATGATGAAAAAGTTTCACAGTTATGAACCCTAAATCTCAAGAGCATTTGATTCATCAACACTTTTCATTCAACTGTGTTAAGGTATAACTTGTGGGTGAGCTTCATAAATGTGATATACAAAGTCTGATCTCAGTAACTGCACAAAAAAAGTTTTAAATTGAGCCTTATCAATAGCTGCACAAAACTCCTGAAATAAACAACGTAAAAAGTTTCAGCTCGTCTTGTATGAAACCATCACACCATGAGATGGACCCATATAATTAGCTCATTTCTGTAATTGATCACTTAACTGTAAATACACGGGTCAGTCTAATAGAGATGGTCTTATCATGAGAGTGTCTCATTTAAGAATTTTCGAAAAAGTTTACATGGTCTAACGGTTAGACCATCGTATATGGCATGAATAGAAGTTGCTAACAGATTTCACTACTCCTTCCGCCCCTTTAAGTTTGCCCCGAAACTTTGTGAAAGCTCTCAGATCAAGAAGTTTGGGGCGATATCATTAGGTGACGGAGAGTATAAGCTAATGGGAAAATGGTGTATTGTATAGACAAAATGTGAGTACAAATGAGTAGCATTACAAACACAATTTTCAAACTCAACTGTTAGAAGAAGCATCAAAGAGCACACACTGTCGATGGGAAAGTGACTCAGAGTCAGAGTCAAAGTCAGCAACCCAGTATCCCGCACAAGTTAGGGTCTGGTGGGAGAAGGATAACAGACAAATCATACCAGTGTCTCGTCCAAGGAGTGGACAACTAATATAGTCATTTAGAAGAGATCTTGAATTGTTGGGCTGTAAAAGAGATTAGGGACTGTATTTTGGCAATAACATCAATTTGTTGAGGTGGGCATTTAGATAGAGAAATGTTCAAAGATTGAAGGCCTTCATCAAGCTTACCCTCAGATAATGCAACACATCCCAGCTTGTAAGCTTCCTCCGCAATCTCGGCATCATAAACTGAACATGGAACCGAGTTGTTGCTCTTAGCTCGAGGAGCGAGTTGTGTGGAAGCCTGTGCATATTCTAATGCAGCTATGGCTGCATTTATCTCCGCCATGAGTGCATCTGGAGTTGCGGGAAGAAATTTTATAGAGTCAAATACACTCCACCCTACACTTCCATCTTTAGAACCCATATTATATACAATCTCAAGATGTTTTCATACAAGAACTGTTTATTGATTATGCTTTTAATCACCCAAATTATGCAATAACCCACTTTTGGGATTCAAGAATTGGTGTGTTTGAAATCCTGCAATGAGTTATAGTGAATGGAAGTATATTAGCATAAAGAAGTGGTTAGAATAGATAAGCACAAACACTTCTACTACAAGTGTAATAATATGATGTTATTTGATCTTCCATTTTAATTAATATGAGAACTAAAAGCATTATTGTAGTACAACTAGGGGTGGATGTTGCGTGATGTCACTGAGGTCAGTTAGCATCACTTAAATCTAAATGAAGGAAAACAGATTAGACCCGGAGAATAGTATTGATTATCAAGTATTTTCTAATATGGGGATGAAAAACACCCATTTTAGAGCCAATATTTATAGTCACAATAGAAACAAAAACGTTCTACAACCCCAATGCCATTAGTAGTTCCTATTTAGGCGAGGTTCAGAAGGTTCGAGTGTACGCAACATCAACTACAACCTGACGGCCCCATTGAACGCTACCAGGCTCGCCTTGTGGCCAAAGTTTAATATCAACTCCCTAGCCTAGACTACTTTGAAGCCTTCAGTCATGTAATCAAATCCTCAACGGTTTGTATTATTCTATCCCTTGTTGTCACTTATTGGTGGAATCTAACACAACTCGACATTAATGATGCCTTCTTGCAAGGCACTTTCGTTGATCAAAAATACCCCCACCAATCACCATTTTTGTCACCTTCGCAAAGCCATCGATGGCCTCAAGAAAGCTCCTCGAGTGTGGTAAACGGAGATGCACACTCATCTTCTTTCCCTAAGATTCACCAGTCTTAAATACCTTTCTCTTACTCGCATTGACATTGGGTATGCTGTTAGCAAACTCTCGCAATTCATGAATAAACCCACTACCACCCATTGGCCGTTACCTCAAAGGAACAACCACCCTTGGCCTAAACTTATCAAAACTTATCCTCAATGGCTCAAACAGTCAGTAAATTGTGTTTTCAGTGTGCACCAATATGATCAGCTTGCAGATACTCTCACCCAATCCCTACACCATGACATACATATGCTACATATCAAGATTAGACTATCCAAATGGGCGTCCATCTAGCGGGGGCATATTAAGAAAACCACAACTAACTCATGATCATCTTCCATGATCATCAACAGTTGGCTCAATTCAAGGGCTCCAATCCAAGGGCTTCTAGCATTACTACTTTATTGTTAAATTAGGTTGTACTTATTGTCAATGTCAGCATATAATCGGAAAAATACAAATGCACACGTTTCATAATCATAAGCCTAAGGAAATATCATCCCAAAAGCAGAATGGGAGGAAGGGCTACAATCACTTATTAAATGCTACACCGATTGTAATTCATCGACGTACATGATTAACCATTAATAATAATAATAATAATAATAATAATAATAATAATAATAATAATAATAATAATAATAATAATAATAATAATAATAAAAGTTTGAATATATTAGAAAAAAAGTGAAAAAAGAATGAGAAGAGAACTTACAATGAGAAAAGTGAGAGGCAAGACGGAGGAACAATAGGATTCCAGAAGCTGCCAGTAATTCTTAGATAAATAACAACTGGTATTGGTAATTGAATCACTATTATCTCATCGCTCAAAATATGATTATGATTATAGTTTCCAGAGAATGTTTCAACTGAATTCGCCTATTTTCCCAAAAATTTGCCAGCTTTCAGTCTGTCTCACTAAATTTATCATAATTTCTATTTTTAACTAGGACTTACATATCACTATTTATTCTATTTTTCGTAAAATATAACAATTTACCTGATCTCGGTAGGAGTAAGTATTAGGCCTGGCAAAACTTAATCCGACTTGCTAGCTCGATCCCTAGTCAAAAATAAGTAAATTTGAAATTAATTGGGTCAAAAGTCTTAATCTAAATTTATTTATTTTTAATAAGGTTTAGATCGAATTAGCAGATTGAATTAGATTTTAGGGTATTATGTATGAATTTTTTTTCACAAATTCTTGCTATAGACTCTATAGTATAGATGGGTAAATATAAGTCCAGCCCATTTTGCAAAATAAGTAACTGATTAGTCATCAGCCTTATTTTTAAATTTAAAATCATTGGATTAGGTTGTTGAGAGAGCCGTCTTTGCCATAGATGGTATCTCAGAAGACCTTCCGTTTTTGATGGGCGGGTAACGGGTTGACAATTGACCTGTTCACTATTCAGAATTCAGAAAGTAAAGAAATAGAATAGAAAAACTAATATTTTTGGTTGTTGTTGTCATGTCCCATCCAACAACCTGAACCGGCTTTATTTATTTGTTTTCTACTCTTAATAAACCGACCAATCATTGTCTACCACATCAACCTCATCTCACCATTTTTTCTATTATTATAATCATTTATTATTGTTGTGGATAGAGGTGTTCATTTGGGTCATCGGGTTAATTTTGGGTCAGGTGTTTCGGATCGGTTCAAAATCGAATTTCGCGTTCACATTGATCTTTACGTAATTATAGATTCATTTTTAATTGTCGGTTGAAGACCTCTAGTTGTGGATTATTGGATAATAATTCTAAATATATCACCAATGTCTCTTGAAATTTTCCCACTTTCCTTTTTAATACACATTTAATTAAATTTTAATCACTTTTTCATTTGCTTATAACTAATATTTTCATTTCATCATATTCATATATTTTTCTTATTTTTCTTTAAAATAAAAGTGAATTTAATTTTCTTATATTTCCTACCGCATACCAAAGACGTAAATTTAGTGTTACAAAAAGAGTACATAATCAATCATTAGTACTCCATATTTTATATAGACCAGATAATAACTTATACAAGACGTTCATCTTATATAATACATTCTTCGTTTCATATGATTTACAAATTCTGATGACGAAATAAATAGATGAGAGTGAAAATTAGCATGAAATTGTAAATGACACTTAAAAGACAATTGTAAATAACAACTTTTTTATACAAACGTACAAAATAAGTGGAACAAACGTTAAAAAAAACTAAACATTAAATGCAAATTATAGTAGTAATAGTCAGAAGATGATCAACTACACATCATTTGGTGCAGCCAACAAGTTTCCGATTGACGACGATTAACCTACAAACCTGGTTTGTATAAAGCTTTGATGTCGAGTGTTAAGTAGCAACAATTTCGTTTTTACAATTCAATAGAGGCAATCCACAGCATCACTACTGACTCGGGATAATCTTAACAGTTCCTCGATCTGTCCAACAGATTTGACAACGTGTGATCGACTAAACTAGTTGGGATGCCGTGGCTAATCAAAAGGTTGAACATCGTATTATTATTGTAATCAACAGAATTACAGAAATATTGGAGGTTAAATATCAGCTGATCAGCTTCCCAGGAGCTGAAAACACTCCTGAAGAGGTTGTTCATGGCTGATCTTGCGAATTTCTCTCTAAGAATGTTCCTTTTACCTATAACGGACAATTACTAACTTCTTCCACATCTTCCTCTTCTAACAGAATTGATGACCCTGCAGAGATCAGCCTAATCTTGCTTCCCTTTTCAGTACCTGTACCAAGATTGGAAGGAACTAAGGTAAGCAACAACACCAACAATAGCAAAGCGTCAATCTCAGCATATGGAGTCGACCAAAAGAACCAAAACAATCAACGTGGGGGATCATCGGTGACAGATTTACTTTAGTCGTCCCATACTAAGGGGGTGTTTGGCAAATAGTTGTGACTAACTAGAAGTGTGGATAAGTCAGTTGTTTAAGGAGATGTTTGGTATACTATGTATTAGTTGTTAGTAGTTTATCAAAGAAATATTTAATAAACAAGCCAAATGTCAATTAAAAAAGTCAACCAAGTTAGTTTTTTCATTTTGGCTTTGCCCAAAAAGCCATTTATCAAACATCTCTAAAGCTAATCTTAAAAAAAAGAACTGATTCCAATGATCATATATATATATATATATATATATATATATATATATATATATATATATATATATAGGAAGAAGTTCCAGTGAGAACCATCCTTATATGAGAACCGTGAGAACCAATCAGCCTTACAAAAAAGTGTTACTTTTTACTAAAAAGGTGTTACTTATGGGCAAAAAGATGTTACTGTATTTTATGATACTATTGGGCAAAAAAGTGTTACTTTAAGAAAAAAGTTTCTGAAAAAAACACAGAAAAAAGTGTTACTTTTTACATAAAAATGTGTTACTTTTCGAAAAAAACGTGTTACTTTATTTTTTGAAAAAAAATATTTTTTTCTGAAAGTAACACTTTTTATGCTAAAAAGTAACAGCTTTTTTTTTTAACAAAAGTAACGTTTTTTTGTTCAAAAGTAACACATTTTCTATATAAAAGTAACACATTTTTATCAAGGCGATTGGTTCTCACGGTTCTCATATAAGCTTGGTTCTCACTGGAACTTGACCCTATATATATATATATATATATATATATATATATATATATATATATATATATATATACTCCCTCCTACTTTATCCAATAGTGCCATTTATTTTGTCACTATTAACTTATCACTATTAATATGTATCTTATTCTTAATCTATAAGTTAAAACAAAGTCATGTGGGATCTTGTTTGATTCGTCTCAATACAAGAATTATCAGTATCAACTTTTTATAATCTGTAATTAGGAACAATTAGAGATATTAAGGTTATAATGTTGCCTCTACAAGTGTAAATAACTAAATGGGACTAATGGGTTGAATAGAAAATGGTATATTAAGGTAGTATAAGATATTCTCATTTGTTCTTCCTAATAGGAGTAAGATATAAAATAAGAACATAATGCACATCAGAATCAAGTATAATGCTAAGATACTTGGTTATTTTGCACCTTATCTCACCCAAACGGCAAAGAGATGGGAGGATTTATGCATCACCCAAAAAAATTATCCATCCAACATAACCTACCCCAAAAATAATAAACGAGAAGCATTTGACTGTCAAATAGTAATCGTAAATGTGAACTTAATTATCTTAAGAATTTGTAATGTTTGGAGCAAATTGAGTATTTGTTCGTGAATTAGAAGCAAATGAGCATTAATTTCAATGACCATAATTAACAATAAATTATTATTATCAAGTAATCATTAACTATATTATATTGTTACATTAACGAAACAATCAACCATGATACTCGATAACTATAATGTCAATTCACAGTCATTTGTTTCCTTACTTGAGATATCTCATTCGCCAAGATGTAATTTTATGATCTCATGTAATCTTCCTAATCCTACACATAATTCTAAGTTGTACCTACATTCATTCATTCAAGAAAATAAACGCTTACGTGGTATCAAGAGCTTTTATTGTTTTCCACACGTCCCATCCCACTCCCTCATCATCAATGGTGAGTAGTGATTTTATCATACCTAAGTCCCAACTTAGCCATTTCCTCTAAAACCCTCTAAAATAATTGTTCAAAAAGTCAAAACCCTATCTTACCCATTGTTCTTAAAAAAGGCTTTTATTTTGCACAGTTAAAGCAGAGTCAGGAAAACAAGAGATCGATCAAACAAAAATATCAATGGATCAATTGCAAGAGTGAGCAATGCCATATGTAAAACTTGAATCTGAGCATTGTAATTAACACTTTCAAAAATTTTTAAAAGATTATTTGAAAAGGCGGACTAGATTCATCAACTGTGCATATATGACACAATGAGCAAAACCGTGAAGTGGAAATTAGCAGAAAAGGTACCTCGTCAGCAAACTTTATCAAGATAGTGGTTCTTGGCCGCAACTGCCCTTCCACTGGAACAAAATGAGCAGTTACAACTGCTGGGAAACCTGCATTGTCCAAGACACCCTTCATCGGATAAAATAGGTCAGTAATGTTTTCAATTTGTTATAACTAGTCATCAAATAAACAAAGGACTTCGTACCCTCACTATACCAGCAACAAATGCACCGCAGTTGAATGTTCCCATATCTTTTGGTATAGATATAAACCTGAAGTCGTCAGTGAAATTATTAATGTAGGGACCACAAGAAAGATGGAACAATTCATAAGCAGAAAAAAAAATACATATAGTACCTGTTCACGAGGAGCTCTTTCTCGCTGATCATATATTCATCTTCATGTTCAGTTCCCTTCTCAAGTGAATCAGCAACCTACCATTTTGATTAAATAAAATGCAGAAAGTTGGGAGATAAGAAACATTACAACAAAAGACATGCATGTCATACTTAAACCATTAAATTTATGCAATACAAAGAAGCCTGTCCTCCATGATCACTGATTCTAAATTGCTTTAAAATGTTGGGTGCCAATTACACAAATCAAATTAAAATCGGCACCACTTAGCTCACCTAACTCCCTGACAATAATCGTATATAAATATCTTGAAACACTTGGAAAACATTGTGTTGATCTCGGCATACATCTACGGTTAAATGAAAATTCTAAACGATCTCCATCAAACCAATATTACTTAAATAGGTCAAAATTTTATTAGAACAAAGAGAGCCTGAAGATAAGATGAAGCAGAACCAACTATATAAGCTTGGGACTTTGATCATGTGTAGTGTCAACCACAAGATGCACATCAATAAATATGCTCTATGGTCCTAATTTGCAAATCGTTTTTGCTAGATTAGCATAAAAGAAACTACACCACTTACATCTACCAATTGGCAGAATATGATTTAAACGGAGGTTATCAAATCAAATCAGGGAACACTGCAGTCTATCATATTAGTAAACTTACGAAAAACATATAAGCTACATCACCAAAACAAGAAATATTTTCACAGAACCAAAACAGGCACACCTGTGGGCTGTGAGTAAACAAATACCAAAACAATGAAGCATTCTGTTTATATTTAATGTCATGTGCATCCTCCATGACAACTTCCCCCCCCCCCCCCCCAAAAAAAAACGTTAGGCAAAGAACTCTAAGCAAAAGAAAACCATTTTACACCACAACCACATTCAAATCAGAAAGGCTTCCAAGTTTCAAGGGTATATGAGATAATGAGAAATACAAACCTTCCCAAATAACACCTTCCAAACAGTGCTGTGTACAAAAGATAGAATCCCAAGCAAGCGCGTCTCCCTTCTGTTTCCCTGCAATTATTCACATATTAGATAGCATTAATGTACTAGGAGTATTCATATCAATTTTGTATATTTTTATAAAAAACTATTTGACAAAATTTTAGGATGTTGATTTTATCTTTTATATAGCAAGGTCTATATAAATCAAACAAACAATTAAATTTGTAAGGAACTGCGATTATATGGAGCGAAAACACAAACATAGAGTGAATGTGAAGCACGTTTAAGGTGGGTATACCCATGATGGGTAAACCTAGTTAGGATGGGTTTGAATGCATACCCAGGTGAGCAGGCGTGGGCATGAAAATTCTACTTTATGGGTATACTACCCCTACCCCGTCCATTTTGCCATCCCTACTCCATCTCTACAGGCATTAAAGTTTAAAGATAAATATGACCTAAATAGATAGTAGTACACTGAATTAAGAAAGACGGCAACAAGATTTAATCTTATGACATTGTCTAGTCGCACCAGAAATTCATTTCTCACAAGGTTGGGACAACAAAACACCCAGTTAATGCGACTATGCATTTGTCTAATTTACATATTAAAAAAAATAAAAAATAAAAAATAAAAAAACTCAGCATACGATAGAAAGTCATAGTCACTCACTAGTCTTCACAAGGGTTAAGAAGCTACATATATGCAGATTCCAAAATAAGCACCTTTTAGGACCAAATCCATTTCCTAGGTTTAAAACCAAACCCACAAAATATATTCTTGACCTGGAAACTAAGCAATTCTTTTCAGTTCTTTCTGGTCCATTTTTTCCAGTCTTGGTTTGTTTTAAAAATATTGAAAATACATTGGAGGATAAGAAGAGTATTCTCTTTTGTACCATTAGTTTGTCCTATGTGAGACCTTTTGTTGTCATAATGGGGAAAGTTATAGAGGAGGGAGGGTGCATCTTGCAATTAGAGAAAGACAAAATAAAATTAACATAACACTTATTGAAATTCAAGAACAAAAAGTACAGAGTAATCATGCAACACCTTTTCCCTGTGACAGAGAAGTTCCAAAACTCGTGCTCCAACAGCATATCCCGCATCCTCTAGCCTGCATGAAGATTTACCAGGATTGTTAAGCTAAAGGAACAGAAATGCTACGTGCTAAGATTAACACTTTTAATTTCAGCAGAAAGGTCACAAAATGATGTTTTGGCAACCAACTATATGATCCTTTAGCACACCTGAAGCAAGTTAGAAACAAACAGGGCTACCTATTAGTAAGTGTTATGCAACATTTCACCTTCGTTCTAATTCAGCAATATTGTCCACCTGGGTCTGATTATATTGTACAAGCTCAGAAAACAAAAAGGTGAAGGCACTTAAGCTGACCTGCAAGAGTAGAATGAACCATTATATGATTTCAAATACCTAAAAAACAGAAATTGAAAAGATATGTTAATGAAGAGTACGCGTTAGTTGTTTTTATCATTTCCAATGGCGTCAAAAATTTATAGTTCTATGGTTTTGGATTGTGATGGACTACTTAAAATGCTCACTATTACACTTTGTATTCAAGTGAAGCTCCAAATGGGGTTTTTTTGAATCAAAGTCAATCAGAAACAACATATTTGTTAGAAAAAGGCTAAAGTTGTCTACATCGACCCCTACCTACTCCACCTAAGCAAGAGCCACTTTAATGGCAATCGAACAATATTGTGAGATCACTATCTAACACTCCCTCTATCCAGGCCTACGTGTTTCATTTTTTGACACTCTTCACCTATCATACTTAATTTGCATGGTACTCTTGAACTATTAAGTTAAAATATAATCAAGTGAGATCCCGTGTGATTCGACTCAATGTAAAGATTATAAATAACAAATTATTATAATTTTTAATTATGTTAAATTAGAGATATAAAAGCTTGAATAAGTGCATTGGCATGTGTAACAAACTAAATGGGACACAATACACATAAGGAGGGACAGAGGAAGTAAGTTATTAAGATTTCACTAAATGAACACCAAGTTGAAAAAAAATTGAAAACAGAGAGTGATAATATATTCAGAATAAAGAAATCAAAATTATGGGAGACAAAAAAAGGGTCATGTTCTAAGATAGAAAATTAAAGCACCTCTTGTTTCCCTTTGCTTAATGGTTTGTCAAGAACGTTTGCGTATTGTTTGATCTTCCCCGCTCCAATCATGGCGTTCTTTTCCTCAAACTTGCTTCACTCAATTAGTATGTTGTAATGAATTTAGTGAAGCTCTTCTAAACAATGCCTTCAATACAGAATAATGAATGCCTTGTCTTTCAAAACTTTCACAAATGTTGATTTAATTACAGAACTTGCTTAAATGAATTCCATTAAGTTCGTACAAGGCAAGATGTAAATATACGCACCAACAATGAATAGTTTACTATGTATTGTCATACAGTGAGAAACAGAGAAAAACAGTAAAATCTTTTCAAAAATAATGAAATGAACACAAAAATTGAAACGAGTGCCACACACACACACCAAAGATCAAAACTTGAGGTTAAAATGGTTGTCTATGGTGCGTATAAAGATAAGAACCAAACATGCAAGTATGAAACGAGTAGCAAAGACAAAGCAATAATCAACAAAAAGTATTTGAGGTGGATCACCAAATAAAGGCTACATCCACCATACCTAGTTAAGATTGTAGGAGTATTAATGTATTTAAAGGACAAAAAGCTATACAATGAGAAGTTGGCTTACTTAATAACCTGGAACATGTAGGAGTCTATGAGTACTTATAGTGGAAGATATGGCAATACAATTGAGAGACAAAATGTTGTTGGCAAAATGTGCTCGAACGAGCACTCAGGGTGCTAGTTCGAGCACACCTGACAGCTTCTGGTTTGCTAGCTTGCTTCATCAATGTGTCCCAATATTCCCTACTCACCCAATGCACTCCCTACACTAGTCTTGGCTCTATTGCATGTATTCTTTCCATGGCTTAAACCAACTAATGAAGGAACAACCATTTGGCACTAAGATTATCCCTTCCATTCAATCCCAAGTGAACACTTGGTCTTTCCCTTACCATACTAACACACTTAATTAATATTTTAATTGAGTCTGAAACAAGTCACCTATAATCCCACCAAAAGTAAATTGACAATTATTGAAAAAATAAAGGGCCAAACGAAACCTAGAAAGCCCCCAAATTTGTTCTCTCCTTCAACCTCATTCTCTCTAGCTCCACTTCATTTTCCATCGACTTCCACTTAACCTATAATGTGTTTGTTACTGCCCAAAACCTGTCCATTCTCAACAATTAATCTTTAAGTTTTTCACAATTCACATAACCCAACAATTTGTCTTTTATAACAAACTAAATACTATGCCAAGCATCAAGGGCCAATCAACAACAATCTATCAATGGCAATAGCAAACAGCTATCAAATTCTAGATCCTCAACGATGATCCAAAAAGAAAGAAAAATCTACTAAAAAGCGAAACCTCAAATTGTAACTTGTAGGTATAAGACATAAATCAATTGAAATCCACACTTAAAATGAACAGGGAAAAACAGCAATTACAAGCAACAATTTAGCTGAAACTTGTCATCCGGCATACTGATACAAATAATGTTGGTTGAAACTCTAATTATAGAGGGGAATATTCAAAAAATGTAAATCCCCATCCCCATCCCTAGAAATTATAATATGGGAAATCAGGAAAGCATGAAATGGGAATGTTGATCAAGATTTTACATAAAGACTAAAATTGATAGTAGCCTCACCGCCGGTAGTGGGAAGAAATCGGAATTCGGAGGTAGAGGAATCGGAAAGAAGGATGATTGATCAAGGTCAGGTGACTTCCGTCTCGTCTTAGCCTTTTTGGGGAATGCCGATTAATGGTGATCCTTTTTAAAGTGACGTCTTACATGTATTATTCGTCAGTTTAATATTCGCTACACTTTTGTTTTTTTACGTCATCTGATCTAATATTCCCTCTAATTCACTATTAATGTGTCATTTACTTTATACATTCTATTTAATATGAAGTACTTATTTAATTATCTAATTGTGCATTTAGACGAATCAAATAAAATCTCATTTGACTATGTATTAACTTATAGAATAATAATAAAATATAAAAATAGTAAGATATGAATAGTGTTCATAAAGTAAATAGGACATTAGTAGTGAATTTCAGGGAGTACACAATTTTAATCTTTAATTTTTTTAATTTTATATGATAAAAAATTCTAAAAGTTTAATGATATGAAAATATGCATTAAAATGAATCAATAAAATCTCACTTAACTATTTTTACATTAAAATATATGTCAATTCAAAAAAAATACTCCCTCCATCCCTTTACTATTGTCCACTTTGAATTGGGCACGCAAAATAAGGAAAAATAGTAGTGGAGTATTTTTAGTGATTATAATAATTGAAAAAGGTGATAGTGGGGTATTTTAAGTGAATATAATAATTGAAAAGGTGGTAGTGGGGTATTTTAAGTGAATATAATAATTGAAAAGGTGGTAGGTGGGGTATTATTAAATAATATAAGTTGGGGTAGTTGGGGGTATTTAGGTAAAAAATTTTGCCAAAAAAGAAAAGTGAACAATTAAAGAGGGATTACCCAAAATACAAATGTGGACAATAATAAAGGGACGGAGGGAGTATGTGTCAAATAAGAGTCATTGATGAAAAGAAGTGCTACAGAACTTGTAGCAACTAATAAAATCCAGAAGAAGCTTAGATTATGGAAGTTTTATTAATTCAATTCAAATAAAAAAAATGTAAGTTTTATTAAAAAAACATTATCTTGTATTCTTGCTATTACTATTTATTTGAGCATATATATTAGAGATGAAGAAATCACAATGATAAAAGATAATAGTAATGAAATTAATTAAGAAATTAATCCAAATTTGATGTTTAAACTCTAAAAATAATATTTTTGGTGAAATTAATCTCCTTCCAGAATATCCAAATCAAGATCAACCAGAAATATGTATTACATGAAAATAACTCCTTTTATATAAAAATAAAATAAAACTCACCATTTGAACCAACCACAATAAATGTTATACGTATAATATAGTATATATATTAAATGAAAATAAAAAAAAATCATTTACAATTACAATTGAATGTTGAGTTTTTTTTTTCAAAAAACCCATTATATATACAACATACAACTGTACAAGGGCAGGCCTAAACAGCATAAAATTGGAGAACATTAATCCTCAATGACAATGACCAAATACTTCCTGTGGGCTGTGGAGCGAACCACACATTTCCGACTAGCAGCAACTCCTCAAGTTCCTTCATCAAAAGGTCGTCTTTAGATTAGGAGAAGCTCGTGCAAATAGCAATAAACATATCCTATCGTCGACGAATATCATCATCGCTCTTACTGAGCTTCGTGTTCAGGAAACTCACTTTACTATGTGCGGAAAAAATTGATGTATCCGGCTTAATGAGCGGAAAAAGTCCTTTCTCAGTCTCATGTATGCTGAGCTTTCACTTTATGCAAGAACTCTAGTATCTCGGTATATGAAGGATCTTCACGACTGAGTGGCTTGCAGGAATTAATATGATCTGTTGACTCTAATACCTAATCAAAACATGAAATTGATGAGCCAAAGAAACTGAATTCAAATGAAAGTTCAACTAATGTCCCAAAAGCAAAGGTGGAGCACAGCACAGTCTGAAACCAATAAGTCCGGAAATTCGAGAGGGAGAGGGTGGGTTTGGGGGGTGGGGGGATTCTAGCCAGCAATTTGAATTCACGGGTAATTCAACTTCAGAGGTAATACTTATTCCGTTAAGCTAATGGAACTTTCAATTTGTGCGATATGATTATATTAATCTTAATCTGATGTCCAATTCATAAGAAAAGCATATCAACTTCACACAAGCATGAGTGCTAAATATACGGGGCAACTTTAAACCAGAATCATTGATCATACTAACCACAATGTTTCCAAATCCAGGATACGCTGATTCAATTGGCACTATCTCCATGCGGAAAGCCCATCCTCCATAACCCTCAACAATCGGAGTCACCTTGGTCTGAAAGGCAATGTCAATAATCACGATAGACGTAACAGTGTGTTACAAATAATGCATAATTAGACATGTTGAATAGACATTTTACCTCACAAAAGCTAAGAACATCAAGTAAGCCTTTCTTATGAAGTTGGCGCATGAAGTCATTAAGCTCAAGCAACTTTGGAGATCCACTTCTTAGCTCCCCTATCTGCATAATCAACAATACCAGAAGCAAAATATGAATTAAGCAGTGAGATATTGTAATTGCGCAACGGGTAAATGTAGAAGGGAATAGCACAAAAATAATAAAGAAGAAAACCGTAGGTGCAGGACGAAGCACAAGGCCCATACGCCAGGGCATATCTGCCAGTCTGCTGCCAAAATGTGGACAGCTGTAGAACACCTATCACCAAGGTAACCATCAAGTGTCAGTGAATTCCCCTCAAACTCAAGCGCATATAGAGAGAGAAGATGCAAGGCAAGGACATACAACTCCAGCAGTGTTGTTCACAAAATAATCCAAATTATTTGCCTTAGCTTGATATAACAGCTGCTTGACTACCAATCCACCCATGCTGCAAACACGTTTTATTCAAAGTTAACCTATGAAAGATCCAATATCTTAACAATTACATAGAGGGCTCTGTGAACAGGGTATTGCACCTGTGTGTCACAAAGACGACAGGGCGGCTGCCAATGTCTGCTGCAACAAGCTTCTCTAAAAGCATTGAGCTGACCTCCTGTAAATTGTACATACATCAAATGTTATGGCGAATTATAAAGCAAGCATAGCAATACACCAGTGAAACAGAGTAATAAAGTAGATAACTGCTAAGTGGAGGAACGATAATTAGAAAAGTGCTTTGGCTGTGATGTTGGAAGAGACAGGATAAAAACGCAATAGGGAAGAAAGAGAAGAAGAACGTATAACAAAAGGAGAGGGTAAAAAGAAAAAGTTTAACAATCATTAACAAACCAAATACCTGGCTAAAGCTATGGATCTTTTAGTATTGTACGTTTTATACCAATGGGTTTAATGTCTAACCTCAAACTAGTTGTCAAACCAAAATCCAAATAAATCATTCTAAGTCAATTTTGTCCAAAGTCCAAACTATCACAAGCAAAATATATCTAGTCTAGTACTTAAAAAAAACAAAATTCCCCTTATCTCACTCCTCAAACAAGTTTTAGTTTAGTAAGAGAAGTATATGTTGATGATACTGGAATTGATTTTGTTAGTTGTAAATAGATCATATAATCTTTGTTAGTGATGATTTCTCATAATTTATTTCTTTTGGTTCATATAGTCGACCCCACATTGTCAAGATAAGGCTTCGGCTTTGGTGTTGCTATGTCTACTAAATTAAATGGCATTAACCAAGTTAATGACTTCTCATACTATGTTTTCAAAAAGGAAATTCTACACAAAACCGTATGTCTTTTGACATTTGATTGGTCTTGCAGTATCACACATTAAATTATAGTCGACCTAAACTAAAACTAAAACAATTTACTCCATTCCACAATCATCTTCACACTTCAGTCGCCTAATGTTCTTTACACTTTCATCATTTTAATTTTATCCTGCCCACTAACACAACTCTCTCTCCACTTTCCCGCTGCTTCCTTGACTCTACCATGCAATAGTATATGTCAAAAACATTGAAGAATTGAAAAAATTGACGCAAATCACATTCATCCACGCTTCTTTCAAAATTAGCTCACTTTTGGATGTAAAAAAACATTTCCAAGAGAAACAAAACTATATATTAATTTCTTCAAAATTTCCTTGGAAAAAGTTAGCAAGAATAGGAAAAATAGAAATACAAGGAAGAGGATGGATGGAAAAACGAACAATTGAAAAGAAGATTTCGCATTCCTTTTTTCAAGAGGAAAAAATATCTCATAAAAGAATCATTTTCACTAGGAAAAACTATTTTACACCCATGACAAAACAATTGAAAATGGGGGAAACCCTTTTTCTGGAATATGCTTTACTCCTAAACACTCATATTGAGAACAAATCAGTAGATTATTTGCAGTAATACTCTCTGTTCCTGTCAAGGGCTAGATACAATTAATTAGCACGAAGTTTGATTAGTAGTTAGTACTAGGATTGTTTGAGAAAAGGGTTGTTGGATAAGAGGATTGTCTTTGCTATCTTGCCTTTCATGAGGTAAGATCACTTCAACAACAAAATCAGATGTTAGAGAGGTTTGAAGGGATTCTCTGGGGACCTACTCCGACATTTAAGTTAGCGAGAATATAAGTTGAGTACCTAAGAAGTCCAACCCCAAGTACACTGTGGCCTTAGCTTGGAGGAACTTGGCTAGGGTTTGTTAATGGTGTGAGGTCTTAATGAATGTTTTTCTTACAAGAGTAAATGCAAGAGAGTTATGCTCAAATGATTGATAGCAATAAGTTCAAAAGTTGCAATAGAATTAGTTCCTTAGCTTGGACTTTTGGAGGTCGAGGATGTTGAAGTATTTATATTCCATGATTAACTGCAGCACTGTCCTTCCAAAGTCCCAATTATAATAAAAAAAATGTCCTTTTTGACCCTCATGCACTATCATTAATATTCAAACTGTGGTCTAAGCATACCTCTGCCAAATCACACAAGAAACTAGGCCTTCTAGTCTTTCGTACTTTACATTTGATGCCACGTCTATTGGGATCTCCTACATAAGTGAGGGGGTCTATTGGGATCTCCTACATAAGTGAGAGGGGGGGGGGGGGGGGGGGGGGGGTCAAGACCCTGCTTTCAATAACCTAATCCAAACACACACTCCCTTTGTCCCATGGGATTTGTGCACTGTATAATTCTTGTACAAATCAAAGAAAGGGAGAAAAAGAGGAAAAAAGATATATTTTATCGGTAAAAGGGAAAAATGTTTGAATGAGATGAAAAGACATGTTAAATGTGTTGATAAGAAGAAAAAAAGTGTGTGTCATGATCAAAGATAGAAATAGAGAAAAATCCATGAAAAAAAAAACTAAATAGAAAAATAGTGCAAATTCTGTCGCACAGAGGGAGCATTGCTAAATGAATGGGATTATTATGCAAATATAGTGAAGTATTAGTTGACTAATAATGGCACTGGCTTAAGATCATTCTAATGAGTAAAAAAAGCTAAAATCATCAGGTGGTGCGATGGGGCAGAGAGAAATAGAATGGGAACTCCAGGAGTCAGATGGGTGCAGATCAGGTTTCACCACACCTTTTGTGTCCCTTTACTTGCTGGTAAAGTTCTGTCAATGTCTGATCTTGGCCAACATACTTAGGAGTTAGGACTCAGTCTTTGCAGCCTCCATAAATGCTAGCTATTTTAGAAGTGTGATCCAAGTTAATGAATATTGAGTTACCTCACTTGAGATCAGTGTAATCATTCTTAAGAAGACAACCCTTGTTTTCATTTATTTCCTTGTGTGGAACCATTTTATTGCATCACTAGTTTATGTTATTCTTGATTGATAGGGTAAGCTCTTGTTTTGTGTTATTTGTGTTTTCACCTTACTTCCAAAACACTATAGCACCAAATGAACAAAACAAAAGGGAGAAAAATTCATCTTCAAAACAAAATGGAAAATAAATAATCAAATTAACATTGTTCACGATTAAGACTATTAATTGTTAATTCAACTTGAGATTGACCCGGAATACGACCGCTAATTAGAGGTTCATAAAACCTAAATTTTAACCCATAAGGCCATAACCCAATAGTGACCAGACTGAAAAAATCGTTGAAAATTTATTTTCATAAAAATTGGGTCAAACTTGACCTAACTCGAATCTGACCGTTTCGACTCATTGTCCAATTTCGAAAACTTTTTCTGTCCCAATTTATCACTTTTGAGTCGGCGCCACATTTTAGTCCAATTGTCTTGAGTCAATATTTCCTCATTGAAACCCAAAAAGTTGAATATTCGTCCATTATTATAAAAAAGTTTATTTGATGGAAAATAGTCATTTTTTTCTTGGTAAAAGCTTACAATACTTGACCTCTTGGGTCGACCTAAACCCAACCAAACCAGAATGACCTGAAACTGACCGTGTTGATTCTGCCATTCAAGAGAATAAAAGGAGCTGGATTGAGGTAGATAGTCAAACTCATCATTTGGCACTAAAACTTCAAGCAAGAAGAAAATCATCGTGCGGAAAAATGAGGAAGAATTTGCTCCGATGGACTGAAATCCTCCGCTTAATCACCATGGTTGTAAATTGATCAAGAAAATGAAGGTGTTAAACAATAAGAGCCTGAAACTTTCTCCTCGCTTAATCAGAAGTATACTACTCTTTACCCAGTTGTGGATCTTTTCTATAGCTCTTCGTAGTTAGAATTCAAATGGGGGATGAAAGTTAGTTCATTGACTGATCAATATGAAAGGGTGAAGACAGTAACACTAAGGTCGAATTGGGTCGATCACCATGAATCTACAAATAGGTCTACCGTCGTTAATAAAATGAATATACTGATAACTTTTATACGATTCAGCATCTTACGAGACTAAGGCAATAGAAGGTAACAAAAAACCATTTTTATCTCAAAAAAAAAAAAAGCAAATTGCGTACTTTGTATAAGTTCTCACTCCCCTAATGAAGGAACAAGATGAGTTATGGTTCACAGTTTACTAGATTGTGAAGAAAGCACCATATCCCCAATATATGACATAAACCAAAAGATTCAAACCATTTGGCACGTTATAAAACATATATATTTCCTATGATAAAAAGGAGGGTGCACACCTGAAGTGGAAGGGTAGCTCCGGACCACTGAGTAAGATTTGTCTGCATCCAGTTAAAGTTCAAACTTATGATCCAAACTAAAGAGCAACAAAAAATTATGTAAAAAACTGTAATACACAGTGACACTAAAAATACCAGTCCTCAAATTTTCAAGTATATATTACACAAACATCCAAGTGCTTGGACTACTATCACCATAAGTTTTGGAAATCCAAACCTCCAAAGCTAGAAAAGGCATAGAGGAAATTTTTTCAAACAAACCTTGTATCTAAGTGTAAACAAACGGGCATGAGGAAAGTCAGCTGAGAGCCATTCACCTGGCCAAAAGGTTCCTTGCTTCCCCGCTTCTTGATCAATTTTCTCTACAAGACCAGATTTAGTTGATGATTTGTCTTCAGAAATGCGCCAGCTTTTGAAGGGCCCACCACGCAGACCATGAACAAAAATTACATCTATAGAAGGGACCTTAGTATCTGGAAAGTTCCCCTCTGAAGGACTGGATGAGCTCATGTCGTTATCCTCACTGGAGTATTTATTTGAATCCTCAAATACAGGTTTGTCAGGACATTGCCAGTGCGGTGATTCAGGATTGATCAAAAATACCATGTCCTCGTAGCGAGGCCAAACACGATTATCATTCACAATCGCAGTACCAGTACCACCACTCTTCCCATAGTCCGAGCCCTGTTTGTCATGGCAAAACACATTTAACAGGGTAGCTCTAGCATAACTTTGAATTTTTGGATCATCACAACCGGGAATTTTTCCATTGGCACATTCTTCCAGCCAATTACACCAAGTTACATCAGCTAAAATGGTCTTTTGAACTTTTGGCAATGCTGAGAGGATAGTTAGTAGTCTAGCAGCATGCCTCCTAATGTGAGCAGATGGCGGGATTCGAACCTTTGTATGAGAATTAGCATCAGGTTTTGATTCATCCTGAATCTCACTAGTCTGTTCTGGTCCTTCCCTAATTCTAGATGCATCATATGCTTCAATAGCAGCAAGACTTTCATAATCATCACTCAATAAAAAACGCCGCAACAAGCACAAAACACCAGAATCAACCATTTTGTGTTGACTCACAATATCATCTGCACAAATTTCAGTCAGTGATTTGATTCCCTTGAGGGTCGCCACTGCCAAGTCTGCAGCATCATATTTAGGGATCTGATCTTTATTTAAGCTTTTAAATGGTCCCAAAAAAGGTTCTAGGGACAGGAGATCAGCAACGAGGAATTTGTCGGTGTGACCAGTGGCAAACCCCAATTGCTTTGCAGCTATATTAACAACACACGTCGCCAGCTGATTGGCAATTTGTATACCAGATTGAACGTTGGATTGATCAATTTGAGTCTGCAAAAAAAAAGATAGCATTATAAACAAATAATGTAAATCAGTTAGACAATTCCAACCAAATGTTAAGATCAGCAACAAAAATGGATCAAATAACAGAATTTTACATTATAAATGAGAGCTATAGATACAGACTCTAACCTTCACAGTATTGCTCTTTGGCTGAGAGGCTCCTTTCAATGATGCAGTCTTGGTGGAGTCCAAAACTTCATTTAGGAGAATAGTTAACCATCCTTGAGAAATTAGGACAGAAGAAGGCCCAAAATCCTCAAGAATGCATGATAAAATTTTCGTTGCTGAATATCGTGTGTTTTCTGATGAAAATTTACCACATGCCCAGGAAAGCAGGATACCAGACCATTTAAGACTTTCTTCAAGAGAGAAATGAATTTCATCTGTACAAATTAGTTCTAATGCTCTTGCCAATGCTTCTTGGATATCCTTATGATGTGTTGTCTTTTTAGCAGTTTCTCTCATCAAATCAAGACCTTTCTCCATAACGACTTTCTTAGCTCCTGGACTCTTATCAACAGAAAGCATAAATGCAGACAAAGCCACCAATGCCAGAGGTATGTCATCAGTTCTACAAGCTTGTGATATCGTTGTAAGAAGACAAGAACTCCAGTCTAAAACAGAGTCACTTAATGGAACATTATTGTCCTCTAAAAGCAATCGAGCAACCAAACTTCCATGCCATCTCACTGATCTTTCAGGGGCTGCTAAGGCAGTCATAACCGCATTTCCATCTTGATCTAATTCTTGAATATGCAATCTGTTAACCTCCGAGGCCAGAGCCCAATTAGCCAATGCCCAAGCAGCAAAAGGCACAGCAACATGCTGAGAATGTAAATCATCCCAGAGGCCAGGTACTACAGCTGAAGATAAATTCGCATCTGTTAGATAGTTATCAATCTTTTTTTGATAAAGACGGCTTCTAGAATTGTATTTAATGGTTGATATACTATCATCGTCAACATAATCCACTAGTCCACCAGTCCTAGAAAGTCCTACAACAGTTGTCCCTCCAAGAACTTTAATACCAATGCCCTTCAACCCTTTCCCACCATCGTCATCTTCTTCGGCATGTGAATCATCCAGATCCAAACCTCCTTCAATTACTTGAATAGCTGATGCAATGTCTCTCATTTCAGCATTTGCAGGAAGGCATGACTGGAACCTGACATTGCCTTTACTGTCACAAGTGGAAGTCACAATATCCATTATAGCAGCAACAAGCATGCTCCTACCTTTCAAAGAATCAGAAATTCTTGAATTCTGTTTCAATAAAAGCGAAAGATTTTGTAAAACAAAAACTTAGATGGATCAAAAATCTATCATCGAAGTTGTTATGCAAGTCGTGAACTAAAAGCAAGATTCAGATGCTAAAAGTACATTCCCTCAAACCAAGAATGGTGCCACTTCCAATGCTAAAAAACTCAACCATCCAGTTCCAAGCTTGCTCCTCTCACCACTATAAACAAAATGCATCACTAATTTTTTTTCCCAGAGAGCTCGTTCTTAAGGATAATCTTAACTGTGAAATTTGTTAAAAAGAAAGGACATTACACCTCAGAAAGTCGACATATATGATCCAATGGAGGCTTTGGGCTATTTTTGGGTCATTTTAAGTAAAACGCAAGTTAAAAAAGCGAATTAATTGAAGAAGTATGTTACAGTGCAAGTGCCTCATAGAAGCATATAATAACCAACACATTACTATCATAAACAAACTCAAATGGTACAAAGTGCATATTACATTGATGGAGAAACATTTCCTGAATCATCTAACTACAAAATGTGACAAGTATTTCCCATAGCATGGCTAAACAAACAAAAATACAGGTTTTAAAACAAAGATTTCACATATCTAAGGAAATCCAAAATTTGTTTAAAAAGCAGGCCTATCATACCACTATAAAACACATTATAAAAACAACATATATGACAACCCATACAATTATACAAACCATTCTGGAAGAAAATCAAAACCATTGATTGATAGTTTGGTACCTCATCATCACCATAACCCAAAAGGTTTACAGAAAATTTACAGTACTTCTGTACATCAAAAGCTTGCAAACAAGTTGACATTTTACTCTATTCAAAATAAAAATTCACTTCAAATGAATACCAATGCACATGTAAAGAACAGTAAGTATGGGCTTATCAAATTCGTCTCAATGGCTAGTTTCATAATATTTTTAAAAAATATTCTTATGTTTGGTAAACTTTTACACGCTTCAGACAACAAAAAACTCACACACTAGCAATAAGGCAACAATAACAAAAACATGAAAAAGGATGCAAACCTTTTTGGAGCGCTGAGGCTGAGCAGAGAAAATGAATTTAAGAAGATGAGGAACAGAATGAGGCCTCTCAAAAACCTGAGGCCTAACAAGAGGATCAGCAATCAAGTAAGCCAATGCTCTAGCAGCCTCTGCCTGTGTCCCACTTACTTCTCCTGACACCGTCTGAAGGAGCCAATCAACTACCTTTCCATCACCTGCAGTAACAATAGCAGCTCTCCGGGAAGCATTAGCAGCAGCAATATCCGCCAAAAAAGCCGCAACCCTAAACTCAAATCCCGAACGCACCTCATAATTAGCGGACGAAAGCACGGACCGAAGCGATTGCCAAAGCACGGAAGCAGCAGCACCTGTATTCTTCAAACGATGAATTATACGGTGAGTTGACTCAGTTGATCGCTGGACTGCAGTTTCAATCACGGAAGAGAGATTGCGATTGCCATTGCCGTTGCCGTTGCCATTATCATTGGAATAGAGAAGGTAGGAGGTAGTAGCAATGGCGGTTAAGGCGAGGAAAGAGAGAGAAGCAGTGCGAGAAGAAGAGTAGAGAGAGGAAGAGACGGGAGAAAGCGAAGAGGAAGTGGATGGATTGACATGGAGGATTGAAGATGGGTATGAGTTTTTCTGGGATTGTGAAGGATTTCTGGGTTTGGAATTGGAAGAAGAGCAAAATGATCGGGCAGGATGAGGGTAAGAGAGAGAATATTGACGGCGGCGAATGCGGCGGAGAGAGAGACGAAGCATTACAGAATTCTCAATGTGGAATTGAATTAACGGTAATAAAAAAGGCGGCTGTTTTATTGGAGAAAGGAGGAAGATTGCGAACAGCGATGAAAGGAGGAAGATGAAGAAAGGAGTAGAACATTGAAAGATGCGAATCCAGGAAGTATATGTGTCAATGTAATCTACGAATATGAAGTATTCAAGTATATTATTTGCGGGATGGAGGTGTTCATTCGGATCTTCGGGTTGATTTTAGGTTAGGTATTTTGGGTCGATTCAAAATCGAGTTTTGTGTTCACATTGGTTTTTGCATAATTGTAGATCCATTTTTAAATCGGGTCAAATCGAGTTCGATTATAAAGTCGAGTGTCTATCGGATCTGTATTGAACACTTCTTTTTGCGGATAAATCTATTTATAATCTATCTATCTAGATCTATTACTAAAACAAAACATGCTAACATCATCACTACTTAATATTACTTACATATCACACCCTCAAAAAAAATCCTATGTAAAATTTAAGGATGATGTCACTATTTTTATAATTAATATTTATATTTTAGACTTTATTACTATCTAACTATCAATATTATCATATTGATTATTATACTTTTTAGATCATATAATTTAATTTATTAAAAAATCATATAAAATCTTAACAATTCATTTAAATGAGTATTATTTAAGTGTATTTGGTATTTAAAGATGGTTAAAAGATAATACATTTTTATTAGGATTTTTTGATGGATAAATTGACATTAGTAATCCAACATTTCACTCATCCGTTATGAATAATCTCACCTCTAAATTATTTTCTAATAATCCAACCTTTGTGATAAATTTGCCCACGGCATAACCTATTACTTATAATAGGTAATAACTAGCTTGAGTCCCGTGCCAAGCACGGATAATCAATAAATATTTAAATGGTCTCTTAAATATAAATAAAATTAGTTTAAATTATTCTGATATTTGGTAAATATAATAAATATAGAGAAAATAATATTTGATTTGTGAGAGAAAATTAGTCTTTGCATTACATCAATTCTTTTAAATTTTAAAACTCTAAAATAATACTTGTAGAATGATCAATATTTTACTACTATAAATTAAGAATGAAAAAAAATATTTAAGCAATAAACTTAACAATTTAAAGTAAAAAATAATGGACACACATTCGCTTTTATAGTGCCCAGGTTTTAATTTATAGGGCCCGTGATTTGTATATAAGGAAAAACCCATAGTTTTTTAATTTGAATTTGAAATAAATTTATTTTATGGATTCTCTTTCAAAATAATCTATAGATTATACTAACATGATACGTATATAACATAAGTAAAGAGTAAGGAAGATATTTAAAAGAATTTGACTATACATTGTCCAATTTTTTACTGCAATTTTATAGAATGATATTTTGACCATACGTATATTGTTGTCATATACTCATATTGACCATTTTTTATTGTCATTTGAAACGTTAATTGATTTAAAAAAATAGGGCATTCAAGCTTAATTATTCTACTTACCCAATTTAGCTAAATGAAGAATTTTGGAGGGAAAACAATGAATGTGAAGCCGACATGTGTCCTATTGAAGAATGCATTTAGTATATAGTATAGATAGGGTATGCTTCTAACAAACTAAAATGAAGGTTGGATTATTAATGTCAATTTTCCATTTTTTGATTCTTTTGTTTAGAATTATAAGATACTAATAAGTCAGAATGCAAAGTAATACACAGTTGTTTGCACAACCACAGTATGCTTATCGTTCGAGCTAGTCTTATGGGAGGTACTGGTCGGACATGGAAAATGTTTCCTTGGTGAAATTCAATGGGGAAATACATAAAACGGCATAATAACACTTCAATTAAGTATATAAACCGAGAAAATAATCATATAAATTTGAGACTTACCCGCATACTCGGCACAAAACACGAAGTTTTGACCATCTTACTCAAGCAAGAACCTTGTCGGTCATGCACGCACCTATCTCGTTCGAGCTAGCCTTCACGCTAAGCTATTACTTATTCGACCCAATGCAATTTTGCTCTTTGAAGACATTAATTTACTCGATCATGTCACTCACCCGACCACTTGAAAGCTCGTCCGAGCTTGAGCTGCTGCTAACCACTACCTACCTTTCTGGAATTCGCTCGCCCAATACATATGATGCTTCGTCCAGCACTTACTCAACCCATGCTTCTACTTGCCTCAACACCATTTACTTGCCAAGCCTTTCTCGTGTTCGTTTGAGCAAGACAATAACCTAGTCCCGGCCCTCGAACATTACTCGACAACGCACATCCTTACTTTATGGCACAAATGCAATCGTATATCAATTTGCAGCACACAAGAAAAAAAACAGCAGTTTTGTATTGAAACATAGATCATTGTATTTTCACTTGTAAAAATTTAGCAAAAGTCTAGTCTCATATACAACACATAGCCTCATATGCTTCCTAAATTTACATGTAGTCATGAAGACGAATCGTCTAAAGAGCTATATTGGTGAGATGACAAAACTGCGAAGAGCCTTGTGGATGACGGGATCCCATCGGAACAAGATGCATACAACTCCAGAACTTCCACTAATCACACTACAAGCTTCCAGCGAGTGGGAAGAGGAGACAAACACTTCTCACAAGTTTAATATGTAAGAAAATCTGGTTTGGTTTACCAAGAGAGGCGCCAAGGGCTCGAGGGAGTCAACGCCAGCTGCCGTTGGGGGTAGGTAGAACGATTTGTGTTTGATAGGAGCATACGCACATAAGCACCTGCTAAAGAAGTAAATGTTATTACTAATCTTCATACAATTGACCGAAAAACAGGGGATGGCAGGTAGCTAGGAAATTATTTCTGTTTTGGTTTTTCTACTTTTAGAGAGGGAGTGAGAAAGGATATGGAAAGTATAGATTTACAGGTTGAGACGGTAAATAATCAAATGAACAAAGGATAATTCATGTGAACAGTCATTAAAACTGATTTATTGGTTCATGTAGCAGACCCAAATCGTTTGGGAGGCTCAGTAGTTGCTTTGTACTCATCCGTACAATGAGACAGAGAGAATATTCATCTTCACATACAACTCCCCGTCCACATCCAAATGATGTCCACACTCGGTGATCTTAAATCAAAAAATCATAAAGAAAGCCCGTTTTGGCTTTTACGCTAGTACATGAGAAGAAACGGTAAAATCAAGTGACGCACGTCCAACATGGGTGAGGAATTAGCATTTTCTTGGAAAGCCAACACGCATTCAGGATAAGCCCGAAGACCATGGATTCTACTCAAATATTCCTCGCGCACCCCTACTCATAATGAAGCAAAAGGCAACAAGTAAAATAAAAACAAAAATTGGCTTACCTTATAAGATAATTAAGCGCACAATCTGCCCCAGGTACCTAAATGATTTCGTTGCCTCTTTTAAGCATTTATTTTTGTCGTCACGAGACCAATGCTGCAAAATCACCGTAATCATACTCCCAAATAAGTCCAAACAGGTGCAAGACATACATGGGAAGAAATTGAAGGAAAGCAATGTTAAAATTTGAGGTACCAACCTCACTAAGCCTGTTAAGCTTCTCTCTAACTTCTCTCAACAACTCTTGTTCATCTCCTTCCCAGCCATAGAATTCCAGTTGCCGTTCGCTAAGAAGCTTCTCAGCAACCTGATGAAGATTAATATAAGTGAGGAACTGATAATCCTTTTTCCTATGAGAATTGCTACATTTTTGTTTCGTTGCATTAAAGTTCAAGAGGGACAGGCACGGGAAAAAGAAAAGAAGACAACTCACCTGTTTGGCTATCACTTGCCCACCAGCTATGTGTGAAAAGTACACGTTGTAGAAGTGGGAGAGAAACAATGGGGCACTCTTTTCCGCAAGCTCTTTCAAATATGAGGCATAAGAGATTCCGGGATTGCTTGGTTCTGGAATCTCCATGCCTTGTTCACTAAACCATGCTAGGTCCTTAGACAAACATTCTGATCTTTCTAAGCCAGTTCTCCTGAAGTATGCATCTGTTCACCAACACCCAATGATAGCCTTATCATAATTGATCTCAATCATGCAATATACTCATACTATTCACACATATAAAGGTACCACTTTTACAAGGCAGCTAAACCATGGGGAACATAGCTGCTCTCTGGTATATGTGTTTTTTTTTACTCCGATGCAATGGTGCTAGAACGACATATTGTTTCAACAAGACAAAAAAGGAATCTCTTTTAGTTGATTAAATCCAGAGAAAATTTTAAGGGCAAAAATAAGATATAATTAACAACTTAACGTAGTCCAATCTAACTATCCCATTGATGTCAAAAGTTCGACTTTTGGATGTTTCTGGACAAAATCAAGTTTGAAGTCTATCAAAAGCAGAATTGAGAGGGTACGAAGTAAAAAAACAAGTCACCATCATCACCACACTTGGCCATTAACACATGACTATCATCAACATCACTTTTGGCCTTCATTACTAGGCCCTTCTCACCCTTCTTTGCAACCCATTTTCAAAGTTGGTGCCTTCTTTAACTCCTCAAATGAAA
The DNA here is from genome assembly GCA_019776075.1 of Amaranthus palmeri. Classification (NCBI taxonomy): domain Eukaryota; kingdom Viridiplantae; phylum Streptophyta; class Magnoliopsida; order Caryophyllales; family Amaranthaceae; genus Amaranthus; species Amaranthus palmeri. The sequence goes on from JAAKBH010000023.1 coordinate 471,055, forward strand.
CTCTCTTCTTCTTCCATTGAGCATCTCATCCCCAACCCTCATGATTGGTTTCTTTGTCTTCTCTAAAAATTTCATTTTTGAAGGTCTATCTTCGTCTTGTTGCAAGTATATTAGATATTTCCTCTCTTGTGGCAATAGTAGCACACTTTATTCTCATATTCAACTCTTGCGCTTATGACTTTGATTATTCCTCCAATACCCTCAGGTGGTTAATCCTAATAGTTATACTACCCCTTTACATGGATTTTCAACACCAATACTACTACACCTAGCGACCTCCTCCAAACTTTCAACTCTCAACTATAAAGACTTTCTCACTAATTTTTGCTCTTCCCCCATTGTTAATAAGCTCTCATTCTCTCTTGAGAATTCAATTAACAAGGTCTTGATCTCTGGTACACCAACAAAATTTCTCTCTACAAGAGTTTCAACAAACCCCAATGGCTTCGCCTTCCACGCACATGGCCACTTCTACCATTTCGCTCTTCTCCAAACATCTACCAAATTCACCACTCTCAAAACACTAAATATATCTTATCTCGCTCTGATACCAATTGTTGCGAATATGGGCACATAGTTAGAGAAGGAGATGGGATGAGGAAGAAAGAATAATCACGCAACACACAACACACAAAGCATGCACAAATCCAAAATCAAGCAAGACAAGTGTTTAATTGTAAGTGTGATGGGATTGGGGATCATTCTAACTTTCCTAAGAGGCACAATAACCAATAGGCATAAAATTTCAAACCATTAATGGGCATTTCCAATAAACTTTTTTACCATCTAGTCCAACTAATAATTTCAATATTCAATGATTCAATAGCAAGTAAATTGTAGAAGTACTTAAACAAATTGACATGTAATAATAATAATTTCCAAAGAAAACTCACAAGATACATCGCTTGAATCCTCAACAACATGTTCAATGGTTTCAAATACAAGCTTGCTATCAACCAAGTACTTGAGCAACCCTTCCATGCTAGGCTCCCAAACCCCATCAGAATCCCCAGAAGACTTAGAAGACCCTTTATCATTACGAAGCTTCATAGCAACAAACCTCATTTCTTCAGTAATTCCCTTACTCTCACCTGGGTATTCCTTCCTGTACCTTTTCCTTTTCTTTAGCACAGGTGGAGCTAATCCTCCATTAGAAGACGTTGTTGAAAGAAAAGAGTCTGAATCAGAATCCATATCTCCTTCATTTTCTTCTTGTTCAATCTCTGATTCTGATTCTGAAGTTGCTAATGTGGAATTGGATGATGCATAAAAACAGCAACTGGGTTTTGAGGAGAAGGGCTTGAATTGTAATGGGTATTTGAGAGAATGGATTGAAGTGATAGAATTGAGGTTACATTTGTTGAATGTTGATAATGGTGGAATAGTTGGAATTTGGTTTGGGAAGAGAGAAACTGAAAATGTCGTCATTTTTTACCGGGATGGAGTAAAGAGTTCAGTTCATCAATTTTTTGGGGTCTATTAGGGAAGGCTTCTAATTTTTATTTTTATTTTTATTTTTTTTTTTGAAAAAGACCTATGAAATATTGGATTAGGTAATTTTTGAATGGAAAAATAAAGGGATTGTGTAATATTAATTTTTATGATCATTATTTTGTGTACGGATATAATAAATATAGATAGACTATTTAATATGAATGTCAACAAGTTTAGTCGGTAATCGAATTTCATAAGAATGGTATTGGTAATAGAAATAACAGAAATATATTTGACGTTGGTTAGAGATTGTTTAGAGGACTATGGCTAGATTTTTAGCCGGTAAGAGATATAGCAAATATTTTCTAAAGTATCCTCCTAAATAATCTCTTACAATATTAATATTCTTATTCTTAATAAAGCTTAAACTCATCCGTGCTTGAAAATTTTCAAATAATATGAAATTGTACGTATATTATATAATATTATATATGTAAAAATATGGATTAAGCGATACTATTTTCCAGGCTACATATTTAGCATCTTCTAAAGAGTTTTTGTTAAATATTGTCATTTGGCATGCTCTTTATTATTATTTGGCATCTCATTATCCTAATCAGCTTATTCAGTTAATTTATCATCACTAGTTAATTGTTATATTTTCTTTCCTCCTCTTGCCTGTAAAAGATTCTTATCGTTGAAGAAAATTGATTTTCATATAAATAATGAGAATCAAATTTGTGTCAAGTCATCAATCGGGCTGGAAATCAAAATTCTAAATAATTTGTGTTTATCATGTCAACACGATTTGAACCAGCTTAATATGTTTCGTATCTACTCAAAAGCACTATTTCGATAAGTATGAAGATATGAACAAGATTTTTGAAAACTTGGGCTACATTTATTAAGGTAGCAACAACATACAGTCCCAAACACGAAATTTTATGTAAATGTATGAGATCAGAGGATATAGCCTTAAGTTGAAACTGTATACTCCCTTTGTTCGTTTGAAATTGTTTCTAATTAAGACATATTGTAAAGGGAAATGCCACTACTGATAGCAACCTCAAACGGACAAGGACGTAGTGCTTAAATCAAATATAATAAACATTAAATCTTAGAGAAGTCTCATGGACCCAACTTCACATCAGAACCCAGAAGGTTCTTTCATGCTGATAACAGAAAATGATGGATATACAAAATCTCAAATGGGAAAACAACTTTAAGCAGCTTCTTGACAGATTTCTGCAGCATCCTGAACACGTCGCGCTCCATGTACTTATGTAAGAGCAGTTAGCAGATCGTGAGAACTAGCGATTTCATTGCTATTCGAAACATATATACAGAAAAAGAGCAGGGAGAGAATTTCCTATTTTCCGACATCTGCCCCCCGGCTCCTAACTTTGTACGGTTGTGCCTGTAAGTAGTTCTACACTTTGTTTCTTCGTATAAAACCTACATATGTCATTACCAAAGTCCTAAAGAAGTCAGCACGGAAGTCTGAAGTGGTCCGTTGACAAAATCAGCAGTTTCAGTCCTTCGTAGTGGTCCGTTGTTGAGCAAGTCGGTAGTTTCAGTCTTCTGGATTACAAATTGGTCTACGATTCGAACAGTGGACAACGGATCCTGGTGCTTTGTAGCAGCAGTCCATTTGCTGGGGTGTTTCCTATGATAACTTAATTCTTCGGGTTGTTTTGGTTCCCTGTCCCATTTCGGATCTAACTTCCATTTCTTTGCAACCTGCAAAAATACAGGATTCCTCAGATTGTCATTCTGTATTTGGATAAAATAAAAGTTAAAAGGACGAGATAAACAATATAAAGTGAGCCAACAATACTAGATACTTAGAATCAAAAAAACCTTAATTAGCTATTTAGATTATACTCGTTTGTCCCCTTGAGTTTGCTACCAGGCACAACTATAAAGGAGTAGTTTATTTGATATAAAAAAACAAACTTTATTGTTGGTTGATATCAAAAGTACGAAAAAATGTTTTTACGAGAATCAAAAAACCGTGATGAAAATCATTTCCATAGCAGGAAATGTAACAAATTAACTATGATGGATAAAAATAGAAATTGTAGCAAACACAGATGACGGAGGGAGTATATGACAAACTTAGAGCAATTCACAAGCAAAAGAATCATAATTCTGAAAGTAGAAAGTTATGGCGGCCTACAATAATGTCAAAGTCTTAAATCCAAAAGATAAGAAGTCGCTGCATGGAAGGCTTCCCTCCCTGATCCCCGGTCAAAAAGAATTTAAGTTGCATAATCACCGGCAAATATAATTGCCTTGTAGTTTTGTACACATATATCCTAACAAACGGCTTACAAACATAATCTCTTCTTATAAGCTGTTTTTGGGTTTTACTCTCTCAATAACCTAACAGCTAATTTAGAAAAAAGGGCATTGTGCGAGAAAGAGACGGCTTTACTTATCTAAAACAGAATCATGAAAAAGCTGCATACCTTATCAACGGCTAGAGTAAAGACTTCCAAGTCACCATTACTGTTGATGTGAAAACGAGTAAACGACTTGTAGTTTGCTATACGCAAAGAGGAAAACGCTTCATCAAAATGAATGTGAAGCCAATTGATGCAAACGTACAAATAACTTCCAAATATCAAAGACACAACTGGGGTAGAGAACACCCAATAATACAGAAAAACAGATGCATAGTACACTGTAGCATAAACTCTAGACAGTGACTGTATCCCATTCTTGCAAATGTTGCTCCTCGTCACGGCCATTACCTATATTTTCTAAGAAGTTAGATGAGCTGCTCAAATAAACTTTTAAAATAAAGGAGACTTCATATTTAACAGTTTTAAGTAATGTACCTCGGGAATATCAAAGGCAAACATCAAATATTTAATACATGCTGGATAAAGACCAAAGGTCCATTGCTCAATACGCGCTCTAAGGCCAGTCGGATCAGGAAAGTGTTCTCTCTCCATTTGTCTGTACCACTCGTATAAAGTGTGATAGCCTGAAATGAAGACAGTTTTACACATTAAACATAACCAGGCATATGAAAACTAAACAAAAACAGCAGCGCCTTTGCAGCATATCAACCACAAATGAAGTATGTAGAAACACAATCTATTATTAAAATATTTCGGAGCATAGACGATGAACCCTACCAGATGTGGCTAGAAGCTTATGCCGAATACACATCTCAACACCCAGCTCCAACAGCAACATTAAGACCAGAGCAGCAGAAACATGTGCTGATACATGTAGGATTCCTATTACTACCCGCCTCTTGCGTGAGAGTTTTGGTGGGACAAAAGATATCGCAGTTATCAACAACAGCAGTGTCCCTAAAAAAGACACGTAAGAGTGTTCCAGCACGTACGATAAACAATTCAACACCATGGTAAAGAAACTTCGCAAATGACCAGAAAATGAATCTTCTCGCAAGATATGATTAAGCTGACACTAAATAAGAATAATACAGTCATCAGAATCAAGGCTGAATACGCAGCATAATCATATCCAAAACTTCCATTCATAAGCACGCTAAACAAGGGTAATAGTTCATAGTTACCTGTGGAAACATTGAGAAGGCAAGAACAAAATAGATGATTCCACCAATGAAGTCAAATTGCCAGTTCTTCTTCCTGAATTTCAGTATATTTCCTAAAGCTATCTGTCAAAGTGTTACAAGCACACCACTTAAGACTTGAGAGAAATTATGGGTCAAGACAAGGAAAAAAGAGAACTACCGGTTTCTTGTCCTACCTTGCTAGAATCTTCACACGAGGGATATGCAGCCTTCATCTCATATGGGGTTCCATAAAACTTCCTAAAATTACTGAAGATGTGAGTGGGATGCAAAAAAGCCCCACCACAACCATTTACAAGTAGATGGTGCACGTAAACAGGTTTGTCAGATGGGACATAAGAATGTCTCATATAATGATGCAAATCACCAGCCATACGAAGCTTGCACCTTCCCTTCAAATGGTCACGGATCAGGTGTGCCACATTCTTTCCAGAAGAATGGTTCCAGTACCAGTCCAAAAGCCAATTTGGTTCATGAGTCATTATAATTACAGAGTCACTATCTCCAACCTAAATTAATTGAAAGAGGAAGAACAAACAACATTCAAACAAAAACTCAAGAAGGATTGAGAATTATCATAATTAAAGAAACAAGAAAAGAACATAGTTGATGTAAAGGTAGTCTCCAAAAGACAATTGTTAACTTATATAGTAATATTAAGACATGTTAACAACCGAAGGAATTAAAGGTTTATTAAACATATCGAAATGAGTTGAAGCCAAGGGGAATTTTCTTTTGAGATTGAGAGTGCCTCAAATACAACCTTTTAGTTTAATAGAGGGTGAAAACAATCCCAAGCAAGCAAGTGAACCCTGTTTCAAGCTTAGTTTACTAAGTTCGTAAGTGACCTAATTTAACTATCTTACAGGTTACAACCACTTATTTTAAGTGATCGATGAGTACAGCTTCAATCAAATTATAACCCTTGAATATCAATAACTGACTCAAGGTCATCTAAACTTAATAAATATCTCTCCCACTATTAATATCAAACTAAAGTACTAAACCATTGACAAAGCACAGCCTAGGGCACTCACAGACGACCCTGTACTATTATTAACAGTTTTCCTCGCATATAAAAAGTTAAGTATAATATCCTGTTGAAAATCTCATTATAAATGACTCAAACTCCCTGAATATCCACTGAGTTGTAGAAACTTCAATTTTTTAATATGATGAGTTACACCTAATGCACATTCATCATTTAAAGAGTAAGTTTAGGTAAACTTTCCAATTCAAAAGATGATAGTGAAAACGTATAAGAATTACCAAATAACAGTTAAGTACCTTGTCCTTGATTAGCTCTGAAAAAAACTTGAACTGATAGACATCAATATCGCCATGAAGTGCTAGATCAAGACCAAATACCCACCATCCTTTAGGAAGCTGCAACGCAAAGTAACTCTTTTTCTGAGGCATCAACCATCCACCAAACCAACTCTTATGGCATATGTATCTCATAAAAGTGTTTAATCCATCAAACCAGTCTGTAATAGAAGAACTGGAAAGTATTACCTTGCTATCTTGAAAACTAATCAAGTAAACATCAATCAGGTAAACTTGGAATGACATCGTCCCACAAAAGTATTTGAAATCTAGAAAAATCATTCCAAATTTTCTTTGCAAAATATAAGCTATTTATGAGAGCTCTATCAAAATAGAAAAGTCGCTCCCAACAGACATCAGAACAAACCATGATTTCCAGGAATGATAAAACATTGCGGTCCATCATAATGCTTCAAATCAGGCACACCACTGGGTAGCTCTGGCTTTTTAACCGCGATAAGCTCTTCTTTATACCAAGAAGGAGGCTGGAGTGCATATTCAAAGGGTCGAAAGAAGCGCCTCTCGTACGTGAATTCAGATGGATTAGGATATCTGTAAAAGTAAGCTATTAATATGTCAAACTTCCCAATGGTGGTGGAAAAGTGCAGCAAATTCATATGTGGATCTTCCTAAGAAAGATATTGGACCAGTGGTCAAAATTAAAAGCAGGATTAGCATAAAAAATATGCAGACTGAATGTAAATTGTATTCAGCATCTCGCCAACCGTAAACAACTACCACTGCCACAGTTTGGTTTGTAGGTGGCTAAAGGAAGGAAAAGGTTACAAGCATGAGGATTCAAACAAAAAATACCTAAAGGAGTTTTCTAAGACGCTTGGTTATACAAGACAAGGTACCTACAGCTCCACAAAAATTTCATCAAACAGACCAATCTAACTCTATGACAAAATAGATAAAACATATTGAAGTAGAATGATACTATAGTGAAGTACTCTTTGGTCTTTTTGGACAAAGATAATTACTTACCTGGACACATTTTACTGAAAGAGCATCACATATTTACGTTTTTAACCTCCAGTTTTCACAGCTCCTATTAATGGTACCTTATCCTCATTATAACTCCTCTTTTTTCAGTTTTTACTAAAACCCTTTATTATTTTCTATGATTTTAAGCAACAACAATCATTACTTATTTCAATCAATAATTAATATCTTATCTCTCATTGCTCTCCTGACTCCTCGTATTCAAAATGGGAAGAACGAATAAGATCGGAGAGAGTAACTGAATAATGGCATGCCCATAGACAATGAGATAATTGAAAACAACCTCCTTGTTATTACAAGGGTAAGATTGTATACATAATACATTTGGTCCTGCCAAATCCCTCTTCAAGTGGGAATCACTTGGCATATGAGTAATTGCATATACATAGCCAATTTAGCATGACTATAGATTATTATATGAGCACAAAACACTAATATGTGAACTTACGCGAGATCTCCTCCAATAAGCAATAAGTTTCCACGGGGAAGAGTTTTCACAATGTCACCATCTTTTAGAAGAAGTTTAGGTTGAGCAAGTAATCGTGCAACAGTATATGATGAGTTCCCCCCATCACCAGTATCCGCCATGAAGTCAAACCAAAACTCATCCTTTTCCTTAAAATGATCATAGAGAGGATCCCCTTTCTCTGTGTCTTGATATGTGTTCATTGCGGCCTAATATTGAAAACCAGCGTTAAACATAAGCACAGGCAGCGACAACAACAACCAATAACTTTTCACTTCAAATAACAAGTCAATATGTTATTTTCGGACAAGTTCATCTTAGAACCTTCTGACCTTTGTCCTGTGTGACAACCATATTTAAGATTCCTTGTCAATTATAGTCAGGATTTTTCATTCTACTACCAATTAATCAATATTCCCTCTGTATTCATGAGTTTGCCTCTAATAGTGACATACTAAACGAGAAATTGTCACTATCAGGGTCTAGGAACAAACCCATAAGGACAGTGGAGTAATCGTTTTATGACAAATGGCATCAACCTCTTAATAAATTAAGTGAACTTTGCAATTAATACGAGATAATTCACATTAAAAAGGAAAAAATGGGAAGTAAATGAATTAAAATTATGTAACATTGAAATAACATGATATCTCAAAAAATTAAATTTCACAGGACACCATTTTATTTGCTTAAATATTGCCTTGTAAAATATTAGAAAGGTATCTACACTGTGAACGTAATCTTTTTTGCTTATTATTGCATATTAAAACAAATCCTATAAGGATACATTTCCTTAGTTTATTTTCCTTTGTCTCTATTTGCTACATACATTTCGAAGAAAAAAATGTAAGTGAGGGACAAAATCAAATTAAATGGGGCCACCAAGAGAAATAAGGGTGCATCTTACTAATTGTCAAAAGCTAGCCCTGTCTCTCTTTTTCCTCTCTTCTTTACACAGCCATTATTATTTTCAACACACACTGTAGAGTTATAGTAGTTAAAGAGACCAAGTTCGGACTAATAACATTGGTGGGTCATGTGAGGCATAAGGAAGAGCAGATTAAAACAAAAACCAAAAATTGGCTTGGTCATGCGCAAAAATGTATTTAATAGCAATGTAAGTTGAGGAAAAGGACCAATTTTCGGTCATAAACTTATAATATTTACCTGCATCATACGCATATCAAAGCGCCCAAGGAACACGGTCACAGACACCAAAAGGTCAAAAACAGTTTTAAATAAATCAGCTGAGGTCCTGAAAATACAACAAGGTGTTCAAAATCTATTTGAATGAAAGCCCAATCTGTCAGGAAAGATATTCACCAAACCCTCTCCACCAAAAAGGACACGAGGGTGTTCAGTAAACTAAACGAAAAAGAAGGTGATGACTAATACCCTGAATACCAAGGGACCATATCAAGGAACTCAGGCTTCATCTGCTTCTTCTTTAATTTCTCATATTCTTTAACCGATAAAGGGTGAGTAAGAGCCCATCTGTTGAGCAAAATTAATGAAATAGAGGCACATTATGACTGGAAATTGAGAAATCATTGAATATCAAACAGAAAATAATTATGGAATCTACATCAAGATCCTCCATTTTTTGCAGCCGAAAAACACACTTCTAAGGCTTCAACATCTTCAACAAAATCGTAACTCATTGGGAATAATGAAGTATTTACTCACCCTGTTGACCTTTCAACTACATAATTAGCTATGTAGAGGCCTATAAAGGTGGCCCACAAGGAATATATAGGGGAAATTTCATCCGGTGATTCTGCACATGTGCCACTGCATGCTAGCTACAATTGGGAAAAAAATAAGCCAACAAACGTTGAATGATATAAGAAAATTTAACAAAAACGAACTATATTCACATACCTCACCATAAATCACCCACTTTGACAATAAAGGATAATCACTTGCGGAACCAACAGGAGCAAACCAAGAAGAGCACACTTGGTCTTTCAATTCGTTCATTTGCAAAAACTTTGCAAGCCATGTGTTTCTCTCCTCCTTCTTCAAAAAGGAGAACCAACTGGAGTTCTTTCTCTCTTTCACAATGGCTCTATTTCCACAATGACTATAGAATACACAGCAGGCAACACTAATTACCTACAAAGCATAAAATTAAATGAATTCATACCATAAAATAAAGCAAAGGAACGGCCATAAAAAAAAATGGCAAATGTATAAAAAGTACTCAAGAAGTCTGCCAAACTTACAGCACAATTTTGAAGAATGGTCCATATCTCAGGCCTTTTGCCAGCCACACGGGCAACAAGACCAAAAAACCAAAGGAAATAAAAAACCAGATGAAAAACAAGAAGAAACAAAATGGATGATATGTAGATTGTTATGAATAAAGAGAGGTTCATCCTGAGATCAACTCCCATTGATTGAAAACTTGGGAGATGGTATACAGCAGCTACTAAAATCCAGCCGATATACCTATATCATCAGCGCAAGAGCTACAAATTAATTGTGGACAGTAATACATCAAATATTTGTAAGATACATTTACAGAATGTACATAATACTCACCACTTACTAAAATTTGAATAACTTGGCTTGATTGTCTTTCCAATAAATGGTGATGAGAAAAAATAGAAGAATCCAAACAAACAGAAATACATAGACCACCACTTTATGTTGTTGTCTAACCCTTGTATGAAAGTATTCATATTGTCAAATGATATGAAAAAAAGGCATCCCAGAACAACAGCAGTGATAGCATGGCGGGAATGCTCATGTGGATAAGGATAAGTATGAGGAAGTATAGTCCTGAAACTTTCCATTTTGATTGTATCCAGCAAACCAACCGCCGACCTGTTAGAGCCCATTCCTCAGAAAAGAACCAGCTCTAGTGTGTAGAGCAAATGCAGTTTTGTCCAACCAATGTCACTAATAACCAATTTAAACATCAAATAAAATTCTGCAAAAAAGATGGTATAGAAGATAATCAGAATATCAAAGGAGGAATATAAATCCAGACACTCTAGCGCGCAGCTAAAAAAATGAACTCGGAACTTGACAAAAAGGATGAAGGTTTAAGCTAGAAATCAAAAGTAAACCAGGTAAAAGCAAGAAAGAAAGTGTATTGAGCAACAAACAACCATAACTATCACTTGACCAGATGCTAACTGATACCAATACACACTACATACCATTTCAACAATCAACCACAATTTTCAGCAATAGCCAAGAAAAGAAACTTTGACCATTACTTATGGACTTTTTTATTTGCTTAAAAAGAAGGTGATTTTGTGAAGGCATAACTATCACTTTAACTTTTGATTTTAAAGTCTATGTTCGATTAATTAGGTTTTATGTGAACTTAACTAGCCAGTTATTGTGAACATGTTGAAAAAAAAGGAAACTACTTTTACTGGCTTCATATTCCGTTTTGAGTTTCGAAACATTTAAACTGAATTTAACGAATTGGCCATGACATAGTGCTACAAAGCAAGCAAAAGTTGACACATAATGGAACGAATTGAACAGATTAGAGTCGAGATTTTTCGACACTTTTATAATTAATTATAAACCTAATTAATCATAAGGCTTATAAAAAAATGACATACTCCAATCCCCTTAACTTACTTTTCACCTTAGTAAACATGTCAGATCCTTGATGCTTGAGATTTAGACATGGGTATGGACACTCTAACACTTCATTTTGGGCTCCAAATCAAGAAAGACATTTAAAAAATGTAAAGATCATAGCTATTATATTTTAGAATTTAGATTCTATCTTTAAACTTTCAACAAGCTTAAAGGCGAGGGTAAAGCACAATTGAGATAGTTATACATTAGGATCGGACAAGAGACAATCACTAATTAATAAAAAATCCGAGTCATCAACTTGCACTAAGTGCATCAAGCCATCAACACAACTAACAAATTCAAAATGACAATTTGGTTTAGTATCAAGTGTTATCACCAACAAGGGTAAAAATTCGACCCCTTAAATCCCACCCTAGTTGAGAGTCATTAATGGGATTTGGGGCAATGTTGTTGACTAAAAAGATGGAGCTCGTTAGTGTCAACGGATTTCATGCGACTTTGACACTATTATTTTACACGAAATGGCGTATAGCTTATTACGAGACATGAGACTCTTGCACATAATAACTTATAAATGACTTCATCGGTACCACAAACGTACTCCTCAAAGGATCAAATCCAAAATTGGGAATTCTTTAAGAATTCTACTTCTTAGGAGCAAATAATAAAGGTTGAGACTTTAACCCAAAGGTATGATTATTTTTTAGCCCCAAAGTCTCATATCAAGCCTCAATTAAAAGTCTTGCCAAATACTCATAACTTCAATTCTAAAGCTTCTAGGAAGTCATGCTTCACACTTAATAATTGATGTATTGAACTCATAAGTGGATCAACAAGTTCATACTTCTATCAAATTTAGCTAATTGAAGAATTTTTGTTATCTATGCTTATGAGTTATGGTAACTCTACTCCGGTACAAATTTGGAGGAAATTTTTCCCGTTTACAACTTGGATTGGGTCAGGTCAAGAATCCAAGATAATGCGAAGGCAATAAAAACTCGTTACCAACAAGCTTATCAATATGGATGTAGTAATGAATTCATTCCCATTCACAAAACAATCACCATGCACCCCATATTGAACACAATTTAGGGTAACAAAACGCGAATTGCATAACCCAGAATGAGAATAGAAATCAAACATTAGGGTTCTAGCTTATTTTATGCATAAAGCAATAAAATAGCAAAAACCCAAAATCATAGACAAATCATACCTCAAAATAAATTAAAAAAAACTGCAATTTCCGATACGAAATGGAAAATCAATTAATAAGATAAAAACTGTTAAAACGACTAATTTCAAAAATCCAAAAAAACAGAAAGGGATTGTTGATTACCTGAAGACGAAACAGGAGAGAAAAAGAAGCATGTGGATTGCGGATTGCGGATTGTGGATAGAATTAAATGAAGACAAAAATGGTGGACGGAAAAAGAAGGTCGGTATGGTTGGTAATTGGTATTCTGTGATGCTTAAATTAAAGAAAAAAAAAATTAAAATATTAAAAAAAATCAAGATTGGGGAATGTCTGCAAAGAAGGCGAACCAGAAAATGGCATATTCTGTTACTGTTCCATTTTTTGTTTGACTCAAAATTCAAAAAATAGAAGTAATGGAAATCCCCATTGATTTCCTACTGCTGTGTTCTATCCTTGGTTTTAGGACAAACAAGAATTTCTCCCTAACTTGATGCTTACAAAATCAAAATTCCTAAAATAATGTCCAAACATTAGTATTCCTACAATACCTCCACGTAGATGTATTATGTACACTCTCGTCGGCTAATCTCGTGAGATATCGTCTTTCAGTGACTTTAAAATATAGTAATATTTTAGTTATAGGCAACAAGTCAATATTCTGTATAAGATAAGGTTTGAAAAGAAGGATAACGGACAAATCATACCCATGCCCTTTCAAGGAGTGGGCAAGGAGATGCGCATTCAGATTTTCTCCTAGTAGATGTATGAGATCAGTTATTTAACCATATATATACATCCTCTGTTCTGAAATACTTGCTACATAACGTTTTTGACAATATTTATCGTTCAAGTCAAATTAGGATCTTGTTTTAATCGTCTAATCACATACTTTCATAATATTTACTTTTTATTAAATTTTGATGTGAATAGTTAAATATATAAATGATCAAAATAACAATTGGATTGCGTAAAAAATCAAATATAACAAGTATAATAGAACGAAAGAAATATATATATATATGGTACATCTTTTAGTGAGACCGTCTCATATAATAATTTGTGTTTGGTAGTTGGTTGTAACTTGTAAATGTTGAACTATTGATATTGGTTACATCATTTAAGACCCTCCTTGTCAAGAACTTGTAATGGTTTAAAATTTTTTGAATGATATTTATGGACAATTTAAATATGTGTATGCGAATTGTTTAGTTCAGATGATTTGTTCAAAGACTTGAGCACATTGACTTTAAATATATTTTTCTAATAAATCGGTAACATTTTCCTTTCCAGTGAATTCCTAACAAAATTAATATTGTTAGCAAATCTTATCGAAAAACTAATTCAGCTGAAATTTTACTTACGTTTAAATTCCCAAAATGTAATTGTAATTTGAAATTATGGGTTGGATTTTAAAGTATTGTTTGGAGAAAGTATATTGAAAGTAACAAGTTAGATATCAATATGACATTCTGATTTAGAATTTGGTTTCTTGTAAAGATTAACTTGCTTTTTCTAGACCATTTTTTTAGCACACAATGCTTATCTCATTTTTTCCTTTCACATTTTGAATTTATTAATATTTATTTATGGCCTTGGTTTATGCAACTATCTATGGAAATTTTATAATCTTGGAATTTGTACATCTCTTTTGTCAACATTATATGCTTTTCTTGAGGAACATGTCATATGTTCTATTTAATAATAATATAAGTAGTAGTTGACTTTCATTTTACTTAATTGTTAAAATCAAAATCAAAATCATTTGTAAAAACAATCGTGTAGTTTGAGATTTTTAGAAATTAAAAACTTCAAGTTTTAGTTTTAGCTTTAAAAATAGTTTTTTCGCTAACTTAAAAATCATTAACTAAACTTTTTTTCCGACTATGTGACTAACAAAATGTAAAAAGTAAAAAACAAATTTTCAAACACCCATATAAAAAGATTAGAGCGTAAACTTAAAGGGACAAATGAGTACTCTCATAAATTTCTCGGTGAAACTAACTTATATTTTTTTTTTTGAATAAAGTGAAACTAACTTATATTATTATATATTTTCCGACTACATGACTAAACAAAATGCAAAAAAAATATATATAAAAAGAAAAAACAAATAAACTAATTATCAAGCATCCCTATATATAATAATTAACACGTAAATTTAGAAGAACAAATGAGTAACTATTATAGATTTTCTAGGTGAAAATAATTATTTATAGGCAAATGATATATGTAGCCCTTAGGGCTACATATAAGCATTAATGAGAGATAATATGTAGCGAGTGTTTCGGAACGGAGGAAGTATTTACTAGGGGAAAAGTATCTCTACATTTATTTATTAAAGTTACCTCTTTTTATTAAAGGTTTTTAATGTTCCTTGAAAATTGATAAAATGTTTCCCAAAAACAACCTCCAAACTCTCTTCCTCCTCCCTTCATCTTCTCTTTAAATCCATCCATCTATAAAACTCATGTGTATTGACCATGGTGGTAAAATCAACTTGTATAATAATTTTGTCTTTACTTTTTTTTTCATTTATTAGTTATCTTGTATTATTAGATGCATTTGGATATCAATTTGTAAAAGAACTCTGTGTATTGTCTTTGATTTTGTATTTGGGTAGTTTTGTTTTGATTCTTTACTGTGGATGCATTCGTTAGTTAGACTTTTGTCTTTAGCTTTTTATTTTTTTAATTTTATTTTTTGTCTTAAATTTGGTTGAATGTTGGTTTTGCATTTGACTAATTTCATTTTTAGCCTGTAATTACTCTAAATTTAGTTTAGTTTTTTTTTTTTTTTTCATCCTCCTCCATTCTGATGATTGTCTTATTGAATTAGATGATAGCCCAAATCAAAGATGAATGTTTATGTATGTCTTTTTATTTGTAAATTTAGTGATAATGCCATTGTCGAGTGGAAGACATGATTATCATGACGCTAAATTTTTGGATTACATGAAGATGAAAATGTATCTATATGAAACTAGAGACATTTCTTATGGAAAATTTGTATTAAATATTATTAATTAAAGAATTAATTACAATTATATTATTAACATTATTACATTTAGTGACTTTTTTATAATTAATGTGTTGATAAGACTATTTAATAAAAAAGAGACTAGATTCTTTTGAAAGAATCAAAATTACATTAATGAAGAGAATTTACATATTTTTATGCTTAGCCCTAAGGGCTACATATATCAAAACCCTTATTTATATATAGGCTTTGGTTTGATAAAAAAGTTTAATTTTTTATTTAAATGAAATGCTTTTATTTTACAATTCTCAAAAGTTAATCGGCAATTAAATACTCTATTTACTATTTATTTCTTTTGGTTTGTCCATTTTTTTTATGCATTTCAAATCAAATTTCAAATCTCGGTATCCCCAAGTACTATAATGCAGTTCAACAGGAATATATTTTATTTTCAATATATAAACTTTAAAAAATAATTAAAATTTCTTTCTACTAAAATGGAAAAAGTAGAGGAATTATCAATGATATTCCTAAGTTTCTTTCGATTATGAATGGTATTGATACCCGTACCCGCATGTTATTTAACGTCTTACAACTATAAACTATTTTAATTATTAGTCCAAAACCGTTAACTATTTTCTTTTTAATTATTTTTGGACAATTGAACGGAAAAAACTATAAAAGATTATGGTTGAAATTTAAAAAACGCGTAATAACACGAGAGTATTATTGATAATCGAACAAAATTGAAAAAAGTATAGTACTTATTTATTTTGTTTTCACGATCCGCGAAGGTTAGATTGTTCGAAGTTGGAAGTTGGAACCCTATAGAAGTTCAAGTCTTTGGCAGTCCCCTTAAACCCTCTCGATCCGGCGAAACTACATCGAATTCTCCTTTGTTTTCTTCTGTTTCCGAGGTACATTTCTCTTCCGAACACATCTTTCTGCTTCAATTTTCGGATAAATTACTAACGATCAATCAATGTATGAATTTCAGATGATTGACGATCAAGATCTTGGATTTTTCGCCAATTTTCTAGGCGTTTTTATCTTTGTTCTGGTAATTGCTTACCATTTTGTTATGGCTGATCCCAAGTATGAAGGAAATTGAGGAATTTTCTTCCTCATCTATAGTCAGTGCTAAATCATGTAGTTTTTATGTAATTCCTTGAATGTTCCAACATTTTTTCTTTTCCGTTTTTTGACAATCCATGTACTTTAATAAAATTATACAGGTGAGTGTTTTTTATAGTGTCCGACTTAGAGCTGATTTTGATCTGTTTAAGTGATTATGAGCAGCACATTTGTATTTTGAATTTTAGGCGAATGTCAATTTCACTAGAAAACATAATTTCTTCTGGTAGTGCTGTGCTTACTGCTGATTAGCAAAATCTTCCTATCAAAGCTTGAATCACAGAAATCTTAACAAGACGGATCAGTTAATATAAAAAAAAATTATCAACCGGCCTTGTAGGTTTTGACATTGTTCGTGTTGGTTGAGTGCTGAATGCTGATTCAAGCTTTGATTGAAAAAGGAGATGATATTATCCTGAATCCATTTCATTTTCAAAATCATAATTAGGTATGTTTCTTGGAAAGCATTTGTTTTTCCCCTCATCCATTTTTGTATTCGAAATTTTAATTTCTAGAGTGTCGTAAGAAACTCATATTTGATGGCTTCTACCAGTTCCATGTTGCCTTAAAGATGGATAGTGTTTTTAGTCTTGTTTTCTAAAGAAGAATCTTCTGTGTTTCATTAGCTTCTTTGGATGTTTCAGAAAGAGAACTTTTAAACTGCAACAATAACAATGACAAATGACAAAGCTTTAATCCCAAAAGTTGTTTGAACAGTTACCCTTGATCTCTGTGTTTGGTTTATATAGGATTGTTAGATAGGCCACAGTGAAACCTGCCTTTCTAATGCCTATTTATCAAGCTGTTTAAACATTCACCCTTCACCCTGTTGGTGCTTGGTTTCTCTAGGAATTTAGGATAGACCGCACTGAAGCCTGCCTCTCTAATGCCAGTTTAGCAATCCTACAGAGTAGCCTGTAGTAATAATGAGGGATCACATATATATAATGCTCATTCTAGCTGTGTTTCTTGCTAAATAGTTTACTTCTACTTAAACAAAGAAATTGGTGCAAATGTGCAGCTGCCTCCGCCTGTGTTAGGATTTCTTAAAACCCTTTTTGATCCTCTGATTAAAAGAAGACAGGCTAGGCCGAACTACTAAACACTTCAGCTGAGAATTGGCTACAACTACAGGTAGCTAATCTTATTGAACAGCTTAGCAGTTGTACAACTCCCTGATACATCTGATATTAGTTAATGACATTCAGGTAGTGGTTTCCTGTGGACTTAGCTGAACGCGACCTAAGTTAGGATGTGATGGATTTTAGAACTTATGTATTTGATGGTGTTGTAGGCTTTTACCTCCTATTTATAGATGGTGCTTTCGTTACATATCCAGCTGCCTGATCCAGCTTTTAAATTTGTTGGCTAATTAAGTAGCTTAAGGTCTGCCATTCCTCCATTTAAACCTGCTTGCCTGCTCCAGCTTTATGTGTAAGCTATAGAAGTTAAGGAATTGAACCTTAATTTGTTGCTTAGGCTAAGAAGTGATTCTTCTTTTATACCGTGTGTTCTCTATGAAGCCTTCTGTTAATGGAACTTGGACTAGTCACTTTTTTGGTTTTGAGATGCTGCAGTTGTCACTCATTGAATGCCATTTGTTCTTTCGTTTGTTTGAACTGCTTTCATTGGGTGAACCAGTCTTTTGAAGCTCAAACAACTCGAGTTTAATATGAAGTTGGCCTTTTTAAACCGTGGCAAAAACCTATTTCTTTGTACCTTTGATTTTGCTTCACTTATCACTCTTCATCTTTATCATACCCTGTGTTTTTCGCACATGATAAATCTATGGTCAGAGTCTGAGGAAGGAAGATCGACGGCGTCTCATACCCATAAGAAGAGGGCAGTCAAAAGAGTCCTTCGACTTGTGGCCGCAATAAAATTGGTTAACTAAAATGTGTTTGGTTGATAAGTTTTAAGTCTTGGGTTCTAGATCATGCATACCAATGCTACTTTTCTTAAGTTCTATCATCATATTAAAGTAATCAATCGACAAATATGGTGTAACAAGTTTACAAGTAAACGTGTATGTTGGGAAAAATGTTGGATCAATAAACATAATCTAAAGATAGGATTATTCAGACTAAATGAATGAAATGTATGATTATTAATATCTAACTTTCATTCAAACTAAAAAACAAAATAGTGGCTTCTTGAAGCATAGCAGAGGATAATGCTATTTTTTCGGGCTAACACAACACAATAATATCTAACTTCTAATGAGATAGTATCCTTACTCTTTAATCAAAACTTTTAGCAAATAAGTCCCATTAAAAAAAAAGCACCTTATAAATATGACTAGTATTATTAATTTTTTAAAAGTTTTATACAATTGCAATGATTTTATCTCGTTGGCCACAATTCAATTGTCTCATTTTGAGAAGGGAATAGTTTGACATCTTTTAGCCTTTTAAAATCTTTGGAATTACTTTATAAGTGAAATATAACCGATACGATGATAAGGAAGAATTGTATTTTGTCAAATTTGAATTTTGGGTTTTGATAAAAAAATTTTACTCCAATGTTTTTATGTTTTAAAAATAATCTAATTGTTCAAAAGCAAAAATAAAAATAAACAGTAGTATCATAAAAATATCTAGAATATGATGCTACCCTCCGACTATGACGAAAAGCTATTGGATGGATTTTTTTTTAAAATGATATTAACACAATGATAGAATAAGGTTTTGATTTATTCACACTATAGTCAATATCAATAAAAATAAAAATATCCTTATTTTTTTTATCAAGTAACTAAAATCATCTCTCGATAAGATGATGTTTAAAAAATCTATATTCTAATAATTTATATTATTAAGCTATTTAACTGAAGTACATCTCAGCATTATATTGTCTCATACTAAAATTTGTGAAATAAAAAAAACTAAAAACACCTAGCTCTCCTTTGTAATACACTGATATTAATAAAAACTAAGGGAGTATTTTTATCTTTTTTAATGTAGTGTGAACAAATTAAAACCTTGATTTTATTATATGAATTTTGAAAAAAGATGCAACATCTAGCTTTTCACCATAATTAGATGTTATATAAATAATATATAAAATAGTATACAAGATGAGAATAAAAACTATGGGAGTGTTTTCGGTGTGAAATTTCGACATAATTTGGTTCGAGACATGCTTGTGGACACTTGTTGCAAAACTGGGATCTCTGTCCATAAGGAAGCACCGATGGATTCTCTTAATAGGCGGGGAAAGATCTTAGGCCAATAGATCTTTGAATTCAGGGTAAAGATGCTTGCGTAGATGTAATTGGAGCTTCGCCCTTTGCCGGCACGGGAGTCTCCTCATGGGCCCCTGGCGTCTCCTTAGCCAATGTTGTAGAAAGACTACAAATTTATCCCTTTTGCTTTCTCCACCTTGGAGAACAAGGTGAAGACGCCCTCGACTTGCTATCAAGGGTTGCATCAGTCGCTGTGAGCAACTCTAGCTGTCTAGCATCACCAAGTCTTGAGCATACATTTTTCATAGACTAGCATTTGGTATTAAAAAAGGTGTGGACGCTCAACTTATTGCTCGACTCCCCACCAATTTTTTGTAAAATCTTTTTCAATAATAATAATAATAATAATAATAATAATAATAATAATAATAATACTTTTCTCCTTCATACTGATGCACGGTTATAAAGGCGGCGACGTCCTATTCTAGTTAGATTATGTATCTTTGTTTTGGTGCAGTAGAAAATCTTTTCAATTTCCATAATAATAATAATAATAATAATAATAATAATAATAATAATAATAATAATATATCTCTAAATATTAAGCTTGAATATGATTTGTAAATTATCTCAAAAAAAAAAAAACTTATGATTTGTAAATTTGAATTTAATTAAGTTTGGAATAAACACAAATTATATTTACTTTGATATATTCATTGACCGACTGTCACTCTACTGTTCTTCTCTCCTCTTTCTCCCTTTGCTATTTGCATCGATCCATATTCCACTTTGTTCCTCCCAGTCGATTCAATTCAATTTGTATTGCATTTCCTAATCCGAGATTATTTGTTTATAACCATTTTCAATTCTCAATTTTCAATTCATTTCTTTGAATCATCAAACCCTAGATCGTTAATCTTGTTCGCATGCCTGAAATTCTAGCTATTAACCTAATACCACCGACAATCTCCCTTCTTCTGACGGATTCTTGTTTGTTTTCCTTTCTTCATCAATGGCGCATCAATATCCGATCCAATTGTAGGAGATGTCAAAATTTCTAAAATTGGGTTTGAATTATATTTTCGGGCTGGTTGTGAATTTGAATTTTCCACATTGATTCAATTTTGGTTGAACATTCATCAACATTGTTGTACAATAATACTTATAGTCCTAAAGTAGGCGAAAATGATCAATACATCACTTGCACTCACTTATCTCTACTTGCTCATTTACATTTTACTATCATCTGGAGTTATACTCTACAATAAGGTATTCTTATTTCTTGACTCTTCTTTATTTCCTGTTCTTGTTCTTTATCTTTCTTGTATTTTTGCATTTTAACGTTGTAAACTGGCACTACATAGTTATTTTGCTCATTGCACTCACCATTTCGATTACCCATGAGTTTAAATGAATTAAAGTTGCTAATTTTTCTGTTTTTAAGCCTCATTGAATGTTTTCCCCTTAAAGTTACTAGTCCTCTTTAAATATCGTGATATCATAGGATGATAAGCTGATCTGCATAAGTTATTCATAAAATAATATTGGAATGTTCTATGGATCTACAGTTGTTTCTTGAAGAATTACGTTCCACTTTAGAGAAATTAAGATGATATCGTTCTTGAAAAGTAAAAGGCGCGTCTAGAAGCTGTAGTCTCCATGGATAATTTATTATTTTAGATTGCTTCTAGAAGCTGTGCAAGATTTCATATTTGTATGAACTATGGTGGTTGAGCCAATGTTCAAATTCAATTCAATTTCAGAAACAAAAAAAAGAGAAAATGTAATTTATTGTTCTGAAAACTTAGGAAATGAAATTTGATCCAATAGAAGCTAAGATAAGACATGATGTTGTTCATATACATTGATCATATAAGCATAACACTAATCATTAGTCATTTGTCAAATTATCATTTGTTACAACACTCAAAATTAGAACATTATATAAACATAATCTAAATTTTGTGCCTTAGTGTTGGCGGTTAACATAATCTTTTTATCGTTTTAGTATGAACTAGAGTCGCATGATTCGCTCACTTACCTTGCGAATACCGATTGGATTTGATATGCGGATCCGCCATTCATGTAATGTTTACATGCAATGTTTCGCCAATCATGCTTTAATGATTGAGCGTTTGAGTTATCCATGGGTGATGGGACAATTGGCATTTTTACATATAATAGGTTTTAGTTATTAACTGTCAATATATCTTGCAATTTTGCGTGATCTCGTGAGACTAGATAAGTGGATATAGTATGCTAAATAATTGATTGGTTGAACTGCAAGCATCTTTGATGTTTTTTAGTTTAATTTGGGTTTAGGCTATAAACTTTTACATATGCATACACTTTGTCTCGTCTTTTTAACGAGTAATGAAGCTTCGTTTTTTGTATGTTTTAGCCTGTGGCATTTGTTGCACCCAATAGGTGTGTCTAGATTTATGTTGTTTTTGGTATAATCGATTATGTGTTTTCGATATCATATATTTATCATTTTTGTGGAGGAGTCGTCAAATATTTCGTCACAAAATAATTTTTTATCTTCCAAAGAGGGAATTGATGATTGTCGTATACCATGGTTCAATGTGTGTATTTGGCTTGTCTTTTTTTGGGGGCGGGGTGAGTGGTTTATGGTTATTTTCTTATATAATCTATATGGAATTATACGTTTCATTTACTTTTACATTGCCATTAATTCGTGATCTTTCTCTCTCCTCTTTGTCTTTTTAAAAAGCTGCATAGATCACTTCTAACTGTGTTTCCTTTTGTTTTGTCTCGAAAATCTTTTGCAGTGGGTTCTTTCCCCAAAGTACTTTAATTTTCCATTTCCCATAACACTCACAATGGTTCATATGGGATTCTCTGGATTGGTGGCATTCTTTCTTGTTCGTGTTTTTAAGGTATGGTTTGAACTTTGAAATAAGAGTAGATTTTGCTCCAATAAGCTATTGTTTGTCATCCTGTTGTGTTCTTGCTTAGTGCAATTTTTCTTTTGACTAGGCATAACTTGTACATAAATCAAAGCACCGAGAAGTCTGGAAGGAATTTCACTTAAATAAGCGTTTGTATATAATTTTCATATTCTTAGGCTTTTAATAACATAGAGCAATGTACATTCAAATACCTCCTAGCTTTCCACTATAATTTTATATTCACTTGGGAGTGGGGAAGTGGTATGCGTACCAATACTTGTTATGAATTAGGTTTTTTTTTTAGGATTTAGTGGGTACTCAATATCTCTATTCTTTTTGGTTTGATTGGACTGAATAGATGATTAGAACACGACTAAATCAACTTTTATTACTCCTATATTATAACTATGAATTGCAGAGTCCGACATGAAAGGAATTTAAGGAATTAAGATCTCTTTAAAAGTTGCACTTTACTTTCTTTTCATAGTCCGTGGATGCTTCATTTCTTGATACGTTCGTGATGAACTAGTAATTTTTATTGCAAAAAAATTATTTTATAGGGATTATGCTAAAGTACTCGAGGCAGCATCTCTTTATTTTTTATTCATGGGAATTTCGATCTCCTTGTCCTCTCATTCTGGAATGCCTTAAAATCCTTCTGTCCATGCCCTTCTTTCCTAACCCTCCCCATCATATGGATAGCTTTTATAGTGACACTATCTGATTTTTGTGCAGGTTGTATCTCCTGTCAAAATGACATTTAGAATGTGAGTAGCATCACAAATATATGAACTCTTTAATTAATTGATACTTTTTGTCCAGATTCTTATTTGAAATTTGTACTTGTTGGCAGATATGCAACATCTGTGATCCCCATAAGTGCATTCTTTGCTTCAAGTCTATGGTGAGCTCTTTTTTCTTCCACTCCCCGCTTTTTTTTTTTAACTAAAGGCTGAATAAATTCTACCTTGTCAGAAACATAGTGGTGGTTTTTTCTTACTCCTTCCTAGACATCTGGCTCATCTTCTCCCTATTCAATTTTATTTTCATATTTTTTTTTTCGTATTATTATATTTTGTTTTAGTATTGACTAGGAATGGACATGCTAAAAATTATCATTTTGGTCATCACAGGTTTGGAAACACTGCTTATTTGCATATTTCTGTGGCCTTCATTCAAATGCTTAAAGCTCTGAGTATGTGCAAAAAATACATTAAATCAGCTTCATTGCTTCTTTTACTATTGCTGTTTTAACTTGTTTCTAAATGCAGTGCCCGTGGCTACATTTCTCATGGCTGTTGTGTGTGGCACTGATAAACTAAGGTGTGACGTGTTCTTGAATATGCTCCTGGTCAGTGTTGGAGTGGTCATTTCCTCATATGGGGAAATCCATTTTAA
Source organism: Amaranthus palmeri (assembly GCA_019776075.1). Taxonomy (NCBI): domain Eukaryota; kingdom Viridiplantae; phylum Streptophyta; class Magnoliopsida; order Caryophyllales; family Amaranthaceae; genus Amaranthus; species Amaranthus palmeri. The sequence goes on from JAAKBH010000023.1 coordinate 495,223, forward strand.
CATCGTTGGCACACTATACCAGGTCACAGGGATATTCGCTGAAGCACTTAGACTGGTCCTTACTCAAGTCCTTCTCCAGAAGAAAGGCCTGACCCTAAATCCTATCACTAGCTTGTATTACATAGCTCCTTGCAGGTATGAATTGGCTAGTTATCTTTTCTCTTTATGTCTTCATCGTATATTGAATGGTTATTCTGTTAAATTTTATCGACCATAATGTTATCATTATAATCCCATTTAGCTAAGATGTTTGCTTGAGAGAAGTATCTATGTTTAACATTCCTGAAAAGTTTGCTACTCAGTAAATTTCGAGCTGTAAATTCTCTAGTATTCTTGGAATCTGGTGTGAAGTAGCTATTTAATATATATATACACACACGTATACGCATACACACACATAACTATATATATCATACTCTTAAGACAATAATACACATGCGCCAACACACACACACACATACATACATATGTAACCTTGTTTTGAAAACGAAATCACAACCAACAGTTCTTCAATGGGAGTGTTTGGTTCTTAGCTTTTTGCTTAGCTTTTAGGTTGACTTTTGGCTTGTTGGTTGGTCAAATAGCCAAAAAATATGTTTGGTAAATGGCTTTTAAAACAGTTGAAAAGCAGGCTTTTAAGCTAAAATGAAAACGCTGCTCCAACTAGCTTTTTTGGTTGCTTGTTGGCCCACCTTTTCTCTAATAAACAACTAACATCCAATTCTTTAAAAACTAAACATCTTCACAAATAGCTAGCTTTTTCAACCAACTTACAAGCCAACAAAAACAGCCAACATTTCTAGCTGGTCAAACAAGCCAACTAAAAAAGTCAACAACCAACAACTTATTTCCAAACGCCCCCAATATGGTGTAATTTCGGCATGAAGTATGGTGTCTATCTGTAATCTGTCTATTTAAATGAGATTGCTTGCCTTAGAGATGAAACTTGTATTGACAGTTTTGTGTTTTTTTTTTCAGTCGACTCTTTGAACTATTGAAACTGTACATTGCTACAATTTTTAAAAGCTAACTCAGCTGTTCTTGTTTCCATGCAGTTTTGTGTTTTTGTTTATACCATGGTCTATGTTGGAGCAGCCTCAAATGGATATTTCACGTATACAATTTAATTTTTGGATCTTTTTCTCCAATGCAATTTGCGCTCTGGCTTTGAATTTTTCAATTTTCTTGGTAATTGGTAGAACTGGGGCAGTTACTATCCGTGTTGCTGGTGTTTTAAAAGATTGGATTCTGATAGCCCTTTCAACAGTTATTTTTCCAGAGTCAACCATCACAGGGCTCAATATAATTGGCTATGCTGTTGGTATAGTTCTTATTTATACATTGTTTAATGTTATTTGAGTGTCTGATATGGATTTATCATTGCATTATGCTTCCAATTTCTTTAGTTGTGTTAAGCTTTCCTGTTATTGTTTTGCTTATGCTTCTTTTGTTTCAACCATGCAGCACTATTGGGTGTAGTTATGTACAACTATTTGAAGGTAAAGGATGTGCGAACTTCTCAACCAGGGACTCCTGAAAGAATTCCAGATAGAGCAGCTAAGGTTTGCTTCTTAAATCTAGATGATTTAGTCTTTTTGTTCTGTGAGCTGTTTACATCTGTGTTTTTCCTTGTTTATGGGCACTTTCTCGTGTGTATTTTGGAACTTTTCTCTTGCGATTTTTTTTTTTTGAAATTTACTAGTGTGAAGCTCCTTTTGTTTTTTATGGAATTTATATCACTTTTGAATTAACTTCGATTTACTTGTAAATGTTTTATTATATTGATTGAATTCTAGTCGTGTTTTTACTTGGTATTTTCTTTAAATTGTTCTACTTCATCAGCCTGGGATTGGTTATCTCCAAGTGACTTCGTGTGTTAATCGGTTTGAAAACCTGTTGTACCTTGTATCAGATTTAAAATTTCCAGAAGTTACATCTAGCAACCTTCCCTTGAGGTTTAGTCGCAGATTTAGATCAGCATTGTTTCTAAATAGTATTCTTTGATGCTCCCAGATGTCTATACTATAGTTAATATCTCATTTAGAAGTGGGTGTCCAGGTCGTCGGTTCATGATTGTTAATGGCGTTGTCCTTTGGGTTCTGTGTGTACATGTTTTTTCCTTTCGTATTTATGTGTCAATTCAGGTATCCAATTCTTTTCTCTAGCAAGCAATTCCGCTTGTTATCTTTCTTTGTGTCTCAGATCTCTAATTCGTGGGAAGTGATCAATTTTTTTATTTCCAAACTAGAGTATAGTAGCCATTACAAGAATCTGACTTAAATCCCATGAACCTAAGTTAAGCACTCCTTTGGAAGGAACTTCTCCTAAGAAAACACTAACGGCTAAAGAAGTAGCTTTATAGAAGTTTTACAAGTGATGGCAGTGTAGAAAGTCTAAAGGAAATCCCTTTAATCATCATTTGTGAGAAATATTTCATTTCTCCACTTAACCAAAAGGTTGTCCTTATTTGAGGCTACTATTTTCTCATGTTTTCTTATAGTTGAACCACTCTGGCCACCTTCTCCGAATATAGGCAAAAAAATCTCAAATCTCACGGCAGGTAATAGTAAGATGGCAAAAGTGTTTTGGACATATTTGTATGTCTTGGAATATTTTTTTTAAATATATCCCGCAACTTATTTATATTTTTTTTCTTTTTTTTCTTTGAATTTTAAAATATGGACAGACTTGTAGGTGTAGTATAGTTTCTGTTGTGCAGGGTCAAGAATTATTTCTACTGCAACTTTTAATCTATCCTACCTTGATAGTACTATATTAGTCATGCCTCTTGTTTAAGTTTTCGTAACGGATTTGAGTCCACTACAAGTTATGGGATGATGAATCAAATATTTATAAATCAAATGTTTTCTCTCACCTGCTTGACTAGTGTTTTGGATGAGCTCTCCTGTTTAATCTAAATCAAATTGACGTTCTTACTTTGATATCTGGATTTTATGACATGATGAATTCACTAGCTGTCACTAAGGTGTTCAATTGAGTCATATTTGAACCAACCTGAAGATGGCCCTAATCAACCCGTAAATGCCCAATCCGAAACACTTGAATCAAGACCTAATTCAATTACCTGAACCAACCTCCAGTAGTAAGGAATGCTTTCTAACATGTATGCATCATAAACAACATGGGATAACTTATGCGTGTTCTGTAGCCGCCTTTAGATTCACTGCTACCTAATTTGGTTGTTGAATTTGCAATTTGCTCAAGATGGGACAAAAATAGATCTCGAGTCTAATATTTTGCTTTGTCTTAATCTTGGAGAGATTAGTGTATAACGTGACAAAACTATTTAGATTTCTGTAAAAATAATTATAATCCTTGTAGATTGTTATTGAAATTGCTGTGGTGTTCCTGCTTATACACATAAATCTTATCATTTTACCCGTAAATAAAAATTCATATCTTTAAATCCATTTCGTTGGTGATGTACTTTGTTAGATACAGGATTGGAAACTGGAAAAGAAGTCATCTGATTTATACGTTCCGGATGATAACAATAGCAAAAATGGCGGAAGCAGTGGAGCAAGTAAGGTAGCTTCCGAACTGATTGTTGACGAAGAAGCTCCTCTTATTCCATCCTCAAGGCTATCTCACATAGGGCGTACTCAGGTTTAAACGTGTGAATTGTGTATTGTGATGTTTGTTATATTACCCCAATTTTACAAAGAATAGGAACTATAAATAGAGGCATACAATATATTCATCCAGATCCTTCTTTTTGTTGTAATATTGTTTAGGACATGGTAATCTAGGTCAATTCATTTGTATTGATTCAGAATATGACCCTTTTGTGGGTTCTTCTTGTACTTGTAATTTTTATCAGAGCATTCAATTTCTCCCTTTCTTGTTGATCATCCGAGTTCCTTTTTTATCCGTCCGTCTATGCGTCAAATGCAAGCATCGAGCTCATGTAGGGATGGCAACGGATTCTAGACACGAATCTGTTTTGGCAGATCTTGGGAGAATATTTGGATCTTCAGTTTTCAGGATCGGGTTTGAATTAAGTTGGAATCGACCCAACTTATATTTCTCGTATTATTAACATATGAGCTTTTTGTTTTGAGTCCGTTTTAACGAAAGACAATCTTTAACGGACATTCTGTAATGTGTTGTGTTTTGATTTATGGAAAAATCTATTTCTTCTTTCAAAAAAATTATAAAAAATTGATATTATGAAAATGTGTCGAGACGAATAAAATAAGATTCTGTATAACTATATTTGTCTCTCGTATAGTATTATGCAAAATAAAAAAAATGCTAAAATGGACTTGGATACCGTTAAAAAAAGGTGGGAAGTCCTTGGATTCAATTCTATTGACTCTTCACAACTTTTACAAGGATTACAAATTTTTTGATGCTACGCAGTTCCTATTTTTTCTCTATCGACTGCATTTCATTACAAATTTATTATCACCTTATCTTATTTTTAATCACTTATTTTTATTATCCGTATTTTATATTATTTTTCAATTTAAATTTAATTTTCGGATGCATCTGATATATTATGTGATAGATAACATAGATAGTGAAGTATACAAGTGTCAATCTGTTGAACATTAATTTTCAATAATAGAATTGTGAGGTTGTTAGACAAAATATTTCTCCTAAATTTTATACTGCAAATATTATCCTATATTAACTTATAAAAAGATTCCGGATAATGAGGAGTATTTTGAATTAAAGTACTTTATAAAATTGAAATTAAAAATTAAATCGATTTTAGTTTTAATCCCTTAAATAATGGATTTAGATTTTTAAGCTATTGGAATTTGCATGCATGCATCAATGCTACGAATTTCTCAAATACAGAGGAAACAATTTAACCGTCATATACATTCTTTATTCCCTAAAACTTTTATGTTGTAATTATTAATCATTTAGAAATACATTTCAATATAGATCCGTGAACAATTTTATGTAAGCATGAATTCTAATAACATTACTTGGTAAGTGAATTAACAACCTAAATACAACTTTAAAAATTAATTATTCATTTAGATTACCTAATTTATAGCTTCAACAACCTAAATAAAAAACTAAAACATAAAAAGAAACAAAAAATGTCAATATAATAATCAAGGGTCGAAATATTATGTAGTTAATAACCAAAAGTGCTTGTGACACAATGGATAAAGCATCTGCAAGTGGGGCAAAAGGTTTGGGGTTCGACCGCGCAGGTATCAATTGGAGGGTATCTTGACTGCGTGCATCTCTCTGTACTCTTTCCTTGGGAGAACGGGTATAATTTGTCCGCATCTTTTAGGGAAAACAAAACCTCCACCCGAACCCTACCTTGTGCAGGATATTGAAACTATCCTTTACCTTTACCTTTTTTCGTAAAAATTTTGATTACAAAATATTTTTACGATTCCCTACTAAATTTTGGTATATCTATATTGGATATCATACAATCTTTCGAGTTGTGAATAAATTATTAAATTCATTGTTTATGACATGTTATGAGTCTTTGGTTGACATTCGCATCTATTCTCAAGCCGATAGTCGCAATAGTTGCATCCTCCTTATCTCATCAGGTATGATTTATCATCTTCTAACGCTCCACAAAGCTATATCCATAGCTCCCTCAAACGAAATATACATAAATATGCTGAAATTTGTTTTAATTTACGTCCTTCTAATTATATAATAAACTTAATAATAATTTAACTCTATGAAATGATTATTTTAGCCTAAAACTAAATACTTTGCAACTCCATAAAAAATAGAAAAATAATGGAAAGAGGGGTACCAATGCTTAGCCCTGTACAATGGGCTGGATTAAATTTAAGGGTTGAAAAAGGGTCGAGTTTAAAATTTAATTTAGAAAAATTAAAAGATGTTGGATAAGGGTTTTAAAAAGGGTTGTAAATTGGCCTAATCCAAACATTCTATTTAATACTCCATCCGTTCCTTTTTTATGTTGCTATTTGGGTTTTTCACCAAGATTAAGAAAAATGGAATCTTTGGTGGTAGTAGATATTATTTTAATTATATAGTAGTGGAAAGTAATGATTGTATTGAAAGTATAAGAGAAAAAATAATTAAATAATAGTGTAATGTAATGATTGTATTGAAAGTATGAGAGAAAAATAGTTAAATAATAGTGTAATGTAATAATTGTATTGGGAGTATGAGAAAGAAAATAATTAAATAGTAGTGTGAAGTAAGAAAAGTGGGGTTTTAAGGGGTAAAAGTGGGATGAAAACTTTCCAAAAATGGAAAGTATTGTAAAGTGAAAAAACTTATAATATTACCCGTTTTAGTAAGGTGGAAAAACAAAAAGGAACGGAGAGAGTAGTTTGTTGCTACATTTATGTAGGAATTGCTATTCTGTACCTAATTTTTAGTAAGGTCCAATCCGGCCCGACCAGTTTCTACTAGAGCTCGATCTGGCCCTTATCCGGCCCATTGCACAGGCCTACACATATATGCTACATGATATATATGAATCCGTTCCTGAGGGTAGTTTTGAGGTGTAAGCGCCTAGGGCCCAACTTATAAAGGGGCCTAAATTGAGTTATTCTTTATTATAAAAACTAGATAGTACCCGTGCGATGCACGATTTTGTTAAACTTTTCGACATAAATTACAAAATCAAATTTAACACAAAAATATGTAAAATTATTTTATAAAAGTTTAAACGAAAAAATAATTTTTGTCATGAAAAATATAATTCACTTACATAAAATAGTCACTACCTGAATCATCTTAGAATTAAGCATTGCATTTAAGTGACTTATTATATATAAATAATAAAAAATCCTAATAAAAGTATATTATGTTTAAACATCTCAAAATATCCAAATACACTAAATAATATTCATTTAATAATTTAAATTAAAGATTTTATAAATAGTTGAAAAACAAATAATATATATGATTTTCAAATACATTAAATGTGAGTAATAAAGTCAAATATATAAAAGTAGACATAAAAACAATGACATCATCATTGAGTATTTAAGGGAAAATTTTTCTTAAGGTTGTGACATGTAAGTATTTTTAAATAGTGATGATGTCACCAGTGTTTTGTTTTAGTAATAGTTATAGATAGATTTAGTTTGTGCATAAGTACTTTGTAATCATATAATCTTAAATTTGTACATTTATTTGACATTAACGTGATGGAAAATATATGATGCATAGGTGGAGAAAAAAAAAAACCAAAACTTTACCTATACAAGGGTCCTTTCCTAGGGCCCAAAACTAATTAAGAACAAGTCAATAGGAAAAACACAATATCTTACAAAAGACGGTCTATACTATAGACCACAATTTTATGGATCAGCTCAAATACAAATCAGTTCTCAATTTCTAATATTTAAATTAATTAGAAAAAATTGAATGTAATGATAACTAAATAGTCATTTCATTTTCAACTTTCCTCTTTTAATAATTACTTTCCATCTTCTCTCACTACTCTCTCTCCTCTTTATTAATTTCTTTTTTCAGTTTTTGGTATTCAAACTTCCAAATCTTTTCATTTTCATTATTGTTCCTCAAGATTATCTACTTATCTTCAAAGTGAGTTTTTTTCGAATTTATTTTATTTTGGTTTTCAATTTTTTCTGAATTTTTTGTCCATTTTCGCATGAATTTTTTCGAATTTATTATAACACCAAACATATACCATTAAACCTCCAAAATACAGACATTATAATCCCAAACATATACCATTAAACCCCCAAACATATACCATTACACCCCCAAACATATACCCATATAGCCCCAAAACACAAATATTATAATCCCAAACACACTTTTTTATTATAGCACCGAACATATACCATTAAACCCCCAAACATATACCATTAAACTCCTAAAACACAGACATTATAATCCCAAACACACATTAAACCCCCAAAAATTGAATTTTTTGTCATTGAAGCCATTGATGAAGCTTGGAGAAGACAAAAAAAATTGAAGCCATTGAAGCCATTGATGAAGCTTGGAGAAGACAAAAAAAATTGAAATTAAGAATTCATGCAAGTTTGGAAATTCTCATCCGCCATTGAAGCCATTGATGAAGCTTGGAGAAGACAAAAAAAAAATTGAATTTATAGAAACGTCCGCCATTGATGAAGCTTGGAGAAGACAAAAAAAAATTGAAATTAAGAATTCTAATAGAGGATTTTTGCTCTTTAGTTTGCTGTTCTAATGGAGGAAATTATCAAGGAAGAGAGATGTCTTTTGGTATTCTTGCAAGTTTGGGACCCGTGAATTTGGCTTGTTAATTTAGGCAGTTATGAATGTATGGGGAACGTGACAGCCTTTTGGTTTCCCAAAATAGTGGTTATTAAATTTATTTTTTAAAAATTTTTTTTTTCCTTTTTCTCCAAAAAATAAAATGCCATTTTGTGATTGGGCTGGGCTTTGTGGTATCCGTCTATAGAATAGACGGTCTCCCATAAGACCTACTGTAGGAAAAATAGAAGCTAATAACATAAAGCTATAACGATAATATCTCCCAACCTCTATTTTTTTTTCTCATTTGAATATTCCCAACCTCTATTTTTTTCTCATTTGAATATTCCCAACCTCTATTTGATAGTCATATAGTAATTTATTTTTGTTTTATTATAGATCCTATTTTTACTTTATTTCTCTATCAATGATTTTTTCTTCACTTTATTTTTAATAAAAATTTGAAATTTCACACTGGCTTCCTTAATCAATGTGTTAGCTAATATAGCTATTTTTAAATCATCAGTTCCTAAATATTTGATAATCACACATTTTCTAAACTAATTAATCTATAAATTCATAAAACTTGTTAAACTTTTCCAAAAATGTCGCCCATCCTCTCTCTTTCAATTACTAGATATATGTAATTTTGCATTTTAGACTTGTAAGCCATATACTTAATATATTATTTCTCACCCATCTTACTAAAAACTTTGCTGTTTTATGGTGGCTTTAGTGGATGTGGAACTACTCTAAAGGCCGATCTTAGATCGGTCTTATATCAAAATCCAAATGGATGGTCAAGATGAAGAAGTAATTGACCGTAACAACAACTACAACAACAACAACAACAATAACGATAACCTAAAAAAAGATACAGAAAAAGATATAGAAGGGGATGTTGAAGAGGGAGGAGGACAACAATCAATTGTTAAACGTAAAAGAACAAGAAGAGAAAAGCGACAATCTCCGACCCCTCTTCGAATGATTGCAACCTCTACTAACTCTTCTAAAAGCGATCAAGATAGTGATATTTGTAGCAACAATAACATGGTTGATGACAATATCACTACCGCCGCCACAACCACCGCCACCACCACCACCACCACCACCATTACCATTGATAAGGATCGCGAAAACACAAATATTTTCAATAACATTGTCACCACCAAAGAAGAGGAAGAGGTTGCAAAGTGTCTAATTCTTTTGGCACAAAGTCATCCATGCCCTTCTCAACTTATCCAAAATTTTTCTAAGAGTTCTGGTAGAAGTTATAACAACAATAACAATGATAATAATAGTAATGATAATAATAATGATAACAATAATGGTACTAAATTTATAAGTAGGAAATTTATGGAGGCCTCTTCATCAACGGGTAAATTTGGTTATTATGTGTATGAATGTAAAACTTGTGGAAAAAATTTCACGTCTTTTCAGGCACTTGGAGGTCATAGAGCAAGTCACAAGAAACCTAAATACAACAAAGATGAAGATTACAACAATAAGGGTAAGTCTAATCAGATATATTCTAACGCCAATTCTTCAAGAAACACGAGTAGATCCAATTACATCACTAATTTGTTGTTTTCTTCGGACGACGAGGATCCTTCGTTCAAATTAACTAAACTGAATAATAATAGTAACAATAATTCAACGTCGCTATCACTTCAACTTGCAAATCGATCTTCATATAGCAATTGTATAACCAATCATCAAAGCAACAACAAAAGATCAAGAGTTCATGAATGCTCAATATGTGGGTCGGAATTTACATCTGGTCAAGCTCTAGGAGGTCATATGAGACGTCATAGAGGCTTAGTAACCAATAATTTGCCTATAGCGGCAACTCCATTGACGATTGAACAACCATCTAATGACGTAACACAAATTCCTGAAGATACGATGATTAATACTACGATAACTATGGCCCCGCCTAGAAATATCAAACGTAGTAATAGTGCATTATCAGTCGATTTAGATCTTAATCTTCCAGCACCATCTGAAGATAATTTAGGTGATGATCATCAAAAAGAATTCAAATCTATTCTTGAGTCTAATGAACTTCCAGATGAACAATCACCATCAACACAACAAGTTGTTCTCTCCTCATCTTCAATTGTTGATTGTGACTACTAAATTCAAGGTATAATTTTTTTATTTTCTTTTTTTTATAATAATGATAGTATATTAGTTTAAACTATTTTAAACAATTTAACATTAAAAGTAAATTAAGAGACGGCATAACATTATTATCAAAGAATGAATTGTTTATGATTGTATTACAAAAACAACTATTTTTTTCAACTATTTCTGTTTTCAACTATTTTTTTCATTTATTTTTGTTCGTAGATTTAATACTAAACTCTTTCCTCGTCACTTTCTCCTTTCATTTTTTTCCTTCCACCTTCACGACCACCAACATTTATCTCCATCACCACTACAACCCATCACAAAAACAACCATTTCTCTCACTTTCGTTCTAATATTCACTCACAATCCAATAATCTCATTTCCTAGATCACCATCGTTATTTTTTTTAAAAAAAAATCCAATGGTTTATTTATTTTGATATTGGTTTGATGAAGGTAGCATTGGTCTAATAGGGTAGCATTACAAATTGCATTGTAGTATAATGTTGTACATATTCATCAATTTTTCTATTTTATTTACAGTTGTTTATTTCCCTTTACACGGAATATTCGTTCAAATTAGCTAGACAAGATAATAATAGTAACAACAATTCAACGTCACTCTCACTTCAAATTACAAATTGAATGTGGGTCGGAATTTACATCTGATCAGACATTAGGAGGTCACAAGAGGCGTTATTGAGATCGACCATAAAACAACCATCTAATGACGTGACACAAATTCCTGAAGATTTTTCATTTTAGTGTGGATTGCCACTGCTAAATTCAAGGTGGGTTATTTCATTTTATTTTTTTGTAAGAATAATAGTATATAAGTTTTATTAGATAGATTCCCGTGGCAAGCACGGTTTATTAATTATTTCAATAGAAAATTATTAATCTGTTATCTTTTAGATGATTGTTTTATATCAAAGGTACATTCCTCGGTAATATAAAAAATAAAAAATAAAAAACCTTCAATTAATATATGTAGTAGCATTGAAAGAGAAGACTTTTCTAATTATAGTGACACATGTTCAAATCTTCTGTTGCTCTTAAATATAGTATCATTATATGATTTTTAAATGGAAAATTTGATTTGAAATGTTCGGACTTTACCTCATTTGCTTCTAAAGGTTCGAACTTTCATTTATCCTAGAAAGGTTCAAACTTAGGAAGCATTTTCATCTAAAGGTTTGGATGACTTGTAATCGGATGAACTTCATCTTTCATCTTCTTCACCATTTCTTCATCCTCTTCACCTTCATCTTCATCTTTATCATCATCATCATCTTCAATCCAAAATCAACTGAAAATCATACCCAAAATTAACCCAACAAAACCCATAATCAACCCAAAAAAACCCATAATCAACCAAAATCAACCTTTATTCAATCCAAAATTAACCCAAAAAACCCATAATCAACCCCAAAAAAACTATAATCAAACCAAAATCAACTCAAAAAAACCCCATAATCAATCCAAAAAAACCCATAATCAACCCAAAAAAACCCAAAAGTTAGTACAAATCCAGAGATCTAAAATGGGATTATTTCTGGGTAATTGGTCTAGATTTGTTTCGATTTTTAAAATTCATTTAATTTGTCGTGATTTCTGAAATTCGTTTGGATTTTTGGGTAATTGGAGAATAGTTAGGTTAGGATGATTGAAATTGGTTTAATTGGAAGCTATTGTTTGAACTGGGGTTTCTTACCACCACAAAATCAAGAACAAAATCAACAATAACCACCACAAAATCAACAAAATCAACAATAATCAGTTACAAAGTAAAATTATTGTTTGAACTGAGGTTTCTTACAAAAATCTGGGTTTCGAATAGATTACAAAGTAAAATCAACAATAATCAGTTACAAAGTAAAATTAATGTTCTTCAATTGGGGATTTTTGGTGATGTGAGGTAACCTATTGTTTGAATTAAGGTCTTCAAACCATTGATGAACTAAGATGAATGTTCTTCAAACCATTGATGAAGAGTAAGGAAGAAAATGAAGGTAACCTGGTATAATAGATTACCTTACTCATAGATTATCTAGTACACCTTTAGATGAAGATGTCCCTTTAAGTTCGAATAAACGAAAGTTCGAACCTTTAGAAGCAAATGAGGCAAAGTTCGAACCTTTCAAATCAAATTTTCCTTCTTAAATTATTGTTTATAGCAATGTTATTAGCATATAAACATCTAATCTAAAATTAAAATTAACTAAAATAATCTAAATAATATTATTTGGGGAGAAAATATTTGTTGATGTATTGACATGTGTCTAAATCTTTTATTACTTTAATACATAATATGATGTATCGATAGATTGATAAATGATAAATTAATAAAATTAAAGTTAAAAAATTACTTAAAATAAAATTTAAGTAGTAGGATTGGGAGAGAAAACTTTTATTGTTGCAATAACACGTGTTCAAATCTTTTATTATTTCAGTATATAGTATAATGTTAAACTATTTTTAACAATTTAAGATACATTTTTATTTATTATTTCTTTGAATAATATACATTATTATTGAAGAATGAATTGTTTATGGTTGTGTTGCAAATTTTTTATCAAGATTTTCTTTATCTCAACAACATATTATTCTTGGTCTTTTGCGATAGAAAACATCTAAACTTCTATTTTGAAAAGTGAACTTAACAAATAATTTCAATAAAAATTATCGACTTTCATTTATCGTTTTTTATGATAACAATTGATTTTTATTTCTCTTTGTTTTTTTAATTGTTTCCCCTTATTATTCATCTCACTATCCCTGTTTTCAATTGTTTTTCTCATTTATTTTTTTCGCAGATTTCAATACATACTTAAAAATCAAATAATTTTGATGGTGAGTTTTAAAAATCTAAAAATTTGATATTCAAAAAGAAAAATTATCTAATTATAACCCAATTTTTATTGATTTTCTATAATAATGTTAACCATTGATTAACCACGAATAATCCAAATTTTATATATTGTTTGTCTAGAATTCACTTGTCATTTAATAACTTGCTATAATAGGTATAAAAAAATTGTTTAAAAGAAAAAAATTCGTTCTCCAATCTGTTTCCTTATCACCTCCCCTTCTCTTTTCTTCCACCGTCACTACCATCATATTTCCACCACTACTACAACCCATCACAAAGTCTTTCAATTGTGGATCGCCGCTATTATATTTAAGGTTTGATTTTTTTATTTTCTTTTTTTGTAAGAATGATATTATATTATTTTTATGTTAGCTATTTTAAACAATTTAACATAAAAAGTTAAGAGACATTTTTATTTATTATTTCTTTGAATAATAAACATTATTATCAAAGAATAGATTGTTTATGATTGTACTACAAATTTTAATCAAGATTTTCTTTATCTCATGAATTAACAATATATTATTCTTGGTCTTTTGCACTATAAAATAACTTAACATCTTAGTTTGAAATGTGAACTCGATAAATAATTCTAATAAAAATCATTAACTTTCATTTGTTATCTTTTTTTCCTATTGATAACAATTGTTTTTTTTTCTCTGTGTTCTTATTCATCCTTACCATTTCTGTTTTCATTTATTTTTCTTATTTATTTTTTTACATATTTTAATACAGACTTAAAAATCAAATACTTTTAATTGTGAGTTTTTTAAAATCTAAAAATTGATATATAAAAGTTAAAATTACCTAATAATAATCCAATCTTGATTTATTCATTCTTATAATTATGTCAATCATTGATTAACCATAAATAATTCAAATTCATATAGTGTTTGCTTGGAGCATCACTTGTTATTTAATGACTTGCTATAGCAGGTAAAAAAAACTCTTTTAAAAAAGAAACAAAAATTCTTTCATTCCCCATTCTTTTTCCTTATCACCCTCCCCTTATCTTTCCTTCCACAGTCACTGCCACCAACATTTATCTCCACCACCACTACAACCCATCACAAACACCACTATTTTTCTCACCTTTCAATATCCATTAACAATCCAAAAATCTTATTTCCTTGATATTCATCATTATATATCTAAACCAAATAGGTTTTCAAATATTGTTGTTTCTTTTCCCTTATTTCAAATCGATAGGTTTGATTTATTATTATATTTTCAATTGATTATATAATACTCATCTATTTAATTTAAATCAATTTATGGATAATCATTTAATATTAAATTATTAAAAATTATTTTTTATAAAATGACATACATATTTTATAATTGTATGTGTTGAGAATAATGTGACTTGAGTGCACTATTGATGTGCGCATTCATGTGTGGAATCTTATAGGAGTAGGTTAATGGGGGTATTAAGTTGTGACTTATTGTATGTGATTGAATGTGGAGATTAAGTGTGTGGATTAATGTATGAGTTACATGGGTGTATTGATTGAGGCACTTAATTAAGGATTTTATGGTGGATATTGAATGATTCTTAATGAGGATTTGTAGAGTTTTTGATGCTACACATGATGTCTTGAACGAGCCATCCAAGACTAGTACAAGTGTCTTGAACGAGCACTAAGATCAAAAGAAGTAAGAAGCTCTAGAACAGAAGTTGCTCGAACGACCATGATATTGCTCGAATGAGCAACCAACAGGCAGGATGTCAGTGAGTTTGTAATGACCCTGCTCGAACAAGCAAATCTATGGCTTGAACGAGCAGGTTGTGTAGTCCTTCCTAGGATTTTGTTTTGGTCGGTTGAAGTTCTTGAGGATGTTTATTATGTAATAATTCTTAGCTTTATGTATGTTTAACGCATTAAATGTATAATTTTTCATAAATAGGTAGCTCATTTGTTCATCTAAACACATCATACATAAACTCCAAGCCTAAACACATATTCTTTGCATTCTTTTACATTTTTTGTAATACTTCATTGTAAGAGTTGTATTTCTCAATTGTTATAATATAAACAAGAAACTATACACCACAGAGGACGTAGCCATTATTGGGTGAACCTCCTTAAATCTCTGTGTTCTATTGCATTTGTTTTATTTCCTTTGAACATTGTCAATTCATTAAAACTTATATAAATGGCTCATCAAGTTACTTCGAACCTTGCGATCTAAATAACAAAGGTTGTATGAGGCTTCTCTCCAGTGTTTATACAAGCAGTTGTTGAGGGTATTCGTAACTTTTCTATCTTCTAAAACTTACCATCTTCATTAACGTATGGCTAGAATTGTGATACATGGCTATACTCCAGAATTTATTTATGATATAATATTCCCTCCTATTCTTTTTACTTGGGACACTTTCTTATTTGGTAAATTCACCCCATTTGTCCCATTTTCTTTTTTGACACTGGTTTTTTTTTATATAAATGCCCTTAGTTCACACATATAATTACAAAAAATACCCCCGCTTACACTACTTATTCAAATTGATTAATTACACAATCACTCATTAATACCCTTAATGATTCCCTCCCTTTTAAAATCAATTCCCTCCATCCTGAACCCACTAACTGAAACTCTAACTTTCTCTTTCTCTTTCTCTCATCTTCATCCCTGATTATCGTCCTCCTTCATCCGCATTGTTACTGATTATTGTCCTCCATCTCTATCTTTATTGATGATTTTTTTTCTACATCATGTTTACACCTAGACATTTACGTACATTGTTCACCCAAAAGTGAGTATAAACATGTAACCCAAGAGTATACTCATATAGTCATATCTGTCATATATACATGCTACTTGTGTTCATGCTACTGTTGTTGATTCTGTTGTTGATGTTTCCTCTGTTGTTGGTGTTGTTGGTGCTGTAGTTTTTGTTGGTGTTGTTGTTTATGTTGGTGTTGGTGTTTCTGTTGGTGTTGTTGATTTTGTAGGTGCTGATGTTTCTATTGATGCTGTTGATTTACAATTAGATCTGCAAGATCTTTAAATAGAGAACTTGTTCCCTTCCTCAGATGAAGAATCACAGGAGGAAGATGATTTAGTGTTTGATTTTCAACTTCATTCTCTCGTGTGGATACATCTTTTCTTTTTGACTTATGATGATTTTGTGTAAGTGTTTTTATTAGGGGTGTTCAAAACCGGGTACCGGGTCGACCTGGATCCGGAAATCCGGATACCCCCTTTTTCGGGTAGCTAAAATTGCGATCCGGTTCCGACCCCGTTTAAACCGGGTCGGAAATCGGATACCCGGTTATATAAGAATGTTTTTTATTTTTTTATTTTGTCGTTTTATCATTCAACCATACGTTTGTTTATCTCTATTTTCATTTAAAATATTTTTTATATAAAATTCATACAAACTCCCTAAAAATCTTTAACTTAATTAGTCAGTAAAGATTAATTAAGAAAATGAAATAATAATATTATTGTTCATGGGCTTAAGTAAGAACAATCTAACTCTTAAAAAATATTCAATCCAAGGTTAGCTTAAGATATATCATGATCATTTTATTTACGAAAAAAAGTAAAAATAAAGAAAACGGATACCGAATACCCGGTTTTCAAAAATTTATGACCCGAATACGGATCCGATATCCGGTTCTAAAACCGGGTACCCGATCCGAATTATCTGATTTGCGAAAACCGGCTAAATTACCCGGTTTTAGAAACCAGGTACCAGATAATTCGGTTTGAAATTTTCGGATCGGGTTATTATGAACACCCCTAGTTTTTATGGTATGCATGTTTGTATTGGTGTTCTGATATTTTGCCCTGTGATTTTTTTAGGGTAAACATTTGATTATAGCTACAAAAACCCTAAATCAACTTATTTTGCCACCAATATAGGGTTTTCAGTTCATATGTTTAGGAGGCTATGTTCTTACCATATTGAGGAGACAATTACGATGATTTATGGGGTATCTGTGATGAGAACATTTTTTCTTTGTGATTTTTTGAAGCCATCAATAAACTATTAAAGCTGTCATTTTCATTTAAATGTTTATGGTTAAACAACTTGATGATTTTTTTTCTACATCATGTTTACACCTAAACATTTCCTTAACATTGTTCACCCAAAAGTGAGTATAAACATGTAACCCAAGAGTATACTCATATCTGTCATATATACATGCTACTTGTGTTCATGCTATTGTTGTTGATTCTGGTGTTGTTGTTTCCTCTGTTGCTGGTGTTAAAACTGTTGTTGGTGTTGTTGTTTATGTTGGTGTTTCTGTTGGTGCTGTTGTTTTTATTGGTGTTGGTGTTTCTGTTGTTGCTGGTGTTTCTGTTGGTGTTGTTGTTAACTATTATTGATCAAAAAATTGTTCATCTTTGATTCCCAAGTAAAATAAGATGACCTCAAATGTACTTTGATCCACTTTTGTGTCCAAATAACAAAGTGTCTCGTAAATAATTTCCTTTCGTACCCCCAAACAATGTGGAAGTCTCCCTTCCCCTGCAAGCTTTGTTTTGTTCATGTGTGGAATGTGATAATCTATACCGCCTAAGTTATTAATAACCTCAATTTTACATGCTTGTAAAGTTGATCCATATATACGAACTTCAATGCATTTGGTTGTAGACTTATTGTGTTCTTTGTATCATGGTTGATTCCAGTATTTGATGGCGTTGTTTCAAAATCAAAATGTTCATTTTTTTCGTAGCTAATTTAATCACTTTGGAACACTAAATGCATACTGTGTTTGTTTTTTTTTAAATCAGGAGTCGATGAAAGATTTAATATCCGCATGCGCATGTGGTGAGAGGATTCTTCGTTTTCGGTTGCCGTTCAAAAAACGCTGAAAAAATCAAGAAAGAATTGAGGACTTAGTTTATTTTTTCAATTTATAATTTGTAATTTAGTTTTTGTAATTTTATTTTTGTGCTCTATTAACTAACAAACCTAAAAATGTATTATTGTCCATTAATTTTACAGATTCTCTCTTAAGAGACCATCTTCTGTTAAGACGACTCTCAAGTAAGAATTTGTGTTTATTTTTTGGAACACCGGGTACCCGGTTAGTCGGGTACTTATTTTAACGACCCGTGTCCCGACCCGAATTATGCGGGTACCCGGTATACGGGTACCCGGATAAATCGGGTCAGGACACCGGGTACCCGATTTTAATTGTGTTGTTTTTTTAAAATTATTTTTTGTCATATTTTAAATATTTTAGGTGGTAAAGCAATAATAATTTGCGGCAGATTGTTTTTTTTAATATAACAGACAATAACAAAAGCATTCTGTAGCTACTATTGATATTTGGTAATGCTATGTTTGTATAATCAATGTTTGCAACATTTACTTGTAATTTGTCTCAGCTTAGACATGTATACAAGTTACACTAATTGTTTATTTATTCATTGTAACTTGTACTTCATATATCTAGCTAGCATGTAGTATAAATATAAGTATGATCTAACAGAATATATTTACTTAGTAACTAACATGCCATATGCTGTAATATTTTTGATTTTTTTTTAATATAACGGGTCGGCGGGTACCCGACTCAATAAATTTTGCGGCCCATGACCCGACCCGTGACAAATTTTTTTTACTAGATTGACCTGCCATTTAGAATGCGGGTCAACAGGTCGGGTTTTTTGAACACCCCTACTAAGACCACAACTGGGCTGGCCCATTCTCAGGCGGGTGCACTACACGCGCTCCAGATTTCAAATTTTTGGTTTTTTTTTTTCATTTTTTGGGCATTTTTCAATTTGGACCTTAAAGATATCAATTTTGACTTTAAAAATATCAAGTTCAACGTTAAATAGTTTTTAAGCATATCAATTAAAGTAAAATTTTCAATAACAACTTACTATTCATTACTTATCACTTTATTACCAAACATGCATCAATTGTCATCTTATCTTGTTTTTGTTATGATGTTAGCTATATCAATTATAAACAAAATAAATGAACTACATAACATTATACAACTCATTACTTATTACTGTCAATTATTATCAAACATGCATTAATTATGACTTTATTTTGTTTCTGTTATGATGTTAACTATATCAATTATAAACAAAATAAATGAACTACATGACAACATACAATTTAATAATGTATAAAAATATTGCTTTACAGAATAATACAAGTATGTATTATTATGCTTAAATTTTTAAATTTATCAAATACATGATTTTTAAAACAAAAAAAATATACTGATTTTTTTAAATACTATGGAATACATCACTTTTTTATTCAATAAAACGTATAAAATTCTAGGTTAAACATATAAAATTGTTATAATAAATTATATAAATACTTTACCTAATTTAATTCCAATTCAAAAAAAAAATAAAATTCTAAATTAGGTAAATATTTTCATGTAATCAATTATCCATAAGTGAATGAAGTTCATTTTTCAAAGACCTTTAAGAATGACAATTGTATTTTTCCAATATTTTTATTGATATATATAATACCAAACAAAACCAAATGTTTATGATGCCATTGTTTCCCCCTAATAACAAATCAATAGAGTAAGGAGGCAAATTGTCATAAGGACGGTCACTAGCCTCGGTTTCTTCAGCAGGTTTAATGAGAGACCCTTATTTCGAGAGACGTCTCTCAGGCCCAGCTCATTAAAACTTAATTAAATTAAAAGATGATAATAAGCTGACTAAATTAAGGACAATCTTTCAAAGAGACCATCTCTCATAAAAATTTGCGCGGTTTCTTAAAGATGAATTTGGAGTTTTTTCGAGTCCACCTCGGGATAGTTCTATGTGTTAAGCAAAAACAAGAACAAACAATAGTTTTAGATCATTCTCTTTGGATCAAAGAAAGTTCTTTGACACCATATACAGTAAAAGGCTTTTTAACCATCACTAATCTTACCACAATGATTTTATAAGTAATCACACTTTACAACTTACCACAATGATAAGTGAAATGTTCCTATTCTCTAGTTAACTTCATATGTCCTTCCTTTCTAAATAGAACTCCATCACTAATCTTAACTAAAAAATTCACGATTTCTCTCAAATTCACGGTACTTGTAGTAGAAATCGGGATTGCAGTGTTTACAAGCATCCAGATAGCGAACAGCTAGACATCCGATCATTATTAGGTCCGGAGAAGTAGAGTAGCTCAACTTGCTTTTTAACCCATGGTGGATCACTTGCAGAGAGCCAAAGTGCTTCACCAGTGCTCTTATGTTTAAAATCCGGTTGTTTAGGATTCGTTTTACTTCTCCGCTGGTCATGCCATTCGTCTGGACTAGCAAACAACAATTGCCACAAATGAAGTCGGTTTGTATAACTTTGCGGGTGAGATTTGTCGAAGTGTCCACCTATCAAAGTAACAAAACGAAATTCTAAAGTCAGTGTGAAGTCATCAATTTTCCGAGATATCTTGTTATATTGTGCTTTACGCTTTGATTCACAGACTAGAGGCCAGAAGTCTAGCTAGGATTAAGGCAAAGACCTTCTTGTTTCTTCTCATACTAACATCGCAGATCCATGTAAATTAATAGCAAAGTGTTTACGAAAATCCAAACATTTCGTAAGAACATGTACATTGCCAACATAGATTCATCTCAATGTGAACGAGAGATCAACCAGAGAACTTGTTGTCTACTAAACATAATCACGAGTCTTACCCATATTTTTTCCTGAATTTACGACATTTTCTCCAGGTTCGTCTAGTTTGACATAATTTAGTTCCCTTGCTGTTACCTGTAGAAATCAGTTGGACAGGTCAATGATGATATTGATTGACGATGACAAATATGTTTGAATTTGGACCTTTTGGCCCGAATGATCTCAGATGTAGCTCGCCAAAACGCACATTTTTAAAGTTGCAACACATTACAAATCACATTGTAATAGCTTTACATCTACCATAAATAAACTGATCGCATCGTAAGAGTTCCTTTTATAAGATCCCAAGACCATCTAAAGGCATAGTCAAAACCAAAGAAAAGAGTCTAAGATCACTTCAGGACCTTCTACCCTTCCACCGTAGCAATTTAAGTAACCTTTCTATAAAGCATGCAACATTATTGCAAAGAAAATAAGAAACTTACTTCCACCTTTAGCTGAGTGGAAACGCCAAAGAAAAAAAAAATTTGACAGAAAAAAGGAGACAAAGGGAACTTGCAAGCAAAACCTTATACATCAGCTTCTGTACTCCTTCAATATCTTTTGTATAGGATCCCAATTCACCAGAAATGTAAATGAAATCATCTGGTTTAAGATGCGGAAAAACTCGCTCTGCCAACTCACCCCACATCTCAAATAATATCCTGTTCAATAAACATTGTACAAAGACGTACGTAATAATTAATTCTCTAAATAACAGGGGGACTTCAAGATAATAAGTTGATACTGTAAACGCATCTACAAAGTAATAACACATGATTTACTTCCTCCGTTCCATAATACTTGCTACATATTCCATTTTGGGAAATTTCTTATTACTTGCTACATTTCCTTATTTGGTAACAAACCAATCATTTAAAGTTATACCTACTCCTACTTTTATCCTACTCTATATCTAATTATTCCTATTTTTCTTTTTCATTTTTCAACAAATAATATTAAAAAATTTCAAAAAGCAACTTTTCACCTATTGCTAATCATTGTATAGTTACTCCTTAATATTTGTGCCCATGCAACGGTAGCAACTAAATAAGAACGGAGGAAGTATATATTACATCAAACTCAGTCTGCATTCATTGTTGGTCCTAAGCTCAGCTAGAGGAGGAGGAATGAATAGGTTACTGACAACTGACATAAAACATTGTCAAATCTTATGTCATGAGCTAATTTCAAATTGTTGAGTTTTAAACTCACAAGGAAAATTGTATCTATTAAATAAAGAAAAGGTACAATATTAACTTCTAGGATAAGGCATCCCTATAAAATAAGAAAGTTACATTAAGACTCTCCTTTCATGCCACAAAAATCACCTAGAGTAAAATCAAAAAACATGTTATTAACTTAGCCCAAACCATGGCTAGGAACTTGGCTCTCTCCCAAACTACTAACTAATACATCAAGACAAGCTCAAGTGTATTTGGATCTTACGCCACCCAATGAGACACACTTAGTAAAGGCTTTGATCAAAAAGCTTTAAGACAACTCGATAGACAGAAGGAGAATAATTCATGAGAAAAACCCAAATCAAGACGAACAAACTTTTTTCTAACTCTTCTTTAATTTGTTTGCTTATTCCCGTATATTTAGAGAAAGACATCATCTACACATACGTAAAGATGAAGACACAAACAAGAGTGGTTAGGGTATTGCATGCCTCCTCTTGCATCTTTCAATCCCTAATCTGCCCCCACAAAACGTGTCCATCATTGTAGAGTGTAGATAATTTGAACAAGTCCTTCATTGTCTTAATCTTCTTCTCACTTTGCACCACCTTGTTCTCTATGGTGTCATCGAATCACCATCACCATCACTTCAAAAATCATGCCGCCATATGAATACTCTAAACAGTACAATTATTATTCTTCATCAGGTTAGGTGAGATCTTAGTTTTCAGAAGACGCAAGTGCCACAAAAATGCTATTGATACTCTAGATGAAGATCAGCCCTAGAAGCACTAAAGAGGCACACAAAGGTGGAGGCACTATAGCCTAGGAACAATTTTGTTAAAAAATATCAAAGGATTCCCAAAAATATTTCATTTTTAGCTGCCTTTTTCCCCTAAAAGCGCACAAAGGCGGCCCCTTGTACCTTAATGCATCTCATGCTTTATAAAATTAAGCTTGTGAATGGAAATGACCATAGTTATTCTTAACAGCATGAATCTTGGACAAGAAAGCAACTTCTACATGAGCCACACCTTTTTATTTCTATATACCCTGCTTACATTCTTCATTAGTGTTGTGCGACAGCGGAAGCCGAGATCGAAAAACAATAATGAAACAATAAAGATTCAAACCAAACAATAAGAAAAGACACAAGAAATTTAACGTGGTTCACTATCAATGTGATAGCTACGTCCACCGGCACCGAGATCGAACAATTTCACTATGAACCGCAAAGATTTACAAGATGAATCAACCTCTCAATCACAAAGAAAAATGGCTCTCTTGTGATCTCTCTAATTTTGTGAACTCTCTATTGCTCTAACCCTAAAAATGGGTATTTATATGTGAGACCCAATTTAAAGAAGTTATTACATCAATAATACACAAAAAATAACCGGCCAAAGATGATAACCGTCCAAAACAAGTGGGAAATATCAGATCCCAAAATACCGCACAGCAAAATTGCGAGCCGTGCAGTACTTCGCGAGTCGCGAAGCGAGACAGAACCAAAACCGCGCCCCGCGGCCTATCCCGCGCCCCGCGCACCTGGGCAGAGCTGCCTCCGCGCCCCGCGGGCTTTTACGCGCCCCGTGCACATGTTTCTGACTTGATTCATCCTTCTTCAAGCATACCTGATTCATCTTCTTCAAGCATGGTGTTTGAGTCACCATATTCTCAACAATTAGGAAATGACCATGTTATTCTTAACACGATGACCTCGTTATTATGATACTCCATTAACAAAGATATGCAGACTGGAAATATTGCACAATTATCTTTTCATTAATTCGAAGCAAAAAATCACAATGCTAAACCCCATAATCTGGAGAACAATAATTTATCATATCAAAGAAGAAACGCACACACATGAAAACACGATTCATTTAAGTGAATCCAGGCAATTTTTTCTTTCATTCATACTTCCAATTACTAATTTGAAAGTGAGAAAAATGTTTTGACATGTTCCTAAATTAATAAGTTCTTCTAATCTAGAGGACTTTTCACATTTGGTTTCAAAATTCCAATTAGTAGAAGTAATTAGCAAAGAGAAAATCCTAATCAACTAATGAACAATGAAACAAAAATTGAAGAAAAACACAAATAGTCCAAAATCTGGAATTACAAAAAAAAAAATGAATGGAGAAAGTTAGAGACAGATAAATCACCTAAAAGAGGAGTTTGAATTAGGAGAAGTTTTAACACGAAGGAAAGTGTAAACACCAAGTCTGCCATTGCGAGTGTTATATTGCTTAAGAGGGTACTCAACAGTCCCAATAAAACGGGCAGAGTTATGAAGGCGCGAAGACCATGTCACTGTTGAAGGACGAGCGCAGTTGCGGCCATTAAAGCTACTTTTACTGCTACTGCTACTGCTACTGCTACTGCTACTGGTCTCAGAATCTGCGTGATTTCCATGATTGAAACCAGAAGATGAAGATAGGTTTCTACTAGTGAAGAAATTTGTGAGAAAAATGGTGATCGGAGATTGTCGAGAAGGTAATCGAACAGTCGTAGGGATCAATTTGGTCGATTTAGACAACGCCATGGTCACTTACGCTGGTAATGGTAGCTCACTGATAGGTTTAGAAATTAGGGGGAGTATACGCTGGTAATGGTGCCTCGTTAATAATCCGACCTATTGCCAATTTGCTATGAATAATTTCTACTATTGATTATTATAAATAATTCGACTTTTGAATTTTTTTTACTCACGGCACTCATTTTCACATTTTAACCGACTAATATAACTACTTACCACCAAAGAAAAGTTGGGGTAGACCAACAAATTAAGAAGCATAAGGAGGAAGAAGAAGTGAGAGTAGCGGCTAATAGGTACCTACAATAGTCGATGAAAATGTGGCAAGGAGTGCTGTTAGCAAAAAATATACAAAGGTTGGATTATTTAGAAATGATCAATATTTGGGATTATTCACGGCAAATGGGCAATGGGTCGGTTTATTTAGGACAAATTTTCAAACTAATTTTTATTTTCATTTTTTTTTTGTCTTTCTTTCATATCTTTGTTGATGATTACTCACTCGAATTTTGTATATAGGTAGAAAGAAGAAACAAAAATAGGACTATTTATGATAGCTAAAGTCAGTCGGTTGATTCTCTTAAGTCAAGAGTTTTTATCGGAATTAGAAATCGAGTCGACTTTTCTAGAATGGGGAAAAAGTCGAGTCGAGTTTTGGTGTTGAGCTTGAAGTGGTTTTTTCTAGAACTTAACGCTGAGTTGACGTTTCTTGATCAAGGGGAAACGTCAAGTCGGCATTTTGTGTGCATTAATGTTACTTGTTTTTCTTAGGCAGTTATCCACGTTTCTTAAACCTAATTCTTTGTAAAATGACGGTTACTATATAAACTGTCATTCATTAGGATTAGGGTTTAGAGCAAGTTGAGGAGAGAAAAAGTGAGAATGCAATTGAGAGCCGCAAATTAAGAGTTTTTTTTTTTCTTAGATTCATATATGTTCTTTTACGTCAAAGTGATCATTAATTAGAAAATGTTCTGATTGTATGGATCCGTCTTATAGCAAGACAATATATTGCAAGACTTACTTAAAACTAGACAAACATTATAATTTCATTTGTTTTTATTTTGTTTGCTACACTTGTTTTTTGCACAAGTAATATTTATAAATATTTTTATAATTTTTTTATTTACAAATTACAACATTAATAATAAGGACTTTTGCGAATTATAACATTAATATTTATCTTTTACGAATTACAGTCACTAGAGTATCAAACTCTACAGTTTTCAGATCAAACCACATGATTTCGACCACTGAACCTAAAATTCCAACCATTCAATACCGAACACTAAAATGGGATTTGGCCTGAATAATTTATACTTTGAAACTTTGGTGACTGGAAATCAAAAAAATAAACATAAAGTTATTCGTGAAAGTCTTAAACTTAAGGCTATACTTAAAAAATTATTTTTAAAAGAGATATATTAAAATTCTATCTTAAACAAAAATATAATCATTATCATCATCATCATACCCAGTGTTCTCGCACATAGATACTCTATGGTCATTATAATTCTAATGTTCTAGATTATTCGCTACATTATCTTTATTGACAATATTTATCGTTTTTAATGTGTAAAAAAATAGTCAAGTGAGACTTTGTTTGAATCGCATATTTTCATAATATTAACTTTTTATAATTTTTAAATGTTTATAACTCAATGTATAAATAATCCAAATAACACATTAAATTGCTTAAAAAGTCAAATATAAAAACTACAGTGAAACGAAAAGTATACGTTAACATTTGTACATCCATAATGCTTAGATTTATTTTTCCAAATGTAATTAGCAAAATGAAATATGGATAGCATAGATGTTTAAAACAGACCCACGTATTCTGATATTTACTCTATCTTGTAAATGGCCTTGACTTTAAAATAATTTTTAAATTATATCAATATAGACACAAATTTCGATTTTAAATCGTATGCGAAAAAACCCTGAAATCAATCCGACAATCCGAATAAGTACCTAACGGTCCGTTTGGTAAGTGGTAATAAATCGCGGTAACGGAAATGAAAAACTAGTATAATTTTGGTTAAAAAGTCTCACGGATACCTTGATGGTCATGTTTGACAGCCTTCAATCATCTCATTTTGTTCATATAATTCATTACAATGCATTACCATTGGGAGAGGTGGTACTAGGTGGTAATGAAATTAGTGAACAAAAAGTCTTTTTATGATCAAAGTTTCATTACCATGGGAATGACATGAAAATTTTGATAAAATTTTACACTATAGTTCATTCCTATCACCACCATTTAGTACCACTGACCAAACGACCGTAAATAGATAGATAAAACTTGTCAAACAATTTTCCCAACTAATAGTAGGGGATTTTATATTATTTATAGAAAAAAGATTTGGGTTTCGAAACTTTCCCTCGCCAATATTGTAATGGAAACCATTTCAATTTCTGAACTTCTCCGGCGTCGCCGCCCAATTTCCGGCGCATTTTCCGTCGCCCATTCTCATCCTTCCCGTACATCTCCTCCACTTTCGGCTGAATCCAAAACTCTAAACCCTAACTCCCGTCACCGAAAAATTCTCGATTCTTACTCTCAACCTTCCATAATCGTTGGAATTCTTTCTCCTCCGGTTAACAGCTCCTCTCCTTCTTCCGATGTTCGTGAACTCTGCCTTTCATTTTCAGATGCTTCCGGTTCTGTTTTATGTGATGTTATTGATTTTGATATTCGCATGATTAACACTAAAATCAATGTTCTTGCCTGGAATTTCATCCCTGTTAAGCAATCTACTGGATTACTCGAGATTATTAAATGGGAATTTTATCAAACTTTGGGTTCTAGCAATGTTAATGTTACTTCTTTTCCCTTGGGTTTTCAAAAAAGCGACATTCAGGAAGATGCTCATAAGAAGGCAAAATATAGTGTTTATGGATTATTGCTATCTGTAAGTCCTGTTTCATCCGTCTCTTGCTCAAATGTAGCTGTTACAAACAATGATTGTGCTTTCATCTTGGAGATTTTGTGTTGTGATTGTAATTTGTGCACAAATTTGGTTAGCTTTTCTGATAATTTAGTAATAGGGACGAATGCACATAGTTTTTGCAGTGCCAAGTATGTTTACTTTTGTGGGATTGTCTTAGCTTTGTACCCTTTGTTTTCAAAGCTTATAGGAAATGTAATTTTACTATCGGGAATGAGAAAGAAGTTGGTCTACATTGCCAAGGAAGAGGCACAGCTAATGTTTGTCCCTACTCAATTAAGTTGTTTGAATGTTCCGAATTCCCAACCAAAAGAAGGTTGTTTGCTTCAAAACTGTAATCCTAAAATTGAGGGAAAAGATGAACTAGGCATGTATATTGGTGTAGTCAGAGGTATACATATGCAAGGCATGGTTGTTCAATTGGATCAAGAAGTTTGGCTCTTATTAACTGGTCAATCCATTTTTCTGCCTATTAGTGCTCGGGTTGGTTCCATTGTAAGTTTTTTGGGTGCCATAGTTTCATGTTATTTGATGAATATCAGACATCCAATGTTTGGTGCAGTGATACGTTGGACCCAAGTTTCTGATTTACTTCTTTCTTGGTTCTAGATATCCATGAAGAATGTACATGTATTGAATTCAAAGTTTTGCTGGGGGACTATGCTTATACTTGGAGCTTGTTGTAAGAGCAATATTAGAACTGTATCATTCTCTCCCTTGGAAACGGGGTAATTGTTTACTGTAATAGTTTGATTTTTATGCTTTTACATCCTAAGTTATTCTTGATTTCTGGACAATCCTTCAGACTTATGTGTTTACAAGGCGCTTTGACTGATGTAGATGTCAGCTGCAGCTGCGCTCGGAGAGTCTTTTGGGGAAGTTCATTGATTCTTTGATTTTCCCAGCCAGCTTCTGGTGGGATACAATCTTTGTAGATTAATAATACTTTCTACTACTAGTAATTGACTGCATTCACGTTTGATGCTTTCAGGGTATTGCTGTTGGTTCAATGTTTAAGAAAAAAGTTCTCGGGTGTTTTTTCAGAAAAGGAGATCTTAGGAACAAAAAAAGTACTTCCCCTTTATTTCTTTTATAAAAATGACATATGCTGCTACACTCTGATTGCTTATTGGGATTAAGGCTTGAAAAATGGTTGTTATTGCAAGTGAATAGCTGATTTGGAATTTTTGTGGTGCTATCAGACAGAAGGCTTGGTCCAAACTTATGCTATGTTTGCATTATCTTCCTCAGTTCTTCGATCACAGGTAAATTTTGGGAGCATTTGTTGAAAAAATGAACTCGGACTTTACTCAGTTTTATTGAGCACATTGTAATAAATGTTTGACAGTGTGGTACATTTCTGGAGTTCTGCAAGCATAATTCATGTGGTTCTGGTAACAATAACAACTATGACAGTCTAAGTTTGGTTAGCTATCTCACTTTATTCTTTTGTTCTTTCTTATATATTTATATGGTCAATCATAAATAACTTCTTGCATAATACTTGAGCAAAGCTAAGTGGATCTAACCCTTTAACCCTATCTAGGTAGGAGCCACTTAGTGCCATTGGAAGAATGCGAATTTGTTCTGATGCATTTCTTCTTTTTGTTTTGTACCTCCCCAATATTTGGGTTCTCTACAAAATTTAAATTTGTAGCTAAACTCAAAGTACCTCTCTAAGTATCATCTAAATTATATGGTATAACCTCAATAACATGACTGCTAGTACTTTAACTCTCATAAATATATTACTCCAAATGAGAATCTATTGTTTAAGTTATGATATAATAAACATGTTTCATACTTTTCTTGCTAAGCAATCGTAGAATCATCACTTGGTCTAGATATGGTGATGGTCATTTTTGTATATATATTTACAATTTGACATCAAACTAATAATCATCAAATCATTGATAAAAGTGTATGTGAAATTGTTGTAATACGTTTTTAGAGACACCTTATTGTAAGAGTATAATATTAATTTTCACGATGAAGGGTTAGCAACTTCTACCGACAATGCTATAATCTTGATCACAATTGTAGGGGATTGTTAAATCATTTGACACTTAATATTCACCAAATTTACGATTATGTTCATGTCTTCCTAGTTTTTGGTCTTTCTTAAAACCATTTTAAACATTCCTTTAGCGTACTACTACCTCAAATTTACTTGTTTGTCAACTTTATCTATTATATTGATACACTAATTTACTAGTATAAAATATATGAAATGTTGATATTGTTTCCAATTGTATTTTGAAATGGTTGGAATGGTACTGATATACTAGTACAAAATTATATATTTTTTTTTCTTCAAATATATGATGAAGGCTACAATGGTAAATTAATAGCCAAGATCTAATATAGTCCTTTTTACGATTATATATTTTTTTGTTTAAATTAGAACAAGTCTTAATTGTTCACGTAACATGACATGATACAATTAAGGCTTTGGCATTGTTGTTGTTTGACACATAGCATTCAAGGAGGATGCCAAATGTTGCAAACCACAACTACATTCGCATTTAATATTAGTTTTATGATATGGTTTAGTCGATCACACATAGCAGTACTCTTGAAATCTGAAGTTGTTCTATTATAAGGTGGTTGTGTAAGTTAGCGTTGCTGCTATTTCTTGGAAAGTACTGTTTGCCTTTATAAATGATTATGAGATTGTCTCTCTTGCAGACCATGCCATTCTCCTATTTAGTCCATCATTGTGAGAGAATATGCTTAAAGTCCCTTTTGCAAATGAATAATGGTCTAAAAATCTTAGAAGGTTGCAACCAATTTGGTTATTTGTCCCAAGAAAACAAACTTTCTAATCAGCTAATTAGGAGGATCTTGCCAAGCAAAGACATAGGAGTTTCTTTGCTTGGGAATCTGAAGGTTAGTATTTGATCCATTTTACTCTATTTTTCATTATTTGTTTACATAATAACTCATGCTCATATCTGCATTGAATTTAAGAATAATTATAGTTTTATAATGAATGATAAAATTCGGGAACTACAATAGTTAAGTAGAACCTTTGAGGATTGTTTCTTTTGATGCGACTATTTCAAGTTTGATTTTAGCACCAAATTGCCATTTGCTTGGGAAATTTTTATTGCTTGTTTCTCTTCTATCTGGTGGATTTGATTTCCAGTTGGACTCCTTTAGATCTACCACTATAATAGGCAAAGGGTCGTTGGAAAAATTTGGCCTTTGTGGTTCCTAGCCTGAAGTCGGAGCCAAATTAGGAATTCTTTTTAAAAAAGCTTCTGATGACCAAATTGTTATCCTGTATTCCCATTTATATATGTTACTTTTAATTATGATGTTGGCTAAGGACTCTAAGCTTACATATATATTTGTAATCTATAACACCTCTAATGTTTCTTTATCTAGATTTGTCCAGCTACTGGGAGATTGCAATACGTTGATGCTACAGGGAGCATCGATGCTGTTATACCTGACATTCCATCAACCTGGGATTCAGATGCTATTTATGAGGTGCTAGTTTATGATCATTTTGGTTTTGTGTTAAACATATGCCACATTTGAGTTAAGAGTCTAAGAGGCTTTCTGAGAGAGAAGATGTGGGGTAACTCTTAGCATGGTGCAAAAATACGGTAACGGTCACGGTTCCTGTAACAGACACGGTAATATGGTAACGGGGTGATGCTGTTATCGTATTCGCCAAGCCTAAACCATGAATCATCACTTAAAGCGACCTAAAATGCAATTTTTTAACCTTTACAATACAAGTAATATCGGTTCGGTAAATTTGAAAACCTTTAAGAAATGGCCAATACGATACGATATGTTGCAACCTTGTTTTTGCACGATGATTCTTAGTAGATCCAGGTGATGGTTTTTTGCTAATGAGTTCTTGACTTTTATGACTTTGTTCAAGCTTTGCTTTCCCCAATTCATTTACATTCATATAAATACAGGGAGTGAACAACACATGCAAGAGTTTTATGTTTTTTGGTTTTATATTGCTTGAAAACCTTATCAGACAATGCCTTTCAGCTTTCAGGTTTTGAATTATAGTCTGGTGTTAGAAGGTATGCCTGAAGTGTGGGGTCAAATTCATACTGGCAACTTATTTTCGTGCAGCAGTTTGTTCGAAACCCTTACAATAAGACCAACAAATCTAACAGTCTATGTGCACTTTTCTTGGAGCAATGTATCCTGCCGGCATTTTGGTGCTCATCCCTGCCAGAGTTCAATTAATTCTTTAAAAGTTGACTCTGGAACCTTTCACTTGCTGTGTTTAGCCCACAAATTCCGTCCTCAAGCCAAGGTATGTCATGGTATCATCTATCACCCATACTTGTTGGTTTTCTAAGTGCATATTCAGATGTAAATGAAAACAAAAACATCATAAATAAAAGCAAGGAACATCAAAGGTGATTACTTTAAGTTTGACTATCACAAAACAACAAAATAATCTATACAAAGAGCAAAATGAGCATGATATGCAATATTTAGTTTGGTGCTGTAGGGAGTTTTATTCTTTTTTTTTTTATCTATGAAAGACCTATTATAAGGGGTGTTTGCGTGGGAAAGACCTACTCTAATTATCATGTGGCACCTATAAAGATCCAATAGGATACCAATTTTTTGATGTTGACCTTGGATATCCAGTAGACTCTTTTGTCTTTCTTTTCATTTTTCTTTTTGTGCTCTGAAATCTTTGAGGTTGCTTTTATGGTTTATTTATTAAATTTTATCTTTGTCACAGTTTCATGATGGCCTGCTTGTGTCAGGCAAAACTCATTCATTTGCTGAGTTTATTGTCTTACCGTGGGATCTGAATTTTTCTAAGAATGATGACACAAATATTCTGCCAAAAAGGGCACGTGATCTAGAAAATGGATGCCAAAATGAGTTTCCTTTGAAGAGATGTAAAACTGATCAAACGTTAAATTGTTTTGACAAAGTTGGATTATGTGACACTTTTAAGGAATCTGAAATGACGTATTGTGAGCAACCAAGTGATTATATACCCTTGCCACATAAAACAAGAAGTTTGATTTCTAGTGGGTTGACTCCTGTTCAACTTCGTTGTACATTGATTGGTAGAGAAGTACACGGTCAAAGTATGGCTCTACCTGCAATCCTATGTTTTACCGGTGACAGGGAAATTCTTTACACAAGGAAACTTGTTTTGGAGTTCAACTCTGAAAATTTCTTCAAGTATAAGGTAAACCTATGTTTCTTCTTAAACATTTTATTTCTACTTAGAGAGAGGCTGTCTCTTACTCATACTCTTTATGATTATTTTAGCTCTTGCAAATTGGCGGCTATTACATCATGAAGCATTGTTCTAACAAGTGCTTTTGTGATTCTCAACGCAAAAATCTGGGAAGTAGCATGTCTGTCACTTCAGACACAAAGTTTTGGAGCCTGTCATTTCATCTTAGTGAAGTCATTGACTGCAGCTCTGGCACATGCAATGATCGCCCATCCGCTTCTTGGTCAATAACTGAGAACTTAAAAGGATTCTACCGCCACAATG
The DNA here is from genome assembly GCA_019776075.1 of Amaranthus palmeri. Taxonomy (NCBI): domain Eukaryota; kingdom Viridiplantae; phylum Streptophyta; class Magnoliopsida; order Caryophyllales; family Amaranthaceae; genus Amaranthus; species Amaranthus palmeri. The sequence goes on from JAAKBH010000023.1 coordinate 528,238, forward strand.
AGCTTGTGCTCAACCCTGGCACAAGTGCAGATTTCAGAACTTTTAATGATATTGATCTCTATGTGGAAGCAGTTGCAACTGGTCTGCAGGATGTGCATATGAGCTTTCACCCCCTGAATATGCCCGTCTTAAATCTGTCTCTTAGCTCAACAGCTTTTCATAGTATTGGTCAACCAGCTGGCCCTGGAAATACTGTAATGGATTTTTCTGAAAAACAAGAAATGCATTGTGGATGTGGTCTGTCCGAGGGGAATTTGATTTCTGTACAGGGAACTGTGGTCAGCCTTCACCATCCTAACATCTGTTCTATTGATAGAATTACATGCAATGGAGCTGCACACAATTTTCATCTTCCGAGATCTTGCAATGTAAAGGAAGGCTCAATATATCTGCTAATGCTGACTGATGGGCTTTTGGTAATAATCTTGTTTCTTTACATTGCTTTTATCTGATATGGTTGTGATCCTTAATGATGAATAGAAACTACCCCACTTCTAAATATTAGCTAGAGGATCACTGGGTTAGTAATCGGTTAAAAAGAAAAAGTATACATATTCCACTACATGAATTTCACCCTAGAGTTATCCCATTCTCAAGGAGAAATGCTTTGTAAAAGTCAAACCACAACCTGAATATTACACTTCCTAATCTTATTTGAGGTACTTCTCTTTGAGAGAACTCATATGTGGACTTTGAAGGATCCTTATTCCTAAACTCATACTGACACAAATATCAATGCAACACAACATGTCAAAGGCTAGAGAAAGAGAAGTTTGGTTGCATAAAATTTTGCAATGAAACGAGTGATTAATTCATGACTCGTGAGTTTTACTCATGTTTTATATATATTTAGTGGTTTCATTCCTCCCTTTTATTCAAATGAATCCATTCTATGTCTTTTATTTATAGAATATAGCTGATAGTTAAAAATGTTTGGCTGCTCATTTGCGTGGAGACTTGTTGCCAAACAAACTATGTCAATGTCTTAATCCATTATTATGAACATTTTGTTGTCTGTGTTTTTTTTGTTAACATTAAGCCTAGTACTAGAATTTGCATAGCTTTCTTTTAGGTTCATGTAGCCAACCCCATATTGTTGAAATGAAGGCTTTGGCATTGTTGCTATTGCTTCTTTTAGGGCAATGAAGATGTCAATCTTGTGAAAGTTAGACTTATCCTATCTTTGTCGAATTGAATCTTTCCCTGAATCAATATTCTATATTGTGCTGCAAATTGTTCTAATGCATAGGTTCATTGCTGCTGGTAACTTTTTTGATTTCTTTGACAATGCAGTTAGCTTACTAAAGTATCTTTTTTATTCTTGTTCCTTATAATGGGTGCAATAACAGGTGAAGGTTTGTGGTCATCTCAGTAAGCTTGACTATCCTATTGGATTTGGACCAGGTGCAGTTGCTACGTTTCATAGGATACTTGCATGTAGGTATGGAACCTTCAAAAGTTTACTTCCTCTAGATCAACATTTTTTTTATCTCAGGGGAAAGTAAAATAATTCATTGCCTGTAGAAAACTTATTATAGCTTGCTTGACGACCTTGAGCTCTAGCGTAGATATCCAGAAGTTTGGGTTAGCAGTTACTGCACTCCTTTCATCTAGATGCATTTAGCTGTAAACTTGATGTTGGATCAAAGATACAAGTGATTGTTCTTTTAAAACTTGATTTAGAGGTTGTTTGTTTATCATAAGAAGTAAATTCCCATGAGAAGTTCTGATTCCGAGGAATTTATTTCCTATGTTAAATACTTAGGAGTTCAAGAAATAGTTTTGTTTAAAACCATAGGAATTTAATTTCGAAGGAATTCTATTCTATGTTATCAAGGGGTTGCTATGGTAATTAAATTCGTGTGAAGTGTGGGAAGTTGCACTTCCTTAGAATTCTAAATTCCTACGGTTTTATTTGTTTAAAGAACAAACCTCTCTTTACTAACTTCCTTGGGATTCAAAATTTCTGTAGAAATTACGGGTAAACAAATGACTCCTTAGTCCTTAATTAAAATCCGGGTAGTGGGCCGTATGCACTTGCATGATAGCATGGTTGCAATATGTTGAAAATCTCCAACTTCCCCAAATATGAAAGACAACCGTGAAAAGTGAGGGGCAGTCTTAGATGTGTCCTTTCTCGGGACTTGAAAGATTAATGTAATGTCAAGTGATGATACAAAATATGGGTGACAATAACCATAGCTAACCGGTATGCGGAATAGTCTGACAAACTCCAACCAAGATTGTTCATCTCGGAATGTGGATCAGATACGACCCATATCTGTTGGAGTCATGTCCCCATTCGTTGACATTGGTGATCCGAATGTAAGAAAGAAGAAAAAACTAACCAAAGAGAGAGAAAGAAAATTTTGAATCTTTAAAAATAGAGAGGTGATGAATGGTGATAAAAATAAGTTGAAAAGAACAATACCAAAATCCTTCACATTCCCCCTTCCCTCAAAATTGAATAAGGAAAGTCAAGCCAGCCAAAGTATAAGAACAAAGTCCGTAGTCATAGAAGGAGGCATCAACGAAAGTTGGAGTCATTGAGGGAGTACATCTCTTTCCATATATTGCTATTTGAAGTTACTAAAACAATTGAATATACTCGTTTCCGCATCAAATTTACCAAATGAAAGGCGAAAACCTATACTTGTAAATTTCAATACAAGTTTTACAAACTGAAAGGCTATAACCCATCCTCAGATATTTTGAAGTTGAGGGAGTTGACAACAATGGGAAAGTAACACACCTATCTCTACTCCAAGTCTCCAATAGAGTCATTCTTCTGAATTTGAGTCAGAATTCTTACAGATTTTGAAAATGGAGGAAGGAAGGAGTTCTAGAGGGGGCGTGGGAGTTGGTTAGAGAATTTTTTTTTTTTGGGGGGGGGGGGGGGGGGGGGAGGGGATTGTGAAGAGGGAGGGTTGGGCAACTGAATTACATATTGGACAAGGTTATTCATTTTTTATTTTTTTAATTAGGGATGTTTTTGGTTATGGACTCTAGTATTTTGTTTTTTATAAAAAAATCTTATTTGGATGTTCTTATATACTCCTTCAAAATAACTCTTTATTGTGATTTACATCTCTGAAAAACAGCAAATTGTCCTCATCGCAGTGGTGAAGATTGTTTCTTGTGATTTATTTGGAACCATCTCTCTAAATTTTATTTGACTTGTACATATGTGGCTCCCACGTTGATTAATGTTGATTTTCTGTTGTTAAGCGTGTTCTATCTTTCTAGTGGGCAGAATTGCTTAATATTGACTCCAGTAACATTCATCACTATCAATTCCGTGAGAGAAATCCCTTCGCCTACAGTGAAATCACTTTGTCCTATTCAGGAGGAAACTGTAATTTCTTGTTTAATATCTAACCTGACCAATGAGGATATGGGTCGGCCAAGAAGATTGCGCTGCAGTGTAAATTTCATTCACCTCTTTGCATTTTTATTACCTTTATTCTTTAAAAAGTGCTTACTCTCTTGCAATGGCTGATGCAATGTCTTTGTTGTTACTGTCTTTGGCAGATTGTTGCAGTTTATTTTGTGACACTCGAAAGAAACAAGGATTTTGATAAGTTTTTGTCTCGCAATGATTCTGGGACACCAATTGTGGACGTTCCACTTGCTGGCTTTATTTTGGGTATGTAAAGTATATCTATTATAGGTTTCCCTTTTATATGGCTAAAAAAGACTTCAACGTTCAATTTGTATTCTACAAACAATTTCATTTGACTCTGCATCATATATGGATGTCACTGAGTGATTAGCTTTTCTGGCGTACTATTGAGAAAGTTCACTGTTATGTGGTTTGTTTGGGACTTTGTCATTTAAAAAATCAAACTTGTTTATATCGGTGAAGCTGTGCTTTTGTGATTGCCAAAAGACTGGCACCCTTTGCTGATGCCTTACGGGACTTTGTTCGTTCACAGGTTTGCCTATTGTTACCTTAAGATGTGTTGGAAGAGGCTACCCAATGGACATTGAGTGATACTTTGTGACTAACCCAAATGAATTGAGAAATTTAGAAATACCACTTATCATTGCAATTCAGCAGTTCTGCCGCAGATTTCTTAGCGTATCGTTGTAAATACTGTTTTAAGAACATTATTGCCTAATTTTATATAGAAATAGGAGATTCTATTCACTAAATTATGAGTCTGATACTTCCTGTATGTGAATGTTATTCTATCTGTCTATACACTAGCAAACTTCGAATACTTGTCTACAACAGATATTATGGTATGATTGACACATTATGAAATGACATGCTAAAAGTGTTTTTAAGCAGCCTGTACATATGATGGATCGATTTTGATTCATGATTGCTACATAGCCTTCATAGATATTCTGACTTCCTTTGCACTAATTACTGGACATGTTTTCTTTTTAATTATAAACGTGCTGTTCACTCAATTTTCTATGCTTTGATGTAGCTAATTTATGCTGAATTATTTGCATACCTATTTTCTATTTTTTGTGTTTTTACTACTGGCTGACTGTTATATCTCATCGATTAAAAAATTATTTCTAAGCAGATGATGGATCATCACATTGTTGTTGCTGGACTAATGGTGAAAGAGCAGCAATGTTGTTGAAGTTGCACAAAGAAATCCCTCAGACTGAATCAGGAAGCAGGTGGCAAAGATCCAAGGATGCAGTTAGTGGTAGGGCTTTGATTACTCCCAGTCATCAGCTTAACAGGATCTTGAAGAAGCATGGGAGGGTGAGCGTGAAAAATTATGGATCCATACATGAGACTTTGTGTCAAGATCTTCACCTTTCTGTTGGCTCAGACTGCACTTTTAGCAGTCAAGATGATAGTGCCCTCAAGTTTACAATGCTCAATGCTTGTTCAGGCACATTTTGGGTAAGTTCTCTTCATCAGCATAAAACTTATGAGCTATATTGAGCACCCAAAGTGAAAAATTGGCTGCAGATGTTTCTGAAGATTTATGATTGTGAATTCCGTGATTTAGGGTAGTATTTTGTTACAAGCTCTAGAATCATATAATGCTATGTTTGGGAACAATGATTTCATTTGGAAATGTGAATTTGACTCATATTTAGTGTTTAACAAATAAAGAAATCATATTTGATTTTGAGTCAATTCCACCATTGTTTTAAAAGTATAGCTAAAGTTGAGAATTTGAGAACGACTTCTCAAGCCTTGTTATTGTCACATTCTTCATTTATTATTTCACAATTTGAATTTACAATTTGAAATGAATTATCTTTTTCCAAGTACAACCTAATGCTATTTGTTCGGTTAATCATGTATTGCTTAAAGTTTTTCACCTATTATGTAACATTTCCTTTTTGTTTGCGTTCCTATTGGTTTTGTTTTCTCTATGTTTCTGCACTCACATCTGAAAAAAGGAAGACACAATTTTCTGAGGCAAATTCCAACAGGCAACCAAGTAACCATATGCTTTTAGCACATTGTTATTCTTGATGGAATTCTTTATTCTCTCGCTGACCTATAATTATGTTTACAGAATGTGATTGGTCATGCAATGGATATCGATGCCGTCAATATGCTAGAGAAGATTCTTCATGAGGAGCAGATGCCTATGCATGCCTTACAAAATATCTGGGCAAAAGAAGTTTTCCAACTGAACCCTCTTGCTCAAGCAAAGGCCTTACTGCAAAAACTTTAATCAGGTAAATTATCAAAATGTGTGCTTGCATTTATTCCCTAGAGTTGATGTCATATTGATTCTCCATAAGGTTGCTTAAAGTTAGACATTTCAAATATATAATTCATATGGGGTTTTATGAGGTTTTGAACTATCAATAACATAGATGCTTTAATTTTGACGCCATTGACTCCAAGAGCACCAACTTGGACGCCTTTTGTTTTCAACAAGTATCTTGTCCTGATCACGAATTTCATTTGCATTTTATGTGGTTGTGAAATTCTCTTCAAAGAAATGTTTCAAAATTTTAGATCACAAAAGATATAATTGAAGTTATCTTAGACTGAAGTATAACTAAAAATTCAATTTCAATGATCATGTGCATATATTCTCCTCCTTTATTTGTTTTTATATGTTGTCATCTGCTCCTGCAAATCCTATCTTCATGACATTCTTTAGTTCCTAAGGTCATCTTTTGCTTATCTCGTCCTCTTCAAGTTATACAAAGTTCAAACTATCAACCTTCGACTTTCATAAGTGATGCTTTTTCTGGTCTTCTTTGCCCGTGATAAAACCAATGCAGATAATTTTCTCTCATTTTGCTTTTAATATCTGCGACTTTAAAACCCTTTCCTTTTTCTTTCTTTCTAATTTTATCCGTTAAAGCATGTCCATCCATCTTAATACACATCTCAACTGTGAAAAAATGTAAAAAAATTAGCCAATGTACTTCAAATTTGAAACATTCAATTGGAAGGAGCTTTGTTGTATCTAACTATACAACTCCTCTGCGAGTTCTAAACAAACTTTTAGATACTTTCTTTTACTTTGACTTAGTTTGAATCCTTGAGTTTAAAGCTTGCTTCAAGATCTCTTGCTTAGCTTTAAGCCTTTAAGGCTTTAACCCTTGTATATTGTAATCCCACCTAATTTATCTTCCTTAATTATTGGCTGGTGGTTTATAGGCATACATTGGGATATATAAAAGGGATCAACAAGCACTAAAAGTCTAAAAGCCTTCTTGTCGCTTCCAGACCTTTCTTATCAACTGTTTCTTTTCCCTTCTCACTCGAATGATTTGCATGATCCTTTGCGTCAGTGCCAGCTGTGGAAGGTTCATGATCTGTAGGATAGCTGCAACTGGAATGGAATTGATATTTTCGTTTCTTTGACACCAGCAAGTCCGCATTGACATGAGTTTTGACAGGATTGAAGGGAAGAGAGAGGAAAGGGTTGAATTTTTCTTTCCATGACACTAGCTCAAGTCCACAATCACCACAGTGATGACATGTACTAAGAAAAAAGAGACGACGATAATAGAGAAAGGAGACACTACTGCAGTTTCTGATTGTAAGAGTCGACACGTTATTGATTATAAGAGTAAAAACACAACGGACACCCAAAAAATTGGTCATCCATATATCTCTTCACCTCACCCTTTATCATTTCAATGCCCATTTTGTGACCAAGGCCTCCCAATAGTTACTCATTATTTTTGGTTACCATATGCAAAAAATTTTTTTAGGTTTTTTACGTGCAAAGTGTCACTTTTAAACTCAATGTGCACAAATTCTTTTTGGTCATCTCCATCCCTTGAGCAAACCATCCATCTCCCTCATATTATTTCTCTCTTGATTCTGTATTGTTTTGTTTGACCCTGCTATCTCAATGCCCACCTCTAATGGGCTACTGTTGGGTATGTTCTAATGTTGAATGGCAAACTTTCCAAGGTGGATATCTAGAAATTGAGGAAATTGAGGAAAAGGCTCAGATAATTTTGTTTGGAATTTTTAGAGGTTTCTTTAGTAGGTATGTGTAGTTTTCTACATGAATTCTACACTTTAGGTCCCCTTGATTTTTTTTTCTTTGAACGCCCATTTGTATTCGACCCTTAAACAGGACTGCCTGGACTTTTGGATATTCAGAAATCTGCTCTATTAGCAAGTGAGAAGCAGCTTGATTGGAAGTTCAAAATATTTGACATCAGCGCAAGTCTAATGCAGCTTCTCAAATCTGACTGTGATCTATTATTCGGGTCTGGTTCAGCGTGCCTTACTTTGGTCTAGGACATATGAACTTTCGTTATAGACAAGGAAAATCAAGTGTCTTTGCAAATAGTGTTCCACATGTTCAGACTGCTTCAGATGTGGGTAAGATACTCAACGGTGAGACCTAATAACATTTCAAAACTTTTTTCCAGTTGATAGTAGTATGCTCTTTTTTCTATTAAAGTTTTTGTTTTTCTTGTGGAAGGTAACCATGACTCGGTCTTAGCCCATAGTCCAACCCAATTGGAACTGGATACATGCAAGAAGGAAATTCAGATGCGCTAAATGGAGCGAATCGGACTAGGGAGTAAAAGGTAATCAAGTACGATACATCATTTTAATTAACAAGTGCTGTTGATTGTATTATTCAGTGGAATACTTGTTTCTTGTTGTGTTATGAAGCTGTGTAGTCCTTATTTGTCTACCCTTGCTTAGAATTGCTTTGAATCCAAGTACTTGTTTCTTATAGGTTGATAAAGGGAGCTAGACCTTTTTTGATGGGGCCAATTAACCACTGAGCTTTAGGACTGAGCCTAAATTGTTGGGTCGTCGAAAATGGGGCGTGCCTATTATCAGGAGGGCTTTATTTTTAAAAAATACAATTGCGTACCATCTGGTCGAGTTGATACTTTAGTCTTGTGCATTTGTGTGGCAAATCAAGAAGTGTTGAGTTGTTGCGTCCACTATTGCCTCCTACCAATAACCTTTTGAGCTCGAGCAGTAGGGTCTTTCGCTTGCGTAAGCTGTATCTCGAGGTTCCATTGGCTCCACATTTCACAACTTGCACAAGATGAGACACGAAATTACTGGCCATGGGTCATGGGTGTGTGCCATGAAAAAAGTTTTTGATATTTATATTGGCATGATCATGAGGCACAAATAGGCGACCCTATTATTATTTTTTGGCTTTATTAATTACTAGTATAAAAACTCGTGCAATGCACGAACTTTTGAATATGTTAATATTTAATGAATTTTTTTTTGTCGTACTTTTAATATTTTTTTACATGTTTTTATAACAAAAAATCCTAATCAATAACCGTGATTTGTAAATTATCGTAAAAAGACAAAAAAATAATAATAAAATAAACAAAATAAAAAAAGATAATTTAAAATAACAAAACTCTCACCCTATCAAATCCTACCACGTTAGTGTGATTTAACCTCTCAAATAACCGTTATTTACAAAGACGTTCTCTTTTTTTATAAAATTCAAAATTGTTATTATGGTAGTCTAACAATGTAAATGTCTGAATTTAATGATCAATTAAATGAATTTATGTCATTTAACTTTTTAACAACTATTGTTGGAAAAAAAGACAATTATGTAGTTCTAATAATTTAATGAATTGCAATATAATTGTAATGAAAGTAGTTTATTTTGCAATATAATTTTCTACCAGTGTATTTTCATTTTTATCTTTTTTTATTATAACTTTATAAATTGTATATTTATATATAATATTGTAACTGGAATAATTATGATTTATTACATTCATTGATGTATAAATTTTTTCGAAAATGCAAACATGTAAATATGGAAAGTCAAGAAAATGCAAATAAATCAATTCCATTAATATCATCCAATGAAAAAAAGACAAATGGCATGCTCAAATTCAACTTATCTTTCACCCAAAATACATTAAAATTAATAGATTGTATGATTTTAGGGAAATTCTTGTTTTAGTTGGAGAGTAAGAATTACTTTTATTAAATTTTTTGAATTTGATTCTCAAATACTCTTCTCATAATTTCAGCTTACCTCTGAAAAAGTGAAAAAATAATTATAGCCAGAATCATATCCAAAAATAGTATTGGGTAAATTCAGTTAATAGACTAAATAATATAAAAGGCAAAATTACAATGTAAAAGGGTGACTTATATGAGTATATGTTACCGGTACCGAATATTTTTCTCATATTTTATAAGTAGTTCCCAATAATTTTCTCCAATAACTAAAAGTAACGTTGTCAATTCACCGCATATCTTGTATTGTTTTGTTGGGTTGTTTTATTTTAGGGACCTACAACTATTATACATCCTCCATTTGTGTTTTCACGATTATTAAGAGTGGTGTGGAGTCCATTAAAAAGGTGATAGTTGGTATTTTAATTGATTAAATTAATTGTAAAGGGGCAGTTGAGTATTGAGAATTGAAAAGGTGAGGGTATTTAGGTAAAAAAATATAGACAAAAAAGGATTTAAGACAATTGATATAATTTTGCCAAATAAGGAAATTGGACATCTAAAATAATTCGGAGGGAGTATTATGTACTTCAAATTAGGAGATGTTAGTAGTATGATTGTTGTAGAATACGCATATACTCCCCTAATTCAAATAACCATTATGGATACTCTTAAGACTAGAGTAATACTCAAAAAATACTCGTTTGTTCTCTTTGATTTTTTTGTTTCACAAGTTAATGGGAAATAGAGAGGGGGTTGTTCCCAAAATAATACTCTCTCTAATTCGCATTTATTGTCCTATTTTCTTATTGTGTAAATTTACTTCGAATGTCTCATTTTTAATTTTAGTTATGGTTTTTTTTACCTAAACAATACCACCTTTATAATTAACTTATTTAATTAAAATCTTCTTGTGCGAGAAGACCTCAAATAAAGTGTGTATATTCTCATAATCAAACTCCATGAAATAAGTTATTTAACCTATGTATAATATGCGTTTCTTGGTGAGACTGTCTGATACAACAAATCATGTTAATTTATTAGAATGGACTAAAATAGAATGAAGACAAATTGATAGGGGTGAGAGGGAGTAGTAGGTTTTTAAATTTGTATAAGTAGTCCTTTTCATATGATAGTAGTAGTGTAGTACAGTACAGTGCTACTCTTCTTTCACTGGCATCAAATTGTATGTCACGAATACCTTCACTTTTTAACCCTCTTTTTTTCTCTCTCATGTGAATTCAGCACAGAGCACTGACCAGATTCCCTAATAAAACCCGGTTGCGCGGGCCCACACCTAAAATGTCAATGCCATTTCCTCCACCGCCACCACCGGCGACAGTAATACGGCCGCCGGAAACAACAACGCACGGTTCTATTGGTGCCGTCATTGGTGTGTTATCAGTCATTTTCTTCTTATGTATTGTTGCAATTATCATTGGAAGGATTTGTTTTGGTAAGGGAATCTTACGCGGCTCTGCTCATTATGATTTGGAAAGTTGGATTGAATCTAAATGCTCTTCTTGTGTTGACGGCCGTCTTATTCTCTCTCCTCCTCCGCCTCCGCCTCCGCCTCCTCCGCCGCAAACTATGCCTACGAATGAGGGAAGGAGTGAGTTACCTGCAGAAAATGTTGGTTCTACTTGAAATTTATTACTTTAATTTTTATTTTTTGTTGATTTTTCATCTTCGATTGCGTAATTTATGAGAAACAATGTCACAATTTGAGATGATCTAACAAATTTGAATGGAAATTAATTTTGAATTTTGAATTTAGAGTTCATTTGTAGTGCATTCAGTTTTCATGTGTTAGATAGTACACAACCAGTATCACTACAGCTGAATTGCATTTCAAACAACTTACTATTTTATTTATTTATTTATTTATTAATTTTTATTTTTTTTTGGATATTATTTTTTTTATTTTAAAATCGTGCAGTCAGTCAACATTTTTCTTATTCAATATGAGTAATTATTTGTTGAATGTTGGTGATTTCGATACTCAAACAATCGATATTTTAATGTGTTTTAGCTTTATTCTTTTGTAATTATGTTTCGTTGTACGTTGTTTATTAGAAGTACTAAAAATTATGTTTAAATATTTCATCTTTTCATGCTTTATTTTTTTTTTTGAAAACACTTTTCATGCTTTATTTTAAATTGCATAAACTTTATGGAAATATTTAATTTTACTCTATTTTTAATGTATTTTATTTGATTTTTTGCATTATTGTTTGATTTTTTCCTCCATTCCAAATGCTTGTTATAATTTTTTCCTCCATTCTAAATGCTTGTTACAAGTATTTTTTATTAATTTTAGAATATTTGTTATATATATATATATATATATATATATATATATATATATATATATATATATATATATATATATATATATATATATATATATATATATGAGATTAAGTAATCGATAAATTATTCTATTATCTCAACTTTATTCCTACTCTATAGTGGGTTTGCGAAGGTCGTTTTAGAATACTTGTTACATTATTATATTGTTACATTATTATATATATGTGATAAAGTAACCTATAAATCATGTGTGGGCATATGGGTGTCCGAAGAAAGTTAGTATAGTATTGTTTGTGGAGTGGAATTTGAAAAGGTGTTTCAAAGCTGATTAAAGTCAAGTCGACCTTAAAAGATGTTTCAAAGTTTCAAAAATTGAACTTAAAAGCGACTCATCTTTTTTGCCTACTTAACAAAAAATCGAGTTGGCTTTTCTTGTCTTGAGGGTGTTTGATTTTTTTTTTTTTTTTTTTTGTTCTTTGCTCTTCCAAGTAATAGTTGGGATGCATTATGAATATTGAATGTTGTGCTTTGACCTGGTTTCTTTCTAATCTCCAAGTCTATTTGAATTTCTAGTGTAGTTTTCCATTTAAATTCTAACAAAAACTTGTTCTTAACATTAATATATTACCTAGGCTAAGGAGGATGTACTTCACATTAGGTGAACTTTAGCTTGTTAAATGTATTTGTTGATTGATTGTTGTTTAGTTCTTGTAATTGTTTAGTTCTTAAATTAAGTTTTCTAAATCTTGAATTTTTTCCAAATTAATTGGGAATCCAATCATTGATTCTTGAGGCAGTATTATGCGTTCTAAATGACTTAAGATACCTAAAAATAACACATATCTCTGACTGTTACACTTTTATTATTATTTTTTATTTATTGCATTTTATAATTATTTAAGAGGGACAATGAAATCAACCAATTATTTTTGTTATACTTGTATTAAGTGAAAATGGTGCACTATATAGAAATTAAAGAGAGTAGAAGTACTTAGGAAGCATCCTCTTAACTACTGTTTATCACGTACTTGTAAGATGCACATTGAGTTGACCATGATGGCAATAAAAAGAGATAATAGGAAGGTGATACTTTCTGAATTTTTTGAGTGCACCATAATTAAGGATTTGATTCGCATATTAAAAAGTACTCCCTCCGGTCCAGTTTACTTGTCCCATTTCCTTTTTTGGCAATTCCTCTTTACTTGTCCCATTTCCTTTTTTGGATATCCTTATTTACCTAAATACCCCTACTTTTTCAATTCCCAATACCCAACTATCACCTTTATAATTAATTTAATCAATTAAAATACCCAACTACCACCTTTTTACATATACCCCACCACTATCTTAATCTCCGTGCCCAGTCAAATGGGACATCTAAACTGGACCGGAGGGAGTATAAAAAAATAAATAGTGCAAGTAAATAATAACGGAAGAAGTATTTTTATTTATTTCATTCCTAGTTCATACAAATATTACACCACATTAATCAAATCTTTCATGTTTACGTCGCAAATCATTTTCAATCTATTTGTAGCATTTACTTTTTCACACATATCGAGACAATATTTTAACATTTAATATCTTTAATTTTGTATGATTAAAAGTTATAAAAATTTAATACTCCCTTCTATTCAGCCCAAATGTCGCTTATTTTTTTAGGCACTATTCATTTAACACTCTTAATTTGTATTTTACTCTTAATCTATAAGTTAAAACATAGTCATATGAAATCTTGTTTGATTCGTCACAATACAAAGATTATTAATATTAAATTTTTGTAATTTTTAATTAAGAATAATTTGAGATATTAAGGGTTAAAATGTTGTCTCGGCAAACATGAAAAACTAAATGGGACATTTAGGTTGAATAAGAGGGAGTATTAATAGTCTTAGGCTCTTAGCATTGAGACGAATAAGTAAAGATTCCACATAATCATATTTTAACTTATAGATTAAGAACAAAATACAAATTAAAAGTGATTAGTAAATAGTAACCAAAAAGTAAATAGAACAAATAAGTTGAATAGGAGAAAATATTTAACAATTTTCAACATTTATTTTGTATTTGCTCATGACATACTGATCTGAACCACCACAGCCACACCCCTCGGTATCCATATAACCAAAAAAAAAAAAGAAAATCAATAATCAGTCTAAAACAACCAGTTTACTATACTCTTCCCCAGAAATGGCAGCCTCCATTAAAGCTTCAGGATTAAGCTCATCCTCCTTCCCACCCAAAAACAACTTCATCAGATTCTTAGAAAACCCACTCACAAGCCCTACTCCTTGCTGATTCTTCGGCACTGGAGTCGCCCTCGAGTCTCGAAGATTCCAGAACACCATCTCTGGTACATTATCACCATACCCATTCTCCTTAAACTTCCTCTTTATCACCTCATAATCAGTCTCCCATGGATTATTCGAAGCTTCATCAAACTCCATATCACTAAACACAAACACCTTCTTAATCATCTGATCCCCTGCAAGTTTCCCCTGTACTGCTACTCCAAGAATCAAATCAAACACTTTCTGAAAATTTGTGTTCATCCCCCAATCCATTCTTCTTACAAATTCTGTTTTTGATCTCAAATCGTTTCCTTCAATCAAATGGAGTTGTGGGTTTTCACTAAATGTTATCACCTTCCCTTTCCATGGATCTTCACATAGCTCAGATAATAATATCCCAAGTGCTATACAAACCTCCATTGGAGTACCTGACATTGACCCAGAAACATCACAAACACTAATGCAATTGTTCAGTTTACCTTCTTTTAACATGTCGTCCACCATTCTCTTCCATTGAAGCTCTGCAACTACTCCGCCATCAGGATCTTTCAGTGAGGAGATTATCTCGTGAGGAAGAACAGCTCCGGCTGCTATTTTTGCTTCACCGGATTTAACCTTCTCGAGAAAACCATTAAACCTTTCTTCATCGTGTTTCAAGAATATTTCCTTGTAAGCTTTCATGGCAACTGAGGGAACTCGATTGTAAGGCAACTCATTCCAACGATTTGCAGACATGAAAACTTCTGGAAGCTCCAATGCACGGCGTAGAGGCACCAAAACATCCTTACGAAGACGATCACGAACACGGTAAGCGTAGTGTGCTTCCTCCACACCGGAATATTCCTCGTACTTCTCCCTAGGAAATAACTTCCTAGCAATGGCTTCACAGAGAAGAGTTGCACGATCAAACGAGGAATCCAAGGATGGACACCATTTTGCAGCGAGACTGATTTTATTGAGATTTCCAGAATTCAAGGATTCCAAATCGGATCTCAAAAACTCCGTAAAAAGATCCGACACCTTATCATGAAGCAATCGGTAATCAGAATCACGAGTATACCTTTCCAATGCAGTTTTCGCCATTTCTGCTTTCTTGGAATGACGAAGTTGACCGGCAGCTTGTTTTTCCACCTCTTGCATCGCCGCTGACGCTTTAATCCTTGCTTCTTTCCCAGATTTCGTCGCTTTTTTCCCCTTCTTTTGCTTGGATTTCCTAGTAGATAAGAAAATACGTGATGATTTAACAACTGATTTCATTTTCGGTACACGGGTTAAACCCATAACCCTAAACAAGATTTCTGGGAAATCTTTGAAATACCCAAATTGAGCAAAACTCTGTAGATTATTAGCAAGAGTTTTAGGGTGATTTTTGTGAAGCCAAAGAGCAGCAGTATAAAACCCATTTTTATTAGATTTTCCGGTACCTCTAACACCACGAAGATTACAGATTAATTTGAGGGTGGTTAAAGGGTTGTAAGACCAAGCAAGATCAAGACGATTGATCAACGATTCAGAGGGAGTATCAGGAACGACATGGAAGAAGAAGTCTAAACAAGGGTTTCCGGTGGAGAGAAAAGTGGCGGAGTTGTTTTCGGTGCGACCCATTAATGGTGGGTGGGGATTGGTACTGTTGAAATTGGATACCATGAGATCCATGAATGGATTCCCGGTGGTTGTTGTGGCGGTGGGTTCGGTTGTTTGAATTGACGGAGGTCCGACGAGAAAAGGAGCCATGATTTGGGTTTTGGGTTTGATTGACTTTTGTAATTGTGATGAAAGATGGAAAATGTGAGAAATGAGCCTAGAGGGTGTTATAATATATGGAGTATATACATAAATAAAAAAAATTACCATAAATAATACTTTCTCCTATTCAGCCTAAATGTCTCATTTAGTTTTTCACACGTAACATTTTAACCCTTAATATTTCAAATTATTCTTGATTAAAAATTATAAATTTAATCAAAAACAAATTATAAAAATTTGATATTAATAAATCTTGTATTGAGACGAATCAAATAAAATCCCACATTATTATATTTTAACTTATCGATTAAGAGTGATGAGTGAATAGTGTCAAAAAAATGGGATATTTAGGCTGAATAGGTGGTAGTATATAAATTTTTCTGATTTCGTTATAATTATAATATTAATTTTTGATTGACTATGAATAATATTAAGCGAAATTTCATATGGTAACATCCAGTTTTGATGAAATGTCAGTACTCAGTAGTAACATTTTTTTAAAAAAATTCCACAAGGTAGCATCCAGTTTATGCACTATCTATTTGCCATAACATTTTCCGTTAAGTTCTTGTTAAAGTCCATTAAATTCATCGGTTTGTAAGTTTTTTTTTTCCACATGGTATCATACAGTTTGTTAATTACCATTAATTTTTAATTCATCATTTTAATATTTAGTTCATCGTTTAATTCATTAACGCTAATAAATGTTTAATAATTTATTGAAAAATTTTAAAAAAACTATTTAATCTGGTCGAAACAAGTACTTATTCGCCTATTTTTCGATAATAAACCGAAAAAGATATTTGACATCATTTTTACCTATCATAACGATTTTTTTACCAAAAAACGGACGTTCCAAATACCCTTATAGGGTAACACTTTCGAAAATTCGGTCAAAACAAGTACTTATACGCCTATTTTCGATACGTAAACCGAAAATAATATTTGACGTCATTTTTACCCATCATAACGATTTTTTTTTGAAAAAACGGACGTCGCAACTATCCTTATGAGATAAATCTTTCGAAAATTCGATCGAAACAAGTACTTATTCGAAAGAGTACTTGTTTCGACCGCCCTCTCCTTATGGGTATGAGACACCGTCGAGCCTCCTTCCCCAGACCCCGACCATAGACCTATCTATGTGCGGGAATACTGGGTATGATGATGATGATGATGATGATGATGATGATTCAATTATCACTCTTAAATTGCATTTTATTTTTAATGTATAAGTTAAAACATTATAATGTGGGATCTTATTTGATTCGTTTTGATATAATGATTATTAATATCTACTTTTTATAATTTTTAATTATACATAACACGATATATTAAAGATGAAATAAGTGCATTGAATAGAGTACGTATATAAATGAGACTCTTTGAATAAAAGGGAGTATAAATCACTAAATCAGTCCTATAAAATGTTATCATAATGATATTTTTTACATTAAGAATATGTGATAAACTAATACATACAGATTGTACATAAGACTTCCTAGTTTCCCCCTAATTAGACGAAAATTTGAAATGAATAAGATTATTTATCAAAAAAGCATACGATAAGATCATAATCAAACTTATTTCAAATATAAGCGTCTAATGCCCCAGAGCACAGGTTCGGGTTAGTTCGCAGTTATTAAGTGCAAACAGAAGCAAGCTGGTAGAAAAATCAAGTGGTTGTTCGGACTGGGTAACTGCGAACAGGTCAAAAAGGGTCAACATGCTGATTTTAAGACAAGAAGTTGTTCGCACTTATTACGTGCGAACAGCTCTAAAAACTGAAACAGGCTGTTACAGCCTGTTCCAGTTTTTCAAGCTAGTGCGAATAGCCCAAACCTCAGCTTTGAAAATTATACGCTTAGTTTTGAAATAGGTTTGATTATGATCTTATTGTATGCTTTTTTTTCATAAATAATCTTATTCATTTCAAATTTTCTACTCCCTCCGTTCCAGTTTACTTGTTTTATTTCCTTTTTTGGCAATTCTTCATTATTTGTCCCATTTTCTTTTTTGGCTATCCTTTTTTTTTACTAAAATACCCTCACTTTTCTAATTTTCAATACTTCACTACTACCTTTACAATTAATTTAATCAATTAAAATACCTAACTACCACCTTTTTCAATGGACCCCACTACTACCTTAAAATCCCTGTTTGGTCAAATGGGACTAGTAAATTGGAACGGAGGGAGTATTAGACTGTACATATAAAGTCAAAACAACCAAACATCGGAATCTTATACCTTGGAGCCCAAGTATAATGCCCCTTGGAGCCCAAGCATACTAGAAACCAAATAAAATTACTTCACCTAGAAGTCAACGCAAGTCTAATTCAATTTCACGTGGTTTCATACGTTAATTTAATTTTTTTCTTTAATTATGGAGTATTATGTATAATACTCCCTCCGGTCCAGTTTACTTGTCCCATTTGACCAAACACGGATATTAAGGTAGTAGTGGGGTCCATTAGAAAAGGTGGTAGTTGGGTATTTTAATTGATTAAATTAATTGTAAAGGTGGTATTGGAGTATTGGGAATTGGAAAAGTGGGGGTATTTAGGTAAAAAAAAGGATAGCCAAAAAAGGAAATGGGACAAGTAATGAGGAATTACCAAAAAAAGAAATGGGACAAGTAAACTGGAACGGAGGGAGTAAACAATAAAAACTAGAAAAAATATTAATAGTTGTTGGATTCAAACGATAATTATACTTGACTATGTTTTAACTTGTAAAATAAAAAGTTAATCTAAAATTAAAGATGATAAATGAATGGAAAAAATTACCTAGAATAATTCAATATTTTTATGATTTTCCTACAATAATCTCAACTTATTATTCATGGTTAATCAATAGATGACATTATTGTAAGATAATCAAGAAAATATTAAGTTATGCTCAATATCTTTTCCTAAATAAGTAGAGTATAATATTTATACACTGATAAGTAATTAGATTCGAAGAAGTACGTACATCATGTAGAAGCCATCGTCAATCTAATTATATACTTTCTTTGTATAATTAAATACTTTCTTTGTTTCAGATATTTACTACATTCGATTTTTTTTACACAATCGTGTTATTTTGATCATTTATACGTTAAATTATACACGTTAAAAATCATAAAAAGTTAATAATATGACTACAAAAAGTATCTAATTAGACAATTCAAACAAAATTGACTATATTTTTTTTCTTATATATACATTTAAGTTTTTTACGCATCCAATGTACTATTTTGTTCATTTATATGTCAAATTATACACATTTAAAAATTTAAAAAAATTATATTATAAAAGTATGCGATTAGACGATTCAAACAAAATCTCACTTAACTATATTATTACTTACATATTAGCCGCAATATATAAAATAAGCTTAAATAATGATTAGGGCCCAAATACAAAAGGTAGTAAGTATTTCGAAATGAAAAAAAATGGGACAAGTCAACGCAAGTATAATGCCCCTTGGAGCCCAAGCATAATACTTCTAGAAACCAAATAAAATTACTTCACCGACAAGTCAACGCAAATCTAAATTTTTCACGTTGTTTTATACATTAATTTAATTTTTATTTTCTTTAATTATAGAGTATTATGTATGTATAATAAACAATAAAAACTATAAAAAAAAATATTAATAGTTGTTCGATTAAAACGATAATTATACTTGACTATGTTTTAACTTAATCCAAAATTAAAAATGATAAATAAATGGAAAAATTAACTAAAATAATTCAATTTTTTTATGATTTTTCTACCATAGTCCCAACTTATTATTCATGGTTAATAAATGGATGAGATTATTGTAAGAAAATCAAGAATATAATATTTTACTACCAATAAGTTATTCAGACTCGAAGAAGTACATCATCTGGAAGTCATTGTCAATCTAATTAAATACTTCCCTTATTTTGAAGTTAAAACTCAACGTATACTTTCTCTGTTTCAACATACTTAATAACCATGAAAATCCAAATAAGACATCCAAAATGATTCGAAGAGAGTATATTTTTTCTTATATGAAGTACTTCGCAATATAATACTTCCTCCAGTCCAGTTTACTAGTCCCATTTGACTTTTCACACATGCCGAGACAACATTTTAACCCTTAATATCTCTAATTATTCTTAATCAAAAATTATAAAAATTTGATATTAATAATCCTTGTATTGAGTCGAATCAAACAAGATCCCACATGACTATGTTTTAACTTATAGATTAAGAGTAAAATACAAATTAAGAGTGATGAGTAAATAGTGTCAAAAGTCAAATGAGACTAGTAAACTGGACCCGAGGGAGTAAAATATTTAAATTAAATGATTAATAGCTTCGATAAGAACTTCACCACCAACACTTGATGCCTTATATAAACATGTTACTCCTATTAATCTCTACTCCATTCGATCCTCAATTCTTCATAAATCATCATTTTCCTTCAATAAAAGCTCTGACCCATAACAATGGCTTCCTTTCTCGTCGGACCACCATCACCCCATACAAACCAACCCACCACCACACCCGACAACCCATTTATCGACCATATGGTTTCCAATTTCAACAGTTTACATACTTACCCATCAAAAATGGGTCAAACCCGAAACAACTCTGCTACTTATCTTTCTACCGGAAATCCCTGTCTAGATCTTTTCTTCAATGATGTTTCAAACACTCCTTCTGATTCTTTAATCGATCGTCTTAATCTTGCTTGGTCTTACAGCCCTTTAACAACCCTTAAACTAATCTGTAATCTTCGTGGTGTTAGAGGTACTGGGAAATCTGATAAAAATGGGTTTTATACTGCTGCTCTTTGGCTCCATGAAAATCATCCTCAAGCTCTTGCTTGTAATCTTGAGAGTTTTGTTAAATTTGGGTATTTAAAAGATGTTCTAGAGATTTTGTTTCGGGTTCTGGGTTTTACTCATCCTGCTAAAATGGAGAAACAATATGGTGTATCTGGGTTTCAATCTTTTAAGCCATGGAAGGGTTCAAGAAAATGGAAGGTTCAAAAATCAATGGCGTCTGCTGCTAGAGAGGCGAGAATTACAGCCTCCATTGAAATGCAAGCGAGAGAAAAACAGGAAGCAAGAAAACTCCGCCATTCTAAACGCTCTGAAATGGCGAAAACGGCATTGGAAAGGTATAAAAGTGATTACGATTACCGATTTCTCCATGATAAAGTATCAGATCTGTTTTCCTCTCATTTGATTACCGATATGGAAAATCTCAAATCAGGGAAGCTTCATAAGATCAGTCTTGCAGCAAAATGGTGTCCGTCTTTAGATTCTTGCTATGATCGTGCTACCCTTCTTTGTGAAGCCATAGCCAAGAAGGTTTTTCCAAGGGATAAGTACGAGGAATATTCCGGTGTGGAGGAGGCACACTATGCTTACCGTGTTCGTGACCGTCTTCGTAAAGAGATCCTCGTCCCTCTCCGGCGTGCATTACAGCTTCCAGAAGTTTTCATGTCGGAAAAAACGGTGGAGGGAGTTGCCTTACAATCGGGTTTCCTCCGTCGCAATGAAATCATACAAGGAAATCTTCTTAAATCACGATGAGAAAAGGTTTGTTGATTATCTTAACAGGGTAAGATCCAAAAAGGCGAAAATCTCAGCCGGAGGTCTTCTTCCCCATGAGATTATCTCGTCATTGAATGACGGAGATGGCGGAATGGTTGCAGAGCTTCAATGGAAGAGAATGGTGGAGGATTTATCCAAAGAAGGTAAACTAAACAATTGTATAGCTGTTTGTGATGTTTCTAGCTCAATGGAAGGTATTTCCATGGAAGCTTGTGTATCTCTTGGGTTATTAATCTCTGAGCTTAGTGAAACTCCATGGAAAGGGAAGGTGATAACATTTAGTGAAAACCCACAACTCCATTTGATTGAAGGAAACGATTTGAGATCAAAAACAGAATTTATTAAAAAAATTGAATCGGGGATGAAATCCGATTTCCAGAAAGTGTTTGATTTAATTCTTAGGGTTGCAGTAAATGGGAAAGTTAAAGGGGGTGAGATGATCAAAAGGGTGTTTGTGTTTAGTAATATGGAGTTTGATAAAGCTTCAGAGAATCCATGGGAGACAGATTATGAGGTGATAAGGAGAAAGTATGAAGAAGAAGGGTATGGTGATTATATACCGGAGATTGTGTTTTGGAGAATGCAGGATTCGACGTCGATTCCGGTGGCGAAGAAACAGAAGGGGGTGGTTTTGGTTAGTGGGTATTCGAAGAATGTAATGAAGCTGTTTGTTAATGGAAAGTGTAAGGAGCTTAATCCTGAAGCTTTAATGGAGGTTGCTATTTCAGGGGATGAGTTTGGTAAGCTGATTGTTTTTAAGGATGATGGTCGAGTACCGGTGTCGGGTTTATCGTACGGCGGCGGACGGGGACGGGGACTGGGACTGGGACTGAGAGGGGGAGGGAGACGGGGACGGGGACTGGGACTGGGACTGAGAGGGGGAGGGGGACGGGGACTGGGACTGGGACGGGGATGGAATACGCCGAGTCCGGTGGATCTAGATCCATTCGGGTACGAGGATAGGATCGATATGAGCACCCGGGTCTTGGATTGAGGCTTTTATTTGAAATGAAATACGTGTTTCCAGACGTAACCTATAGGAATTTCCATGTATTCAAATCCCAAAATGTAAAAAATACCAAAGTTTTGTATTATTAATTGTAACAACCAATTACTTCTACTATTCTAGATATCTCATTGTAATATTTTACTATTTTCTATGGAAATTAAGAAAAATAAAATATTCTGGATAGTAAATATTTTTTTTGTTTCATTATATTTGTTATATTCGACTTTTTATACAATTTAATTTATTATTTTGATCATTTATATATTGAATTATACACGTCTCAAAATTTCAAAAAGTTAATATTATGAAATTATGCGATTAGATGATTCAAACAAGATTCTATTTGATTATATTTTTTCTTAAACATTAACCGCAATGTAAAAAATAAGTTTAAACGATGAATAGTATCAAAAATAGAGATGTAACGAGTATTTTAGAACAGAGGAATTATTATTTTATTGAATAATAAATAATAAATTTGATTGAGGGAAGGTGGATAACATAAATATTATAGAGATATTAAAAGATAATTGGTGGCAAAAATTTAAAAGACCACAATTAAAAAAAATATATTTATGAAGTTAGCGGTGAACTTATAAGGATGATAAATATTTTAAAACTATTATTAAGAAGTTTGCTGAATATAGGTGGACACCAAAAATATTATTAAAATATTAAAATAAGAATGAATAAGGTTATTTATTTAAGATTTATGACATACTCGTATAAAAAGATTCTTTGTGAAAATAAAGAACAACACCCATAAATGGATTATGGGAACCTTTTAAGAAATAGAGGGGTATTATTAAATGAAGGTATGTAATAAAATCTTTACATACATATATTGTAATTAAAAAATAATTAAATATAAAAAGACACAAAATAGGTAATTAATAAAAAGTTTATAGGTTTTGAAACACCTCTTTATACATAAGTAAAACTGCCTGAATTCCTGCAATTATTTCTCCTGCCATTATTATGAATCTAACGTTTTATTTCTGTAAAAGAATAAAATTGACTGAATTGAAAATCCAGCAATTAATATTTCTACCACTAATATTTATGCCATTAATATAGATCTAAATTTTTATTTTTGTAAAGAATAAACTTGACTGAATCAAAATTCATACAATTATTCTTGCCATTAATATGAATGCAACATTTTATTTACATAAATGATTAAAATTGATTGAATTGAAAATCATGCAATTAATACTTCTGTCATAAATACTCTTATAATGCTGGCCAATAAAATAATTACAAATGACACTCTGATATTCACTCTAATTTTTTTATTACTATACATCAAAATTAATATAGTGT
The DNA here is from genome assembly GCA_019776075.1 of Amaranthus palmeri. NCBI lineage: Eukaryota > Viridiplantae > Streptophyta > Magnoliopsida > Caryophyllales > Amaranthaceae > Amaranthus > Amaranthus palmeri. The sequence continues at coordinate 551,875 of JAAKBH010000023.1, forward strand.
ATGATTTGACAGTTTTGTCTGTAAAATGAACAATTCAAAAAAATTTCATTACTCCAAATTAATTGACTTGATTTGTATAAGTAAAATATCGCAATATAATAATCTCATGTCTCTGCCACCATAAAATGAAAATGGCAATAAATGTCATCCACACTGATATCGCATCGTACAATGTTAGAAGTTAGAATGAGATCAAAGTTTGACACAGTGAAATACTTCCTTCGTTTTAAAGTACTCGCTACATTACAATTATTGTCATGTTCATCGTTCAAGCTTATTTTATATATTACGGCTTATATATAAGAAAAATATAAGCAAGTGAGATCTTGTTTGAATCGTTTAGTCGCATGTATACTTTCATTAAATTAAATTTTTATAATTTTTAAATGTATATGTTTCAATATATAAATAATTAAAATAACATATTGAATTGTATAAAAAATCAAATGTAGTCTATTATAATAAAACGAAGAGTCTATTCCCAAAGTATAGCAAAATTGAAAAATAATTTCCAATCTATATTACAGGGAAAAATATTTCCTGCTGTAGTGCGCAGGGTTTGATTTCAAGACCTTCCAACTAAATGGTTAGGTGCTCACCAACTAAGACAAAGAAATTCCTTGAATCAATATTACGTTGTTACTATATAACCGTGCATTGAATTGAATTTCAAGATTGTTTGAAGTAGCAAAAAAACGCTATAAATTGTGACACATTAAATTTGTTTTCACGACCTCCCGGACATATAAATAGGGCAACTACCAACTGAGCCAAATAGTTTCTTTGATCAAATAATACCTATTTACTATATAACTTGATATTTGAGATGGAGTAAATGTCATCATGTTGGCAAATGGCAATAGCCAAAAAAATTTCTGCCAAAGCAAACCGCCATCTCAGATGGTGATTTTATTTTTATAATAGTTATTTTTTTCATCATTTATATCAAATCGTTTTCTTAGAAAGCGGTTTATTAAAAAATTAAGACCAAACCGCTATCTGAGATAGCGGTTTGCTAAAAAAATTTAAAAACAAATATTCTACAAACCATCCTACGTGGACAGCAGACTGAGAATTAAATTTCTCTCCGATGCAAAGTTGGAATTAAATTTCCAACTAACATTATATTGGGAATAGGGTCTAAAACGGAGGAAATCCAAAGGAAAAAAAATAGAAAATTATTTTTATTAAAAAAAGGACATGGATAGTCTATGCTAAGACCCTTAATTATTGACTATTAAAATATTATTTTTCTAATACTACCTCCTATTCAGCAAGATTGTCCCATTTGACTTTTGGCACTATTCATTCATCACTCTTAATTTGTATTTTACTCTTAATCTATAAGTTAAAACATAGTCATGTGGGATCTTGTTTGATTCGTCTCAATACAACGATTATTAATATCAAATTTTTATAATTTTTAATTAACAATAATTGGAGATATTAAGGGTTAAAATATTGTCTCGGCATGTGTGAAAAGTCAAATGGGACAATCTTGGTGAATAGGAGGGAGTATTTTTGATAAGTCAGACCACCTTCAAGTAGATGTTCAATTTGGAAAATGTAGATGTAGAAGTGGGTGCCTAGTGGGCTAGTGGTAAGCCCATTTAGGAGATGCTCGAAACTCGAAAGTGATTTTCAAAAGATAGAAAAATGAGTATTTATTGTACCACAAAAACTTGTAAGACCGTCTTATTCTAAAATTATAACTGGGTCGGCCTATTGCAGGCGCGTGTTCTACAAGCGCGTTTATTTCCTTCTAGCATTTCATTTTTTGTTTTTTCATTTTGTGGGCAATTTTCAGTTTGGACCTAAAGGTATCAATTATAAGTAAAATGGAGATAAATGTGAAGGGTAGAGGAAATTTAGATGAAGTAGAGTTAATTTAGTGAGAAAAATATGAAAAAGAAAGAAGGAAATTAAGTCAAAGTCTAACCAAAGTCAAACATTGTATTTGACTTGGTCAAATTCGTTGCCTAAGGCAATTATTTTGACTTTGATCAAAATCAAGATCGTGGTTTTAGGCAGCAACTTTGACCAAGTAAACTTGCTATCTTTGATATCGTTTTTCCCTTCTGCTCAGAAAGTCATCTTTCCAATGTATATTGTATACATAAAAACTTGGCCGAGACCGTTTCATAATGAGATGGAAGATGGGCCGGCCCAATGTTAGGCGCGTGTAACACACGCGCACGCCTTTCCCTCCAAATTTTATTTTTTTGCTTTTTTTATTTTTCTGGAAAAATTTCAATTTGGACCATAAATGTATCAATTTTGACCTTAAAAATATCAATTTTGCTCAATTATGCTATTACTTTGCTCAGTTTTGCATTCAAGTATACAAGTATTCAGTTTCATTGTTAAGTTATTCAATTCTCATTTTATACTATTCAGTTTCATGATTAATGTAGTTCATACAAGTATTCAGTTTTTATAGTATTCAGTTTCGTTGTTAATTTATTCAATTCTCATTTTATACTATTCATTTTCATGATTAATGTAGTTCATACAGGTATTCAGTTTTTATAGTATTCAGTTTCATTGTTAATTTATTCAATTCTCATTTTATAGTATTCAGTTTCATGATTAATGTAGTTCATATAGGTATGATTAAATTAAAATTGATATCTTTAAGGTCAAAACTGATACCTTTATGATTAGAATTGAAAAATGCCCAGAAGATGAAATCAAATAGAGAAAGCATTGGGTTGGGCCGCGTCTCATTATGAGACGGTCTCGGCCAAGACCGACTGTATTGTATATATGGGTTTAGAATTGCTATTAAAGACATGAATTTTACAAAAGCTTATTTTCTAAATTGTTTTTAGCGGAAACTCAAATCTCAAACCTTAGGAGCTTCGTTGGGCCGTCATCTCAGTCTTTTGTATAGACGACTCTCAAAAGCCTAGTCCAATTCTAAATATAAATTGTGACAAGTTACAACTCTAACGGTCCGTTTGGTTAGTGATACTAAATGGTGGTAATGGGAATGATTTATAGTGTAAATTTTTCATCAAAACTTTCATATCATTCCCATGGTAATGAAACTTTGATCACAAAAAAGTTTTTTTGTTCACAAATTTCCATTACCACCTAATACCACCTCTCCCATTGGTAATGCATTGGAATGAATTTTATGAACAAAATGAGATGATTAAAGGTTGTCAATGCAAGCATGGCCATCAAGGTAGTAAAGAGATTTTTCAACCAAAATTACACTAGCTTTTCATTTCCATTGCCGTGGTTTATTACCATCTATCAAATGAGCCGTAAATATAAATTTAGGCTGAACTTTTAAAAGTCGTCTTTACAAATTACGGTGTCTCAAAAGAGCAACTAAATTTGGTTGAGTTGGGATATATAGAAAGATACACAAATGGGCCTCCTAATATGAAAAATTCAAATGAATTATTAATTGGTAGGGCTGCAGCTACCAACTTATAATTAATATGATAGGAGTATTATTTTTATATTTCACATCTGTTCTCAAATGTCATTTTTATTGTAAAGTTCCCTAGAATATCTATTCACGTATATAATTATGTTGTCCATTATTGGTGACTCCAATAATTTTTTTATTTGCTTTCTCCATTCCAAATTATTTCTAACATTTGTAGTAACAATTTATCTGTAATTTTATATCTATTTATATAAGAAATAAATAGTCATGTGCGATCTTAATTAATTTGACTTAATATCTACTTTTTAAATATATTATTTTTATATTTTTTTGTTGAACAGAAATCAATATATTTAGTATCAAAGTATGCCTTAAATACCGTGTAATAAGCAATATTGTAAATAATTTGGAACGAAAAAGCAAATGACGATCATGATTTATCATATTCCTACTGGCGCAGGTATTAATTGGGTGGTTTCTTAGCTGTGCGCATATCTCTTTACTCCCTGTTTGGAGAAACGAATATGATTTGTCTGCATCTTTCAAGAAAAAGAAAACCCCCACCCGTACCCTGCCTTTGTGCGGTAAGTTAAAGTTCGTTAATCGAATACAAATTTTACTAATAAAATTGATATATATTTGTCGTTACTAATACAAGATCCAACTCTACACTTTATACTTAAATAAAATCATTATACATAACAAACATAGTTTTTTTTCAAATTGTCTATCTACCTTTATATAACAATATCTATTATAATATATAATTAACTATTGAAACCCTAAAAACATATTTTAAACTAAATTAAGTTTATGTATTGATATTTTCATGATCATTATTATTATTATTATTAATATTATTATTATTATTATTATTTAGGGTTGACCACATCCAATTGGTGAAGCTTTGAAGAGTATTATGATCAGCTCGATAATGTTTTTGAGTAAATTCCAAAAATTGAGACCATGTAAAATCAGGATAATTCCTTGGGTTATTTAAACCATTTGGTGGTCTTACCACTTTATCTTCTTTTGGGCACAAAAAAAATGCCATGGATTTCCTCTCCACTTTCTCATTCACCACTGCTCTATGCAAACAGCTTTTGTATTCTCCATTTGTCATGGCCTGCATTAATTATTTTTCTCTCTTTAAAAAAAAATAATAAAATCTTTATTTATTTAATTGTAAATAATCTCATACAAGTATAATCATTGTGAACAATACTTTGCAAATAAAGGATCATATAAAAATCACTTAAAGCGCTCTCCTGTATGGGTATGAGTTGCCGCCGTCTTTCCTTCCCCAGACCCTGCCCATAGTTTTCTATGAGCGAGATACACTGGGTTGGATGATGATGATGATAAAAATCACTTAAAGCGATGAAAACTAAAAAAGTGAAATCGTTTCAGATACATATTAAGTCTTTTGGGGTACATGTTTTAGTTGCATTTTGATGGCATGATGGGGTGTATATTTGGTGTATTGGTTGTTGATGGTTTGTTTGACCAGCTGAAAATGATGGTTGTTTTTGTTGGCTTTTTAAGCTAGTTGAAAAAGTCAGCTGTTTATGGAGATACTTTCTCCGTTCCATAATACTCGCTACATTTTCCATTTTGGGAAATTTCATATTACTTGTTACATTTCCTTTTTTAGTAAAAAACCAATCATTTAAAGTTATACATACTCCTATTTTTAGTAAAAAAGCAACTTTTCACCTACTGCTCATCATTGCACATGAACTTCTTAATCTTCGTGCCCATTCAATGGTAGCAAGTAAATCAGAACGGAGGAAGTATTTGGTAAATTTAAATATTGGTTGTTGGCTGTTATTAAAGAAAAAGTGGACAAATAAGCCAAAAGCCAAAAAAAAATTAAACTGGAGTAGCTTTTTTATTTCGGCTTAAAAGTTAGCCTTTTAACTGGCTTAAAAATCATTTACAAATTTTTTTTATCTATTTGACCAACCAACAAACTAAAAACCATTCAAAAAGCCAATGTAAAAGTCAAGTAACAAGTATTCCATTGCTGTACTCAAAAAAATACGTTGACAATAAACCCGTTACATAATATTTTTACCCTAAAAAAATTCATGTACCATTACGGATTTTGTTACATTTTCAATTTTGGTTCATCGCTTTTTTATTTGCTGCATTTTTATTTTTAACCCTAAGCGGCTAAGCCATATTATTCTTTATCCATAAATTTATTTATCTTTTTATTTAATTTACATATTATTTATTTTTCTATATTACAATATTATCCATTTTTATTTTTATTATTTGCTCTACTTTTTTCCTAGAGTATACTATACGAGACATAAGAACAATATGTAATGAGGATAATATTAAATAAATGGATGACTATAAAACAAAAACGTAAATAGATAACATGTGATATTTGTAAGCAGCTTTTGACAACAATTTTTATGATTGACTTGTTTTGATAGGTCCCTTGTTATTATTATATGATTATTTATTTATTTTTCATTTTTTTATTTTTTTTTGAAAGATTCATTTTGTGATTTTGACGTGAATATTTTATGAAACATTTGTCTTGGCTCTTAGCTTATTGAGGATAATAACATTCACTAGGAGACTAGAGAAATAGGGCAATCATCTCATTAGTCCAAGTCACCAATCACAATCATGCAATTTTAAACATCAAACTATTTTTTTTATAAAATTAAATGATTTTTATAAATAATTAAAAATTCATCAATTACTTACAATAATTCATTATAATTTATTAAAATATTATAATAATTGATTTTAAAAGGCGAATTACTGTAAAATTATAACTCTCTGAAAATATGGTATTGAAAGGCATTTCCCTATCATTCATAAAGCTAATAATATATGTTTCCAAGCAATAGACATATCATATCAATTAAGGACAAAATATTGTCCTATAGCCTAAGAATTAAGCAAGCTAAAAAGTAGATTAAAGAGTCTATTCTATTTCATTATTCCGATGCTATTAGTTTAGTAGCTTTTATTTAACTAGGGTTGGGATTTAAAGGATCGAATATACGCAATTTTATCGTTGTTATTTTCCTATTATCAGGGATATCAAAGAGGTAGTTTTCGATTAACCTTTTGTAGCAAACATCATTTATAATTTCATATAAATAGAATTGCGCATAATATAAAAAGCAGACCAGTGAAAATCCTACATAGTTAGAGCAGAAGTTTGAGGGGTCGAATGCACGCAACCTTACACTTATTATACTACTATAATTAGTGATAACTATTAGAGTATATAGCATATCCTAGGGTCTCAACCATCAGGTTAAGCTTTTGATTGAATTGGTTCCTTGACAAGGTATCAAAAGCCAACATGACAGGATGTCACGAGTTCGAATCTCAACCACCCCTCATTTAAAAGTGTAATATTCAGTGCCTATGCGCATCCAAACTCCTAATCCAAAGGGTTCTAATGTGAAGGGGCATGTTAGAGTGTACATATATAACATATCCTGGGACCTCAACCATCAATTTAAGTTTTTGGTTGAAATTGGTTCATTAACATGGTATCAGAAGCCAACATGACAGGAGGTCACGAGTTCGAATCTCAACCACCCCTCATTTAAAGTGGAATATTCAGCGCCTATGCGCAACCATACTTCTAGTCCAAAGGGCTCTCATGTGAGGGAACATATCAAAGTATATAACATATCTTGAATTCTCGATGCCTCCAGGGCCGGCCCTTGATTTATTGGGGCCCTGAGCGAAATGGTGCATTAGGGCCCTTTTTTCTCTGTAATTAATAATCTATATAGACCTTTTACAACTATTAATTTTGCTTTTTTGACATGGGGCCCTATGCAACGACCACTCATATAACCCACCCTTAGAGCCAGCCCTGAATGCCTCAATCATAAACTTAAGTTTTTAATTAAGTTGATTCCTTAAACTCTTATATGAAACATCAATCATCTGTAACTTCATATAAATAAGAAATGCACATAATATAACGAGCGGGAGCGGAATAGGATAAGGAATCATACCATGAAAGTATCACCAATGTTAATAACAAGAGCATCGGAACGAGGTTGAATAGCAAGCCATTTATTGTTGACAAAAACTTGAAGACCACCAACATGATCTTGGTATAAAACAGTTATAGAAGTGGGGTCACAATGAGGTCCTGTTCCTAGTACTAGATTTGGTTCTTCACATGGTGGGTAATAATTTAATCTCATTATTGATTTTGCATCTTCATAGAATTTTTTATAGTAATTTCTATCCACTCCCAAACTTATTGCCAATAATTCTGTTATTAATACACTTAATTTCTGCATTTCCTCGCAATATTTTTGATACACTAACCTGAAAATTTTAAATTTATTTACATTAGTTTATTTATTAGCCACATCATCATCATCATAAATATACTAATTCAGAAACATCATAAATATAAATAAATATACTAATTCAGAAACATGTTTGACACGTGGCAGATGTAGAATGAAAGATGGGGAATTTTAATTATTTGCCACGTGTCACTTTAAATCATATGCCCTCCAATTATTTTTCATCATTCAAAATCATAATTCATCATCATAAATATACTAATTCAGAAACATGTTTGACACGTGGCAGATGTAGAATGAATGATGGAGAATTTTAATTATTTACCACGTGTCACTTTAAATCATATGCCCTTCGAATATTTTTCATCATTCAAATATCTATAGGACTTTAACTTTTCATTATATTTACATATAATTCATGTGGGACTAATTTTAAATTATCTAATTTGATCAAGTATGTAATTTTTTAAATATAATAATGAAATATATTATTTATATCTAAATAATTAATAAATATGGAAAGAAATATTAAATTACTATATATATGAAAATTGAAAAAATCTCGTGCATTGCATGGGTATTATACTAGGATTAATATAATGAACGAGCTAGAGATTTGAGGTCGTGTTTAATGGAAATGAGAATAAGTTTTACCGAATTATTAATTTTGAGAAAATTGCTACGAGTTTTTACTATATTTCACTACCACCAAATTATATGATATTTTAAGAGAAAATTGTGAATTTTTTTAGGGAAAGGTATCAGAATACCTAATAATTTTTTTTCCCAAAAATTATCTAATAAAAAGGTTTTGTGAAAAATACCAAACAAAACTATTTCTTTTTCAAAGAGTACCAATTAACGTTTTCCTTCACTTGAACGTCAAATAAAACGATTGACTGGTCCAACTCGAAAATTCTTCTTCCTAATTTTCAAACTCTTTTCCGATTTAATTTTCTCACTTGTCTTCGTCCTCTACTTTTTACTCAAAATCGAAGTTAAATTGGAAAATAAATTGACGATGAGGAAAAAAATTTTTTGATTTTGACAAGTCAACCGTTATATTTAGTGGTCAATTGAAGAAAAACGTTACTTAATACACTTTGGAAAAGAAAAAAAATCTTATTAGGTATTTTTTGGCAATTTTTTTTATTAGATACTTTTTTAAATATAAAAATTTATTAGGTACTTTTTGACACTTTTTTTTAATGATAAACCTTCTGAAATAATTTTCCCAACAAAATTAGGTTATTATATATTTATTACATTTTTATTATATATTTAATATTTTTTTCATCACTTATTACCAACAATTAATTGTGTTATTATTAGTATATACCAAAAACACGTTTGCAATGCTAACTAGGTTATGCATCTATTTGCACAATAAATAAAATCAAATTTTGTCCTTCTAAGATGAATTAATCAATAATTAAAGTAGTTAGACAATAATTTTACTAATTTCAATATGTAATTATCCCTTTATCCTAGGAATTACTTGCTATATATGATTATATCAATGCTTTTTCAAAATGTTCTCTCATTCTCTCATAGCACTAGCTATTATATTAGTCAAATTATTTGTATATGGTTAAATATAATAGTAAGATTTTTTACTACAAAAAGAATTAATTATGTCTTTTTTGCCTATAAGGATTCTTAGCCAGTCCTTAAATCACAAAAAATATCAATCAATTTTTGATGTTTACTCTTATTTTTAAATTATGGAAAAATTGACATTAATAATTCAACCTTTCACTCATCTACTATGAATAATCTCATCTTTTGATTATTTTCTAATAATCTTACCTTTGTGATCAGTGTGCCCACAACATATCATATTACTAATAATGGGTAATAATAGGGTATTTTGCTAGCAAACTAAATTAAAGGTTGGATTATTCACAGCGAACTAAGGCCAACCGTTGGATTATTAGAAAATAATCAAAAAGTTGGATTATTCACAGCGAATGAACAAAAGGTCGGATTATTAATATCAATTTTTCCTTAAATTTAAAGGAGTAACTTAGAGTCAAGTGTAAAAATATATTACTAAAGCTATTAATAACATTGATTATTAAAAAAAAATTAAATTTGATATCCATTAATGTTGATGAAATAAATGAATTACTTGGCTTTATTCAAAAAAAAAATGAATTACTTGGCTTTTAAAATAAATGAAATAAGATTTAGGGGATAAGACCGTTATGCAATAAAAAGTTTAAATGAAAAAAAGGATGATTTTAATTAAATGACAGAATTTTTTGTAAGAATATTTTTTATGTTATATTAATTAAATTTTACAATCAAATTAAATTTTAAATTTGTCGACCATGAAAATTGGGAATTTTAGTGTGGTTGGTTTTTTAAATAAAGACAATTATCATAATTTTCTAGTCTTAATTATTAATTATTGAATATTGTATCATGAGATTTGAACTTTTTATTCATCTGATTGATGAAAAATTATATTCCGTTCGTTTCTTTTCAAACGTCTTATTTGTTTTTTTGGTTACTATTCATCATTTATTTTTAAATTGTTATATTTTATTCTAAATGTTTAAGTTAAAACATAGTTAAATGAGATCTTGTTTAATTCGTCCAGACATAAAATTTATTAATATCTAGTTTTTATAATTAAGTTGGCACAATTAGGGTTATTAAGGGTAGTTTTAGTGCATTGGCAAATGTGCCCAAAACAAATAAGAGTATAAGACATTTAAAAAGAAACAATGGGAGTATAAAAATAAAAAGCCCTTTAAAATATTTAAATTTTAACACAAAGTAAAAAAATTTCTTGACAATCATCAATAATCTCAAATTTGATATAATTAAAAAAATATTTTGTTCATCAAATTTATTACTCATATTGGATAACTTTAAACAAAATTGAGTTTCTTCATTTGCCCTTTCGAAAAACAAGAAAAGATTTATTAGTACGCTGTAAATTTACCTTTAGATTATTTTCTAATAATTCAATTTTTGTTCTTAGTTTATTATGAATAATTTGACTTTTGTCTTTTTTTTTAGGTAAATTTAACTTTTTGTCTTAGTTGTTAGCAACATACTCCATTATTACCTATTATTAATAATATATGTTATGTTGTAGGCAAATATATGGGTGCATTATTACTCATTACTAATAAACAAATAAAACAAACTCTTGCCTTTTTTTTTCTCCTTTACTTTTTCACAGTTTTCAAAATAAATTTTGAGTTTTAATATCCCTAAAAACACATCATAAAAAATTATAAAAATATATAACAAAAAAGTATACATTAAGACGAATTTAACGAGATCTCATTTAACTATTTAATAATGTCTAGTAGTAATGAGTTGTTTACTCAACGAGTAGAGATAGCTAAGCTCATTATGTACAGGGCCGACCCTAGATATTTTGAGGCCCTGAGCGAAATAACATATTGGGGCCTTATAATATATGGAATTTTTACATCCATTAATTTTGCTTTTTTAACATGGAGTCCTGGACTACAACCCTTATTGCCCATCCTTAGGGCTGACCCTGGTTATGTATGAAAGTCACGGCCGGCCCTAAGGGTGGGCAAGAGGAGCCGTCATCCAGGGCCTCATATCAAAAAAGCAAAATTAATTGTTGTAAAAGGTCCATCATCATACCCAATATTCCTGCACATAGATAAATCTATGGTCAGGGTCTGGGGAAGGAAGCTCGACGGCGTCTCATACCCATAAAGAGAGAGCGGTCAAAAAAGGTATATATAAATTATAAATTGGAAAGACAAAGGACCCTAATATGCTATTTCGCCTAGGCCCCAAATATCTAGGGCCGACTCTGATAAAAATATCTAGATATGAATGTGAATGTATACTTACCCCATATCCTCAAACTCATTACCCAATGTTGAGGTGAAATAATCAACCACAAATTTATGATGGGTGTTAGAATGATGAGGGAATGATAAAGTCTCCTTCCATGGCAAATTTGTGGCCCATCTATCAGCATGAGCAATAGACAATCCCCATGGCTTACCAACCTTTTTTAATGTCTTTGCCTTTATTAAAGGTGGAAGTTTGAAGAATTTGTCCATGTAATTATAAGCCTCTTTTAAGAGATTTGGTTCAATTCCATGGTTAATCACTTGGAAAAACCCATGTTGTGAACAAACATTTTTTAGGATTTCTATGGCATTTTTTGTGGCCTTTTCATCCCCATTAATGAATCCTTGAAGGTTTATTATTGGGGCATCAAGTATTTCTTTTGGTTGGGTGATATCTTCATGAGACCAAATGAATTTTTGTGGGACATTTGGGTTGTGGGTTTGTAACATTGAGTGAGAGGAATGTTTGGTGGTGGTGTTTCTCTTTTGGGTTTGGTGTTCCCAAGGGGTTGCAAAGTTTGTAAGGATGGATACACTTGGATCCATTGTGTTTTGATTGAAATGTATATATAACTCAAATGATGGCCATGTATTTATATAGGGAACTATTCTTTGAAAAATCGGTTTTCGGTGAGATAAACTTAAAACAAAAAGCTTATATGTCAATGATTTGTATTAACTGGATTAATTTATGTGGGCGAGTCTCGTAGTGAAACTGTTTCATATGTATGGGGTGTTTGGTAATTGGCTGTTGGCTGTTGATTTTTTAAGTTGGCTTGTTTGAGCAGCTGAAAATGTAGGCTGTTTTTGTTGGCTTTTGAGCTACCTGAAAAGTCGGGTGTTTATGGATATGTTTGGTTAATTTAAGTATTGATGTTGGTTGTTTATTAGAGAAAAAATAAACTAACAAGCAAAAGCCAACAAAAATGCTACAAGGAGCAACTTTTTATTTTGGTTTAAAACCTAGCTTTTCAGCTGGCCTAAAGGTCATTTATCAAACACTTTTTTTGGCTATTTAACCAATTAAGAAGGCAAAAGCCAAAAGCTAACAAAAAAATCAATGTAATAGCTAAGTACCAAACACCCCATATATGAGTGAGTTATTACATGGATGTATGAAGAAAAAATAAGGATAAACTTTCACATAATTCTTAAATGAGAGATCTTATAGTGCGACCATTTTTATTGAGCTGACCCATGTATAATTAGTGTATCAAAATAAATATTTATAATTTAAAGTGATCAATTAAAAAAAATAACTAATAATATGAATTTCAAAGTGAGACGGTCTGATAGAGAGTGGATAAACTTTAACGTGATATTGCATTGAATTTGATAGGATTTACACATAATTTAAGATTGGTTTTATTACCTTAAATTTAATAACAAGATCTCAAGAGATTTTCATTCTTTATTTTGTAACTTAATCTTTAATAATGATAGATATTGGCAATGTATAGACTTTTTAAATTTAGATAATAGCAGTATATAATTATTTTTAAAAACAAATTGGATTATTAAAATGACCTTTCACATTTAAAAATTATATTAAAAAAATATAAATTGTAACATAGCCAACATCATATTAAAATATAGATCAAAATATAAGCTGAATATTAAAAGATTATCTATGATATAAGCTGAAGATTTGGAATTCGACCCCTACTGGGCGCAGGTATCAATTGGGGGTTTCTTGACTGCGCGCATCTCTCTTTACTCCCTTCTTGGGGGTACGGCTGTACGGGTATGATTTGTTCGCATCTTTCAAGGAAAAGAAAACCCCCACTCGGACCCTGCCTTGTGCGGGATACCGGGAAGGTCCTTTTCATTCCTATCGATCATATTATAAAATATAAAACTACTTATATTTTTATCAATTATTATATGTATATCTTTCTATATGTAGACATAAATTTTTAATCAAGATTATTTTCAGACTTATTTGTTTTAAAATTGTTCCAGTTAAAAAATAGAAAACAATCAAAGATATTAAATGGTACATTTGGGATACTTGTGGTATGGTACGTTGGTTGGCTAGAAATCATGGAAGTCCTGCAAAATAACACCAAAAACCCCAGGGTGCCCCCAAGGCGGTTTCTCCAACGCCCACGTTAGTACTCATGTATCAATTATATGATGTAGACATGTAAAAGAAGTATTTAAAGATATAACGTCTTAATTTCGTCAAGGAGGAAAAATATCCATCTCCTTTACTTACGCTCAAGAGAGTGTATAATGTATGCATAGTGAGACTCTAGGGTTAACCTAGTGGGCTTATTTTAAGTGGACTTAGCCCATATAAAATATGTGGTCATATATTATGAACAAGCAATTCTAATACATCCCTACAATTAAAACGAAAGATTTACGAATGTTAAGATTGTCACTAAAATCATGATAGGGTATGAAACTTGAAAGTATGACCTTTAGTAAAGAAATTTGCAATTTGATACCAGGAGGAAAGATGAAGAACTTGAACTTGACTGTGTGCAACATTTCACGGACAAAATGAATATTCATTTCAAAGTGATTGGTGCGTTAATGATTAATTGGATTCTTAGATAAATAAATTGCAATAATGTTGGTCATAATAAACTAAAGTTGTTTTTACAGTCGGACAATAGAGTTCAAGTAATTAATTTTTCAAACAGCAAGACGGAAACGACATTAACTCTATAATATTCTTTTTCAGCATTAGAGACACAAGGTGACTTATCTTTTAGATGACCATGATAGTAAGTTATCACCAAGAAAAACACAGTGCTTGGAATTGGAGCGGCGATTATTAGAACAACCATCCCAATCTACATCATCATCATATCCATTGTAAATGGATTTCATTTGAGGATTGAGATATTGAACCCAACGTGAATCGAACACGCAACCTTATGATCTTGAGTCAATGCATAAGTAAGAAAATTTGTTGATCATCATATGAGTGAGTGCAGTGAGCACTGAATTTGAGTTTTGCGTCCACTTGGATGAGACATGACTTTTATGAGGTTATGCCAGCACAAACAATTATTTCAAAGGAATATTTTGACTAGGATCGATAAGAAAATGTCCACCGAAATGTTTGCTAACAACAATACCCAAGAAATAATGCAAAGGCATCAAGTCCTTTTTGGAAAACATAGAGCTGAAGTGAGTGAATGAATTAATATCTTAAGGAACCAGGCGGTAAGAATGATATCATCCCCTAAAGGAAGATAAGCAACACGGGGACCTTATGTGTAAATAAATAAAGAGTTATCACAAGTACGATGTAGAAACCAATAAAAGTTGCGAACCAAGTGTAACAAGCGCAAAATTTTTTAAAATAAACGCTAGTTTGAATTATTTTTCGGCGCAAGATAAAAACTCACTATTGTTTACAACTATTTTTAAATATTTTTTGTAAGTCAAAAATTAGAAAAAAATAATAGTTAAATTCATTTTCAAAACATTATACGAAATAGTGAGTTTATTTAAAAATAAACATTAGTTAGATTTATTTTAAGGAAATTTCACGTGGTAACCCTGAGGTTTTGGGTTTTCCACGTGGTAACCAAAACTTTTAAAAAATCCACGCGATAACCCTGAGGTTTACGTTATTGTTCAATCATGACCTTTTTGCACATAAAAACGTTATCAAATGTTAATTTTGAAGCTTTAGTACTTTTGTACGCCTATTTATGTGATTCTATCATTTTTCCCCATAAAATAAACTCCAACTCTATCATTTTTCATCTAAATCATATATTTTCCCCTAAATCCAAATATGGTAGAGTTAGGATTTATATTTTGGGAGAAGAAGGATGAAACTGATGACATTTAAAATGGTGAGTCGCATAAATAGGCGTACAACAACCTTAAAGTTTCGAAATTAACGTTTGCTAACATTTTTTCAACGTTTTATGTGCAAAAAGGTCATGGTGGAACAATTTGGTAAACCTTAAGGTTACCACATGAATTTTTTTAAAGTTTTGGTTATCACGTGGAAAACTCAAAACCTCAGGATTACCACGTGGAATTTCCCTTTATTTTAATAGTTAGTCCTCTCTCAAAGAGACGACTTCAAAACAAGAGTTGTATATTCTTATTTTCTCTTTAATTTACAGTGAGAACGATGACGTATTAGCAATCGAACGACGAGTTTCAACCACTAACACCACCAAGACCGAAATATGTGAAGTCTTGTGTTTACAAATTACGCAAACTATAACTCGATGTTTGTAGGAATAAAATGCAATAATAAAATGACACAAATGTTTAAGGAGGTTCACCCAAAATTGGCTACGTCCCCCGTGGTGTAATATCTCTCTTATATTATCACAATTGAGAAATTACAATTAGAGAAGAGATTAAGGCTAGTGTTTGGCTTGGGTAATTTTTGTGGATTGATCCTTTTTGTGGATGTCTTGGGTAAGCATTAGAGCTCACTTTATATAGTGGTCATACATTTAATGAGCAATATAAATTGAATGCTAAGAATTAAACAAAATATAGAATAGCACTAATGTAGGAATCCAAGGCCACTGACTTGTTCTGTTTCACTCCAGCACTAGGCGCTCGTTCGAGGCAGTAAGATGCTCGTCCGAGCGTGTGCTGCCAGCAGCTACTGACTTGTACTATTCAACGTGCTCGTTCAAGGCACTCAAACGCTCGTTCGAGCACAAACACCAGTGACGTTTCAGTCTATTCTTTTGGCCTTCCAAGCTACCTCATTAAATTTGTTCATCATGCTTAATTATCATCATTATTCTTGTGTGTTTAAGTCACATCTTAATTCCCTCATAACTTCAAGAATTAATCCATACTTAAACACCATAATCAACACCAATTAATCTTACCCATTAACTTACTCTTCTAGGATACCATCCCAAGAGTCACACTTGATATATTTTGGTGCACTCAAGTCACACCATTCATAACAATCTCCACCTTGACTTGAGTTCACCCAAGTCAATGGCACTCTAATTCACTCTTACATAATATAACAACTTACACCACTACATACTCAAATAAAACATAAAACAAAATAACACATGTGTTTAAACATAACACATGCTCAAAATGCCCACAAAGGGCTCCAAAAGAGTATGATTTCAATTACCAATCAAGTCCACATATCCCATGGACTCATTGGGGTATGTTGGAATTATTCTCGAACATTCGTTATTTGAAGAGGTACCATGATCATTATTTTCATGCTCGGTTGAAGTAGTGGACACACAAGCCGAACTAATTAAGGTTGAACCCACTAGCATATACAAGCCATCATTAAGGGATCCTTTCATGATCAACTTAGGACCCTTGCCAACCTTCAAAACTCCACCTTCACCAATGCATCTATAACCTTCTTTATCCAAAATACTAAGGGAAATTAAGTTTTTACTCATACCTGGAACATGAAGGACTCCGGTCAATGTTCTTTCAACACCATCAAACATGACGATTTTAACATCTCCAATACCAACTATCGGACAACTAGTCTCATTGCCCATAGTGACTTTTCTTCCATCAACCTTTTGATAAGTTGAGAAGAACTTTGCGTTAAACGTCATATGTCTAGAACATCCCGAATCCAAAATCCATGAGTCACCACCCTTGTATTCATTGGTAACAACGAAAGCACCAACATCATATAACTCACCTTCAACATAGCTAGCTTCGGCGGCGATAGCTTCTTTGGACTTGCTTTCATTGGATTGTTTGGATTTCAATTTCCAACAATCTTTCTTGAGGTGGCCTTTCTTCTTACAAAAGTTGCAAATCATGCACTTTTTGTTCCTACCCGCATCCTTCACAAATAAAGCATCATTGGGATCTTTGGACTCCTTTTGAGCGAATTGAGAATCAATAAGGTCCTTTTGTGTCAAGGCCTTTCTAACATCCTCACTACTCAATGTGTCCCTTCCATACAATAAGGTTTCCCTAAAGTGCTTAAACGAAGGTGGTAGTGAAACCAACAATAAGATGGCCAAATCCTCATCATCCACTTTTACATCAATATTTTGCAAATCCATTAATATTGAGTAAAATTCATCAAGGTGCGGTTTCATCGGCTTCCCTTCTTGCAATCGGAGATCATACAAACGACTCTTTAATAAAAGTCGATTGGTAACACTCTTTTCCATGTAGAGTGATTCCAATTTATCCCAAATGCCTTTAGAAGTTTCCTCCTTTACAACTTCTCTCAAAACTTCATTAGAGAGACAAAGTTGTATGGCGGAAAGAGCCTTCGCATCCATTTCTTCCCATTTCGCCTCACTTGTGCCTTCGGGTATCTTCTCTATACCACCAAGTGCTTTATGCACTCCATTTTGTATCAAAATTGCCTTCATTTTGACTTGCCATAAGCCAAAGTTAACGCTCCTATCAAACTTTTCAATATCGAGTTTCATGGTTGCCATGTTACACCAATACGACCTCTACACGACGATAATAACAACTTGGCTCTGATACCAATTGAGAACGATGACGTATTAGCAATCGAACGACGAGTTTCAACCACTAACACCACCAAGACCGAAATATGTGAAGTCTTGTGTTTACAAATTACGCAAACTATAACTCGATGTTTGTAGGAATAAAATGCAATAATAAAATGACACAAATGTTTAAGGAGGTTCACCCAAAATTGGCTACGTCCCCCGTGGTGTAATATCTCTCTTATATTATCACAATTGAGAAATTACAATTAGAGAAGAGATTAAGGCTAGTGTTTGGCTTGGGTAATTTTTGTGGATTGATCCTTTTTGTGGATGTCTTGGGTAAGCATTAGAGCTCACTTTATATAGTGGTCATACATTTAATGAGCAATATAAATTGAATGCTAAGAATTAAACAAAATATAGAATAGCACTAATGTAGGAATCCAAGGCCACTGACTTGTTCTGTTTCACTCCAGCACTAGGCGCTCGTTCGAGGCAGTAAGATGCTCGTCCGAGCGTGTGCTGCCAGCAGCTACTGACTTGTACTATTCAACGTGCTCGTTCAAGGCACTCAAACGCTCGTTCGAGCACAAACACCAGTGACGTTTCAGTCTATTCTTTTGGCCTTCCAAGCTACCTCATTAAATTTGTTCATCATGCTTAATTATCATCATTATTCTTGTGTGTTTAAATCACATCTTAATTCCCTCATAACTTCAAGAATTAATCCATACTTAAACACCATAATCAACACCAATTAATCTTACCCATTAACTTACTCTTCTAGGATACCATCCCAAGAGTCACACTTGATATATTTTGGTGCACTCAAGTCACACCATTCATAACATACAGGTATTGAACTATTTAGCCCTTACATTTAATAAAGAGACCGTCAACTCGCAATAATTTGTGTTATTTTTTTTTGTGAATAAACAATAATTTGTGTTATTTGAATCCTATAAACAAATCTTCAAAAAAAAAAAATCCTATAAACAAAATTTAATTTATTTTTACAATTTCCCCAAATTTAAAAGCAGTCTCCGAGTCTCACTTTTCTGAAATGTCACTGATGTACTCCGACACAGTATACATTACCATCGCTACTCGCCGGTCAGTGCAATTCTTCAGGAAGAAGATGCTAAATGAAGAACACAAATTCGGATTGGAAATTAAAAAATTCAGTATATCATATAAATTTTACTCCTATTTCTTAGTTAATTTAGATCTTGAACGGCTCAATAATGTAAGATCTTCAAAGGTATGCAAAGTCTCATTCTCAATTTCTTACTAATCTATATCTATATAAGTGCAATTTTCCTCAATATTAATTCCTTTGCTGTTTATAGATTAATTTAATTCTTGTGAAAATTTTGTAATTTTGCTTGGATTACTGATATTTATTATTAGTAACGATAGGTTTAATACAAAAAAATTAACCTAGTACTTGAATATTACCTTAAATTTAGCCTTCTTCGAAATTGAACGCTGCGACTATAAAAACCCTAACTCCCAATTTTTTTATTTTTCAAATTGTCTGCTTTTCCAGCTGTTAATAGATATTCTTGTAGATTTTAGATATAGTATTTTAAATAGTTACTTTTACCCCTATAATTTTAGGCTAAATGAATTACTACCTCCTATTCAGCCTAAATGTCCCATGTTGTTTGTGTCACTATTCACTTATTACTCTTAATTTGTATTTTACTCCTAATCTATAAGTTAAAACATAGTCATGTGGGATCTTATTTGATTCGTCTCAATACAAAGATTATTAATATCTAATTTTATAATTTTTATTTAAGAATAATTTGAGATATTAAGGGTTAAAATGTTGCATCGGCAAGTGTGAAAAACTAAATAAGACATTTGGGCTGAATAGGAGGGAATATTATAATACTCCTTTCGGTTAATTGATTTTGTGCCATTTGTTTTTTACATTGTTAAAAATCTATTTTTAATTTATATTTTATTTTTAATTTATAAGTTAAAATATAATTAAAAGAGATTTTGTTTGATTTTATTAATGCAAAGATTATTAATATCAATTTTTTATAATCTTTGGTTATACACAAAGAGAGAGATATTAAGCGTCAATAATTATCTTGACAAATCATTGAACCGAAGAGAGTTAATTTTAAAATTTAAAATTAATGTACAACTCTAATTTTTTAAACGCAACTATCTTTTTTTAAGAAAACACAATTTATGCCAATTTTAAGGAGTACTATTGTGAAGGAACCACTCAACCAAAACCTTAAGCTATTGTTGAAGGTCTAGGATATGTTATATATACTCTAACACACCCCTTCATACAAGAGCTCTTTGGGCTAGAAGTGTGCGACACATGCCCTCCCACACCTGGCGCTTAATATTCAGTTTAAATGAGGAGTGATTGAGATTCGAACCTGTCTTGTCACTTCACTTTAAATGAAGGGTGGTTGAGATTTGAACCCGTGACCTCTTGTCACCTTTAACTTCTGATATCATGTCAAGGAACCACTCAACCAAAAGCTTAAGCTGATGGTTGAAGCGCCAAAATATGTTATGATATATTATATAATCTAACAATTAAACAACTATCTCTTTTGTAAACAATTTAGCTGAAGCTTTTAGTTTAAGTTGTTATTTTGACATGGTATCAAAGCTTATGTGACAAAAGTCACGGGCTCAAATCTTATCAACCCGTCATCTAAAGTAATATATTTACCACCATATAAGAGGAAACCATATGTTGCATTTACACATTTAGGCCAATGGGCCCTCGTGTAAGGGTGCGTACGTGATAGAATATATATACATATCATAAGGTCTCAACCATCGACTTGAACTTTTGATTGAGCTGATTTCAACCCCGACACTTGGATCTCTCTTCCAGATAATTTAGGTTGAAACTCTAAGTATCGATAGTTGTTTTTTTTAGTCTATACATAAAAGTCAAATTCATGTCTTTTTGTTATGTATTCAGCTAATGTTCTGTAGTAGTAGTTAGTAGACAAGAACATGTATAGAAAATATCATTTGTATAAGCATGCTGATGAAAAGTTGACAACAAGCTTGTGGAATCAAACCAATTGATTTATAAAATTACTCATAAATAATTTTCTAGCCAATTGGTAAAGACTCAGACCAGAAACATTCAAACACTATGAATAATGATTCATTAATCAGAGATTGAGTTCCTAAAGTTTGTGGATCATAATCCATATTTTCTCCAAGTTTTAGCTTATACTGGGATATATATGGCTAATGCTATGTACACTTCTCTTCTGTTTCTGTCTATCTCTTCTTTGTTTTTTGGTTTAGGCCAAGCAGATATTACTACCACACAATCTCTAAGAGACTCAGAAGAATTAGTGTCCTCAAATTCCATATTTATACTCGGGTTTTTTAGCCCTGGTAACTCAAGTGATCGGTATGCTGGGATCTGGTACAATAAGAATGAATCCGATGATCTTGAAGTCGTATGGATAGCTAATAGAAACAACCCAATTAATGAGAATACAGGAGTGCTCCAAATATCAGAAGATGGTAATCTTCAAGTCTTAAATGGACAAAACAACATCTTTTGGTCATCAAATCTAACAGCTAATAATGATAAGGTAACTAATCTAGTTACGCGTCTTTTAGATACTGGAAACCTTGTATTACTTTCGAATTCTAGTGGGAATATTCTCTGGCAGAGTTTTAATCATCTTACAGACACATTACTACCACTTATGCAACTAACTTTTGAGGAAAAAGTAAACAAAAAGAACCAATTACTTGTGTCTTGG
Organism: Amaranthus palmeri; assembly: GCA_019776075.1. NCBI lineage: Eukaryota > Viridiplantae > Streptophyta > Magnoliopsida > Caryophyllales > Amaranthaceae > Amaranthus > Amaranthus palmeri. Next base: position 573,640 of record JAAKBH010000023.1, read on the forward strand.
AAGAGTGGTTCAGATCCATCAAGTGGGCGTTTTACTGCTGGTATTAATCGTCTATTGCTTTCTGAAGTTTTCATATGGGATGCTGGTCGGCCTTATTGGCGATCTGGACCTTGGAATGGACATGTGTTTCTAGGAATCCCGAGTATGCTCTATGATCTTGAGGTAGATGGATTTCGTTCTGAAAATGATCTTGGAAGATTTAGCTTATTTTTTTCTTCGGCAAATCTATCAGCTGCTGAACACTTTAGATTAACTTTTGATGGTAAGATGATTGGTTACTTTTGGGATGATAGTAAAGGGAAATATATTGTTGGTTGGCAATCTTTAGAATCTGAGTGTGATATCTATGGAAAATGTGGAGAATTCGGGAGTTGCAACTCGAATAACTCACAAATTTGTAGTTGCTTGAGGGGGTTTGAAGCAAGAAATAGCCAAGAATGGAGCAAAGGAAATCGCAGTAGCGGGTGTGTTAGGAGAACACCATTGCAGTGTGGCACTCTAGGAGGCAAACAAGATGGATTTCTGAAGGTAAGTAATATGAAAGTGCCTGATAATTCTGATTGGGTGTACGCAGAAAATGAAGAACATTGCAAGAGTCAGTGTTTACGAAATTGCTCGTGTTTAGCTTATGCTTATTATTTTGGTACCGGGTGTATGGTATGGAACACTAGCTTGATTGATATACAAGCATTCTCCTCCGCTGGTGTTGATCTTTTCATTCGTTTGGCTCATTCAGAGCTAGGTAAAAACCTATACTTTCTCTAGTCAAGACAACTCTTTTTCCTCGGTGCAATTTATGATTCAATATATGTTCCTGTTTTTTTTTCATCTGTGCATCTTGAGCCAATGGACTCTTTGGTCGCACTTTTCTTTATGGGTATGAGTTGCCGCCTTCCTTCTCTCCTCAGACCCTGATCATAGTTCCTAAAACCCGAAAACACCGGGTATGATGATAATGATGATGTATATTCCTTTTTTTTTTCAGATGATACTTCATCGAGTGGCAGATGGAAAGTAGTCGTAGCTATAACACTGGTGCTGGGATTAGTCGCTTGTGCTGTTGTAACGTGTTGCTTTTGGAGACGCAAATGGAGACACTCTGGTAATCATTATATTTCGGTGATGTGTGTTTTTTGTATATGCTGCAGCCTGTTCATACTCAACCGAAACATTTATTACTTGCAGCACGAAAGAACAAGGCCATTCGTAATGAGAGACAAGTGCTCAACATCAATGATGTGAAAATACAAGATTTACCATTGCTTAAATTTGAAGATTTGGCAGCTGCAACTAATAACTTTGATGCTTGTAACAAGCTTGGACAGGGTGGTTTTGGCCCTGTATTCAAGGTAATGATTCGAAGTAAGTGGATCGTACACTTCAAACCTTAAACAAGCAGGGCACACTCATATGTATGTGTATATGTATATGTACATTTTACTTCAGGGAAGACTTGAAGATGGACAAGAAATCGCTGTCAAAAGACTTTCGAGAGTATCAGGACAAGGCCTAGAAGAATTTATGAATGAAGTGGAAGTTATTTCGAAACTCCAACATCGGAATCTTGTCAGACTGTTGGGCTGTTGTGCAGAACGAGAAGAAAAAATGTTGGTTTACGAATACATGCCGAATAAGAGCTTGGATGCTTTTCTTTTTGGTAAGTACGATCTATAATCATCATTTAATATCAACTTAGTTCGTATAACATTCATACATTAATATGAACTTATTTGGTCGTATAGATCTGTGTATAATTGTATAGCACCAATTCTGTCCTGTAGTTCACAATTTTCTGCATATTGGTACTCAGATCCTGTACTTCGGAATGATCTAGACTGGAAAAAACGCTTGAATATTATTGAAGGAATATGTCGTGGCATCCTTTACCTGCATAGAGATTCTAGATTGAGAATTATTCATAGAGACCTTAAACCGAGCAACATTTTGTTGGATGAAGGTCTCAATGCTAAAATATCTGACTTTGGCATGGCAAGGATATTTGAAGCCAAAGAAAATCAAGGCAACACCAAAAGAATTGCTGGTACTTGGTAAGACTTCTTTTCTCATAACTACTTATTTGAACAAATTTTTTACTCAAACTTATTTCTCATTTCATTGGGTCGAGATGCAGTGGTTACATGTCTCCAGAATATGCTATGGAAGGTTGTTTCTCAAAAAAGTCAGATGTGTATAGCTTTGGAGTATTGCTCTTGGAGATCGTAAGTGGTAGAAAGAACACAACTCTAAGAGTTGATCAATCGTACTTAAGCCTAATAAAATACGTAAGTAATGCATCAAGTAACTGTTAGGCTATGACAATTCATTACATAGTCACCGTGTGGGCCCATTCGTGTGGACACACACGGCACACCTGTGGGCTCTGGCCCACAAATCCACGGCAAATAAGCATTGACTTGCATACACACTTGAAGAGGCCCACAACCCACTATTTTAGTGATGTGGAATCTTCCTCACATGTGAAATATTCCACCAGTTACTTGTATAACTCCGTTTTGGTTACTTACTTCGACAATGATCAAAACTTTCAGGCATGTATATTGCAGAATGAGGGAAATTTGCTGTCACTGATTGATCCAACAATCAATGAACCATGTTTCCAAGAGGAGATTTTGAGGTGCATTGAAGTGGGATTATTGTGTGTTCAAGAAAATCCTGAACAAAGGCCCTCAATTTCCACCATCATTTCAATGCTTGATAGTGAAAGTAAGGAACCTGTTTTCACCCAAGGAGATAATTTGTATCCTCCAAGTTTTTCCCAAGAATATGACCAAGTATCTACTTCTGTGAACTGCATCTCCTTCAGTTCTTACATTATTGGTCGATAGCGAGATATATTGGGATTTGGGTATGATGATGATGCGATATCATACACATTCATGACATTAACGTTTCGTTTGGTTAGTGGTACTAAATCGTGGTAATAGGAATAATTTATACCGTAAAGTTTCATCAGATTGTGAAGGATGACGAATAAAATGATAGTCATGGTTGGGACTAGATTTATTGATTTAGATCAGATTGTTGTATCCCTTGATTATAAAATTGTGTGTTGATCTTACCTCTAAAATTTTAATTTAATTGTAATCGTAAAATCCTATTAATGCTATTGAGATTCTATTTACAATTTAAATCGTTAGCCTGTATTTTAGATTGTATATATCAAAATTGCCATTATGAAAAGAATGGGTAATGAAACATTTACTAAAAGTGGGGTATCAAAGAAAAAGACTAGTCATGAAATTCATGATCACTTGAATAATCTTATTCCAATATTTTCACAAGCAAGCTTAAACAAAAAAGCTTTCACACAATAAAATATATTAAATTTTTGTAGACTTGATCTTTATCCCCATCAATATTACATAAATAACTCAAAAATCCCAAACTATTTATTACTTTCAAAAAAATAAAGGGAAAATATCAAACATACAAACACACAAAAATCAAAATACAATCATTCTTTAATTTTTTTTACATGCACAAATAAAACAAACAAATAAAATAATTTTTAAAGAAAAATAAAACAATCCAAGGCAATATGTGGATTATTAGCATCTTCAATTGGCATCAAATCCATATGATCTTGATTTTGACACAAATCTTCCATGCTTAATTCCTTAATTTTTGAATTTACACCTTTTATAACATCTTCTTTTTCTTTCTTTACCATTAAATTTTTGGACCTACCATTTCTCCTCTTATTATTATTATTATTATTATTATTATTATTATTATTATTATTATTATTATTATTATTATTATTATTATTATTATTATAGTTTTTCCTAGGACTTGGAGGTCTAACATTTGAACCATGATCCTTCACCACACTTCTTCCTTCACCACTAAGCCTTCTACTTGAAGATGGTGACATGGGCCTAAAATCCCTACTACTTCTCGAAACGGGCCGGTTAATGGGCTCAAATTCGGGCTCTCTACGAAAACTCTTTTGACGGGTCAAATTACCCGGTGAGCTACAACGAGGCCTCTTTTGGGCCGTTGATCTAACAACCACCCTTTGTGATTGTTGACTGGGTTTGGAGAATTTAGGCTCGAGTCTGCTTCTTACAGGCAAAGAAGCCCTTCTAGGGTTAGAAACCCTAATTGGAAAATATTCGTTTTTTAGTAGTTGAGGATTTTCCTTAACACAAGACCAAAGAAATTCATTTGAGAAAGATTGATTATCATCCGATTTCGAGCTTAAAATCGAAGACGATGAGGATACAAGGGAGGAAGATAAATTACACGAGTTCGAGCTTGAAGTCGAGCTCGAACTCGTAGGAGGGTAGCTAGTTTTAATGGTTAAAGGAGAAGATTTACTAGAAAAAGATGTTTTTGGTGGAGAAGAAATAATGGGTTCTTGAGAAATTACAACTTTTTCTTGTATTCCTAATTTAATAGGAGTAATTTGTGGGATATCATTATTATTTTCATTGCATTGGCATTTGCAATTTTGATTAATTTGTTGTTTTTTGCATGTTTTTTTGGGTTTGCATTTGCTAATGCAAGAACCCATTTGGAAATTTTATGTGTTTTTTTCTTTGGGGTTTTGAAATTTTGAGGATTATTAATAATTATCAAATGGGTGATTTTGGTTGCATATATATAAAAAGGTAAAAAGGTAAAGGTAATGACTTTTTAAAAATTTGTTTGTTCTTTTTGGGGTAAATTTGAATTAGAATTGCCGGGAAGAAAACCGTTGAGCAACGGTTATGAATATTTGGATTGTGTAATCATTTTTGTTTACCTTTTGAGATATATAAATATAAATAAATGGTGTTATTATTTGGAAAGTGGGGTCTAATGCTTCCATTAGCTATGTTTTGTTTAGATAATGGTGTAGTTGGTGGATTGCTTTCTTTGAAAAATAGGTTATTGTATATTTTTAGTTTTATTTCGGTATATACAGAGAGTTGGATGATTAAATTCTCGAATACTAGTGTTAGGTGGAACTTATTTTTTTTAATAAGTTATTTTTGAATAAGATATACTTTTAATTGTGTGTTCAAAAGCGGTTGGTCAAACCAGCTCTGTCTGAGAAGGAGGTAATGAGAATCAAACGTGGATCTCTCCTGGAAAAATGGTACTTGTTGCCACTGAAATAAGATTTGACATTAATAATCTAACCTTTTACCCGTATATTTTCTGATAATATAACATTTGCACTTAGTTTGCTATCAGCATATCCTATAAGTATATATGACAACAAATTATGGGTAAATGTTAAATTAATAAAAGATAATTTTAAGTGAGATAATTTACAGCCGATGGGTAAAAGGTTGGTTAATAATTTTAATTTTACTTTTGTTTATTATTGCAATAATAATATAAACTTGAAATATTGTTTGTTTTAATAATAAATACTACATTGTTTACTATTGACATTTTGATCAACGAGAATTTTTTTTTTTTTTTTTTTTTTTTTTTTGTGAATAATATTGCTAGCAAATGGTGAAAGAACAAACAATTTGTAGTATGGAAGATAATGGTAGACACTTAATTTTAAAACACAAATTCTTACTTGAGACCGTCTTTTGTAAAGACGGCTCTCAAAAGCCCAGTCCAATTCTAAATATATATTTTTACAATTCTAAATATAAATTTGGACTGGACTTTTAAGAGTCGTCTTTACAAAAGACGGTCTCCCAAAAGATCACCTGATTTTAAAAAAGTTGATAGTACTTGGTATATGTGTGTGATAAATATTTATATGGATACAGCATAAGGCCAAGCAGATCAAATGACAAGGGTATGGGTGTTAACTATTTGCTTAAGTATTTGGTTGATTTGATTCTTTGTAATTTTATTTGAAGCCAGCGTGTTAAGATGTCATGGGTTCGAATCTCAACCGGCGACCACTCATCTAAAGTATAATATTTAGCGTCGGGTATGAAAATAGCTTATGCTGCCACAATACTAGTCCAAAGAGCTCGTGTGAAGGGGCGTGTTAGAGTATGTTATATATCATAGGGTGACAGCGGGGTCAACTATTCACTTAAATTTTTGATTTAGTCCCATAATCGCATGTTCTAATAACTATAATGAACTAATAACTCATTTGACGAGCACAAGAGAAACAAGCTTATGCTTGGACGAGTTGCTAGAGAAAACAACTTGTGCTAATAGTAATAGGAGCACTTGGCTTGCTCAAGTGAGCATCTCTTTGTGAAATGAGCAATCTTTCTTGATGACTTGTGGTTTGTTGGATAAATATCCATATGATTAATGATATGATCGACTGCATAAAGCTCATGATAACAACAAAACCAGAAAAAGTACAAAAAATAATAATAATTTTCTATTATCTTTATATTATCTATCATTTTAGTATTAGCTAGTGATCCCAATCTAACAAGTCTCTTATTTCGTGATGAACTTTTGGTACAAGACCTACATAGTCTATACAAACCAATGTATGAATAAAGGCTTGTTAGGTTGTGGATTGTATGGGGAGAAATAAGAAGTTCAACCTTTTTTTATGTATACGACACAAAATTTTAAAGCTCATGGTAGCAATAGAGCTGGGAAAAGTATACGAAAAAAAATAGTTTGCCAATTTTGGCCCCCCTAAATGCGTGTTTTCTTACTTTAAAGTTACAATTATTTGATTAAACTCGTCAAAGGAAGTTGGGGAGGTTGATTTCTTCATAAGATTATCAACACCAAGAATTCGATTTTCACCAAAAATTTCTACGGTTCGATCCAATAAATCATGTTAAAAGAAATTCTCACTTCCAAAGATTAAAAATAAATATTGAATATTTATAGATAAAAGATAGAAGTACAAATAAGGGTTTTAAATTCGATGTATAGATTCTTCACAAATTCTTACTTGAGACCGTCTTTACAAAAGACGTCTCAAGATTAGGCCAACCCAATGTTTGAATTTTAAAAAATAACTATATTTACTAAAAAAGGAAAGTGGATTGGGCTCTTGAGAGCCGTCTTTAGAAAAGACGGTCTCTCAAGAGAGTACCTGTTGATTCTTTAGCCACATTACATTTTTGTTTTGGTTCAAATCTAAATAATAAACATTCTAATCTTTGATTTAGTTTTAATATTTTGATACAAATCAGAACTAATTCATAATTTATTTGACTTTTAAATATATATAAGATTTATGTAAAAAAATAAGGGAAAGGTTACAGAATAATCCAATCTTTTCATTATTTTTCAACAATAATTTCATCTATTAATTAATCATGAATAATCTTAACTTTAAGAGGCATTTACCTAGAGCAAACTTCTGTGATCCGATGACCTACTATGGTAGGTAACTCACTAAAAAATAAATTTAAAATTAATGTAAAATTAGAGAAAATTTTTGAAAATTTACCTAAAAACTTCTGAATAATAAATAATTCATAAACTTTTTGAAATATTTTTTTAACATTTTATTTTTTTAAAAAAATAAAATTTGCTATAGCAAGACATTCAGTCACCACCGATTTTGCTCTAGGTAAATATTTTTCAAAGTTAAAATTATTTATATTTTTTTTTTGAGGTAAAAAATTATTTATATTTAATCAACAAGTAAAATTATTATAGAAAAATCATGAAAAATTAAAATAATTCTGAGTAATTTTTTGAAAAATAAATAACAAATTAAAACAAATTAAAACACTGGAGTATATACTTCATCCTATTCACCACAAGCGTCCCATTTACTTTTTGGACACTATTCATCTCTTATTCTTAGTTTGTATTTTATTATTAATCTATAAGTTAAAACATAGTTAAGTGAGATCTTATTTGATTCGTCTCAATGCAAGAATTATCCATATCAAATAATGCAAAAAGCAATTGAGACACTTAATAAATTTGTTAGTCGTACTCGTACACAGTACACACTTCCCGATTCCCCCCATTCATCCCTTTGATCATCCTTTGCCCTTTTTTTGATTTTATGATTGCTTAAAACTTTTGGGTTTTTCATCATCATTCAATCTTTTATGGGTTTTCTGCATTTGTAAGTTAATTATTTTGAATCTGTCACAAGTTACTATGAATTATGCATGTTTTTTCATACATTAAATTTCTTGTTTTTGTTCCAGGAACTTTGTAATGGCTTCTGCAACTACTTGATTACTCCATTCACCGGCTCACCGCACACCGACACACCGTTCACCGTGAACCGACTCGAACCTCGAGCCTCAAGGAGTCGCTGCTGCTGCCGCCTGCCGGACGCTAGAGAGTCAAGCCACACAGGAACCTCCAATCGTCCACCAGAGTCCGGAATTGAACCAGAACCAGAACCAGAACCGCCACGGTATGTCGGCACCACCTTCTTTATTTGAAATCCGAAAATTAGGGTTTCTGTATTTGAAACTTCAATTCAATTACCATTCAACTTTTTTTTTTTTGTTGATTTTCTTGATTATTTTTTTGAAAAATCATGTTGTTCTTTGTTGAGATAAGATTAAATAATAGAACGATGAATAATTTTAGGGTAATTGTGGGTTAAATGGGTGGATTTATGGGCACCATTATCCGTTGTTGAGATTATTATTTTTTTAGAAAAAAAATGAATATTTACTAGATATTGACAAAATGTGAGACTTAAGATAATAAAATGTATTCTTTCAAAAAAGATAATAAAATGTAAGGGACGAGTATCAATGGAACTTTCTTTGTATATATGTCTAATTGCATGATTTATAAATGATGTACACCTTTTGAATTTTGCATCTAATTCTGTTTCTTACAAGCATGAGTAGGAACCAGTAATCAGTAAACATTTTACAAATGAAATTCGGCTGAAATTTTTGCAAAATTATCTTAAAATTTCTTCTATATGCCTGGTGTCCCTGACCACAATCATGCAATTTTTCTTCTTATTACATTGTTAAAATTTTAGGTTTTTCTTTGCTGTATTAATGTATTTATGCTTCTGGATTGCTGTAAATTGATCGATGTTCCCCAAATTGGTTAATTGGTGATTTTCTGTGGATTATGTAGCTTGTTTCTGCAATCACTTATGGATATTTGAGGTTGGAATTGAATACTGTTTGATAAGAAAGGAAGGTAGATAAGAAGTTGGAGGGATTAAACTGGTAACCATGGATAAGGATAGATTTGAAGCTGCTGATTATGTTTTAGACATGGTTGAGAATAAGAAAAGGCGCAAGGGTGGAGTGGTTTTTGATGGTGTTGAAAATGATAGATTGGATGAAAATTATGTGAAATTCATGGAAGATTTATGTGAGTTCGTGGAAGAGAAATGTGTTGTGCAAGATTATGATGATGATGACGACGAAGACGATAATGACAACGAAGAGGATGATGATCCATCCTATAAGGAGTTTTTGAATCACTTGACGGTTCATGGGAAAGCGTACAAACTTATCAGTTCAATAGAAAATGGAGTATTGTTTCCAATTATATATGAAGCGGAGGATGATCCACCTATTGTAAGGAAGAGGGGAGCTCCACAATCGAAGTTGAAAACTTCTGATTTTGGGACTCCAAAATCGAAAAGTGATGATTTTGTTATTAAGGATAGGATCTTGGATGTGGAGGGTAATCAGAGCATAGGTCCTACATCATCTGGTTCTCGAATGAACGTATCTGAATCAGTTGATATACGCTATGCAACGTTTTTAGCAGGCCTTCATTGCACAAAAGAAGGTGTGTACTTTGAATTTGGGAACAATCGAGTCTATTATGAACGTGAACCAGTGATGCCTCAGAGACTATCACTCCCACCTCCACGATCATCTAAATCGACTGAAACTCTGCCTACGCCAACTCCATGTGCAAGACCATCTAAATCTACGAAAACCCAACCAACACCACCTTCAATACCTTCTACAATCATCTGGGAAGATTTTTCCACTCAAACAAAGAAAACTCTTACAGACAGCCATGTTTCGGTTAGTGCATCTGCGAGTATTTTGTCAATATTCAGTTCATCAGGAGAGTGCTTATATTCTGTTACCTTTAAAATTCATTTTTATTTCTCTATTGTCTTTATGCTTTCACGTAAACTAGACAAGCAAAAACAAAGAGGAACATGAAGCATTGAATCGAAGATACTTGGAAAAGTTATATGCTTACCTTAGAAAGCCCTATGATTCAAACGAGCATGAAAAACTTGAGATGTCATATTGTACTCGAAAGCGTAAATTAGTTCACCGCGAATCACGTTCCGGAGGATCTTACAGGGAGGGAGAGATGGGTAAATCTTATCTAGAGCATCATCCTGGTATGTATCTTGCTTGGATTATTAAAATGCTTATTTCCTGTTTTCCCCTATTTTTATTGCAGCATAAGAAAGCAAAATTCATTTATTCATGTTTCTATTTTATTCACTTGGTCCCATTAGATGAAATCAAGAAACATGCAACTTTTCACGTTAAAACACGTTCCTGATTGTTTTAGTCAGCTGCATCAGCGCTAGTTTAGTTCTTTCAGTCCTTAGAAGTACTTCAATGCCTAATTTTTCAGTCCTGTTTGCTAAGCTCGAGTGGAATTTGTGTGTGGTAGTCTTTATTATTGTTGTGTCTTCGTCAGAAACAACCAACAAACAAATCTTACTTTTCTCAAAAATTACCTAGAATATTTTCCACCTAGAATATTTTTTTTGTCAAAACTACCTACGAATTTTTTTTGGCGGTGGTTTCGTCGTTGCTGGAGTCAGAGTCGGAGTCGTCGGAAACAACCAACAACCTAGAATGATTTTACTTTTGTCAAAATCTACCTAGAATATATTTTTGTCAAAATCTACCTACAAAATTTAATTTTTTGTCAAAGACTACCTACAACGGTTACAGTTAATTATCTGTTAGGACATCATAATTTAAAGGTCGAGATGGAAGATTATAGGAATGAACGAAGAATGGGAGAAGGTGTGACTGGTTAATGGCTCACGTGGCTGACCCTCTACTTTCTAGTTTGAGATAAACTGGTTAAGATGATGATGATGATGATGATGTCATGATGATCCTATTGTTTGGAAATTGGGAGTAAGACTTTGGCATTGTTGTAATCACTAATCACAATACAAAAGGATCGTCACATTTTAAGGATTTCAAATCGATGGAATTTTTTACTCTCCAGTAGGCATTTTAAAAGACCAGAACTTTATATCGTTGAGTTGAATTACCTGTTTTTGCTCTTAAGACTGAAATAAAAAACCAAGCTTGAAAACCTAGGGTAGACACCATTTCATTACCCCAATACTAAGACACTTCTAAATAGCCGGGATTTGGGGGTTCATATGTATGGAACCTTATCCTTGTAATAACAAAGAGGTGTTTTAATTGATCATGGATTGTATCATACCAGCCCATTTAATTAGATAAGCCATTTTACTATATTTTGTTTTAAGATAGAGAGGAAGTAATTTGTTTTCATGCTGTCTGTTTGAACATGCTTATAATCATTGCTTCTAATATATCTATCTTGATGTCAGATCTTGAACAGGAAATAAAGAAAGCTTCAAACAATCGTGGCAAGCACTTAAATCTGCTACGAATGTTGAATATGTATATTCAGGTATCATTTCTCTTGTGTGTTCCTCCCCCCTCTTACTTTTCTTCTTGTAAAGCTGACCATGCAGTTCCTGGGATCAAAACCCCAGTAATTTACTGTGTGCCTCCCCTTAGAAAATAGGTATGTATATAAAAGTTGCGTGGTAAAAGTGGCCCAAAAACAAAAATAAAGATATCATGTAAGGAGTACTAAAATGGAAAACTGTACTGCAGTATTTTTATCAAGTCAGTAGAGGTAATTGTGACCGGGATTACCTTTGCTCATACTTCGATAGCATTCTTTTGTTCTCCCTCTATGAATCTTTTTTAACAGATAAATTATGTATTAAGGCTCAAAGCCAACTAGCCAAGTCAATTTGGAGAAGTACAACATATGTAGATAACATGCTGATTAGTTTAATAGTATTTTTTGAGTAGTAGTGGGGCATGGGACAGTCTTTTAGGGAGTGAGGAAGTATAGTTTTCTTTAACTTCTGTTAATAATATGCTAATCTGGGGTCAAGATTAGGTGAAGGTGTTTCTAGTAGAATGATGGAATGGATGAATTTCTGTGATAACTAAACACTAGTATCAGAAGCATGCGACTCATTCAGTTGTTGGTATTCAATAATGGTAATGTATTGTATGCAAGCTTATTCTCAAAAGGTTACTTACAAGCCTAAGACAGAGGAAAGGGAAAGGATAGGTTATGTCGAATGGTTTTTTATTCTTTGGTTTTTGAGGGCTCTATTGAGGATGAGTTATCTACTAATTGATGAAATGATTTGATGATGAAGTATACGGTTAAAGACAAAGACTTAGATGGAAATGGGATGAAACAAGTGAATGGATGAAGGTATGCGAGTTAATGGATGGTCACATAATGTTTTGGGAGCGAATGTTATTTGTTTAGAAATTGTGAGGAAGAATTGAAGGACTTAGAATTGGGACGTGTAATGAAGGTAAATATGAATGTTTAATTCCAACTACTAATCAACCTAAACTTATATATATATATATATATATATATATATATATATATATATATATATATATATATATATATATATATATATATATATAAAAGCTCCAAAAACTAATCGTACCTTTTGTAAAAACACATAAACAAAAATTTAGTTGTATTTGAAAACATAATGAAACAAAGTATGTAAATAACATAAAAAAACCGTAGTTTTTGATGATAAAAATTTCATCACAATGGGAATGACATGGTACATTTCTTGAATTTACGTTCCAGCTCATTTTCATTACCATTTTTTAGTACCAACAATCAAACCACACAGTAAGACTTTTGTGATGGAAACTTTATCATAAAAATAAAAACTCTTAATGGCACTATATACAGATCTGCTAATATATTGGTTGTCTATTGAGCTTCAATAAATCTGATGGCCATAGGAATATACTTTGAACAGCAGCACCTACTCTCGGTTGATTATTTGTTACTGAAATGCAACAAATACTCTAATAATGAAATAGTAATGAAATGATAAGAAAACAAGTGAAATAATAAACAAAGCACAAAAACTTGGGTGAGACAGTCTCACATGTGATATATTTTTTCACCAATTTTACAAATTTAAATGTCAATTTCAAGAGTAAAAAGACCAATTCGAAGACTTAAAAAACCAATTTCAAGGATTTAAAATTAACATTTTAAGTCATGGAATTTGACAATTTAAGACTTAAATGGTCAATTTCAATACTTAAAAAACCAATTTAAGAAACCAATTTCGACTTTTAAAAAAAAAAAAAAAAAAAAAAAAAAAACCAATTTAAGACTTTAAAGAACAATTGCTAAACATAAAATTCTAATTTCGACTTTAAAGTAGGATGTGACTCGAACATTAAAGTTATTATAAACCTTTGAATTTGACCTTTGAAGTCTTAAAATTGGATTTTTAAGTCTTGAAATTGTCCTTTTAAGTCTTAAAACTAATGTCAGAATAACCTAAAAAACTTACTGGGCTTGGGCCGGTTGCACGGCTAAGGCCGTCTAACAGGAGAGTATCTGTAAACAAAGACACAATCTAAAAGAATCTCACAGCCGCAAAATGTAACCGATGCAGAAACAGAGGGCATCTAAACCCAGGTGCTCATTCGAGTTCTTCTTCACAGCAGCCCCTGTTCTTCTGTCACCGTCTGATCAGTTTTCCTTGTTCGAGCTGGTCACTACCTTTTATGAGCATTACAATGGCTGTGAATTTTCGTGACTTGCCACATATGCATCATCATCACTACACTTCACCTAAGTTCCTGAACACCAAGATGTCATACCATGCTGCACACTCAAGTCACTAAGAGTTTCTAATTGTTTATGTAGTCCATTGTTTGATATTTCTACAGTTTTGATAATTATTTTTGCAGCCTTCTGACAAAGGTCTTTTTTGCATCAGAAATTTGTTCCTTCTTACCTTCCTCCACCTTGGAAGGATCCCAAGGCCATGTCGATTTTGCCTAATTCGCCTCCATGATGAACTAGTTGGTTCCTATCTTCCTGATGCTCCCTTTAATTTTCTTCGAAACTAGACATTTACAAAAGTTATTCTTGTTAAGGTGCTAAGTATTCGAAACACCCATTTTGTATCAGTTTGTTCGGCGAACAAAGGGTTTTAACTTTTTTTCATCGGCTTTTTTGTTCGTTGTTACCAACAGCAAACAGTCATATGGTAAAAACACACATCAAATCTTCTTCCTCATTTCCCTCACATTTCAAAACCCTAAAAAAAGGTCCACTCTTTCCTTCCAAAAACCAACATTAAAGAAGCTTCAATCCCTCAATTCATCCCTCCTTCCAATTTAGCATAACAAAAGTGTTGTGGGATATACAGGTACATTTTTGCTCACTTTATGCTCTTTTCTTTTCTCTCTAAAATTTAGGGTTATATATAATTTCTTCTCTTCATTTAAATGTAGGTCATAAATTTGCAAATCAATACTCTTCTAGGACATTCTTAGCTGATTAAGGTACTACTTAATTGATAGTATTACTTAATTTTCTATCGTTTTAAAGTATGGTTGTTGATGGTGAATGTAGTTGTAAATATTTTTAGAACATGATGTTTATGTTCAAAGTACTTGTTTTTGTCATGAACTTGATAATTATGTTGATTTTATATGTATTTTTGTAGAAAATGACATCATATCGTGTTACTATACTATGTTTTTTGGAATTTGTCAATTCGAACAAGTAATTAGGAATGTTAGGTATGTTGGTGGTGAACTCAAACTCTTTGTATGCAATTCGAACATGGATTCGAATGAGTTAAATTGATTGATGATCTTTTTATTCACTATTCATACGTTATAATCCATCACCAGTTAGGGTTTTTGTTCAGTTCATATACACAATCCACCACCTTTGCGAGGTTTACCTTTGCGAGGTTTACCTTTGCTACTTCTTTGACCTACAGGCTCAAATGTCTTTATTCGAAAGTAATACCACTAAAGTTGGCAAAGGTAAGTTGTGTAGAGGTGGTTATAATACCGTGAAGGTTATAATAACCGAGGCATTATAACAACTGTGGAGATAAATAATAACCGAAACGTCTATAATAATCGAGAAGATTATAATAACGACGAAGGTTATGATAACTATGGGGGTATATTGATCTTGGAGAGGGAAGAAAGTCATATACTAGTAGATTCCCTTCTACTAGATATCAGTGTAGCTGATAATTTGGTGGATGACATTCAAAATGTTCAAGGCTACACGAAACCTTTTAAGTGTGTTTTTATTACTATAATAATCAGTTGATGTATTTTTCTTAGATTTTTGTTGAGCAAAATGATTTTATTTTATATTGTGTTATAAATGAGATTAAAAATATGTTTTCAATTTTTATACTAATGTAATTTGAAGATTAAAGGTTGTATAAATAAAGTCGCTCAAAATCTGTGTGCCCTTAAATATTTCGAATGTCATCAACCAAATAATCGACCACTTCGAATTTTGGTAGAGGATTAGGAGAATCTTCCCTGAAAGATTACCAGATGTTTGACTGACAATATGACATTCATTTGCTCAATGGCGTTTTATTCTATAATCAAAACATATATCTTCAAGCTTGTTGTGAGATTGCTGATGTGTTTATCTTCCACGGTTATTGTAACTTCCAATATTATTGTAATTGTCTCGCTATTATAACCTTCACGGTTATTATAACCGCCTCGGTTATTATGAACTCTATTGTTATTATAATCACCTCTATGTTTACCTTTTCCGCTTTTAGTGGCATTACCTTTTGAAGGAATGCATTTGAACCCATAGGTCTTTGATTAATGTTAGCAAACATAATTTTGATTGTTTAGTTCTGCGACTGATAGGATAACAATCAGTTTTCAAAACTTGTCACAATGTCTTTCCCGATACTTTTTTATTGCACCACATTATTTGGGTGCATATGTGTGAGCGTTTTATCCGTCATGACTCTTTTAGTTATACGTTTCCACATAGTTGCAACTAGAAGAATTACATTCTCACGCACTTGTAAAATTTTGGAATCTTGAGTTTAACCATTCTTATTGTGCCTTTAGCATAATGATATGCTACTGGTTTAAACATTCGTTTTTAAGGTTGTCCCAAAATTCTTTGCGATCTTCTATAAGTAAATACTTAGATTTTGAATCCTCGTGGATGTGGTGTTTTATATATGCAGTTATGCACCGATGCTTTTGCTTGTTTAGTACATGTTGGATTCTCATGCTTCATTAAGGCATGATAAAAGCTTTGTGCTTTGGAACATGTCATTACATGAAGTCAGGGGAGGTTCTGAGCATGTTCAGCATGTTCCACCGCACAGGGCCCCAAAAAATTTGGGGGCCTCAATATCAACTTACGTAATAGGGAGTACAATATATTTAGTGTCTAAAGATACAATATTGATAAAAATATATCATAATTTTCGAAATTGCACAGGGCCTTCAAAAATTTTTTCAACTTTTGCTCCGCCCCTGCATGAAGTCTCCATTTTAGGTTTCTTTGCCAAGAAATGTCAAGGATATCAAAAATTTTATTTGCAATTCAAGCCATAATTCTGATGATAAATAAGTTATGTTGTAATATGTGAAAATATTGGTGACATCTGTATGTGAGCCACTTAGCCAGGGTGGTTCGAGGATTCCTATCCGTATTAAAAGGTTATGGATTTGAATTTAAAATAAAACTATATAAAATAAAAGATGATACAAAGCTAGAGATTAGGGATTTTCCTATTTATTCATATATTCGTCCGTCATTTTATATCACATTATAATAAGATTGGGGATTTTACTTTACAAGTCTTCCAAAACTGTACGGAAATAGAAAGACAGTCAAGGCTTCAGTCACAGATTGTGGTGTGTGATAGCTATTTGGCAGTTTAGAATACAAACATTTTACACAAATTCTTCACAAAAGACGCTCTCTCAAGAGAGATCCTGAACATTTGAAAATTCTTGCCCAAACGAGTAACCAAGGAAAGGTTGTATATGGCCCAAGGCACAATTCAGATAAAGCGAGTCAGGTACTTAACCCGAAGTTTTTTTTTTCTTTTTAGAAAACTAACCCGCCATTATGTCGAGTTTTTTTAATACACCTTCTGATTCTGATTCTTGCTATGGGTTACAGCTGATCAAACAAAACAACTTAACGAGACCCAAGTTATCATGCCCTAACAGAGTAACACCTAAAATAGGAGTATACTAGTATACTTGTAGGCTGTAGCTATGGGCTAATCTGGTCAAACAAGCAACAACCAATTCCCCAAGTGTAACCAAAATCTTACGGTTGTGAATTGATGAAAATAGGAAATCAAAATCAAACCAAAAATTCACCCAAATAATTTCAATCGAACAACTCTCTTAGGCACAAAAGGATCTGGATGACACGGATTCTTTTCAAGAAAAGTGGAAATTTATACAGGATGAATTTTTTGGGCAAAAATTTATACAGGCTGCGTTTAAGTAATCGTACATTAATAACCGATACGAATGAAGTTCCCATTCAAATCGGTCATGTTGATACGATTACTGGAATAGATTACTACTAGATAGAGAATATACACTAAATATTCTCCTCAATATACAAAGAGCTGAAGCAATCAACAAAAATAATCAACCAAAACCTAGATCCAAATCAAATTGAACGAAATTAGGAATTCTAAAGTCATAATTCTTTGTCTTTAGTTTCATCTTTTTGTTGTAAATCTTGAAGAATTTGGCGCTGAAAGAAAGAAGATTGAACAAAAGCAGCCAGTTCATCTAAAATCATGCGCTTCACAAGCTTTCTTTTAGCAGGGATAACAGTACTTCCCTTCTTTTCTAGCTTGAAATGGTTAAAACTTTGAACTTCTTTACTCGTTTGATCAGTTGATGGATTGATCGCCATTTCTGCCATTTTCTACTTGATTTGTGAAAGATTTGGGGGGTAATTTCAAAAGAGGAGGAGAGAGAATAGAGGATTATAATCGAATTTAGGGGTTTTAGGAATATTCACTTGTTAAGTGGCGATTTTTAGCTGAAGAGTGGGGATTTAATTTATAGGGGGGAAGAAAATTTGAAAAGTGAAAAAGCTTGCCCATCACGGAAGATTCAATTGTATATCCAAATGAAAGAGGAGAAATAAACTTGATGAGGAAGGAAAAAGGAAAGATAGGTGGATGTATGGTTGACAAAGATAAATGATGTAACAAATATGATGTAAATATTTATATTTTATTTTATGAAAAAATGAGAAAAATGTGTAGATAAAATTAAATTAATCGTGTATATGAAAATTTAAAAGATGCGAATTATGATAAAAACAAAATTGAGTAAATTTGATAAGTTGAACCGGTGCCGTTCTTGGTATTTCATGGGTCCTGGGCAAATTGAAAGAAATAGGCCTTTTTTATAAAAGATCGATTCTGAACTTTAACGGGTGTATGGAGTAGTTATCATTGTAAATTTACACATGTCATATACTTCCTCTATTCCATTTTAGTTGCACCAATGGGTTTGACACAATATTTAAGGGCTGTCAAATCAGTACGGTAAAAGTAGAAATGATGTATGATTGATGGTTATACTTGGGGTAGAAATAAAAAAATTATTATAAGTAGATAGAGGTTGTGACTTGGGTGTTCATAATAACCCGATCTGATTATTCCGACCCGAATTATCCGGTATCCGGTTTTAAAAACCGGATAATTTACCCGTTTTCGCAAACCGGATAATCCGGGTCGGGTACCCGATTTTAAAACCGGATACCTGCTCCGGATCCGGGTCATGATTTTTTGAAAAACGGGTATCCGGTATCCGGTTTTCTTTAATTATATTTTTTTTTACTTTTTTTTTCGTAAATTAAATGATCATAATATCTCTTAAACTAACCTTGGATTAAATATTTTTGAAGAGTAAGTATTTGAATTTTATAATTGTTCTTACTTAAGCCCATGAATAATAATATTATTCTTTCATTTTCTTAATTAATCTTTTATGATTAATTATGTTAAAGATTTTTAGGGACTTTGTATTTGAATTTTATATAAAAAAATATTTTAAGTGAATATAGAGATAAACAAACGTATGGTTGAACGAAAAAAAAAAAAATAAAACATTCTAATAATACCGGGTATCCGGTTTCCGACCCGGTTTAAACCGGTAACCGAATTCCGGGTACCCGGTTTAAACCGGGTCGGAACCGGATCGCAATTTTAGATACCCGAAAAATCGGGTACCCGAATTTCCGGATCCGGTACCCGGTTTTGAACACCCCTACTTGTGGGTATATTAAATAATTAATGGGATGACGTATGATTGATGATATGTGGGGTAGAAATAAAGTGAGATAAAATTAGTAGATTATTTTTGCCAAAAATAGTAATGTTGCAGGTAATATAAAACTTTCAAAAACGGTAAGTATTGCAAGTAAAACATAACGGATGAAGTACTTTTTAATTGATAAAAAAGCTAATCATAAATTGGAAAATTTTAAGTATCAACCTCCTTAACTAAAATTTTTCGGATATTGGGACCCTTCTAGTTTTGAGCCCTAAGCAAATGCATATCTTGCCTATAGTCAGGTACGGTCCTGAGATGAACGATAAATTTTGTGGCACCGAAGAGTGCAAGCATAATTGATTAATCACTAGGAATTAGGATTATGACCTTGTTTGTAAATTCTAAATGGCTATTTTGACTAGCTTATTGATTCATTATAGTTTTTTATTTTTGGATTAGACAAACAATGAAAAAACATGTTTGAACAATTCGATAATTAAATTGTAAGTTAGCTAGAAATGGAAAAAATAATCTTTTGTTGGATTGATTTTACATTGGCTAATAAAATATTACTCCTTTCGTTCTGGGTCATTTTAAATCATTTGATTTGTTTTTTTTCTTTAAATGATCTTTTTATTTATATCATCATCATCATCATACCCAGTGTTCCCGCATATAGATAATCTATGGTCAGGGTCCGGGTTGATTTATATCATAGGAGTAAATTTTAGACATAATTAATTATTCATCCTAATTTT
Organism: Amaranthus palmeri; assembly: GCA_019776075.1. Lineage (NCBI taxonomy): Eukaryota > Viridiplantae > Streptophyta > Magnoliopsida > Caryophyllales > Amaranthaceae > Amaranthus > Amaranthus palmeri. Next base: position 593,651 of record JAAKBH010000023.1, read on the forward strand.
AAATAATTGTGGTACATATTTTTCCACTATTATATTTTAATGTTTTTAATGCTCATTATCCTTACGTTTTGCCATTGATTTTATTATATAATAAAATAATACTTCCATCCATCATGTAATACATTTAATTTTTCTTAATTCTCATTATATTAAAATCAATAGAAACGAACGGAGTAATATTTTTAATTTATCAAATCATTATCATTATCATCCAACTCAATGTATCCCGCTCATAAAAAATTATGGGGTTTAGGGAGGGAAGGACGGCGGTAACTCATACCCATAAGAAGAGCGCGACCAAAAAAAGTCCCCTGCCAAATCTTATTAATTCATCAAACATCTTTGCAAACAGTATCTAATATTTTTTTAAATTTATGGGTCAACCAATTTATTAAAGTTCTCACCATGAGACCCTTTTAATCAAGAATTAATAATGAAGATTTATTTAATATTATTGAATTTAACCATATTCCCTTCCAAGTTCCAACTAGTCTCCTGAGAGACTGTTTCTCTGTCCATCAAAGCTTATTTTCTACTCTTACATCACATTTTTTATGGGCTAACCCAATAAGAGATGGTCTCTCAAAGAGAACGTCTCTATTTGTGATTCCCTTTAAGGAGTAGAATTTGGAAAATTCTTTCACTATCATCATGATTCGACCCGTACAATGTGCTAGAAAAAAGTCAAATCGGACTCAATTAATAATTAATCGAGTCGGACAGGCTCAAATAAACCAGTAAGTCTCATGGGAGACGGTCTATTCTATAGACGGAATCCATGAAGCCCAGCCCAAAATATAACATAGTATATTTGGGGTTATAATAAATTATTTGGGTTATAATAACTTATATTTGGGGTTATAGAATAGTATATTCCAGATTATAATACCTTACATTTAGGATTATAACATAATTTAATTGATATGATAATAAAAAAAATCAGTTAAGGAAAATGGGCTGGCCCAATTTTGTGGTCTATCCTATAGACCGTCTCTTGTGAGATTTTGTGCAAACCAAAATAAAACTATCCTAAATGGGCTGAGCCTTCTCGGCCTGCTCCAATCTGTTTTCACCCGTTTATAACTTTGTTTTCTAGAACTTGGATTGAAATAAGCATGTTGGGTCGGGTCGGGTCCTTACAAGTTAAATCTGCTTCTTTAAAGATCTTGGGCCCTTCATCAAGAATGAATAAGATCTACAGTTGGTCTTGGGCGAGTCGTCTTAAATTGAGATAAGGTTGGGTCGGCTCAATTCGCGTTTCTTACATGCTTTCTCTCTTTTTTATTTTCTGGGCATTTTTCAATCTTATTCAGAGGTATTAATTTTAACCTTAAAGATATTAATTTCAATTTAGGTAGGAATTGATTACTTTAACGCCACAATTGATCACTTATAGGTTCAAACCGAAAATTTAAGTACTACTTTACATTGAAATTGATATCTTTAAGGTCAAAATTGATATTTTTAAAGTCGAAATTTTTACTTTAAATAATCACTTATGGGTTTGGTTGAAGTCCAAATTGATAACTTTACGTTTAACTTTTAATCTTAGAGGGAAATAGATGCGCGCTTATAGCACAGGCGTTTGCAATGGACCAGCCCAGTTATTGTTTTAGATTAGAACGGTCTTAGGCAAGTTTTTGTGAACAATAATAACATTATCTCCACTGAATGGGCCAAGCCTTTTCGGCCTGCTCCAATCTGTTTCGACCCGTTTATAATTTGGTTTTGTTTTTCTAGAACTTGGATTGAAATAAGCATGTTGGGTCGGGTTGGGTCGGGTCCATACCTGCTTCATTTAATATCTTGGTCCCTTCATCAAGAATTGATTAATAAGATCTGATTCATGTCCATGAGTTCATCAACTCTTTAATTACAAAACAAAACCTCTTTAGTACTTCTATAAAGTAACATTATGAATATTCTTTCTTTTCCACTTTTCAGTTCAAAAAAAATGAATATTCTTTCTTTTCCCCCAAAAAAAGACCTTTCAAAAATTAGGGTTGCTCCAAAGTTGTAGGTAACTTGACTAAAATCGACATCATTTAATTAATAAATTCGATCCTTACCAATCCTCAAATTTCCCAAATTGTTAAATTTATTTGGAAAAATAAAAATTTCTTCACAACATTCTCACGTCAATAATTGATACGATTGAATATGAACTGCAGAAGCGAAAAACGGATTAGTTAAATCAACTCTGCAGAAATCAAAATTACAATCACACAATCAGAAAATCAAATCAAAATCAGCAGATTCAAAAACAACAATTTGAGATTCTAGAAGCTTCCAGAAAATTCTAATCATTCTTCTTCTCCGTCTCGTCCTTTTCCTCCTCATCGTCATCATCATCCATGTCCTTAAGCAACAACAATTTGAGATTCTAGAAGCTTCTAGAAAATTCTAATCATTCTTCTTCTCCGTCTCGTCCTTTTCCTCCTCCTCATCGTCATCATCATCCATGTCCTTAAGCAAATCGAAATCACCTTTAAAAAAGAAAGCAAGAAGTTCATCAAAAATCATACGCTTAACGAGCTTTCTCTTAGCTGGAATTACACTTTTCTTGACGGATTTCAGATCAAATTTCATTTCCTCGTGAATTTCAGTGTCCTCCATTTTCGAAACAGGGGAAGAACTAGACATAGAAATTATAGGGGAGAGAAAACAGGAAAATACGAAATAATGAAGAGATGAAATTGAATTGTTAATGTTATTTATAGAAAATGGATTATAGTTTACTAAATTTCTTACTAAAAATAAAGGAAAATTTATAAAGGATAAAATACGCGTGTTTTTAGATATGGTCAATATACAAAATGGCAATGGCTAGTTATATTGCTCAAGGAGTCCTGCTTACTTCCTAGGGATGGACTCAAAAAGTCAATACTTGTAAGTCTAATACTTTATTGGGAAATTTCAAGCGGTAACTCTGAGGTTTTGGGTTTTCCACGTGGTAACCAAAACTTTTAAAAAGTCCACGCAGTAACCCTGAGGTTTACTTAATTGTTCCATCATGACCTTTTTACACATAAAAAGGTTAGTAAACGTTAATTTTGAAGCTTTATGGCTGTTGTTTGCATATTTATGCGACTCACAATTCGAAATGCCATCAGTTTGAACCTTTTTCCCCAATATATAACCCTCAAATCTACCATTTTTCATCCAAATTATTTTTTTTCCCAAATCCAAAGATGGTAGAGTTTGAGTTTATATTTTAGGGAAAATGGTTGAGACAAATGACATTTAAAATGGTGAGTCGCATATATAGGCGTACAACAGCCTTAAAGCTTCGAAATTAATGTTTCTTAACGTTTTGCTAACATTTTATGTGCAAAAAGGTCATGGTGGAACAATTTGGTAAACCTCGGGATTAACATGTGGATGTTTTAGAAGTTTTGGTTACCACGTGGAAAACCCAAAACCTCAGGGTTACCACGTGGAATATCTCTACTTTATTTATCTGCTTTAAATCCGACCTAAATTTAAAATTTGATTGAAATTTTTAATACTCTTTTGATTTGAGATTGGGTTTGACTTCGAGTTTTGAAAATGGGTTTTAATTTGGATTTTTGGTTATATTTAGATTAGACTCATATTACAATTTTTATACTTATTTAGAATTTAGACTTGCCAAAATTGTCTAGATTCGACCTTAGATTCGAACTATTATACAATTAAAATTTAAATTTAGATTCACCTTAAATCTGTTGAATATTTATTTGGACTCATTTTGAATTTATACATAACATATAAACTCATTGTAGACTTAATTAAACTAAACTTCTAAAATAGATGTAAAATAATAAAGTATGAATAATTAAACTAAAAGTGGCTATGGATCCATTTAGAACCTTATAACCACCAAACAGATGGGTATAAGTGCTTCGTGTATAAAATTTTCAAATTTGAGGGTTAAGTTCGAATATGAATCTATAGAAAATTAATGGGTTTGAGGTCGAGTTTGGATGGACCTGACCTATGACCTTTCCTATTATTTGTAAGAAGTTACTTAGAACTAGAAATGATAACTCAGTCTGAATTTGACCTTTATTTTGACTCAATACAAGAAAATAATTTAATTTGAATCTAATTTTAACTCGTCAAGACGAGACAAACATAATCCAATTTAATAACAACTCAACTTATAAAGTGACCCAACTAAAATTAATCTGAACCAAAATCATGTGATAAACTATCTGACAGATTTTTGGGCAAGTACACTCTAAACATATGGACGTGCTTGTGTTGAGGGTAACTATTTAAAAATGAAAGTAACTAGAGATGAATTTCAAATGAGAGATAAAAGATAAATAATATTATGGCATAAGATAATGAAGGAAATGAAGATAATCAACCTTATTTTAGAAGAAAGAGAGAAATATTTTTCCTCTATCCCCGCTAAGATAAATATGTTTACCTAAAAACGAGGAAACTAGTTCTTTTTATTTATTTTTTTCTTTTCATCACTTTACAACTATTTCTTTCATTTGTCAACACACATTCTCTTATTTTATATTGCAATAACTTTTTTTCTTAATTTATCCTATATTTTTCTATAAATATTTAATAAGCATAACTTTATAAAAATTGTAGTCATCATATAGAAGTAATTGAAAAAGGTGTTGACTTTAATATATGTATGGGATTGCTTTTATTTTTGTAACACCAAGGTGAAACATTGAGCTACTTCCTTTAATTTAGAGTAATTGATTTTCATATAATAGGAATTTATTACTTTTAATTTGTATTTTAATCTTAATTAAAAAATAAAAATATAGTTAAGTGAAAGTTTTAATCACGCATAATTAGAAATATTTAAAATTAAATTTAGTGAATTGAACATGTGTAGAAATCAAATGAAACAATTAGTGTGATTGGAGATAATATTTTATATTTTACTTTTTATTTTTATATCATATTGTGCATTCAAATATGAGTACTAATTATAAGTATAATAAAATAGCATTTGATTAACAATTAACACCTTTTTATGTTAGTCATTTTTCATTTATGGCTTTAACAGTCCGTTTGGTAAGTGGTAATAAATGTTGGTAATGAGAATGAAAGAACAAGTGTAATTTTAGTTAAAAAACTCTTGGATAATTGATGGTATCGTTGTCCAACTTCAACCATCTCATTTTCTTTACAAAATTCATTCCAATGCATTACCATTGGGAGATGTGGTATTAGGTGGTAATGGAAATTTGCAAACAAAAACTTTTTTCGATCAAAGTTTCATTACCATAGGAATGATAATTTTACATTATAAATCATTTTCATTACCGCGATTTAATACCACTAACTAAACAAGCGGTAAAATTAAAGTTAGGTAAATCATTTCATGTGTTTTGGCCCACATCTAGATTCTAGACCGTTTCAATTTCGTAAACATATTTGCTTTGTAATGGAATGTCCTTACACTCTTGGTTATTACGCGGTGTAAGACCTGGTATAACGTACTATAAAAAGATAAGAGTTCTATGTAATTTGTATTTATAATTGCTTATTTTACATAATTACACCTCATAATTTAATCAAATATCATAATTTGTTTTGCACTGGCGTTGTTTATTTTAGGAGAGAAATTTTTAAATACGATTTCGAGGGATATATATGTTGAAAATGCTAGAGTTTATTTATTTATTCATATGTGAATTGTCGCACATCAGAAAAATAGAAGATTGTGCAATGCTTGATAATTTGAGGACTACTAACCATAGATTTTGGGAAATTTTGAAATAAATATGATTATTTATCAAAAAAAAACATACAATAAGATCAAAATCAAACTTATTTCAAAACTAAACGTGTAAGCCGCAAACCTTAGGTTCGGGCTGTTCGCACTTACTAAGTGCGAATAGACTGAAAAACACAAACAGTCGGTTCACTGTTAGTAACAGCGAACAGACTGTTTGTGCTTTTCGGTCTGTTCCCACTTAGTAAGTGGGAACAACTCTTGTCTTAAAATCAACATTTTGACCCTGTTTGACCTGTTCGCAGTTACTAAGTGCGAACAAACACTTGATTTTTTTTGAGCAGTTTATTACTGTTCGCACTTAGTAAGTGCGAACAGACTCGAACCTGTGCTCTGGGGTATCAGACGCTTATATTTGGAATAAGTTTGATTTGGATCTTATTGCATGTTTTTTTTTATTTAGGCTCTTATCTATTTCAAATTTTTAAATTTTGGTGGTGAACCTCCTTTGAGATTTTAAATGGGTTACTTATCCTTTTTGTTTAAATACCTTGGACTTATTTTTCTGACGATTCATTTGTGGATCACTGAATCTTTTTCAAGAAGCGACTCTTTGACCACACTTCTTTTACGGGTATAAGTTATCATATTCCTTCTCTCTCTGGACCCTAATCAGAATTTCATATGAGTGGAATACACCAGATATGATGATGATATGAATTATGATGCCTAGACAACTAGACCTTTTTTTTGTGTTTTTATCAGAATAAAAAATATGAACAACATAATTTGGAAGATTCATAATGATGTATAATTTTTTATCATATAGTTTCAATATGTTTGTGATGAAAATCTAAAGATATTGTAGTTTAAAATTTATTTTGAAACCTATGAAAAAATAAAGTGATAAACAAAAAATATAAAAGGATAAATTTTTGGGTGTGATTGTGTAAGTGATGAAATAATCTAAAAAGTTTTCAAATTTGACAATTTAAACTATTTCCCTTATCTCAAAAAAAGACGCTCTATTTCACTCTCATTAAAAATATTTTTATGGGAAATTCCACGCGGTAACCCTGAGGTTTTGGGTTTTCCACGTGGTAACCAAAACTTTTAAAAATTCTACGCGGTAACCTTGAGGTTTACCAAATTGTTCCACGGTGACCTTTTTGCACATAAAACGTTAGAAAAATGTTAGCAAACGTTAATTTTCGAAGTTTTATGATTGTTGAACGGCTATTTATGCGACTCACCATTTCAAATGTCATCAGTTTCAACCTTTCCCCCCAACATATACACCTTGAATCAACCATTTTTGCATTTGGGGGAAAAATATGATTTGAATGAAAAAGGGTAGAGTTAGGGTTTATGTTTTGGAGAAAAAGATTGAAACTGATGACATTTGAAATGGTGAGTCGCATACATAGGCATAAATCAAGCTTAAAGCTTCGAAATTAACGTTTGCTAATGTTTTTATGTGCAAAAAGGTCATCACGGAACAATTATATAAACCTCAGGGTTACCGTGTGGATTTTTCAAAAGTTTTGGTTACCATGTGGAAAACCTAAAACCTCAGGGTTACCACGTGGAATTTCCCTATTTTTATTTTAAATTGTTTATCTTACTTTACATTATTTATATTTTTGAAAATAGATCTATCCATATTTTAAAAAAACACTACACCTTTTCTTTTAACAATTTATTAGTCCTTTTAAGTTTTAAGTGCAATTTGCATCTTACAACTTAAATATGTGAAAGCTTTTTAACTTTTAGAGTGTAAACTCAAAATGAACCTTTAAATCATAAAAAATAAATACAAAGAAACTAAATGAGTACATAGTCTTTTTGTTTTAGTGGTAACGAGAGATGTTCAATGGTGCGGGTCCGGTCACATTTTAACGGGCTATTAGCGGGCCAGGTTAATAACGGGGAAGGTTACAGGCCGAGTCGAATAGTTATAAGAATTAATTGCAAAAAAAAAATAAAATTTACCACTCTTTTTTTTTTAATATTTGTAAATGATGTTCATTCAATGAGCCATAAAGTATAAAAAAAAAACTATTTTATAAACTTTTAAAAAACGGGTCAAAGTGGGTCGAAATCAAACATAACATGAACCGTCCGCCCCGCTCTGTTTAACATGAACTTCCCGCCCCGCTCCGTTTAACTTTATCATTCATTAATAAAGAGTCATACGACATCTACATCAGAGATAAAAATTAGCAAGTACATAGCAACTAAAACCAAATATAATTCAAAAATAACAAAACTACGATCTCCTTTTAAGTGGTAATAAATAACAATTTTTAATTATTTTGATATGGTTTAGTGTGGTGACATGTCACTAATTTTCCTTTTAGTGGTAACGTCTTCACGTGTCCAAGCTTTAAACCACTGCCGCCTGGATAAACCTTCTCCATCTTCACTCACTTGTATGAGTAGCAGTACTTCATCCTCTAATTTACTCTAAATCTCCTGCTGCCGTGCTTAATCTTCACAGGTTTTGATTCTTAACTAAATTTTCCATTTATAGTTGTATACTTAATACTTACTACCCATTAATGCATAATTTTATTTGCTTTTCTGGGATTCAATTTCTTTTCTGGATAAGGTTCAATATGATTTAACTTTTAATGGGTCATATAATTTAAGCTCGTTCGTTTTCGATTTTTTTCATTTTTTCTGTTTCTGGGTATGAATTACAATTTGCTAATCTTGATTATCAGTTTTTCCCCAAATTCCCCCTTTTTTATGGTGGGAGATGATATTGTGGTGTAATTATTGTTGTTTTTTTGGTAATTCAGATAATTGGCAGGAAAGATTTGTGCATTGGCATAATTAGATGGAAATGGTTTGAAAAAGAAGCTTATGAACACTATAAGATGCTTGTTGTTATGAAACCATTTAGTCTTTTATCTTCCATTAACCCAAGTGTTCCTTTTAAGGGTTTTAGACCTCCAATTTGCTCTTCGTTGAGTAAATTTCAGATATGTAGAAACCGTAGTAGAGATCTGTTAAAGAAACAGAATTTGATGTTTTGTTGGAATTATTCAATTTGGAGAGGAACCCATGTTTCATTTTCCTATGCTGAGGATATCTCAGAAGATTTGATGAATAACCAGCCTTCTGATAACTCTCAAAATGTAGAATTGAATGATAGTGAAGAGTTGGAGTTGTTGGATAAGCCCTTACCGATTGCGTTAAACGGTGCCTCTGATAGAAAGCTTGAGAATGAACCCAAGAAACTGGATAAAGATGAAGCATTGGAGCCTTTTCTAAAGTTCTTTAAACCAAACGAATCGGTGGAAGAACTAGCAGAACAAGATGAGGCGGGACGAGAAGTAGATGCTCAAAAGATGGTTGTTGAGTATTATGAGCCCAAAGCTGGGGATTTTGTTGTTGGGGTAGTTGTTTCTGGTAATGAGAATAAGTTAGATGTGAATGTAGGGGCAGATATGTTGGGCACAATGTTAACAAAAGAGATTCTTCCATTGTATGACAAAGAGATGGATTACTTGTCGTGCGACTTAGATAAGAATGTGGATGAATTTATGGCTAATGGGAAGATTGGGATTGTCCATAATGAGGATGCAATTAAGGGGAAACCCATTTCTGGCAGACCTGTTGTGGATGCTGGAACTGTTTTATTTGCTGAGGTTCTTGGCAGGACACTTAGTGGCAGGCCGTTACTTTCAACACGGCGTTTCTTCAAACGAATTGCTTGGCACCGTGTGAGGCAGGTTCTTTCCTCACTCTTCAATTTTGAATCACCGTCTTTTTCTGCTTTGTGTGAATCAATAAACTTTGTTTTGACTTTGTGTTATTGAGCTTACTTTGTCCTAGATTCAGTTTTGATGTATTTCCCTATTTGATATATTTTGTTGCATGCTCCTGAGTCCCGTGTAGAGTACTTATTGGTGTTTTATATCCTTTCTTAATTCTTTTCGATAGCTCCTTGCTGTTGAGAATTCTTGAGATTGAACTGTTTATAGATCTTTAAAAGCTTACTGAATCTGGATAACATGCAAGTGGACTCTATGATATAATTCAAATGAAATGGGGTTTTGTTACCTAAGAGTGGCAAATGGAAGAACGGAAGAACCTGTGCTAAGTTCGAGAAATTGTGATGTTTATTATATCTTGCAGATATAGTTGAATTTCATTCTTTAAATTTCCATTTGTTTTGTGCAGATACAACAATTAGGTGAACCAATTGAAGTTAGGATTACAGAGTGGAACACGGGTGGTTTGCTTACAAGAATTGAGGTAGGTATTGGCTCTCCTATGCTGTATGCCAAACAAGGTGCATATTGATTAGTAATTGTATTTCTTTTGCAGGGTTTACGCGCCTTCCTCCCGAAAGCCGAGTTGGTTGACAGAGTAAAAACTTATACAGATTTGAAGTCGAAGGTAACGTGTGCCAAGTCTAAAAACCATTTAGGATTAATCTTCTTTTCTTTTTTGTGAGCTTATAATATATGTGACTGAGATCCTTTAAAAATATGAGTAATGCTTAGTGATTGATTCTGAATTTGGGCTTGTTTGGAAGTCTGTCTCTTTGATTTTTGGTTCATAATGAGCCGTGCTAAATTTAAATTGAAGTTACTTAACAGAACCCCGGAACAATTTTCAACTTGATATCCTTTATACTAATACTAATTAATTTATAGTAGTACTTTTCAATTCAGTCTCCTGGGCTTTATATATTATACGGACTGCTGCTACTTTACTTTACCTCATACAGCTTTTGTTATGTAGTGCTGTTAGTGAACTCATGTGAGATAGTTAAATTTTGAAGTATGATATAAGCATTTTAATGTCTAGTAACCCGTTTAGTTATTTGACACCTTTTGGGACCTTGACATGCTTGGAATACAAAATTGAGATGCTTGTAATTTGTGATGAAGTTTTTATGACCAGGGCTAAGGAAGAAAAGAAAGTTCAATATTTTTTTACATGAGGTTTAAATCATGTACGATTGTTATTTATGTGAAGTTGTAGATGATATCTGGTATTAAGGGTCAAGAGTCGATTAGAAACAATCTCTTTGCTATAAAAGGGTAAGGTTGCGCATATCCGAACCCTGCCTTGGTGAAAGTCTAGGTGGAAGTCACTTGGTAACATGGACGTAATGAAGTGTTGTAATGGATTACGGGATGATGTCAGAGTCTTCCTTCTGGAAACAAACACTAATAACGCTGGACTTAGGAAAAGTTATAATTTGAAAAAACAAAGCTTTGGCGCGTTGGTTGCTCGAATGATTGTTAATGTGGAAACATATTTTTGTAATCTTGACACGGCTTTTGCTATTCTTGTTTGGTTTTGAAGTTTTTAAGGCTTCAAATCGGTCCTTGTCATATGCCATTACCATCTAAGCTTTTGAGTGTTACCATCAATAGTTTCGTCATTTTCGTGCCATGTAACGCATGTACTGTTAGTCATTTAGATATCTATGGCTCTAAGCTTTTCTGCTTCTGCCCCAAAAAGGTTTCTCCAGGGCACTCAGTACTCCACCCGGCACCCATTATAACGTTCTCTGTGAAAAGTGGTCTTATCACTTCGAAATTCCATCTTCAGTTTAATTTTCCTCTACACATTTTCCTCCCCGCCACCATAAAAATTTCCTTTTCCCCTCTTTCTGTAGCATGCAGTCATAGGAATAACTGTGTGCCTTGAAGAGTAGAATAAGTATAAGTATAACCATTATCATTTTGGTGCTTATTGTGCCTTTTAATGTCTATGAAGTGTTTCTCAGCTTATTGTGCCTTTTAATGAATATGCTTTGGGATTTTTCTGATTGTTCGATTTGCGTTGCTGAAGGTAGGACATCGGATATTTGTGCAAATCAATCGAATAAACGAAGAAAATAATGACTTAATACTCAGTGAGCGTGAAGCTTGGGTAAGTTCCTCATACACTGTCCTTTTAATTAGTTGCTTTCTGCCTGATACATGTTTGTTTATGCTTCCCCAATGTAACAGATCAAGAAAGGTCTCTGAGCTTGCTGTTTAATGTGCTAGGAAAAGCTGTACCTACGTGAGGGAGCACTTTTAGAAGGAACTATTAAGAAGATTTACCCTTATGGTGCCCAAGTCAAGATAGGACAATCAAATAGGAGGTAAGATTTATTCAAGGATCACTTCATTATATTCACTATTCTGAATTACGGCATTGAATTCTTATCTTGGACTATAAGGGCTTGGTAAGTTAAATCAAGTCATAGAAATTGTATTTTACCAGCATAAATAAATTATATTAATTCAGGGTAGTTGTGAATTGTGATCATGGAAAAAAAATTGAGGCAGTTGCGTTACATAACAACCGTTTGAGCTTTTCGAACTGCAAAACTCCGTTATGTAACTTGTGATTTAAAATCATGGAGTAACAACCATTATAAGTTCTTATTCCAACATATTAGCTATTATAATCTCTTTTTAAGAATGTAGTAGGTCCTAAAAGGTTTATTATAAGCTTCAATTTACATATATGTTCTGGAAAACTCGAGTTATCTATGGTAATTCACATTGCGATGTCAGGGAAATGAGTCGTAACAGTACACTACGAGGTGCCGCGTCCTCGACATCGCGACCACTGTTAACTTACCACAATCGTAGCGACATTTGCATTTTTTCCTATGCTCCCCCAATAGTTAGTGTGAATTCTCAAAGTGATCCTTTAGCTGAAATAGCCGATTCAGAAGCTGAAATGATTATATGTCAATATGTCATGCTCTAGTTTTTATATGAGGGAAGGAACTAAACAAAAAGGGTAAAAACGTTAAAAATGCATAACAAAACTTGGGATCATTTTGAAATGATCCCCTCGTAGCTCCAACAATTTTGAAATAAATGTTTCAAACTATTATATCGAGATGAACCACATAAAGGATTATTTCTGTAAACTGTTACTTATTTTTTATTGTTCCTGTTCTATTATGTTTGTTACATATTGTGTATTTATGTCTGATTTCATTTGTTTATCTATGATACTTTTTTTTTTTCATTGTGCACTTGCTTCTTGTATTTCAGTGGACTGCTGCATGCATCGAATATCAGCCGTGTCAAGTTTGATTCAATTAGTGATCTATTAGCTGTGGGGGAGAAGGTCAAAGTTCTAGTTATACGATCTTTGTTCCCGGACAAGATCTCTCTTAGGTAAGCGAGCAATTCTTGCTGGTTATTTGATAGATGCCATTATTTTTTAACATGAATTTTGATGTATATGGACTCTATGTTACTCGAATTCTTCATTTGCTTCACATACCCTTGTTCGATCCTTGATGCTCGGACATTGGTATGACACTTTGACACTTCATTTTTTAGGCGTAATATTGAATATTTAGACGTATCTAACGCTTGGACCCATACCAGTATCCGACATCAGTACCCGATCCATGTAACATACTATGGCTTAGTCGGGAATCAGGATGGTTTATTCAAATAATTCATTAAGTCGTGATCTATCTGTTTAATCTTCGGTCTTATAGTGTCAGCTGTCATTAGTCATCACCGACCAAAGATTGGCTAGTTGGGGATGGAAGGATTATTATTTAATAATTTTTATGGTTTGTGTATTCGGTACTTATGCACGGGCTGCCCGAGAATTTTAACCTCTGCATCTTGCTTGCAGCATTGCGAAACTGGAAAGCGAGCCTGGCCTTTTTATATTAGACAAACAGGTGCTTTTACGTCTCCGTTTTCTCATTTTTGTGCTTCACATTATGATGTGAACTAATACTCGACATTCATTAGAAAGAACGTAAATAATCTGTGGATATTGTATGGACAGAAAGTATTTGCGGAGGCTGAAGAGATGGCAAAGAAATATAGACGGAAACTCCCAAGGATTTCTGCGACTCAAATGTCTGAACCGCCAATTAGCAATTTGTTGTTTGAAGATGAAGCAAATCTTTATGCAAATTGGAAGTGGTTTAAATTCCAAAGAGAAAATGAATCAGATTCACAATAAGCTGAATCACGACATTTTATCGTTTCCGGGGTGGAGGACTTAAACTAGGTTGCGGGTCAGCTATTAAGATGGTTATTTTGTTGCGACTTCGACTAGCGATTTGCAACCATGTGAAGAAATTGGAGATCACGACCTGAAACACTCGAGCTGGTGGATTCATCTCTCGAAAACGTAAGCCAATGATTGGGACATGGTGTCCTTCGATTGTCCGCTTCGCGTAGAGCATTAGTTTCCCATTTATGTGCACAATATGATTGGGAATTTTGATTTGATTAGATGTACTTGTGTAAACATTTTTAGGCGGTTTTATTTAGCTCAAACAAGCAAAAAGTTGGCCTAGTATTATCATTTACTATAATTTTACTTGGCATGACTTTTTAGACTAAAAATTTGTGTAATTTTACTTGGTTGGGCTGCACGGTTTTCGTATTTTTGCAGGTCCTATCCTTGAAGACTCCTCTAGAGCCGAAGGACTCTTATGACCGCCCTCTCCTTATGGGTATGAGACGCCGTCGACCTTCCTTTTCCAGACCCTGGCCATAGAGTATCTATGTGCGGGAACACTGGGTATGATGATGATGATGAAACTTGTTATATTTGACTTTTTTATGCAATTCAATACGTTATTTTCATCATTTCTATATTGCATTATACATAACCAAAAACTAGTGAAAATATTATAAAAATATGCGAATAGATAGATTTAAACAAGATTGCACTTGACTATATTATTTTTAAGGGAGTTTAAAATTGAATATTGAATAGGTTCGAATTTGGATATTCGGTCATTCGGAAAGTAAATATTACAAATACTTGAAGACAAAAAGTCAACTTCATTTGCAACATAAATTAGCAACTCCAAAGGCCCAACATTTACCCATATGTACAAATAGAAGAGAACAAGCACCCAGTTAGTTTGGAATAGGACAAGTAATCAAAAGACCAGAATTGAACACAAATTCTTACTTGAGACCGTCTTTTGTAAAGACGGCTATCAAAAGCCCAGTCCAATTCTAAATATATATTGTTACAACTCTAAATATAGATTTGGATTGGACTTTTGAAAGTCGTCTTTATAAAAAAGGTCTCTCAAGAGAGCACCTGAAAATTAAATGGATCATAAAACATGTAAGAATCTATGAACTTTCTTGAAATGACTTGGACATGAACACACCATGAGAACTTGAACTAGGAATATCTTGGACTTGATCAATAGGAAGTTAGGAACCATAGGCTTTGAAAACAAAGAGTTGTCTTGCACTGATTTTACATCATGAATATTGTCAATAATCGTAATATAGCGATTATTTCAAAATGGAGGAACTATTTACCTTGTATGGTTGCATAAGGACAACCACTCTCTAATCCTAGAAGGTGTCCATTAGGATATTCTGTGTTCGGGTGGGTTTTGAGTATAATAT
The DNA here is from genome assembly GCA_019776075.1 of Amaranthus palmeri. Lineage (NCBI taxonomy): Eukaryota > Viridiplantae > Streptophyta > Magnoliopsida > Caryophyllales > Amaranthaceae > Amaranthus > Amaranthus palmeri. Next base: position 608,735 of record JAAKBH010000023.1, read on the forward strand.
CTTGGATCAGACTGAATTCTTTTCTTGAGTTTTTGTAAAATTATTGACGATTTAATTTTTGATTTTTATGTACAACTTGTTTTAGGTAGGGTCATATTTAATTTCAGTTAATCGGGTTAATTTTGGACAACTCTTCAATCATGTGTCTATTGAAATAAATGACCATTTTTTTCCCAATAAACAACCAATACTCGATGTCTAATTTTAACAAACATCTCTAAAATGTCGTATATAACAATAGTTATTTCACATACAAAATCACTATAATTTATCTAGTCAATATAATATCAACCTAGTGCGTGAGGTCAATCTTTTCATCTTAGTAAGGGCTCTATTCTCATAACTAGAGGTGTCAAACCATTAGATCACATTCAAGTGAACTCAAAATCAAATCTCGTATCCAAAATAGTTTTTACATCATTGTAAAGTCATTTTTAAAGTCATGTGTGGCCTATGTGATGAGATATGGGATATAGCCCCATTATGGTTAGCGGACGCTTTGTATTCAGATTTCATTTTATCTAATGCATAAGCCTCCCCTTTTCTTTAAAAAAAAAAAAAGTCAAGTTAAAGTCGGATTTGATTATACAAGATTGGATAATTATCTCTAACAAGTGCTTTTTTGAGAGACCATTTTTTGTAAAGGCGACTCTTAAAAGTCCAACCCAAATTTATATTTAGAATTATAATAATATATATTTAGAATTGGACTGGGCTTTTGAGAACCATCTTTTTAAAAGACGATCTCAATAAAAATTTGTGTATCTCAAATCATATTTGGTTAAAAATTACAAAAAATTAATGCTAATAAATTTATATTGATACGAATCAAACAAAATTAGGTTAACAAACGAATACTAAAAAAACAAATTAAACATTTGATTGTTTTTTCATACAACATTTGTGGAAATTTGGAAATAAATTTAATTTTATTTCGGAAAATTTTCCCTTTTATCCAGAAATTAAAAGTGAAATTTGGATGAACTATAACAGTATTGGGTTGCAAATTTGCATGAATTGTGGGAATTTAAGGGGAGAAGAGAAGATGAAGATGACATGGAAGAAGAAGAACGGCAACAAGCGTTTAGCTGTACCGAATCTTCCTTTCGACAACGACAACGATTGCAAAGAAGATGAAGAAGAAGGAGAACAACATAAACGCTCAAGTTCTCCTTCTTCAATCAATAATCAAAACCCCCAATCCAATCAAACCCTAGCTGATGTCTTCCTGGAACAAGGAAACAAGCTTGCCGAGGTGATTCTTCACAAATTTTTAGTTATTTTACTCTTATTTTTGGTGTTTCATATAGTTCAGAATTTGATTTTATTTCTCTAAAACAAATATGGAAAGTGGGTATTGAAAATTTATTGGGTTTGTTCAGTTTTTAGTTCGTTTTGATCACTTGATTTGAGGGTTTTTTTTGTTTTTCATAGAAGGGGCATTAGGGTTTCTGAATTCTGATCATAAGAATTTTGGGAATTTCTGTTTTATTTTTTTTCCTCTTAATTTCAAAATTATTTTCATTTATTGAGCTTTAATCACTTCTCGTAAGACCCATTATGAATTTTCTTCAATGGGGTATTTATTGAATTAAGATTCTTGTAATTTCATAGCAACAAAGTTACTCCCAAGTCCCAAATCTGAATTTTTATGCTTAGTTTTGAATGCCATATTGTTGGACAATATTGTTTTTCACAATGCTTTAGTAGTTCAGATTCATTTGTTGAGCTTGTTGTAATTTGTAATCTGCTGTGGTTCTCCAATATTTTGTGAAATCAATGCTCCACAAATTGTTGAATTAGACTATTTGTTTATGCTAATATGCTATGGTCATGGTCTAATAGCTTTCCTAGGGGTATTTCGTGTCGATACATTTTTTAAACTTATGTAGATGTATTTGGTGGATACAAATTGTTCGACATCATTCGCCTCTTTCCCTGACTGTTTCGAAACTTATGTGGATGTATTTGGTAGATACATTTTTTATGTTTAGCTACCCAAGTCCTATACTTTAAGATAGTAGATATCTTTTGAAGTGAAGAATCCTTTATCGGACTTCCTTCATGAGCCGGAAGATCATATGCAAATTGATATATAGGTTGTAGTAGTGGTGTTTGGAGAAAAAATGGTGTAAAAGAATCAAACTCATTGAGAAGAACAAGGAATAAGGTGAAGTGAAATTAATGGTAAGCATTCACTTCTGTTGTTGATTGGAGGGAAGTTGGATTTGCATTGAACTTTTAAGTTTTTTCTTCTTTCTATCCTGATTCCTTATGGTTGAGTTGTATTTTGTGGGTCATCTCGGTTTCGTTTGTTGTGTTTTTAGATTGTATTAGTCTAGTATGAAAGAAATAGAAAATTTTAATTCATCGTTTATGAATATCATCCTGTCCTCCAATATGGTTGTCCAACGTGCGCTTGATAGAATTATGTATAGGTTTGAATCTCATTATGTCCTTTCCCCTCATTTTCAAGGATGGTAAATACCGTGAAGCGCTTGGAAAGTGGGAAGCTGCTATAACTTTGACGCCCGAAAAAGCCGTTTTGCATGAACAGAAGGCTCAAGTATTACTTGAACTTGGAGATTCCTGGGGTGCTTTGAAGGCAGCAACTCGTGCGCTACACTCCTCTTTGTCTGTTTACTTTTCTTGTTGAGGTGTTTGATTTTATATATTATGTCAAGTGCTTTTGCATGCTTATTTTTTCAGATCTTTACCAGTGTCACATGATTCGCTAATCTCCTCTCGAATCGCGAATCGAAAAGCGCAAACTATGGTCGGTTTTGGGCTATTCTGGCGCAAATATAAGCGAATCACGAATTCAAAAGGCTAGCGAATTATGTTACACTGATCTTTACTAGTAAACCTCTCTTATTGTTCATGTGTACATGTGCTGTAGTGTATTATGCTGCATTTCATAGTTGATATATTTACGTCTTGCTTTCAAGTGGAATATAATTCTCGATATGTAATTTACTTGGGAGTTCTGTTCATGCCATATTACCGACACTGGTTTGAATATTTTGATATTTATCTTGCAGGAGCCACTGAATTGGATCCGTCATGGGCTGAGGTAGTTGATATTCTTCTCAATCCCCTCCTGCCCCCTCCCCGCTTATCTTTGCATTCATGCTTTGATTCTTGAACAATATATGGGCATTTTTTTTAATTATAGTTGCATCTACCGTGTCAGTTGTTCTCGAGAGTCGAGACTCGAGCCTATGGCTTAAGCCTTAATATGCAGGATACTCTAATAGTGTTGAAATGTTTGTGTTTCAGACTTGGATTACCCTAGGCAGAGCACAGCTGAATTTCGGGGAGCCCGATAGTGCAATGGAAAGCTTCGACAATGCTTTGGCCATTAAGGTTCGATCATTTATATGTTTGCCCGTAGATTATAACAAGTTCGGTTTTTACCTTTTCTTTTGGGTGTTATTTGATGGCAATAGTTTAGAAAAAAGTTTCTTGCAACTTTGTATCCTTCTGCACGAGTAGCTTTTCCCTGATAAATTTACTGATATCGGCAGCCTGAGTTAGCGGAGGCGCAAGAGGATAGAGAAACGGCTTTAAAGCTCGTAAGGAAGAGAAAGCAACTGCACTCTTCAGGTCTAAGCGCAAATAGATCTCGGTATTCTGTTGGTGATGGGGACAAAACCAATGTCGGAGGACTCGGTCCCTGATTTCACGACGCAAAGATGGGCTGCTTAGTTTCTCCATTACCCTTGCTGGGTGATACTCGATGTACATACTAGAGCTGAGTTTTAGGATCATACGAACCATAACTCGAACAATCTCTTCATTGGAACTCGTCTACGATATATTCTGAATTCTGATGCACTTTTCTGTTCGGGTTCGGACCTTGTTACATTTTGTTGTATTAATCTCGTCCTCTAAAGCTTCGTTATATGGACGAATTTTTCTTTTTCGTTATCCATTCCTAGTTTTCAACATCCGCATATCTTTTGGGCGCAATTTGGAAGATGTTTAGTATCAAGGGTTTGTCGTAAACAACCTCCTTATTATCACTAACAAGTAATAAGTATACAACAAGGGTAATATTGCGTACATCTGACCTTTTCGAACCTCATCCTAGATGAGAGTTACTTAATAGATATTTGGGCAATAAAATGTTGTAATTTGGAAGATGATTTTAAGAGTTGAAAATTACGACTTGTTATTTTAAGGGAGTAATTTTGCATCCTAGCATTTACTGCTTACTTTCTATGTTTATATTTTATACTGTCGTTATTCTTTTGTTCTTTTAAATTTGCTTTTGTAATTATTTTAAAAAAATTGCACTAGTCTTTAACACATTAAAAAGAAATAAAAAGTTCTGTCTTTTAATGTATTTTTACGCTTAACACTTAATATCAAGCATTCATACCCTAGTTTGAGACTTGTAAAAAATTAAAACTTTTAAATTTTGTACCTCACACATCTAAAAGAGTTTTTGGAACATTTACACCCCACTGCGGAAATTGTATAGAAAATTACTAAAATTTAACTAGAATTTGTCTTACTTTAATTATCTTTCTATAAAAGTGAAAATGTCTTATTAAATATTAATGGAAAATTATGAAGAAATACATGTTTGAGGATGAGAACTTTATTCTCATTGGAATGATAAAATCTATTTTATGATTATTTAAATTAAAACTCATAATCATTACCATTATTTAAATATTAGTAACTCATTAAAACTATATATGCTTAATTTATGACTAAAATTGTGAGTTATTTTTAGTTATTTGTTTGTATTATATTTATTCTATTTGTAAGTTGCAAGTTTCTCTCTCTTTGAAGACCTTTTCGAGCCGAACTATATAAATTGATCACAAATCTCTTTGAGAGACCATTTTTAATTGGGTTGACCTATTAGAGAAAATATAGAATAAATATAGGCAATAAGTTTTAATGGATTGGGCCTGATCGACATCTTTTTAAAAAGAATGTTATTTATAAAAATTGCAATCGTCATAATATTATAAATGCGATTGATTATTTTCTCAAAACTTCTAAATCTAATCATGGATTATTCAAATAAAAAAACACCATTGGCATAGCTATAAATAATAAATTTAGCATGTATAATAATTAGTAAATGGTTAAAAAATGTTTGATTTGACCTAATCAGTATTAAAGATGGAATTGTCCTTTCTCATCAATATATCGAACTAGATTTTTTACTTTCCCTACTTTTTTTTTGAGATGTACTTTACTACTTTCCCTACTTACTAGGCTTTTGATCTTAAATTCTTTTTTTTTCCCTACAACTTTAAAGTTTAATCTAAAAATTATCCAAGAATTATTCAAGATGTATTTTTTTATTGAAAAAACTTAATATATTATAATAGAGTATCTTATATTTCAAAGTAAATATAATACTCTCTTGAATTCACCGCTAATGTCCAATTTGCTTTTCTATCCAATACACTTGTTCAATCACTAATATTTTTAATTGTGCATAATTAAAAATTATGAAAAATTAATACGAATAATCTTTGCATTGAGACGAATCAGACAAGATCTCACTCGGCTATATTTTAACTTATAGATTAATAATAAAAAACAAATTAAAAATAAATATTAATAGCGTCTAAAAAGCAAGTGAGACATTAACGCTGAATTGGAGAGAGTATTAAAAAATATTAAAATTTTATTAGATTCTTTCTTATATACTACCTTAAACGGCCCGTTTGGTAGGTGGTATTAAACAGCGTTAATGGGAATGAAAAATTAGTGTAATTTTGGTTGAAAAATATCTTGGCTTCCTTGATGGCCATGCTTGACAACCTTTAATTATCTCATTTTATTTATAAAATTCATTCCAATGCATTATTAATTAATGGGAGAGGTGGTATTAGGTGGTAATCAAAATTTGTGAACAATTTCTTTTTTGTGATCAAAATTTCATTACCATAGGAATGGCATGAAAGTTTTGATAAAATTTTACACTATAAATCATTCACATTACTACCATTTAGTATCACTAACAAACGGGCCGTAAAAGCTATACATATCATTCTCATATGTAGGATCCACCAACTAGAAACTTGAAAGAAAAACAGTGGAAACAATATTGAAAATAAAAGGAACTAACATAGAAGTATGATTTTTATAATGCGTTTATGTTAAAACTTTTAAGACATAAAGTAAAGTAATTTTTTAAAATAAATCAAATTTTAAATTTTTTATGTGTCCATTTAAATAATGAGAAAACCTTTTTTTCAAAAAAAAATGTACTTTTAGTAACGAATTTCCAAGGCAAGGGACGTACGGACTTATAGTTATTACATCAACAAAATGAGACATATTGCTCAACATTTTACATTGACTGTGGTTAAATGATGGTAATAAAAACAATTTTTAAAATACGTTATTATAAAATATTTTATGTTATTTTTCTAATAGTGAAAAGTAAATTATAAAAAGGTCTTTAAGTTGATAATTAAAATAGTAGTATGCTATAATAAATTTTGTGAAGAAAATAAAATAATTAAAATAAAACAAACATAACCATTAAAATTTTCAAGAAATTTTCATTTTTCCATCAAAATTACACTGAATTATCACTATCATTTACTTAATTTAATATAGACTATCAAACAAGTTGTAAGAGTACGCACATTTCTCCTTGTTTATGCCCTCACGACTCACTTTAGAGGGGTACATGTATGATATGTCTACTATCCTTCTCACGTACCCTAACTTGCGCAGATACTGGATTGATGACTCTGACTCTAATTCTGAAACAAGCCGTAACAAGTAACACCAAAAATTAATAAACTGAATCACGAATTTCAACCTTACAATTTAGGCTTTTTGCTAATTGCAACTTCAATATTATTTTTTTTTTGGGAATTACGAATACCAAATTATGAATTGGTTTGAATGCTATAGACATTGATACGTTGCTAGCTGTAATTCAAAAAAAACATCGAGACTATAATTTGAAAAAAAAAATTAAACTTTAAGGTTGTAATTGCAATATATTTGTATTAATAATAATAAAATAATAATGGATTTTTTTAGTTATTGAACAAGAAATCTACAAACAATATGTATAGGAAATTACCTGTATTTTCACAGAAAACTGACTGAAAAATCCTTAATTCTTTAAAATTTCAATGGCTATTTCTCCCCAATCCCCACTATATAAGAACCACATTAATCTTCTTCTTAATTCAAGCATTTAATATATACTCAGAAAACATACAAATAATAACAATTTTTTTTCTAGTAATTAATAATTAATAAGTCAAAAAAATGGGAGATAATAATCCAAAGAGAGGAAGTATTTTATGGGGAATTCTCTGTTGTTTTTGTTGTGAAGATGCTGATTAATTTTTCTATCCCTTAAATCTTAATGTCCGGGTGAAGTTTTTCTTTTTTTTTTTTTTTCTTTTTTTTTTTTTTTTTTAATGTAGTGGGTGTATGGGTTAATTATTACTTTTTTTGTGTTTTATTGTATTTGCAATTAATGTGGTATTGTTTGTATAATTGTATGGGTTAATTATTACTTTTATTTGTTTTTTATTTAATTTTGTTTGTTTTGTTGTAATAATATTTTACTATTATAATTATCAAGTTCAATATGTTAAATCCTTTGTCAGTTTCTATTTGTGAAAAAAGAAGTTGGTAAAATGATTACTTGATAATATTTGAAAGGAGAATTATGACAATTGAGTTGGTCTTGTTTGGATTAAGTTTACCTGAGAATCAAGTTTATATGAGAACCATGAGAATCAATTTACTTGATAAAAAACTGTTACTTTTTACAGAAAACGTGTTACTTTTGACAAAAAAGATGTTACTTTTTGGTTAAAACAAAAAATTTTACTTATTAGTAAAAAAGTGTTACTGTCAGAAAAATTTTCAAAAATTAAAATTATACAAAGTATAACTCATTTTTTTCCCAAAAGTAACACTTTTTTATGTTAAAAGTAACATCTTTTTGTATGTTTTGTTCAGAATTTTGTTTTGAAAGTAACATTTTTTTGTCAAAACGTATCATATTTTTTTAACAAAATAAGTATACTTTTTTTTTGCCTAAAAAAGTAACACTTTTGTAATAGAAAAGTAACACTTTTTGATCAAATAGATTGATTCTCACGATTTACATATAAGGATGATTCTCACTGGAACTTCTTCCTCTCTCTATATATATATTTCCAACAGAAATAAGATTCGTTTCTCGTTAAATATTTAAAGAGTAATTAACGCACTAATTAATTGTTAAGTTAGGTAGATAACTAAAGCTAATTATATAATCATGTAGTCTTAGAAGTATAGTATATAAAAGAAACCTTTGTGTATGTCCTTGTCAGTTGTCAAGTAGACGAGAAAAGTTAAAAATAAATAGCTGTAACCATGTCCATGTGCTTATAATCTTATTTGTCTTACCTTTATTTCTTTATCTGACAGTGGCGGACCCAGGAATTTCAAACTGGGGGTACAAAACACGAACGTCATACAGTGGCGGACCCAGGAATTTCAAACGAGGTCTTGCCATCGAATCTCACCTAGCCCTCCCCTCCCATCAACCTAACACATATTAAAAATAAAAATAAAAATAAAAATAAAAATAAAAATACTTGCGCTGGGCAGTCATGTGACAGTTGAAGGAATGAACCCTAATCAACTCAAAGTCTCTAGCATCACAAACGATGGGCGAAAATTTTTTCAAATATTCTGACCAACTCATGCAAGTCAATTGTGAAAAATTCAAAGATAATGTTGTCATCTAAAGATTTTTTAAATAAAAATAGAAAAATCCAAGAAAAAAAAGATAAATTTTTGAAAAATGCTTCTTAAATTTTGTGAAAAATTTCCAATACAGTATGTTGAGTCCTTCAAATATAACTAACACAAACATGTTTAGAAATAACAAAAGAAAAATCTAATTTAAAAATCTCACTCTTTCTCATTCTCTTTTAAAAAAAAATCCAACCTTTATACTGCTCAAAGTACTGACCTCGTTAAGTTACTAAGAGAAAAACTAGCATAAAGGTTAGATTTTTAAAAAATAATCGAAATGTGAGATTTTTAAAAGACAACGAGCAAAAATGGAATTTTTTAAATTAAATTTTTCAAAACAACTTTTCGAGTTTGAGCAACGAGTATCCTCACTAATGGCAGGTTAAGAGATAAAAAGTACAGTTGAAAAATCAGGTTAGTTTATCCTAGTAATCCTACCAATAAAACTTCAATAAAACCTCAACGAGTATCTTCATTTGACCCTTTGTTTTCTCTTCTGTCCGTTAGCATAGGATTCCTAATTTTTTTTAAAAAAAATTTTTTTTCCTGAATTTTTTTTTTCAAACTGGGGGTACAACTGTACCCTCTTGTCACTTAATTGGGTCCGCCTATGCTATCTGAGTTTACTTAGTATTCTAGTTATCTATTGATTTGATACTTATTTTTTTGTTAAGCTATACAAATCAACATCATTAATTCCAAATAATAATTGGGGCGATCTTGTTTGATCAGTTTGCGCAAGTATCATTTTCCTCGGATATAATATGGAATTCAATTCTTATATAATCTTTTTTTTCTCGGTTCACTCAGTGATAAAAAAGTAATAATATGTACTTCATAATGAACTAAAAGTTAACAGTAGTTGTGATTGTTTAAAAACAAAGGCATATTATTATGTACTTCAAAAATAATTCGTAGTTCACAATAATGAATGCATAAGAAGAACCATCATCATCGTATCTGTATTTTCTGCTAATTAAAAGAGATGAGGAAAGCGCGGCCAATAAAATTGAGGAAAATAATAATAATAATAATAATAATAATAATAATAATAATAATAATAATAATAATAATAATAATTATACTAAAATTTTTTATTTAATATGAGAGACTATAGACAAAAAGCAAATTACTAGTAGGGAAGGTTGGTTCTAACTTCTAAAGTTTAATGGACCAAATCAAAAGGTTTTGTGATTTTGTCCATTTAATTTGCTTTTTTTTTTTCTAGAATAAGCCATGTATATTTATCAATGATAAGTACTTGACCATTTCAAGTCTTTGATGCGTTCCTTTGGAATTGATTTCCTGAATATTTTCTTGCCACAAAAATTAATTATCTTTAACCTTATATAACACAATTAATAGTTACAAATTTTATTAGCTGTTAGAGTATATAATATATTTTGATACTTCAACCATCAGTTTAACCTTTTCATTGAGTTGGTGTACGTTCATTGGCATGGTATCAAAAGTCAGTGTGACAAAAGATTACGAATTCAAATCTCAATCATCTATCATTTAAAGCGAAATATATTTAGTGTCGTTAACAAAACATATAATTAACTAGTCATCATCCTAGCTAAGAGAAAATTATTGTTTTTTTAAGAAAAATGTAGATAATGGTAATAAATGAAGAGATAGAATAAATTGTATGGTTGAAGTTAAAAGAGAGTTAGAATATATAGATGAGATTAAAAAAAGGTGGTGGGCTATAATCAAAAAATAAAATGATGCAAATTAAATGGGACAAATTAAAATAGAAAATACTGCAATTAAATAGGACAGGGGAAGTATGCTATTTTACTTTGTTTAATATATTAAAACCTATAATTATTCCATTAAAAAATATGTTTTTATCTACATAATCCACTAAAAATACTCAATTTTCATTTTGTTTGGTTTTAGTGTAAACCCCGGAGACTTAGGAACATTCTTGAAGATTTTCTTGGAAGATCCCTTGGTCAACTTTTGATGCTAATATTTACTCTTGGAACATTCTTGATACTAATTATTCTTGGAAGATTTTCTTGGAACATTCTTGAGTAAAATTAAAAAAAAATTAAATAACGTAAGTTATCTTACATAAAAATGGATAAAGTAATTCATTTGATAATTATTTCAAATATTAGTGTTTTTGGACCTTTGATACTATTCTATAAAATAATTTTTGTTAGCCATATTTTTCATGTTAGTTAATATTTATTATTTTATTTTTAGTCGAGCTCAAAGGTTAAAAATAAAAGGTTTAACAATAATATTGATATAATTTTATTTATATTTATAATTTTAAATTTGAAAAAAATCGACCAATTCATTGTGTATGATGATGTCAAGAACTTTGCAAAGTTAGTTTAAACATATTGTTATCTAAAAATTAATCTTAATTTACTTATTGCAGCTAATTTATAAGAAAAAATATAGTCAAGTCATATGGGATATATCTTGTTTGAATCGTCTAAACGCATACTTTCATAATATTAATTTTTTTATATTTTTTAGACTTGTATAATTCAATATATAAACGATCAAAATAACGCATTGGATTGCATAAGTGAATTGTAGCAAGTATAGTGGAAACTGTGGAATGAAGGAAGTATTAATTATATATTGTTTTTGTGGGCACAAAGATTATGCCCCATGTCCATGCTTATAATTAATTTGCTTGCTAGCTGTATACAATTTTTCTGTTCTTTATTTCAAATAAAATTTACAAATTTTTATTTAGTGTTAAACTTTGACTATAATTTCTGATAAATCTATATAAAAAATATATTAATGTAGGATTTAATAAATTCGTTTCAATATACACATTCGAAACTAGATTCATAATTGTACTATGATATAACATGTTGCAACCCAAACCCCATTTCATTGCCACAAAAGTACAATAGAAGAAGTGGGTGCTTAAAAATCCTACACAACCAAACATATTCACTAGGAATAGTATATTATTTAAATAAAATCTACTTTATTTCTTAAGAAAAAATTTACTACATTATAATTATTAGTATAATCTATCATTTATATTTACTTTACATAATGCAGCTAATGAGTGGAAAATACGAAGAAAAATACAGACCAAAACAAAACCTAGACATCCAACTCGACCCCATTTTGCATCAATATATATTTTTATAATATTAAACTTTTTTAGCTTTTAATAAGTATGACTATAGATGTTAATTTTCAAATTAGTACTTCTAAAAGAATTAAAACAATATAATTAGAGCAAGTACTTCTTTTTTCATATTAGATCCTGGGTTTTAATTTTCATATAAACTTTCATTTTCTCAACGTACTCTGATACATTAGGAAACATAAAAATTAAAATTACAATTATTTTTTAGAAATGAAATTATAATTATTAAAACCATAGAGTTTTTCTAGAACTAATTAATAATGACATTTCCACTTTTCTTCATCGAATTTTCCATTTTTAATAATAAATAAACTTAATAAAAGAAACTTAAGACCTATTCAATAATTAAGAACATTGAACCGAAATTAATAAAAGTGTTTTTATAGAGTGTATATAATAATTCTGGTAATATATAATACAAGAAACTTTAGACCTCTTCAATAATTAAGCTATCTCATTTTTGTTGAAATATTATTTTTTTAATAGTTGGGAGAAATGGTCAATTGTTTGATGATAAATTAGACTGTGTCACTCATTCCTAGTGTTTCTCTAATTTTGACTTAATTTACTCTTGTTTTCTTGTGACTTCAAAAAGTTTAATACAATCATTATAATCATTATCATACCCAGTGTATCCCGCTCACAGACAAATATAACCATTAAAAACTTTGAGTTTATTTCCATATTTATCACATTTGATTATAAAAAATTATATAACTGATTTTGAGAATTGAGTCTTATCTTGATTAATCTATGTATATAATACACCACTTTTTCTTAGGTAAGGTGTCAAAATCAATTTTCGCTAACTCTTTTTTTTTATTCATCAGCCTATACCGGCCTGTTAGTATATAAAATATTTTGATGCTTCAACCATCAGCTTAACCTTGTGCTTGAGTACTTGACATTCATTGACATAATATCAGAAATCAGCGTGACAAGAGGTTATAAGTTCGAATCTCATTCAACAATCATTTAAAGTGAAATATTTAGCGTCGTTATAAAAAGAGAACAATATTTAATATTGTTTTTGTTGGTTGAACAAGAATCTTGTAAAGAATGTAATAGAAAGTTACATGAGTTTTCACAGAAAGTTGACAGAAAAATTATTCCATCTTTCAAAGATAATTCCTAACCCTAACCCTAAGTCCCTAACCTTAAGTTCCAGTCATTATATAAGCAAGCACATTTAACTTCTTGAACATCTCACATAAATAATACCCATAAATATATACAAATAATAAAAATTCTTAATTTTTTTTAGTTTTCAGTGATATATAATTAATAATTCATAAAAAATGGGAGACAAGAATCCAAAGAGAGGAAGCATTTTGTGGGGAATTCTCTGTTGTTTTTGTTGTGAAGATGCTGATTAATTTAGCTACAAGTGGAATAAAAGAGTAAACCTAATTTATGAATTCAATCATAGTTTATTATTGTGTACTTTTTATTTAAATTTGTTTTTTCTTTTGAATTTTGTTAGTTTTATTTTTATTTGTATTTTAATGTATCCAACTTAATTAATTATATATGATTGAATTTATGCAATTTGTTTGAAAGAATGATTTTGTGATCATTTGATATATATATACTCCCTCCGTCCCTTTTATTGTGTCCACTTTAGTTTTTGGTTACTATTCACTAATCACTCTTAATTTGTATTTTGTTCTTAATCTATAAGTTAAAATATAGTCATGCGGGATCTTATTTTGTTCGTCTCAATGCAAAGATTATTAATATCAAATTTTTATAATTTTTAATTATACACAATTAAAGATATTAAAGATTAAAATGTTGCCTCGGCATGTGTGCAAAATGTAAAGTGCACAAAACTAATGGGACGGAGGGAGTACAATATACAATAGTACTGAATTTGTTTATTATTGTGTACTCTAGCTACAAGTTGGTCATGTGGATCCATTCATTCCATACAAATATACAATAGTGGATATATATATATATATATATATATATATATATATATATATATATATATATATATATATATATATATATATATATATATATATATATATATATATATATATATCTTTCTCTTGTTGTTTTATGATCATTTGATTGTATCCAAAAAGTGGATTTTAATAAATGCAAGAGGCTGAATTTTTTTTACATTTTTAGAATTTCAAATTAAATATATTTTTGTTTATTACACATTAAAGAGGTTTCAATATTTTTACATTTTAGTACTGAAGACTTGCTAACATGTTAAACTAAGAATTTCAAACTAAGAAACCATTTATCTGAGTAGAAATTAAGATAATGTTGTCATTATTAAAGATAAAAACTAGTTCTAAATAATACGGAGAAAAAGTTATTTTGGGTTTAAATTTTTATACCCTACTAGAATCGAGAAGAAATATTTCCCTCCTTTCTTTTAAAATAAAATTGATAATCTTTATTTCCTTTCATCTTTCTCGTATCATCTAACATTAAAATAACACTTTATATACTCTATTTATTCCAAATTTAACTCTTTTATTTTCCTCATTTAATAAAACTAGTACTACCTCCGTTCCAAAATACTTGCAACACTTACCATATTAGGATATTTCAAATTACTTGCACCATTACTATTTTTGGCTAAAACAATCTACTTATTTTATCCTCACTTTATTCCTACCCCACTATCACCATCAATCATACATCATCCCATTAATAATTTAATATACCCACAAGTCACAACCACTATCTACTTATAATAATTTTTTTTTATTTTTATCCTACATATCACCATCAATCATACATCATCCCTACTTTTACCATACTGATTTGACTTGCCTAAATTCCTGTGCCCAAACCCAATGGTGCAAGTATTTTGGAACGGAGGTAGTACGTAAGTGGGTATTTCAATATCATTTAATAAAATAATAAAATAATGTCTTAAGCAAAAAGTCAAACAACATGCACCTAACTCATATATCTCCTTGGAACAATATAATATTTCATCAAATACACTTTTACAACTTGGTAATTAAAATAAGGGTAATGATATTTACAGCCCTTAGGGCTGTACATAAAAATTAATAAATTTATTTTATCAATATTAATTTTAAGTTTTCAAGAGAATCTAATCTAAAAATTGAAAAACAATTAATATTTTATATAATGATTTTTAAGTTCCCAAGAAATAATAAATGATAAAATAGTAAAGTATAATTAATTGCTTATGTTTCCAAAGCAAAAATAATATTAAATTAAATAAATTAAATGCAAGATTTCTTCTTATATACAGCCCTTAGGGTTGTATATATATGTATCATTTTCCTTAAAATAAATCAATCTAGTATACTTCCAAGTAGTAGTAAAGCAAGTTTGTACGGACTCATTAATTAACAAAATCAACGATTGAGTATTCCAAATATAATTATTATTAACAATAATAAATAATAAATACAACTAAAATAACAAATAACAAGTCTTGTATATGAAACTGTTACACCATAAAATGACCATCATCATCATCATACTCAGTATATCCCATCCATAGAAAACTATGGCCAAGGTTTAGGGAGGGAAGGACGGCGACAACTCATATCCATAGAGAAGAGTACGGCCAAAGAGTCCTCCAGCTCGAGAAAAAATAAGACAAAACTGATCTGGATTTGCAACTAATGGGACCGAGTGCGGCTGTACCGGGCTCCACAAGTCTGCATCTTATCACACACATACATTATATGAAAGAATCACTTTAAAATTGTAAGTGTATATTGGGTTAAGTCATAAAAACTGACTCGTTGTGAGACTGTTTCATTTAAGAATTTGGGTAATAATATTATTTTTTTTTGTTGAACAAGAAATCCTTATATAATGTTATAGAAAGTTACCTGAATTTTCACTGAAAAATCATTCCATTATTTCAAATTTAAATGGTAACCCTAAACCCCAGTACTCCCTATATAAGGAACCACATTATTTTCTTCTTAAAGCATCTAAATACTCAAAAACAAACAATTAATATATATTTTTCTTTTTTGTTTCTTGTAATTAATAATTAAAAGTCATAAAAATGGGAGATAATAATCCAAAAAGGGGAAGCATTTTGTGGGGAATTCTCTGTTGTTTTTGTTGTGAAGATGCTGATTAATTTTGATGTAAAAGGAAGTTAAATGAAGTATGTGAAATATTAGCGGAATTTACTGGGTATAATGTTATGGTATGATATGGTATATTCTGTCTAATAAAATAAGTATTTTTAATAAAAGAGTAGTAAACCTAGCTAGTGGGTTTATGAATTTATTCATATTATATTGTACTTTTATTTGTTTTTTTTTATTTTGTTTGTTTTGTTGTAATTTAATTTGATTGTATCCAACTTAATTACTTATGATTGAATATTATATGCAACTTGTTTGAAATTAGAATTGATGGTCCATAGCTCCATTATTGCAACTTGATTGATATATACTTCCTTCGTTCCATAATACTTGCTACATTTCTTTTTTTACGCAATCCAATACACAATTTTGATCATTAATATCTTAAACTACACTTATCTAAAAATTATAAAAATTTAATATTATGAAAGTATGCGATTAGACGATTCAAACAAGATCCCACTTGATTATATTTTTACTTACACATTAGTCGCAATATGTAAAATAAGCTTAAACAATGAATAGTGCACAAAAACGAAATGTAGCAAGTATTTTGGAACGGAGGAAGTATATAAGTACTCATTAATTCCACAAGATCATCATGTGCCAATTACTAGTAGAATACTAACCATTATATGAAACACAAGGGTTTTTAGTGCTATTCACCCTTTTAAGTTTTTTTTATACTATTATTATATTACAATAATTAATAATGTGTAAGAAAAAATAGTCAAATAGAATATTATTGAAAATTTGAAATCGTTTAATCGTATATTATTTAGAATGGCTAAACATAGTTTCCTATTTGCCTTCCCCTTCTTTTAGTCTAATCTATAAAAAATTTAATATAAACAAATATATAGGTGATCTGATTACAAATTAGTATGAGGCACCTATAAACAATTTTGTGTAGATTTGACCCAAATCAAACAATATTATACTTATGTGGATCACTAATGGCTGAAGAGCCCAACTATTGATATCAGAACTGAAGGCTTGACCAGGAATTTTCTTAGATTGTTCATTATACAAACAAAATTTTATTATTAGAATTTTCATTTTATTAACTTATTTTAATACATTGGTGTTACCATGATATTGGATTTAACATTGATGTAAAGAAAAGCTCAAGTAAAGCTAGTTTTTAAGATCATAATAATCTTAATAATAATAAAAAGTTTGTATTAATTAATTGATTACAATAATAGAAGTATAATGGTAATTCTTTCCATTATAAGATGTTTTAGGTTCAAAAACCACCATGTTATACTAATTGCAAATAAGTAATCATCTTTCGAAATCATTGATAATATAAAATGAATTTTTTTTTTTTTGAGCTTATAATATAAAATGAATTAGTAAGTATTATTGTACATATTTTTACTTTAAGATAATTTTTTCTAAAAATAGTTAAATAATTAACTTTTTTTTGAATAATAAATAATTAACTTTTGATAGTTTAGAAAAACGCAAAAAAGTGCAAATGTGCTGTCAGTAATCGGGTTTTGTCTCAGTTGAAAGCAGATATATCTTTTAAAAAAAATCCTAATTAGTTTAATTCCAATCTAGCTTTGGTCCACCAAATTAAAGAAAAGCTTCCTATTTGATCTTATAGCATCACTATAATTGTCTCATATATATAGTTGGTTAATTAAAAAATTTTGGAAATAAAATTGCATGAAATACCAATTTTAGGTGTTGAACTTAACGAAATCAATTAGAGTCATATAATTACGTAGTAGTAAATATTATTACAACATTACTATTAATATCCACAATAGTTAATTTACACTAATTAAATAACAACATATTTCCTCATTTGTTTGTCTGCTTTAGAATTTTTACTTAATTTGGGGACCAAACATCCAGAGTCATTTCTGAGCATAGTTTTGAGGTGCAACCGTCTAAGGTCTTAAATTGAATTAATGCTTATAATTAAATTAATATTTGCATAAGTAGCATCTCTAGCATAGATCGAACTTACAGCTTTAGGTTTCTCAATCAAGCGCATGATTAAAGACACTTTTCTATTTTTCACCTAGGGGCCAAAAAATTGTCATAAATAACACTAGAACATCAATACACTAGCGAAATAGTTAGCTAGATGACCGATACATTAACAAAAAAATTATAGTCAGATGATCAATACACTTAACTAAAGTACTTGTTGATACATATCCCAAAAATAGTCGAAAATCAGTTGGTATAGTTCTATACCGACTGATTTCCAACTATTTTGGATAGTCGAAAAGTTTCTTTTTTTTGTAGTGTACTATTTTTATTTTTTTGAAAGGGTGTTGATACTATATTAAGTAATAAGGAAAAGAAAAGGTAATAAAATAGATTATAGACAAAAATAGCATATTATTAATAGGAAAAGTTGCTTGTAAAATCTTGGTGGACCATTTCAAAAATTGTTTATTTATTTTAATATTTTGGTTTGAAGAAGTGGTCATATTCCTCAATGATAATCTTGACTATTTCAAGTTTTCTTGTCTTTGGAATTTATTTCCTCTTTTATTTTTCTTGTGAATTCAATTATTCAAATTAACTAGAATCCTAATTTAATAATTGTATAAACTATTTTTTTCGTACTTTTCTTAGCACAATAATAATTTTTAGAAAACTCTTAACGATATCTTGACTCTATTTTTAACTCATTTTTAAGCAAACTTACAAATCCAAATAATTAAGATATTGAAAAATAGTTATACTATTTAATTGTGAAAATCCAATTTAAAAAAAAAAATTATCCTCTTTAAGAAATACAGCTTTCACTGCTCAAAATATGCTTATTCATAATATTTATTTATGTTATAACAAGTGCCAAATTAAATTTTGAAAATACTCTAGCTAGTCAAGTATTATGGGAATATATACTTCCTCTGTTTCATAATATTTGCTACATTTTGTTTTTAGCACTATTTATCGTTTAAGCTTATTTTATATATTGCGGCTAATATGTAAGTAATAATATAGTTAAGTGGGATCTTGTTTGAATCGTCTAATCACATACTTTCATAATATAAGCTTTTTATAATTTTTAAACGTGTACAACTCGACATATAAATGAACAAAATAGTACATTGGATTGCGTAAAAAAGTTAAATGTAGCAAGTATTATGGAACGGATCGGAAGAAGTATAATACCTGCAGGTATGTTAAATATATTTAATTATCACGCAGTTCATTAATGTACTATTAATCCTAGTATCTTTAATTATGTATAATAAAAAATTATAAAAATTGACTATTAATAATCTTTGCATTAAAACGAACCAAACAAGATCTCACTTAACTATATTTTAACTTATAAATTTAAATTTAATAACAAATTAAAAGTAATTTAAAATGAAGGAAGTATGTAACAAAGTCCTTACTAGTTATTTCTCCTACATTTCTGGGAAGATCTAGCTATTTATTTACGGGTGCTAAATGCTAGATTGCAGCTAGTTTGTAAGAAAAAATATAGTTAAGTGAAATCTAGTTTGAATCGTCTAATCGCATATTTTCATAATATTCACCTTTTATAATTTTTAGATATATATAGTTTAATATATAAATAATTAAAATAATATATTAGATTACATAAAAAGTCAAATATAACAAGTATATAATAAAACTGAGGAAGTATATCCTACATCATGTCTATTAGAAATTTAAAAGAAAATCATAGGAAATGACATTGAAAAGAAGATTTAAGAAACAAACTAAGTACTTCATTACTTTCGTCATGGAATCATAATTTTAAGATTTTAAAAGATTTAAGATCATTTTTCTTATTATAATTATAATTTATTTTTTAGAAAAACAGAGCATTTTTAAAATTAATTAAATTAGACAATTAAAGTGGTTTATACAAATAAATTACTCTTGGAAGATCCCTTTGTCAACTTTTCATGCTAATAATTACTCTTGGAATATTTTCTTGGAACATTCTTAAGTAAAATTAAACAAATAATTAAATAGCATGGATTTATCTTACATAGAAATGGATAAAGTAATTCATTTGATAATTATTTCAAATATATTAGTTTTTTTTGGACCTTTGATACTATTCTATAAAATAATTTTTGTTAGCTATATTTTTCATGTTAGTTAATGCTCTCTCGGTTCTTTTTTGTTCTTCCCGTTTAGAATATTCCATTTTGGAGAGAGAAATTTGATTAAGATTTTTAAGACATTTATAGATTATAAAATATATCCATATGAGATCTCCTTATATTCGTCTTAATGTATACTTTTTTATTATATATTTTTTATAATTTTTTATAATGCGTATTTAGATATATTTAGGCTCGAAAGTTGCTTTGAAAACTATGCAAAAAGTAAATGGGAAGAACAAAAAGAGTGGAGGGAGTATTTATTATTTTATTTTAGTCGAGCTCAAAGGTTAAAAATAAAAGTTTAACAAATTTTAAATTTGAAAAGGTCGAGAAATTCATTGTGTATGATGATGTGAAGAACTTTCCAAAGTTAGTTTAAACATATTGTAATTTTAAAAAAAGTTAATCTTATTGTGGATTTTTTAAATCAACCATATTATTTGAAGTATTAATTATATGTTGTTTTGTGGGCACAAAGATTATGCCCCACTTGTATGCTTAACTTGGTAGGTGCATAGTAATTCCTCTGTTTTTATATATTCTTCTCAAATAAAATTTACGAATTTTTATTTAGTGTTAAACTTTGATTATGATTTCTTATAGATCTATATGAAAAAAACATATTCATATAGAATGTAAATAGATTCGTATACATTTTAAATATCAACTTTTTAGAATTTTTATAAACTCCAAATTTAAATTATTTGACTTTTAAATAGAAATCTGCTAAAAATGTAAATTAATTATGATTGTATTGTAATTGTGAATAACATAAATGGGTCCATGTTACTCATTAACCTTTGATTATAATTGATCATGTGGATCCATTCATATAGGAGTATCTTTTTTGTATGGTTCTTGTTTGTTTTGTTTGTTTTGTTTTGTGGTGTTTTCAAATATCTTGTTTTGAATATTGCAAGAATTGGTTAAATTGTTGATGGCTCTTATGATTGGTTCATTTTCCCCTTTTGATCATTATTATAATAAGTATATATACTAATTTTACTCAATTATTATGTTACTAAAGTTGCTTATATTTGGTGTTTTAGGCATAAAAGTTGCTTATGAACAATAAAAATAATATTAGTTGAGATACTTATGCAGAACAAAATCAAATCACAATAGTCCGAGGAAAAAAGGTTATGTGAGGATATAAGTCATTATTTTTATCTGAAAAAGTGATGTTTGCTCTAACTGACATTACCCTTATAATATTTGCCATAGACCAATAAATAAACTAAAGAGAGATCAAAATTAGACTAATTAGGTACTAAATATATAACAAGTTACAATAAATTTCACGATGAATAGTTACAACATTACTATTTTTTTTTTTCGAAAATTAGGAATCAATAACAGAAGAAGAAAAAAAAAACACACTGAGACCAAGACCTAAAAACCCCGCCGGCATAAAAAACCCCGCGAGGGGAAAAAGCCATTGGAGAGATTAGGACAGGAATCAGGCCATCCAAACACAGCATAGGGATGGACTATGCAAATCTACAAGAGGACCAATTAATATTATATAACAAGTTACAATAAAAAAACACTCACATTTTAAATTCACGATGAAAATAGATAACAATGTGATGATATAATTGATAGAATGTATAATATATCAAAGAGTTTCAACCATCAGCCTAAGCTTACGATGGTTGTAGGCCCATAATATGCGATATAATCTATCAATAATTGAATCCAAGTAACCAATAAGTGTCATAAATTTGATTCTTCTATTCGAAATAAGATGAATGAATAGTTAACGCTTTCCTCCAAAGAAACAACACAAGATCCCCTTGAGAATGCCTCCCCTTGATGTTTTTGGATAAACATCTTTGGGATTCTTATCATTGAAACCCCCTCCCATCTCTTAACTGTACGAACGATACAAAATATCCTCAATCTGTATCAATAAAAGTTGAAAAACAAACTCAGCAAAAAATCTAAGTTGATCGTTGAAACACCTTCAGAAAAAACTTACAAATTTCTCTTGTTATATTTGAGTGAATATGTGTTGCATGGGTTGATGAACTAGCTTATAAGGCTTCTCCTTTTATAAGCATTAAGAAAATATGAGCATTGACATTTTTAGCTAGTTCTTGCTATTTTCCTAGCAACATCCACACATTTACCATTTAATTTTGTATTTTGATAATAAAATGAAATTAAATAATATAATTTATTTGTTTTTTCATGTACAAAAAAGAGTTAAGTTATATGATAATATAGTAGGGTCCTCTTAATACTCGCCAACATAAAAATTGACCTTTTCTATATTCACTTTTCTCGACCCATAAATTGGAAAAGTGTCTTAACTTATGCCGTGTTAACGTATTAAATCTGCATCAAAAAAAGAGCGTCTTATATTTTGGTACATGATAAATAATAATTTGATCGGACCCTCTCTTGAGAGACCGTCTATAGAATCACCAATCAGTTTTTTTAAAAAAACTTTATAAATTGGGTCAGTCCAAAACTTGAGACCTGTATTATATAGACGGTCTCAAGTAAGAATTTGTGAAAGATATACTTCCTGCTCTCTTTCATATTACTCGTATCATATTAATTTTTGCACTATTTATTATTTTATAGTAATTTATATATTTTGGGATTTTATTTTATTCATTTCGTAGCACATTTTTATAATGTCAAATTTTTATAATTAGATATGTATAAATCTAGTTATATACAATTCAACAAACACATTGAATTGCGCAAAAATGTATTTGGTGCAAGTGTTTTGGAAAAAAAGGAAGTATTAATCTACAATTCTCCATAATTAGATTTTATCTAAGTTGAAGTGTGTATACTTTTTTTATTTTAAAGATTTTAACGGGATTCTCACATTAGCCTTCTATTGTCAGATTTTAATAACAAGTATTTCTCAGTGATTGTACTTGATTATACTTGTCCCTTAAAAAGCTTACTATTTTAATATATTTTAAAACTCGTTTAAATTGAGCGTAAATATTTAATTTAATGAATAAATATTAGCTAAAGTAGGAAAATAAAGTTAGTTAGATAAATGATTAAAGAAAATTTAATAGTCTGAGTTAGAAAAGTGTAAAAAATGATTAGAAAGTAATGAAAAATAGATAAAACATCAGTTTGTTCCTTCATTTTGGGTATAAATTACCCTAGGAGTAAGGGAATTCTTTTCCTCTAAATAAAAGACATCATCCTTTTTTTCTATTCATGTTTTTTAAGTTTATTCTCATTCTAACTCTTTTACAATTATTTCAATTACTTCATTTGCATTTCTAATTAGCTTTGTTATATTAATTTGACATTTTTTTTTACCCTAAACGAGCCCTTAAGATTAGTGCATAAAATAGTGAGAACCAAATCCATAGAAGACTTTCTTATCAACCATATCAGCAGTAAAGCATTAAAAATTCAGAAAACATAACTGTTAGAGTACATAACATATCTTGAGGCCTCAACCATAAGCTTAAGCTTTCGGTTGAGTTGGTTCCTTGGTGCTCTGATACCATGTCAAGGAACCAACTCAACCATAAGCTTAAGCCCCAAGATATGTTATATACTCTAACAATAACAGCAAAAAAAATTGAAATAAGGTTTAACCCTTTTGATTACAAAAAAGGGGTTTGTTACAAATGTTTTGTTACAACAGCTATAAACTAGCTAAATGTTTTGAATACATGAAAATGATGATACAGATTACAAAAAAATGAGAGTTAGATCACCTAAATCAATATGGAACTGCAGCCACCAGATCTTTTTTCATCAAAATGGCTAGAGTAAACAAAGTCTTCTATGACTCACCAGTCAGTAATATACATCCCATTTTAACTACCATGTCGCAGAACTTAATCCTACGATGAACAAGGCGATACCCTTAAAGTGAGCACGCAAAAGGCCACTTGTATCGAAAGGCGCTAACATTACAACAGAAGCAAAAAAAATCACTGCATGACATAATATCCTTCTTTCCATTTACCTCTTTCGGTCTTGGACGTCAAAGTCTTCGTTATTAAGTGTTCTAGCAGCAGTCAAAAGCATATCCATTCCTCCGGATCCATTCACAGCATGTTCGAATTCCTGTTTCGATTTTTTAGAGGGTCTGCCAACGGGTCTTTTCCCTTCACTTTTCGTTTGTTTTCTTTCTAGATCTTCGTAAAACTTTTTAACTTTGCGTATCGCTTTTATGCCCACATCACATTTCGGGCAAAACCACTTGCCTTTGGGAATTGACGTCCGCGGAGGATTCATACAATATATATGGTATCCGTGATCACATCCATCACACATCACAAGATCGTCATCATCCTTGTCAGTAAGACAATTTCTACATAGACAAGAAGGGCAATACCAGCGAGGGCCATACGATTTTAACTCTTTGTTTGTCAGGCACCTAATATGATAGTACTTGTATTGGCAATAACGATGTTCACAAACCTGGAACTCTTCGCCATTATTTAAAATGCACCCGCATACCTTACACGGAAGTCGCTTGCTTCCTTTGAAAACCTGAACCCCAGTCTCAATGATGCCATCTGAACACTCTTCATCATCAAGTCTGTCTTCAGACATAGGAACAGCATCAATTTCACGGACACCAGAATTAGCTATTAATCTCTCACAGACAGCACAATCTTCATGAGGAGATCCAAAGCCACTAGCAGTGCAATTAGCACAATACCAGCTTTTATGCGGAATTTCCTTCACGGCAGGCTCGATGCAGGAAAGATGGAACATAACTTCACAGGAATCACAAACAAGACAATCTTTCCCATCTGACCCCTCTCCACACTGTCTACATGTGCAAAACACAGAAGCATCTGGTTCTTCCTGCTTGATACGCACATCGCATTTCTGGGAAGACAACTGCTAGCAAAATATGTGTACATTAGACACCAACGAATTGACCAAAAAAACAAACAAAAAATTTGAATACAAATAACCCTTTTTCAAAATCTCAACACTGAATTATCAATGCAATGGATAGATGATCAACATTCAACTAATAACTCTCAGCAATACAAAGCATAATATTAAACAATGAGATAGAGAATGTTCCATCCCACCAATGACAAAATTGAAGTTGAGTCGACATAACAAGTTTAAGCAAAACAAAAGAAACAGAAAACATCGCTAGTTTGAAGAAATTTTCCTATTAAACATTTAGCAGATTTGGAATGCTGCTTCAAATATCAAGTATCAATTAAGATATATAATATAGAGGTCTGCTTTACACCTAAAACCCGCCTTCTCAGTATGTTCGCAAGTAAGCAATAAATATAGTTGTAAGCATGCTCAAAAATCCCATTTATAAGTCATAACACAGCCAAAATAATGAAAAAGATTTGCTTCTTCCAGGGAAACTTAGATTTCAACATCACAGCTGAATTGTACCAGAACCAACCATTCGTATATCTACAAGAGTGCCACATTTTACAGCAAATTTCCACACGTCAAAAGACAAGATTTACTGTTAGGTCTTAACTAAGATAGGCAAAAACATTTGCGCCAACAAAATGAGGTTACAATGCTGAAAAGGATGGTGGGGCATGCAACAGGCATGGTATAAAATCTTGAATGCAGTTGCAATCACAACAATTATTGCAGAAACACTTTCAGAGACAATACAGAATGGTTTGCACATCTCAGCGGTTAAATATAACATTGAGTTTAGGTTTAATTTTATGTGGACTGTTGAGTGCTAACAAAATACAAAAGGCAGAAAATAAACATTAATCAGTTCAATAATCATAAAAGGCTCTTTAAATCAAGCAAGAAAATCAGTTCAAAGCCTTCAAAACTAGTCATGATCCTTTTGGCATAAAAAATCACTAAAGTTCAAGAATTAGAGGAGGCCCTTAAATTAGTTATGTATTGGGTTCATATGGCAGCCAATTCAAGTCAAATTAGTCTTCTATCATAAAATGAATGCCTCTTACATTTCTTCCCATGAAAACCTGAGTTAGCAAAGACTGCTACAATTAATGTCTAGCAGGAGCATGTCCCAATCAGTATGCTAAGTTTATTTGACTGTTCTTAAAGGCTTAAACTATTTAAAGTTACTTATTTTACATTAAAACGGTATTATATTCACCAAAACAAAAGACTTCAAAGTAGAACTTAGCAATCGATAGAATCGTTCCAACAACTTTGTTGTCATTGTATTTTGCTAGAGGAAAATTAAAAGAGGAAACAAATTTTTGTTTAGTCATATGAACAGCCTTTATCTTGTTACTTGACTTTTGACGCTCTTGCTAAGTGTTACTCCAACATTCCCACTCGCCCATGAGTCACATGTCAGAATATCAAAGAATCTAAGAGACAACACATGTAAAATATAGAAATAACCTAAGCATAATTTTGGATGCCTATTGCATGATGGATCCTCTGATCCCTACTCATGTTCGATACATAGATAGGAGTTTGGGTAACATAGATTTTGTCCTTTAAAACTCTTCAAAACTTTAAAAGACGAAATACAGTAATGTTTCTCTATCAGCTAAGCAAACTCCTAAAAGGTCATCTCACTACTTGTGTTCAACTCTAAAGAACACAGAATATTAGGGGCTGCAAGCTGCAATTCTCACGACACCTTTTATCTACAAGATTCCTACTACTAAAGAGAGCAGCTAATCATCTACTATATAACCGTAAGTTTACAGTCATGTAGTTAAAACTAAATTACACAAGCAAAAAAATACCTCGTCTTTTTTATCTCTCGATGTATCAAGTTCTGCACTTCCTCTCTGATAAAAAAAATCAACATTTTAGTTAAGGATGCCTAATGGTGGGTGAAAGAGATTTTAAGCACAATACAGCAAAATAGCCATAAGCTCTCACCGGTTCATGACAGAAGCCTCTTGATAACTCAGACAAATCATTTGAAAGTGAAACCATCTCACTGCCAATCAAACGAAGCCTACTCCATATCTGCAAACAAGCAAAGATAAAGAACTATAACCATAACACCATTTTGAAGCAGAATGTATAAGATTAGGACTGCTTCTTGCTTGAATAGGTGGACTTGGCTTTCCTTCTCATGCAACAAATAAAAACAATGACCTGCAAACACCTCAGAGTTGCAGACATTCCAATGAAAGTAGTAGTTTTTACCTATAAGAGGACTGTGTACTTTACTAGTAAATTCATTGAAAGAACATAAGTTTTCAATCAAGGTCAAAACCTAAAGTATTCCATTTTCCGCTTTCATTGTCCAAGAAAACAAATAGTATTCTCCATATTTCCATCTTGATAATTTTGCACTCTAAAGCTGTCTTCAAACTTGTTATTTCACACAAATTCCAATAAAGAATAATCCTCACAAATATCCTTCTCATACATTGCAATATAGATCTTTTATTAGCTCAATCCTAAGCACTACCAAAGAGAGTCTACGAAGTTGTGAACTCCATCCACAGTCCTCTAACCAATAAACATGACAAACTTCATGCAAACAATAACTCAATTTGAGATAAAGGGTTTATTCTTTTCACCTCAATGTAAGTTGTTGGAAGAAAAAGTTCGGAAGAAAAAGACCAACCCAAGTTAAATTCTCGAATAAAGAAAGTCTAGATAAGATAACATTAGTTCGATAAATTCAAAAGTAGGTGAGAACACAACCTAATGGAAAAATCTTGAATGCTGGAAATTGAAAAAAGTGGGCAGCACAAAGTACCTGTTGAATGTCTGATGCAAATAGCGTTGGTGTAGTTTCATAAGCATTCTCTTTCATCCTCAAATTAACAAGACTAAAGTCCAAAAATTTTTCAATTTTCAGCCCATAAAAATTTTCGGAAAGCAGCTTACACAAAGAAACAAACTTTCCAGAAGTCACAAGTCTGAAAAAAACATCTTCACACAGCTTGGAGACATGTGAGTGACCTAAATCAATTGGGGCTCCATTAGAAATTGCAGCAGAATAGTCTCCTGTAGCAGCTGAATTACCATTAGCCAACCCACTTCTTAGAACAAGAGCCTGGCTGTTTTGATGGAGAACAATGTCCTGAAAATAAAAAAGAAAAACCCAAGTGGTAAGAGGTACCATGGAAGCAAAATCTAAGTAGCAAGACAGTTACCCTATGCAAGTTAGGATACTCCAGCACAGGACTGTCTAGAGAAGCTCAAATGTAGAAAGCAAGGCAAAGAAGATATTTTCCAAGGAAAAGAATCAGTATTTCCAAGTAGCCATCTCAGAGAAAAAAAGATACAGGTCATCCACATACCTTAACCAGGTTTGCATGGCTACTTCCAGGATTACTAAGAAGTGCATTGTTGAGGCAATGCTGCAGCCCGCTGTCAACACCACCTTCAGAAAGATTTAGCGAGTGTCGTATGCTTTCCAACACACTTCTCCAATGTTGATAAGAGCAATCATCTGAACCATTCAGAAGAGAATGACAATTTATCTTCGGATCACAGACTTGCTCACAAGATTTTTTTTGCAAACCTATGTCCACTAATTCTTTTACCATCTGCGCAAAACCAAATAAAGAAAATGTGTAGTAGTAAGAGGTATATGGACCTAGTAATACCTGAAATTCATCCATATATGCCAATTGGCACCAAAATTATAGTTAAACTCATTCCAACAACATATATAGTCAAAATATTAGGATGACTAAACCTATCAAAAGAAGAATTTAGGCCATGTCAGATAATCACCTCAGCTCCTCAAGAACACGCGATAATCTACAAAAATTACCAATGATCAAAAGAATATACTAAGGACATTTACCATCATTACATAATTACCACCTCTACTGCTACAATGGCTACCCACGATATTAGTCATACTACATAGACTCGATACTGATTCAGCAGTCTTATGAGGTGGGTTCAAAATATAGGATGACACCATTCTAAATTTGGACATGGTTCAAAACATTGATGAAACATATTATAGTTGAGTCATGAGTGTCTTAACGGATATACTAAATAGTTATGCGAACTTAAGGGATCAAGCTCACTAAAGTAAGATCCACGATGTACAAAATTAGGCACATGATAGAGGCCACAAAAAAGGACAGGGGAAACAACATCAAGAGTAAAATAAACAAAAAAAAGAACTAGTTTAATCCCTATATCAAAAGAAAGGATGAACAGTCGCGTGAAATGAAGATTCAAAAACAAAAACACTACCATTGCTGGAGACGACAAAAGCCCTTATCACCAACAATAGAATCATCTTGCCTCAATGATAAGTAAAAGTCTCAACACTCAAACATCTTGTTATAAGGGTTTGTGCAATGATGCATCAATAGATCTAAGATTACTCTACAATATACCATCTAAAAGATTCAGCCTAACGGCTCTAGACAGTTTCATAAGCAATTACCAACCTCTCCTCCTCCCCAATTATCTAAGTGCAATATGTGTCCCGAACGATGTACCATGTTGACGAATAGCAGCAGGGACCCATTCCTATTTTTCCATTCATATGTGATAGCCCATCACAAAGACCAAATGAAGCAAGTTTATTGTCAAGGTTGGTTTATTGAGCTATCAGTATGTCTCATGCTATGAGTCACATGGCAGGTATCAAGAGCAAATCATGAAACTCTTAGCCATATTTTCAATCAGGAAGCCAGAGACTAATAGGTAGTTAGCCCAAGATGAAGAAATGTCATGCACAAGGTAACTAAGGACCAATTACCAAATGGATGAGAAAGTGATCAAGCACTTTACTTTGATACGAAAATATTTTAAAGTTGAAAAAAGGGAAAATAAATCATGAATACGTGACTTAACCAATGCGCATACCAGCATTAGAAATGGGTTCTTGTATGTTAATACAAAGTTATAGTTGTTGAGTAAAAAGTGACACAGATTCATCCAAATTACAAGACGACGCTATCCGTGTCCCTCAAAATCTTTTTCAAACTTCCTTTAAAATAGATATCCCAAGTTATTATTCTGTAAATATTTCAAGTCAATAAAAGACCTTCATTAGCAAATTCATCACGTCCAACACATTGACTTAAATTATAGTACAAAAAAGCGATAATGGTCACGATCCCGGTAACAAGACGGTGATGTGTTAATGGGACCGATGAAGTTATCATAATGCCAAATTTCGGCCGAAAGGATGAGATATTCCATGAAATTGCCATTCATTCAAATTTTACTCCTACTAAATTTTTTTATCAAACACTTGCACATTTTATACCTAACACCCTATGTACTTTGAATCATAATAGTATACCATCTTTCCCAAAAAAAAAAAAAATACATTCATGGGAGAAGTGGTACTATTGTTAACATACAATATATAAAAGAAGTATATCCTAACTTAAAAGTCAACTCAAAGTGTCTCAAACAATATTTTCAGAAATAAAACACAACACTGGCGACATTTACTAAAGTCACAATGCTACTAGGAGTTTAAGACCATAGATAAGAATCTTTATGGTTGATTTAATTCTACCACATTAAAGTATTATTCAAGATGTGAAAACTTATTTCATCTTTGAAGATAAAAACCTAAACCTGTTGCCTAGCCTACATAGAAAGCTTTAGAATTTGAACTATCTTACATTGCCCTTCCCCTAAATGCCATTACTACATGTTAAAAGTCTATAAGTTGTACAATTACAAAACCTAGAAATATTAAAGTTTTCTTCAATTTTGGGTTGACACTTAAGTTCTTAACAACAATGCTCAGCAAGTGGGAACCATTAAGCCAAGCACGCAACACAAGTTCCAACATCAAGAATCCATGATGCCCAGACAGTAGCTTGTGAATAGTTCAAAATCAAGTATAATGTCGTTCCTGATAATGTTCGGGCCCTAGGCAGAAAATAGAAATATGGCCCTTATATAGTTAAAGTTTTAGTTCGTTTTTAATGTAGTTTGATAATCATGCGCTTAATTAAGAAACTCAATATTGTAAATTCGATCCACGTTAGAAGGTTTTGATACATTAACCAGCTTTTGACTAATACATCACTTCTCAAACACACCTCCTCATGCCATCAACTTGAGCTCTATGACCAATTGCAATGCCAGTCATTTTTGAGTGTTGCATCTCAATATTCATAAGCACATCTAGGTGTATATAAAGAGGGTTCCTTGCAAGATAGGATTGGCCGCCTTGATAAGGCTAGGTGGTGTGATTCTTTAAGACGGGTGCATCAAAGCACCTTATAGCACCAATGGCCCAAGGCAAGCACCTCGTAGCATCTTTTGATCTAAACCTTAGAATAAGTCCATTTGCTAGGGGCACCAAAGAATATTTGTTCTTCTCTTTAATACTCTTCTTCTAATCTACGTGTTTCTTATATTGTCAATATAGACACTACGTCATGGGATACGCCTTACTCTTTATTTTTAACAAAGCAACAAGCGTTGTGTAACATCGATATCCAAAACACTAAAAACATGACGTAAATAAACTTTTAAAGAGTATCATCGGATGCAATGAGCAAATTCAAGTACACATCAATAACAAAGATTTCCAAATAGTGTACAATGTTCTCTGTCCAAAGATCATCACATATTTTCAATATATGTTAATATTGCTCAAGTGCCTAAATTTGAATCAAGAAAATCCCCATCTAGGGCTGAAGAACTAAATCATCAAATCCCAAGGCAATCACACTAAATAACTTATAACAAAATTAAATCAGATTCGCATAAAGTAACACGTTCTTAACCATTCAAAAAACACAAATCATCTAAGATTCACGACTCAAAATCAATATTCAAAATATGAAAATACAGAACAAGGTGGGAAGAAAAGTTACCTTATCATCCGAATTAGCAGAGACAGAGCAGGGAAGTTTTTCCAGGTCAATGACTTTGCAATTAGAAGTAGGCAATCCAGAGTTTCGGCGTTTATAAGTACGAAGCGAAGCTCCATCTCTAGCATTATCACTACCACTACCAGTACCACTACCACTTGACCTTCCATTAAGAAAACCATTGACTCTATTACTAGTACAATTACTATTACCATTGTTAATTATAATGCTATGACCATTACAATTTTCTTGAATCACCATTTCCAGTAACTGCCGCAAAGTTAGGGTTTGGAGTAGAAATTCAAATCCAACTTCAGCAAATGAAAACTTAGAAACTTACAATGACTAAAGACTAAAATAGTTCAGGAATTTCAGCAGATCTTGCAGCATAATTTGAGAAGTAAATCGAGAAACCATAGAACTTGAGCATTGAAATTGATTTTCCTGAAAGTAAGTTGAACAAGATGCAACCAAGTTGAAGAAGAAGTCAAGCAGGAGAAAGATAGTAACCCTAAGAGTAGGTTGTGGTGGTTGTGCTGGCGGTTATGGTGGTTGTGCTGGTGGTTGTGGTGATGGGTAGAATTGAAATGAGTATGAAAAATGAAGTAATTGAGGCTTATCTTGTTTACTTATTTCTGTGTGCAATTTAAAATTTGAAATGTTTGTTGGTTGCTTTTGGTTTTAGCGACCGCTTCTTCGTCGGAGAGTGGAGCGTAGATGAAATCAAAAACTCGTCTATGAATTATGATAGGGTGTTTAATGGCCGAGCCGGGTCGGGTAGGGTCGGATTGGGTCGAGTCGATTCGAGTCGAGTCGGGTTGTAAGTTTTTTGGCTCACTTTGACTCGGCTAGTGTATACTTTTCATTTCAT
This sequence comes from Amaranthus palmeri, assembly GCA_019776075.1. Taxonomy (NCBI): domain Eukaryota; kingdom Viridiplantae; phylum Streptophyta; class Magnoliopsida; order Caryophyllales; family Amaranthaceae; genus Amaranthus; species Amaranthus palmeri. The sequence continues at coordinate 641,443 of JAAKBH010000023.1, forward strand.
GTGTTCTGGGTATGTTAGTCGCAAGATAGTTGTGTGGGTAGTTGTTAGCTGTCTAAGTAGTTGTAGTTTTGGATAGTTTTTGTCGTAGAATTATATTGTTAGACATTTAGTTATGTAATTAGTTGTGCAAATAAATATTGTTAAGTAGAAATCAGTTATTAAGATAAATGTTGGAATATAATTTGTTGAGAAAAAATATAGAGAAAATCTTAAAACGTTACTTTTGATTTTTAAAAGCTACAAGTTATAATATAATGAAAATAACTACATGTTTTACTAAATAATTGAACTAATCATCATCATCATCATCATCATCATAAGTTCATAACCAGTGTATACAGCTCATACACATAGAGAAAACTGTGATTAAAGAATGCTTCAGCTCAAGAAAAGTCTATATTTAAGGGGTAAAAATCGGATTGATACACTTACACACAAACATGCAAAACTTACTTCGACAATTGCTTAAGATTGCAGCTTTGAAAAAATAATTTTTACATAAATTGCTTAAGATTGCAGCTTTGAAAAAAAATAAAAAAACAACACTAAACTTAAATGAAAGTTGAATGGCGTCTATTATTTACATCAATATATAATTTGTCAAAAAAAGAACTGTACTATTGGTTATAAACAGGTCATGTATGCCAGCGGAAAATGCATGTCAAAGTTCGTATTATTGGTGGTTAATTAAAAGTTCGTATTATTCTTGGAAAATCAGTGAAAGGTCGTATTATTCTGGGTAATTTTTCCAAAAAATAATTTAATTTTTCACTTATTTGTTATGAGTAAGCTCACATTTTGATTATTATCTAATAATTCAACCGCTGCTATATATTTGCTCCCAGCTTACTTAGTGATGTGAGCGACCACAACCTCACCCTCGCGCTCTCACACCAGGTATGTTGAGAGAAAATTCATATTAAAGATGAGATTATGAGAAAATAATGAATCAGTGAAGTTATTCAGACCGAATGAGTGAAATATAATGTTGGATTATTTTCGATAATTCCCCCCTCATTATTGATATAACAAAGAGGTTGTTTCCAATTAACCATTGATAGCAAACACCATGTGGAACTTATCATAAATAGAAAATATACATAATTTGATGATTTATGTTTGCTATAGTCCACTATAATCTGAACCGAAAAATTATAAATAAATCTTAAACCCCATTGGAATAAGGAACATTGGTTAATTTACATCAATAATCAATTATATCAATATCATATTTCAACACACAAATTCATTACAAGATTGCATAATTTGTTTAGAGTGTGTAATATGATTGATTGTATCTCTGTCATAACCAAATTATTTTGTTGTGAAAATATCACAAAAGAAAAGTAAGTAATTGCCTATTATTACAAACTAATCTTCAATTTATTTACAAACATTATCTTGTATTTTGAAATCCATCTATTTTTTTACTCGCATGATTTGATTATTTCTTTACTTTACACAATACACGTTTTCAATCGTAAAAATCCCTAGTAATTATGTAAATCAAAAAATTAGAAATCAATAATTACTAAATTTTAAATCCAGATAATTAAAACAAGATCTCATACACTATAATTTATTACAACAATAAATAAATAGTGCCTTGTAGACATATATTACTTCCTTTGTTCTGAACTTGCTACAATTCTGTTATGAGCATTATTCATCGGTCAATTTATCTTGTACATTTGTCGACATGTTATTAGACAATTCAAACAAGATCTCAATTGACTATATTTTTGCTTACAAGTTGGCGGCAAATTGCCGCTAACGTGTAAGCAAAAATATAATCAATTGAGATCTTGTTTGAATTGTCTAATAACATGCTTTCATAATATTAACTTTTTATAATTTTTAAATGTGTATAATTTAATATATAAATGAACAAAATAACACAATGAATTGCGTAAAAAGTCAAATGTAGCAAATATAATAGAACACGGGAAGTATTATCTAACTCAAAAAAAACAAAGGGAAATTCCATTGTGACTCTCAGGTTTTGAGTTTTTCCTCGTGGTAACCAAAACTTTTAAAAAATCCACGCGGTAACCTTGAGGCTTACCAAATTGTTCCACCGTGACCTTTTTGCACATAAAACGTTAGCAAAAGTTAATTTCAAAGTTTTAAGGCTACTGTACACATATTTATGAACTCACCTTTTCAAATTCCATCAGTTTCAATCTTTCCTTCCAAAACATAAACCCTAACTCTATTATTTTTCATTCAAATCATATTTTTTTCCCCCCAAATTCAAATATAATACTTGAAATGGTGAGTTAAGGATTATGTTTTGGGGAAAATGTTGAAACCGATGGACTTTGAAATGATGAGTCCCGCTCATAGAATACTATAGATAGAGTTTGAGGAGGGAATGACGACGACAACTCATATCCTTAGAAGAGAACGCGACCAAAGAGAGTCTCCGACTCGAGAAAAATTAAAAGCGCGACCAAAAATAAATTATATATTATCATTATTTCTAAATTCCAATAAAGTTAAAGGTGAGATTTTAAAGAGCTAATTATACCGATCAATTCATTCCTCGTGCTCTTATCACCATTTTTTCTAATCTAACCTACAAACCGCCGGCGGAGTGAGAATGAGCAGGACAGTAGCAGCAGCAGTGCAACAGCTGCGATGTCTGTCGTGCAGGGAGGAGTACTGTTCAGTCGACGCAGGTACCTGCAAAGAGTGCTACGAAGAGGCTAGCGAGACTGAGGAAGAACTTAAGAGAGAAATTGATGATCTTAAAGCCAAAGTTGCTTTTCTCCGTTTAGGTTCTTCTCCTTTTGATTCCCAGAAACGATCTTCTTCCCTATGTTTTACTGACGTCGTTTTGGTCGCTTCTGATGAGTTTCAGTCTAACCCTGTTAATATTCCCGCTCATAAAGCTATTCTGGTTTGTACCCACTTTCTTTAATTTTTTTGACAGTGTTTGTGCTGTTTTTGTGATGGTTTGCGTATTACCTGTTTGATGTTTTGTCTGAATGAGTTTTGGAAGATGTTTTGGAGTTTTTGGGTTTTAATGTTGGAAATTGGGGAGTTTTTCGTTGGTTTTTATTGGGATGTTAAGGCATTTATTGACACATTTCTCATTTGATCATTGGGTATTTTTAGGTTTTAGATTTCGAAATTGGGTAGTTTTTTCAGGAAATCAAAGCACATACCAGGCTTTTATCAAGGGTTTTAAATTTGGAATTGAGAGCTTTTTCCATGATTTATTTAAGAATCAATACTTATTGACAAATTTCTCAATTGATCACCGGGCATTTTTGGGTTTTCTAAATTTGGAAATTGGGAAGTTTTTTCGTTGATTTGTTTGAAAAATTGAAGCACATATTGTCACATTTCTCATTTGATCACTAGGCAAAAAACTTTGTTCATAAGCTGATACTAGGGTTACACTGCATTACTTGTTTGGATTTGGCACATTTAAGTTTAATTTCTTGAGTGTTCTTGGTGGTTGATCACTTGATCTTGTCTTCAACTGAAATTTACCACATACTATGTCATGGGTAATCTCTAGGAAACAAGGCTTCGGTATTGCTGTTGTCGACTTGCCATTGTCTATGTTCTGTGTCTTACCATTGGTACTCTTCAATCTTCATTTATGTGTTAAAAGTGACTGAAAGTATTGATCAGGACTAAGCTGCCGATGGCTGGCGAATTTGTAATCATTGATTGAATTTTCTTTAGTTTTGTGATTGCCACTTGATTTGATTAATACAGATATGTAATCGTTCAGTACGATTAACTGACTGCTGTTTTCAAAACTTGGGAATTGGCAGGCGAGTCGATCTCCTGTGTTCAAAGCCATGCTGGAGACCGACATGGAGGAGAGCCGAAGTGGAACCATCAATATCAGTTCCGTCTCGTATGATGCCCTTCGAGCTTTTATCAATTACCTGTACACAGCTGAAGCATGCCTTGACGAACAATTGGCCTATGATCTTTTAGTTCTTGGTGAGAAGTATGAAGTAAAACATTTGAAGACATATTGCGAGAAGTTTCTAGTGTCCAAACTGAAATGGGATAACTCAATTGCAAGCTACAGTTTTGCACATCAGTATAATGCTAAAAACTTGCTTGAGTCATCACTGTCCATGATCATCGATAACATGGATAGCTTAACCAAATCAGAGGAATATGCTCATCTCGTGGAGAAGGATCCTAGGCTTGTGGTGGAACTATATGAAGCTTACCTGTCGAAACAAGTTAATACGGCTGCTAGATCCAACTGATCGTGATTCATTCATTGGCCGACTTGTTGCTTATGGCCGTGGACTGATGGTGTATGTAGTTTATGTGGTGTATGATGTCAAACCCTCAAGATTCTGTCGAGAGTACGTATGTGATTCCAACAAAATACGCCAATGCTTTACTAAGGCTCTTTAATTTCCTCATACCCATTTGAGAATTTTCACTCTTGTGTTCGAGAAATATTGTGTGCGAATGCTATTGGCATGTTTTGTAGATCATGTATGATAAGGTTTACAATCTTTTCAGTTCATAATCAAGGATTCAAAAAAAAAATGATTTCTAGGATGGAGCACATGCATCTAATTGTTTTAGATCTTTAAACCACTATGTATAGAGTATGCTCTTATTTAAATGGTTACAAGTATTTTTAATCCTTTTCGGACCCTAATTGAGGTTGCAATATGTCGGTACAACATACAGTTCAGATGGTTCTATCTATGCTTGTGTTTATGAACTCTACGCTTGTGTTTAGTGAACTTGTTACAGTTAGTTTTTCATTCGGCCTAACAAAACCATGATGCACCCACACCGGATCTCGTATATCTCAACGGACCTAAGATCTGCTCTTGTTGCTTGCTTGAGTTCGAATTCAGTAATACTTGGGGAAAACTACACCATTCCGGAGCACACAAGGGTTCACTTTCGCTTTTGGCATCTCAAAATCTTCCAACTAGAGTGGGGACCCTCTCCTGTGTCATGAAGAAAGCACACCCAGCTCATTGCAGCTGCCAATTCTTTAAGCTCATCGATGACTGAAATCGAATCTCGTACATAAACTAGGCCATCCGGTCTTAGTATTCGGTCCATCTCAAGCATAATGGTGGATATGTTGCATCTGCACAAAAGCGAAGAGAAAATGAAGCACAATTATCATACTGTGCAAATTCTGCTCTTTTCCTTCTGTCACATAAGGAGAAAAAAATGTGCAAAATGAAAGCTCTTCAAAGACACATCAATAGATAGAATTCAGAGTTTCAGACCTTTTCTTCTCAATGGAGAAAAGACCCGATGCATGCAGTAGGTCATACGTTCGAGGGTAAGTATCAAATGCCTCACACCTGAAAGAAAAAACGCGTCACTTTGATCGAGAATTGCAATCCGTAAGTGTTTCAGGGAGTCTTTAGATTCGAGTGCACTTACCAGTCATGCATAACTCCGAGGAGACCACGATCATAGATTACTGGCAAAGTGTTGAACCCGCTAACGGGAACCACATTCATAACCCAGCTATTGAGATCCAAGTCATGTAATGCTGCTGCAAACCTATCAGGATTTATGTTATTCAAGTTACAAAATCTGCATGGTATCTTTTAGGGAAAATTTGAAGTTCTACTTCATTAGAAAAGATTAGCATGATAAGCCAAATAATTGATATACCCGCCAAACCCAGCTCTCATATCCATTACGTTGCGCATCTTTAACTCTCTCCAGCGAAAACCGTCAACATAACTTCGTATAATGTCCTTCCAATATTTTGACTCTGCTCGAAAAATATCCTTTCTGGACAAGAACGCATCCATCTGGATCGTCTGCAGTCTGTCTGGTGGACGATGTAAACGCTCAGGCCAGGTGGACACATTGGCTCCATAACCATTCTCGGGTATCTTTGTAATGCAGGCCTTCAGATCAACATACCTGCCAGTATTTATTACTTAAGCTCACTTATCCTAACTCGAAAAACTCAGCGAGAATAACATCTACTCAACAAAAAAAAGATTCGAGTCATAAATCAGTTTATCATTCGACTGTCATACTACAATCAGGAAGCATGGAGCAAGTTTTACCAAACATTGTCTGGATCATCACTTGGGTCACAGAGTGCAGGTTGTGTACCAGTCTCACGATTCTGATAGCAACTGTTGTTCAACGGCTTCCTCCATATAGCAATATAACCTTCTTTTTTAACCAGTTCCCAGCACATACGCGAGGTAAGATTCTCCATTTCTGTAGATCAAAATAAAAGACCCTAAAAAAATCAGATATGTTCCTGAATTAGTCCGTCTCAAAGATATGTTCCTCATTCTCGACTTTAAAAGAGGGGAGGCCGGGAGGGGATGATGAGTAAAAGATACACTTGCGTTAAGCTTTATATCTCCGTATATGATTCGTTCAGTAAATTTCTACTCTTGTGTGTCAAATGGGCGTTACAAGGCACGAAAAGCAACTAGAAGCACATATACCTTTCCACTGTTCTTGCAAGTTTTCTTCATGCTTATAGACAGGCTGTGCAGCCCAAACAAAATATCCTCCAGCTCTCAGCATTCTATCAACTTCAAGAAGCAATATCCCATCTGTAAGTATCAAAGTTAGCTTATCATGGTCACAATTAAACACCAGTAAACATAGATTCTGCTGAAGAAAACCGTTGTGCGAGAAATTTGGAACACATTCTTGGCAAAACGAGAGATCAAGATTGCATTCTTATTAAAGATGTGAGTAAACTGCATACCATCACGAGTCCAATTAACTCTACACCTTGAACAGTGAATCAAATCAAAAGCTTGACTTGGATACAACAGCCTGCGAGTTGCAAAAACCGATACCATTGCTGGGACACCACGCTCAAGTGCAAATTGGATCTGGTTCTCATGAACATCTTTAGGAGCTATCGAAAGAGTGGAAACGTTACGCTGCATCAAAAATGCACCGAAACTAGCCACTCCACAACCAATATCCAACGCCACTCTGATGTTTATACCAAATTTAATGTCAGGAACCATCTGCAAATCCAGTACCAGTTCAAAGGAACAACAAAAAATAAATTCTCATGGGTAATAGGCCAAAAAGAATGAAATACTGTATGGCCAAAGTTTTCTACCTTTGCAATTTGATCCAAGTATTGATCAGCACCATGGATAAATTGTGTGCCACCACCAGGAAAAACAAACTTATCTCCTTTAATGGATATCCAATTCTGGCCTCCTTTATCTTCAACCAGGCGTGTGTGAGGTACATTATTGAACCATACCTATTTCACATTTATGTTAGATGGAGGATATTACCTCTTACACAATAGAGTCAACAACAATAACATTCCATTTCCCCATCTGCAAAGAGGTTGTTTTCAATCTATCATTGATAAAAAAAACATCATCTGCAACTCCATATATTATGAGGCCTCAAACATAAACTTTAGCTTTATGTTGAGTTGATTCATTTATAGTTCTAGCAAATATACACCACTCCTAAAACTCTAGAAGACCAACAAACTGTTGTTGGGATGGTTATCCCATGTCGATGAATTAAAGATGGCGTGCATACTTTATATAAGTCATTCGAACCCTTCTTTCCATAGTCATGATTTTGGAATTGTATCTCCCTGGCTTATGAAATGTGTACACCTCGCGTTTCCCCGATAATATATTGGCAATGACATTCACAATAAGTCCAACCTAATTTGTCAACTGCTCTCTCCTAATCATTGTTCAATCCATTTGAAAGACTAGCTCAAATATTAGTAGAAAACTAGCTCAAGAAAATCCTAATTGATCAAAGTCACTTCTCATGCTTCTAATTATACTAAACTTCTATTTTCAGTCATCACTCTAATTTGCTACATTTCTATTTACTTTGATTCTATATTCTCTCAACTATTCTAGTTTGCTATATTTCTATTTTTGACTTTGATCCTACATTCTCTCAACTATTCTCGTACACAAATTCATTCTTTCTCTTCATCAATCGACTTAATTTGTATCTTGTGCTCCAACTATAAGTTAGTACTTTTACATCACTATAGCAAAATCAAATCATGTACAATAAAATTTGAATTACCTCATCACGACTTTGAGGCCATGGAATAGAAGATTGGTACCCTTTAGGAGCAGGAATCAGACAATCCAAACTCTTCCCCATTTCAGGACAATGCCGCTCGAATTTCTCCCCCTTTTCCGACGAAATTAATTGACGAATTGCATCAACATTATCCAAACAAGGAATGAAATCCGTCATACTTTCATCACACATTTTAAACTTCTCAACAACCTTGACCCTGTTTTCATCTTCTCTCCTCTCATTTTTGTCACTGAAATTGGCTAACATTTCGTGGGTTACTTTAGGGTCGAAATCACCGACTTTAAAGTCATCAACCATAACGCCATTTTCATCGATTATTCCCATTCCTTCAAGAACTGGTAGTGGAGGTGGAAAAGGAGACGAAGAAGAATTAGCTAGATGTGAAGAAATGGAGGAATTAAGGGAATATGAAGGGGAATAAGAGATGGAAGAGAAGAGAAACAAGAGGGAGATTATGAGGAAACATAAAAGTAAGAATTTGATGATTGTTGGAGCTTTGAAAAGCTCCCATGGCGGTGGGATTTGGTTGTGATTGGTTGTGGGTTTCATGGGTTGAATTTGATGATTTGGGGTTTTAGGATCTGAGAAATTCTGGTGATTTTGATTGTAACATTGATGATTGATGATTGATGATCATGGAATTGAAGCTGAAGTGGGAGTGAAGTGATTTATTGGTGAAATCTAGGCACTGAAACGGAATTATAGGGTCCGCATTTATGGGTGCATAATTTTTTTGAAAAAATTTGATTATGTTTGACTAAAGTCATCTTGGATCTAACCACTTAAATTAATCAATCAAACAATTAGAGGCGGAATAAAAATTGATAAATTTTTTTAAGGTTCTGTGTAATTTTAAAAATTATGATACTTTTCAGCTAGTCTCTCGAGAGATCGTCTTTCTGAAAGACCTCTTTAAGGCCCAACCCATTTAAGCTTAATATCTACTTTTACTCTACATTTTGCTTTATGGATCAGTTCAATTAGAGATAGTATTTTAAAGAGACTGTCTCTTGTGAGATTTTGTGATATGATTTTGGGGAACAATGAACCTTACCGAGTGAGCTAGTTTTTAACTTCTCTAAAGAAAAAAAATCTAGAATTTGGTATTGAGAAAGAAGGAAAGATGGAAGGAAATTGATGTTGAAGTGCGTGATGCAAATATTCAGAGTCGTCTCTAGAGCCGTGAAATGGGCTGAAGGTCATTAGGGGTCGGATCCGACTCTCAAAAAGTCAGTAGTTTGATCACGATTGGAAAAAACAAGCAACTACAAACTTATAAACAGACTAGGCTGGATCGGATTGAAGAGGGCGACTGAGAGACCTGATGAATTTAAGTTTGTTTTACAAAATCACAAATTAAAGTTTGACATTAAATAAATTTGTCCTTAAGCCACCAAAATCTCATAAACAGTTCTGAAGTGCCTCTTTTCAAATGCTTATTAAACCTTATCTAACTCGTCTTATTTATTATTTTTTATAAATTCTTAATGTTAACTTGATTTATTTTCAGCCTTGTCTCTCTTTTAGAGCTCTTTGGTAGGTTGGATTTAGGGCCCAAAGAGCTCTAACCCTTTGCCTCTAAAATTTCTCTAACTTAACAATCAAACATCCACAATCACCCAATCTTACCCACCTGAATTTTTTATTTCGACTGGACTAAAATTTTGAAATTTCTAGTCAATTACGATGATTTATAAATCATCATAAAAAAACAAAGAAAATAAATAAAATATGAAAAGATAAATAAACTCTTAAAACATTATAAAAAATTTAACTTTTTGCAACATTGAATTTAGTGGCATTAAAAAAAATGTCACTAATTTGTATTTATAATGTTATAGTAATTGATTTTTATTTAAAGTTTCACCATAAAGTGATATAGCGACACTTTATTTGATTTTTAGTGCCATATGTAATTGTTACTATAATCTATAGTGACATTTGTGAGAAATGTCACTAGATCCTATGTTGCAAAAAGCTTTAGTATGTTTTTGTAATATGCTGCTAATTAAGGGTCTAATAAATATCACTAAATCCTCTATATACTATTAGCAATATAAAAAAGAGACATTTAAATTAAATGTCGTTTATCCCACTAAAAGCAAATTATGTTGTAGCGAAATTTCTACCTATAAAAGCAATATGATTCTTCAATTTGTCATATTCTACGTTTTCTACAATCTCCAATCTTTGCGGAACTTGTAGAATAAGCACAGTATTATAATCATCCTAACAAATTATACAATTATACTCCCTCCGGTCCAGTTTACTTGTCCCATTTGACCAAACACGGATATTAAGATAGTATTGGGGTCCATTTAAAAGGTGGTAGTTGGGTATTTTAATTGATTAAATTAATTGTAAAGGTGGTGGTGGACTATAGGGAATTGGAAAAGTGGGGGTATTTAGGTAAAAAAAGGATAGCCAAAAAAGGAAATGGGACAAGTAATGAGGAATTACCAAAAAAAGAAATGGGACAAGTAAACTGGAACGGAGGGAGTATTATTTATATATTACATAAAAAATTAATATATAACCATTTGACTTGTGTGGATAATTGAAAAATATATGAAATGTTTGAACAAGAAAAAAAGGAATTGAAACGTTTTTATATAAATATAGCAAAATAAAAAGAACAAACTAACAAAAAAAACAATTTCTTAGCGACATAGAGAAATACCAAGTCGAATGTAATATGAGGCTAAAAATGAAACAAGAAAAATATGGATATTAGCCTAATTAACAGAAGTTAACGTCAACTAATGACGACAATTAAATTGACTTCATTGGGTCAACCTATCTAACGGTAGAACAATAACGTAAACCTCAGGGTTACCGCGTGGATTTTTTAAAAGTTTTGATTACCACGTGGAAAACCCAAAACCTCAAGGTTACCACGTGGAATTTCCCAAAATATAATAATTTCTTAAGGACATAGAGAAATACCAAGTCAAATGTAATATGAGGCTAAAAATGAAACAAGAAAAATATGGATATTAGCCTAATTAACAGAAGTTAACGTCAACTAATGACGACAATTCAATTGACTTCATGGGGTCAACCTATCTAACGGTCAACCGACATGATCATATCTTGTGTATTTCGCTAATAAAATTATTATAAGAATTTGAGGAGGGATAAAAGACGATAAATCATACCCTAAAGAAAAATACGATTAAAAATTTCTAGACTCGAGAATAACCCGCCATGGAAAGAAAAGCAAAACAAGACAAAACAAAAATTCGACAAGACAGTACAAAGATAAAAATACGCAAGACAATAATGATTCAATTACTTTTTGTTAGCACTAATTATAAAAAGCTGGTCAAAATAGATGGAACATGAACAAGTCGTTTTGAGATTTTCATTTTTAACTGAATTTTCACCGAAACTACCTACAAATACTCAAGAAAATAATAAGTTGTTCCATATTCTCAAATGTGACGATATTATAGTAAGACCATTATTATTGAACTGACTCAATAATGCACACTTATAGTTTTAAATTGATCAGTTATAATTTTAAAATGATTAATTTAAAAATTAGCTAATTATATATTGACATATCTCATCATGAAAACGCAATCTCATACAGGATATGGTCGTATCACATATATATGTAATATATATAATTGGTATATCAATGCGTTAATATATTTTTCTGTTAAGGGTCTCTCTAGTCGCAACTTGTATTTTTAGATCTAGATAAAGAAATATATTAATATGCCATTTTATTTAAATTGTGGAAAAACCTTCAATTTTAATGCTTTATCTTATGGACTATGGATAGCAATGCAAGCAGAGCCGACACTATTGGTGGGCAAGAGGGGCCGTCGCCCAGGATCCCATGTCAAAAAAACAAAATTAATAGTTGTAGAAGGTCCACATAAATTATAGATGACTAAGATAAAGTCATAAAAGACCCTATTATACTATTTTGCCCAGGACCCCAAGATATCTAAGGCCAGCCTTAAATGCAAGTAAGCAATTAAACATGCAAAATAATGAAAAAAAAAACCATACAATATAATTTCATTTCAAAAGCTAATAAATTAATAACCAAGCAATGAACATTACATAGTTTAAAAGTTCAATGTGCAAGCATCATTCCCTTAAACTCATCAAAATCTACAAAACCATCACAATTAATATCAAATTTACTTATAATTCTTTCACAATCTAACCCACCATATTTTTCCCACATTCCCAATTTCCAAAGCACATTTTGAAGCTCTTGGGATGATATAAATCCATCCCCATTCAAATCAAACACTTTGAAGGCCTTTCTCAACTCTTCATCCTCGTCTTGATCATCATCGTTCTCATTTTCAACTCCATTTTTATCTTTATTATCGTTATTTTTCAATATTAATGAGTCATAAAAACAAACAAAATCATCAAAATCTAAACCATTCAGGCCAACTAGTGAAGTTAGTTCATCTTCACTAACATGGACTCCTGTTTTCTCGAGCAGCCATACCAGCTCCTCGAGACTCAGGAGTCCATCGTTGTTTTGGTCGAGGGAGTCGAAAATTCGTCGAGCATCGGATGAGTTGAGAGGAGACATGGTGACACAAAACATAGAAAACTAAGGAGATTTTATGTTGGTTTTTAGTTTTTGATGTGGGTTTTGATATTCAATAAGAATGCTATATATAATGCTTAATTTATACAAATGAGTATAGGAAAATGTAAAAAATTTGATTTTGAAAAATGAAGATGGATGGAAGTTTCATAGATAGACCATGATTGATGAAACGTACAAGAATACAAATTTCTCCATTAAATTCTCCCTAAAAAAAAGATTTTTTTTTATTAATTTAATAAGTGGAAGATTGGAATTTTATATTTTTTGAACAAAATTTCATTTTTTGTACCTTAAATCCGTACTTGTACGTAATCCACATAATAAGGAAAGTGATATAGTTTATGCATGTATTATGTTTAATTGTTTGGGATTATTTTCTCATTGTTTCTAATTGTAAAAGGGGAATTTAGGTTAGAGTTTGTATATTAATGCTTGTGACTCAATGGATAAAGCATCTGTATGTGAAGTAGAAGATTTGGGGTTTGACTCCTACTGGGCACATGTATCAATTACGGGGTTTCTTGACTGAGCGCATCTCTCTTCACTCCCTCCTTTCGCGGGATACTGCGAGCGTCGTTTACCTTTACTTTTATAACATAGAAAAATAATAATCAAGTCGGTGCATTACGCATACAAATAAAAAAAGTGACCAACCACCGAACTCTAAGTTTGTATTTGTAACTTGGTGTTTAGACATAAATATGTTTCTGTTAGATAACATAACCTGTTAGATAATATAACCCATCTTGAATAAACCTTAACTATTAGCTTAATCTTTTAGTTAAATTGATTCTTTGACATGGTATCAGAAGCCAACGTAACAGAAGATTACAAGTTTGAATCTCATTCACCCATTATATCAAAGTGGAATACTTCGCCACGTGTAATACAAGGTGGGGGCATATCCACACTTCTAGCTCAAATGGCATTATTGTGTGAAATGGTGTAAATAATTATGTCCGCATTTTTATTACTACTTACCATTTGTAAAATATTACTCATAAATTATATTTTCAGTGTTGTATATGAGATTTTGATATTATTTAAATGAATATATTAATAATGGAGAGAAAATTTGAGCTTTGGAGGGTCAATATTGTGTTAAAATATGTCAAATGACCTTGGCTATTACGTTGAAGAAAGGGTAGAATAAAACAATGTAAAGATGACGAAGTTATACATCCACGTATGACATAGTATCTAGAAAGTTTAGAATAATACTCTCTCAATTCCTATTCTTTGATTTTGCCCCCAAAGACAATTGGTAAGAAAATTATAAAAAACTAATTACCAAAAGCGCTTCTGACTCAATAGATAGAGTATCTGCACGTAGAGCGAAAGGTTTGAGGTTTGCCCTACTAGGCGCAGGTATCAATGTGGGGTTTCTTAACTACTCGCATATATCTTTACTCCCACCTTGGGGGAACGGGTATGATATGTCCGTATCTTAAAACCCACCACCCGAACCCTGCCTTGTGCAGGATACCGGGAGTGTCCTTTACCAATACAGTGATATTGCATTAGTAACTAAGAAAAATATGTGGATGACATGAAAATGTAAGTCAAATGTTCAGATGAAAATTAAAGAAAAAGTGTAAATCACAGTCAAATTTAATAAAACAGACTAAAATGAAAAGTGGGACGAATTTAGTTGGAGGAGTTTTGTGGCCTTGGTGAATTGGGATGGCTTATGAAAGTGAAATGTATTGGTGATGATGTCTTGTGATTGTGAATGGACCTATATAAAGTATGGGACGAATATTAGGACAAATTTGTAGGTTTTATGGTTAATATGGTAGTCCAAAAATGAATCACGGGAGTGTGGCTAAGGAAGTACCAAGGAAGTTGCAATTTCATAACTTGTTTAATTTATATCCATTAATTTGTCAAATACTCTACTATAATCTTGTTGATATTGATTTGTGATTCTTTTGATATTTAGCGGAATGTTTGTCATGGAACATTAAGTTTAATGTATACAGAATATAAAGATATGTATAAAACCTATTTTAGGTTATAATCATAATAGAAGGTTCACGAATATTGAGATTCGCTCTGAAATCTTGAAACTAGTACTAACGAGATGTCTCTTTGTGAAGAAGTTGATATTTTAATATTTGGAATGAACGTAAAGAACTAGAATTAGACCAGGTGCAACGTTGTTGCGAACAAAGTGATATTCATTTCAATCTACTTGGTTTGCTGGTGTTGAAGTAGATTAGGAGATGATTAAATAGCACTAATGTTGTCATCGTAATTCATATACTAAAGCGATCTTAAGAAATTAACATTAAACTTCAAGAAATAGCTAGGTTGCTTGGTTATCAAAATTTCAACTTTTATCTACGATTCTACAATTCATAAATAGACGAGCAATTCAAATTTTAAGTATGATAATTTTTTGTCTTAACTATAATCTTAATATAGTTAAAATCGTATTATTATCTACTAAAATCTAGATTGTGGGTGATTAGATTATAATACTTGTAAGATTTTATGATTTTACGATACAACGATTTGATCCTAGATCAATATACTGAATCATAAAAAAGAAAAGTCATCTATGAATTTCGGTCTGAGTTTATGCCTTACGTCTTCATCTATTCCTAATTCCAGGTTAGCCCATCTTTAACATTCTAATTGCTTCAGACTTTTAGGCTTTTCATTAGCATTCAATCTTCATTTTTTGAGTTTTGACTGTCAACAATTGTTTGTGCATGAATTGTCATACCTAAAAATTCTTCATTTTGTTCTAAAAATCGGTGTGGATTATGTTTTAGACATGGAATCGGAAACCATTGGGAATTACAGAAGACGCAAGGGTGAAGTGATTTTAATAATGCTGAAGATGATAGCTAGTTTGGATGATGATTATGTGAAATTTTTGAAGAATTATGAGTTTGTGGAAGAGAAATCTCAATTCTGTTACGAGAGACAATGATGTTGATGATGATGATGACCGATGACGACGATCCATCTTATACTGAGTTTTCGGAGAATTCCACGGTTCATGAGAATGCTGTAGACCTAGCCGTGTTTCGTATCTCATATATTATGAACTGGAGATTGATCCACCTATTGAACTGAAAAGGAAAATTTCACCAAATTCGCACAGGTCCAATATTTTCTGGTTCTCGACACATATCAGTGATAGCTGCTATGGAATCTTTACAAGCTGATCTTCATGTAATGGAATAGTCGATTTTTAAATATACGAGCAAGCGAATCTGTTATGGATCTTAATCAATGGAGAAAAAAAATGAATATAAGGTCATCTGCATCGACTTGGAGCCACTAGTCCTACCTCAAACACCATTTTTATTGACTCAAACACCACCGATTCCAGCATTATTTCAAGGAAAAAAAACTCGGATTCATGGTCGAATTTCACTTGGTGCATCAGTGAGTATCCATTTTTCAGTAGTCAATTTCATAAAAATAATGCTTATATTCTACTATTTTTGTAAGATATCCTGGTTTGTATCTTGTTTGTATGATTAGAGTGCTTATATGATTTCCTCTGATATTTGTTATCACTTATCACTACAACATGTGTATTGATTAGTTTTTTGGTGTAACTATTGGTGTAACTTGGTCCCAGTAAATATAATTGCTACTTATCATGTTAAAAATTCTTTCTTGATTAGTTGATTTGTTTGCCAGCTGCTGCTCATGATGTTAGTTCTGCTGTATTATTGATTTCTTGACAATATCTGATGTTTCTATTCAGATTAATGCCGCTAATTTTCCATAAAGATTCATGTTATATGATATTTATTAGAGTGGAATAATTTGCTAAATATTCTTCCCTTTTTCCTCTATGCATAGGGGCTTAGGGCATGTGGGGCACCATGGGAGGAGGGGGACTTATTTTTTGGCTTACTGTAAAAACTAACTAGTAGTTGAAAAATTACCATTATGCTTCTTTTAAAAGACAGTAATATGATTTCCAAAAAAAAAAAAAAAAAAAAAAAAGACAGTAATATGGCATATACACATGTATATTCAGGATCGAAAGTACAATTAGTCCTTTTGAATTTTCTACTTGATGAATAATTTCCCAGCACCGGGATTCTACTTCCAACTGAGGTTCGAATACATTCAGCTCTCTGATTCACATCTGAAATCATGAAAAACATTCAAACTTCATTAGATGATATAAGGGTTATACTCTATCTACTAGAAGAAAAATGTAAACAGAATTAGTTGTCTAAGGTTCCCAATTTTCATGTGTATTATTAATAGAATTATTGAACCTAACAACACCATGGAAAAGGATCATCACATTAGGTGAAATTTTAAGTTCTATGGAATGTTTGCCCCTCTATAGTGGGCATTATCATTGAGTGGAGTAACCTGTTACAGTTCTGAAACACCCGGAGATGGAGAACATTGAATTTTCAAATTTTAAGTTACGTGTTTCTCCATTGATTTTTTTGCAAGATGTATCTGGAGGTAATAGTTATCTTGTGTGTTATGTTTTTTGGGTTTTTCTTTCTTCCTGTATTTGAAGTATAACATCAAGGCAAATTCTGAAATTTGGTTTATTGGACCAACAACTCTAGTAAATTTGACCTTGTGCTTCATGGAACAAAACCCCACCAAACATGCTTTTCGCTGCCTCTTAGATTAGCTCTTTATATGAAAGATGCACAATAAGTGGCCTAAAAATGAAATAAGAAAATACTATTACTTCTAAAATGGAAAACTACGCAACGGTATTGATTGTACTAGTGCAGTAGAGGTAATTGCTACTGAAAATCGCTCTGCTGATAGTTCAATAGTGGTTTTTAGTTCTCCTTATGTGAATCTTCATTCATAAAATGCTTGTGTTACGACTTAAAGCCACCTAGCCAATTCATTGCAAAGTCTATTTTCACAATTTTAACGTTCCGTCCAGTATGACCTCTGTTGAGTTTGGACAGTATGCTGATTAGTCGTCAAGATATAGGTAAATTGAAAGGATTACTTTCTTTGATTTTTAAAGACTTATAAGAATCACAGGCTTTTATGATGCAAACTTATTAACAAAACACAAAATCATAATGGCATTGGCACTTATGTGAATCTGTTAATCCTTGGTTGGCTATTGTACTGAATGTGCTTAATAATCACAGTAATTGGCTGAGTACAGAGCCTATTTTTCCTTTTCTTTTTTTTTTTTGTGTTAGTCTGCTGTTTCGTATTTCTACCTTCGATGATTATTTTGCAGCCTTCTAACAAAGGCCCTTTTAACATCACAATTGCTAAGCCATGGATAACAAGGTTATGCTGATTTTGCCTATATCGTCCTACATGATAAATTATTTGGTTCTTCTCGTACTGATGCTCTCTTTATTTGTGATGAACTTACAGTTCATTGAGTTTTGCAATAACAAATCTTCCTAAGACGTGTTAAGTGTTGGAAAAAAATGTAGTGTATTGAAAATTCTCATTTTGTATCGCTTTATGTGAACATGTTTCTTCTTGATATCCATAATACAATGGTTGCTTAATGTAATATACCTGTTTGTGGTTCCCATCTTCTGATTCTTGCTATTACTGGACGTCTGGAAGTTCATTACCGTTGAATTTCATCCGTGGTTTTCCCATGCTGAAGTTTAACACTCTTGAATTCATGTTGTATTTGATCTCACCATCATACAACATCTTTCTTATGTAATGCTCTATATCTGACCCGATAAGCCGGAGCGTGTATTCAGTTAGAGGTGCCCCCTGTTTCACGATAATTTAGAATGTTAGAGCTTTCAACTACACTAGTGCACCAATAACTTACCAAAACTTGAGTTATTTAGGAGTCCTAATTTCTGAAACAAACTCGAGTTAGTTAGCAGTCCTAATTGTTAGAGCTTTATGCATCTAGATGCATTTTTAAAGCATTTATGTGCGCGTATTTTGTTATTACCAACAACCTCTTTATTATTACTAACAAGGGTAAGGTCGCGTATATCCGATCCTCCTAAACCTCACTTACTTGGGAGCGATTATTTGGTGTTTGGGGCAATGGAATGTTGTTCAAAATATGTGTTTTTGTAAAACGCGAAATGATCAAATTGCATAGTTGTAATTGGATTTAATTGGCAAATGATTCTCATCACCATATCCCACTGTCATAGTTTACTGATTTCCCAACACACTTGTAACCCTCAATTCATAAAGAAAGTAGTGAATTAGCTGAAATTAGACCAGTAATCTTTGATTATCTGAGCTAATTTTCGATCATCTTTTTACAGTTTGAATTGAATTTGCATTCATGCTAAATATAGTCTGACAATATTGATTGCAATACTATGACAAGAGAAGAAATCGAACCTCGTAATTATCAACGAGTTCTTGAAAGTAAACGTAAACCTTATTGCAGGTTTCCTCAGTCCACAAAAATTCCTCAGTAGGATCAAGAATAAGTGTCAGTTTATCCATCTGAGATTGATCCATGGCGCAGGATTCTGGATCAATGTAAGCAGCATAGATCCTTACATGCCTGGTGACACTACTGAGCCACTGTCCACCATATTCTCGCGCCAAGTTCCTGCTCTTCACATTTACTTGCGGTTCAATCGGTTTTGGCATTTTGAGGTCTTCTTGCTTCATTTTCTCCGGCTCTTCTGCTTCATTTTCGGTCTGTACTTGCTCGGTTTCCTGCACTTGAGCTGAAATACAGAATCTCTTTGGTGGGACTCTTTTGGTTCCTTTATTCCATGAAATATTGGGTAGTTGTATTGAAAAGATGGAAGAAAAAGTAGTTGCCATACTGTAGTTTGTTGATATGGTTATTATGTTTTTGAGTGTATTATTATTTATTGGACACAATGAATTTAAGTCCTCTTTTTTGTTGATAAGATAGATGATTCCTTTGAGGTGGGGGAGGGATGTCCAAATATGAGGCATTAAATTTTCCAATATTTCTTTCTTATATTCTTCACTTATTCAATTATTACTTCCTAAAACTCTTAAGTTTACTAATTAATCCTTTTTATAGATAATAAACACATGGTCTATTAATACTCTCTCTGTTCTTTTATGTTTGTCCACCTTACTATAACGGGTAGTTTTAAATGTTTGTCCACTTTGGAAAACTTTTCTTTTTTGGAATTTTTTTTCCAAAAATACCCTCATAATCTTTTCCATTTTCTCAGATATACTCTTTTTATGTTAATGACAATGATAATTTTCTTTTTTTTCATTATTTTATCTTAAATTTAAATGTCTTTTATTTCTCATAATACCAATACAATCATTAGTTCATTACAGTACACTACTATTTGATTAAAATAATACTCAATTACTACAAAGATTCTAGTTCTCTTAATTTATGTGAAAAACACATAGTAGACAATCTTTTAAGAATGAAGGCAGTAATGTGCATTAATTGACTAATTTTATAATGTAAATTTAATAACACTCCTGATTAATTCACTTATAACCTTACTTATTAAGTTGATTAAATTAACTAATAAGTTAATTTATTTTTTATATTAACTATTAAAGGTTTTTTTAATATTGCTTAATTAATTTAATTTTTTGTTAATATACTTTATTTTTCATCGATTTCATTAGGAAAGTGGTCGAGATGATGAGATTAAATTTTGTACTTAATTGGGATTGTTTTAATAAAGAGTTTGAGGTGGCTCTTTGCTATAGATTTTATTTACACGAGTAATAGAGAACATACGAAAGCTTTGAATATTATTTTACGTCGACAGGTGCAAGAAAATCATATCATGACTTGAAATTGTTGAGGCTTCATAGAAGTTGGATCAATTTGATGATAATTAAAGTTTGAATTTTGTGTAATTTTTTTATTTTGCAAGTATTTGGATTTCACCGAGAATGTTCAAAGAATTTTGGACGAAAGGAGTAATTAAAATAAAATTTACTAGATTAAATGTAAGCAAATAAAAAAAAAAGATTAAAATTAATTTATGGATTAAAATTAAAGGGTAAAAAAAATAATAATTTATGGAAAAATGAAAGAAATGTAAAAATGAAATGAAAAAATAAATAAAATATTATGGATTAAGATTAAAGAAAGAATGTGAAGTCAAGATTAAAATAAAAATATAGCAAATTATATTAAACAGACCATTTTAGAAGTGATTATGACGCTTCAATTCTATAATAGAATGTTGCGATTAACTCACATTTAAGAAATACTTTCTTTTTATCTCAAAAAAAAAAAGAAATACTTTCTTTTCATCCAATACACAAAAACTAAAAACAAGATCAGCACATACATCATTTCTACAAATAAAATCTTTTCTATTTCAGTGTAAGAGTGAGTACAATTGTTATCAACTATCAGATTACAATTTACATTTTAGAAGAAATAAGTTTTACAAATGCCAAAAGTGACAAATTTACAGAATTACAGATGAAATGGAACATGATTCATGTCCCCTATGAGTACTATAAATAACCCAGAATTTCTGAAGTTTTCTTTAAACTCCGCCCAATATCCGAAAAGGCTTTATCAATTCATCAAGGTTATCCAACCGAGTACTCAACGGGTTATCCTCGGATAACATTAGCTCATTACACAATTCGTTCTCTCCCTCTTCATCATCACTAACATTAAGACTGATAAAATCACCCAATTCTTCTTCAAAACCTAAGTTGGCCTTTTGAGAATCGACAAACGTGGATCCAGTCTCGGGATCCGCAGCAACTGAGACACCCGAACCAAAATAACGTCCTTTATCTTTCTTCTGTTCCTTAGTAACTTTCCTTTTCTTAGCCTTGCCCTTTTTCGGATGGTAAAGTTTGCATTTTGACCCTTGAGGGCAGCTTCCAGAAGCTTCAAAATCAGGGCAGCTGTAACTGTGCTTTTTCCGGCACTGCAAGTTTGGAGACAGAGATTTGTTCTACTTGTTTCTATCAGGTAAGTCGACATGTGATACTCGCAAGATTTTTGGTTGAAGAAACGGATAATCAGAAAATAATTTAAAATAAAAAATAAATCCCAAGAACACAATTTGACAATCCCTGTCAACTATCTGTAAATAGACCATTATGACTTATGAGCTCACCCAACAGTTTATCAATTATCTAACCCTTGAAAGTTATTGATTAATAAATCACAACAGAGTAGATTTGCTGATAAAATTGAGCTTATATGACTTGCTTCACAAGATTTGGTCCCATCTTTCTCAAGATAGATGCATTCTGCCATAGCCAAGGTTTACCAGCGTTCATAACGCATAATCTCATCTATAACTAACCTAACCTAAGGCGAAGTCAATTAGCCACTAAAAAGAGTTTACAGAAGAGACGAGACAAGTACCATGAGTTCGAGACTACTGCAAATAAATGCCTACTAAATTTGTTGTACTTTTTTAGACAAGTAAAATTTCAAAATTTCAAAGTATTAATAGTGAAAACACTAAACGTTTTAATAAGAAACGAACCGAAAGAACTTATAAGAAAATCCAATGTATAATGTAGTAACCATTTTAGTAAAGGTTGTTAGTGCTTTCAAAACACTGGACATCCGGTCGAAACTGCAACAAGAAGTTTCCCTTCACCACAGTTTTATTAGAAAATATAATACTATGAATTTTAAAAAACATGTATAGGAGTATAGGACAAAAGAAGGGGGAGTTAGGATTCACAAAAACCATTTCTCATTGGAACATAAACCTGTAAGTAAAGGATGTCAACAAAAAAGCATAAGTGTTTGAAAAAGCTTAGATTAACATTTTGTTATAATGGGATAGAAAAAGCTTTAAAATAAAATTGTACTAATTGACAAAAGTGAATTTTTTTTTTTTTTTGACAAAATTAGAAGAGAGGAATTATGTGAAAATGAATATAATATAATTATAATAGCTAAAAAGATGACAATATGCAACAAAAAAGCATAAGTGTTTGAAATACCTCATTCCCTTCAGCACAATAACCCCTGAGGAAGCTCTCACATATAGACGCTTTAGGATTCACATTCACATGTCGATAAGGACATTTCTCATTGGAACATAAACCTGTAAGTAAAGGATGTCAACAATATCTAAAGTAAATATAGAAAAACACAAATGCATAGATAGAAGACAACCTTGCAGAAAGAAAGAACAATCAGGCATTCTTTCAGGAATAACCTGCAGCAAAGAAACCACAGAATTAGTCTTAGGTATATACCCAGAGTAACTATCTACTTCTATATACTTTCTGCCAAAGGGCATTATACAAAGACCTTGTGAGTCAATTTGCAGTTTGGATCAGCACATGAACCATTCAAAAATTTAGTGCAGACCACTACTTTGGATGGATCATGGATAAATGGGCATTTTCCTTCAACCTTGTTACATTTGCCAAATCTAGTAAAAAATAGGCAAAACTTCCGTTTCTTGGCTAATCGCATCCTAGCAGTGTGCAAACTCCATCGAACTTTTTCACTAGCCAAAATGCGAGTACGTCTTTTTGGGTCTAAAACAAGCTTGTTCCCATTGCCAATCCGAACATACCTATTAAACAGGATGAATATCATCCAAAACAAGAGGGTCATTAGATAGTAAAACAGCAAGTGCTGCTCCAAGCAATCTATCAACAGAGAGAAAGAACGGGAGCAAGGAACAACATACTCATTACTTCCAATTAGTAGCCTCTTTGGCACATAAACTTTTTTGGCATCCTTTTCGGTTGTTGAAGCAGTTACGTCTGCTTCTTCATCTATTCAATATTACATTATCAGTTTGAGTACTAAAACTGAAATGAAGATCAATTATAAGATGCTGAAAAAGGAGAAAATCAAAAGGCGCAAAGAAAGATAAATTAGACTATACCCATCATGATTTTCTATACCCATCATGACTCCCCATGGTACTAACATACAAAAATAAAAAGGGTTTATAATGCATAAATACCAGATAATACCAAGAGTGAACCAAAAATCCTAAGAATAAGATGGATGCTTGGACAGACCAAAAATCTCTACATACACTCAATTAGAAGAAAAAATCTTCAACGACGATGACCAAAATCATGAAAGAGTTTCACTAGATTGTAGTTTCAAATCCAATTTGTTCATGGCCTCTTATCAACATTGAACACATACGCACAGCCAGAACTTTTTGGTCGATCACGATAAAATTTGAACTGAAGCACCAAGAAAAAACAAAGACATAGACTAGAACCTGAAATTTTCTGAAGTGTCCTCCTCGAAGGATCCATACGATATCGATGCACACCAATACGGAATATTCGTTCTCCTGTGAATGAAAAATATTCAACACCACATTAACAATATAATGTTGATGTACCAAAATACAGCATCCTTATCCAGGGGGAAAGGGAAGCTCACTCTACAAATTCATCTTTGTTTCAAAGAGAAAAAGAACAATATATGATTAACCTACCTGAGCGTTGCTTCAAACAGTGACCTGGTTCCTGCAGAGAATGCATACTGCCCTCTTGTTTTGAGCTAAAGCCTGAAGATCCAGACTTCTGTGCAAAATCCATCGCAGCAACGGCCATGGCAGCATCCTGTAGAGTAATAAGCAAAGTAAAGACAGTCTCTTCACAATGCACAAGGCAAAAAATAGAGCTCGTATGCATGCATTTAAAAGACAACATAAACATGACTGACCTCTTCAACTCTTTTCGAGCGCTTTTCCATGGATATGGACCATTTTAGACTATTTCCATGAAGACTTATGACTTTTGATCTTCGTAAGGAAAAACCACGCCCCGACCTTACATACAGAACACCCCTCTTTTTCGAAGAAAGCAGCTTACGACTAACACATTAATCACATAAATTTTTAGTGACAACAGAGATCACAAGAAGCAAAGATAGCAAATATAAAACAAACAAAACGAATATTTAGCATATTGAACTTTTAACAGAGCTTTGTAAAGTACTGTCAAACAAACCTCCAACGGGTGGTTCTTTTCCAAGGCAACAAGTGGGACAAAAGCCTCCCTGATCTCAATGTATGAATACCTTTACTGCAGGACTTCGAATCACCCAACTTCCAAACAAGTGAAAGTTTTGATGATTTAACTGCAAAAAATGTAACATTAGAACAGGTCCTTCTTCATGAATGCTTGAATATCATTATCCTGTTGTAATTAGAAAATTTCTCTTTCAAATCAAGAACTACAGCCCGAATGGACACTAGAATGGATTACATAGTATCACATAACAGCACAAACATCACCCTCAAGAAGATTAATCATTCCCTAAGTTATCATAAATCATTACAAAAATAAATTTTCACCTTGATATTCAGTATGCAACAACAAAACAGGCAAGTAATAATATATACCTTTATTCAAATGCCTTTTAGTAGAGCTTCTTCCTGAGTAAGTACGAAGTTTCCTTTGAGAATGTGACTTAGAACTTTTTGCAATAGAGGAAACTATTTGTGGGAGATTACCCTCAGAGGAAGCTCTGATCAGTTGGTTCTGCCTGTTCTTGTAGTAGTTGACATCAGAAGATGAATCCATTTTGCTGTCCATGCTATGCAAAGATGAAGTAGCGATCAACTGATTTGATTTGCGCTTAATGTAAGTCATCTTTGAATTCAAGTTCAATACATCTCCATCACTAAACATACCAGGATCCTCCATATTTCTATTCACAATACTTTCAGGATCTCTGGAAGAATTCAATGACATATCACAGGATTTGAATGCCTGCTTATTGTCAGTTACTTCAGTTTGATGTACAGCTAAAGAAGATGTACAATCTTCTGAGTTAGCAATGTCACTGCTTGAAGTCTTATCACTGCAGGGTAACGGAGATGTTTTTGGCATTTCAATGGGAGCACTTTGCCCTCCTGTCACAAGGCCATCACGTAACTCGGTAGACTCAATCATGACAGAGCCACTCATCTTTCTAATCCTGTCTGTGTCATTCGGCTGTGACCGATTAATGGCTGCACCAGAAGTATGAGAGGTGGCTGCACCAGAAGTACGAGAGCCTGAAGTGGCTAAACCAGAAACAGGATTCAATACAAGACTGTTACCTTTCCGAATGTAAGAAGTATCCTTTACTTTCAAAGCTTTTCCATACAGTGTTCTTTGTGGAGGAGTAGCCACAGGAGGCTTCTTCACAGGCATGTTTGAAGCTGCTGAGTTATTTGTACGATGCCATGTTCGAGGCTTTGCCGGATAAGTCTGTGATCTATTATTGGGTTTAATAACAGATGAGCAAAGGTTGGTGGAAGGACTTGATTCAGCACGAATTAGCACATTCCTCCTCAGTCTAGTGGTGGTGTTCGAGCTAGACATTGTAGTCTTTCCCTTCTTTGATAGCAATGATGCACTTTTCTGACTAAGAGGTTGAACATCTAATGAGGGTGAAACATCTGACTTTATGTTCTTCTGATTTTTAGCTTGTACATTAGACTGTGAGGTAATTGATCTGTGCTTTGCTAAAGGTTGATCTTTTTGTTTGTCATGTATACAAAGCTTCTCACCCGAAGTCACCTGAATTTCAGGACTAGCGTTCGATGCACCTGATGTGGGCGATAATAAAGGCTGAGCCTCCGGAATGGCAACAATGGACGGTAATTCCAACTTGTCAGAGTTTGCCCTTACTCCACCATAAGTAGATTCCACACATGACTGCAGAAAATCAGACAAAGAGGCTAAAATAGCCTCTTGAGCAGTCTTATCACATTCCATATTCATCTGGGGCAGTCCTTCATCCGCATCCTCAGTATGATTAGCAGCACTGCCTCCGTCCTTTGTTGCCATTTCACATGCTGATTCTAACGCAATAAACCCATTTTCAACGTTGTCTTCAGCCATTATCAAACTCGCATAACTTTTCTGGTTGCGCCCAGATTCCTGATCTGCACCAGAAGGGTACGTTTCTGCAATAGACAACGATGAATCTTTACACAAATTTTCAGATTTTGGGTTGTCAGCAGAGCTACATGTTTCTGCCCACACACTACTGGTTACTCTACCAATAGTATCTTTATCAAAAGGTGCAGACTTGAGTGGCTCAGATCCGTCTACTGCTTGGGACGAACACGTGACAGAGGGCACACCAGGCATGGGTATAAATTCAGAGCTCCCAGAGACTGGAGCGTCTGATAGAACTGATTCCACATGAAGAATTTTCCTTTTCTTGACACAATCCATGGGATTCATACACTCAACAGAACCTCCCATTAATGATTTACCAAGTGAAACATCTGATTCAACAGACAGTTTGTCTGAGGCAGGAACGTGTTCCTCGACGTGAAGTATAGCATTCTCATGACAAAATTCAGATGTTCTTAAGTGTAAAAGGTCAGGTTCAGTTTCGACTTTTCTCTTTCTATTTACTAGAGATAAACCCTCATAAGTAATACAAGTTTTTGGAGGTTCCTCTCTTTCTAGTGTAGATTCATCATCAACTAATCTGGTGTCCGGCCCTAGATTTTGTTGCTCCTGGATGTCATTTGTGAACCCGACACCAGCAACAGTGTTAATGTTCTTTGAACCAAAAGTAACACCATCAATGTTTTCCCCCTTTCCAGAATCCTCATAATCCCTCAACTCAGGCTCATAACTCCTGTCTGTACCCAAACCTGCCAATGTTAGTCCAGTAGTAGCATTTTCGGGAGTCGAAACAACATGGGTTTCCCCCGTCTCATTACCATTTAACAAGGGCAATGCCAAATTCCCCTTATCCTCTCCCTTGTTTGAGACATCAACAGCGATAGGGACAGAACTCGCGACAACAACAGGATTTAAAGGATCCACATTTTCACAACAAAAACCAGTGTTATTCACATTGTCCTTCACACAATCAACCACTGACCCTAAGGTTCCTTCTGCAGAACCATTATCAACCAATACCAGAGTCAAGTCCTGACTCGTTACACAACCTTTTTCAGTAAGAAAGTCTGAGCTACATTTCTCAACAGGCTTTGTCACATCTCCATTGAAATTTAAGGTTTTTTGCTCATCATGCAAGTTTAGCTTAATGCTATCATGACCTTCATAAACTCCTAGCCCTAGTGATAAATGTAAAATAGGAGCAGATTCTAATGCTCCATCCTCCCTCATTCTCTTAACAGCAGGATCCTCAAAACATGAACCTCCCACAATATCCTTATGATCTACCACAGTTAAAGATTCATGGACATTCTCAGTTGATCCAATAACATTGGTAGCACAGGACAACCCCTTCTCAGAATGATTTACAGATACATTAAAAGGCAGAGAGTTACTTGATGTATTATTGGCTGGACCGTCCACATTCAAAAGCTCACTACCGGTCTTTGTGGGCACTCGACTAGACAGACGAGAAAGTGAGCTAACAGCTTTTCTCTTCTTCCTAACTGGAGAAGATACCTTATCAAAACCAGAATTCTTATCATCCTTGCCCAAAACCTCCGTTTTCGGAGATTCAGATAAACTACTAGACCCAATTCGAGAAGACTTCAAGTCACTACCATGTTGGACATTATGTGGATTACCAAGTCTCTTCATGATGGGAGACACTCTAACCCTATTCTTGACAGCTTTTCCTTCCCTTTTAGACACTAATGAACTAATCTTAGAACCCAATCCCTTGCCCTTAGACGAACGCTCACCATCTATTTTATTACCTGAATCACTATCATTCACATTGTAATCTACAGATGAACACGAAGGGGCAGCCGTGATAGCCTTGGCCACCAAAGCATTCGATTTGAACGACAAATCTAGATTAACTGGACTTCGTACTCTCTCCTCACTACTAGTACTACGATCTAAACACTCTGAATTCGACTTTTTACCTTTGTGTGGACTTGAAGATTTATTATCGAACTTTTTCCTAAGACTACTATTACTATTACTATGTTGTGGTTTTGCTGGTTGTATCCTAAGAAATGCACTCATTTTTTGCACATTTTTCCTAGGAGTGCCTTGAGTATCACTGATTCCATCTTCGACAGAATTCCCTCCATTGCGAAACTTAATCGGAGAACGAGAAACTTCTCTGGATCCCCCACTACTACGCCTGGAATTCACCTTTTCATCTAATACAACATCATCTCTTCCTCGCCTAATGAATGCCTCCTCATTCAAAATCTCTCGTAGATCACTGATACCAGAATTCACCTCATATTGCTTCCTAATCACTGTTTCAGGAAGATATCTTTCATGATGTTCACGGTCATGATGATCAGGATCAAAATTACCCTCTAACCTATCAACTCCCTCCAAGACCCTGCAGTCATCACCCCGATCTACATGATGCAATTGATGAAAATCAATGTCATCTGGATATAACCTAGCACGAGGAGATTCTAGATTCGGATTTAGATTCGGATTCAAATTTAAATCCTCCCTACGCCTTGGAGGACTATCAATTTCACGCCTAAACCTCTCAAGTTGAACAAAACGAGGAGGAGAACGGCGCGCAACAGGGGACGATGGAGGAGGAACCCTAGAAGTAGGAGGAGGGGGAAGTTCATTGAATCGAAAACGAGGACGACGGTCAACATAATCAATCTCATCAAGATTATTATGATGATTATGATTATGATTATGAAAAGACAAAAGACGATCGGGGTCATGAATAACCCTAGTTGGAGATTGAAACCCATCTAGAATATCATCATTATCAATGATACGACGATGCAGAATTTGATTGTGATTGTGATTATGATTATGACGAGGAGGGTGGTGATGTTGATGATGGTGAGGGGGAGAATCGGCGAAATTAACGCGATCTTGAAAGGGTTTTTGGTGAGAGTGAGAAGGAGGAAGAGGACGAGGATGGTGGATGAGGCAAGGAGGAGGATTAGGATGGTGGTGGTGTTGAGGCTGCGGAGGAAGGTGTCGAAGAGGTTGTTGCGGCGGAGGAGGAAAAGGATTTGGATGGTGTTGGCGGTGGTCGTCGGAGAAAGGATGAGGAGGGCGAAAAGGTAGGTATCTGGAGGAAGAATCCAAGAATGGGCGAGGTTGAGGTTGAAGGTCAGGTTGGTTATGGTGGTGGTGAAGGTGGAGATGGCGGTGGCGATGATCCATGGCGGTTGTAGGGTTGAGATTTCAGATTTGTGTATGGTTGAGATCTGTAAGAAAAACACACTGCGTTTTGGGTTTATGGTTGAAAATTAACACACTGTGGTGGCCCGTCGCCGTCTCTTTTGAATAAGATATGATTATATCATAGAGGTGTATTCGGGTCATCGGGTTGATTTTGGGTCAGGTTTTTCGGGTCGGTTTAAAATTGGATTTTGCGTTCACATTGATTTTTACATAACTATAGATCCATTTTTAAGTCGGGTCAAATCAGGTTCGGTTATAAAGTCGGGTGTCGATCAGGTTATCGGGTCTGTTTTAAACACATAATTATGAATATGAATATGATATGATGTTTGGTTGATTTGATGCTCATCTCGTAAAATCGTCCCATAGAATAATTTGTATTTATTTTATTTTATTAAAAATTATCGTGAATAATACAATTTTTTGTTAATTTTTATATAATAATATCAACTACTCCCCTCTATTCAATCTAAATGTTCCATTTATTTTTACAAACTTGTCGAGACAATATTTTAACCCTTAATATCTCAAATTATTCTTAATTAAAAATTATAAAAATTTGATATTAATAATCTTTGTATTAGACGAATCAAACAAGATTCCACATGACTATGTTTAACTTATAGATTAAGAGTAAAATACAAATTAAGAGTGATGAGTGAATAGTGCCAAAAAAATGTCTCATTTAGGTTGAATAGGAGGTAGTATTTATTAATCATGAATAATAACAACCTAGGACACGTATTTTCCCTAGAACAACACCAACTTTATTTTATTAACTAATTTACCGATTTTTTTTGTCTTATAATCCTTTATAATTTAATTTTTGGGATATTCTACCTGGTAAGCACCAGGTATAACGAAATTCACAAACTAGCTATTCTTGTTTGCAATTCTACCAAATAGCACTCAACTTATGCAAATTCATCTGTCGTAGCTATATTAGCCTAAAAACGTTAGAAATACCGTTAAGTGGTGAATTTACATAATTGCCCTTGTTTTATTTTACTTTTATTTTACTTAATTGCCCTTCTTCTTCTTCATTTGATACTGAATTTGTAGCAGTATCTCTCTAATTGTGAAACGATGCTTCTATTGGTTTTTCTTGATGGGTTGATTGAAAACTTCATACTATTTTTGTCAATATAAATTTGAATTATGCAATTTTGATTGTAAATTTTATATTTTAATCCTTCTAACATAAAAAAGATTAAATCTTTATTGGGTTTTTATTGATGGGTTGATTAAAAATTCATATATTATTGATTGTTAGATTACTTGCTAATTTATACAATTTTGTTTGTCAATCTTATTATCAATTTTTCAATTGGGTTTTTGTTGATGGGTTGATTGAAAATTATAATCATCATAAACAACAAATGTCCAAGAAACCCATAAAAATGGAAGATAGTCGTTTTCTGGATAGAGAAAGAGGAAGATGTTCTTACAATGGAAAAAACCAAAGGTTTGAACTTTGAAGAGAGAGAAAGTAAAATGTAAGAGGGGTGACAATGGAAGCCGAAATAGACAAAAGTAGAAGATGGGCATCATTACAAATCAATCAATTTATAGTGGGTAAGTTCCAAAATTTTATTTTTATAATGTTTATTAATTTTTTTTTAAATAAAAACTCCATTTTTAAAAATTTTTAACTGCATATGGTTTTCTAATGGTTGATAGTTCAGAGAAGATTGATAGTTCAATGGTTTTCTAATGGTTTTAACTCCATTTTTAAAAATTTTTATAATGTTTACAAATCAACACAAGATTGATAGTTCAGAGAAGAGAAGTGTATGATAGCTTGACTTCAATGGTTGTTCAAGGGAATGAAGAAGATGAAGAAGGAGCATCTTTTACTAGAATCAAACAAGGGCAATTAAGTAATTTCACAATTTAACGGAAAATTAATGTTTTTTACCATTATAGCTACGACAGATGAATTTGCAAAAGTTGAGTGCTATTTGGTAGAATTGCAAACAAGAATAGCTAGTTTGTGAATTTCGTTATACCTGGTGCTTACCAGGTAGAATATCCCTTGATTTTTTTTGCATGTTAGGAATTCTCTATGAAACACCACTTTAAGTTGGTATTATTCATAGTAATCAATAATTGTAGAAAAATTAACAAAAAAATTGTATTATTCATGATATTTTTTCCTTTATTTTATTTGTGTTCACATTGTATGTGATTCTAAATATATATTGTTACAACTCTAAATACAGATTTGGCTGTTATTATTGTTGATCATTATTGTTTTTTTATTTGTTGTTGTTGACTTCTTGTTTATTGTTATTATTGTTATTTTTAAAGTAATTTACAAGTTTGGATTCTTGTTATTGTTATCATTATAAATGTTATTATTATTGTTGTCGTTGTCATTGATTGTTATTATATTGACAGAGGAGGTGTTAGTAAATAATGGTTAGTGAGGTTAACAAATTACGCTTACGTGGTATTATTTGATAGGATGAGAGTTTTGTTGTTTTAATTTATCTTTTTTTTATTTTGTATGTTTTATTATATTATTATTTTTGTCTTTTTGTGGTGATTTACAAGTCACAGTTGTTGTGTTCAGTAATTGTTGTTATTATTAGTCTTGTCAATTTGTTGTTGTTTGTTCTTGACAGTAATTGTTGTTATCAAAGTACGTAAATTAACTTATCATGAATTTGCTAAAACCCTTCATCTGGGTATGGGTTTGAAAATTTCAAACTCTTAGGGTCCTAATCCGAGTCTGAATCAATGAAAATTAATGGATTCAGATTCAGATCTGGATGGACCCGCCCTATAACCATATTCCGAGGCTTAAGAAAACTAGTAATATAATACGAGGCTTAGTGATTAGAGAACACACACTTATTTCACTTTTATTATACTAGTAGACAGTTGTATACTATTTACAGTTACTTCTAGTACATTTACAAGATTCAGCCAAGTATAGCAGCTCTAACAGTCCATTTATCTACAGTTTCTGCTTCACAGTTTATACTTACAGTACTGTATGTCGTATCCTAGATAACACGAACACGAAAAAATTTCGATTCAAAGAATGCACCATTCTTCATCACGCCGTCTGAGAGAAATCTACTGCTGAATTGAAATTGCATGAATTGTGTTTCCAATGTCGGTATATCAGACTCAGTCGAAGCTTGATGAGCGGCTCCACCTGCCTCGAAGGTACTCTTCAAGCGAAACATGTTGTTCGATGCTGCTCATAGAAAGAGAATCATCCTCTACATCTTGCAAGGCTAAACTAAGGTGAGAATGGAGATCGATTCGTGGAAAACCGTCTTCATCTACCCTGTCGACGTTTTCTGATGCATTGACTTGTAACCTTGCCCATTTTAATGAATCTGTGTCTCCTTGTAGGAGCTTCAATATCTGTCCAACAAAGAAAAGATTATTACAAATAAGAATCTAGGTCAGTTAGTAGATCAAAAAAGACCCAAAAGAAAACAAAAAATGCGATTCGAGTTGGGTTAGATACTTAGATTTGATCCGCTCTAGGATCGCCTTATTTGTAAACTACAAATCATATGGTTGAATAGGTGCAGTTATCTCTTTTGATAAGGGTAAGTTATTGCGTCATCCGACCGTCCTTAAACTCTAATCATAACTTTTATGAGCAAGATATAATGGTAGATGATGATGCGATGGTGATGAAATCATAATAAGTTATGCCGTCATCTGACCCTCCTTAAACCTTGATCATAGCTATTATGAGCAAGATATTATGGGTACGATAATGATCATGATGGTGATGAAATCATATTAAGTTATGTTGTCATCCAATCCTCCTTAAACCCTAATCATAGCTTTTATGAGCAAGATACAAAGGGTATGATGATGATCATGACGAAGATGAAATCAAAATAAGTTATCCCTTCATCCGACCCTCCTTAAACCCTGATCATAGCTTTTATGAGCAAGATACAATGGATACAATGATGATCATGATGATGATGAAATCATAATAAGTTATGTCGTCATCCAACCCTTCTTAAACCCTGATTGTAGCTTTTATGAGCAAGGTATAATCAACGACGATCATGATGATGATGAAATTGTATTGATTGAATAAAACAGATAACTTACAAGACTCATGTGCGGTCGTGCTCTGGGTGCTCGTCTGATGCAAAGGGTTGCAGCCAAAACCATCCGTTCAATCTGGTCTCGGTTATAATTACAGCCCATGCAAGGGTCTAGCAACTTGGAGACTTTACCTCCATGCAGAATAGGCTTGGCCTGATAAAAATGTACATCAATTTCGTGTAATCGGAATGGAGAAAAATCAAAACATAGTGCACTATGAAATGAACAGCCACAAGCAGAAAATCTTACCCACATAACTAGGCTCTCTTCGCCTTTTGGTAACTCGCTGCTTATGGGTTTTCTTCCTGAGAGAAGCTCGAGAAGCACAACCCCAAATGCGTAAACATCGATTTTGTCCGTCACTTTACCATACATGAAATATTCAGGCGCCAAGTACCTGCGGCAATATTGACACAAAGATAACGTAAATGAGCAGATCAATATAATGGATTTAGGGTTCCAGTCTTCCAGATCTTAAACAGGGTAGTAGTTACTGACCCAAATGTTCCGGCCACATCTGTACACGTCGTATGTGAAGAAGGTGATGCTCGTTTAGCAAATCCAAAGTCGGAGAGCTATAGAGAACAGCAGCAATAAAACCATTAGAGCTACAAGTATTGAAAGAGTGGCAAAACTAGAATTCATGAAAAAGAATAGCGGTCGCGGATGCATTTGCAGAAATGGTCACGGTGTCGAGGAAAACGGCTATAATAACAGAGAAATAACGCGAATCACAGCCAATGCGGTGTGATGTTTTATTAAAAGAAATCACTTAACAAGAGTTTTGAACATATAATTGCATTTAACGTCGTGGCAACTTTCAAATAGGTTATATAACGGGCATTACATAACGTAACGGGGGAGTTTTTATTCCATGATTGAGCTACTGAGTCATTACCTGTGGCTCGAAATCCTCCGACAATAATATGTTGGATGACTTCACATCTCTGTGAATTACTGGCTCGTTGGTGTCGTTATGAAGATAATAAAGCGCCTCTGCTACACCCAAAGCCACCTTGAACCTCTCATTCCAACCGAATGCAACTGGGTCTTTTTTGCTACCTGCTAAGAAAAAAGTGAAATTAAAACAACGAAGATCAACGCCAATGACCGATAACTGTAAGCATCTCAACCAAGAAACAGCCTAATCTGCGCGTTACCATGAAGATTCTCTTCGAGGCTTCCTCTGGATAGAAGATCATAAACAAGAAGAAGATTACTATCCTCAAAACAAAATCCAACGAGGGAGATTATATTCTTGTGATGCAAAGAAGTGATTATCTCGATTTCCATCACAAATTCAAGAAGTACATCTTCGGAAGGCTTTAAGATCTTTACGGCCAATTGCTTGCCATCAGGAAGAGAACCTCGATAAACCCGACTACTTCCTCCTTTGCCAATCAAATATTCTAAACACGACAAATATTGTAGTTAGTATAAACAGTAATGTTTATTATAAGATCATTCAAATGAAAATCGGTCTTGGAAGTCAAACCAGGCATGAAGTTTGATGTTGCCGACTGAAGTTCTTTGTACTTGAACAATCTACAAGTTGAGGAATACTTCTCATGAAGACCTTCCAATACTGTTGGAGCATTTCTCGAATTTCCATCCAGAGAAGTTTTATCTGAAAGAATCGTATCACTAACTGGAATCATGACATTGTCCGGAACACCTTGATCACGAGAATCATCTTCTTGATCCTCATGATTATGTGCAGTTAACGATGATTTAACAGTGGAGAAATGAGATCTAGTGGGCAATAAATTTGCCCATTGAACAACGGAGATCTCACGTGGGGACGATGACACAATGTCTTCTCTCTCGGACAACAATGTACGTTTAAGGAGTGGCCAGCCCGGTCTAGGGTCAGGCATATCTTTTACCAATAATGAAACCGAACTAGATGATCCCCCCGACTCTTGGAAAGGAACTAAAGCCTTAGAATTGTCCGTCTCTCCTGTCATGTTAGTGCACGGAATTGAATCATTCGAAGACATAGAACAAGAACAAACGGAACAATTTCTTTTTGTTTTCGTTTCTTTACGCAATTCTTCAACTTTAAGGATCGGTCGCTGCAAGACTCCATTTGTAACTTGATCACATCCCACTTTATCTGCATCACCATTTAGTATTGAATTGATTGTTGATGATCGTTGAAGTCCTTCCAAGATATCATTTTGCTGATAATCACTGCCCCCTAAACACGCTAGAAAGAATCAGATATGCCATGTAAGGACTGAAAAAAACGTGCAAATAATGATCGTCTCCTCCATCCGGATTGCATTTAGAAACATTGATTCTACATTGTTATTTAGACACTAAATGACATTTTGTTATCCTCCCAATTATGTTACCACCCTTGGATAGAATTATTGTGAAACCCCCATCGGTTACAATTAAAGGTGTTCATTCAAGTCATCGGGTTGATTTCGGGTTAGGTGTTTCGAGTCAGTTTGAAATCGGTTTTGGGTCGATATTGTCTTTCATAATTGTAAATCATTTTTAAAGTCAGATCAAATCGGGTTCGGTTACAAGGTCAAATAAATTTCGGGTCGTCGGGTCTGTTTTGAACACCTCTTGTTACAATGGGGTGGTTACTTGTTACTTGTTACTTGCTAGTCCATTATATTCAGAAATAACATGAATGCAAGTTCAGTGAATAAGCTAGCTTACAACCTTTTGAGTACTTAGTTTTTCCAGCTGCAGATGCAATGGCTTCTCTTTGGAAGACAATTTTCCCATTACGAACAGCAAGAACCGAACAGTCCTTGGGTAATTTCTTGGCACAAAATTTGGCAACTGAAGTAGATGATCGGACTGTATGGTGTTTAGCAGCAGTACCTACTATAACTTTACCTGCAGTACATAAATTTGCTTCTCGGACTATAATTTTCCGAGCTGATGAACCACGACAAATCTTCAGCTTAAGATCAACCTGCGTAAATTGTTGAAAAATAACCGTTTCTGAGCAGGGGTGAATTTAGGATGCTAGTATAGTTTGAGTCGGATACTCATTTCTACCTATGTTGAAACAACTTGGTTGTCATGTGTACCCAAATGTCATCGGCTCCCACCTAGTTTGATATGTGATAGAGTATATAACATATCTTAAGGCCTCAACTATCAGCTTAAGCTTTTAGTTGAGTTGATTCCTTGACATGGTATCAGAGCCAACGTGACAAGAAGTCACAGGTTTTGAATATCAACTACACCTCATTTAAAGTGGAATATCCAGTGCCTATATGCATTCACGCTTCTAGGCCAATGAACTCTCGTGTGAAGAGGTGTGTTGGTGTATATAACATATCCTTTAGCCTCAACCACCAACTTCAACTTTTGGCCGACTTGGTTCCCTAGTTTGTGGACTCGACAGGTTTAAGCCTAGAATCCCACCTATTTCTAAGCTTAGAATCAGTACTTAAACATGAAGTTAGACTAAGGTAGCAGGATCAATAAAGATAAACACCTTTTCTCCAGCTAATTTTACCATTTTCTATACTTGAGAAATTAGTTTTTTTCTATTTTTTTTTACAAAAAAGTAAATTTCCACACTGTATCAATAAAAAAAAAAATTAATAGGAAACATGCAGTATCAAACAAAAGAAAACCAACCTGTTTTAAATTGCAGAAACCTTCATACACACCAAGAACAGAATCAAATGCCTTAACCAGTGACAAAAGAGATGATTTCCCATCTTGATCATAAATTTCTGTCAATAAAACAGAACCCCATTAATCTCAAAGAACAGTAATTGATTATTTGATATCAAAATAGTAATTCCCCATCTTAAATCATAAAACCCAGAACATTACAACCCAACATTTTAAGAACAAAAACAGAACAACAAATTCAAATAAAAAAAAAAACCCAAATTCAAAATCAAAATCCACCAAAAACCCTAAAATTTTTTGATCATTTTAAGAGTACCCAGATAATAAAAACTCCCAAAAACAACAAAAAAAAAACATAAAAATTACCATTCGGAGAAAGAACATGTAAAGCAATGACAAGATCACCAGGTTGAGCAACTTTAACGAGCGACCAAGTAAGTAATTCTTTACTTAAACCATCCATTTTAATTCCAACCAATACCGTTTTACCATCTTCATCCCCGGCAATATGATCGGTCGGAATCATTTTCCGGCGAGATGATCAAAAAATGTCAAAAATTAAAGAAAATGAAATGATGATGTATTAGTAACTTTCTATAATGAGTTAAGATCATGATATTTTAATGAGGCAAATATATAAATGAAAGAGGTGGAGTTTGGTTTGGGATTTAAGGTTTAACCGCCGTCTGGTTGGTTTTCAAGGTCGTACACCATCCAACAAAAATAGAGGGAAAGAAAGAGCGTAGTGAGTACTTAATACAATTCTTACTTTCTGGTGGGGGAACTCTAAAACTTTAGAACTTGGGAAGGTGGCTTGGTTTTGTCCATTATCTACTTGTGGGGCCCTCGTGCCGAAGAGCGAAAGTTAGGTGAGAATAAAATTGGTCTCTCGAGAGACTGTTTTTCTGAGATACGTCTCTCAAATTCAGTCTATTAAAGTTTAGTTCTTATATCGCATTCTTTTTCATGGGTATGAGTTGTCGTCGTTCTTCCCTCCTTAGACCCTGATCATAGTTTTCTATGAGCAGGATACATTGGATATGATGATGATGATGATGAATTTCGTTTATGGATCGAACCTATCATAGGTAGTCTCTTAAAGAAACTATCTCTCACAAGAATTTGGGTTTTTTTATGAGGTGGTGTTTACGTTTCAATTGAAATAATATTCGATAATTTGTCTATAACTAGTCTTACTTAAGAGTTGAAGGGTGTTTTGCAATTTGTGGTTCTTGTTGGCGGATTCAGTTGACTTGTTTGTTCAGCTGATGGCGTTGAGTTTATTGTTAGTTGTTGATTTAGCTATTTAAGAATAATGAAGATTTTTGATAAAAATTATTTATTGTCTATTTGGCTTTTTAATAGAGGAAAATGTATTAACAAGATTAATAAAAAAAACTTCTCATAATCCATGTTATTTTAGTCAAGCTTACTTACGACATTTTCTTACTAATAAGACATTCCATACATTATACTTCTAATCTAAATAATTTAGCAACATGTTTATAATTTATCTTCAATAGTTGCCAAATGGGACTATTTAAAAAATTGTTATTCTATTTTCTATTGTTATTTTAATTGGATAGAATGTTGAATTGGGGAGTTGTGGAGGCTATGTAGGGGAAGTCTAAAATATGATGAGATCATGCTTAATTTTTTATTTTTTTATTGCAGGTTAGGTTGAGGGAAGAAGAGAATACGCGAGAATATTAAATCAGCGTAATACTTTATTTTTTTAAAAAGCGATATTTGTTCTTCAATTTAGTTATGATTCAAACGTCATTAAATTTTTTTTTATATTATTTTAGGTTAAGAATTAAGATGGGTGTTTTACTTCCATTTTACATCATGGTTGTTTCTACATAGCTAGGCACCTAGACATGAATTCTAACATGCTAATCAAAGAATCAAGTGATGTTTAAGTATACATAACCCTTTTAGAGAGGTAACTTAAGAATATTGATCATTAATCATCATCTATCAAGGATAATCACAATTATAATAATATTTTGCATTTTTGTTGTAAAACCTTCATTTAGAAAAATACATAAAATCAACAAATAAATTAATAATGCCAATGCCCACCATATAAGTGATATGATAGAATTTGAGCAAATAAATTATATATTTTCTTAAAATCAATGTTTACGATCGTTCTGATTTTTTAATTTGTATAGTCAAATTTAATCTTTAGGATCAAAGTTATAAATTTGTTGGAAAATAGCCCAAATTTGATCTCACTTCGAAAAATGAGTGAGAGCTGAGTTGACTAACATATAATTTGATGGACTACTCAACTTATTATCAATTGATTTTAGGATATAATATAATCTCACAATCAACCCCCCTCTTGCACGAGCCTTGTTGTTAATTACAAGCTCAATAACAAATTTATGGTATCAGAGTCAACTATTTCGATCAACTAAAAACAAAAAATCTAAGTCTTTCACAAAACAACTTGAGGGCTCAACAAGAATGTAGTTTCTAAGGTAGACTAACACATGAGTAAGTTTGATGTGTTACTCCTCTTATAACTAAATGCAGGGCTGACCCTAAGGCAATGCGTGCCTACGCCTAAGACCCTCCATAAAATTTTAACTTTCAATTAGTGCTAAGGTTTAAACATTTCTATGCATACAATAGTTTAGGTGCCCATAAATAATCTTTTGCCCTAGACCCCTAAAAATCTAGGGTCAGCCCTGACTAAATGATTTTGAGATGAGACTCATCAAGATTTATATAACGACAACTCTCCTCTTATTTATATGTTATTGTGTACAAGTCTAATAACAAATTTCTACAGATCGTTTTTGTGCATTCTCCATATTTTTTGTGCATCATAGGCATAGAATCCTATTCTCTTAGAATCATAGTTTTATTACTACCTCCGTTCCATTTTAGTTGCACCATTGGGTTTTGATACAATATTTAAGGGTTGTCAAATCAGTATGGTAAAAGTAGGGATGATGTATAATTGATGGTGGTATGTGGGGTAGAAAAAAAAAATATTATAAATAGATAGTGGTTGTGACTTGTGGGTATATTAAATAATTAATGGGATGATGTATGATTGATGGTGATATGTGGTAGGAATAAAGTGAGAATAAAGTAAGTAGATTATTTTTGCCAAAAATAATAATATTGCAAGTAATATAAAACTTTCAAAAATGATAAGTGTTGCAAGTAAAATGAAACGGAGGAAGTGCAAAAGTAAGGAAAGAAAGGAAGATATTCATTTGTAAAAAGATTGTTCATAAATTTGGGTGGGCATCATAATCATAAAAGTAGGCCGACCATATTAATTGGTAATTCCCCGTGAGGAAATAATACTACTATACTAGTACTAATACTAATAGTGACTTCAATTTGAATGACTTGTTGCTCCCACGAGGGGTTGCATGTGACTCTTTCAACTAATTTCATTGCCACATCTCTAATTCAGTGACAGATTCAGAACTCAAATTCAGTGATAGACAATCATCAAAAAAAATCGATTAAAATTTTTTTAAATAATCATAGATATACTCATATACATATATGTTAAAAGTAATTATATGGACATTAATTTTTCAAACTACGAATTAATAATAACAAGACACAAAAATTACATAGAAAGTGTGTAGTTTAACTGGTCATGAACTCATGAGTGTCCCAAAAATGCTTCAAAGGGTCTTAGGTTCTAATCTTATAAACAACAAATTTTTTACAAAATTTCAGTGCTCTCACGTGCGGGCGCGGGATCCAGTTGGATCCGCGCTTGATCTCTATACATGCAAAGCTGTTTGTGCAAAATTTTTATTTTTGCGTTTTATTTATAGTAAATATGCTTATTTTATTATTAATAAACTTAACATACTTTTTATATTAACTTTTTTATTAGCAGAAGAAAAAAAAACTTATGCAATCGATCACCTCGCATATAATATAAAACACAGAGGGTGTTTGGCAAATAGCTAATAGCTGGTAGCTAATAGCTGGTAGCTAATAGATGATTTGACCAGCTGATTTTATTAACTGATTTTGAACCCGTTGTTATAAGTAGCTTGTTCAAAAACAGCTTATTCATATAAATAAGTTGTTTCTACCAGCTAATTCACCAAACACTATCTTTAGCTGGTTTGACCACCCAACCATCTATTTATATTCAAATAAGCTAAAATTGCTCAATAAGCTAATTTGCCAAACACCCCACAATCTTCAAAATATTAGGAAGAAGGAAGTAATAAATTATAGTTAGTGTTTCCACATTCCCATCAAATGCATATTCGATTTAGATTTATAATAACCATTTAATGGCTTTTAAGCAATAATAATAATAATAATAATAATAATAATAATAATAATAATAATAAGCTGTTTAGTGTTTAATAGAAAATCGTTTGACAAAAAAAAAAAAATAATAATAATAATAATAATAATAATAATAATAATAATAATAATAATAATAATAATAATAATAATAATAATGATCCAACTATATTAGTTTGATGATTGATTGTTATTTCTTATTTGCCTCCAACAAAATTTACCAGAAGGGGGAAACTCAAATTGACATTTCAACCAAAATTCCCTTCTTAGTTCTTTTTTTTTTTTTTTTTGAGGAAAAATTCCCTTCTTAGTTTTAACTAACATACACATTTAAAGCAGTCCCACCTGCGCTACTATTATTCCAATCATACTATCTCCAACTTACGGCCCATTTGGTTCGTGATGCTAAATGGTGGTAATGAGAATGAATTATAGTGTAAAATTTCATCAAAAGTTCTGTATCACTTCCATGGTAATGAAACTTTGATCACAAAAAATAAAGATTTTTTGTTAAGAAATTTCCATTTCAACATAATACGACATCTCTCAATGGTAATGCATAGGAATGAATTTTATAAAGGAAATGAGATGATTGAAATTGGACAAGCTGTCCATCAAAATAGTCTAGAGATTTTCAACCAAAATCACACTAATTTTTTCATTTCCATTATTACATACCAGACGGACTGTTAACTTATATAGTATTCTTGATCTAGAGGTTAAAATATAGACAAATGAGATCTTATTTAATTCGTCTTAATATATTTTTTATGTTTTGTATGAAAATATATACTATCTTCCTATCCAAAAATTGTGACTCTTGGATCGGAGTGTTTGACTATGAATGTATTGTTGTGTTATATGGAGAAAATAATAATTTACTTTGAACTTTAAACGAGTTACGTTAGTGCGGAAAAATTACCGTGAATAATATAATATATTGTTAATTTCGCTATAATAATATTAATTAATTGATTAACTATGGATAACACCAACTTAAAGGGGTGTTTTCCTAGAAAATACCTAACAAGCTAACATGTTAAAAATCAAACTATTGTAAGACAAAAAAATTGGTAAATTAGTTAATAAATTAAAGTTGGTATTATTCTAGGAAAATATGCCCTTAAGTTGCTATTATTCATGATTAATCAATAGTTAGTAATATTGTAGGAAAATCAGCAAAAAATTATAGAAAAAGCAGCAAAAAATTATATTATTCACGGTAATTTTTTCTTTTTTATAATAACCTATTTTATTATGAAGTTAGGGGTTAATGCTTGTTCAAGCACTTGTAATTTACTTTAAAGCCCCTAGTAGGCTAGTATACTCCTCGCTAAGTGCCCCAAATAATTTAAGACAACTCTAGAATTTTTTTATTTATTTTTTAAATAACTCTAGAATTTATAGTGTTCTTATAATAAATATTAATTAAATATAACTAACAATTCAAACATTTAAAATAAATAAATGAATCATTGCAATATTAATTCATGAAAAGCTTAATTTGATGATGACTTTACTTAAAGATTTTATTAGCCAAAATGTTAACCATCACAAGCTTCATACTTGATACTATTTGTAGGGCCGTTTCGTTTATTTTTCAGCCTCAGAGCAAAAGATAGGCCTCTAAAAACTTAAGGCATAACGACTAATATAATATATTCACATATTACTTAGTAAAAAATGTAAGTTATATATAAATTTAATTCAAATAAATATCACTTAAATAAATAAAAATATATTTTTTGGACTCTAAAAAATTTGAGACCCTGTGTAATAGTCTGCTTTGCCCTTGCTAATCGACGGCTAAGAGAAAATATCAATAGCTTTTTCCTCCAAACACATTGACACCATTCATTAACATGGGCTTATTACAATCACATAGAAGTATTATTTATTAACAATAACATTACTTGGTAGTACTAGTTTACTTCATAGTTATGGCATGTGAATGTCATTAATTACTAGTTTTTATGATGTGTAACACTAAGAGCAAAGAGGTAGGTAAATTACCCTTTCCATGATAATAATAATACAAACTTTTGAGAATTAATTGATGTGAGGACAAATTAAAAGTTTATAAGTCTTGTCTTTTTTATTTTAATTGAAGCATGTATTATTTTTTAGGAATAATTTAAATTTGATTTTTGTTGCCCCGCTTTCCCCTTCCTCACTCACCCTCATTTCACAAAAAATAGGCTCTTATATATATTATTTTTTTATTTTTCAGGTTGCTTAAGTATAAGACTGCCTCACCATAAAACATATTTATATAATTAGCTTATTTCTGTAATGAATCACTCTAAAATTGTACGTAATCACTTTAACATACTAAATATATATAAGTCAGTCCAAAAGTAATCATGTCTCAACTCTCAAATGAATAGTACTATGAAAATTTGAATAGCAATATACATCTATTTAGATTAAACACTTTCTAAGATATTTTTTATATGTAAATAAAATGACTAAAATCTCTAGTAAAAAAACTAATAATAATGTTCTTTCTCTAGAATAATATCATCAATATATATAACATGACTTGGCTAATTATTCTATGTTGTTATTTTTATGACCTCAAAGGCTCAAACAGATTTTCAAGCTTTTAAGCGTTGAATTTTTTTTTCAAACATACTTAAGTGTCATTGAAAATTAGATTCATAAATTTTCATCTAAGGCGGTCTTAAAATGAGCTAAATAATACTATTTTATTAATCAAATTATTTACTTTTGTATTTAAAATACTCAATATTTTTATTTAGACTTTTTATATAAACATGTTTGACTGTGATACGGTCATATACAAGACATGACCTTACAAGAGTTGCTCTTAATGATTAGGCTAGCTAGTGTAACTCATGTTGCTG
Source organism: Amaranthus palmeri (assembly GCA_019776075.1). Classification (NCBI taxonomy): domain Eukaryota; kingdom Viridiplantae; phylum Streptophyta; class Magnoliopsida; order Caryophyllales; family Amaranthaceae; genus Amaranthus; species Amaranthus palmeri. The sequence continues at coordinate 685,945 of JAAKBH010000023.1, forward strand.
TGAATAAAGGCTGAAAGTCAAAAAAAAGTCAAAGAGTTTGTTCTCTGTTACTAACAACAAACAAAGACTTTGACTGTTTTTGACCTCCAATCTTTGCTGTTAGTAACAGCGAATAAATGCAAGCTAAAAACAACAAATCGCCTGTTTGACCAGGTTTTAGCTTTGTTCCTTGTTAGTAAGTGTGAATAGCCCCAAACCTCAACACTGGACAAAAACTGCTTATCTTGAGAAATAATTTCAAAAGTTGACTATAATATGATTTTTTTATATATATTTTTAATTATTTATTTCAGATTTTCTGAATAATTGGGTCCAAGTGTTGGCCTCAATTCTACGTATTTGGGCTTTGACATTGCGTATTTGGGCTTATAGGTAAAGGACTGCTTGTCTTTGTGTTAAGACTAGCAAAGGTAACTGATTTGATTTTAATCGAAAATAAGTGGATTTGAGTTAAGACGGTTGACCCAATAAATTAAAGAAAAGATTATCAAGAATAATTTAATATTTTCGTAATTTTCTACAATAATCTCACTTATTGATTAACCATGAATAATTCAACTTTAGGAGGTATCTGCCTTGAGTAAACTTGGTAAACGGATAACTTGCTATAACAAGTTTAATTTTTTTAAAAAAAATAAATTAAAATAAAATGTCAAAAAAATATTTTAAAATGTTAAAAAAGATATCTGATTATTTTAACAAGACAGAATTTTTTATATAAGTTTTCAAATTTTTCTCGTATTTTATATTAATTTTCAATTTATGTTTTTGGTGACTTACCTATTATAGCAGATCATCAGGTTACTTAAGTTTACTCAAAGCAAATACTCTCAAAGTTGGAATTTGCTTAAACCTTGTAGTTATCTCAAGTCTTCCTTGCTTAATTAATAACATCTTTGCCCATAATTTCTTTACACTCCACAATTGTTACGTACTAAAAAACTCGTACATTGCACGAATAAAACAAGTAACCTATAGACTATGAAAATACTAACTACAAAGCTCCAAAGAAGTACTAGAGAAACTCGGATGGAACTTCCTCATCAAAACCACCAATGCAATTCATCACCCAATGAAATACTTTATCCGTTTCAAATTAGTTGCACCATTGGAAAAAAAAAAGCATTATTTATTCATCACTTTCAATTAATGATTAGTTTTCAATCTATAACTTAAAAATATAGTCAAGTGAGATCTTATTTAATTCGTTTCGTTGCAAAGATTATAAATATTAAAATTTTTATAATTTTTAACTATTCATAATTAGAGACATAAAACATTAAATCAACACATTAAACTGCGTGAAAAAGCAAATGTTAGAGTTAAATTAGAACAGAAAAAGTATATATTCCATACTCCAAAAATTCTTTCTCAAAATTCCTATTCTTTCTAAGATTCACTTTCTAAAATTCTCATATTTTTTACCCTTTTATCTCTATCATTTCCTAAAAAAATTAGGGTGGGTCCCACAACTATGCAATTGACAAGGACACTCACAGTGCCAAGTTGTTCATCACCAATTTTATTCCTGTTCCACTAAAACTATATACTCCCAACAACAACAAACACTCTTTTATAAGCCGTCAGCAAATTCTGGCAACGAACTTTCTAGTCTTTCCAGGTAAGATTTCTCATCTCTCATCTTCAATTCTGCTTCTCGGAATTAATGGGTTCTTTTTTTTTTATTAATTTTGATTTTTCGTAATATGATTGATGATTATTGCAAGTTTCGACTGTTGGGTTTTTCAGTAAACTTTAATTCATAATCTGGGTTTAGGGTTTTATTGATCTGATTTCTGAACTTTTATTTTTGAATTTTGTTATTTAGCTATGCTGGATGCTGGTCTTTGAAGGGGTTTGTAATTGTAAATATGCAATTGGGGTTTTAAATGTTGACTTATTGTTGTTTGAAATTGAGAATTATATTTTTAATTATTTGTTTCCAAATTTCCATTAAGACTGTCAATCAGATTAATACCCTGCTTGAACTAACTATTAATCTATTCACTGTTTTCCATGTTAATTTTTAAGTCTTCCTGGCATGTTGCATGTGTGGTTGTTGACAAAATTGCCACATATTTCCTCTGTTCCTACTTACTACCGAGTGTGACATGCTATGTGGGAAAATATCGCTATCAGTAGCAATTATCATGGAACGGAGGAAGTATGATCCCAAATTGGTGATGTAAGGAGTTGTCAACTATTGGAAAGTGGGTGACGGAGATGAGTGCTTAAGATGGAAAGAGTATAAATTTGTGGATGAGATTAAAAGATATATAGAGTTTTTGACCGTCGTCAAAAATAATAAGGGTGCAAAATTAGTGGGATAGAGTTTGATCATTGTCAGGAAAGAAAATGGTGCAAAATCAGTTGGATAAAACTAAATTGGAAAGTTGTGCAAAATAAGAGGGACAGATGGAGTACTATGTAAGCTCTGTGGCTGGGCTACCCCTACTATCATATGATTTTAGGAAGGAACCTCATCAAGTTTGTGTGTACTCAACTCTTCCCACGATGGTTTGCCTGTTTTTTTGATGGTTGATGTAAACATTAAGCTATGCTGGCTGGCAGTGGCCGTGGGTTGTGATGCGGGCGAATGCGATGTTTTGCATTATGATTCAGAGTGGTCTTTGAAACAGCTTAAACTATGTCTTCTTTTTTGTAATAGCTTGATTCATAGATAGGGAATTAGGATAGTTTTTGAGTCAATGTGAGAATCTTAAGTAATCCTTGACACATTGAATGGCGTAAAAAGCTAGGATCTGTTTTGACTTTTGACATGTTATAGTTTGATAAGACGGTGTAACGAATATTTCTCTAACAATAACATTACATTGCCCCAATACATTAAAGAGACTCGTCTACTGTTGAAGAATAAGTATAATGTCATTGTCATCCTCTTCAATTATGTAAGCCATATGGTTGCTTTATTTTGCCCGTTTCAGTTGGGGTTGAGGGAGGGTGTGGTTATTTTGGTCTCGGCCTGCTGTTTTACATGTTCTGTTCATAATCAGTGTAACATGATTCGCTGGCCAATTCGCTTTTTGAATTTGTGATCCGCTCAAATTTGTCCAAGAATAGCCCAAAACCGACCATAATTTACTTTTTTCGATTCGCGAGGAGATTAGCGAATCATGTGACACTATTCATGACCAAATTTGTGTACAGTTGCTTCTGTTGTGTATATCTTCTGTTTTTTCGCGCTGGATTGGTGATTATCATTGTTTCTTACCAGGAAGCATTCTTCCCTCCGATTCATCAGCCTAAGTTACGCCACACCCTCTGAAGTTAATGTTGACAACTTGACAATACTATGCAGTTATACCACCATCCTCTATCTGTCGACAGCCAAAAGGTGAGACTCGCACTGGAGGAGAATGGAATTGATTATACCTCATATCATATCAACCCGATCACTGCTAAGAACATGGAAGCGTCATTTTTCCGGATTAACCCAAGTGGAAAAATACCGGTCTTCCAGAATGGTTCTCACATTCTCTTCAACACAATAGAGATAATTCAGTAAGCAATTATCATCTTCAATCTTACTTTGTAGTCAAAATTTATGCTTCTAGAAGACTCTTATCCCTGAAGGTATTATGTTGTGCTCAATAGATATCTTAACAGGATATTATCTTAGTCTGAGATTAGACGTCTGGTTTAGTTTCTGCCCCTTGCCGAAGGCCTTTTGTTTTTCCTTTTGAGGGGCGAGAGGAGTATTTTGCCCTGGCTTGAATTATGCTATGCTTAGTGTACGGTAAATTGTTTTTAATGGGTTTCTGTTTTTGGTCCTACGGAGCTATACATTTGAATTTATACTCCCTTTGTTCTCTTTTGTTCTTCTGAAATTCCCCATTTGGAAATTTCACAAACATCATATCTAAATCTAAGTTAGGTTACATTGCAGGACCGCGATTAAGTTCTATGTCCATTAAGTTGAGGATTTCTCTTTCGTATTTCGATTAAAGAGTTTTGAGGTAGGGGGTCTTCCGAAAACCTACTATCCTCTCCTATAAAACCGAACGTATTATTTTTTAACATTATTGTTTGAGTCAGTGTTCCTTAAGAAAATATCTTCAGCTGAAGCTGAAACATCTAGTTGAGTAATCCTTGAAGGATTGTGCAGGAGCTTCTTGGGAAGGGATAGGATAGAGATGTGCCTTTTCCACTATATGTTTTCATGAGCTTCAATTAGATTACATTTTTTAAATTAATTGATCCTACTTATAATACTGATCTATGTGACTCGGACTCTTCATTTTGCTACACGTACCCGTGTCCAATCCTTGATGCTCGGACATTGGTATGGCACTTACACATTTTATTTTAAGGTAAATTTGAAAATTTTGACGTATCCGACATTAGGACATGTACCAGTATCCAATATCAGTACGGCAGTACCCGAGTCCAAGTAACATAGATACTGATATGTAGTGAATTATTGGGCTTTATGAGGTTGGAATCTTGGAATTGGCTCAGAAGCGTTCTTGTGCTTAGCCTTGAAAATTCTCGGTTTTTAGATTCGATGAATTGTTAGTTTCTTTGGCCTCTTTGATAGGATATCTTTCAGATGACAAAGAAGAAAACCATTGTTAAGAGTAGGAGCTGGCTTCCGACTTCTTAACTTTCGACTTAATCTTGACAATTACCGGTAAACATGACTCAAAGGGATTATCTTCGGATTGCAGGTATATCGAAAGGGTAGCAGCTGTTTCATCAGTTGGGGATGACATTAAACTCAGCAGCAGAGAAGTCATTGAATGGATGCACAAAATCCAGGAATGGAACCCGAAATATTTCACCCTTTCTCGTGTCCCTGAGAAACACCGTCTCTATGTTATGAAATTTATAAGACGAGTAGTTATTGCTAGGATGGCAGAGTTTCCCGATCTTGCTAGTGCCTATCACCTAAGACTCAGAGAAGCGTATGACATCGAAGATAAGTTGAAAGACGCCGAGGTAATAAGGAGAAGTGAAGAGCACTTGGTTAGGCTTCTCGATGAGGTAGAAACCCAACTAAACGAAACATCGTACTTAGCAGGAGAAGAGTTTACTATGGCAGACGTTATGCTCATCCCTATCATAGCTCGTTTGGTGCTTCTAAAATTAGAAAACGAATACATAAATAGTAGGCCAAATATTGCCGAGTACTGGAAGATGGTGCAACAAAGGCCTAGTTACAAAAGAGTGATCGGGAAGTATTTTGATGGCTGGAGGCGCCATAAAACGTTGACGAAAACGTGGTGCTTTGTTCATTTGAGGAACTTGTTGAAGAAATATTGACGGGTCGAGGTGATAGTAGTTTTGAATGATTTTCACTATATAACTGTTAATAAAAGGGGAAGGGGGGGGGGGGGGTCATATGTTGCATCTACTGCTGTACATATATAGAATTTCAACCGTTTTCTGTATGTTTCGGGTGAGCATTTTTGCCCTCTTTATCGGTAATTTTCCTAGGCGTGGCAAGGGAATGCATCTCAATGTTCTTGCTCGTTTTCCTGGATTAGATGGTGTCATTTTTATCTGTAAGCTACATGAAAATAAATAGGTTTTTCTATCGGATTGTAAGTTGATGTTTGCCTTACGAAAATTTATCCGATATTGAGTTCCTTCAGAAGCTTCCTTGCTAGACTTGCTTGGTCGAGTCGGATTGTTTTCGAATTAAGTCGTTTTTGGGTCACATCGTATCCGTTTTAGGCTTTGAGCATCTCTTATATAGTATCTTGAAATTGACATACTATGAGTAGAACTTTTAGCATACATGTAAAAGTTTGTGTGCCTTTCCTTGATCTTACTACACAAAGACCCCTAAACCGATACCCATCAACGACATTAATAATCCGGTGTATTTAGTGATCAACAAAGTAAAGAGTCCGTTACATTAAAATACAAAAGAGACTAAAGATATTGATGTAATTTGTAATATTTCCTCCGTTCTGAAATATTCGCACCTGATTGTGACAGATTGTGTGGAAAAGTGTCACATCAGTAGCAAATAAAAATGGAACGGAGGAAGTATATATTATTTGTATCATTATTTGAATCCTTATGAAGATTTGGTAGCTGCCTCATAAATCAACTCAAAAGCTTTGTGGATACTTGACTTCAACTTGTCTGAGTCAATGAAGCCCTTTTCAATGCCTAATCCAATCCTCAGTGTTTGCATGTAACTCATTATTGTTATTACCAAGCTCTGCATCATCATATATAAACAATTAATTGAACACTTTTTGTGAGAAATCGTCTTTTAGTGAGATGAGCTCAAAACAAAAAAAAACCCATATGCTGATAATGTGTATTCGTTGGGTTATTTAACCCATGTACGAGGTGCATTTCACAGTTAAATTGTCTCATACAAGAATTTGTGCAATTATTTTGATTGGAGTAGTTAAAATATAAAGATAAAGCTACTCCTTTCGTCCTTATTCATTTTAGGTTGTTTTCATTTGCATTATTTTCTCTTTTTAGATAAATAGTATGCCCTTTTTCACCAAAAGCGTTTGTGACTCAATGGATAGAGCATCTGCATGTGGTGCAGAAGGTTTAGCGTTTGACCCTTACTGGATGCAGATATCATTTGGGGGGTTTCTTGACTGCGCGCATTCTTTCAAGAAAAAGAAAACCCCACTTGAATCCTGCCTTGTGCGGAATATCAAAAAGATCATTTACCTTTAATATGCCCTTTTCTTTTAATATCATACACTTAATTCATTATCTTTTATTATTAATTATCAAATATTTTTTTTATTATTTAAAAACATAAATTTTCTCTTTGCTTACCTGAGGACAACCTGTAGGCATAAAGTACATCCCTTTAACTGGATGATTGGCCAATGAAATTTGTTGAACTGGACCCACTATGTTTGTGATTGTCATGCTTGATTGTTTTAATTTACTACGGATCTTTTCAGCTGCTGCCTGAAAGCTCAATATAACACATTATTATACACAAAACTACCCACATGTCATTAGTAAGTGCTACTCAAACGGCTAACAGTTACTTTTAAAATTACTTTGAGGGTGCTTGGCAAATGACTGATAGTTTATAGTTGATAGTTAATCATAGTGGCTGATTTGATCAGTTGATATCGAACCCGCTGCTATAAGTTGTTTGTTCATAAACAGCTTATTTGTATCAATAAGTTGTTTCAACCAGCTAATTCACCAAACACTAGCATTAGCTGGTTTGAACCCTCAACCTTTTATTATCAAAATTCAAAATAAGTTAAAATTGCTCAATAAGCTAATTTGTCAAACACCCTTTTGTTTAAACCTTTATACAAACATGCCCTAACGTACTTTCGATCTCAAATCTAATCAAGATGTATGATCGAATTTAACCAATCTGGTTATTATAAGGTTGTGTTTCAGAGCAAATTTTTCATTTCAAATTATAGATTTCAAATATAAAACCATAAATGAAATATTTGAGAATTACGAAGTTTGAGAAATCATCCTTCTCAAATATAAACATTTTTTATTACCCAACGTCATTAAGTGACTCCCACCTACGCTGGGACTATAAAGAGTCAGATACACGCAATCTTACTCTTGTTAATGATAAAACTAACCAAGAGATTGTTTGCAATTATTCTAGGTAACAAACATCATACACAACTTCACATAAGTAAAAAGTGCACATGATATAACGAGTCATTTTACTTTTCTCCATTATAATCCGAAATTAAAAAACAATAAACCTTTTTGACCCATCGAAATAATCGACATCAATCCTCATCTAATAGATGAAAATCTCGAAAATAAAAAAAATTTCAAAAAATCGAATCTTATCTCAATTAAAAATCGTACCTCAGATCCTTTATGTTTTCTCAAGAACTCGAGGCTTTTAAAATTCATATGAATTTTGGGTGAATTTCTGCACTTAGCAATCTGTTTTTTTGCTTCATACACAAAATCAAGAGGATTTGAAGATTTACTATGAATTAAATTAGGCAATTTAATTTGCAAATATGTAAATTTATTCCCCCATATTTTTGTATTTGCATTAATCATGTCTTGAACAGACATGTAACCTCTTATATTCCTTGTGTTGAACATCACCATTGCTGTTGATCTTGATTTCCTGTATTTCATGTCACACCCTTCCATGTATAATCTAATACCCAGAAATAATATGCCTGAAACTGTGTCGTTTACTGTCTGCAACAACAATATCATACAAACATATGATTTTTTGTTGCGTGATTTCTGATACCATGTCAAGAAATTACGAGGATGTTTGGCAAATGGCTGATTAGTGGTGGCTGATAGCTGATTCGACCAGCTGATTTTGAACCCGCGGTTATAAACAACTTGTTCAAAAACAACTTATTCTATCAATTAGTTGTTTCAACTAGCTAATTTACCAAACACTAGCATTAGTTGGTTGACCACCTTACACTCATTTATATCAATTGAAGCTAAAATTGCTCAATAAGCTTATTTGCCAAATTTCCCTATGTCAAAGTCTCAATCAAAAGCTTAAGCGCATGACATGTTATATATATACTCTATTTTTGATTGACTTGTCTCCAACTCGAGGAACCAAGTCAACCAAAAACGTAACCTTAAAAATTCCGCTAATAGAATAATGCTAGTAGTGTGAATGTAACACATAGAGTCATGGGAATCTCTGACTTCCCGTTATGTGACTTTTGATACCATGTCAAAAGTTTAAGCCCATGACATGTTATATACTCTACAGTAAGTCTCATGGGAGACGGTCTATTCTATAGACGGAATCCATGAAGCCCAGCCCAAAATATAATATATTATATTTGAGATTATAATAAATTATTTGGGGGTATAATAATTTATATTTGGGGTTATAGAATAGTATATTTGAGGTTATAATACCTTACATTTAGGATTATAATGTAATATAATTGATATTATAATAAAAAAACCAATTAAGGGAAATGGGCTGGCCTAATTTTGTGGTCTATCCTATAGACCGTCTCTTGTGAGATTTTGTGTATACTCTATTCATGATTAACTTCTTTTTAACGCGAGGAATCAAAGTCAACCAAAAATTTAAGATGATGGTTGAAACCTAAAATTGATAATGAGATTGTTACTTGTTTGGCAAAATAACTTATTGGGCAAGTTTAACTTATTTTGATACAAGTAGAGGGTTGGATGGTGTCAAACCATCCAGTGCTAATGTTCAATAAATTAGTTGGTTGAAATAACTTGTTATGAACATGTTTTTTTTGAACAAGCTATTCTTAGCAGTAAGTTAAAATTTAAGTATTCAACTGGTCAAATCAACTACCATAATCAGCTATCAGTTACCAGCTATCAGAAGAGGAATACTTACAGTTCCAAGTTTTGTTTTGATAAGTTTGATTTGATCCAAAGACAATCCAAGAGTAGATATATGGAGATTGCTCTCCTCTTTTATATTCCTAATAGGAGTTATATCATCTTCATTCCAAGAAGGTATAACTAAACTTGCTCCAAAATCAACAAGAGTTTCACATATAGCACACAATGTATTGGGTAGCAAACTCATAAAACCTCCCTTAAGCTTAACATGATCATTTGTTTTCGTTTTCGGTATAGGGAAGGTTAAGGGAAGAGAAGGATTATCGGTTTGTCGAGCACAAGAAAGAAGACTACCCATTAAAGAGTAGCCATCTCCAAGGGCATGGTGAAGCTTGAAAATGGCATGGGCAGGTGCATTTCTTGTTGGGTAATTGAATATGTGAAATTCCCATAAAGGCTTATCTTGTGGTAATGGGTCCATTGCTAATTTTGTTAGGTATTCATCTAAGTAATTGTCATATGATTCTATTGATAATTCATCCTTGAAGATGTGTATTTTTATGTGATCTTCAAGCTTTATTTCAACTCTTTTCCATTGTTTTACACCTTTCTTGTCCATTACCTGAGAAATTAGACTAGATTAGCTCGGAATTTATAATGTTGTCAACGAATCAATTCAGCCAACATGGTTTAGACCCATGATATATGATATATTCTATCACACCTTTTGCACCAGAGTCGTTTAGATTAGGATTAATAGGTGTTGTTCGAGTATTTGGGACTTTTGCTATTAGCTAGAGCTTTTGGTTGAATTGGTTCTTTGACCTGATATCAGAAGTGCATGTCTGATTCACTTTTCATTTCAAGTGGAATATATATCTAACTTTAAGCCTAAGGTTTGATATGAAGGGACGTATTAGAGATTACAACATATTCTTACGCTTCAACTATAAGCCAGTTTATTGATAAATGCACATAGAGTTTCTAATACTAAATTAAAAAAAAAACTCAATCTGACCGTTTTATCAACCAATATAATCGAGACCCAACCTCTTTAAATAGATTTCAAATTCTTAGAATTCTTATTTGGCCTCTCAAATTTATTATGATTATTTGTTTAGTTGATGAATATACTATATACTCTATCAAATACGTTAAAAAACTCATGATAATTGATTTTAGCATCAAAAAATGAGAACATTACCATAATAGATGAAAATCTAGTGTTTATAGGAAGGAGCAAATGACGAAGTTGTGTAGATACACATAAATCATCAATAGGAACTTGAGATTCAAGAACGGCAAGAACAAAAGAGTTTAAGGCTTTGCTGTTTAAGTATTGTCCGGTGGGCGATACCGGTTCAACACCATCATCATCATCATCATCGGTTTCTTGCTTTCCTCCATTACTTTGTATCTTCAATTCTTTAGGTAATTTTGATAGACATTGTTGCATTTTGTTACCTTAGAATTAAGGGTATGAAACTTTAGGTGGTATTCCTTTGAAATATAGGAAGATATATTGAGAAGTGAACAAGTTTTTAATACACACTCAAATGTATGTATGTACGTGGGTTGGCACTTCTAAAGTGGACTTACCAATTACGGTGGTAAACTTACTTGATGCTCGTGGTTTGTCTCATGTTATTTTCATATGATGTCTATTTAGAGATAAGTACAAATTCTTATATCACACGAATTCTCCGGTCAAAAGCGCTTGTGGCTGAATGGATAGAGTATCTACATGTGGTGTAGAAGGTTTGAGGTTCGACTCCTACTGGGCGCAGGTATCAATTGGGGTTTTTTTTTACTTTTAGTCCGTCCTAGGGAGAACAAGTATGATTTGTCCGCATCTTTCAGGAAAAAAAAAAAGACCCCCACCCCAACCTTGCCTTGTGCGGGATACTGAGAGTGTCTTTACCCAATAATTGTACAATACAAATAATTAGTACATAGAGTTCTTGCTTTTAGGTCGTCTAATTGAGAGTAGGTCTCTCACAAGAGTAGCTCATAGATTAATCCATAAAATTGAAGATAATTTCATTGTTAATTAAACATAGTAAGGTTTTAAATCATAATAGACAAAAATATTATATTAAAATGACTGAAGTTTCACATGATGTATTTGTATCAAAAGTCAATTAAAAATAATATTTTTGATATAGAAACCTGTTAGAGTATATATCATGAGACTTCAACTATCAGCTTGTTCTTTACATGATATCAATATTTAACGTAACAAAAGGTTTTGGGTTTGAATCTCATGTACGCACTCCTGTTTTCTAGTGGATTATTTAAAGTCAAATATTAGGGTTTTTTCTGCTTTCATACTTCTATGTCAAAGGGACTTGTGTGAGGAAGCGTTTAGAGTACATGACATATCCTAGGAATAATCAAAAGAATTATGATGTGATCTGTTTTCTCATTCTCATACAAAATTTTATTACTCCCTCTGTCTCTCTCAATTTGCACTTCTTTCCTTTTTAGTTTGTCCCATTCATTTTGCACCTTTCTTTTTTTGGCAATGGCTTTACTTTCTTTCTTTAAATCTCATCCATAAACTTATTTCTCTCTCTATCTTAACCACTCATTTCTACCATCTACTTGTTTTTTGTCTTATTCTCTAATTAAATTTCACTTTCCACTAAATATCATCCAATATCTAATGGGTGCAAAACCATAGGGACGGAGGAAGTATCATTTATATTTTTAACTATTACCATTTTGTTACATGTGCAATTTCTATACAAACCACTTTTAAACTATATGCATGTGCTACTTTTGTTATTCATCTCTACCCTAACTTTTAGATTTTGAATTCCAAACGCATCAACTTAATAATTCTTATATATGACGTCAAATTTCAATTTGCCAAACTCTTTCATTTTCAAATAAATAATATCTAAAAGGCAATCATCATCATCCTATCCAGTATATCCCGTTCATAGAGAACTATGGACAGGGTCTGGGGAGGAAAGGACGGCGGCAACTCATACCCGCAAAGGAGAGCACGGCCAAAAAAGGAGTCCCCCGGCTCCAGAAAGATAGAGATACGTACCTAAAATTTAAAAGGCAATATAAACACAAAATTCGATATTAAATCGATCTTAAACATCTAATTTGAAAATTGATCCCAATGAACAGCTCTTATGAGAAGACTTTTATGTTTGAAATAAAAAGATTTTTAAATAAATGTTTAAATGTATTTATGTACGTGGGTTGGCAGTTAACACCAAGAGTTAAGACACTTCTAAATCACGTCTGCTTGTAATTATGTGAACTGCATATAATATTTGCTACTATAAGTCAATCGAAATAAACTCTTCGTTGTTATCGCTAACAAAGGTATTGTCGCTTACACAGTAAATCCGATCGTCTGAAAACCCGTCTAAGTGGGAGGATCAAGATCTTATGCTATTGGGGTATAATGTAATTAATTTAGGTTTAATTTTGGTTGAGTTTATATTATGTTGAAATTGTGTTATTTGTATGTACTTTATCATGTTGTGTTTTCTTGTATTATTGGAACTAAAACTAAGAGTACTTAGCAAATTAAAATTCCCTTTTTGAAGAACCAATTTCATCATTTTGAATAAATATATGCTGAAACAAAAACGTTTCGATGAATCAACTAAGACAATAAGACGATGACGAATAATAATCGCATTCGTTCTATACAGGATTGACGTATCCAATGACATAATTCCCTTCAAACCGAATGATTTTCACGGTTGCAAATCGTCATTCGGACGAACACTGTGCCTCAAAAATGTTTATAAGAGCAAGCTTACAATGATAGGGAAACAATGGAAAATCAAAGAACCTGTGGATGTTTTTCCTATAGAATCAATGAAATTTTATGCTGTAAATCTAAGAATTGCCTGCATACTCTACACTTTGGTTTACATCAGCTAAATGCTGATTATTTATTTCATTATCTACCATTTCCATGTTACTGTCAAATGTCCTATTTCTAGGATGTGCCCATCCATCAAAATTCCGGAACCATGGCCGTCTTGAATTCTGGTTCCAATTCCTCGGTCGATTATGGTGATATCTGTTACTCGGGAAGTGCCTAGGACCCCTTTCACGATGCAACATATTATGGTTTGTTGCGGTGGGGGCAGCGTATTCACTAGCACCAGATGTACACGGCATGCCTTGATCATTTACATTCCTTGCTTCTTCCTGGTCTCCCATCGATCGAGGACAAGAGGGAAGTGGTGGGAAAGGTTGGAAAGGCATAGCAGGAGCAACAGCCCAAGTGTCGTGAGTACCAGATTTTAGAGTTCCGATGTTTTTTACCATAGGGTACGGAAGTCCATATGCTACCGGTAATTGTGGATTAAATTTCTCCTGGGGGAGGCCCACTGCCGGTGTGGGACATATAGAAGAAGGAGCAAATCCCGGAGGAGTATCATCGAACCCGGGAGGAGCATCGTCATCGTCATCAGCATCGTGCATAACATCATCATCTCTGTGCTCGGAGACAATAGGAGCAGCAGAGCAATCCTTCTCCTCCTCCCTCGCGTCCATAGGTCCACCTGATTCAACTTCCAGGTTTCTTCTGATTTTCCTGGGTGATGCAGGCTGATCCCATCTGCTTTTACGCTTCCGGGGTCTGTTAATGATGGAGTGGCTATCAATTAACTGTGGAAATGAGGCCTCCTGCTTTTTAACATCGGTGGGGTTGTTCAAGGTTCCTGATTGATCGAAACAAGCTATAGGTTCCACTTTTGCTCTCTGCTCTTGCCAATGATGGCATGTGCCAAAGTATCTACTAGAGTTAGACCCTCTGTGGAACTCCCTTCTTCGGTCGTTCTTATCCATTCTAAAATAACTTCTGGGGTTACAAATCCACCTATCTCGAAAGTTCCGAGCAATCTGATGGACCTGGTAAGATAGGAAACTACTTCAATACAAAATTCTTGTAAAATAGATGGGGTATTCATAGATAACCAGAATACATACTCCCTCCGTTTCATAATGTTGTTATGTTTGGTATCTGGCATAATAATTAATAGAAGTATTTATGGGATGTTTTATTTCATGTTTTATAATTGAAATTAGAAATCGGAGATTAACTTAGGTATGAGATTTATTAATTTTTGATTTTGTTGGTTGGGTAAGCGAAAATTAAGAGACTTAACATTCTTGAAATCCTCTATTAAATTCATAGACCAATGAAATTGTTTTATTTATTTTCTCAACCAATTAGAAAAACATTCCATAAAAAGAAAGATTCCGAATGTAACCAACAACAGGAAACTCCCAAAACGGAATACATAACCAATATTGTGAAACGGAGAGAGTATTAAGGACCAATTCAACTAAATGCGCCTACTTTCATCAAATCGATGTTTCTGAATAAGGTAATACACACCAAAAAAAAAAGAGAAAGGATGTTCACCTTAATATCATCATGCTCGGTGAAAGATAATATAGACTCCCTTAAACTGCAGAAGATTGTTGATGTTGTAATCAGCAAACACAAATATACAACATATAATTTTCTAGAATTATTATGCAACTTTCGTGGATTGCATTTAATTTTGCAAAGAATGTTAGATATTACACAACAGCAGTAGACTTAAAAGAACAAATTACACTATAATATACAAAAAAAAGAGGATCAGTGATGCACTTCAAAAAATTTGACAAAACCCATATTTTTGTCAGAGGATCAGTGAGCCACATAGAGTTAACTTTTATCTATCACCAAGGTAGCAAAACATACTCGATATTTTCCGAGCAATGCCTTATAGCAAGCCCAATACTTAACTTCCACATTCATTCTTTTTCTTGAGATACTAAAACAGGACTCCATGTACCTGCTCTTTAAACTTTAAAGGACTGACATACTTTGACCCCCAAGTACATTCATGTCATATTCATATAAGATTAGACATGTTAACATGATCATGCGAACAGGTGTCAGGCCGGATCATTTTTCATTCGGGTTAAATTTGAGTTGGGCTGTTGTTACCGGTTCTTGGCGGTTTGGGTCGACCCAACCCGTCAAGGGTTTTAAAAAACCTTTTTTTTATCACTAAAATTTTCATAAAAGATACTCCTATATTTTTGTGTTTTCAAAAAAATTCTTATAGAAAAGGACTAATATACCACTTTTAAGGCTTCAAAAAAGAAATATAAACTCAAAATACATAGATTAACTAGAATTATAGTGGGTCCCACCCAAAATGATGACAAAACTTCCATATTAATATACTGGTTTTTGGTCGGATTTAAGTCCATTTGGGGTTGGATCAAAATTAATAGGTGTAGATATGACATGGTACTCTAAACCAAGGTACAAAATTTCATTTTCAAAAGATAATGGAATGTAAAAAATGAAACATGTTATTTTCTCTAACCTCTCTACTCCTGGATGAAGTGAATCTCCGTTAATACGTTCCACAGTTAGTATCTCCCTCTCGGCCAGATATTCTAAAACCTGCAAGTAGAAGTCAATCGTAGTTCAATAGACAAATCATCAAAACACATTCAGCCACAATTAAGAAGCATGAAGCATTTGCAAACACCACATAAACAAAACCAGGAGCTGATCTAGCTGCTTGGCTAGGCCTACTGGAGCTCATGTAAGCCAATTCATCTTATCAACCCATTCTATCCTCTTTTATCTTAACCAAATAAAACATGAAGCAATAGCAGCCGACAAACAGCAATGTCAAAGACTTAGTCCAAACATATGGGGTCACAAGAAAAAATAAATCAAGGTGAGAAATTGTCAATAACAAAGACTACTAAATTCTGCTTCAATTAATAAGATAGCCTCAAAGAAATTTTGCCTCATTACAAACAGAACATGAGCACCAATAATGATGTAGAAGGTTGCCTAGAATTTGGATTTCTATTTTGAGGTAGCCTTAGAAGTATTTTACCTAATAATTTTACAAGAAAAACATTCCAACACCACTTGACCATGTTGCTTTGACTATTAACAAGTATTCATAGTAAGATGAACAATGTTATTAATAAAATGGAGCCCAAGTGACAAGTTATAAGCAATCAAAATAAATAAATAAATAAATAAACAATGTCATTTTCATTAACTTTCACACATCGGAAACCATTAGTTTGATGTGTCACACGATTTTCCTCCCCAAATTCCCAAAACGGCCAACTTTTTTAAACTCATTAACACTCAAATTCAAATATAACATACCAAAGCATTATATGGTAGTAATTCAGAGAATCATAGATTCATAGTAGATGGATTTCAAGTGACGTCTATATAAAGGGGGTGTTTGGCAATTGGTTGTTGGCTGTTGGTTGTTGGCGGTTGACTTTTTTAGTTGACTTGTTTGACCAGCTGGAAATGCTTGGTTGCTTTTGTTGGCTTTTAAGCTAGCTGAAAAAGCCAGCTGTTTGTGGAGATGTTTGGTAAATTTGAGTATTGGTTGTTAGCTGTTTATTAGAGAAAATGTGGTGCCAACAAGCCAAATATCAACCAAAAAGCTAGCTGGAGTAACTTTTTCATTTTGGCTCAAGAATCCGCATTTCAGCTGCTTTAAAAGTCATTTACCACACTCTTTATGGCTGTTTGACCAACCAACAAGCCAAAAGCCAACCAAAAAGCTAAGCCAAAAGCCATGAACCGAACACCCCCCCCAAAAAAAAGATATTAATATTCACTGTCGTTAAAAAATATGTTAGATTTGAAAGAAGCTGGGCCATTGAGTTGTATAGATTTTTATAAAGCATACACACATGAAATAGCTTTGAAGCTCACAATAACACACTTATGTTGTGATTCACAACATATATAAATACATTGGACATTAAAGTTTGCAAGATTGAATTTAGAAAGTGAAAATGCACATGAATTAGGACAGCCAAAATTGAGGTCAGCTTCAACCTTTAAAAGTGGATAGTGTTGAGACATTGCAAAGAGAAATATAGTAAGACTGACAGATAAAAGCAACTATGTCTATGATGTTACCACAGCTCTAACCATAGTACCATACTTGTAATTTTCATCTAACTAAAGTCCGTGACACACTAATAAAACAGAATAACATTCTCAAAATATACAACACAACATTTCATCACCCCAATGCCATTAAAGTGGCTCCCTCCCTAGGTGGTGTTTGGGGGGTCGGATATATGTAGTCTAAACCTTTTTAGTGATAACAATAA
The DNA here is from genome assembly GCA_019776075.1 of Amaranthus palmeri. Taxonomy (NCBI): domain Eukaryota; kingdom Viridiplantae; phylum Streptophyta; class Magnoliopsida; order Caryophyllales; family Amaranthaceae; genus Amaranthus; species Amaranthus palmeri. The sequence continues at coordinate 703,372 of JAAKBH010000023.1, forward strand.
CAAAGAGGTTGTTTCCGATTAACCCTTGGTAGCAACTTCTTGAAATCTAATGTTGATAAAAATCAGTCAAGTATAAAACCAAAAATTGAAGCCTATGTAACAGTTTCTTCTTTCTATCTCAAGTACAACGTTGAATCCTCAATAGTCCAACAGGGTCATGGCTCCGACACTCCATTTGTCTGGAAAATGGAACATTTTCTAATTTGAGTGAGACAACCAGAGACACCTACCAACCAAAGTCCAAAAACACATAACGTAACTCACTTGTAAGACTTCCAGCTTCACTAGCAATCCCTTCCCTACCCTATGTACGGAGGCACCAAAAAAAATAAAAGAAATGACTCAAATGAATGTGGTGGTCATTTTGCTAATTGCAACTTTGTATACATTTATGTTAGCATGTAGGAAAGTTGACCATTTGATAAGGGCATGGAGTATGGACATTTGACAATTTATTTTACAAAAGCATGCAAAACTGTCATTAATCAGTTGACCATTTGATAAGGGCATGCGACATCAAAACTGTCACCATATAAGAGGGCGATTGACTTTTACTTGAAATTAAAAATCTATGCTCTTGCTTTGGCTACCATTATTGATAGGACACTAGCAACAATAAACTTTCAAATCACAGGCACTTTTGTATTTGAAACTATATCACATCATCAAACACCAAATCACTCAAACATTGTTTTGATACTCAAATTCGACAAAATTAGCAGTGAAATCACCAACTCGATCAAAAGGTCAAAAGAATAACATATACCTTAAGAAGCTTCCGTAAAATAGGAATCTTTTTGAAATCCAATCTGTACAGTTTCATCATATTATGCAGCATTTGCAGACCTGAAAAATGTAGTAGGAAACAGAAAATCATGCAAAACAGACAAGCAATAAGGCAATGCAGGTGATCCAAAATTATCTAATTAGGATACCGTTTTTATTTATTACATCCAGAAGAACTCCACGAGATTTGGTTTTCAACATTGCATCAAGAATCATTGAAAGATCTCTATTGCTGTAGCAGAAAAAAAGAGCCGGTAACGATACAGGAAAAGAAAATCAAGAGTAAAATAAGTCTTAATTTATGTGAGTCCAAAGCATGCTCGAAACAATTAAACAAATTCAATACAGAATGTCAAATTCATGTAAGAAATTTTACCAGTAAAAAATACAGGTTTTTGTCATACTATCAACAATTAAAAAGTCTTAATCCCAACAATATAGGGTCAACTTCACTTTGTCATACTATAGCCAAAAAGACAACAGTATAAGGTCAGTTCTAACCTTAAACAGAAGTTACAGAATATGCTAGTTTATGACTGGTAAAGTCTCCAAGATGTTCTGTTCAAGTCAACTCAAGGCTGATGCACAAATTTTAATTAAAACCCTAATACCCCATATATTCCATGTCCAAAATTTTGTTAAAAGGAAGAAATCCATAGCACAATGCAAGCGCTTATAGTACAAGGAAGGTCAAAACTCATAGCTCAATCTTAGAAAAGTAAAGGGTGAAAAAACCACTAGCAGAAGAGTCCTTGGCTTTGAAAGGAAAGCCTAGGCAAGAGAAGCTAGATGAAGCACTAAGAAGCAGCTCAAAAAGGTTAAGGCAAGGTAAAGCCGCTAGGCGCTGGTCAAGATGCATCTAAGCTTTTATCCAAAAAAATTTATTCATTTTGTGAATCCATGAGGCAGATAAGACGAGCAATGAGAAAAAAAAATAAAACCATGTACTTCACAGAAGGTCCAAAACTAACCTTTGAATTGCTCCACCATTGCCACTATCACCAGAAGCTGCAGTAAGAAGCAAAAGTTTCAAGTAACCTTTAGAGGCATCCTGCAATACAAGGGTAGGTGTATCAAGAACTAGAGGAGAATCTAAGTAAAAGAATATTTAAAGATAACAAAATCAATGTAGAGCAAAAGTGCGTCCTATATATACTATATAGAATTCTGAAATTGTTATGCAGAATATGAAATTGCTTTAGCAATGGCAATCTTTGGGACCTAATATAAATTAAAAGAGAGTAGAATTAAATCAATTTTCACGAACATACACCAATCCCATGTGATCCCTTCAAAGCAAATCTAGGAATGAGATTACAACAGAAACTTAATGTGTGACATTATCAAGACGTCACAAAGACCATCATATCCCTGGCCTACATATAAATCTTTGTTGGCGTCTACAACAGCTTTTAGACCGGGATCAATCTCTTAATCAATGTAGAAAAAAGACGTGTAGTATACAAACGTTCATAAAAGCAACATCACAAAGATAATCACAATAACTCATTACAATATACAACACTCCTACAACAGATGATCTTTAATAGAGTGCAATAAATTGATACATCATACATGCAGTTACATTAAAAAAAAAGATTTAATTGAATAGGAAAAGGAAGAAGGAATGGTTGATGCTCGCAAAATCTTGGATTGGCTAGTGGGTAACAATCAAATGTGAGCTTCAATTGGTGAAGATTCAATTAATTTCCCTTCCCTAGGACAAAAGTTACAGTTTACTACCTTTTTAATTTCTGTTAATAATCCCAAAAATACAAGAAATCCGAATATGATTTAGAATTTACATTGTTTAAAACCTGTCGCTGTAATTTTTTTCAGATTTCACCAATTAATACAAGCTTTCACTATTCATCTTCATCTTCCACAACAGCGGAATTTCCATCTACTAGCATAGAGATCAAAATAAAATAACAATAAAACCAGCTAACACTGGAAAAGGCCAGCATGAAAATTTCTACTACCTAAAACAACTAACCAACAAAAAAGACAGCATGCACTTAGTACACGAATAATTTTCTTGGTCAAGCATTTCAGGAACCTGTTTAATTCTATCAGTGTTCCTTTCCAAAAGTATTTTTTAATTTCCAACACATACCTAGTAAAAACATAGTAAAATTTCCTGTCTCCAACCTTCCCCTTGCTTCCTAGTAGATTGTTTCAGCGTAGTATTTCAAGTAGCATTTAGCGATTTATTTTGGTTAAAACGCTACTTGATAAGTGTTCAGCAAAGTAGCATTTTAGATAGCATTTAGCCGTTAACAGCTGTTTATAATATGTTTATAAACGTAATGTTTGAAGTAGCAGTAGAAAATAAAATGGTGTTCATGAAAATAAATATCCAAGTTTCAAAAACAGAAAGTAAAATAATCTATGATCTTTCAACAAACAAAAATTATTTTTTCAGTGAAAAGACTCCAATACGAGAGAAAAAAGCAATTCATTGTCATCTCATTAATTCAATTGCTCCTTTCTATTCATTATACTAGGTATGTTAAAATGAACTGTCTCCCTAGTACCTACTAACAGCTACCTCACAAATACCTTGTGCCAAAGAGACCCATAGACCTAAATTATCCTTTAATTAAGAAAAAGATATCACAAAATGACTATATAAAACACTCAAGAGCGGAAACACTCATGACTCAACCAAGCAGAGAAATAAGAGTTAAAAGAACTTCTAGTTTTCAAGGTAAGACAAGCACATTGTAAAAGAAAAAGAAAAAAGCTGATAACTTGGCCATCAACCAATTCTAAACGGCATTTCTTTTTATCTTTTTCTGCTAGTCAATAGAGGAATGTCCTGGCAAAAGTTCTACCCAAATTTTAGTATATACAATAAATATACCATACCTTCTTTTTGCAGATACCACCTTCAGCGTCAAGTAATTCATTGAGTTTCTCTTCAACTGGGTCAAGGTAACATGCATCGTTACTTCATTATAGAAATATGTTTATTCTTGTTGTAATTCTTAAAAAATATATATATAATTAATTTACCTGCTTCAAAATGACCATTGGCAGAAACCTCCAGTAATCTCCTTGGCTTATTTGATAAAATATTTGGTCTTTGGGTGGTTGAAAGACCCTTACCAACAGCGGCTGAACTGCTAGATTTTCTGTTTTTGGCAGGTTTAGATGGACGGGAAATTTTCATGCGAGGACAAAGTCCTGCTTGAGGTGGAACACCCTCAACGTCAACTTGAGACACTATATTACTAGAATCAACGAGAGCAGAAGAATTAAGTATTGCATTGTCCAAATGCACTAACTCCGAGTTTGGGGGAGATGTCAACGTACTCAAAGTATGTTCTGCTCTTAATGTTTGATTTTGTACCGCAGATACTGGTTCAGTTCTCAAATTTTCAGCTAATAAACCTGCTGAAGACTCATTAGATTCATGAGTTACGTCAATTGCGTCCTCTCCTGAAACGGTCTGTAATTGCCCACTCTTATCCAAAGAATCTATTTTATTTATCAATCCTCCAGCTTCAACTACAATTTTTGAATCCCCTTCATTTGAGTTACTTAGACTTGCAGTCAGTTCAACATTTTTAGAACTAAACTTACGCCTCACATCCTTTCGTCCAAGGTCAATTTCACCATTTTCATGAACTGCAACAGGTTCTAGAAATTCTTCATCCGAATCTTCTTGAATGATTATGTCTACACTATTTGGATCACCACCTATATAACCACGGCATTTAACAGAGCCACAGTGACATTTTTTTGCAGCAGCCCCAAATACCCGTACATAGTTGTAGTCAAAAGTCAACTCTTCACCCTAGCAAACCACATAAATATTCATATCACATATCAAAATCAAAATAACAAAAATACATCAATGATTACTGACAATGCTACCACACTCGTATCACACGGTCAAAAGCTCATGAACATGATGGTTTGCTTCACATAAATAAAAATAACTTTTGCTCTGCGACTAATTACAATTGTTTATGCTCTCATCAGTGGTTGGTAACAGCCTCTCAGGTCTCAACTAATTAGCATGTGAGGATCATATCCCTCGACCTCCCGAGACCTAACAAAGGTTATTCTATACATGGCATAGTTTTTTCACAAGACTCTCGAGTCTCGGGTGTAAAAATTCAACAATTATACTGTTCAAATTTGATATGATTAGTACACACATACACATTTCAGAAAGGAAACCACTCCAAGGTCCAAACATGGCCGTCCCAAACATTTTAAGGCCCTAACTCTTAAGTGAAAAGCAGAAATATAACCTCTTTAAGATACAAACATGCATGTCCCATTATTGAAGTTACAATTTGATAACAAAATACTAATTCACTCAATGACCTAATTAGCCAAGAAAGTACAACAAATTAACACTACTTATTATTTAATTACCAAAATTTAATAATCTTGCTGAAACAAAATGAACCGCGTTACAAAGGTTTTCAAAAAATTAACTGATATTTCTCGCGTTGTAAAGGTGTAAGAAACTGCGTTTTGGGTTGTATCAAGGAATATCCTATGGTTTCGACTAATATTTAGGTGTTAAAATAACCACATCACTCCCATTACCGCATCATCATTCCATTATTGCGATCGCGCCCGTTACGACATTTTTACACTCTAGCACGTAGGTAGATCCCGGAAGAAAAAAATTGTAACTTTAAAACATCTTTTATAGTAGACAATACTGCTTTTAAACATATGTTGGCAGACAATAACAAGAGTATTAAGGCAAACATATAAACCCTGAGCAATCAATTTCTGAAGAAAACTACAATATGTTGATTGCAGCAACAAAGGTATCAAAACCTTCATCACAATATTAGGGGTCGGCTACATAAACTAAAATATTATTAATTAGAGGAATAATGATTTTATTTCCAGATAGAAACCAAGCAAAGAAAATACCTTCTTGATCCTCCTCAGTGCAAAGAGCCCAACACAAACTTCACCATTTACAACCCACTGTTTCAAAAAAAGAAAAAAAACTCAATATCAAAAAAATAAATAAATTATGACACCATATCTATTGGAATAGATAAATACAAATTATGGAACCATTGAAAGTAAGTATAGACAATTAAACAAAATATATAAGAAAAATAAAAGCCACAAAGTTCAACTAGGATAAATAAAAACAAGAAGCGTGACTGAAGGGCTTAAAGATTTGCCCCATAAACGGAATAAGTTATAATATTTTCTCTTTTGAATCGATATAGGCAATAAAGGACTCATGGCAGAGCAAGAGTAAGAAACACAAACTAACATGGCCATTTATTAGCAGAGAACAAATTTAGCAGAAACATATAGTTACATCTTACACTGGTCACGAATAGATCAAGTAACAGAAATGATAAATCATTACACTACATACATTTCCAAGAGCAGATATAGATGGACAAGTCAAATGCCCGCTCAAAAAAAAAGAACAAAGGCAATGCATTAATTGTTTAAATAATCAGGGTATAGAAAAGTTCATTTTCTTAGAAAGCTAGATATTTAAATTAGAAGTTGAGAAGGATAAGAACCTTATCAATTATCCAAGATGACACAAAATTTACATCCTATTATCAGATTTCCACCCCACCTGAACTCAGAAAAACATCAATTCTAAATACATGGCAGGTGTTACCATACCCTTTTCTATTGTCGGTAAGACTAACAGCATAACTAAGCTTCCCTTTACCTCTATTTTTACGCGAAAAAACTAAATTATGGGGAAAAAAATGGAACCTCTCAATTCAGTACCATTTTGAACTCAAACATGCAAGTGGTTTTTTATCATCTTTAGCCACTTCGAAGAGTTGAAGAAAGCCTTTGCCCAATCACAAAAAGTGTAAAAAAATAATGATTTAATTGATTTATCATTCATTTTCAGAACTAATTGATCCAATTGATCGTTTCACAATTTACATGTCAACGGATCTAGCCTTCTCGTGAAATTCTTAAAATCTAATACTTGAGGCCAACTTTTTTGCATAACACCAGTAATTCATGATGTAAACATTTTAAAACATTAAAAAAGAGATAAGTGTAAATCAAATAATGAAAAGGTTAAAACCGATAAACAATTTATTAAAAAATTACAAATTTTTAAATAATGATCAATCATCCAAGCACAAGAATCACCATAAGGTAAAACATAAAACACCCCGGTATCTCCAATGTCATTAAATTGCTTCCACCTATGCGAAGTTTAAAGGTCAGATGTACACAACCTTTCCTATGTAAAAACAAAGAGGTTGTTTCAATTGACCCTTAATAGCAAACATCATCTACAACTTCATATAAAAAAAGTGGCTAACAATGCCATTAAATGACTTCCATCGGGGGTTTGAATGGTTGGACGTATGCAAAATTACCCTTGTAAAACAAAAATCAACCTTTCACAGCAAGCATCATCTAAAAATTCTCACATATAAGAAGCGCACAATTGCATTAAATGAGCCATTTAACTATAGTTCATCTCGAATGAGCATAGAGATAATGAACAGACCATTAAAGAATCAAAGTTAAAAATAAGAAAGAAAAGCAAAGATTCCACCTCAAGGATCACAAATAGAGGAAATTATTTAAAGGTAACTTCACCTTTTCCGTACGACAATTAGGATCACAACTATGGTTAACAAACCGACCTAAGTTTCCTTTGACACTTGCATCAATGACCTGAAAAATTAAGCAAAAGAATTGCATCAGACATATTACAGGAAGATAACACTTCTCAAGGAATTGTGATACCCAAATTGCAAATAAGATCTACACTAGGAAACAAAAAATTTGTGTTTCGAGTCTTAAGGTTAAAAGTCAATTGTGATACAGTGGCAACTACTTAACGATTCTGTTAGAAGGAAGCTTGTAGAAGAATCCATAAGATATTTAAAAGATAGCAAAACGAAGGATGTTTGCATTCCTAAAAATGGAGGGTACTTAGAGAACATGGGATTAGGAAGTTGAATAATTAATTGTTTATTTTTTTATGGTTTTGGAGTGACCTTTACCATTCGAAAGTCAACACTTATCTGTAGCCATTTTTCACCGCTATTGTTGTCAAGAAAACTATTCTTTTGACAGTGATCTATTAAAATTGATAAGTAATACTTCTTTTACCATCTTAGCTTATGTAAGGCATGGGTATCAATCAAGACCATTATATTCCAAGTTCAATAGAAAATTGGAACCATGTTCAATCCTCAAAAACTAGACATGCAATTCCTATAAATTTGTTTAAGGTAGAAGATTAACAGCAGTTTGTTGATGACACTATAAGTAACACTTCTTTTACCATCTTAGCTTATGTAAGACATGGTTTTAACTATAGCTTTGGTACATGTAGAAAAACCTTATTGATAAGTTAAAAATGCTATTAAATCTTATGGAAAGTTTTTCTGATTCCTGATCACCAGATAATCTTTACATCTGGAAAGCCAAGATCTATTTTTATGACAAGTTTGCTTAAAAACTTTTTCAAAAGGTAGATGATAAATAAAATTCTATTGTATTCCCCTACATCTTTTGAGCTTGCAAAGCATGCTTCAGTGAAGAGTGAGGAAGGTAAGAACACTATATGTCATCTCAAAAGGGAGAGAAATAGCATTATCATGTTATGTCAGAAGATCAAAAGTAACGGTAGAAGAAAAGGACACAAAATGCTCAAGTACCTGCATGCAACAACATTAGATACTATTCCACATGTAAATAAGCACATAGAAAACATGTAACCCATAAAGAAATTCCTCAAAAGCACTGTTAGAACCTCATTTGTATTTAGTGTCATGAAGTAGAAATGCTTGTGTCCCTTTGCGGCATAATCCTTTTGCCGCGCTTCATAAGTGTGCAAATCTAGCACCTGATCAATCCAAAAAGGTAAGTGAGACTAGATTGAAGCCCTTTCAAGTTTCAATACAAACTGATAGAAAACATATGGTTCACCCGTAAAAGTGAGTGTGTGTGTGTTTGTGTTGGGGGGGGGGGGAGAAAGGGGGTGTATGAATCCAAAAACATTATCTAATTTGACGAGCAGTTCCAATACGAACTTTTAGCAATAAATATTACCTCACCAACATACTCAATGAGAAACTGCCCTTCAGATATATCTTCTAAGACTTGTAATCCATAACCTTTTTTACCACAATTGAACCTTCTCAGTTTGGCATATTGCCGTTTTTGGAACTGCAAAAAGTGTAAATTTCATCATATACTCACAGAAGATGGAGAATGAACATAAAAAGTACAAGCAAATAACCTGTCGATTAGAACAAAGGTCCCCACAAGGGCAAGCTCCTTGAACACATTCAATGTTCAACATCCTATTCAGGCAGTGATTGCGACAGCCCAGGCTGCCATCTACAGAGGGTTTGCAGTGGCAAACCATTATCTGAAAGGAAACAATACAATGTAATAGTCAAGAAGTAGAAAAAAATTCAAAAACACAAGTATGGCAGCTTCACAGACAAATAAAGGTGTGTGAGAGTGAGTGAGAGTATATTATCAGCGACAATGTGTGTGTGTGTGAGCTGTGATTGTGCATGTTGATATATATGCCTGGCCAAGTTCCAGGACATGACGGCAAATCCTTATTTCTGGTAAAACTGGAACCGGCGTGGTAGAGATATTGAAATGCTATAGGTATAACTAGGAAAGAATCTCTTCAGCTCATACATTACAAATTCACTCAATTTTAATAAATTTAGAAGACATCAAACCTCATCTATATTCTGTTTTTTCCGACTGCGGTGCAGAAACAGGTTAGACCTTATTGCTATCCAAGTTGAAGGTTGTGAAGCTGATGGGCAAAATAGAAAATAAATGTTAGAATCAGGAAATCTATGATTACTTGGATCAATTATATATTACACAAAGCAAAGCCATGCAACAAACCTACTAATTGCCTATGACCACTACCCTTGGAGCCTATTTTCCCATCACAAGCTTCCTCTTCATCAGATATTTGTAAATCAGCATTAATCTCAGCATTGGATTTCTCTTGAGGAATTGAACAATCAGCAAAAGCTTGATCTTGGTTGTCCTTACAAGCCCTATATGATACATCATGATGAAAATAATAGAAAGGGACAAATGTCAAACCTCAGAATACCCTTTCAACTGTAAATTACAATCAGAATCCAGAAAAAAAAAAGGAAAAAAATAAAGGTTCCTTCCTCCCCCAAAAATACATATATATAATGAAGAGCCTCGAATGGAACGTATTCAACCCTATTCATCATTTAGTGGACATTATCCAATCAAACGGATGAAGGGAAAAACACGGGGAGAATTCCTTATAAAATGAAAACTATTATCCTAATACTCTTCTATTTAATTTTAAGCCCAATCATAATAAAGCCAAATAGATATCAAAAATTTGAGAGCTTCAAATTCACTAAATGTAATATATCTCTCCTTTCTTTACATGCAAAACAAAGGAAAGAATTGATTCCCAGGTATCCATAGCAAGAAGAGGAAATAATTGAAATAATGAAAAGATTATACTAACGACTAAAGAAGTTGACATAGACCATCCACATACTTCATAACAAGGTACCTCCAAACACTACCAGCCCATTTGGTTATTGACACTAAACGGTGATAATAAGAATAATTTATATTGTAAATTTTCATGATATGTACAATGTCATTCCCGTGATAATGAAACTGATCATAAAAAAGTTATTTTTTCACAATTTTTCATTACCACCTAATACCACATTTTCAAATGGTAATGCATTGGAATGAATATTGTGAAGAAAATGAGATTGTTAATGAAGAACAAGCATGATCATTAAAACTGTCAAAAGTTAATCCTACCAAAATTACACTAATTGTTCATTACCATTCCCACCATTAAATAACAGCTACTAAATAGGTCGTAAGTGTATGAAAGGGTCAAAAATAAAATCATAATCCAATTAAAATCCTCTAAATATGATAATCCAAACAAAGTTCCAAAAATCTTATGCGTGCAAAATGGTAAACTCCTCTCCCTCAGTCCGTCAAATAAGTATTCTCCATCATTTTAAAGCAACAAGTAAAAAATATGCAATGAATCAACGATCAATTGAAGAAAAACACTATTTAAGCGCAAGATGTTGGGAACTCGGCATTGGCATTCTCCTCATTCCATGAGTGATTAATTGCAAAAACAACACCACATCCATCCCTCCCTTAAAGACAGTAATGAATACTAGGGCCGTGTCCATGTCCAAGAAAAGGCCTATGATAGGTCAACCCAAGACCAAAAAAGTGCAAATAAACTATAACTATAACAACTTTTAGCAAAAAATCATAACATAGAAAAGTAAATAGGGCTTTCAAAGAGGAATGACAGACAATGCAACGATTAGAAGTGCATAGTCTTAGGTCAAAGTTCCCATCAGCTTGATCCCAAGTTCAACTCTAGCTCACAGACTCTCAAACATGCATTTAAGAACTAGCTCAAATTAAACACTTTGCTAACTATTAGGCGTGCATAGTCTTAGCACAAAGTTCCCATCAGCTTAATCCCAAGCTCAACTCCAACCCTCTCTCGCTGCTTAGAGACTCTCAGACATGCATTTAAGAAATAGCTCATATCCAACAATTTGCTAACCTCATCGGTATTATTTCTTTACATCATAAATAATATAATTGTTAGTATGTTATGAATGTTCACTCTACCATTCAAGTTTCTAAATCACGCAAATTTTTTTGAAAAAAGAAAAAACTTCTATTAATGAAGAAGCCAAGAGATACATTCACGAGATGAAGTATCCCTGATACAAATTAGAATGTCTACAATACAACCCTCCATTCGCTTCTCCCTAATTACCTCCATCAGCAAAAATCAATCATTACAAATACACCTAATTACCTCCAAAAACTACACCTTCTACAATCATTAAATCACGCAAAGATAAAGTGATGCCACCGCTCAGACCCCACTTAGGAGGAAACCTCACTTGGTGGTAATCAAATTTTACTCGTAACCAACAACTCCCGAAAGATTATGAATTTTTAGCAAAAATAAGTTTTAGGAGAATCACCTCAGCATACTTGTCAAATAATTTGGCATCTACATAGTTTCATTAGTACAAAAAATCAGCACAATCTATTACGCTAGAAATGCGACCTAGGTTTGAATGTAAAGTAAAATTGGCAATGAAATAGACAACGAATTAGACTTTACCATCTACGATTTGTTGCTTCAATAACATCCGCAAGTTCAGCGGGTATACAACGCCATTTAAGACAGTCGTCACAACAAACCCATGCAACACGAGGAGCCAAAGGCAGCTCTCCAACACCAGTGGTTTTAAGATCCACACAAGAAGCATTTTCTATGATAACTTCATTGCTAGACTCTTTTTTCCTCACATCAATCACTTGCTGATCCCCTGCAAGATTTTTATTTCTTTAAACTGGGTAACTAAAGTCATAGACAAGATGCTAAAACCTTAAGCAATGGAAAAGAGACAAAATAAATAAATAAATAAATAATTAAAACTTACAGTTGAAATAACTAGTAAAAACTAGCGAAAAATAATTTAAGATACCTGTCGCTGGTTGGCCATGTATTTTGTATGCCTCATTTGAAATCCCAGTTGCCCTCACTTTGCTTTTATTTGCATCCTTTTTACTCTTCTGTTGGCTAGAGGGTCCTTTTTTATTCCTAATTTCATTAGTATTCTTAGTTTTATTCCTAGAATTTCCTTTCATTTTTAAACCTTTAGAATTTCTTAAATCCTGGGTAGCAGTGAGAGGAAGTAACTGACAGGAATTCCCAGAATCAGCGGATTCAATCCCACCAGTCATCTCAGAATAAGTATTGATATCAGCAACATGGCCCTGATTTGAGGTTCTACAGGAACCTTCTCCAACAACAGGAAACAACTCCTTTGGAACTCCATCAAAGCTGTTTCTTGGAGGATTTTCCTTGTTGGCAATGTTATCAACGATAGAGCACAAATCATTACTAGCAACATGCAATTGACCATCCTTCTCGAATACGTTAACTCCATCAGCAGAGTGTTGGCTTTTTAGAGGACTGCCTGCTTGACAAAGTTTATCTTTCTTCTTTCTTCTGTTCTTACTCTTTTTTGCAGATGCTGGAATACTGGGGCAAGCATTACCATGGGAGTCCTTGTTCACAAAGTTATGCAGGGATGTAAAAGACCTTGGCCCAGTAGTAGAATCAAGAACCTGGTCAATAACCTCCGAGTCAGGTGAGGTACCAGGATCTGAGAACTTGTCGGGACATGAGCTTCCCTGCTTATCAAAAACCATGGGAAAATCGATACAACTAGATTTTTCTGGCAGAGAACTAAGCTCCTGATTTAATCCTGTGAACTGAAGGTTTGATGTGGAATTGCTGCATTGCATCAAATTAGGCACCTCTTTGGAAACTGAACTATCCATCACATTAAGAGGCTGAGAAGAAGGTAAATCCCCAGTTAATATGGGAGGCATACTCTCAACCTTATTTTGTTGCCCACTTTTCCCAAAGGTGACCTTTAAGCGAATTGGACGACAGGGAACCTCTTGTTTTACCTCTGACAACTGCAAACTTGCTACTTTATTCTTATTTTCCTTTTGGCTCCTTTGGCCTGCCTTTTTTTTCCTTAAGCTTTGATCCAATACTTGATTTGGAGTAACTTCAATGCTCATTGGAAAGAACTTAGATAGGTTTTCGGGCGATCCCCATACAGATGTAGAAGTTGATCTACTCAAACTACTTCGTTTCTTTCTTGTAGCCTCAGAAAGCAAGTAAAATGTTTGATGAATTGATACTTTCGAGGCCTTCTTTCTACAACTGGTTGTATTTTTTCCTCTTTGAACTTTCTGGACAGATTTTCTACTACGAGAGCTCCTACGTAAAGGCAGAGAGCAAGTATTTGGACCTTTCAATTCAAACGAGTCACTATCTGGCCCATTATTCCCATTTCTTGTGCTACTAGTATTTGTAACATCCGGAACTGCAACACAACCATTCAATGTTAAAGAATCCTCCATCAGAAAAAGCTTTGAAGACTCGTCATCCACAGCCCCAGTGTAGACAGTCTCCATAAGCCTTTGACTCAAAGAATCGTCAAAGCCTTCGTTAATATCTGAAATATACTGTGCTGCAGAAGCACTGAGACGATTACCAGTACCTTGCTGCATTCCTAAGGGAACTAGCCCATCAATGTTAAGGTTTGAAAGACAATAACTCATCTCACTCTCACATAGTCCTTCAAGACATATCCTGTTCAAGCTGCAGTTGATGCTTGAAACATTCCCGAATTCAGGGTTGTTATCGGAATTCTTAATTGGTTCAAAATCTGTATCAGCAGTATGTGGACTAAGGTCCCTTGCTCTAGCTTCAACCTTACCAGAGCTATGATCCATATTGCGGAGACACTCGTTCGTACTAGATGCCAAAACAGAGCTCTCTGACCCTCTAATTTCCTGCGACTTAATGCCCAAAGTTGACACCAACTCTTGCGATCCCACATTCGAATTACAATTAACTTGCTCCCCAATGCCATCAGCACATGCTGAATCAGCCATCTTAACGAAAGCTTCAGTACTTTCAGCACAATGTGGATTCCCAGGACCACCAACTGCATTCTCACCTTCACTTCCCAATGAATCTAACCCATCACCCAAATGCGAGCAACAAGCTTGCTGAGCAACTAATTCTACAGCAGAATCATCCACGCCTTTATCAGTACTCCCTGAACTAACATCTAACTTCGAAAGGGGCTCAATAACCTGCTCTCTAAGCCTCTCACTAAGAACATCATCCACCAACTCCTCACTCCTCTCAACCACAAACATTTTCGGAGAGGCACAAGCAGGTTCAGCTGCTACCTCACAAGGACCCATCACAGTTTTTCACAATCCCCAGCAAAATCAAACAATAACCAGAACTTTTCCACAAAAAACAAACCAACCCATCTGCTCAATCTCACAAATGGAACAAACGAATTTATTCACTTAATCACCAACTCTTCATTCCATCATCCAACGCAAAACAATGCAAAATTCAAAAACCTACAATCATCACACACAACTCCAATTCATTCAATTAAAATCACCTTACAATCACAAACTCATATAACAATAAATTATTAATTTCAAAAAAAAATAAAATGTAGATAAAAACAAAACAACCCCATAAAAATTAGAACCCTAATTCGAGAAACAAACATGAATGCACATCAACAAGTGGATGATAGAAAACATCACAGATAACGAAACAAAATATCAAAAACAACAAAAAAAATACCAAAAAAAAACAAAAAGCGGCGTACCTGCTGGTGTAGAAATAAAGATAGAGAAGAAGAACAAGGAGAGAGAAACCAGGAAAAGGAATGAAGCCGTTGAAGAAATATTTGTTGGGTATATATTTTCCTCCAAAAAAAAAATACCTTTATTTTTTAGGGGTACCCTCAATTGAGAAGGAACGAAGGAAGGAGAGAATCAGGTAAAGCGGTGAAAAGGAAAATAAAAAAGAAAAAATAAAAAGGGGATTAAAACAAAAATAAATAAATAAATAAATCACCTGCACTGAACTGAAGGAGGAAAATATAAATGAGAAGAGAGAGAAAAAGTCATGAATCCAAATAGGAAGGGAAGAGAAGAGTAGAAGACCCTTTAAATGGAGTCAAGTAAGTATTTGTTTTCTGTCCGGGCTCGGGCTCGGGCTCGGGCTCGGGCTCGGGCTGAGGAATCGGGTACTTTGGGCTTGGGTTTACTTTTGGGATAATATCGTCCTAAAAGTTTTGGGTTGGAATTGAGATATTATTTAGGGACTAGGAGAGTAGGTGGGTAATATCTTTATATATATCACAAAAACTTGCGTGAGACCAGGTGTTCATTCGGGTTTTCGGGTTGATTTCAGGTCAGATGTTTTGGGTCGGTTCAAAGTTGGGTTTTGTGTTCATATTGGCTTTTATACATAATTGTAGATCCATTTTTAAGTTGGATCAAATCGGGTTCGGTTATAAAATTGGGTGTCTATCGGACTATTGGGTTTGTTTTGAACACCTCTAGTTTCACTTGTGAGACGCGTCTTAATGGACCGGCCCAATCACATATATTTTTCTACCAATTTTACAAATTAAAATGTCAATTTTAAGAGTTAAAAGACCAATTTAAAGACTTGAAAGAACAATTTCAAGGATTTACAATTGACATTTTAAATCATGAAATTTGACATTCTAAATTCAATTTCAATACTTAAAAAAATCAATTTTAAGACTTAAAAGAGCAATTGCTAAACTTAAAATTTTTATTTCAACTTTAAAGTAGGATGACTCAAACATTAATGTGATATTAAAACTTTGAGACTTTTAAGTCTTAAAATTGGATTTTTAAGTCTTAAAATTTATGTTAGAATATATTAAAAAACCTTATTGGGCCTAGATTCGTTGCACGGATAAGGTGGTCTCACAGGAGACTTTCTGTATATATATCACAAAAACTAGTAGGCAAATTCTTTATGGGCCCAATCTTTATTTAGACCGTCTCATTATGAGACGGCTTAACGGATAGAATATCAGTATATTGAGCAAAAGGTTTGAGGTTTGGGGGTTTTCTTGACTGCGCGTATCTCTCTTTACTTCCTCCTTGAGGGAACAGATATGATTTGTTCGCATCTTTTAGGAAAAATAAAACCCCCACTTGGACCCTCCATTGTGCGATTGTGCGGGATACTAGGAGTGTCCTTTACTTTTTTATCATGAGACGACTTAATATGGGTTGTTTCAATTTTAATTTATTAAAAAGTAAAAAAAAAAAATAGGAGTAAATTTGGCACTTCTTTATCATCATCATACTCAGTGTATTTCGCCCATAAAAAACTATGATTAGGGTCTGGGAAGGGAAGAAATGTCGCAAACTGGCAACCCATACCCATGTTACCTTTTATAATTAAGTTTTAATAGATTAAGCTTGAATAGGGAGAAAAAGAGGAAAAAACAAATGTGTGTTATTCTAAAATAATACCGACTTTTATTTTAACCATCATGTTACCTTTTTCTTTTAAAAAGAAGCCTACTATATATAAACAAAATTTTATATAATTCAAGGAAAACACTCCCCTAATTTAATTATTCACGATCATTTTTCCTTTAAAAAGATTATTGTGACCCTTAAAGAGACATGTGTAAAAATTATTGACGTACACAGAAAAAGGAAAAACCGAGGTGAAATAGATATTTAAATAATTAATTTTACAAAAAATAATAATATAATAAGTAATTTGATAATAACGGAAGGAAGTATAATGTGAAAAATGAATATATGATATATGTATCGATAAACAAATTAAAGGTGAAATGAAAGGCATCATTATGGTACGCTGGCCTCCTAGTTGTTGCTCATAATGTTTAGTCTTCCCTTCTTGTTTTGACGTCAACATATAGATATGAGAAGTTCTAACCAGCATCATCATCCTACTCAGTGTATTCCGTTCATAGAGAATTATAGACAGGGTTTAGGGAGGGAAGAACGGCGGCAACTCATACCCATAAAGAAGAGTACGACTAAAAGGAGTTCCCCGGCTCGAGAAAAGATGAGGAGAAGAACAGGTAAGAGAAAAAGAACCCCAGAAGGTACTCTCAAGGAATCAGTAATCTAAAACACGGATAAGACGCCTCCACCTACCCCTATCCCTAGTCAAGTCCTTAGAGGGGTTCAACTCGTGCATGGCTTTGAAAATTTAAAAGCCTTAATATTAGATTATATAGTTTACCCTCTATTTTCAAATGTTTTTCCCATTCACTTTATTCGCGGATCCAATTCTTACTTTAAAATCAAATTATTTTAGTTGAGAGTTTTTAAAATTTCTAAAAGTTGATATATAGAAAGTATATTTTGAGACGAAATTATCAAGATCCCACATGAATATGTTTTTTTCTTATAAATTGATGAGAAATCGTTGTCAAAGTTTGTACTAAAATTCGTAAATTCTATTTTAAAAAAACATATAAAAATGGTGGGAGTATATATTAATTGTTTATATATACAATCTTTCCAATAAAAAGTGTTTATATATACAAAATTATTAGAAAAAATATCATAATTTTGAAATTGCATAGGATCTTTAAAAAATTTGTTGATTTTTGCTCCTTCCCAACATATAGTTTCAACTCTCAAGTGAACATTACAGGGATGTATTAAATTATGGATATGACTATGTTTTATCGAGCTAGTTGCCCTAAACCTATCGCTCCCATCCTTTATCTGAATACAGAACTAATAATAAGCGACAAGCACTAACGAGCAGAGTAAACATACAGCTCGTTTGGTAGGTGGTAATAAATAGTAGTAATGTGAATGAAAAACAAGTGTAATATTGGTTGAAAAATCTCTTGGTTACCTTGATGGTCATGCTTGTCCAACTTAATTCAATCATCTTCGGAGAGGTTGTAATAGAAATTTGTAAACAAATAAACTTTTTGTGATTAAAATTTCATTACTATAGGAATGATATGGAACTTTTAATGAAATTTGACGCCATAAAGCATTTTTATTACCGTTATTTAGTACCACTAACCAAACGAGCCAATAGTATTTTTCATATGATAGTGTGTTTCTTCGTCCATGATAATTTTGGAATTACAACTTTCATTGGATTAGAATGTATTGAAAATAAAAAAAGAGAAAGCAGCTACATGATTTTGCAACCCTAAAAATTAATTTGTCCACTATGTAGGTTTTGTAGTGCACTTCTAGTCAAAACTTTTTTTGGTAGAGTTTGATGTAATGTATAATACTCCTATCAATTTGGAAATTGGGTATCACTATTTACATGGTAGTCAAACTAGCTTCAAATGAAAAAAAATGTTAATTATTTAAGATACTCCCTCAGTCGCTCCTATTCACTCAAGTTGTTTCATTTGAGTTGGGCACGGATATTAATTAAGAGTGGGATGGAGTTCACCAAAAAGGTAGTAATGGGGTATTTTAATTGATTAAATTACTTGTAAAGAAAATAATTGGGTATTGGAAATTGGAATAGTGGGGTATTTAGGTAAAAAAGATAGACAAAAAAGAAAATGGGACAACTTGAGTGAATTGCCCATAAAAGGAAATGGGACAGCTTGAGTGAATAGGAGGGAGTATAACGTATCGAACATGAGCAGGTTGGCTTACGTGAAGAGCAGTCTTGGGTGTATGTGATAGGGCTTTTCTTATTAGGCTAACAGGTGAGTTTTACCAAGCTTCAATCAGACCGAAATTTTTAATGGGACGGAATGTAGCCCGTTTATTAGAAGTTATTTGAAAAAAAGATGGACGTTGTGTAGCCGAGATGCAATCATGCAAATGTTGAGTTTAATGTGCGGTCGGGCACGCAAAGATGGATATAATTAATTAGAAATCGTGTTTTGAAAGAGATTAGGGGTTACTCATTATCAACAAAGTTGCGTGAAAACAAGTGAAAATTTTTGGGGCATGTAATGGAAAGACTATCACATGTGAGGATGTTGGAAAGGCCTCATAGTGGACTGTAAGAGATGTCAAGGTAAACCTGAGAGAACTTGAGAGGAGTAGATAACGAATGACTTGTGTATTACTCTATATGTCGTCCTTTTGAGATACTTACAAAAGGAATCACTATTTTTAGTTATTGTATAAATTTAGTAAGAGAATAATATTTAAAAAAACATTAATGGAGTAAATAATACTTCGTATTAGGGAAAATCACATAGAATAATCCTACAATAATTCCACCTACCGATTAACCATGAATAATTCCATTTTTAAGGGATATTTGCCTAGGGTAAGCTTGGGTAACTCGATGACCTACTATAGTAGGTAATTCACAAAAAAACTAAAAATCAATTTAAAATTAGATAAAAATTTAGAAAATTTACTCAAAAAAGTCTAAATAATAACAAAAATCACAAAAAATTTTGAACATTTTTTAAATATTTTTTTCAACATTTTATTTTAATTTATTTTTTCTTATAAAAAAATTTACTTGCTATAATTTTGGAGTAGATAGCTTTAATAGGGACTGCCCTCTTTTTGATACTCTATGAAAATTCCCCTAGCTCTTTATCCACATTATAGAGTATGCTACTTTCAAGCTTTTCTTAGTATGTTGAAACGTGTGGAGTAGTATTTAATTACCATATTTGTATATTGCATAAAAGTTAAATATATTTTGATTTTAAATGGTATAATTATTTTTATAAAAGAAAATTATATCAAAGTAAAATAAACAAACTAAATATAAATTTATGACAATTTCTAATTAGAGATGTCGGAGTAAATTAAAAACCAACGGTTAGAAGTGAGAAACTATCAAAAGCCTAATCAAAAGAAAAGACAACGACATATTTTTGAAAAGTTTCCAATAATTCATTGATAAAAATGTTATTCAAGATCTGCAATAGAATAACAATCGATCAAATTCATAACAATATTAATCAAACATATTTCTATATAAAAAAGTCACGATCATTATAAACGGACATCTAACACTGAAATATTTCTTCTACCATATTGTTGTTTAATACATTCTCCTCTGAGGGGAAGATCTGATGCGGCTTTGAAATAGCTATAAGTTTGATATATATACCATTGACCGTATTAGCAGAACTGATACTCGTGATGATATCAAATACTCTTTACAATCGAATTGATAATAAGACTCTAAACTCTCACCATGAAAGACTTTGAAACCTAATATATGGGATTGAATCCAATAAATGGACAAAATAACTCTAAAATATAGAGAGAATAAATTTTATTTGTAAATAAAAAAGAAAAAAAATGCTATAGTTCTTTGAGAGAAAAAAAGGAGAGAGAAAAATAAAGAAATTGAGGGTTTACTAATTACTATCAATTGTTGATAATAGCCGCAAAACAATGAACGCTAGGATTTTCTCGCAACAACATGAAATATAAGAAGTAGTACTTTTAATAAACCATCTGTATTTTGATAATTGTTCTAGTTTTTATAGTAACTATTGTTCATTTACTGATCTTATTTGAGATATAATTATCTATTTATACTGTAAGATTGAGTCAAATAGAATCTCATTTGATTTGTCAATGCATATTTTCATAATATTAACCCTTCAAAATTTTTTATCATATAAAACTAAACATATTAAAAATTAAAATTATGCATTAAGTGACGTGAAAAATAAAAATATAGTAGCAATTAGGTATAATAAAAGCAGAGGAAACTCATTAAGCCTCTCTCCTCCCTCCTCCCTCCTCCCTCCGTCTCCTTCCTCCTTCCATTTTCTTTTTTTTCTTCATCTTTACACAATAAACACCTTAAGTTGGGGCTATCATCAACCTTTTGGTTGATGGTAAGCCCCTAATTTCTCTGTTTTAAGCTTTTTAAATATGTTTAGAATAATTTTGTGTCCTCTCCCTATAGGAGGGTTGTTCTACCCATTTATTGGGTTTGTTCTACCCATATATTGGGCTTTAGTCTCTCTCCTCGTGAGAGTTTGGAGTTATGTATTTTGGTCTCTTGTTGATTTATTGGTAGAGCTTAATGCGATAATACAACAGATGCAAAAATTGCAATTACTATCAACTACATTAATTTCAATTTTATCTCAAGACTACAACAGATCGAAAGACCCCCTCGTAGAAGGCTGTATCAAACAGCGATGTGGAAGAGGATGTTCAGAATTGTCAGATCTGATACACAACGATCGTAGTTTTGTTAATTTAGAATTAATTTTGGTTAAAGTTGTTATGTATTTGCTAATTTTTAACTCTGATGTAGATGTCGTATGACTCTTTATTAATGAATCAGGTATTATTCAAAAAAAAAAAAAAAGGTATAATAAAAGCAAATACGTACACAAACAATTACCAACCCAATTCAGCCAAACCCTACTTTCCTACATTAGAAAGTATCATTGACCTTTTACCCTTTTTAACCAACTTTATTTCTAAATTAAAAATTATTTGCCCTTCCTACACTACATTAATGTTCGCTATGTTTTTATCTTCTGGTTCTTTGATTTTTATTATTGCGAAAAATTTAAGTGAATTTTTTTTTTTATAATATACTCTCTCTAAAAGTGTTCAAAATAAATCCGATAGACACCCCTTTATAATCGAATTCGATTTGACCCGACTTAAAAATGGATCTACAATTATGTAAAAATCAATGTGAACACAAACCCGATTTCGAACCGACCTGAAACACCTGACCTGAAATCAATCGATGACCCGAATGAACACCTCTCCCTCTGTTCACAAATGTTTTTCTCATTTGGAATATTTCACCTTAAGGAGAGAGAGAAAATTGATTGATGTTTTTGACTCATATTTAGAAGATAAAATATATCCTTGTGAAATCTTGTTAGATTCGTCTTAATGTATACTTTTTAAGTATGTATTTTTTATCATACGTATTTAGAGATATTATGGTTTATAATTTTTCTTGAAAATTATACAAAAAGTAAACGTAAAAAAAAAAAAAGGAAACCAAGGGAGTAAATTTGAAAAGAATATTTAAATTTGAGTAACATAAGAATAAAGCTAAGGTTTTGATATATCATAAGAATAAAGGAATCAAGGGGTTTTTTATGCCGACGAGTTTAGGGTGTTCAAGTGTCAGTGTTGTTTTTCTCTTTTCTTTTGTTTCAATATAATTCCAAATTTTTGAAAAAAAAAGCTAAGGTTTTGATTTAAAGTTTAGGTATATACTAAACGGATAAAAGTTTGAATTCTTGACTTTTTAGTAATAAATTCATTAACTTCAAGTCTTCAACTATAAACCAATTATCATTTATAAAAATTATCACCGGAAAAAATTTATTATTTCTTTTAGGAACAAAAAGTATAATGTAACAAAATTAAAGAAAGGGAAAAAATAATTGGATATATCATCAGAATAATTTAACATTTTAAAATTTTTCTACAATAATCATAACATTTGATTAACTGTATATAATCCCAATTTTTAGTCACTTACTTCGGAACATTGTCGCCCATTGATTTATATTTATTTTTTATTTATTTTATGCAAAAGGACTTGTATAAGTAAGATCTAAGATCTTATCTTGGTGTACTCTTATGACCCGTTTGTTAGTGGTATTAAATGATAGTAATGAGAATGATTTATAGTTTCATATCACTCACATGGTAATAAAACTTTGATCAAAAAATGTTTTTTGTTTGAAAAATCCATTACCACCTAATACGACAGCTCACAATGGTAATTCATTGAAATGAATTTTATGAGGAAAATGAGATGATTGAAGTTGGACAAATACGACCATCAAGGTACCAAAAAGGTTTTTCTTTTAAATCAAAATTACACTAATTTTTTATTTTCATTATCACCATTTATTACCACCTGCCAAACGAACCGTTATTACTATAATAATTTTTGTTGGTGTTGATCACAAAACAATCAATACACAACATATAAAAAAAAATACATACTTGTATCCAATAGTTCAATTATGATTCTTTCCACTATCTTTTTCTCAATCTTCCAATTCAAGTAATAAAAGCTTTTTCGTGCAGAGAGTCGCCCAAGTGGAGTAGATTTGATAAATACTTCCTTTGCTTTTTCTAGAGTTATTTATGTAAGAGCCATTTTATCTCATTTATTTTTAACATGGAGATTAAAAAAATTAGCTATATAGATTTTAAGTAATGGGATGTGTAAAAGTGATGGAATCAAATTGAAGAAAATAAAATAAATTGAGTAGTATGAAGGAGTATTTTAAAATTTAAGATGTTTGATAAAAGCAATTTCATACAGGTTATCAGATTGACTTTGAATTAGGTGTTTTAGATTTTTTTTTTTTTTTGACTGTGTGTTTTAGATTGTTTTAAAAACTGAGTCTTATATATGTATGTCCACATTAATTTTCAAATAATTTAAAATTCTTATTAAAGTATTCAAAGACAGGATCTAATAAATACTACCTCTTATTCAGCTTAAATGTCCCATATTTTTTTTGGCACTATTCACTCATCACTTTTAAAATTATATTTTACTCCTAATTTATAAGTTAAAACATAGTCATGTGGAATCTTGTTTAATTCGTCTCAATACAAGGATTACTATAATATCAAAATTTCATAATTTTTATTCAAGAATAATTTGAGGTATTAAGGGTTAAATATTATGTCAACAAGGGTGAAAAACTAAATGAGACATTTAGTCTGAATAGGAGGAAGTATTAGATTTGATTCTATTTTAATAACTTTTAATAATAATGATTAAAAAGGTGAGACAAATTAACAACTAAATAAACAAAGGTACACTAAGATCAAAGAAACCCTAGCTAGTGAGTAATGACCCTACTTTGAAAGTTACTTGTACTTTGGTTTTTTCTTGCTCTAGTCTACTTCTCCTTTCCATTATTACTTCATTACTTGTAATTTAAGATTCTAAGTTTTTTTTAATTGTTCATCAATTAAGTTTATGCTCAATGGCTAATATGTATGAAAAATATATTTAAAAATTAAATATTATTTAAATTGTTTATTTTTATATTTTTATAATATTTAATTTTTTTATAATATTTTAATTATAAATAATTCAAAACATTTTTTTTTGTTTCAATAGATTTACCATAACATTGGGAAAATGGTTTAGGGCAAATCATAGAAGTAACAATTAATGCTTAATAAGGCTAAAAAAATGTTAAAATAGTAATTAAATCAAACGGAAATTGATAAGAAATTTTACGGAAAGTGCTATCGCAGTTAAACTGGGCATAAATTAGATGCTACCATGAAGAAAATGTTACAAAAGTATTATCACTGACGTTTCATGAAAATTCGGTGCTGCCTTGTAGAATTTCTCTAAAAAATAATACACCAATTCAATCTATGTCAACAATATTATTATTATAATAACAATAATAATAATTATTATTATTATAATTATTATTATTATTATTATTTTTCTATCTCACAAAATTCTTGTGAGAGACGATCTCTTTAAGAGATCATCTTTAATTGGACCGGCGTATTATATATTTTTAAAATTTTGCAAGTACGCATTAAGAATGATGTAAGTAGACATTTAAGATCTTGAAAGTAGGCATTAAGATACGATAAGTAAACATTAACAATAATGTAAATAAAAATTAAGAATACGATAAGTAAATATTAATTTTTTGATGGGTTGGACTTTAAATATATCTCTCAAAGTGACAGTTAATTTTTCTATCTAGTGTTTCAATTTAATTTGATTTGTAAACTGAAGAATTGAAAATTAAAACAAAAAGATAATTTGTCGCTCAAGTGGAACTGGGTATATGATACCCACATTTTGGGCACAAAAAGATTGCAAATAATTTATTTTTAGGGCTGAAAATTCACGTGTTCAGGTCAGCATATTATACCAAACCCAAACTTTCTCGGTTATATATTTAATTTTACCAATTATTTAATGTACGTTATTTTTATTAAAATATATATTTTGAATTATGTATAATAAAAAATATGTTCTTAAAAAGATGTATGATAAAAAATATAATGTTATATTTAGGAATGTTGATTTCATTATTGTAAATATAGATTGGACTTAAATTTAGTATTTGACAAATAAAAAAATTTCAAATCCACCAATCTGTTAATAGTGGTTAAAAATGAGGACTTGCGAATGACTTTCTAAACCTTGTCATTCTCAAATTATCCATTGTGATTGAAATCTACAATTTAAAATGAAATGCTTGTTTCCAAACGCAGCCTATGGAAATTTGACGTGGTAATTTAGAGGTTTTGGTTTGGGTTTTCCACGTGGTAAGCAAAACCATTAAAAAGTTCATGCGGTAATCTTGAGATTTACCAAATTGTTCCACCGTAACCTTTTTGCACATAAAACATTAGCAAACATTAATTTCGAAGCTTAAAGACTGTTGTACTCCTATTTATGCGTCTTACTGTTTCCTACTCCAACAGTTTTAACTTTCTCACCCACAACACAAACCCTAACTCTACCATGTAGAACATTTATATGGTGAGATAGGGTATTTAAGGTAAAGTTAGCATCTATTTTTTCTTTCTTTATTCACAACATTACATTTGAGTGAAAATTGTACTTTCTTTTCTCCATTTTTATCTTTGTTTCTGCACGATAAAACAATCAAATACTTCCTCCGTTCTGATTTACTTGCTACATTTGCATGGGCACAAATATTAAGAAGTTACTGTGCAATGATGAGTAGTAGGTGGAAAATTGCTTTTTTGGAATTTTTTAATATTATTTGTTGAAAAATGAAAAAGAAAAATAGAATTAATTAGATATAGAGTAGGATAAAAGTAGAAGTAGGTATAACTTTAAATGATTGGTTTTTTACTAAAAAGAAAATGTAGCAAGTAATATGAAATTTCCCAAAATAGAAAATGTAGCAAGTATTATGGAACGGAGGAAGTAATTATCAAGATTACTTTTTTTTTTGAATAATAATTATCATCATCATCATACCTAGTGTTTCCGCTCATAGATAAATCTATGGTCAGGGTCTGGGGAAGAAAGATCGACGACATCTCATACCCATAAGAAGAGGGCGATCAAAAGAGTCCTTCGAATCTTCAAAGATAAGAACCTGCAAATATCTGAAATCTTGAATAATTATTATCAAGATTACTTATTTTGGTAATAGGGAAAAATTGGAAGAAAAAGTATAAAACTGATTTGCTTTATTTATTGCATATATCTGATAAAGACAGTAGCGTACCTTGGTTTCATGTCCTATAAACCTAATTACTAGCTCCCCTTTTACGTCTTTAGTGTAATTTTGGTTGAAAACTTTTTTGGCTAACTTGATGATTATACAGTTTATTCAACTTCAATCATTTTATTTTTTTTTATAAAATTTATTTAAATGTATTACCATTGGAAGAGGCTGGTGGTATTAGGTGATAATAGAATTTTATAAAAAAAAAACTTTGTGTGATCAAAGTTCATCACCATGGGAATGACATGAAACTTTTGAAGAAAATTTAGACAATAAATGATTCTCATTACTATCATTTAGTACCACCGACCAAACCGATCGTTAATGTTCAAAGTACTTTAAGACATTATTACCCTCTAATTCTCTATATCTCTTCTAGAGGTATTCAAAACAGATCCGATGACCCAATGGACACCCGACTTTATAACCGAACCCGATTCGACCCAACTTAAAAATGGATCTACAATTATGTAAAAACCAATGTGAACACAAAACCCGATATTAAACAGACCTAAAACACCTGACCCGAAATCAACCCAATAACCCAAATGAACACCTCTAATCTATTCTAACTTACGCCACTTTTCATTTTATTTTTATTTTTATTCTCAACTCAATTTCCTTTTCAACTAAATTGAGAGTATTATTTATTACCCTTTCTTTTTCATCTTTAGTCCTCTCTATCTCACTTTACATCTCCAGCCGATCAACTAGGTATTTTCTTACATATCTCTATATATTTAGATCTCTTTTTCTATTCATCCCCAATTCCCCTTCATCATTGATCTTCTTCCTCACTAATTTGCTTTAATATTCTTGGGTATTTGTTTGTTTTGATTATCTTTCATTAATCTATGTTTGTTTTTAATCTTTTTTAACTTTTTTTATTCTTTCTTGAGCCCGGAACTCTTTGGTTATGCTCTCCTTTATGGGTATGAGTTGCCATCGTCCTTCCCTCCCTAGATCCTGGTCATAGTTTTCTATGAGCGGGACATACTGGGTTTGATGATGATGATCTTCTTCAACTTTTTAGATACATAAGTTTGATGGGCTATTTCTCCAAAATTACGAATTAATTTTAGAATATAAACCCATTAATGTTGTGTTCTTTAAACTCTTCTCTTGTGGGAATCTTGTTATGTACTACGCCAATACCAAATTTTTCCTGGTATCAGAGTTATCAGAACTGATGAATTTTGATCAACTAAAAATCTAATTAAAGGGCTCATATGTAAATGAGTTGCCGAGGGACTCTTTGACTGCACTCTCCTTTATGGATATGAGTTGTCGTCCCTCTTCCCTACCCAAATCCAGACCATAGTTTTCTATAAGCGGGATACACTGAATTTGATGATGATCATGATATGCAAATGATTGTGTTGGAAAAATAACTTATTAATCTCAAATCGAAGAATTGGAGAAAGATTTTACTCCAAATAGGACATTTAGGATGAATTTACATTTTTATTTTCACTTTGTCCTCTTCTTTATCTTTATATATATATAAAATTAAATATTAAATTGATATATTGTTGTTCTCTTTTGTTAGGGTTAGTGAGAATGGGGAGAGGAAAGATTGAAATAAAAAGGATAGAAAATACAACAAATAGGCAAGTAACATACTCTAAGAGAACCAATGGGATCATCAAAAAAGCTAAAGAAATTTCTGTTCTTTGTGATGCCAAAGTTTCTGTTGTTATCTTTTCTAACAATGGCAAAATGAACAAATATCATTCCTCTTCTTCTTCGTAAGTACTATTTTTCTTTTTTTCTCATTTTTTATTTTATACTTATTTTTCTATTGGAAAATTTAATTTTAAAAATCCCATCTTTTTCTCATTGTCCTTTAAAAATCTCATCTTTCGATTATTTTTTAAAAATTCGTTCTTCGTAGTGTATTTTCTTTTTAAAGTACTGACCGCATTAAGTTAAACAAATTAGGATTTAAGAGGTCAGATTTTTAAAAGAAAACGCAGTATAAAGGTCGGATTTAAAAGAATAATCGAAAGATAAGATTTTTAAAAGACACCGAACAAAACGGTGAAATTTTTAAAATAAAATTTTCGTTTTTTATTTCATGATTTATTTTGCTATTTTTACATTTTGGTCTTTTTTAATAAGGTGAATTTATTTTAATCATAGTGTAATTAGTACAAAACTTAATGGCTTGGATTTTAAATTAGAATAATCCACGATTTGAATTGTATGATTGTGGTGGTTATAGAACTACGTACCCCATAAGGGTAATTTTACAGTGGTTTACTTTATTTTCAAAGCAACCACCACAATCATTCAATCTCATTCGTTCATTAATTTAAAATTTGAGCCATTTGATTTTTTTATCAATTAAGTATATTTGATTACAATCAGAAATAATAATAAATGAGCTCTTTTAAATTATATTTGATTTTTTATCAGAAAGTAAAAATATGAAATATTTCTATTTTCAAATGAATTAATTTGTTGATTTTTAATTTGATAAGGCTGCCAGATATTTTGGAACAATATCAGACTCTTTCTGGACAAAGGATATGGGACGCTAAGCATGAGGTGAGTATCATGTGTTTTTTTAGATTATATTTCGATCATTTTTGTATTTATTAGAGTTTATATATATATTTGAAATTAAAATATAAAATTACACAAAGAAATCATCTATTGACTGATGTATTTTTAGGGTTTGTTGAGTATTATTATTTCTTATATATTTTGTTTTTAAAAATATATAAGAAAATAGAGAACAGTTTTATAAATAGGATAATAACGGGGTGTTTGATTTTTAGCTTTTTGGTTGACTTTTGGTGTTTGGCTAGGACTGAACAAAGTTTGGTCTAAATCGTAAACCAAACCAGAATTTTAGTATTTGGTCTGGTCTACGGTTTAAATGGTCTGGTCTGGTTTTTTTTCAAATTAAATTACAATTTACGGTCTGGTCTCGGTTTTTTTATTTCAAACAGTTTGGCTTATTGGTTAGTCAAAGAGCCAAAAAACAAGTTTGATAAATAGCTAACATCTAATACTCAAATTTACCAAATATCTCCACAAATTGCTAGCCTTTTCAGCTAACTTAAAAGCCTATAAAAATAATCAATATTTTCAGACGGTCAAATAATATAACTAGAAAAAATTACCATAAATAATCCAAACTATTCATGATTTTCCTACAATAATTCCTCCTGTTGATTAACCATGAATAATCCCAACTTTGAGGAGTATTTTCCTAGAGTAAACTTGGGTAACCCGATGACCTGCTATAGTAGGTAATTCACCAAAAATAATAAATTAAATATCAACTTAAAATTAGAAAATATTTTTGAAAATTTACATAAAAAATTCTAAATAATAAAAAAATTATAAATTTTTTATGAACTATTTTTTCGACATTTTATTTTAATTCATCTTTTTTTTTAAAAAAATAAAACTTGCTATATAGCAAGTCATCCAGTCATCGGGTTTACTCTAGGAAAATGCCCCTCAAAGTTGGGATTTTTCATGGTTGATCAGTAGGTGGGATTATTGTAGGAAAATTGTGAATAATTTTGATTAAACTAGGTAATTTTTTCAAATAACTAAAAAAAGCCAACAACCAAACAGTCGTTCATTAAACTACAAATTAGATGATTTTGGTTTTTTTCTATTTAGAGTATGTAACATATCTTAAAACCTCCATTATTAATTTTAAAGTTGTTATTTGAGTTGGTTTCTTAACATGGTATCAGAAGCCAGCGTGATAAGAGTTTACGTGTTCGAATCTTAACAACCCTTAAATTAAAGTGGAATATTTCGCACCATGTATAAAGAAAGTCTGTGTTACATCCACAATTCTAGTCCAAAGGGCTCTTGTGTAAAGGGGCTGATTAAAAAATATAACATATCATCGAGTCTCAACCATCAGATTAAGCTTTTACTTGCGTTGGTTCCTTGACATTTTCCAACTTATCACATGAATTTAATTTGATCACCATCTTATTAGTAAGATATACTTCCGCGGTTGCTTTGATTGTATTATCTAAATGGGTGTAATAATACATGTTCTTACAGAATCTAAAGAACGAGATCGATAGAATCAAGAAGGAAAATGATGATATGAGGATTGAACTCAGGTAATTTTATGTAATTTGAATAGAGATATTCAACGGGGCGGGTCGACCCAATAGGCTAAAGGTTGGGTCACATTTTAACGGGTCATTAGCGGGTTGGGTCTATAACGGGTCAGGTTATTAAGGACCCTTTTGTAAAGGGTCGGACCGGACCGGGTCAGGTTATTAAGTCTATGTTTAGGTAAAGTGAGAAATATTTAATTTTTTCATTATTTAGGGAAAAGATTATGGATAAAGGGAAATATTTTTTTCTTTGTAGTTTAAAATAAATAATTAATCTACCAAATAAATGAAACAAAACAAAACTTATATATATGTCAAAATTATTAGCTCGTGTTGTATGTGATTGTCTAACTATGAAACAGATCTGCATATATAATTTGTTTGTTACTCTAATTAATCACTTTAAAATTGTAACCATCAATATAAAACCGTCTCATTTAAAAATTTTGTGAAATTATTTAGGCATTTGAAAGGCGAAGATGTAGCGTCTTTGCCACATACGGATCTTATGAGGCTGGAGGACGCACTGGAAACCGGCTTGGTTAGTGTACGTAATAAGAAGGTAAGTATATACTCACGTTTCTTTTTCAATTAGAAATTGCAATAATATTAAAGCCTTAATTAATTTGTTTAATAAGAGTTAAAAATTTCACAAATTTCTAAATTTAGGGACAATAAAAAATTATTATGAATTATTTTTTAAAATATTTACGTGAAAAGTTTGTTATTTATTGGTGTAATCTTTTTTTCTTTTACAGAAAGAAATTCGAGAGATGTATGAAAGAAATGTAAGTTTAAATATTTTTCTACTTCATCCATATTATAAAAAAAATTAGAAAATTAGATTTTGTGTTAGCAAATAATATCGTCTTTTTTCAAGGAAGTCCTAAGTTCAATCATTGTTTCTTGAAATTAGACTATGAAGCTAGAGGAGGAAAACAATCGACTCAGTTTCATATTGGTAAGTTTTCTTGTCTCAGGTACAAAAATCCTAGTAATTGTTGTTTGGATTGGGCAAGGGTTCAAGATCCTATCCGGATCCTATTCTATTTAGGGTAAAAAGTCGGAGTTCAGTCTAATTGAAAGCTTTAGGGTCCGGATTCGAATCCGGGTTTAGACCTTAAAAATTATAGTAAAACTTAAGGTGTAAATATTTAATTTAAACACTTAAATTTCGCATCAAAAAAATAATTTTTAAATGGTGAATCTGAATTCGAATATTTAGACCTTTAATATTAGAGTCCAGATTTGAATCTGATCCTAAAATTAGGTTAAAATCTGACTTGGACCCTTAAATGTCCATTCTCATTAATTAGGAGTAGTTTTTAGGAAAATACATCCCTCAAAATCAAGAATTCTATATTTGTAAAGCTTATTTAATGGGGATCATTTTGGTAGACAAGCTCATAAGTAGTAAATTCATTTCATTTCTATATATTATTTAAGTGTTGAGTAATTATAAATCAAATAATAATTATATCGATCCAATATATTATTTGACATAATAAATATAAGCACGTTTCATAAATAAATGTTGTACTTTGAGTACATAGTATTCTGATTTACTTCCTCCGTTCTTTTTTGTTTGTCCACTTTAAGTTTTTCCATTTTATGAGAGAAATTTAAATTTAATTTTTTAAGTTTATTTTCAAGACAAAATATAATCATGTGGGATCTAATTAGATTCGTCTAGTGCCATAATTTTTAATATATAATTTTTATAATTTTTTATTATGCGTATTATAAGTATGATTTATGTTATGGTACACAAAAACAGCACAAGCAAGAAATGAAGGAGTATCCTTATGAGCATCAATCTCTCAACTACCGAGTTCAACCTATGCAACCTAATCTTCAAGATCATCACATCTTGTAATTTTATTGTTATTTCAACTTATTATGTTTGTCTGATTTAAAGGTAAAGGTAAAGGACACTTTTAGTATCCTGCTCAAGAAATATCCTTATTATGTTTGTCTGATTTAATATGTTTGATGTTTGTGTTTGTTATTTGAGAGAGTATCACATCAATCTGACGGACTCTTTTGTCACGTTCTGATTTGATCATAATTCTTATGAGCGGAATACATTCTGTATGATGATGATATGGTTATTTGAACTAAGAAATTATGTATTTGTTATTCCTATCAAGCTACTACTTGTATTATTCTCTATGTTATTATTATGTTTAAATGCGTATAATTGGTGTATAATAATAGCAGGAGCTATTCTTGTGAGAGAACGTCTTTAGGTGTGAGATTCACAAACGTAGAGCTCAATTCTCGCAATTTTTATTAGATAGATTGTTTAATTCTATAAAACGCATCTCTCAGTAAGATCGCTCATACAATGATTTGTGTAATAGTGATAGTAATTAAAATCCCAATTTTGAGCTTGTACAGATGTGGTCAACAATATTTTAGTGTGCACTAACATTAGAAATTAAACATACAATATAAAAGGTCTCACCGTGAAACCATTTCATTTAAGAATTCGTAAAAGAAATGTTATCCAAAAATCATAATTAAGAACATAAATTTAAACGAGCTACAAAGTCCACCAAAAAACTGAAAATTTTAAAATAAACAAGTTTTTTAAATAAAAAAGATAAGCGTTCACCGAAATCATTTCTCAAAATAAGTGTCATCTTGTTCGCTGGTACAAATAACGAAAATTTCTTCAATTCATTTTATATTTATCAAAAAAGACATAAATTTAAAATGTTAAAAATAATTATGGGAAATTCCATGTGGTGATTTTCAGTGATGGACAAATGTTTTTTTTAATCCGCGTGGTGATTCTATACTTTTAAATTTTCCACTTGAAATGCAAAAGGTTAAGATTTTTGTTAAATTTACATTATTATCATCCATCATAACGATATTTATTCATAAAAACAAACGTCCAAATTACCCTTAAAGAGCACTTTTTCGAAAACCATCTTGAAAGAAAATGATTTATTTACTTATAGATTGATTCTTTTTATGTTGACCTCCCTTAAAAGACAAGAATCACACGACTTCAGGTTAAACGTGTTAGTGTTACATATCTTCAAATAGACAAATAGAGATTCAATATAATAAGTATGTTATCATAAAAATTTCAGCCAATCTTATACTATGTGTTATCATATATAACATATTATGGGGCCTTAATTTGGTTGAGTTTGTCACTTAATATGATATTAGAATCAATGTGACAAGAGATAATAGGTTCGAATCTCAACCACCCCTCACTTAAAGTGGAATACTTAACGCCATGTATGAGAGGGGCATGTGCTGCATCCACAGTTCTAGCCCAAAGGGCACTCGTGTGAGAGAGCGTGTTAGAGTATATATATAACATATTCTGGGGTCTCAACCATCAACTTAAACTTTTGGTTGAGTTGGTCAACACTTAACAACATGAGACCGTTAGCCATCGAGTCCATATACAAGGCCCATTACTAAAAAAACATAAAAATAATGAAAACTGAATTCTCACTTGTACAAGAAGTGATGTAGTTTGACCAGACCCAAGACAACCTCAATAAAATATCAGTGTAAATATTTTGTTAATAGTTTGACCAAAAGCGCTTGTGGCTCAATGGATAGAGCATCTGCATGTGGAACAGAAGGTTTGAGGTTCGACCCTTACAGGACGCAGGTATATCAATTGGGGGGTTTCGTGACTATGCGCATCTCTCATATGATTTATCCAAATCTTTCAAGAAAAAGATAACCTCTCACTCAGACCCTATCTTAAGCGGAATACCGGAAATATCCTTTACCTTTACCTTTTATTTTGCTATAAGATATATATATAATGCTTGTCACTAAACTATACTACTATTTCATCATCATCATACCCAATATCCTACTCAGGGCAGAATCTGAATGAGATAAGTTGACAAACAATCTATATTTGTACACCGTACACCCCAACTCCAAAGGGTCCAAGCTAGAGTAGTCTAGTGGAGTAGAATTGAACCAAGGGTCCAAACTCCAAAGTCCATTACATAGAATATGTGACTTGCACACTTATACCACACTAGTACATTACCTCCTCATACTCCTAAACCCCTTATGTTACACCCCAAATTTAAGTCTAAATAAAACCCAAGTTGGCAATTCCATTACCCACAAAATCATGATTAAACAAACTCCAAAATACCCTAAAATCATTCATTTACCCACATCCCCAATCTCTCTAAAAACACCCCCAATTCATCCATTTCCCTCTTCCCCCTTTCATCAATACCCCATTTTTCACTCATCTTACCAATTACCCAACCCAAAAAACCCATCTTTCCACCATCTTAAACCATCCCTTTTTTTTTGGTTCATACCCAACAAAGAACAAATTTTTCCCTCTTTGTTAGACAATAAAGATTAGAGAAAAAATTGAAAACCCATGAAAAAGAAAACATATTTACCAAAATTAAAAATCCCCTTTTGTTTCTTGTTCGAAACGTTTCGTATATCCCGCCATTGTTGAGCTCCTCTAATTTTTCGATCCTTTTTCTTGTTTAATTGATTTTGCTCTAGGGTTTTACGTTTGGGTTTCAATGGTGGAAGGTGGTGAGACGTCTTCGACGTCAGCGTCGGCGTCGAGAATGACGTCATCGTTTGTTAAAGTTGGAGACCGTATTAGGTTTACTGTTGAACTTAGACCTGATGAAACTACGATTGTTTCTTGGAAGAAACTTGTTAAAGACGCTGCTAAAGCTGAAGGTACCGTCGTTGCTTCTTCTTCTGTTGAGCCTGTTGCTGCTTCTGTTGCTCCTCAGCCTCCTCTTAATTCTGTTCCTGCCACCATTGAGTCTCGCCTTGCTCCGGTATTTCTTTGGACTTGGATTTTGTTTCATTATTTGGGGGGTTGGATTTTGCAATGCTGAGTAATGTTCGTATTTGTATGTTCAATTGCTTGCGTTATATTGTTGAATTGGGTGATTAATTTGTTGATTTCTGTATTACATTGATTATGCTTTCGAAATTTTGTTAGTACTGAATTTCGGATTGTTATTTATCTTTGGTTCTTTATTGTATTTTGAATTTGTTGAATTGCGGTTTTGTTGAATTGGAGAAGTGTATTCTAATTCTTTGTGAATGACGAAAAATGATTGTTCAGGGTTCTAATTAAATTGAGAATTACCATTTGAGAAGCATTTCTTTTAAGTTCTTTTGTTGTTCTTCTGTAGTATGATTGTCTTGGGCTATGGAATTACTACTTGTGTTTTGATTTAGTTAATGAGCTTGATTATTGGGAAAGTGTATCTAGTTGTGATCTCTGCTTGAATGTGTGTTATTTAGATGTTGGTATATAGTTATTGTTGATCTTTAATTCATTGAAATTTAGTGATTGTTTATTGTCGATCTTTAGTTGATTGAATTATCTGTTCTTAGCTAAATTTTAACTTGCAGAATTCAATTGTGGAGAAATAGAAATCCTTGTAGCAGTCAATTGACACATTTCCATACATACATAACTGAAGCATTTATCATTTGTACCAACTAGATGCTCTACTAAATTTCTTGAGATTAGATGCATTCAAGCGACATCTTCTTTGGGAAATAAGGCTTGCCTATATCATAAGAACGGTTACTGGACTTGTTTCTGTCGAGTGTACTCATACAGTCATATGTCACATCCTTTGCATTTTTTATGTCTTAGCATAGCTGTCTTTGTCTATATTTTCTTTGAAGTGACATCGCAATGTACTTGATTTGTTTTTGATGTTGTATTCAAATGCTTTGATGTGGGTATTGGTCGAAGTCTCGAAGATATGTGCTTTGCCCCCTTTGATGGAATTGAAACAGCTTGTGTCTGTGAGAATAAAGAACCCTTCATGTTCAAAGATGTTAATGGGTGTTGATTTGCCTCGTTCGGCATTTCATTTTTTTAAAATAAGTTGGCTGTAGATCGTGGAAG
Organism: Amaranthus palmeri; assembly: GCA_019776075.1. NCBI lineage: Eukaryota > Viridiplantae > Streptophyta > Magnoliopsida > Caryophyllales > Amaranthaceae > Amaranthus > Amaranthus palmeri. Next base: position 739,818 of record JAAKBH010000023.1, read on the forward strand.
TATTTTGTTCTCCTGATAGTTGGCCATGAGTGAGAAGATTCTTGGAGTACTGATACTGCTCACATGTCTTTGATTTTTCTTTAGAACATACAATTTATTTTGGAATGTTTTAAGATTAAACAACGTTTAAGAAGTTATTTTGTTTCCCCTGTTTTCAGGGACAGCCTGCTTCAAATGAATTGAATGATGCACCAGCACCCAATCGTTTTAGTGCTGTCATTGAAAAGATTGAACGCCTATATACGGTGAGAAAATTTGATTGATTAGTGGAGTGATTGGATTTCATGTTAAGCGTTCGTTTGGAAATGCCCATCTTCTCAGACATCTTCGAGATAGCAAGTTGATCGTTCATTGAAGGTTGATCTCTTTTATCGTCAAATTTATCTTCGCAGGGTAAAGATAGTAGTGATGACGAAGAGCTCGATGACATTCCAGATGATGATCAATATGATACGGAAGACTCATTTATTGATGATGCTGAACTGGTTGGTCTTTTAGCCCCTTTTTGTAGTTCTTTTGGCTACATTTTTGGTGCCCCCCCCCCCCCCTTTTGTGTGATTGACCTTTATTTTTTCGTAGTTACATTTATTTTTGAAGTTTAATGTGCATGTCTCAGGATGAATACTTTGAAGTTGACAAGTCAAAGACTAAGCATGATGGCTACTTTGTTAATAGGGGAATGCTGGAGAAAGTGTAAGCGATTGGCTTTTTTTTTTTTTTTTCAATTCATATTTCATTTTTTGTCTGCTAGTATTCTGCTGCTTCTAAAATAAGATCAGGAAGATGATTTATGTTATCATTTTAATTATCTGAAATGAAATGATTTTGTGAGCTTTTCAAATTACCATCCCTTTTCCCATCAAAAAAAATTACCATCCCTTTTTTAAAGTTTCTTCTTTGATTGTAGTTTTGTTGTGCTTGTGTTGTATGTTTTTTGTATTTTCTCCGCAAAATACTTGTGTTTTTGCTAATTTTTTTGTCTTATGGAAAATAAGAGCTGATTTCCCTCATCTGAAAAGGATTGTTTTGGGTTACTTCAAATCTTCAATACCGTCTGAATTGATATTTAAGCATTTTGATGTTTGAAATAGACTTACTATCTAACTTTAATATATTATCTCTCTTTGACCTTAAGTGAGCCATTGGAGTCAGTTAGTCAGCAGCCGAAGAAGAGGAGGAGGAAGGAAGTGGCCAAGGCTCCTGGGGATAATCTTGATGGACAGCCTGCTAATAAGATCATGAAAGCAGGAAAAAAGGTTGCTGGGAAGTCTGCATTATCAGCTGACAAAGGTGTTTTGCCTAAATCTCAAGGCCCTTTGTTGAAAAGCTCTGAAGACTTAAATTTCCAAAACCACCAGAAAATCACTACTGATGCTAAAGCTTCTTTGGATCCTTCTGCATCTTTAAGGACATCACATGGTGATACATCGTTAGCATTAATAGAGAACATCGATAAGCCAAAGAGCGGGATATCTTTGGCAAAAAGTCCCAGTGGCAAGCTGAAAGAAACAAGTGAAAATGGCAATAGAAGGGATTCTATGCATAAAAATCAATCTGTTAAAGCATACCATTCCGAAATGTCTGAATCAGGGGCACAACAGAAGGATAAGAGTGGCATGCGTGAAAGGATAGATCTTAACCTTCCTGACAATAGACAGACTATACCGCCTTTGGTAAGAAGCTGCCTTTTTTGATGGACTTAAATTGGTGTTTTTAATGACCTTGTTTTTTGTAGTTGTTTAAGTCTTTTTGATGGCTTGAAAAAGTGTCATTGTGATGTCTGCTCCACACTTTTTCAGTATTCAGATTAGATACCCATGTACTGAAAGAGTTTTTTTTTAAATTGAAGTGCAAAATAAAAGTGAAAGCTTCCCCTATAATACTATTGGTTTCCATCTTCAATTCTTTTCTGTTTGCCTGCTTTGTACATTCAAAAGAGTTATTTAATGCTGATCTTGGATATCTCTGTTTGACCTTACTATTGAAACTTATATATTACTATGATCCTTTGGCCCTTGTATATGTGTGTGTGTGTAAATGTTTCCTCTTTTGTATTGATCTATTGTCTGTGGTACATAGTTTTATGTCCACATTGCTGGTTTTATCTTAGTTTTGAAACATGCTCAAGAAGTGATTTTCTAATTACATGGATTCTCTGTTTCTGTTAAGAACCCATCAGTATTGGTGACTTGGTTTTGAATATGCAGAAAAATTCCCACCTCCAAAAAAAGGAAGGTTCTAGTGTGAAGCCCAAAGCTAATCTGTTGGAGAAGTCTATTAGAGAATTAGAGAAGATGGTGGCAGAATGTGAGTAGCATGTTATCATGCAATTGATCAATTATATTGATCATTGATAATATATCCTGTAGTATTATCCATATTTTAATTTAATTCTTCAACCTTACAGCAAGGCCACCAGCTCCAGATGCTCCAGATGCCGATTCTTCCGGGCAGTCTATCAAGCGAAGATTGCCTCGAGAAATCAAACAGAAGCTTGCTAAAGTTGCTAGATTAGCGGTATATATATGCATATCTGAATACATTTTGTCTTTTTCTTGTCTTTGTCTATTTTCTTTCTTTCTAAATTATGTTACCTAATGAGGTGGCATCTTCCAAGTGTTAAATTTAGAGAAATTTGAGAATTAAAGCCCTTTGTTCTTGAGTTTGCAGCATGCAAGCAATGGTAAGCTGTCGAAAGAACTTCTAAACCGCCTTATGGGAATTCTTGGGCATTTAATGCAAATCAGAACACTGAAGGTAATTTTATGCGCCTATGTATGTGAAGTTGCAACTAATGTTTGTAATCAAAAGTTAGTCGGACAACCTTTTTGTTATTACAAGAATAAGGCTGTGTATGTGTGACCGCAAACCCCGACTAGGTGGGAGCCGCTTCGTGGCATTATGTAATAATATATTTTTTTACTTGAAATATTTTTGATTAACGCATAATTGATGTTTCTTGGTATTGAAATTTCTTTTATGAGCTTTGGTGGAACTGGTTATGTGTGCTACGTTAAGTGTGTTACATTTGAATATGTCATCCCAATATATTTTTGATAAGGAAAAACTTCTACTGATGAGGAAATACGTTAGACATAAAAGTGAAGAGGGTCCCAAGAAGCAAGTTAAGATAGCTACATATCAATTCCAATTATTTCTGCATAAATCATCAAGAGGGCAATGGTTTCTTATTTAGATTGTGCATTAGTTACCAGCGTCTAGCGGAGAAGATTGAATTTGGAAAACTATGTACGAGCTGATTGAGTAATATAAACCGCAAATTGAAACCTGAGAGCTGTTTGGCTGAGGAGATTTAATGATTAGCTACCATCACAACTACAATTACCACCAACATGCCATATTACTATCTTCACTTCGCTTTTTTAACAACTACCGTGGCAAGTAGTAACCATTAAACATCAAAATCACCTCAACCATTATAGCCATTACAGACAATAAATGCTAACCCCAACCCAACCCGCCAACACCATAGAGGAAAAGTAAAATATAAAAACATAGCTTATTGGGAGGATAAGATTTGCATGATTAGGTCGTGATATGGTCAAATAGAACCTTTAACCTTCTGAAATTCAAGTGTTGGTGTAACAACCAAATTGCGTCTTCAACTGCATGGTAAACAAAAATGAAAGACTGCACCGCCGATGCTGAATAAAGATTATTTGCTTGTAGATCTCACAGTGCCCAGTGGGTGACTATATAAGTTATTATGGTGATTGTGGTTGACAGAGGGCCAACCATTTCTAGATTTAACATTTTCTAGATGCTCATTCCTTAGTGTTGCTATTTTTGTCTCAATCATGATAGTGACTGCTCTTTGTTTCATGATACTAGTATCACGACAATTCTTATGTTCTTTAACTTTTTGATTATGGTCTATTTCATTAGAAGCGGCAAGCCTTGGATAAAATAAAATAGGCAAGTTATTATGTTAGTTTTTCTGGCTTATTCATTTCATCTGTCTTAGCTATATAGTTGTAGTTCAAAAATTTATGAGTTGGATATGCAGATATTTTATCTCATTTGAAGCATATATGTTTCTCTTGTTTTGAACAGAGACATCTTAAAATAATGGTCAACTCGGGGTTATCTGCAAAACAAGAGAAAGATGACAAATTTCAACAAACAAAAAAGGAAGTTATTGAAATGATCAAATCGCGTATGCCTGCCCTTATGTCTAAGGTAATAATGTGCTTTTAAAATTATCTCAATTTGCCTTAGTGGGATGTTTTAGTTGCATTGCATAACAGAATTCTCTCAATATATTGTGTTTGCTATTCTATATTTTCCTTCAAAACTCCCATATTTCATCCCTCACTCCCCTCCTTATCGTGAGACCTTAGCAACTAATGGTGATGGGAATTGTTCTATCAAATTTCTTTGCCACCCATGATTGCTATCTTTTGCTATTGGTTCAATCTTCCTCTGTTTGATAAATGCTAGAATAGTGATCCAACTTAGTCGGATTTTGTCGATGGCTGGCTGATCAATTTTTTATATGCGGGTTCAAAATTTCGTATGTTGTAGATTTCCCTCAAGTTGTCTGACAAGATTTATGTTATTTCTGCTGGTAAATCACTAAGGGAACTTTCTTTATCTAGTAAAGGCAAAAAATTTATAAGCTAAAATTATAGCATGAGTAGAGGTTTGCATTTATTAGGATAATTGAAAGGAAAAATTGTCGGGAATAACCCGTACTTTTAACGTTTGCCTGTGAATAATCCGTACTTTTGATTATTCATAAATAATCCGAACTTTGAAGTCAGTTTGTTCACAGCACCCCCTCCTCATTTTTGACCGGTTGTAGCAAGTTACCCCAATGAAATTACTTGTTCCTTCCCCTTTATTATGAGCTGCTGGTACATTCTTCAATTCATCATGTTCAACCTCTTACTTTACTCCATTGTTAAACCCTAAGCTTAGAGAGAGAAAAATCAAGCTTTCCATTCACTTTTTTTTTTTTTTTTACAAAATTGAATTCTCACACAGCAAACTATTCGAACAAAATTAAAGATAAGCACAATTCACCATTGAAATTACACAGACCATGAAGAATTCGCACAGTAAACTATTCGAACAGTTACATTTTCGCACAAAATTTCGCATAGTGAATTTGCACAGTGACCCTAGTTTTCGAACAAAATTGAAAAAAAAAAAACTCCATGAGAGTAGAATCTTACCATTTTAATGAAGATAAAGAATACCCACAACCAATTGAAGATATCCTTGCCAAGATTTGTCTTTGATTTGCAAAATTTGGGATGTATTCATGAACCCTAGAAATGAATTGGGGTTTTTGCTTGTGGAAGTGTCAATTAGAAAAGGAAGGAGAAGGTTGTATGGGGTTACTTGAAGGCAACCTACAATAGTAGGTTTCGAAAATTTGGGGGTGCTGTGAACAAACTTACTTCAAAGTTCGGATTATTTATGAATAATCAAAAGTAGGGATTATTCACAGGCAAACGTTAAAAGTACGGGTTATTTCCGACAATTTTTCCTAATTGAAATTTACGAAGACTTGAATAAACAGTGCTGCAGCCCTGAACTGATGAAAGTTGATTTCTTTCATGGAGTATTAAACAGGAGTAATTATGTGACAGACAAATTTGTATCATGGAGCTTGTGATATGAAGTGTACTAACTTGTTATTCTGATTTGGATTTATTTTTGATAATAAAAAAATTTTATTAGTGAAGAAACTACAATAGTACATTATAAGGATGAGAGATCCCTGGATACTTCAGCTATCTAACCACATTAGTTTATTCCATTCTCCTGTACATAGCTCTGAATAACAATGTTGAAAGAGGTCATTGGCCTTGGCCCATAAAAAGGCTAAAAAATTTGCCTTGTCCCAAATAATTTCTGTAGACAAGAATCGATCGTTAAAAACTTGCCTATTTCTTTCAAATCAGATAGAACATAGAATTCCATAACAACAACACCCATAATTTTTTGAAATCTCTATTGCCACCAAACCCATGAAAATTAGTAAATAAGAAATCCCCAATTCTTCTCGGAGCAATCCACTCTTCCCAACCAACCTCAAAAAGTCTAGTCCAAAGACCATTGGCAAATTCGCCATGCATAAAAAGATGATCATTATTTTCTCCCTCCTTCAATTAAATAATGTATATATGTGGATTCAAAGACTTATCAGACCTGTAAAGTCTCCATCGTATTAAGCTTCCATGAGACAACTTTTATGCTTGAAGTAGTAATTATTATCTGCTGGTCACGTTATAGTCATTACTACTGTGAAAGAGTCAGGGCATCATTTGTATTGTCTATGTTGCCTGTCATGGCAGGTAGCTGAGCAACAAATTGGAATGTCTAGTGATATTCAAGATGGTGGTAGTTCAGAAAAATCTGTGAAAGGCCAGATTTGCATGGATACCACGCTGGAGGACAAGATATGTGATCTCTATGATATATTTGTTGATGTAAGATCTTTCATACTCTATCATCTGGCCTTAAAATAATAATTATACTTTGAAGTCATAGTGCTGGAAAATTTAAAAACAAGTTTAATGTGATCTGCTCAGGGACTTGATGATGATGCTACCCCTCAAGTCAGAAAGTTGTATGCTGAGGTATGCTTCCATTTATTGCTCTGCAGTTGTAACTCGATTCTGCTTGCTCAGCCTTGTGTTCTTTTTTCTTTCTTTCGAAAATCTCCTGATCATGATTGCTGTTCTGATTTTTAATGGTGGAATAGTTCTTACCTTAGTTATTTGATATAAAAGAGCTTGTATGAGTATGAAACGGAACTGTGAAATAACGTATAAAGTGTGAACGTTATCCCTCTTGAGCAGAATCAGATTGTGAACTGCGTTAGTTTCGATATGGAACCTTTTAGTTTCAAAGTAGAGAGTTGGCCTGATGGAGACTACAAGAAGTCGAGGCAACTAAAAGTTAACTTGGATACGTGGGTGCAGAAAAATATAAATGAAATGAGTCTACAAGACCATGTAGCACTAGACAAGAGTGAATGAACTCTTATCAATGATCTCAAGAGTGGAGCTTTTTTTTGTTGTAGATGATCCCTTTTTTTTGGATTTAACAGTTTTAAACTTGGGCATTGTTCTTTTCTGTTGTATTACGTGGAATACTGGAACCTTCAGGGTTCAACATTTAGGGCTTATCGAACATAAACATAGGCACATAGCATTATAGCTATTGTTTCTGGTTGTTTGCATAGCCAACATAAATCTAGGAGCCAGGATCATAAAACTCCTAGGACTGAAGAGTGCTACTAATTTCTACCTAAGCTGATACATCATATATTCTAAGTCTGATACTCCTCACCCTAGCTTTTTTGCAGTCTCAGTAGCATTTTTCTCTCCTTTCCATCGTTATTTTAAATTTAGCTATTTGTATAATATAGCTATTAGATACTAGCACAAAATTTTATGGCTGGGAGCTCTTTGACAGTCGTATATCTGGCTATGTATACTAATATGCATTTGTATCTTACCCTTGGAAAGCTAAACTTTGTTATCTCCCTTGAACTCGTGCGTTAAGAAATTGTCCTTTTCTTCTATTTTGATTCATTTTCTGATGTAGATTGGCCATTGAAAAAGAGCGATTTATCACTATGTCAATAATCACTTGCTCCCAACCAATGTAAAGTCATTACAAGGATTTTTTATGAAGAAGTGATTGTTGACATCGTGGTACGAGGATTCATATAATTTTGATATGCACTGCTGTTGCTATATCTGTGTTGCTGGTTGTTAATCTTTGTTTATGAATTATCTTATCATTAGCCAACTGTGACATCTATTTGCTTTCTGTAAAAATCGTACTCATGATAATAATAAATATGAGTTTCTCTAGTTGTTTTTTTGTTGCAAAGTAACTACTTGCATTACATGTTTGATTGCCTCGTTGGTTTTATTAATGTGTCTTTCTATTATTCAGCTTGCCGAACTATGGCCTAATGGAGTCATGGACAATCATGGGATTAAACGTGCTATTTGTCGCGCAAAAGAACGAAAGAGGGCGCAAAATGAGAAGAATAAGGTGTGATGATCTTTGAGTATATATGTATCTGCTGAGCTGTGGATGTCAACAAGGGCTGCCTATTACAGGCTTTTGACTTTTTACTTTTTTATCTGCTACTTGCTTACTTAACAGTTGATAGAAACATTCTTTTGGTGCAGAGTGCAGACAATTTTGTTTACTTTTTGTGCACTTACATTGCCGAGTGCATGCAAAAACTATTTTTGGTGGGTGACGTGGGGTTAAAGACTATATGGTACTTATTTGTATGTGGAATTTCTACACGTACATGCTTGTGGTTCATATGTCTATTTGATACATGATAACTGACCTGACTTTAATTAGATATGAATTTTTTGGGTGCTTATCTAAAAGCTTGTCGGGGTGGTGCTTTTCCTCACAAGAAACACCTTTATCGTGTTATGGAGAATTTTTTTTCCCACACTTCATCGCAGATGAAAACTTTCATGATACTCAACAAATTTGTTGCCTTCAATACTGGATAATACAGTTTTCCTCTCCCAGAAATAATGCCAATCAGCTACACATTTCTGCTACATCTTTTTGTGATATTCCTCTCTTTGCTGCTTGAACTAATCTACCCTGCAACGACTTAGCTAGCGGTTGGAGTTCAAACCATAGCAAGGTTTTATATATCTTTGTGATAGAGGTGTTATTTTGTTTTCTCAAGCACCATAATTTGGACTATGTACCTTTATTAGTTAGAGTTTAAACCATAGCAAGTTGTTTTGTGATAAAGGTCTCATTTCTTTCTCAGGACCATAGTTTGGACTTTTACGTTCTTTTTATCAGTATTTCCTTGACCATTTATATGTTTTTGAGTTACTGAGGTTGGTAAGATGTTTTTTGTTTATAGGAAAGTCACTTGCTCCCCTTTCTATAATACTCCTTTCTTCTCTAAATAAAATTGAATTTGGATTTAACAAATAAGGGAAAGTTGGTCTACTTATCTCTTCTTAGCCTATGTTTCAGCAAGTCAATATAAATGGAATCATCCACTGTTGCTGCCTACTAATTTCGCCTTCATCACCACAACCCAGCAAACCTTAACCACAGCTTGATCAGAAAAGCAGCAACTAAGACCTGCCAAATAATGGTCATAAAAGCCTTGACATGATATGGCTTAAAATTCAAGTATTCGAAATTAGTTCTTGGTGGAAAATAGTACTTGCTCAACTGCCAGTGATAACTCCCTTTTTTTAATTGCTGCATGATCAGATGCATTTCCTGTTGAGAAATTGCATATTTCTGAACTATGCAAGTAGGCTAACATGAGCTGTGCCTATCTGTTATACTTGAGTTGTGCCCAGGTGCTTGAGTTAGAAACTCAATCACATGCCTCTAATAATCTCAAGATGCTGGACATCTAATGAAACCCCAAAACAAAATTGACTTCACTAGTGTGCGCATGCTGAAGCTGTCATCTTACTCCAATTTATTTACACTTCTTAGTATTATGTTTTGTGCAGTTTAGGAAACACGGATAGAAATACGGAAAGGAAACAATCTGCTTAGATACTGCTTTTCCATAGTAAGCAGATTGTTTTTTTATTTTGTTAGTAACGTGTCAGGTTTCCTAATCGTCAACTGGGATTATCATTATTACAATAATGGAAAAGCCTTAACCCCATCACTATGAGGTCAACATTATCTTTATTATTCATAGAAAATTTCTCTTAGGAGCTTTTTTTCCATAATGTTCTTTTCTTCTGTAGGTTTTACAAAAATTTTCGAGCTGTGAAGATATTTCCTTTTATTCTTATTGAAATTTCCTTTTTTTTCCTCTTTTTCTTGGGTTTCCTCGTTTCCTCTAGTAATGTTCATTCGTCCGCAGAAATCAGGTTTTTCTTCTGTAGAATTACTATTTGTATTAGACTTCGGTAAAACCATCTTAAGATCTCGTACAAAAAATTATTTAATCTTGTACATTTTATTACCATAGAAGTATTATATAACTGTTGTGGAAAAGATATGCCCCCTTGAATGGCGAACTAGTCATCCTGTAAGGCTGTAATCCATGCTATGCTACAATTATAGTGTGTTAGGCCCTAGCCAACTTGATAGTGGACATGAGGAGGGCTCACATGTAATGTGATTTAGTCTACCCGTGCTCCGTGCTCTGCTGCTATCATAGTGTCACTTCTAGCCTCTGAATTTGAATTTCTAGGAATTTCCTTGGGGATTCATATATAAAGAGAAAAGAGTTAAACGATTCACTAGAATTTTCGAATGTTGTCAAATGATTGGGAGGCAATCTTTTTTCTCTGTTGTTTTCTGCTGGCAGTTTAATATTTGTTTTACCTGTGTATCCCTTATACTTATTCATGTCTGACTAAGTGAAACAGCTTGGAGTTATTTTACTGGATTTATGCCTGCCTACGTATTGGTCACATACCTCCTTCCCCTCGTTCCGTCTCCCAAGCGTTATGCGAGTTTTGTCTTCTTCAGTTAGTCTGTTCTGTGATAGATGTGCTAGCAGTACTCGTGATGTTGTTATGTGATTCATATTTTCTGGCTGATTATATGAACATCTACAGTATAGAAGTATTAATATACCTCTTCTCATAACAGTAATTGCTAAAGCTGTGAGTGCTGTTGCAACCTAAGATTATTGGGTCAAATGGGCTTACAGTTCTATCCTTGGACCATTATGCTTTTATACAGGATATTTTTTTTTTTATTTTTGAATTTGAGTAGTCATATATTTCAGCTTATAGATATCTGTTGCGTGAAGCAAGAATGTGGCTTTAAAAGGAAGAATAAATGAGCTCTTATACTTGGTTGAAGGATGTGTTTATTTAGAGAATTAAATTGTGGAATAATTGATTATCTTTTTTTTCAAATATTCAAAACCCATCATAAGTGATTCATTTATCTGTGTTGGAACAGTGTCATTTGTTATGTGTCTTGTGCATATCCTTTTTTAGCTCTTTGTCATAAAGTCCCTCCTTTTTCACACAATTTGATTTACTCCATGTTACTGTCATACATGGCATATTCTTAGGGTCATATATAATGTAAAAGAATCAAAGTTGTTAAGAGTTGTATTTTTAGGGTGTTATTTTAGTAGTCTTTTATTAGCTTGCATTCTTGCTTTGGTTTTTCCTTCCCATATCTTATAAATAGAGGGGAGTATGAGATGTTTTGAGAGAATAGGAAATATCTAGAAAGAGAAGTGGAAACACTTAGGAGTATCTGACTTTCACCGTCTTGGCTGATCTGTTAAGTCACCTTAACTTATGCTCACATATATGATTCTTAACCTTTTTATTATTCCTGCTCCTTGCATCACTCTCTGTTCCAATCTGTTAAGTATCTGACTTTCACCGTCAAAGATCACTATGGGTTACTTTGAGATGAGCTACACCTTTGGGGTGATTCTGATTCATGAGAATAATTTGCGAATGATCTTCTCTAGTGTTTACTTACTGGATTTGCTATTGAGAAGGAACTGATTTCAGCTCAGTTGATATGCTGCTGATCATGTTTTGATAGTTTAAGATTTTCGTAATCTTGTACTTTTATCCAAATTGGCTTGGGGAGCTAATCATTGAATCCCTACGTTATGAGGAGAATAAGCTTTACTATTGGTATCTTATATTCTGTATTTCTGTTGTGCAGGAGCACGAGAAAGTGCGAAAGAAGAAGTTGCCTGCTACAAATCCAGAGGAAACTGTCCGTGTTGAGGCTAGTTCAGCAGTTCAGTCACAGTACGTCGATATTAGGTTGGTCTCAGATCCCAGCATGGCTGTTTTAACTCAACAAAATAGATTCCCAACCATCGCAAATGCCGCACAGGCAGCTACAGCCGGAATGAACACAATTGTGCCCTCTTCAGTTTCAATACCCTCAACACACATGCCAAATGTCGATCGTTTGAAGCAAGAAAAAGTGAAAGCCACACACAGCAGTTCTTTGATAGACGGTAAGATAGTCGATGCGAGTGTAAAGAAAAAAGTAAAGAAGAGAGCAGATAATGTAATGGGAGAGCTACCTTTGCGTCCAGAAAAGTTATCGTCTCATCAAGGGGATGATAGACTAAAACAGCAAAAGCATACTGCGGCTGCGGGACAAGTTCAGAATCCTGCTCACGCTGCTCACAAGTCGGGTTACAATGAGTTTCGATTTGAGCCACTGACGTAATAACACCGTAAAATGCTGTGTAACAAAGTTGATTTTTTTGTTTTCTTTTTCTCAGATCATTTTCTGAATCGTCACCCTCAGATTTATTAGTCTTCATCAGGTGAGTCTAGCCAGTTTTGTAAAAAATTACCTAACTTTCTGGAAACACATTTTTAATATTGAATAGATGTAACGTAGAGCTGCAGCTGGTTAACTGAGTATACATCCCTTTATAAAATCCCTATTTTCTGCCGCGTTAAAAGGCGACTGCCCTGCCATTGTTTTGATGATACTATGGGACGTTCGAGTCTCCCGAACATTTGTGTTCATTCCGGCTATAGCTGCTAGTCATTACCAAACAAACGAGTAATGAGTAAAGACGATGGCCGCTAGTTGCTAGAGGTGGAGCAAAAACGAATAAATTTTTAAAGGGCGCGTGCAAATTTAAAAATTACAATATTTTTTAAATAACTTTGTATCTTTATACATTTAATATATACTACATAATTTAATATCTCAATTTTTCGTGGTGTTGTGCGGTAGAACATGTGGAGCATCCTCAAAACCTCTCATGGTAGATGCAACATCATTTTGTACTATTACGTTTTATCTTGATAAAATAATGTACTACAACTCTATTTCCCCAAAACTCTTACGGTCCATTTGGTTGGTGGTAATAAATCGCAGTAACGAGAATGAAAGATTAGTGTAATTTTGGTTGAAAAATCTCTTGGCTACCTTGATGGCCATGCTTGACAACCTTCAATCATCTCATTTTGTTCATAAGATACATTCGAATGCATTACCAATGGGAGAGGTGGTATTAGGTGGTAATGAAAATTTGTGAATAAAAAAACTTTTTTGTTAACAAAGTTTCATTACCATGGGAATGACATGAAAGTTTTGATGTTTACACTATAAATCATTTCCATTACCACCATTTAGTACCACTAACCAAACGGGCCGTTAATCCTTTCGATTTGTACAAGGTTTAATTTGAAGAGTGTTACAAATTGTGTTAATTACTTAATTTAGATTTTCTGAAGCGACAGTCTTGTTGAATGAAGCGTTCCTTTGAACGAGCCTAATATTTTTAAAAGAAATTTGAAACATCAAAAGAACACAAAACACACACTTCTTTTCTTCCGGTTAATTTCAGTTCTTCATGGCTTCCCCCATCTTCTACATCAAAAATCCATGGTTGTCCTTCTCAATTATCCATTACTTTTCTCTTTGGGGTAATTAGGTTAGATTAATCAATTTTATTGAAAGTCAAAAATCACTAACTTGGTCAACAGTCATTTAGCAGGTCATCTCACCTAAATCCGAGTGAAGTGGTTGTATCGATGTCGTGTTTGTTAATTTGAAGGCTTTTGTACGAAATAAAGAACTTCGAGGCTGTGTTTTTAAAAGGGCTAAACTTCAAGGCTGTAGTTGACAATTAATTCTTTTTTTATATATAAATAATTTGGTTGCATGTATGGGTCCGTCTCACTATAAGACAATTTCTACTAGAAATTTTATTAAAAAATTCCGTCTAACATGAACAGTAGAGAGGAAATTAATTTTCCATCCAATATAAAATGAAAATATATTTTGAATTTTGCAATATTTTGGGAATACACTCGATGGGTGAGTAATGAGTAATGAGTAATGACCATGGCCATATCTATGTCTATGTGTATGACAAATTGACAATTGTTTACTACTCCTATTTCATATTCAAAAATTCATAATTAAAAACCGTGATTAGTAAATAACACAAAAAATAAAATGAATAATAATAAAATAAATAAAATAAAAAAAACCAAAATTCTCATCCTATCAAATCCTACCACATAACGATGATTTGTTAACCTTACAAATAACCGTTAACTATTAAGAAATTATCTTTCACATTTGTTTGGAATTTTTTTTTTTGAAATAACATTTTGTTTGGAATTGAATCCAAATAATCCAACGACGAGAATTTCATGAAAAATTGAAAAGGATGAATCAGGTGGGAGATGATGTTTGTTCGCTGTTATTAACAGCGAACATCTCCATTATTTTTTTTTTAATTTATCCTACATAATTTGAGATTGACTTTTATTTCACCTATTTATTTTGTTCGCTGTTAGTAACAGCGTACACACTGACACTGTGTTTTAAAAAAAGCCCTTTGTTCGCTGTTAGTAACAACAAACCGGTCCGAACCTAAGCTTAAGAGAAAAAGTGCTTATTTTGGGATAAAGTTTCAAAAACGTTTTATTTATTGATTTTTTTTTTATTTTTTTGCTTATCCTTTTCAATTTTTCAGAATTTCATCTCCAATTCTCCCGCGTTTCTCATTCTTATTCTTGTTCATTGCATTTTGGAGCCCAGTTTCTACCTTTTTCTCTCCTCTGTAATCTTCAATCACTAAGCTTACAAACTGGCCGCCACTTTCCTTTTCTCCATTGAAGGTACTATTACTATGCTTCTACCATTCTCGATTCTAAGTTTTGTTTTTAAGTTTCAAATTATTGTCTCATATTCATTATTTTTAATTCATTTTCCATTGTGTTACCTAATTTTTTTCTTTCTTTTTGAAGATTATTGCAAGTAAAAGTAGCATTTTTGATTGTATTTTTATGGGTTTTTAGTTTCTCTTTCGCTTGATTGGAATTTCTGTTTTCTGGGTTTTTAAAATTTTTCGAATTTTTGCTTGTTTATTTTGTCAATTTTTATTTTACTTGTGGGATATTTAAGAGTGTATATTATATGATTTTTGTCCTTAATTTTGATTGGGTTGGTTGTTGTTTTGAATGGTTTGTTGTTCCACTTTGTTTTTTCACGAATTCTTGGCAGATGGAAGTCTCATCCGAGGGTAAAGCCTTTTTGCTGATAAACCCTAGTTTTTTTTGTTTGTTTTGGTTTCGTGCTGTGTAGAATTTTGGATTAAACTTTTGAATTTTTGAATTGATTTAATTTTGAATCTGTTTATGTGTTTGGGACTTGATCAAAGGATTATGAATGTAACTTTTTAATTTAATATACTGATATCACTTGGTTTTTTTGATCCCCCCATGCTAATCTTTTTTCTCTCTCCCTTTCCTCACAAGATGAATTCACAACTATTCAAGGGTTCAAATGTGTTCATGTCGAGAAATTTAGTTCCTCCAGAAGTTTTTGATTCACTTCTCGATGCCCTAAATCGCAACGGTGCTAACGTCTTTCAATGCTGCGATCCGTCTCGCAATTCTACCGAAGATTTTCATGTCATCGCTTCCTCTAACCATGTGTGAATTGCTCGCTTGCTCTCTTTTTTCTTAATTTTTGATTATATTTTCGCTCTAATTTTGTTTATTTCTTAATTATCTGATTTTTTGTTGACAACTTCTTCCAGGAAAAATTCGAGGATTTGAGAGCTAAGGGATGCAATTTACTAGGTAATTTCAGTTTAAGATTTATTATTTTATGTGATTTTCTGAAATTCCATTACATTTGATTTATTTTAGGGAAAAGAAGACATATTGATTTCTGTGATGCTGCTAGTTTGTGTAAATGTAATACTCACATTTGAATGAATTTACCTTAGCACACGAATTAAAGTAAGATATTTAGGAAGAATGAATACTTATTTTGTACATGTTAATGTTTCTTATTTCATGCTTTTTTTTTAAGACTTTTGATTTACTAGAGCAACTTTGATATGGCTGATCTGGTTAATTGGCAATTGCATAGTACGAAACAGTAGACCTTTTTAAAATGAGTGATACAATAGACCTAAAAGACCAGATTACCAATATAGGTGTGAATTTCTGGAGTTTGTGTATTATTATGAAGATGATTCGTGATGAAGAAAACCAGGTTTGGGTTTAACCGCTTGATCAAATTAGTAGTTGGAGCAACAATGATTTGACGGAGACTATTAAAAATTTCCTCCAATATCAATCGTACTCTACTTATTGATATTTGATTTGTTGCAACTATTAGCATTCTTCTTGCTTCTTTTAGTTGGTGGTTGAAACTCAAAACATTTAATATGAAACGAGAGGTCTAGGGTTTAATTATCATTGAACTTTTCTTTTCTCTCCAAAAGTTAAGGAAGTTGGACAAAGGTCAACTGGTGTAATATGTGGTATGACATCATTCATTAAAGGTGACGTGATTGAAAATGTCAAGATGAAGGGTCCCTCGGAGTAAAATCTTGTTAAAGGCTATACCTTTATGAAAATTTGATATTAATTAGTTGGAAGGCAAGGATCAATGCATTCATTCCATTGCATATATGCATGTGAGTATTGCCACATTGATGGCCTTTGATGGGCATGTAGCTATTTTTGCTACCCAGGGTCAATCGGAAACAACCTCTTTGTTATCACTAATAAGGGTATGGTTGCGTACATCTGACTCCCCTAAACCCCACTTACGTGGGAGCCATTGTATGGCATTTGGGCTATTGATTTTTGTATACATAGCTACTAATACTGGTTAGATCTGATGATGAGCTGCACTGCTGATTTACATGTTTTATGCACTCTATCTACCGCACTCAGATTGCAACTCCTGAGGTCGAAAGTTCTATGGGAGGGAATGAGTACTTTAATGGTATTATTTGGATGAAAGTTGTGATTGATTGCCTCTCCCTCACATGATAATGATGTAATGAACCAAACTGTTAAATTCTGAGATGCTAATTATTCTATCACACATTTTTGCCTCGTATTTTTCGTAGTTAGATGATTTATTAGAAAGATCAATCAATAGTGATAAATCATTTTCCATTTTGAATTATTGGAAAATAGTTAGTTAGCCACATATCATAAAATGATTCCACTCTCATATGACAATCATTTATTTTTTCTATTTTATTTAGGTTGTTATTTTATATCTTAGCTATAACTCATACTAAAGCTTTTTTTTTTTTTTTTTTTTTTTTGGTTTTTGAAAAAATCTTCTTAAGTTTTGTAAGTTTGCTCATGTGGGATTGTATTGAATTGGATGCATCTTGATGAGGCATTATTGCATGACAAAGATTATTTGGAGTCTTCATTAATCTGTCTTCTTTCTTATAGGAATTAGTAAATTTTTGTTTCTTTCTTGTATTGACAGGTCCACAATGTGTTCTTTCCTGTGCAAAACAGAAGCGAGCCCTGCCTAAGCTTGGATTTGTTTGTTGTCTTGCTATGGATAGTGTCAAAGTACTTACATCTGGATTTAGAAAAGAGGAAAAGGTAACTTTCAAGGGTGTATGCTTAGAATGCATACGCAATACTCCATCATCTATGCTTAGATTTGTCATTTAGGGGGATTCTGTTATTTCCACCTTAATCTCGTGGCGTAGGGTGCATGATTTTATAATGTCTCTTAAGTCCATGCAAGGCGCAATTCAAAAAAGTGTATAGGATGAGCACAAGGTATAGTGCACCCACACTTTCTATAAATGGAATTACAACTTCATGTTTATGACCAATGAGTAACTTCATATCTGCCAAATGCAAAGCTTTATAATATGTTTAGATTTGTTTTGTTGAAGGTGTATTTGAAGAGAAATTCTTTTCAGTTACCTCTGATGGAATCTGAAGTTCAAAAATTTGCAGTGTTGATGATGTTTTTTCAGTGCCTTAATATTTGAATTTTTGGCGGAAATATCTCATTTCAGTTAGCTTTTGGCAGGAAAAAATAGAAAAGATGGTGATTGCGATGAGTGGAAGCTTTTTAAATAATGCTTCCTCAGATGTTAGCTTTGTTATCGTAAAGAATGTGATGGCTGGGAAATACAAGGTTCTTCATCTCACCCTGATTTTATAGATTGTAGTATATCTTGTCAAGAAGAGGTTTCTTGATATGTTTGGATCTTGATGATGTACATTCGTGTAATTGTACAAATATTGCTCTCATAGTTATTGTCTGCCTTCTTATTTCTTAAACTTTGGGTGAAGAGTTTCCTATGTTGGTCTGCCTCTATCCGTGCGTTTTCATCATAGCTTTCCTATTATCATTGCCAGGTGTAATTATTTTGGTTAAATTCTGTGTTTATGTTTTTTGGCAGTGGGCTGTGAGTAAAGAGAAGCATATAGTTACTATTAATTGGTTAAATCAGTGTTGGGTTGAGCATCGTCTCGTTCCAATGGAGTCATATCGTGTCCCTCCATTCTTAGGGTTGGTGATCTGCGTCTCTAGAATTTCTGGAGGTTAGTGTAGTTTTTTGTAGGTATTAAATGATGTTGTCCCTGTTTTGTTTTTTCTTTTTCAAAAAAAAAAAAAAAACTTGGCAATTTACCTGTTTTTGCTTTCCAGATGAGCGGAAGGTAATGGAGAAGCTTATCATACAAAATGGTGGAAAGTACTCTGCTGAACTAACTAAGCTTTGCACACATCTAATTTGTGACATATCCTTTGTCTTACTTAAAGTTCATTCAAATGTTTTTTATAATTCAGTTGTTTTTTATGGTTTAGCATATAGTAACTCTTGTTATATTGTCTTTGGCATAATATTATTTCTTTAGAATCTATTACTTGATCTTATAGACTTGTACCGTCATTTTGTTACCAATGCTGGCTTGTATTCTACAAAGATCTAGTCTTGTCATTTGCCAAAGTAGTTGATCAATGCTTACTTTTACCATTGAACGTATCCCTTTATGCTCACTAGCAACTTATAGTGCTGATTATACCTTTATGGTCACTTAGACAATCCTTTCACAGCACTGTAATCACCTTATTGACTTTTATAGTTCCCATAATCCATTCTGGAAAGTGAATTAAATTTTGAAGTGTAAATTCTATCTATTTTTCGTTTACATTGGCATAAAGCAGCGAGCGCAAAGATGCTCGAGTGCCTTAATTTTCCTTGTGCTCATGCAATGACACTTTTATGAAAGCCTCCTGATTTTTTTTTGTTAATCTAGAAATTTGGCGTCTTCAGACTTTGTCATATATACTGCTGATTGCTAGTGTTTTTGTCCTTGACAATGCGAACATTCCTGAAGGTGACAAGTTCAAAGTTGCCAATAGATGGGGAGACATCTATATTGTAACTCGAAAATGGTTTGATCAGTCAATTGCTAGACGCGGTATGCATTAGTGAATAGCTGTAATATCTAAAAGTATTTTGTATAAAAATTGCTTCATCCTTCAGTTGCTATGTGACACTTGTCTATGATGTCTTATCTTTGTTCTTTCCCTCACTGCAACAGTGTGTCTCAATGAGGAAGCCTATACAGTTAAGAGTTGTCCAGTTTCTGCATTAAAAAATAAACTAAAAGCCAAGTCTAGTAAAGAGAAGTGTTCTATTAAATCACCTTCTGTCTTGCAATCAGCAGCCACTGAGTCATCTTTGCAACCAGATCTATCTCGGGGGACTACAGATTCAGATCTGGATGCTGCTCTTTCTCAGAACTTCTCTTCTGCATGTCAAACTGCTGAAGAGGAAGAAGCTGGACAGCCTGATCTATCTGTTCAGGATAAGAATGTGGAAGAATGTGTGGCTGATGATTCAGAGGATGATGGCAATGATTTGTACCTTTCAGGTTGCAGAATTGGTCTTGTAGGTTTTAAGAATTCTGACATACAGAAACTAGTCAGTATCATACGTAAGGGTGGGGGCTCCCGTTACATGTCATGCAGTGAGAGATTGACACATATTGTTGTTGGAGAGCCATCAGATGTGTAAGTCTGTTCATAGCACTTCCTTTTTGTGATACAAAAAGTGCATTTTTTCCTGATCAGTTTTAAAATAATAGTGTTCTTTTGTGCTTATGTGACCTTAGTTTTCAACAAGCAATTTACAAATTGTAGTTTGTGAGTGTTGGAAATAGTCCCTTTGTTGTTCCAAGTGTTATATATATTGCAGTAATTGTCCCATGAACTTAACATTTCTGGATCTTCACTAGTTTATTTTTCCTCTGTTGTCACTTGTCAGCTAGTGATTGAATCCCCATTCTCGCTACTGGTTCAGTTTGCTAAGTGACGAACTTGATTGATCTACACAATGTTGGAAAATTTCTACTTCTTTTTGCTTCAATGTTTTGGTTTATGCTTTTTCTTTTTACATATTTGTTAATGTGATAAGTGCATAGCATATTCAGATAAGATAGATTCCAAGAGAAAAATTACTGCGGTTGAATCACAATTTCCTTCTAGTCTTTGCTTTTCTGTTAACGATTGGGCAATTCAACTTCTTTTTTCATTTATATAAAACTGTGCTTAGGGTTTTTTTTTTTTTTTTTTTTTTCACTTGCTGTAGTGAAAAGCGAGAGTTAAGAGGCTTGGCTGCTCATGGGATCATCCACGTTGTCAAACGAAATTGGCTTGAAGATTGTTATCGTGTGAGGAAAGAGGTCCCTGTCATGCAGAAGCATATTGCTTTTGATATACTTCTTTGCAAAGGTTTCTTTCATTTTCTAACAATGACTAGAATTTTTTGTTTGTGTAGTCCATCAATTCGATATTGTTGCTTGACCTGCTTTTTTTCTGTGTATTCGTTGTCAAATGGTTTGAAATTATTTGTTCAATGAATATACATTTTACTGTTTGTACATGTGTTGTAAAGATTTGACGGGCTTGTCATCAAGTAAAGCACCAAGTACGGATGCGAGCCGCACTAAGCATGCGGACAGCTCAAACATTCTTTCCAGCGCTCCTATGGCTCCAACTTTGCAAACTGTGAGTTTAGGTACTGAGATCCCAGTGGATAGAAGTGGAGCAGACATCTCAGATGTCACCCAAAACAGCAGCCACTCTATGAAAGGATCGAAGACTTCTTCGCAGAGTAAAAAGCCTTGCATTCTTTTCAGCGCTCCTATGCCTCCAACTTTGCCAACTGTGAGTTCAGGTACTGAGATCCCAGTGGAGAGAAGTGGAGATGACATCTTAGATGTCACCCAAAACAGCAGCCATTCTGTGAGAGGGACAAAAACTTCTTCACAGAATAACAAGCCTTCTGTAAATGCAAAAGACCCAAGTCAAAAAAAGAGTCACTATTGTGATAAATTACAAAATAGGATGTCTACAAAGGTCTTTATTGGGAAACATTTTTGTTTCTCGCATTCTTTCCCTGATGATCAAGTAAGTTGTTTTTGGTCTTTTAGTTGAGATGTTGACTTTCCTGTTCTTTATCTTATCACAAAAATTAAATGTGTTAAATCCTCTAATGAGGTGAATTGAGGCACACACGATTTGGCTAGTTTACTGTGACCATGATTTTTGGTTTATTCTTGCAATTATTCTGTATCTATCTTTGTTTTTTTTAACATTTATTAGTTATCAGTTATCACTATGTTTTAGAGAATTTTTTTTCAGATTTTTTTATGACCTACATCAATGCATTAAGGTTCCTTGTCTAGGGCATAACTGGTGGATTCTTAGTGCTAGAAAGAATGCTATTTAAGATTTCTTTTTCTATCTTTGTTTTGCAATCTTAAGTGAATTATATTAATTTTTATCAAATTAACGTTTATTCATAGGAGCTTGTGGTGGCTTTTATGATAGCATAATATGGCAAACGCAATTGCTTTTTTTTTTTTTTTTTTTTTGCTAAAAGAGCTATAAGTTCATTTATCTTTTATGCACGATAATGCCTTCAACAATTTACCATTGCTCTTCCTATTCCCTAAAAAAGTCTTAGATGTATACTTTAGGAGGAGGAGTTCTTTGCTAACCTTAAGATAGATTATTCATTCCCTTTTTCCTGGAGAATCTTGATACGTTTCTTTGTCATATACCCCCTTTCTACCTTCAGTATTATAATGGAGCGGTGGGATCATGGGAAGCCTCTATCTTACCACTTTAAAAGCAAACCTGTGGAAACTTTTAAAATCTTTTTTTTGCCCCTCTATTTTTTTTTAAAACTTTGGTCACTATCTTTAGAGTTTAGGGTTAAGGTAATGTCTATTGTGGAGTGCTGGGATTATTGTTGTTTAGTGATTTTAAAATTGCACTTAAGTTTTTGTATAGCAGATTGCAAATCACTTTTTATGAATTGCAGTAATTAACAGACTTTGTTTTTTTGATGGGTGCATGGATTTGGGGATTTGTTTAGAGAGGTGAAGTTGTTCAATGGATAAAGGAAGGTGGAGGAGTGTTAGTAGATGATCATATAGTAATGAATGTGGATTTCACCATTGAATGCCACGGAATGATTGCCAAATCAAACGCCACTTTGCGAACTACATATGTATCAAGTCACTGGATTCGGTGTTGCTTAGAAGTAAGTATATCTTACACATTTTTTTCATTGGTCATGCTAGATACACTCTATGGGTGGCTTTTGTGTTTCTTACTTTGTTGTACTTGTGAAACTTGATTGTTTGACTTAATCAGAATGCTATACTTCCATAACAAGATGTTGATTTAAGAATTGAATATGAGAATTGAAGCTCTTGAAGTTTTTTGCTAGAATCTTTTCATTGCTGAAATAATATCTTCACATTTTCTGAACTTGGGTTATTCACAGTACTCAAATATGAATCACTCTTAGTCTCTTATTGAACATGAATCATAATCGATATCACATGATTCACCCACTTTGCCTCATTTGTTTGCCCCAACTGGTGTTCTTTCGCGGATTTGTTTGCATTTGCGATTCAAATCGAAATCACATCAATCTATAAGGGTTAGGGTTAGTGTAACATGATTCGCTAGCTAATTTGCCTTTTGAATTCGTGATTCGCTTATATCGATTCGTGATTTGCGATTTGCTAGAAGATTAGCGAATCATGTGACATTGGTCAAGGTTGATACAATTATACAAAGAAGAAAGAGGGATTGATCTATAATTTGCGATTAATTCGCGACTCTTTGTTTAGGAGTTTGGAAGTCTACAAACTCACTCGAAGGCTTCTTGTTATCTTGCTTCCCAATTGTAATCCTCATTTATGTTCTATTCCTCTGCTCTTATATTCCTTTCTGCAGAATTTTTACAGTCGGCTGCCATTAATCTTTCATCATTTGACCAGAGTTAAGTGACTCTGCCCTTCTCAAGGGGATACAGTCATATCAGAGTCTTACATTTTAACAATGAAGCAAAGGAAAAGACTAACAGATTCCATTTTTGGCTGAAAACATGACATAACATGGTACATGAAATATTGTTCTATTACTCTACTGATTTGCAAATAGTGAAATAGGTGAAGCACCTCCCACATTGATGTTTCCATATGATGAACAATTATGTTGGCTGAGACTCCCAATTCTTCTCTTCACATCCCAATATTATTTCACAACTTTGCAACTGTAGGAAGTATCGGTATCCCAATGCCACTTCGCATATAAAATGATGTACAGATGTACTCATGTCCACAACGGTTATATGTTTGCTCTATGCCACTTGCTTGTTTGATAATGTTTGATTTGCATCACTGATGTTCTGATTACACCGTGAGATCTTGAATTTGGATAATGTAACTTTCTTCAAGAAAATGATGCAGACTTGCAATTTTGCATTACAGGATGGACGCTTGCTAGATGCTGATAGTCACATCCTTTATTCACCACTTCCTTGCCGGGTACCTTTGCCTGGTTTCGAGGGCTTACGGTTCTGTGTATCACAGTATACAGACAAAGAGAGATCACTTTTGCGCAATCTTTGTCATGTTCTTGGTGCTGTGTGCAAGGAGAAACTTACCAAGAGGATTACCCATCTTTTATGTAAATATGCCACTGGCAGCAAGTATGAGGCTGCCTGCAAATGGGGAATACACCCTGTTAGATGTGAGTGGCTTTACGAGTGTGTCAAGAAGGTAAGACTTTCAGGTACTTTAACAACATTCTACTACCATGATGCCTATAGTGGCTCTCACCTAGGCAGGATTTAGGAAGTAGTCGGATTTACGCAACCTTGCTCTTATTAGAGATTACAAATAGGTTGTTTCCGATTGACCCTTGGTAGCAAGCACATCATGTGCAACTTCACATGTATGAAAGTGCACATGTTTTAGAATATCTTTACCTTTGTCTTTTAATGTTTGATTAGTCATGGTATAAGCTGGTAAAAAATAGTTATATGTGACATTTACTTCTACAGTGTGACATTGTTTCACTAAGTGACTTCCATCCAGAAGAGCCCGAGCCAGGGGTATGCATTACAACACAAAATACCACCCAAGCTTCCAGGCTGATCTCTATGGAAAATTCTTCACAGTTCTCAAGTCAGTGCCAGGACTTGAGCAAGACCAATACAATGCATTCTAGTACAGTATTGAATCAAGATGCTCAAAAACACGGTAATTCTGCAGCGTTCGGGATTGACACTAAAGGAAATGGTCATGATGTTCCTGTCTCTGTAAAGCATTGTCCATCGCAGCTCTTAAATCAGTCCCAGGATTCGAAGAAGACATTTACTAAGCAGTATAAAAGACCAAGGCTGTTGGAACCAATGAATGGATCAAATCAAGATGCTCAAGCAGATAAGATTTCTGCGGTTGAGGTTCAGGATGATGCCAAGGAAAATGGTCCTGTTGTTCCTGATGTAGCTGCTGCTATAGAAGACTTATTGGAGCATACAAGCATGGTACCTGTTGCTTCGTTTAAGTTATGCTCCGTGATATATATATATATATATATATATATATATATATATATATATATATATATATATATATATATATATATATATATATATATATATATATATATATATATATATATATATATATATATATATCTTAAACCTGACTTGTGAGTACAAAGATAATGACATTAGTCAACGTCAGGAGTCAATGTATGAATGTATTAGGAACTAAATATTAATATTGCTTATTAAGAATGAAAAAAATGCTTCTTTACTCTTTAGTATGCATTTGATTCCTAGCTAAACCTTTCTCTTGTTTTGGATGTTAGATTCAGGATATAATATCACCAGTCAGTACAAGTGAAAGTAGTTCAATCCTTGTTAAAGATCATTCGGTTTCTCACTCTGCTTTAGGGCCTTCAATACATTGGTTTAGCAGGTAATCTTGCTCCTCCACCCAATTACCCATTTTTCTATCTTAACGTTTTTATTGTCGTGGATATGAGCATGTGTTTTTATTCGTATTGATTGGTATATAGTTTGACTGAAGTTATTTATACATCATAATTTGAGATTGTATCATGATTTGCATTCAGCTTTATGCTTGGAAAAAGAATTATTTTATTTGCGGTTAAAAATTTTAAATATTTACTTCAGCAATATGCTCGTAATTGCACCGACTTGAATTCTTGTTAAAATCTTCAGTCTAGGGAAGGACCCTCAAACTCCATCTAAAGATCAGAGCATAGGCATTCATGATGGTTTTAGTGAACCACAGACAGAATCTCAGGTTCGTTGAGTTTTTTCGATTAATTTTCCTGTTTCGATGTTTAGTTTCTTCATAGCTGAACAACCCAAGTTATCGAAACAATGATTCAAAACTATGAGTTGTCCTAGATCTAGATGTTGTTAACTTTAAACCCCAATTGCAGATGGTTGGTTATGAAGAAGATCTAACTGGCAGACAGATGATAATCGACAGAGTTCGAACCAGAAGCAGCATGTTTTGAATCATTTGACGAACAATGCAGATGTAGCATTGGTAATGTTCAGACGTGGATTGATGCTTAAGATGTCACTCTAAAATCATTATGATATGCAATGGGTACCGAACTACCAATACATTTTGTCTATGCAGGAGCAGGATATGGTTTTAGAGCACTCTTTTGATCATTGGACTTGACAAAGCTAACAGTTTGGTTGGCCGGAAAATCTTTGAGGCGTAATTTAGCATCATATGAAGAATATTACCCGGTTTCGTGTTGTGACTTGTGAGCATCTGCCTTCCCACGGCCAGAAACCGAGTTAAAGAGTAGTAAATCTGCGAACTGATGGTAAAATACTCCAGGGTCCAGACTCCGGACTCCCGCCTGAGCCTTATACTTCCATTTATTACATTGATGGAGTATCTGAATTCAACAGCTGCAGTTTTACAGTCTACGTGAGCGGTAAATAACGTTTATTTATGTATAAAATGCTAATTCTGGTGCTGGTGCGGGTGCTGGTGCTAGTGCGAGATAGGCCTTTTTGTAAACTAGCGAACATCGGTAACATTGTATAATCTCACCACAAGAGAATCCTACACAAAACGTCGATATTGATAATCATTTGTGAGCTTCTAGCTATGCATAGATAGTCTCCAAGGTCATTGTAAACATTTTTAGATCCTTTTTGTCGGAACAATATTTGTATTACCTTAACGGCCCGTTTGGTAAGTGGTAATAAACCGCGGTAATGGGAATGAAATACTAGTGTAATTTTGGTTGAAGAATCTCATGACTACCTTGATGGCCATGCTTGACAACCATCAATCATCTCATTTTGTTTATAAAATTCATTCCAATGCATCATTGGGAGAGGTGGTATTAGGTGATAATGGAAATTTGTGAACAAAATTTTTTTTGTGATTAAAGTTTCATTACCATGGAAATGACATGAAAGTTTTGATGAAATTTTACACTATGATCCATTCCTATTACCACCATTTAGTACTACTAACCAAACGGGCCATAAATACATTTTTATGGCTAGTATTAAGGACAAGTAAGAGATCGTAGGAGTATTTAAGGGGTAGTATTAGTTAGTTGCATGAAACAAATCTAGCTACTACTCCCTCCGTTCTTATATGTGTGTCCTATTTGAAGATTTCACACATATTAAGATAGTGGGAATCTTTGTTGATTGTGGGTATTATTTTATTATAATAGTGGTGTGAATTAATGATTGTATTGGTATTATGAGAGAGAAAATATAAATTAATTATTATAAATGGGATATTAGAAGAGAGAGAAGGGGATATTTTATTATAATTGTGGTGTGAATTAATGATTGTATTGGTATTATGAGAGAGAAAATATAAATTAATTATTATAAATGGGATGAGAGGGGGTGAAAAGAGGGTATCAAAACTTTCCATTTTAGGAAATGGGACAAACATATGAAACTACCCGTTATAGTAATGTGGACAATCAAAAAAGAACGGAGGGAGTAATAAACAAGCAAGTAATAACTAAATTTTAGGGTTTAGGGTTAACACATCAATAAGATAGAAAATTTGTAGAGTTAGCATGTAATTAAGGTTATAACTATCTAGTGGAAGGTGTTCTCTTGAGAGATCGTCTTTTGTAAAGACGACTCTCAAAAGTCCAGCTTAAATGCATATTTAGAGTTGTAACTATATATATCTAGAATTGGACTGGGCTTTTAAGGGCTTTTGAGAGTCGTCTTTACAGAAGACAGTCTCAAGTAAGAATTTGTGAAAACAAAAAGGGCTTTAACTATCGAAACAAATTTTGCATAAAAAGTTACTTAGAAGAATAAAAACAATGTATGAATAAAAACTCAAACTACTTAAGATTACAACTTTAAATGAAACAAAACAAAACAAAACAAAATTTTGTTTAATGAACAATCTATATCAAGCAAATTATAGTAGGAAATAAATTGATACATTGGTACAACAATCTTTTTATTCAAAAACTGCTTAATTCAAAATATAGTATTAATATTCGACTTAAAATATTAAATAATTCAAGAACGCATAGAAGACCCAATTCTTATGAATACAACCAAACATCCTCAAAGATCACTCTTAATTTGTATTTCTATAAGTTAAAACATAGTCATGTGAGATCTTTTTTAATTCGTTTTAATACAAGGATTATTTATATCAAATTTTATAATTTTTAGTTAAGAATAATTTGAGATATTAAGGGTTAAAATGTTATCTCGGCAAGTGTGAAAAATCTGAATGAAACATTTAGGCCGAATAGGATAGAGTTCAAATTATAACCACGCATTACATAACAAAAGTACAAGACCATGCATGCAATAACATTTTCATAAAATCACAACAAAATAACAATTTATAGCTTCTCATAACCTTCAACATGTAACTTGCCTTGGACTATATTCGTTTTAAAAATTTCAATCAAGATCATAATAAAAAAAATTTTTTAATTCAAGAGTATAATATGTTGATTTTGTGTTTCTTCGACTGTTTTTATATATGTTTTTTAGTATGCTAATTAAATTTGTAGGTATTAAATATTCACATTCTGTTCATGGATTATGCAATTATAAGAACCACATTTTAAAATTTATTTATGTTATGTCGCGCTGGGATGGTTTATCTCATATCGACAAATTAAAGATGGTGCGCATACTTTATAAGTTATTATACCCAGTGGCGAAACTTGAACAAAATTTTAGGGGAGGCGGAGTTGATAAAAAAAATTGAATTCAACTAATATATATAGCCAATCAATGCAACAAAAAATTATTACGTAAATTTTGAATCAAAGTAAGTTCGACGATCTTTTAGTATTTTAAAATTGTATATAATCTCATTGACACTATGTGTCTTTGCCATTTGTCTCCAAACGTACATTACTAAACCATCTTCATAATTAATTGTTTTATTGTTATGAGTCTTCAGTGATTCAAGTATTCACTTATTCAAACTAATTATTAAATAAAGAAAAGAAAATTCAATTAAAAGATATAAAACAAACCTTTAAATGATAATTTCACTCCTAATTTGATACTCCATTATTACTTATAAAATTTATTTATTTTTATTTTAGTTGTTCATTCTCTTCCTTTAATTGTGTAGCTTTTATTTGTTGGCCTAAAATTTTTAAAAATATAAAATGATGATTGTATATTAAAAAAAAATTTACCGAAAATCTCGGAGGAGCGAAGCCCCTACCCGCCCCTGAAATTTATACCTCTTCTTCCCATGGTCACATGGTTTTGGGATAATATATATCTCTATGCTGACATTCACAATAAGTCCAGTCTTATAACTTACCATGTCAGCCTAAAGAGAATTCAAGTTACGCAACCCCACCGTTCGAATTCAGAGTCCGGCCAAGTAGCAATATATCATCAATAAATTAATCTTTTTTTTTAAAATAAAAAAGTACGATAACAGAAAAAGGAAAGGACATAAATCTATATAGAGCAAAGCAAAAAATCTAAGGGAAGTACGTACAGACACCCTAGACTAGTTTAACGTAAGATCTATCTTCAATCATCAAAATTAGACACAACATGTGATTTTATGCATCAAAAAACACCACTTATTTTTTTTTTTTTGAATATAAAAAAAAAAACAGCACTTATTTTAAATTTAGTGGAATCAGTGGGTCGGATCAAATTAGGGTATTGTACGATGCATCCACTTATTACAAATACCACTTTTTTTTAGAGTATTTAATTACTTTTATTTGTAGCTAAAGATAAGAGTGTCTTGGGGGAATGAATTTGAAATTCCGTTCTTAGATGTGTTCATTCGGGTTATTGAGTCGGTTTGGATCAGATATTTCGAGTCGGTTTAAAATCAGGCATCATGCTCATATTTATTTTTATAGTACATTATTTAAAATTTATTTTGAAGTAGGGTGAGGTTCAAGATCAGTTAAATATCGAGTCATCGAATCTGTTTTAAATGACTCTTTTTATCTCTTTTATTTTGTTATAATTTTCTTTTACAGAAATATTCTCATCACATTTTTTATTTTAATATATACTTCTTCCGTCCCATATAGTTTGGAGTAAAGAGAATATTATTGTTTTTTTAAGAAAAAGGTTAAAAAAGAGTTAAGATGTATGAATTAGATTAAAAGGAAGTGGTGAGTCATATTTCAAAAATAGAGATAATGCAAATTAAGTAAGACGAACCAAAATAAAATATGCTGCAAATTAAATAGAACAGAGGGAGTACATTTTAACTATATAATATTTTTATAATTTAAATGATTTTACTATTTTTAATATTGTTGCAATATGGAATCAAAAAAAAAAAATATTGTTGCAATATTATAATTATTGCATTTTGTTATAATAATTAAAATGAATAAAAAAAGTAGGCCAGTTGCTTTACGTTTTTAAAGCTTCTCATGATTAGCCTGTCTTTTCATCCTAGATCGTGTTCCAACAGTTTTGACTATCTGTTGGTGGAAACCGGAAACTCTTACTAAATAAGTCTTATTAAATAACGATTATTTATAAGTTATTTATAAAGTTAATAAATTATTCTTATATGGTAGAATTTGATAGGGTGAGAGTTTTGTTATTTAAATTTATATTTTTCAATTTTATTTATTCTAATATATTCTTTTTTGTTGTGATTTACAAATTACATTATTAATTAGGAATATTTACTTTTAAATTGCACCAACTTTTATTTTGATGGATCCTTTTTATTTTGTTATGGTTTGTTTTATACGAAATGTTCTTATTACTTTCTTTAATTCTCAGTCATATTTTTTCTTTTTTAAAATTTCAAAGGGACGTAGTAATCATTTTTTATGTGGCTATAATTAGTATCATTAACTGAATAGCGCATGCTTCCTCTGTTCTATTATACTCCTATATACTTCCAATATGGAATTAAGTATTTTTTCAATTATTTATCAATTAAAATTATTTTATATATCGTCTCAGTCGGTGTATTAGAGTATATTATTATACAACGCCATTTGTTACGTCGTAGAAGTTAATGAGTACTAGTTTAAGCATGAAATTTATTAGAGTATATAACATATTCGGTGCCTTAGCTATCAATTTAAACTATGGGTAAGTAATTAAATATATCATTGTTATAACCCATATATCCTACTTATAGGAAAACTATCATAAAAAATAAATAATAAAATGATATTTTAAATGATCCTTATGCTTGGCTAACGTAGGTGTTAGATGCAGGTTTTCGGATATTTACAGGTCCTATCCTTGAAGACTACGATCTAGAGTTGAAGGACTCTTATGACCGCCCTCTCCTTATGGGTATGAGACGCTGTCGACCTTCCTTGACCATAGAATATCTATGTGTGGGAACACTGGGTATGATGATGATGATGGTTAAATGTTTTTACAAGAATTTTTTAATGTTAATATATTTAAAAATTAATGGGAAATTCCATGTGGTAACCCCGAGGTTTTGGGTTTTCCATGTGGTAACCAAAACTTTTAAAAAATCCACATGGTAACCCTGAGGTTTACCAAATTATTCCACCATGACCTTTTTCCACATAAAACGTTAGCAAAACGTTATGAAACATTAATTTCGAAGCTTTAAGGCTGTTGTACGCCTATATATGCGACTCACCATTATAAATGCCATCAGTCTCAACCATTTTATCCCCAAAATATAAACCCAAACTCTAACATCTTTGGATTTAGGGGAAAAAATATGATTTGGATAATAAATGGTTGATTTGAGGGTTATACTTTGGGAAAAAAGGTTCAAACTGATGGCATTTGAAATGGTGAGTCACATAAATATGCATATAACAACCATAAAGCTTCAAAATTAACGTTTGCTAACGTTTTTACGTGCAAAAAGGTCATGATGGAACATTTACGTAAACCTCAGGGTTACCGCGTGGATTTTTTAAAAGTTTTGGTTACCACGTGGAAAACCCAAAACCTCAGGGTTACCACGTGGAATTTCCCAAAATTAATTAATGTCCTGCATGAAAGCGGTCAAAGCTTCTATTTGAAGGGACGGCCAAATGGGCCAAATAAAAATTCAAGCAACTTTGACTTCATCATATTTTGGGGAAGTTACCCAACGTCTAACGACTTTTCTTGTTACTTGTGTGTTAGTTACGAAATTTACCTCTCTTTTTTTTTTTTCTTTTTTTTTTTATAACTAAACATATATATTAATCAACTAGCTAAAATTAAGCTCGGTGAAGGTCCGAAGACAATCTGAAAACGGAGCTATACAAACTTTTTCGTGGTTAACCTTAGTTTCCCATCTAGCTATCACATAATTCGGTGAGTCACTATGTTACCACCTCGATGAACAAAACTAGTCTTAAAATCATCAAAAAGATTGACATACTTGAATCGGAGCACTATTGGATATGGCGAAAATGACATTTAGAGCATCACCTTCCAAGTGAACTTTATTGTAACCCATCCTCTTGGCTACATCTTGTTATAAATCAAAAAACTTAATGAGACCATAAAATATATAGAAATAGGAGTCACCAGAGCCGTCTTGGAAAATTTGGGGGCCCTGTGCTAAATTTTGTTGTGTGTCTTATTTATAGTAAATATAATATATTTTATTAATAAATTTAACATATTTCTTTTTTTGGTTAACTTTTTCATATACGGGAGAAAGAGGGGCCCTATGTGGTCGATCACCTCGCACACCCTCAAAGAGTCACTAATATTTTATTTATAATATACAAGTATTTCATTATTTGACATGAGATTATGATTGTAAAGTCAGCCACGCAGAAGTCAACCTACTTCTTTAATTAAAGATAATAATGATAATACTACTCCACTCTACACGCTCTTCTTTTGGCCAAAATCTTTGTTGAAATAATAAGCTACGCGACGTATACTTATACTGAAATTTACCAATATATAAATATGATAGACTATTTTTTTATAACTAAATGATTTTAAATATTATCATCATCAAATTCAGTATATTTCGTACATAAAACACTATAATTATACTCAGAGAGGGAAAAAAGACGACAACTCATACCCATAAAGGAAAATACGTCAAAGAGTCCAATCAGCAGAATATTCCACTTTTAAGAGAAATGTCATTAAATAAATAAAATTTTAAGATATATCATATCATCATCATCATTATCATTATCATATCCAGCGTATCTCGCTCATAGCAAAACTATGATCAGGGACTGCGGAGGGAAGAACGACGAACTCATACCCATAAAGGAATTTTTTTTTTTTGAGATATATAAAAGATAAAATATATTCACATGAGATTTTGTTAGATTCTTCTTAACATGAAGTAGTTTTTGTTATACACTGTTAATAATTTTTCATGATACATATTTAGAAGTATAAACAGGGCCGGTCCTGAGCTTTTAGGGGCCCGGGGCAAAAAATATTTTAAGGGCCCTTAACTATTTTATTTATATGGCCCCTCAACTATTATGTAGACATAAATAAAATTATAGATTTATTGTCGCTATAAAAAAATGTATATATCAATAATCAATATATAATCAAATAAAAATATTCATACAAGCATTTTTCAATAAAAAATTCAATGATAATAGTGTCTAAATTAAAAAAATTTAATTATAGACATAAACTTGCCTTTTTATACTCATAAAAGTTTAATCATTATAAAATTACTAATTTAATGTATTAACATTATAACATTAATTAATAATCTATCGGTAACACACTAACACAAAATTAAAAATAAAAAACGTTCAAACATGATAATCAAATTAATCAATAAAAATTACTCACAGAATAAATTAATAAATTAAAAATTACTTTAGGTAGAAATCAAAGTTTGTTTTAAAGAGCAAATTTTAAATGGTGATATAACCAATAATTACGAATTAAACATAAAATTAAAATCAAATTTGAATTGTTAAAGTTAAAATTAAATTTTAATAAATTATAATGTACGATTATGAATTAAGCATAAAAAATTACAATACAATAATGCCGAGATGCTGCCTGCTGGTTGCTGATTTTTGCCGGCGAGTTGCATTGGTGAGTAGAAAACAGTAGGAGAATGTGAGTTAGTGGGAGTACTAGACATAGTAGGAGACATGCGTAGGGTAAGTTTTTGTTATAATGATATGTAAAAACTTTCCAAATTCCTAATTTCATTAATGATCAATTATTACTATAACTGAATATTATTACTGTCTTCTTTTTCAAGAATTCCCTTCCCAATTTCCATATTTAATACTTGACCTTTTAATTGTTAAGTATATATAAGTTATTTTGGAATTAGGATTTTAAAGGTTTTCTAGCTTTGGAAAGTGGGCCCTGGGCACAAGCCCAGTTCGCCCCCCTTTAGATCCGGGCCTGAGTATAAAACTCAAATTTTGCTTAAAAAAAAAGCGCAAAAAGTAAATTGGACTTTTAAAAGAAAGAATGAGATTAACCTCTAACTAGATATTTTAAATAATTTCAAAAGGATCCTACAAAAAGTAGTAAATATATAAAATTAATTTACTAAAAATACAAAATAAAATAGTTAAAATAAAGTAATACCATAAGTTTGTACAGGTATTAGGTATGATTTTCTATATTTAGGTGTTAATGTAATTTAAGTAGGTGATTGTATAACTTAGAAGTTAAAAGTAGAAATTTCTATTTTCCCTAATAATGCTAGAATCCTACCTGGAGATTCAAGTGGGACAGCCTAGCTAGATGTCCCTAATTAATTTGTTAATAATACTATTAGCAATAATATTGTGTTATTCTAATTGTTTGTGGGCGACACATATTGTATTTGATTAATTTATTCAAAAATCAATAATAATAATAATAATGATAACGACAATGACGATAATAACAATAATAATAATTCTTAAGAAACCAACTGAACAAAAGCTTAAGTTGATGGACGAGCATGCATATGTTATAAACTTATATGCTCTAAAACGACGCCTCGTACAAGTGTTTTTGAGCTAGAGCTGATGCAGTACATACCCTCTTCATATCTTGTGCAAAATATTTCACTTGAATTTGAGGGATAGTTGAGATTCGAACTCATAACCTTTTCCTAATGCTGACTCTTGAGTAATTATTATTATTATTATTATTATTATTATTATTATTATTATTATTATTATTATTATTATATTAATTCACTAAAGGCGGCCTAATAATTATGACATTTTAGGTATAGACAATCACATCTTCAAAAATACTTCTAATACTAAAATCCACAAAAATAGTATGGGTGTATCTAAACTAACAAGATAATACAGATTTTCTGTGTTTAATCTCAATATTTGATGATATGATTATGGGCCCCTTACAAAACTAAACCACAACCCATAGGCCCACAACCCAACCCCCCTGGGCCCCTGCAGGAATTCTATTTTGATCTTGTAATCTCATCATCATCATCATACCCAGTGTTCCCGCACATAGATAAACCTATGGTCAGAGTCCGGGAAAGGAAGGTCAACGGCGTCTCATACCCATAAGGAGAGGGCAGTCATAAGAGTCCTCCGTAACTAGATCTTGTAAATTGTAATCTAAATTTAGGTATTTGAGGCACAATAAGATAAAAAGAATAATAATAAAATAAATAAAATTTTAAAAGATAAATTAAAATAATAAAACTCCCACCCTATGAAATCATACTATATAAGGATGATTTGTTAACCTCACAAATAAACATTATTTACTAAGACCTTCTCCAATGTATATAAATAATAAGAACTTTTGTATGAGACTATTTCGCTATAAGATGAGCCTATATAGTAGTTTACTTCTTTATTTTATTACTATAAAATTATGAGTAATCACTTTAAAATTGCAGGTGCTGACTTTAAAGTTATAAATGATAAATTTAAGACAATTTATATATAGAGCCAACCCTTCTTTATCATCATTATATCCAGTGTATCCCGCCTATAAAAAATTATAATCGGATCTAGAAAAAGAAGCAAGACGATAACTCATATCCATAAAAGAGAGCGTACTTAAAAAGTATATTGACTGGAGAAAGAAAAAGGCTAAAAATTATTTTGGCAATATTGACAAAATAGATGAAAACGGCTAAAAATTGCCAGCTCAAAACTAGTCATAAAGAGAGACAAGTGTAACAATTCGTGGGATTTATTTAAATTATTAATTCCGAAAAAAAAATATTTAGGTTATTAATCATTGCAACTTCAATTTAACTGATCTTTCAATGTTATTAACAGCCATCCCAATCCCAATCTTAATCTTAAAACAATAAAAATATACTCTTTTAAAGTCATTTAGCTTGAATGGTCTTAGAGGTGGAGACTAAAAAGTCGAGTATAATGGGTTAAAATAGTAAAATACTAAAAAATAAATAGTGGGTCATATCTAAAAATAGAAATACGATAAATTTATTGAGACGAATAAATGTAAAATGGGAAAACAGAAACACGATAAATTTATCAAGACGAATACATGTTACCCAACCTGTAATCGAACCTGACTTAACTCAACTTTAAAATGAATTTGAAATTATGTAAAAATTAATATGGACTCAAAACCCGATATTATCCCGACCTGAAATCGATCTGATAACTCGAATGAACACGTCTAGAAAAAAGAGCATAAATTAATTTGTTTATACTCTTTCTTTCTCGAAACATGAAGCATGCCACTTTAATTTTTTTAATCTTTCATTAACAATTAACTAATCATCTTAACTATAATTATTGCTTTTGTTTCAACCTTCTTTAAGCAATTCTTCTAAAAAAATGGCCTTCTATAAGCAACCGTTGACAGTTGGGATTAGGAAATTTGTTTGAGAAAAACTATGGATTACTTTATTTAATCAAGGTAATTAATTTTTTATTTTATTTTTTTATTTTTTTTTTGACATTTTACTAATTCCTCTATGTCTAATAGCTATGTCGTACATTTGCACATGTATTGTACTATCAATTTAAACTAATACTTTTATTATTTACAACTATCTATTTTTTTAAATGAAATCGTTGTAGGGTGGATCTTAAACTGATTATATATGTAATTGACATGTATACTAGAAGGTTTGTTACTAGGTATAGTAATGTTAAAGATTTAAACTTTTGAAAGCCGTTTTTGAGAGTTTTTGGGTAAATTATACGTTCTGTTTTATTGATCACTTATTTTATAATTATTTGCTTTTGTAATTCAAATGTATATTATGCATCCGCTATTCATACAACATTTGTTTTCTAAAGATATACTGTAACATCCCGGCCCAACGGATCGCCGATGACTACTTATGAAGACTGTAGACTAGCCCCGCAGACTAATACAAGTCTTTTCAGCGCGCTTTAACCTCACTCGTGCGCACCCAGGAAAACTTCCCAAGAGGTCACCCATCCTAAGATTGCTCCCCACCCAGCATGCTTAATTATGGAGTTCTTAGCAAATGGGCTCCCATGAAAAGAAGATGCACCTTGTTGATATGAGTAGTCTATCAATCCCTTTTCAAGGCTAAATCTGAGGTATCATAGATACGATCCAAACTTTTTTGACTATCTACTTAACACTCTTAATTTGTATTTTATTCTTAATCTATAGATTAAAACATAGTTAAGTGAGATTTTGTTTAATTCATCTCAATGCAAAGATTATTAATATCTATTTTTATAATATTTCGCTATGTATAATAACGGATATTAAGCATTGAATATAAATGTATTGGATAGAATGCAAAAAGTAAATGGGACATTTTGAGTGGAAGGGAGAGAGTGTTACATACTTCCCACAAATCTCTAACTCATAACAATTACAACATAGATTTAATTTATGATGGCTTACCCTTTAAATCTCAAACCAATAGAGTTAAAACCAGTGTTACATATTCGCTAATTTTTTTGTAAATTAAAAAAGCGAATTGTGGCGGGGTTATTCTTGGGAAGCAAATCGCAAATTCAAAAAGCGAATTAACAGACGAATTGGTTAAAATAAGTTTCACATAATCGCTAATTTTCTCGTGAATCGAAAAAAGCGAATTATGGTCGGTTTTGGATTATTCTTAGACAAATTTAAGCAAATCGCAAATTCAAAAGGCAAATTATATTACACGGGTTAAAACCCATCTTATTATGGAGGATAATAACAAAAATCCAATCATACAAATATAATCTAAAATATGGTAATTGTCTATAAAAAGGACAAAGCACATATCGTGGTACAACAAGACCCCAGAACTAAACCCATCAACGCACTGAAAATTGTTCTTTGAGCTTCACTTATTGAACTCCCTCAATAAAAAACAAATCCAACCCATGGATTTTTTCTTTTTCCAAATATAGTATTCATTATTTCTTATCTCGCTCAATTTGCATAATTTTTCATTTTAGTCCGTTCTAATAAAAATTGTTCTCTTTTTATTTTTGGATATAACCCGTCATTTTTACTCTCTCTATTTTTTTTATTTCGAAATACAATATCATATTAACTCATTTCAACCAATTTATTAATGTCTGCGTTAAAAATAAATAGGGCGAAATAACTGAAACGATGATCTGGCCGGTTCAATTAGTGTCACTTGTTGTATAATGGTGTACATAAAGCTACAATAATGCCAACTATACTTTTTATTTTCATTCTTCCACATAAGAATTTAAATTATATTTACCGCATTTTGTCGGACGGCATATATAATTTTCAAGAATCAAATAATGGATCTTCTTTACTTTTCAAAACATTGAAAAATTGGTCATAAAGTTTATGATTTAAGAAGAATAATTACCAATTTTTAATACTTACTTTTTGCAAAGGAATTGTGTAAATAATTTTTTTTATCTATTTTAGAGTTGTTTAAATTGACCTGATTATTAGAAATTAAATATTACCCAGTATGACTCGAATTAACCTATATATAAAAATTAAAATTTGTTTGTTGTTATGATAATTATATATATTTAAGAATCAAAATTAATCTGATTCGATATACTATACCTGAAAGCTCTCTGAACACTCAAATAAACATTATCAATACCAATGGTTGTTCGTTAAAGAATTATGCTAGGTTAGTGACAATCACTATAAACACTATAAACATTACAAATTCTTATATTATGTGCCGAATTCAAATTAATGTGGAGGTGTTTCCGTAGTGACAAATATAGTAAACTCATAAATATAAATAGTTTTTAGACGAAGCGGCACACGCGCATAGCCTAAATAATGTTGTGTCAAACGATAATCAAAATGATCTTCAATCTCTAGACTTGGGTGTAGTGTCAATATGACTCAAAATATATTTACAAGATTCTATATTGATTTGATTCGAAATATTATACCTGAAATCTCTGTGAACATTCAAATGAACACTAATAACCAATGGTTGTTCATTACAGAATTATTAGTATTAAATATCTTCAAGATTTTATCATTGCATTGTATATCTAAAGAATGCACATTTACAATTGATCTAAGATACATACAAGTTGTGTCAAATGTATTCGATCTTTAACAATATAATTCTATGATTCTATGTTTTTAGTGAACTAAAACAAATATCCACTTCAGTATAACTTCAAAGTACGATACATTACTGTAATTTAAATAAGTGCAAAAACCAAGTATCACAAAATTGAATTTTATCTAAATTAAAGTATGTACCACTTTTTCAAATAAGTCACTCTATTTCGAATTTAAAAAAACCCAATAAATTAAGAAAAGTAGGAAGATGATAGAGTTGACAAAGTAAAACAAAGATTAAGTATGATTTTTAAGTTATACTCCCTCCTATTCAAAATCATTACCCACTTTCCTTATTTAGTCAATTCACTCTAATTATCCACTTTCTATTTTTGGCAAAATTTTTTTACCTAAATACCCCTAACTACCGCAACTTATATTATTTAAAATACCCCACTTACCTTCTTTTCAATTATTATGATCACTTAAATATCCCAACTATCACCTTTGCAGTTATTATAATAACTTAAAATACCTCAACTACCATTTTCTTAAAATCCGTGTCCAATCCAAAGTAGACAATAATTTTATAGTTAAAAAAAAGTAGTTGAAAAGAGTTGATGTTACTTTACCCTCCAACTATGCCGACAATTGAGTAATGCTAACTAATTAACTAATCAATCCATGTGTTAAAAGTCAATTAGTGGACGTGGAGTTTATCTTGATTAACAAGATTAACTTATGAGCTGGTCAACCAGACACTCTAATCAACGGTAAAGATTTCATTTTAAAGCAACTTAAACAAACACAAATCAATAAATCATATGATCATATACATGACCTAATCACCTAATAAGCTAATACTTTTTCAAGCAACTTTAAGTAGCTGACTTTTGACTTTTTAGCTTGTTGCGATTGAATGATCTAAAAAACGAAAAAGTATTTGAGAAATGCTATTTTAACTAGTTGAAAACTGACTTTAATGCAAAAATGAAAATACTAGTTTTGTTAATTTTATCTAATGACTTTTGATTTGTTAACTTATTTTTTTGTTTTACTAATAATAAACAATAAACAGTACAAATTAAATTAATTTCATCAAATATTTTATAAACAGTTGGCTTAACAAGCTTATAAGTTATAACCCATCGAAAAAGCCAACAACCTAACTAAAAAAACTAATGACCAACAACCAAGTAACCAACAATCGACAACCCATTCTAATCAATGTTTCATTTGATTATGCATGCATGTTTGATTAAAATTATAAAATGTCGAAATTAATAAAATTTACATTGACTAATAAGATTACACTTGACTATATTTTAAAAATAAAATATAACTAAAAGTGATTAATAAATAGTAAAAAACAAATTGAATAGGAATTAAAATAAGAGGTTTGTAGTAATAATAATATCAAAATCACACCCATATGGTCATATCAATGAAAAATCACTCATCATCATACCCAGTATATCCCACTCATAGAAAATTATGATCAGGGTCCGAAGAGAAAAGAACGACGACAGCTCATATATCCAATCAGGAGAATGCGATCAAAAAGTCTCTCGGCTGGAGAAGGGTATACTCACTTTATGTC
The DNA here is from genome assembly GCA_019776075.1 of Amaranthus palmeri. Taxonomy (NCBI): domain Eukaryota; kingdom Viridiplantae; phylum Streptophyta; class Magnoliopsida; order Caryophyllales; family Amaranthaceae; genus Amaranthus; species Amaranthus palmeri. The sequence continues at coordinate 780,446 of JAAKBH010000023.1, forward strand.
TAAACCCAATTAGCGTGTACTTGCCACATTGACCTCACTATATGATCTACTTTTTGTAATTAATAGCTAATACCTAATAGGAGTAAAGTCTTAATCCCTCTCTTTCCCAAATAAGCACCACAAACAAATAAAAAAGTAAGCATGATTGACTACTAATAATCCCATTTAGTGGGAGGAAGCTAGTAGCAACTTTTGCATTATAAATAGCCTAACCTAGCACCCCTAAGCATACAAATCAACTTTTATTTCTTATCTTGCTCTTATTCTCTTCTTCTCTTAGCTAGTTTTCTTTAACTTATCACAATGGTTGTTCCTGTCATTGATTTTTCCAAGCTTCATGGTGAAGAGAGAGAGGCTACCATGGCTGAGATCCACAATGGATGTCAACAATGGGGATTTTTTCAGGTAAGTCGTAAAATGGATCTCGCGTAACTGAGGTTTGATGGGTCAGATGTATGCAACCTTACTCTTATTAGCGATAACAAAGAGGTTGTTTACGATATTAACCAAAAGCTTTAGCTGATGGTTGAGGCTTCAGTATCTAAAAGTGAGGGGTGGATGAGATTAGCACCCCTCTGATACCATATTAAGGAACGAACTCAATCAGGTTGTTTAATACTTAATGTTTTCCTATGTTTAGAACTTTTGTAGGTCTTAAAACATACTTTCTTTGCTTAAAAGAGTGTTAATAGTGATGATTTTTTGCAGTTGGTGAACCATGGAATTCCCATAGAGCTTCTCGAGCGAGTTAAGAAGGTGAGTTCCGAATGCTACAAGCTCGAAAGGGAAGAAAACTTCAAGAACTCGAAGCCAGTGACAATGCTGAATGAGATCCTTGAAAAGAATGATGGAGGGAAATTGGAAGGGATGGATTGGGAAGATGTTTTTCTTCTTACTGATGACAATGAATGGCCTGTCCAAACTCCTGGATTCAAGTATGAAATTTTCTCCTTACTAGATATTATTGTTTGGTGTTGGAATTAGATTGTACATATCTAAGTACTGGTCGTGTTGTCTCAGTTGGATCATAAATCACTTTCATCAGATAAGGTCTTATGTTTGACTCTTGCTACCTCCCACCTAACTCGTGTGCCAACCTTGTGATCCAAAAATAAAAAGATTGCATACTTGTTTTTAGGCGATGAATTTTGTAAGATGTAAAATAAACGGAGCCTACAAGATTACTCCCTCTGCGGCTCTGCCCCATGATTTTGCTCCGTCCCACATGGGTTTCCCTATTTACAATAACCCACTAAAATCTACATTATATTTCGCTTTCTAAATCAAAATCTATAATTACTCTACTAAAGAACATAATCCTACCTACATACCCTTTTAAAATACCTACTTTTAGGAGCAATCTCGGAGGAATAAAGGAGTATTGTATACTGTATTACTATTAAGAAGAGGTCTTAGTAAATAACGGTGATTTGTGATTTTAACATAACGCTTTTAAGTGGTAGGATTTGATAAGGCGTGAGTTTTGTGATTTAATTTACCTTTATTGGCTTTATTTATTTTACTGTTATTCTTTTTGTTTTTTTGTAGTGATTCACAAATCACGGTGATTGATTATGAAATTCTGTATTAACAATAAATCCAACAATCATGTGTATGACAGGGAGACAATGGCAGAGTACAGAGCAGAACTAAAGAAACTAGCAGAAAAAATGATGGAAATCATGGATGAGAATCTAGGCCTGCCAAAAGGCTACATCAAGAAGGCATTCAACAGTGGAGAAACCGGTGAAGAAAACACCGAGACCGCCTTCTTTGGCACGAAGGTGAGCCACTACCCGCCCTGCCCACACCCTGAACTCGTGACAGGATTACGAGCCCACACTGATGCTGGTGGGGTGATCCTCCTATTCCAAGACGATCAAGTGGGCGGCCTACAAATGCTCAAGGATGGGGAATGGCTCGACGTGCAGCCTGTCCCGAATGCAATAGTCATCAACACAGGGGATCAGATCGAGGTCTTAAGCAATGGGAGGTATAAGAGTGCCTGGCATCGGGTTTTGCCTAACACGAATGGGAACAGACGGTCTATTGCATCGTTCTATAACCCGTCTTTCAAAGCTACTATTGCACCAGCTCCACAACTCGTCGAGGAGGCCAAGAAAGAGGAGGTTGTCGAGTATCCGAGGTTCGTTTTTGGGGATTATATGTCTGTTTATGCTGAACAGAAGTTTCTGCCTAAAGAACCCAGGTTTCAAGCTGTCAAAGCTATGTAAATTTCTACAAAGCTACCATAAGTTCTTTTCCTTTTTGTTTTTATGAAGAAAATGTCTTTGTTCTTTTATTTGGTTTTAACTTTTAAGCATTTCTACCCTTATAATTGTGGGGTTGTGGATGCATTGTAGAATATTAGCTCAAGCCAAAAAGCCCCCAAAAATGAAAAAAAAATAGCTATTGGTTTGTATTGTGTTGGTTCAATATGGTGTAGATGTAACTTTTGGTGTAAAATTTGTGTCAAGTAATAAGATTGCTTAACACATCTTTGGTTTGTTTTTGTTAAAAGGAACTAACTCAATTAAAAGCTTAAGCTGATGGTCGTATAATATGTTATATATACTAAAACGCTGAGTTCTTTGGGCTAGATGTGTGGATGCAACACATGCCCTTCTCATGCTTGGGGCTGAATATTTTACTTTAAATGAGGGGCGGTTGAGATTCCTTTTGTCACGCTGAATTATGATACTATGTCAAGGAACCAACTCAACCAATAGCTTAATAATATAAATTATTAGCATATGGACTTTTTATTTTGAGATCGTCTCACCGTACTTAACTTTATTAACAATAACAACAGGTAATGTTAGAACAAAACCAGAAAATGTTTTGCTATTATCTAAAATTTTACATTTTCAGTTATTGGAACTCAAAACTAGTGATCTTGAATGTGGTCGAATTTCGAATCTGGTATTTTGGATCGGATTATCATCATCACCTAGTCTTTAGGCGGTTAACACCTATGAAGTTTAATTGTAACATTATTTCAAACACAAATTCTTGTGAGAGATGATCTCTTTAAGAGACCATCTATAATTGGGCCTATATATTTTTTAAAATATTGTAATTAGGCAGTAAAAAAGATGTAAGTAGACATTATATTGAAAGTAAGCATTAAGGATTATGTAAGTAAACATTAAAAATACGATAAATAGGTATTAATTTTTAATGGTTGAACTTGAGATACATCTTTCAAAGTGACGGTCTCAAACCGCTAATTATGTGAAAATGAAGGGTACATGACAAACGGACAGCTGGAAAAGCAATAGTATCGACACAGACAAAAAAAATAGTGGCTGTGGGAGTTGATGCCAAGCAATACTATATGAAATTATAAGGGAAAATGAATTTGTAAACGAGATTAAAAGAAAATGAAAGAATTAGAGGTGTTCGTTCGAGTTAACAGGTTGATATCAGATTAAGTGTTTCAAATCGGTTTTAAACTGTGTGTTTGTGTCCACATTAATTTTTATATAATTTTAAATTCATTTTGAAGTTGAATCAGGGTTCGATCACAAAGTATGGTGAATATTGTGACCACGGTTCCGTTTCGAACATCTCTAGTGGAAATGTTACCAAAAGTGAGAAGAGTGCAAAATAAGTGCGACATCTCCAAAACAATTTGAGTACAAATCAAATGGAACAAAGAAAGTATCTATATATATTATAATTCTGTTATTATTAAAAATTGATGAAAAAGTTCAAGCAAAAAAATCTAATGACATTGGATTAATGGAATGCTATGATGGAATACCGATTTTCTTTGTATTGACTAAAGTTCCTAGCAAATAAAAATAGCAACAAGTCAAGTATGAAACCGTCTCTGATACGAACTTAACTCATTCTTTAAATAATCACTATGAATTTGTTAATGATCACTTTAAAATTATAAGTAATCACTTTAAAACTGTAAATAATCACTTAAAGTTATACGCATTAACTTTGACACAATAAGTGTATATTAAGTAGTTCAATAAAGATATATTCAAAAAAAAAAAAAAAAAAAAAAAAGTAGTTCAATAAAGATAATCTCACATACCCATCTCATGTGAGAATTTGGTAATATAGAAAATATTTGTAGTCCTTAATTCAATCTAACAATCAAACTAGATTTTTTTTTATTTCTTTATAAAAGTAGAAGATAAGCTACCATAGTAATATTGTTTGATTTAATAATTTTGTCATGATGAAATTTCATGTTCAACCTCTTTCCATGCACTGATGCCAATCAGTGTAATTAATGGGGATGTTTGGCAAACAACTGATAGTTGGTAGCTAATAACTGATTACAGTAGCTGATTTAGAATAGTTTAACAAGCTAATTTTGAACCTGCTACTATGAGCTGTTGGTTTAAAAACAGTTTATTTATATCAATAAGTTGTTTCAACCAGCTAGTTTTCCAACAATAGAATTGACTGGTTTGACCATTTAACCCTCTATTTGTTTCAAAACAAGCTAAAATTGCTCAATTGTTCATTCTATCCTATACTCGTTTATTCGTACTACTAGCATCTAATGCACAATAAAACGCACGATTAGAAGACCTCAGAAAACCGAAAGAAAGAGTTCGTTAAGCAAGAAAGCCAAGTACAGTTATTTACCGAAACCTTTACTTCATTATATATGAGCGGATAGCGTATGGTGTATACAGTGTGATTTTTCGAATATGTAGCCGGAAAACAAAAATGATGTGGCCATCGGTAACTTCCGTTGGCCCCCAATGTTGGGAAATAATAGCATTATTCAGCGCCATGATTATAATATATGCAGATTATATCAAAATTAAGATATGTACAGTGATTTACAGGAACCTGTCAGCGGAAAGCCATGGAGAATATGTTCAAAGTGCCTTTTGATCGAGCCTCTCGTTCCAGTTTAGGCAACGAATCAAACTATGGAACCAATCGCCCGTCTGATCTGACTTGTTGACTGTCGGAAGTGGATGTTCGCTCATTGATATTCGCACTGAATCTCCTCGAGAGAGTTGCTGCCTCCTCTTTCCGTCAAAGGATACCCAAGCGTTGCTTCTTGCGTCCTCAGGTACCTATTTTGAAATAATTTACAAGCTTTAGGCTAAAGGAAACGAAACAAAACAAAAGGATCGGTAATAATGTGATAAGGGCATTTTCATTGTAATTTTGTCGTAAAACTATATTCCCTCGTCCCTATGAGAATGCGCCCAAAATGTTTTTGATGAAATTTAGTGGAAAGGGGAACTGGGTTGGAGAATAAGACAAAAAAAACATATGGATGACAGAAATGAGTGGTTAATACGGGAAAAGACAATAAGTTTATGAATGAATAAATAAGACAAACTAAAATGGAAACTGGCGCAAATTGAGAGTATCAAGAGCGTTGGATGCTTCATTTGTGCAAATATCATGGAAGTTTCGTCATAAAACAACCTAGTAGGACACTAGAACACGTATACATGTCCGACAAAATACCCACATCTGAAAGCTATTTTCGTGTTGTGTCTTGCTTCACAGCCAAAGCCCAACAAATATGATGTACAATGATGTAAATCACAGCTCGTCTTTACCGCGTAGTAAATCATGTCAAAACTCGTAAAAGAATTCACATACAGTGAGAAAAGCAATTTTTACTTTCAACCAATCATATGCAAACTTGAAATTACCTTCAATTCTAGGCGAGCAGAATCTGGGAGAATTACGGGTCTAAATGAAAGCGAGTGTGGACAAATAGGGGTAAACAACATACAGGGAACATTTGGATGAACCTGCATTCAACATAAAACGTATATATAAATCATGCATAGGCCAGCACAAGCAAACACCAAGATAACAAATAGTAAAGCACTATAGTTCCAACTGGAAGATAATAAGCGAACATTTGGATGAACATTCTACATAAAACATACTCTCTTCTTCACCATTTAGCTACATTTCCACTTAGAAGCTCACGTTAGGAGCAAAAATGTCGCATACTGAGTGGAACAAAATGTATTAAAGAAAGACTCACAAACAACTGAAAAACGAAACTATAGTGATACTATTATGTGGAACTATAACATAAATTTAAGATTCTAATAAGTGAAATTATAAAAGTTTAAGATTAATTAGCGAGGTTTAGAAAACAGTTTGAAAGAGAGCATTGAACAATATGCGGGAATTCATGTAGAACAAAATCAAATATGAAACATCTTGCCATAACTATATGTGCAAATGCATATAAAATGGCATTTGAAGGCAGAAAATCACCAAAACATATAAAATCGATCCTCTATCATTGTGATGACACCCATCTCTTCCTCTTTATTTAAATTCTGAACTTCAATATGCAAACTTTTAGATCAATGTCAAAACTTCATAAGGATGTGCTTTTTCATGGAACTTCCAAATTTAGATAGGCCATTTGAGAATGAGAATTAGATTAACTTAATAAATTTTTTGATGGTGTTTGAGCCTTGCAGCGTCATCCTCTTAAAACCGAAGATAAACTTCTGCTTGAGAAATGTTTAGAGTAAATTCATTTATTCATGCACTTTGAGATGGATAACCGCCTTTAGAATATGGTATTTGATATTAAAGTATCCAATAGGCTTCTTGAACATTTCTACTAGCAAATCTATAACAGGTTAAAGACAAAAACAGAAGCGTATTCTGGTATTCAGCCATCTAAATGACTAGAAATGAATGATAGAATTTCAATGAATAGCGTCGATTCCCTTCACTTTTGATTTGGGGGGGGGGGGGTACATGTTTAGAGCAAAATGCTAGTTGGAGTGGCGTTCCTCAAGTGGGTTATGAAAGAGTAAAAAGTATGACAATAAAGAAACTAAGATAAAGTGAGAAAAGACTCACTTAATGACTTAAAGAACCGAGAAAAAAATAAACATGAAGCATTAATATGCAACATAACGAGTAATTGTTGACTAATTTCACTAGCCTTTCTTGAGCAACTTGTAGTGTTAGATGCTTTTAATCACAAAGATTTCAAGTAATGTTAGTTGTGAATTAAAAGGTGAAATTAAGGAAAATCAACCATTGGCTATTACCAGTTTGATAAGCAAGATAAAGATTCTACCATGGAACAATGTAATGTTTTATTATTAGATAGAAAAAGTAACTCATATATCCATATCATAGTAGCAATTGCACTCGTTTTGAAGCTTAGAAAAGTAAACTTACCATGGAACCCCCTGCAGCTGTTGAATACGCAGTGCTTCCAGTAGGAGTAGCCACTATAATCCCATCACCTTGGACCTGGTGCACGGGTTTTGCATTTACGAATATTATTTGACAGAGGTAAGAAAAGAAAATTACGAAAAAAATATCATTTCCGAAGACATCTCCAAGACTTAACGGCCCTTTTGATAGGTGGTAATAAACGACGATAATGGGAATGAAAATAATGCAATTTTGGTAGAAAAATCTCTTGGCTACCTTGATGGCCATGCTAGACAACCTTCAATCATCTCATTTTCTTCATAAAATCCATTCCAATGCATTACCATTGTGAGAGGTGGTATTAGGTGGTAATGGAAATTTGTAAGCAAAAAAACTTTTTTGTGGTCAAGGTTTCATTACTATCGGAATGACATGGAACTTTTGATGAAATTTTACACTATAAATCATTCCCATTACCACCATTTAGTACCACTAACCAAATGGAACGTTAAGAAACATAGATATGACCAACAGTCATGTCAATGTTTGACTTATCAAGGAGTGTAGACTGGAATCCGCAAATTGTACCTTGGTAATGAGTCGATCATGTTCATAACACTCAATTTTAGACAAATATGGATTTGAACCGCGATCAATCACAATCTCGTTTAACACATCAAACACTTTTCCGGGCATTGCCCTGCCATTCCGAAATACCTCACATCTTAGGCGCATCCTCAAAGTTATATAAACACCATCTGTTGTATTATTACCATGAATAACTTGGCTAAGGTCTTGTTTGTAGTCGTCAAACTGTAGAAGAAATACTGAAGTATGAACTGGTGATGAAGAAACAAAATGGTAACAGAAAAAACTATGATTGAAGTAAAAGTTTAAAAATATACATTATGAGACGTGAGGAAGCCAAGAGATCCGAGATTAAATGATACCACAGGAGGCACAGCATCCCTAAATAGATTTGATGCATGAAGAATCACCCCATCTCCTCCCAGACAAGCAACAAAATCAACTTTTTCATGAAGATCACTACAATAGAAGAATGAACCAGCTAAGGGAACTTGCAGCTAGAAATATAAAACCGAACTATCATGCAGAAAAGTTATTACCTGGTATCTTGACCATAAAATGTTTGAACAAAACCAAACCCGGGAATTCTTGCAAATATATCATGTACATCTGGCTCAACAAGAACATTCATCTTTTCTTGGTAATATAAGAATGACGCAACCTGCAGTCAGAACAGAAATAAGTCACGCTCAATGTTTGAAACCCCAAGTCATGGGTTCAAGGGTTGGTGGAACAACGGAGAAATAAGTTACACTCATTTGATGGTGTCATACATCAAACTTTGTTAATCAATTGCATTAAACGAATCTCAAACAATAAAAGAAATAATTATTTCTATTTTCATAATATTTAGAAATTCTACTTGGTGCAGTTGATTAGAGGAGCATTTTGAGACTCAGAGGCCTAGAGTTTCAATTCCATCAACTACATAGGATTAAAAATTTGGCATTGTTTGTTGTTGTTCTTTGCCATAGTTGTGATATGCCAACCCCATACTTACCCATCCCTTTCCACGCAAAATATGAAGGAGCTATGAAATAGTTGCACCTTTTATTCAACAAAGAAAACGGAAGGAAGAGGAGTAAAGAAAAGTATGTGTTTCTCTTATCACAAATTTCTGAATGCCCACCCCAAATTCTCCGCTCACCCTCCAAAATATATGGAGTAGTGAGAAGGATTCACACGTAGTTTAGATAATTATTTACAAAAAAAGGAGAGGAGGGGAGGGGGGTGAAGAAATGAAGGGAGGGAATGGAACGAAAGGGGTCGACTCCCCGTTGCTTGGATAGTAATGGGTTGGCTACAAAAAGGGGGAAAGGTAATAGGAATCATAGATTGACTTTATCCTTCGTTTTTCATGAACAAAATCTTCCCCAAATTAAGAAAATTTGGAAGGAAAGTCAAAAGAGCTCACATATTTTCTGTTGGCCATTAGAGTCGGTAAACTTCTAGCAATAACATTAGGGACAAGAAAGAGCATGAAAAAGGGGGTAAACGCAACATGGGTGTATTGTCCATCATAGAAGCAATCAAGACAAAATCAATACTTACTCATAAAGAGGAAAGGAAAAGGGAAGCATTCATAATTACTCCTCCACAGCTTCCCTCATTAATTAGGCAATTGCGATCCAATTCTATCGTTATTTTCCCTCCCTTTCCTAGGCATGACTTAATTGGTATCTATAACCGACTAAACTGAATGTATGAATCCCTCCCTCTCAATATCTCGAGTTACAACCATGGTTTTTTTCAGCATACACAAGTGTCTATACATTCCATCATAATCTCTTATGCATCGATTGAATAGAAGGAACTGAAAGGAAAGAAAGGGAGGGGAACTAGTAGGATGAGGCTTCCTACATTTAATAGCAAATAGAGATGAGATGGAAATGGAGGGGGGAAATGAAGGGCTAAATTCCTCTAGATTTTGTAAGAAATTAATCCCTCCAACATCAAAAAAATTTGGAAGGAAAACTCAGCACTCTCCTCTCCCTTCCCCTCCCTTCCCCTTCCCTTATTTTCGTTAGAGCTATACAAACACACTCTTAAACTTTTGGTCAGTATTTGCATTGTGAAACAAAGGAAATCATGTAGAACAATGATATCAACAGCGCTTATAAATCAAAACAACCGAACATGTATCCTACCATTGGCAATGTCTAAGCAGGTTGAGTTGCAGGAAGAATACTTCAGGACAGAAGACACGAGTATAGAGGCATTCTTGTCTTTCATAGGCACATATGATATTTCTCATGGGACAGTAAAGACAGAAATAAAGAAAAGGGACAGATAGTTCAGGTTACCTCTTTGGCTTGTTCCATAAGTTCTGGCCCGAGCTTTTTAAGTAATAGAACAGTCTTAGGTGTAGATTTCCACAAAAGCATCTGCTGCTGCGTGCTTGGATGTGTAAACGCAAGAGAGGATTCTGTCACCTTTTCCCTTACACAAGAAAAACCATCAGTTCGTACAAGAAACATCTCTGCTTTCTTTCTAGACTGTAACCTAACAACACCAGTTGTTGAAGCACACATGTTCCCCTCAACCACCTCTACACCCTTATCTCCCGGAACTACAGAAAAATGACCATTACTCTTTTGATTAAGCCCTACAGCTTCAGATGTGTTTTTGCCCACATTATTTGTTTTCACACTAGCTGAAACATCATTTCTTATTATGGGAGGCCTATCTCCATTAGCAATCCCGTCACTTGAATTGTAGTCAAGGTTAGCAAGGGTCGTACCATTGCCTGTAGCTTTTTTCTGATCACCCAAAGATAGATCCTTGCTCCCGGATGACCCATTTGAGTTTTCAAGCTTTGTCAGCATAGACACGGAATCCATTCTAACTTGATCAATTTTTTTACTACTAATACGTGCTTCCTTGGGAGAAGGTGACCTCCTCTGTCGATAAATGGCAAAAGTGGAAGGAGAGATCTTTCTGTCCCTAAAAAAATTGGACATTTCTTTTCTGGACAATACATTGTTGGGAGGAACCTGCAACTTGAAAGGGTCAATTTTTGTACTTGACATACTATTATTGACTTCAGTCAATACCGCACGCTCATTGTCATTGACACGATGATTAGAAACCTCCTCGGTTTGCTCAACACGATTTTCGACAATGACAGGATTTTGACTTTGTAACGGCGTATGCGGAATACTCGTGTTATCTCTCGTGTTTTCTAGCACTGCATTCCCATTATTCAAATGTTTCTCTACGTTGACATTTGAAGGTGCATCAATTCTAGGAGTTCCATTGGTTCCTTGTGCAAAAGTTCCATTAACAGGGATTCTATTGGAAACAAGATGAGACTCATTCGAAGCCACATACTGCCGCCATCTTGAAACCACAGCCGAAGTCCTCCACACACCTTCTTTACTATGCAGATAGAGTGGCCTCCTGCTCGGATCAGATACCAAAGAAGCGAATTTCTCAACCTGCTCCATTGAAGGTGATGTTGCGATCTCAACAGGTAACTTAAACAGCTCAACCTTTCCAGCACCAACAGCATCGTCTAATGCAGCTTGATAGAAATTATCTTTCACAGTTTCCGCTCTAAGATCAACAATGGTGCGGAAACCTTTGTCCATTAACCACTTTAAACCTTCTTCCGTCACCTGACCACCTCTCCAGAAAGCCACATCAGAATCAGCAGGTGTTGTATCCTCTTTAGTAATGGCCATGGAGACTGGAACCCAATTGGCAAATAGCATATGACCGGGACATTCTTCTCCACGTTGAAAGCCCAAATCATAACACAGGTTTTTCAGGCGTTGAAGTTTTCTCCATACATCAAGGTTTTTATCATCTCCGGGCACCAAATAATTCTCGAGTGCAACATGTAAACTTTCACAACACCTCTTGATCTCACTCCTAAAGATTGCAAGCGGGGGAAGCTTATCCTCCATAGTGTTCATCTCTTCAACACTATAAGATGTCATAAGCGACGACCTGCCGGAAAGAACAACTTGCCTTCCTTTGTTCAAAAGAGATATCATCCATCCTAGAACAGTAACTATCTTGTCTTCCAAAACCTCTGAGGAGTAATCATATGATACAGTGCAGACACCAGTGACGGGATCGCACAGCATGTTCATCAACGTAGTATGTAAAGCTTCCGCAGCCCTAAATATCCTGCAGTATGCCTCCACCTCAGCAATATCTCCAGGAACAGGACCAATCCAACGCAGTTGTGTCACATCATAAGGTTGAAAAGCCTGCAAAATGAGAGGAAAATATCACCATTGTAAGGGATCAATGAGTAGAAAAGTACGGGTAAGATGGAGAAAAGTAAAGCATATAACAGTAAAGGAAAGTTTCCAAAATGGACAAACAAAAAGAAACATAAAAGCGAAAAGGTGAAAAAGGAAAAGAAACAGAGAGGGTAGGAAGAACGGTATGCAGATCAAACACCAATGCGCCTAGGCCAGGTTTGGGATCAGAAGCATAGCGCAAATACAAGGACATATCACCATATTGCAACCGTATCGTAATGGTTAGAGCAAACTGCGACTAAAATATAGGACAAAGCTAGCTGAAGGGTCAATGAAACAGAATATTTCATTTGATCCCCAACAAATTGATGTTCTCAAAACTACTTTCCATTTAGAAAGAACTATTGCTTGTCTCCACTCCCAGATGTCAATGTCGTCTTAGAGGGGCCGCGGGGGAGAGGGGGGGGGGGGGGGGGGGGGGGGGGTTGTGGAGGGGGTATAGAGAGGCTGAACGCATAATGAATGTGCTCCTTTGCTCGCCTAGCTCAAGTTTCAAGGCCCTTTTCTTCTCCTATTATTTCCAGCTATTATTGTTATTGTATCTTCTAGTAGGTAGCTAAAAGCCTAAATTAGTTACAAAAGTGATGTAAGGAATTGCTCAATTTACTACATTATCTATTTTAGTCCGTCTCAATAAATTTGTCGCATTTTCAAAAGCGAAAATGATCCAATATTAAACTAATATCAAATCACTATCATGATCCAATATTAAACTAATATCAAATCACTATCATGATCCAATATTAAACTAATATCAAATCACTATCTCTCCTCATCAACACCAAAATGACAACAACATCAACCTAAAAATACAACACTCTCGCTTCATTACCGCCCAAAATATATGTCAAAACAATAGTACAACTCCTTACTACCCTCGTCAATAAAGTGAATGTAGCAAATTCAGCTGCACGAGCAACATTTTCCAAGACCACTGTCTCATGAATCTCCCTACGAACCAAGAATAAAAAAAGCGAATTATGGTCAATTTTGGGCTACTTTAGAGTCATTTTGAGCGAATCACAAAAGCGAATTAACCGATGAATCATGTTACACTGGGCACGACAAAATATTGAAATTTAACAGAAATTCCTTCACTTCCTCTTCTTAACCATTCACATCTCTAAAGTATTTTTACTTCTTAACATGAAAAATACAACATTACAAAATTAAATCTTTCTAATGAATTGGTGTGGGAGGAAAGCAATTACATTGAACAAGCAATTCCAATGAATACCTCTACCTCGTCATCCAATTCCTTTCCATCAAATTTACCAACACAAACAAATCAAAAGAACCCACAAATTACAAAATTCAAAAATTTCACAAAACCTTAAATAACCCAATAAGCAAACAAACAACATCAAACAACTCAATAAACAAATTATAACAAAACCTGAGAATCCAAATCAAAATTGAGAGTAAAAGGCCTTGGAAGTTCACAAGCAGTCACAAATTTGAGGCGATGTAACTCCTTCTTTTGCAACATTAACTCATAAGAACCACCAAATAGCTTCTGCCCATGTCTAAATTCAGTAAAATTGAAGTGCCCAAAAGGGCAAAACTGAAAAAAAGATGCACTACTTGTTGCTGTTGGAAAGTGGTTCATTTCTATTACCACCTACAGATGAAACCCAATAATCCAGCATTAAAAGAGTCTTCCTTTATTATTCAAATAATCTGGGAAAAGTTAGATTTTGGGGGGATCTTTTGATTTTTCTGGTAAATCAATTTTTTGGGGTTGTAATTAAAGAAAAATTAGTGAAATTGTGGTGGGCATAAGACAGATATTGTGGATGCAAATAGTGTGGGTGAGGTTTAGGAGGACAAGATGGTGAATTTTGTTGTGTATTGAGTGACATTATCTTTGTCATTTTTATCAATTTCTGCTTCAATTTTATTCAAAATCCCAAATTTGTTTGGTGAATTTTTTTAGTGTTGTCGATTGTTATAGAAGTTGAAGTTGTAGGCATTGGAATTGAAGGTGATGTGAATTGGCATTTGGAGTAAACTTAGATGCAATAATGGCCCTACATGTGGCTTGATCATGTCCTGTTTGTTTGGAGTTGTATTTGTATCCATTAAAACTGATTTGGATCTTGGACTTGGGTGTAGGATTGAATTCGAACCCATCAACACAAGAAAATTAGAAATAAATAAGCATTTTTTGTTAAAAAAATTCATAAATAAATTTCGGTTAAACTTATATCCAAACATAAGCGTTTTCAGACCAATATTAAGGATTGGTTTTCGTTTGTTGTTACTAACAGCGGGTCATTAAGATCCAAGTTTAACAACAGTTAAAAAGTCAACTCAATCAGTCGTTGTTAGTAATAGCGCACGATTCTTTGGCGGACTTTTTTGACTCATCCATAGTAATGGCCCGTTGTTCTTTAATGCAAACATACTACCTTTGAAATGGAAGGCACTTATTTTTTGAAATAAGTTATTCCAAACTTATAAATTCTTTATCTCTATTTACTTGGTGATTATATAATATAATTCCACGTGATAATCATAAGGTTTTGAGTTTTCCACGTGGTAACCAAAATTTTTAAATAATTTACACGGCAATCCTGAGGTTTATCAAATTGTTCCACCGTGACCTATCTGCACAAAAAAACGTTAGCAAATGTTAATTTTGAAGCTTTAAGGCTGTAGTACGCCTTTTATGCAACTCGTCATTTCAAATGTCATTAGCTTTAACTTTTAACCTTTCCCCCAAAACATAAACCCCAACAGTACCATATTTTTTCATCCAAACATAAACACCAAATCATATCAACTTAACCCGTAATTAACCCTATCTACATCAATATAACCCAATCTAGGCACTGTGAGTTTTTAGCTTTGCCAAATACTTGAAATTCCAGCTTGCATGGTCTAAAAAAAATAGTTTGAGGTGTTTGGTAAAAGATTGTTGGCTATTGGTTTTTTGTTGGCCTTTTAAGACAGTGCGACAAGTCAGTTGTGTTATGAAAATGTTTGATATGATTACATATTAGTTGGTATAATAAAGTATTAGTTGTTGAGTGTTTATTAAAGAAAATTAGACTAATAAGTCAAAAAGCCGATGGAAAAAAGACAACCAAGTTAATGTTTGCATTTTTTGAGTATTTGCCAATTGCTTGTTGCCTTTGCGTTTTTTAGTTGGATTGTTTAACTAACTGAAAATATTGGTTGATTTTGTTATCTTTTAAGCTAGCTGTTGGCTTAAAAGCCGACTTTTCAACAAAAAGTCATTTTACCAAGCACATTTTTTGGTTATTTGATCAACCAACAAAACAAAGAAAAGAAAAAAAATTATCAATAACCTTATTCACTATTACTAACAGCGAACAAAAACAGACAATGTCATAACATTTGAGGAAATAAAAAAAATTAAAAACAAAGCTTGTTTTCTGTTATCAATAGATAACAAACTATTTGTTATTTTTTGTCATTTCAAACGTTATGACATTGTTTCTTTTTGATCTCTATTACTACCTCTTAATCTAAGAGAGCCATGCCCTGGCCAGTGTCCATCACAAATCCACTCCCACTCCGAACTCCCCCCGCTTGCAAACCCGAGTGGTTAGACACAACGAAGCTCATGTGGAATCGACTATCTTGATAATTTTGTCACTCTTATTTTCGAACAATAACACAACAGTTGAAAAAATGCAGATATAACACGACAGTTGAAAAAATGCAGATAACATTGACACCACCACACCTCGCCTTGCCATCCTTTAGTTTGCATATTTCTCGTACACATTATGTCGACGTCTCCAGCCCTAGAGCTTGTGGTTAGAACTTGACCTTCCAACCAGATAGCTGGTGTTTCTTATACAAATTTTAATGGGGAAATAATCTATAAAAAGGAACTTCCTTTCTAACAAAACCACTTGAGAAAATAATGGAAATACATTCGGAGAAAACAAAAACTCTTCACTCTGCACTCTTTGCTAAGGCTTCCCTCATGAGTTCCTTTGGGGCTGCAAGAATCGGCAATTCAAAAGTCAGCAACGCCACGAGAGAAAATAAGAAATAAAAAAGAATTTTACATAATTTACCCCAACATGTAGGTCATTTTCAAACAACCATTAAATAATTCTACCCACTACTCTGTAATGGAAAGGATTTGAGCCCATACAAGATTATAGAACTTCGTCCCACACTGGTTGTATGGGCAACTAATGTGGGGTTTATAGAGTAAATGAACTCTCTCACCGACTAGACTAGTCTTTTGGGTGAGTTCTCTTGTTTATTCTATAACATAATCATCACCCAACAGTTCAAGGTACTTCATTTTGAGTAGGATGTTTGTCTAAGGTATTCTACTGTTCCATGCATCTGCCTGTCAAGTAGCTTCACGCGAACTGAAGCATTTAAAAGGCATTTTCTTAGAAAAGATAAGTGTATTTTCGAGAAATGAGTCAAATAATTTACTTTCTAACTGAAAATTGCAATTTGCTAACTGCCCAAGGTAGTTTTCTACAAGCATAAAATCAACTTTACTAATAGCCTTCAAAGTTCAGCATTAAGATAGACGAGATAAAAGAAAGAATCGAGTGAATAAATCCTACCTGGTAAGCCCGTGAATTGTTCAAACTGCCTGAAGGCTTGATTAGCAAGCATTTCTGTTCCATAAATAATAATGGCTCCTTCTTCTTGAGCTTCTCTTAAAAGTCTGGTTAACTTTGGTGCATAAACCGCGTCAAATACAAGTGCATAGTGCCGCAGAGATTTCTGCAGGAATACATAGGAAAGGAACATGGTTCAACTATCAAAATTCGAAGTGGAGTCGTGATTCTGCGGAGTGATATATTTCAATACATATTTGAAATTGCTTCAAATTAGCATGATGACAAAAGAGTGAATATACACAAAAGAGAGGCATTAACCTTAGAAATAGGTGTTTCATTAGTTTTAGGTTTCATTCCAACTGATGTAGTATTCACAAGAATCATCCCATCTTCGGGAGCAAAATTGTCTAATTCGTCAAGACTGAGAGCTTCACCATCCAATTTACTTGCTAAATTTACAGCACTTTCTGGGATCAAAAAAGAAAAAGCAAGAGCATTATTCCTCAGCACAAGTTCAGAGGTGCCACTTTAATATAAGCCTGTAAGGTTTAATTAAAAAGTTGAGATACACAAACATATTCCTTTGCTGTTAGCCAAATGAATAACACACTCTACAGCAAAATACGCACACACAACTCAGGAAGATGTATTTTCACACTTCACACAGCCTCTTTACACTTGATACAAAGAGATCTCTATTCATGCCTCATTTTCCTAAACGATCTTCATGCATATACACTTTCCGATTTAGAAAATAAAATACATGCATCAAAGTCAACTATCATGAAAGACACAACTGACATGCTAAATTATTCACCATAAACCACCATAGTAGTTGTATAATGTGTACAGCACAACATTTATGACTTAATGAACGAATGTAACGAAAAGTTGTAAAGCGATAGAAGGAAATGTACCAAGTGTACGATTAGCAATAACCACCCGGGCTCCTTTGGCTTTTCCACCATAGGCAAGGGCCTTTCCTGCACCACCAGCTCCAACAACAACAAATAGTTTACCAGCCAAGGGTGATACTGGTGCAACACTTCCACCATCTAACCTCAAAGACGGAACAAAGTTCTGTTAATGATTAAAAAGAGATACACTTGAAGAATATTTTATAACATGGGATGGATTTCCAAACCTTGTAACCCTTCTTCAATAGCTTCAATAGCTCCGACGTAATCAAAATTGTAGCCCGCCAGCTTTCCATCTTTTGGCTTTTTAATCAAGCAATTTACAGCTTCAATTGCCTACAAAATATAACAGAAACCAATTTGATAGTATAGACAGTTTGAAATTCTTTCTCATTCATGGAACAAGAAAGGAATACAGCAATGAAACTTTAGGTAGGATGATGATCAATGTCAAATGCGGTTCGCAACATTCCTTGCCTTTAGTGATTAGTTGCCCTCCACATACTATGTAGGAAATGAAGAAAAATTTCATATTACGTGCAAGACAATTGTACATTTATAGCCAACAAGACAATCAAGAGGAGGCCCTTGAGATAAGAATTAAAGGAGAGTTCATTTACTAGAAAGCTTTTATTTTTTGAAGCAAGTTTAAATTTGCAATCATAGGGCAAGGATGGAGCACACTTCAATTGTTACATTACTTTCAGAGAAAAGAGAGTTGATACCTTAGCAATTGGATCCACCTCGTCACAGCACTCAAGTGCAGCCATCTTGTGAGGAATTGTAACACTGCACAGAACGCATCACTGGATAAAAATGCATCATGGTAAGAAACATAAAATTCTCACATGTCATGTCCAACAAAAAATTAGATTTTAGTTATTTTATGAGGAAATGAGTATATTGTAATATAAATTTCTCAAAATGACTAAACGTAATGACAAATGCTGCACTCAATGTAGTTTTCATCCAACGGTAGGAATAGGAGAATGATGTAATGTTTGCACACTTGCTCAGGCAAGTAGAAATTTTCATAAATAACTTTTGGGATAGGGAAGTCCGCAAAACAGTTTTCTAAACTGTACATGAGACTTCAGGGGATTGAAATTTTTTCAAACTTTAAAAACAAGCCTGGGTTCTAGTTTCTAAAACTTGACAAAGTAATTTGGAAGTTTGTGATACCTGTATCCAACAAAATCAGGAGATGAATAAGTCCTCAAGAAATTGGGTACGTTATCCACTAGTAAGGGCACATAAACTCCATCAAAACCAACAGACTTGAATGCTGGATTGTACATATGTGGACTCTTACTATGGCCAACAGGATTCCCAATGATTCCAAAGACTTTAGTATCAGGCCCTATAAGTCTGAAATTATACAAATCCAAAAGATCTCTTATAGTAGGTTGGCCAGGAGCTGAAACAGCTCCTTGCTTGAGTACACCAAAAGTAAGATATCCACCAAACTTGGCACAGAGTATCCTTGATATCAATCCCTTCTCTCCCATAACAAGTCCAATAATTGGAACCTAAAAAAATATCCAAGGTAATCAATCAAATTCCAGAAAGAGAAAAAATGTCCAAGGTAATAGTAAGAGGCAACAAACACACAAAGAAAGCCTGAGGTACTTTCAATACTAAAGGTAATTTTCGAAATCATATAATACAGAAAACATGATCTGATCCATGGTCAAGAAAGCTTGTAGTATAATTTGAACCTAGGGAATCTTAAATGATTAAAGACCTCTCTATGTTTTCTTAATACATGACAACATATTTACATGAGATCTGTCGTTCGTACGCACCTGAGAATGTGTAAGTACTTGAAGGATGCGTGCACAATCTGTAATATCAGTTGCAGTTGTTGCAATCTTTACAATGTCAGCTCCCGTTGCTTGAATTCTTGATACAAGATTTCCTATCTCTTCAACTGAAGGAGTGATTTGATAATTATGAGAAGAAACGATAACTGCAGTCTTAGAAGGCTTGTTTTTACTGATTGATTTCAAAAATTCATCTGCTACCTACAAAAGCAAAATGACAAATTTTATTGTTAACATTATAATTTACAAACTTTAATAACAAAAAAATAAGTGTGATCATATAGCACAAAGTCACAAACAACATAGGGAAAGCATTTAACACACTAGTAAGTAGGTGGATTTCAAGAGATTCCTCCCTCCACAGAATTGTCAACCACGCCATAAATTTAGACAAAATGAATCTCTCACGTCTTATCACGTTTATTTGTAGTAGTTAAGTTAATGCAGTCGATCTCATATGTTAGGATCAAGACTTTGGCAATGTTGTTGTTGTCTATCTCTCCTATTTACATGGGATTCTTTAAATAGCATGCAAAAAACCTAATGTTTCGACTTAAAAAAAATGGAAGGAGTAAAAATATATAAAAATTAAAAAAAGTTTTTCTAAAAGCACTTAGTGAGAAAATATACTCCTTTCACCCTACTGAGTCACTGACAATGTTGTGAGGGATGTATTTATGTACCAAGTACCAACTTCAATATAAAGGAGAGATAGGTCCTTCATCCTTGTTATTGTACATGTTACATTGTAGCTATAAATCTACAAAGTGTGAAGGAAGACAAAACATTGAAAGAGAAAATGAACTTAAGAAAACCAGGGAGTCCCAAAAACAATATCAGAAGCAAACCTTGAGTTCAACATCTACATAGTCAGCTCCGAGCTCCATGGCTCTCCACAATGCGCTCCTTCGCTTGCTTTCATCACCATCATACTGACCACCTTCCCATGTTGGTCTAAGAACCACACAAAAGCATCAGAACCTTGAGGGGTTTTTATAGTCTGAACTTGCTTATACAGCAGAAACAAGTCAATTTCCAGAAATAGACAACCTATTATGTTTTTCGAGAATGTTACATTTTCATCTTATTCTAGGCTCATCTTTACAGATGGGTTTTGTAGCTTAACTTTCTTGGGATGACTAGTCTGAATTTACTTCTATTCTCACATTAAAATCACCTCTTGTTATCAATCCACTTGCCAGAACACTCTTGGGAAGAAAAGGGAATTGTCAATATATCAATAAGGAAAAAGCATAAGCCATAATGACAGAAAACAAATAACAAGCAAATTGGTTTCTTAGGTTTTGAACATGCAGTCTATTTATGTACTACGCAATATCACTCTGTTATTGTACAGCCATGGCCTAAACTATAATCTAAACAAACAGGATAAGAATTTTGCGTTTTACTTTTTTAACAATGGGGCAGAGGGCTTTGTGATGCCTAACCCCATTGGCCCTCTTTTAAGGCAATGGAGTTGTGGGTTCAAGATTTGGACGTAACTTGGTGCTGAACAATTGGACAACCTTTCTCTTTTGACATGTTTGGTAATTTATCATCACTACCTGCACCTTATTCCTTTACAATAAAGCAGTAACATATGTAAATTGAGTGCTTTTTCTTGCTTCAGACGAATCAGGGAGCAGGGCCGTCGAATGGCAAGTGCAAAGCGGTCAACCGCCCAGGGCCCCGTGTTTTTTAGGGCCCAAAAAACTAATTTTTATGTATATAAGTGATTTAATTTGAATCAAATTTCTATATAACTTACATTTTTTTGCTAAAAATTATGAGTTTTTAGTGTTTTTTTTGTAAAGTAGATTAAATATTAACAATAAAAAACAAAAGATGTATTATATTATGCGTTATGTCTTAAGTTTTTAGGGGCCCATTTTTATCTTTTGCTCTGGGGCCCAAAAATGAACGAGACGGCCCTGTCAGGGAGCACAATTTCGAGAATTTTTCAGCGATCTCTATTGTATATGGTCGTGTTGCATCTTGCATTTACCTTCATGGGACAAATATTCCCTAAGACACTAACTACTACTCATAGTTGTATTAGGAATATATGAAGGAGGTACATCACCAATGTGTCATTTGGTTACTGATACCAAGTGCGAGTTCATGCAAATTCAAAGAAACAAAAACTCCAGGTTCAGTCTTCAGCATGGTACATAGTAGAGTTGTCCCAAGATTTTTAACTTGCAAAGTTTAACATCTAAAATAATACCCAAACATATGTGGCGCATCCATAATATATACATCATTAGTCACCTCCTCAAGATATCTCTAATAAGAAAACAAGAAATTTCCAGTCAAGCATCCAATACCTTTGAATTCATATAGAATCCGAAGTTTACCACTAATAAGTTAGTTTTGAATTCCTCCCATCTCTTAAGCATAATCTCCCTTAATGTTGTGGTCTCTCTTACCATATAATGTAACCCTATATTACAACAATTTTTGGGAAATTCTTCTCTCAAAATTTGAAACTACAATAATCTCAATCTGTGATAATGAAAATATGTTCCTTATCAACAAAAAGGGAAATATGAAAGCAATTATAGACCCACATTTATGCAAATGCACAAAAATGAAGAATCAAGTAAAAAAATTAACAATTAACTGCGTTACTGCATAACTAAAACTCTAAATGTGCATAGCTCATTAGTCACATCTCAAGTAACAAAAAGGATTTTCAGTGATTCAATCAACAACGAAACTCATAAGAGGAAAATGGTATCACTCACAAAACCAACATTACAAGATAAAGGAAAACAAAGAAGAGTAAAAATACCTAAAGGTGACCAAAGTTGGCAAACAACTGCTCTTAATCAAATGCTCAAGGTCATTTTCGTTGAAATTCTTCAAGAAATCTATTCGAAGCTCTACCAAGTCAGCACCTTGCTCCTTAGCATTCTTTACTTGAAGCAACATTTGATCAACGGTCTCATCCATTATGGGAACACATAATAATGTCGAATTTCTTCTATCTTTTTTGTCCATCTGAATATTAGTAGATAAGAGTCAGTACAGTTTCAGAGCCAGATTTTCTAAAGAAAGGTATCAAGTTGGGTATGAGTTGCATCTGGATCGGGATCCAAACCCTTTTGCTTTCAGCTAGACCCAAATTTATACCAAAATTCAAACCCGAACCATGGTATCCAAATATGGGTCCTGAACAAAGTTATCTTGCACAAAAATTATATACAAATATAAAACCAAAATAATTATAAATTGTTAGCTTCAATCATCCACTCTACAATAACACTGAACAAACCAAGTTCCAGTAGCATTAAATATCCAAGTTGACGATAAACAAGTTCTGGCCCTACCAAAACAAGTTCCAATTGCTGATTATGAGAACAAATACAACTAATACAAATTCAATGTGGTATCATTACAGCGAATTGCCAGTGAATTAAAAACAACAAAAGGAAGATTCAATAAGTGTTGTGCGACAGCGGAAGCCGAGATCGAGAAACAATAATAAAACAATAAAGATTCAAACAAACAATAAAGAAAATCACACCGAGAAATTTAACGTGGTTCACTATCAATGTGATAGCTACGTCCACCGGCACCGAGAATAAACTTTCACTATAAACTGGAAGATTACAAGATGAATACGAGACACCACAACAATGGCTCTCAAATTTTCTCTCTTAATTATGCCTCACTTTGTATATGCATCTCACGTCAAATGCTATGGATTAATTTTCTAATTAATGGAGTTTATATTTATACTACCCAATATAAGCTTTGGGCTTAAACAATAACCACTCCACTAACCGCCCACTAATACCAAAGATGAAATTGCTCCACTAACATTATAAAGTAACCGCCAAGAAACTGCACGAAAATGAGATCCGGAAAAATCGCCCAGCAGGTTGCGGCCCGTACATTTACTCGCACCTCGCGACCTACTCATTCACCAAAACAGTAGCTTTCTGTTTTACTTCGCGACTCGCCTCATTTTTCACGGCTCGCGACACAACCTTTCTTCAAAACAGGATGTTGGCCGCGCCCCACGTAGATCTCCGCACCCCGC
The DNA here is from genome assembly GCA_019776075.1 of Amaranthus palmeri. NCBI lineage: Eukaryota > Viridiplantae > Streptophyta > Magnoliopsida > Caryophyllales > Amaranthaceae > Amaranthus > Amaranthus palmeri. Next base: position 803,807 of record JAAKBH010000023.1, read on the forward strand.
GGACTTCGACCCATCTCTTGATTCATCTTTATACCCGATCATAGACTCGGTTCGAGTCACAAAATCCCAACAATAAGTTAATTAAAATAGATTTGAAACCAATTTTTAATAATCATTTCAAAACTAATCTAATTCACATCAGTATCACAATTTAATAACCAGTACAATACTCCCATGAACATCTTTGATAACAAGTTCAACAATAACACAGTGTAACATTGCTAATTTTGATTTCGATTGAAATTAACAAAAAAAAAAAGCTTAGGAATGATGGAGTAACTCAACAATTTAGAAAATACTACTAAAATTACCTTGCGAAAATGGCAGACGAAGAGATTCAGGAAGACAGAGAAAGAGAAAGAAAGCAGCAAGATTGAGACTGGATGATTCAGTACAGTTTGTACCTTATGTTTAGAGGTTAGGTTTGGTGGGAGAAAGTAACCCACCTACTACGAGTCAAGGTTTGGTGGAGAGGTATTTTCGACAAATTATTTGATTGATATATTCACTTTTCGGTAGCATGCCATCATGTAATCATGTTCAACGTTTTAGGGTTTGTTCTCTTTGAGTGTTGTGATTGAATCTAATCTGAATTAATTATGGTTGATCTGGTTTGGTCTGATTCAGTTTGATCTGATTTAAATTTTTCTGATTTGTTTCGGTTTGAATTAGTTTGATCTGATCTGATCTGATATGATTTGGTCTGGTTTGATATGGTCTAATTTGGTTTGATTTGGTCTAATTTGGTCTGATCTGATCTGATTCCAATAAGAGTAAGTAATAAATTCAGAAAATAAGTTAAGGAGAACAGGGCCTTACTCTCGCAGTCACAGGCGGGTTTCCGGTCTGATGAACAATTATGAGTCGAGGTATTTTCAAGTTAAATAGTTTTTATTTTGGTTGATTTGGACAAAAAAAAAATTAATGGACTAATATATGGTTTTAACACTCCAATTAAGAAATATTAACTCCAAGTAATAAATTGACTCATGATGTTGTTGAATTATCAAATTGACGTAATTGTAAAAACAAGTCAATGCAGTTGAAATCGATCCAAATTTTTAGGTTTTTGGAGAAAATTAAAAGAACAAATAAGAACGAATGAAATATTACAATAAGCTAAACTAAATTATATAAATTGAATTAAATTGAGATAAAAAGAATGTAACTAATTTGAAGGAAAGTGAAAATTGAAAGTAAATGTGATAAGATAAAGATAAAATTATTTAAAAAACAATATCACTTATTGTCCATCTGCTCTCAGGCTCTGGATAATTTCTACTCCCTCCTATTCATTAGTATTGTCCACTTTGTGTTTGGACCGCATTTTAAGAAAAAATGATAGTGGGGTGGTAGTGGGGTATTTTAAGTGATTATAATAATTGAAAAGGTGGTAGTGGGGTATTTTAAGTGATTATAATAATTGAAAAGGTGGTAGTGGAGTATTTTAAGTGATTATAATAATTGAAAAGTTGGTAGGTGGGGTATTATTTAATACTCCCTCCTATTCAGCTTAAATGTCCCATTTGACTTTCTCACACTTGCCGAGACAACATTTTAACCGTTAATATCTCAAAATATTCTTAAATAACAATTAAAAAAATTTGATATTAATAATCCTTGTATTGAGACGAATCAAACAAGATCCCACATGACTATGTTTTAATTTATAGATTAAGAGTAAAATACAAATTAAGAGTCATGAGTGAATAGTACCAAAAAGTCAAATGGGACATTTGAGCTGAATAGGAGGTAGTAATATAAGTTGGGGTAGTTGGGGGTATTTAGGTAAAAAATTTTGCCAAAAATAGAAAGTGGACAAGTGAAGTGACTTTACCAAATAAGAAAAGTGGACAAAACTAATGAATAGGAGGGAGTATTATTATTGATTATTTTTAAATAATCCAACTATTGTCTATTAGTTGCTTACAGCATGTCTTTCCATATTTTAATCGGCTACTGTAGGTGTCTACTTGCCGTTACGCTCACTCATTCTTCCTCATTATGCCTCTTTGTTGGTCTAACCTTACTCATCTTTAGTGGTAGATACCTATAATAACCGGTTAAAATGTGGCAATTGGTGTGTTAGCAAAAGTTATACAAAAGTTGGGTTATCTGGAAATAATCAATACGTAAAATTATTTTCAGCAGATAGATAATATGTGGAATTATTCAAGATAATTTTTTCCTAAAACAAATTATACAAGACTTAATTAAATTGAACTGCTAAAAATTTTGAGAAAATATACTCGTATGTCGTATTGACACTTTTTTGTTTGACCATATCAAAGAACATAAAGCTTCACACATGATGTACCTAGAGAAAGGATACTTAATTAATGGAAAATTTATCACGAATAATACAATATTTTGCTTATTTCCCTTCAATAATATCAACTTTTGATTAACTATGAATAACATCAACTTGAGTGTGTGTTTCCTTATACTATACCTAACATGCTAAAATCAAACTATAGGGAACTATATGAGGGCGGATCTAGAAAAAAAATCAAATGCTGTCGATAACGATAACATGAAAAAAATTCATCAACGTTTTAAATTACGGTAATTGACTCCGTCGAGTTTTCATATTTAGAAAACGACACATAATATCATCATTTGACAAACTTTATAACAAATCACATTCAAAATAAGTTACAACCGAGAAACCACTATTTTGAAATACGTATCCATTTCTAACTCCGTAAAACACAATAATTTGTTTAACAAATTGAACAAAGAATGTCATGAAACAATGTTTAACCCTAAATTAGTAAATTGATTAACCCTAAATTGATTCAAAATCAAAAATCATGAATGAACAAAGAATGAAAGAAATCAAAGAATGTCAATTGTCAAGAAATAATCTTTATGAAAAATAACCCTAAATTGATTAACCTAATATATTGATTCATGAATGAACAAAGATTCAAAGAATGTCAAGAAACAAATCAACAATGTTTAACAAATTAACAAATAACAATCAACATTCAAAAAAACCAAAAAATAAGATCAAATTATTTCAATGAGAGTTTCTTAGTACCACGAAACTCAATGAGAAAATCAAAAAGAAAAAAAAAGGGTAAGCCGTGAGTGAGAGTTTCTGTGAGACAGTGAGAGTGACGACTTACCTTAGTACCACAAAGTTTTCCGCCACCGGTGAAGCCGACAGCCGTGAAGGAGGAGTGAAGAAGCCGTGAGATTCGTCGCCGACCGTCGGTCCCGTCTCTCTCAGTCTCAGATCTAGGTTTTCGAAATTTGGAATGGGTTTTGGAAATTGGGGAAATCAGAAATTGAACCTGGGAGATGGGAATGGGTAAATGGGTTTTCGAAAATTAGAAAAAAAAAAAAATCTTGTTGTTAGGAGGAATTGAACCATGGTATATGCTGTCCAATAGCCTTACCAACTGAGACACTTGGTACATCAACATATAACTATATTTGAAAATCTATATTAGTCAAATGCTGTCAATTGACAGCATTGACTAATACTAGATAAAGTTTTTGCAATTAGTTAATAAACTAAAGTTGGTATTATTCAATGAAAAAAATCCCTTAAATTGGTATTATATTATTCACGATAATTTTCCTCAAATTCAAACCATTATAAATTTTTAATTATATCATATATCATATACCAAAACGATCGTGAAACTAGTTAGAAGCATTCTAAAATTAGTATTAGTTCACACCAAATAACATGTTTGGAAATACAAGTATTGACATTAATCACTATACAATCACAACATCAAGTGAAGTATTTGCTCCAAATTGAGAACACCCACATCCACCCTTCTCATTTCTACAATTTGAAGCACTCTTACAACATCCAACCTTATCAACCCCATTTCCCACACTCAAAATCTCACAACTTTTTTCTCCAATATGAATTTTTTATATCATATGATAAACAGGTCGTAAAAAAACGTTTATTAACATTCTATAAATAGTTCAGATCTTAAAAATTACAAGTATTGATATCAATCACTGCACAATCACAACATCAAGTGAAGTGTTTGCTCCAAATTGAGTACACCCACTTGAAGATCCACATCCACCCACCCTTCCCATTCCTAGAATTTGAAGCACTCTCACCACATCCAACCTTACAAACCCCATTTCCACACTCAAATCTTACAACGTTTTATTCTCCAACATAAATGTTTTACATCATATACCAAACAGGTCGTAATACTAACTTACAAACATTCTAAATTTAGTTCAGATCGTGAAAATACAGGTATTAATGCCGCTCACCTACACAATCACAACACCAAGTGTAGTATTTGCACCCATTTGAGTACACCTACTAGAAGATCCACATCCACCCTTCCTATCCCTACAATTTGAACCACTCTTACAACATCCAACCTTATTTCCCACACCCAAAATTTCACAACCTTTCTTGATCTCCATTGACTCCTCAATCTTGCTCTTCTTACCACAACACTTAGTTTCACAACACCCTTTTCTTCCTTCCTTCACCTTATCAACACCTCCAAACTTAACCCCCTTGTTAACATCCTTTGAGCATTTCCCTTCCTTACCTTCACAACAACCCTTATTCTTCTTCACACTTCTCAAACCCGTCTTCTTCTCCTCGACTCCTCGAAGGAGAAGCATGCTATTCAAGATCACAAGCAAGCACGTCCCCACGTCTGTCACGACAGCAACTAAGAGCATAGAGTAGCCAGCAATGGCAAAAGCAAGAACCAAACCTTTTGTAGAGAATGATATGATGACATTTTCAATGATTTTTCTTGAAGCTTTCTTGGATATTTGTATGGCTTGTGCTATTTTTCTTATGTCATTAGACATAAGTATTACATGTCCTGTTTCCATAGCTAATGCAGAGCCTGATATACCCATTGATATGCCTATATCAGTTGTTGCTAAAGCAAGTGCATCATTTATACCATCTCCTACCATTGCTACTACTCCGTCTTTCTTTAATTCTTCGATTTTTTTAGCTTTGTCTTCTGGTAAGAGGCTAGCATGAACTATGTCTAGTGCTCCATCTAGCTGCATATCAAATAATCACAGTCAAAAACCACGGTTTCTGAACATATCATGGGGTCTCAACCATCAACTTAAGCTTTTGGTTGAATTAGTTCCTTGACATGGCGTCAAAAGTCAGCGTGACATGAAGGCACGGGTTCGAATATCAATCGCCCTTATTTAAAGTGGGATATTTAGCGTTAGACATGATGGACGTTCTGTGTTACATTCACACTTCTAACCCAAAAGAGCTCTTGTGTGAGACGACGTGTTAGAGTATATAACATTTCCTGGGGCCTTAACCAAAATCTTACGCTTTTGGTTGAATTTATTAGTTACTTGACAAATTATAATACACTACTATCAAAATGACTCGTTAAATTATGAGCATTTTTTATATAAGTGAAGCTGCAGACAAAGGCGGGGCTAGAGTGTGCCGTGGTCGGCCTTTTCTGTTATGATAATGTTAGAGTATATATAACATTCTAGGACCTCAACCATCAGCTTTAGCTTTTGGCTGAGTTGGTTCCTTGACATGGTATCAGAGTTAGCGTTACAAGTTCAAATCTCAACCACCCCTCATCTAAAGTAAAATATTCAACGCTATGTGTAAGGAGGTCTTGTGTTGCATCTACACTTCTAGCCCAAAGGCTCTACTGTCAGATGGCATGTCTCAAGTCTCAACCATCAACTTAAACGAAGTTTTTTGATGATGTTTACCTGATATTGCACCTGTTGAGCAGCAACATGATTATCACCAGTGAGCATAACTGTTCTAATGCCAGCTTCTTTTAGCTCTTTGATTGCTTCCATGGCTCCTGTTCTACATTCATCAGACAGACCAAAGGTACCAACTAGGGTAGTTCCCATGTATATGAATCCACTAGCTTTTCCTTCCATCTTATCCATTTCATTGTCATAATCTTGAGAAAGTAAGAAAAAATTTGTCATGAACACCATATTACTAGTAAACAATGGTATACAACATACATATATATTTGTATACTTGTTTCGAGCAGTGTAATATAATTCGCTAGTTAATTCGCTTTAATTCGCAATTCGCTAGGACATCATCACATCAGTGATACTAGTTTCGAGTTTGATAGTTCTTTGTACAAAAGTTAAGTTCCTACCTTATTTTTCTTCATATGAGTCTGTTACTTAAATCAAATAGAAACATATCTTTGAGACAGACGGAGTATATGAATCGATACTCACATTCTTTACTTTCCGCCCTTAACGAAATTCGATAATTTCCAATGTAAAAATGTTCACCCTCAATCATCCCATATATCCCTTCACCAGGAAAATTTTGAAAGTCCTCCACCATTTCAGGCTTTGGTACAATAGAACAGGATGCAGCATAGTTGACAAGTGCAGCTGCCATTGGATGGCTTGATTTACTCTCAATGCTTGAAACCCTGAATATATATAAAACAATTAGAAAATGATTCAATATTTTGCTTGTCCACCGAGAATAATCTCACCTCTAGATTATTTTCTAATAATTCAACATTTACCCTTAATTCGCTGTAAATAATTCAATCTTTGTCTTCGTTTGCTAGTAATATGGTATGTTGTGGGCAAATATATGGCAAAGGTTAGATTATTAGAATGTAATCTAAAGGTGGGATTATTCAAAGCAAATGAGTGAAAGGTTGGATTATTAATGTCAACATTTCCATAAAACTATTCTATATGTTTCCTTGTAAACGCGACAGTGTAAAAGTCAAACTCTTACTGGTTTAACAACTATTTGCCAAACAAACCTTAATGCCAAAATGTAAAGCATTAGGAATTGCTTGGCAAATGGTCGTTGGCCAAAGCTATTGGCTGACTAACTTGAAGTTTTGACTGATTTGCTAGCTGTAAAGTTAGTTGTTTTGAAGATTGAAGTGTTGACTGATTTGCTAGCTGTAAAATTAGTTGTTTTGAAGATGTTTTGTAAATACTAGTTGTTGGTTGTCGGTTGTCTGCGGTTTATTGGACAAAATGGGTCAAAAGGCCAAAATCCGACAAAAAGCATTAGTTATATGTTTAACTCACCAAAATAGTAGCTTCTCAATGCTAATTGTTTCATGTAAGGACTGAAAATGAGTTACCACAAATTCCCCAGTTGTAATAGTCCCAGTTTTATCAAAAGCAACAGTCTGAACTTTAGCAAGAAGCTCAAGATAATCCCCTCCTTTGAAGAGAAGCCCTGTCGTCGCAGCCTTCGAAAGCGCACAAAATATCGTGACTGGAGTCGAGATGACTAGTGCACAAGGACATGCACTAACCAACACAACTAAGGCAAGATGAAACCAACTCATTTTATCCTTAGCTTGGAGGATCATAGGGATCACAGCAATACTCGCAGATATCAGCACAACAACTGCAAAATGCAGTCATGTTTATTATGATTGTGCACTTTTTGGGTTGGTACTGAATGTCGGTTTCAGTAGCAAACTCAAAAGGGACGAAGGCGTAACGAAATTTGAATGTTGGGACTTACCAGGGATGTACCATTTTGCACAGTTATCTATGAATGTCTGGATTTTGGCTTTCCTACTCTGAGCTTCTTCTACAAGATTCACCATTCTGGCTACTAAGCAGTTTTCAGCTAGTATTGTAGTTTTAACACATATATAACCTAGAACAATTTCAATGGGAAACCAAAGTAAGGCAATTGAACAATATACTCAATTTTTTCATGTTCACATTGTTTAAGGGCTTTATCGGTATAAGTAAAAATGCGGTAATGGTTGCGATTGCGGTAACGGAATGGTGATGTAGTAAAGGGAGTGATGTGGTAGCGTAACAAGCCCAAAGTGCGGTTTTTTTACCCCTTTACAACGCGAGATATATCGGTTCGTTTATTTTGATAACTTTTACAATACAGCTGGTGCGATGCCGATGCGGCGTTGTTTTTACTGTATTGTATCACTTTTAGTTTTTACCATTGCACATTTATATTGTCCAAATACAAGAGGACCTAAAGGGCTTTCGTGTGAAGAGACATGTTAAAGTATATAACACATAATGAGAGCCTCAAGCCCTCAGGCCTCAACCATCAACTTAATCTTTTGGTTGAGTTGATTCCTTGACATTGCAAGATTTTGACCGATTCTTGTTTAAACGAATTTGATTATGATGTTTGCTATCAAGAATCAATAGAAAAGTATCTCTATGTTTCTACGCGAGGTAGTTGTGTACAAATGACCCTCTCAAACATCATTCAAGTGGGAATCACTCAATAACATTAAAGTGATGAAATCTTGTATATTTCCGAACACTAAACCCTACTTTCTTTTCTATGCTATAACTAACAAACGTAAGATTCCCTACACCCGTGACCTGACCCACCAAAACCCATCTAGATAGAAGTCACTTAAAGACAATGGGATAACGAAATACGGTTACATAATATTATAAAAATTAGTACTAACCATTTAAATTGATAGTGCCAGCCCAAACAATAGAACCAATTTCTTTCATAACAGGGAATGATTCACCAGTTAATGCTTTCTCATCCACTTCACATTTTCCCTCAACAACAATACCATCAATAGGAATAGCTTCCCCTGCTTTGACGGCAACAATGGTTCCTACTTCAACATTTGTAACATCTACTTGTTTTCCACTTTCAGCAAGTGTTGCTTTCAAGGGTGTCATGCTTGTCAAAGATGACATAACAGACATAGCCTACATATTCATCACAATAACAACTTATCAGGTGTTTGACAATCAGCTTTTTCATTGACTTTTGACTTTTTATTTGATCAAACAACTGGAAAGAAGTACTTACTCTGTTTTTTTTACTTGCACCTAAACATCTTTTTACGCTTTTTTCAATCTATTATCTCTCGAGTTATACACAACTAAAAGTTATAAAAATTTGATCTTAAGAACAAATGTGTCGAGACGAATAAACAAGATCCCACATGACTATTTTTTTTTTTGTATACTAGTCGTAATATGCAAAATAAGAAATGCTTAAAATGAGTTTGGGTGTGACTAAAAAAATGGAGGAAGTATATGTTAAATGGCTTATAAGCTAACTCATTAGCTACTTTATATGAAAAAAATCCAAAAGCTACTCATGGCAGCTTTTTTCATTGGTTTTTAGTTAAGCCTACTTTTTTCTCTAATAAACAATCAACAGCCCGACAAAAATATTTTTTAGCAAACATTTGTCTCTAATTTTTTAACTTAAACAGCTAGCTTAAACAGTTGACTTATCAGCCAATATTTTCAGCTACAACTCTAGGTAACAGTCATTTGACAAACATGCCCATAAGATAAGATGTAATATGCATGAAATCAACAAGCAATATGAGAAAAATGGAATCATATGTACCTTATAACTAGCTCTTGATTCAAGCCACTGAGCTATGTTATACAAGAAGACAATAATAGCTGCATCTGTATAATCTTGCAAAGCTAAAGTTCCTCCAACTGTAAATTGCCAAAAAAAATGTAAAAACATTTTATCCATTTAGTGATATTGAATATATCCAAATTTCCTAAATCCTTAGATTAAAGTAATTCTAATATATGCTATATACTTTATCGTCCAGAAGCCTAAGCTGATGGTAGAAATTTCGAATTATATTGTATACTTTATCTACAGATCCTATGCATAGGTGGGAGTGGCATAAGAGTAATGAAATATTGTATAGGTAAAATCAAATCTAAGACTTTTTCTATATTGTTTATATGGTTGAAGCCACATGATATGTTATATACTCTAACATGCTTCCTTACACAAGAGCGCTTTGAGCTAGAAGTGTGGATGCAGCATATGCCCTTCCATTTGAATTTGAGGGCTAGTTGAGATTCAAACATGTGATATTTTTGTCGCGTTGTCTTTGGATACCATATCAAAAGAAACTCAACTAAAGGCTAAAACTGATGGTTGAGGCACATAATATGCCATATCAAAAAACCAACTCAATCAAAGCAATATTAACAATATTATAAATGGACCGGTCTAGTCCATTTGAGCCCATTTTATTTTTTGTTTGAGCACGATCCAATCCAGGTCATTTTTATGTGAGTTCGACCCTAATCCAGTCCACTACACACATCTACATATGTCAAAGAACCAACTCAACCAAAAGCTTAAGCTAATGGTTGAGGCCCCAAGATATGTTATATACTCTAACACGCCCCCTCACACGAGAGTCCTTTGGGCTAGAAGTGTGGATGCAACACAGGCCCTCCTCATACCTGGTGCTAATTATTCCACTTTCAAATAAGGGTGGTTGAGATTTGAACACGTGACCTCTTGTCACATCTGCTCTGATACCATATTAAAAAACCAACTCAACCAAAAGCTTAAGCTGATGGTTGAGGCCCAAGATGTATTATATACTCTAACGACTAACAACATAAAACCGAAAAGTCGAATATGAAGAATTTTACCAGCAACAAGAACAATGACATTGACATTGAGGGTGAGATTTCGAATAGATGCAATGCTTCTCCAAATAATATTAGGAACTCCAATGAGAACTGCAAGAAGAGCTAACCATTGCATAGGTTTGTAAACATATTTGAATAAGGATAACAAAACCAACACACCACAAACCATATCCCACTTTCCTGGCCATTTTTTTGTATAGTTACTTTCCCTTCGTGGTCTTACACTTGCTTCTAGCCTTGCTTCATTCAATGCTTTCACTGTTTAATAATCCAACACAAACAAGTTAAATAAGTTTAGCGTCGAGGATTCTTTTTGGTCGCGCTATCTTTTATGGGTATGAGTTGTTGTCGTCATTTCCTCTCCAAACCCTGCCCATAGTTTTTTATGAGCGGGATACATGGGTAGGTAGATGATGATGATGAATCAAGTTAAATAAGTTTAGTGTACATTCAACGGTTTCCGATCAACTGGAAATAAGAAAAAATGATATTTCCGCCCAATTTAAAAAATGGGCTCACATGTGACTTGACCTGCAACAGATTAGGTCGACCTAATTTCAAACCACTCAATATGTTCATATTTTTTTGGATTAAAAATCTCAACCTAACCTATTTAATAAACACAGCAAGTCGAGTTAACTCATTTAATTAATTAGATTAAAAGTCTCAACCTAAACTCAAACACAAAACCCAAACCAAGTTATTTAATTAATTATGTTTTTTCATATATTTTGAACAGATTCAAATAGATTTATAGTCTTTTAAAGAAGCAGAAGGTCTCCTGAGAGACCGTCTATGGCATAGACGGTTCTCTCAATAGCCCAGTCCAATTGCTGACATGACTATTAAATTACTCATTTAACAAATGGACTGACTCATATTTACCCGTCTATACTATAGACGTTCCACAGCAAGAATTTGTGTTCACTTGTCTTTCTCAACAATTTATGTATAAAATTTGCTAAAAAATAACATTATATTTCCCAAGTTCTTTTGAGGTAGACTACCTAACTAGTTCCTTTTCCCAATAATTTGTGTATAAAATTTGCTAAAAAATAACATTATTGCCCAAGTTCTTTCGAGGTAGAACAAACCTAATTACCTAATTAAGTTAAGCCTAGGATTTTTTTAGTATCCAAACTGACGTTGTATTTTTTTAAAAAAATTATCCCATCTTCCAAGTCAACTTCAACCCTTAACAAAAAATATTTTGTTTCATTCCCTTAATTTGCATTAATTTTTTTAGCTTGGGCTATTAATTTTATATTTTTTATAAATAGTTTTAGGAAAAATTATAAGAAACTACCTAATCTATACCCCTCTTTTTAAAAAACTACCTTATATAAAAAATTTTGCACAAAACTACCTTATATAATACAATTATTTGCAAAATTTTATTGATTTTCGTCAGTTGACTGTTAACATTAACATTGAACTGCACAAAAAACTACCTTATATAACACAATTCTTTACAAAACACTACCTTATATAATACAATTCTTTGTAAAACACTACCTTATATAATACAATTCTGTGCAGGTCAACGTTATTGTTAACAGTCAACTGATGAAAATTAGTAAAAGGTAGCGTTTTGCAAAATTTTGTATTATATAAAGTAGTTTTGTGCAAAAATTTTCATATAAGGTAGTTTTTTAAAAAAATGTGTATAGATTAAGTAGTTTCTTATAATTTTTTCACAGTTTTATTTTTCTTCTTTTAATCTCATTCACATATTATACTCTGCTTTCATCTTAACCACTTATTTTTATCTTTTATTTGTTTTTTGTCTCATTTTCTAACCCTCTATTACTTTTTATTAAATCTCACTCATTTTACAATTTATGAGAAAAAAAAACAAATAAAATAACAATTTTTAACTCATTTTGCTACAAACTTATTCAAAAAAATTTTTTAGCAACATGAGTAGAACAAACCAATAATAAACAACAATAGCATCATGCCATTATTTGACCTTGCAGAGTACCATAGGCAATAGACGATTGAAAATTTGCAATTTATCATAAGTAGTTCTTTTATCATTTAAGAATTATAGGACACATTTACATTTTTAATGCTAATTATAATATATAGGGTCTGTCTCTGTTATTTTTCCAAACATTCGTTAAGTTAAGAATCGACCCTCCATAAAGAGGACCTAATCCTATTTCTTTCAGTTTGCCTAGGGCCCATATAATGCCAAGAACGACACTGTAACCTTGCAATTGAAGGTATATATAACAAAATATGAAATTTAAGGACAAATCATCATCATCATACCCAATATCCCCTCAAGAGTAAATCGGGTGAGGGAAGTTGACGGACAATCAATACCCGTACTCCCTTCACACTTCACAGAAAAGACTAGAGGAAAGCGGTCGATATTACCCTGATGAAATTTAAGGACAAAGATAAAGAGAAAATACCAATTTGAGAAGGAGAAATAGTATGAACATCATGAAGAACCATCAAAGTCTTAGTTGGAACAACAACAGAAATCTCTTTAACACCATTTAATGGCTTCAATATTCCTTCAATTAATGGAACTTCTGATGAACAACATAATCCCATTATTTCAAAATAACTCTTCTCCAATTTCTCATCTTCTTTCTTCTTATCATCCTGTATTATAATTAATTAAACAAACCCATTAATTATTACATACTAAACAAATTAAATATTAGATACAGTCGACCTTAATCTCTCGGGATTAATATGGCTTTGGCAAATATTAATTCATGTAGCTGATCTTAACCTTTCGAGATTAAGGCTCTCTATTGACCTTAATCTATCGGGATTAAGGTTCTGACATTGTTATTATAACAAGCAATGGAGAAATAAAAGGAAAAAATAATTACTTGTATAGGGTTTGGATCTATAAAAGGTTGCTCAAGATCCGTTGACATGATTAGTCTCCTAATTTGATTTTTGGGTACAAGAGATTTTGGAAAAAACCTTTTGATATTTTGTTGATTTGATCCAAATGAATGGGAATTTTAATGTTTTTGGCATGTTATCTAGGTTTGACTTTGACATGTTCTTGTTCATTTGTTCTTTTATACTTCCTCTGTTGTGTTTTTATTGCTATATTTATATGGGTACAGGAATTAAAAAAAGGTGCGTATGACATATAAACTACAATTATACCCTTCATTGAAAAAAAGTTACTGAAGTATAGAGTTGATAAAAATAGGGGTAAAGTAGATATATGATTGTTTTATTACTAAAAATAGAAATGTAGTAGGTAATATGAAATTGTCAAAAATGAAAAATGTAGAAATTATTATGGAACGAGTTTATTCATTAAAGTATGCATTATTTGCAAACAATCGTTTTATTCGCACTTTTGCGAATTACAATTTTAACATTTATTTTTTCGAATTACAACCATTAAAGTATCAAAATTTACGGGTTCGGGCCAAAAACACAGATCTCCAACCACTTAACCTGAAATTCCGACCATTAAAATGGTCGAAACTCTGTGTTTAGTCCTGAACATGTAAACTTTGATGCTTTAGTGACCGTAATTCGCAAAAAAATAAACATTACAGCTGTAACTCACAAAAATGATAAATTTAGCGTAAATGGCGATGAAATAAATAGTGGTCATTTTATTCTTCTTTTATAGACTACTATCATTTATCATTCCCTATAGAAATTTCCCAATTTTCAGATCCATTTAAACAGATAAATAGAGAAAACGTACTTGTTAAATTAGTATCTGGGAAAAAATAGTCACAAATACCTTCATTTGATAGAAAACCTAAATTTTCTATTTTTTATTCTCAGGCAAAGGGATTAAGAGAGGGAATAAATCCTTCATATAGGTGATGAGTCCAAAATAAATCAACCCTTATAAAATCCGTCTGGTTTTTCTAAATAATGATTTTGACGCATTCTTATTAGGTCAGATTACAATTCAAATTAAAAATTCAAAAATCAAATATTTTCCTATTTAACACCTCTAATTTTGTGTTACACAATTGCTCAAAGTCTATTCATAATTACTAATTACTTCTAACATGTATTGTTCATCACCAGCTAGATAAACATAACTTTATGAATTTAACTAATTGAATAATCAAATACATAACATATATTACGAATCTATAATCATCCGCTTAAACAGTTATTTAATTTCTAGCTCACATCAAGCAAAAAATAACTCATGTATATCCTTAAAAAAAACACTTATGCAAGAATCCAAAAGTATTTCAAATAGTATAATTAATGCTACTACATTAAAAAAAAAGTACATAATAAGTATTACCTTAGCCTTAGGTGTATATATATATAGACCTTGGTGCTTGCTTTCCCATCCAAAGATGTACTTATTTGAAGAGCTCAATGATCAATTTGTACACCAATTTAGCTCCAATAGAAACTAAAATTTTATAACAATTACAGATTGCAGATTTAATATTTCTCTGTATCTTTAATTACTACAGAACACAAATTAAGTTAATAGATTTTAAATATTGTACAGCAAACTCAATGAGATAAAGTGATCAGAATATCTAGTAGTATATATAAAAAAAATCTTGAAAACAAACAAAACAAACCAAATAAGCTTAATTAAATATAACTATGTATTAAGTCAATCTATAATAAGTTATAACAAGTTGATATATTAAGCATGTATGTTATGTATTAGCTCAATTCATTAGTACAACTCTAGGGCAATATGAAATCTACATATTAAGCAGCTGGTGCCACGTCATCACCATCGTCGTCGTCATCGTCGCCATTGCTTCGAGCCTTGTTGTTGACAACAAGATTGCTCAACTTGGTCTCATCATCACCATGGACATAAATGAGTCCAAAATCTTGAGTGAAGATAGACATTTTTATATATGAATGGAGCTATTTAATAAAAAGATATAGTTTATATTGGTGTAGTTAATAAGATGAGAAGATATGTTATTAAAATTTGATTCATGTAGCCTATTTATAAGAATAGATGAAAGAATATTGAGAAAATCTATAGAGATTTACTTGTTCTGTTTTAGTGATGTCTGATGTCAGAGTTAAAGTCATCAGCTCAGTATCTCGTACAAGCTATGGTTTGAGAAAAGAGGGTAGCGGACTTCAAGAAGAGAATTTGGAAAAATGCCCGCACTCAATTTACCCGTAGAAAAATAGACTCCTATAAAAAAAAGGATGAATAATACTTAATGTGTCTGAAAAGATATCTATACAATGCGTTTGAAAAGACACCTGCAACTTACAACAGAGCCCGTAAACTTTACTATCAAGGTGGAGGAAATTATGTGATTGAAAATGTTTGAAGGTGGAGGAAATTAGGGTTGATAAAACATAGGTTTAAAGGTACAAGACATAAACTTTACCATCAAGTGGTTATGTGGGGCATAGGAATTGGCGAGCTTATGGGAAGAGGGTGTAATGCACAATCTACACGTGGTTACAACAATCCATGCACACTCTCATGCACCTATGTTACGTGCTACTCTTATGCTTCCTTACTAAGTACCAAATTTGAGCTTTAGTAGTCATTTCCACTATTGGTGAAAAAACGCTTGTGACTCAATAGATAGAGCATCTGCATGTAAAGCAGAAGGTTTGAGAGGATCGTATCCCTACTGGGTGCACGTATAAGTTGGGAGTTTCTTGACTGCGTGCGTGCATCTATCTTTACTCCCTCCTTGAGGGAACAGGTATGATTTGTCTACGTCTGTCAAGAAAAAGAAAAAAAAAACTCCACTCGGACCTTGTCTTGTGCGGGATACTGGGATGTCCTTTGACTAAATATATAAGTTCTGTTGGATACTACTTCTACACCATATGATTTAGCTAGAAATTGGACCTCATCAAGTTTGTGTGTACGTAGTCTATTGTCCTCTAATATGGGCCAACCCAATGGTGGTCATGGAGTTATCTACATGAGCCCATGACAGTCTGATATGGAATATGAGCTAGGTTCATGATGGTCGTCATTGCGGGTTTAAAATTGTGGGTTCACATGTGAGGGGGTGTATAGTTGAGGCAATGCTTACGTGTAATTGCTCGTCAGTGGTTTAGTGAGATGATGTTGACTAGCATATAAGCTTAGTGGAATAAACTCTTATGACTCGTTTGGTAATTGGCAGGTTCGACCCTAAATATTTTAGGGCCCTAGGCGAACAATTGATTTAGGGCCCTTTAAAATTTATACCACATTAAAATACAAAATAAAAAAATAACTTTCGTGCTGTAAAATTGTGGCCTTAATTAAATAAGATAAATTTATATAATGAAAATAACTATTATATGTTTATTTTCTCTTTTCCTTTTTCATTTCAAAATAAATTGTAAGACATCATTCACATTGCAAAATAAATGAATACAAATTAAGTAAATAAAATAATATAATTAAATAAAATATTTGAGCATAATTAATACTTTTTTTATGGGCCTTTTTATATACCTTAATACAAATTTTTGAAGATGGGCCTTAGGCGGTTGCCCCTTGAGTCTACCCTAAGACCGGGCCTAGAGTTAGTGTATTTATAAATTTAGATTTGAAATGCCGACAATCAATCAGACTGGTTGTGCGACCCTGTATATAAATTTCAAAGATACAATTTATAATTTCAGTTACTTTTAGATATAGTCTTAGATTAAGTACGAGTCGAACACAAGTAACGGTATAGCATATTGATGAATGATTTAATTTACAATATGATATTCAAAAAAAAAAAAATTTACAATATGAATGCATAGGATGATCGACACGGATGACCTCTAATGACATACAATCTAGAAAGTAGAAACAACTTAGAATGACGTGGACAATCATAGCATGACATCAATACATCGTAAAGAATCATCAAGGCCGCCACTAAATTTTTAGTGATTGGGGCGGATTTCCTAAATTATTGTATACATAAAAAATTTAAATATCAACATTAATTAAAAACTAAAACTTTTAAGAGGCCCTAGACGTAGGCACACCTTGGAACGAGATAATCATGACCTGATCAATCTTGTAGAGACATTACAACATAATAAAAGATTTGAGCCTTGTTCTACTAGAAATGAGTAATTAAATCTAGCAGCAATATATTAAAGCGTGTGTAACTTGCTAAGCAATATCATAGGCTCATACCTTACTCAATGAAATATACAAGTATCTTTATTTTAAAATAAAAACTCTAGTAAAGTTTGATGTGATGACCCTAAATAATTGGTTTTTTACGAATGTATTTTAAAATCTGGTGTGATGAGCTTTAACTTTTAACTTTTTCATATAGTAGATAAAATGTTAAGTTTTTGGTCAAATTAAGTACTAGTTTCGGCTGGATTTCGAAATTTGTGGTTAATTAGGGTGATTACTGATTACAACATTTGTATTTTAAAAAATGTCATTATGTAAGTAAAAATAGCGTAAAATTAACAAAAAAAACTCTTTTTTTGCCTACCTCGTGAAAAAGTTAAAAGGTTAAGGTCATCACATGAATTTATAATAATTTTATACCATATTATCATCACATCATCATCATCATACCCAGAATATCCCGCTTATAGAAAATTATGATCAAGGTGTAGAAAGAGAACAACGACGACAACTTATACCATAAAGCAAAGTGCAATCAAAGAGTCTTCAAATCAAAAAAAATCTTCAAAGAAAAAACCCACAACTTACAAATATACTACCTCCTATTCACCAAGATTGTCCCATTTAACTTTTGGCACTATTCATTCATCACTCTTAATTTGTATTTTACTCTTAATCTATAAGTTAAAACATAGTCATGTGGGATCTTGTTTGATTCGTCTCAATACAACGATTATTAATATCAAATTTTTATAATTTTTAATTAACAATAATTGGAGATATTAAGGGTTAAAATGTTGCCTCGGCATGTGTGAAAAGTCAAATGGGACAATCTTGGTGAATAGGAGGCAGTAATAAATAGAATAGGTAAAAAAAATTGAAAAATTAAAGACTACAACATGAAATTTCCAAGTGTATTAGGCTGGCTAGTGGCTCCTCATAAACCACCGACGAAATCTTCCATGGCGAGCAAACTCACCCACCCCAGAGAATAGAAATCCAACATACAGAACTTTCTCCTCTTTCTCTTGATCTCTTCCTTCCATGATTCTGGGGTGTAACTTGTAAGTACTAAGTAGCCATAACCATTTACCACGAATCATTATTCTCCTTCGAGCTTTCATTCGACTCAGTTTCCATCATCCTTCGCTTATTTTGTTTTCTTCCTTTCTTGTTTTTTCTGTTCGTGTCCTTTATTTCCTACACATTTTTACACATACCTAATTTCCTCTTTTCTTCTTCAATTTGGCACCGACACGATTCATATTTCCAATTTACTTCACTGTTAACTCAACGGAATCCTGATTCCGTTTGAGAATTTTCGTAATTATGGATGATTTTGGTGTTTTAGTCAAAAATTATGGGATCAAACCTCAAGGAAAGTCAGCTCCTATGGCTTCTTCTAAATCAGCAACAAAAACTACTCGTAATTACAACACTATAGATCCATCTTTTGGGACCAAACCCTTTTCTAATTCTGCAAATTCAGGAACTGGGTCGTTTTTCAATGATCAAAATGATGATATATTCGGGTTCAACTCAAGTAACAAGCCTAGTAATTATGCAAGATCAGATGTTTTTGATGATGTTTTTCAATTGCCCAAAAATGTTCCTACCTCTTCAAGTGGAGGTGGAGGTGGAGGATTCGACTTTGATATGGAATCGATGTTCAAAGGTTCAATGAATTTGAATTCCAAATCGGTGGATATTAATGAAGATGATCTTATTTGGGGTTTTTCAGGAAAAGGGAGTTCTAATAATGTGGTAATGGGAAATAATGACTTGTTATCATCTGATCCAGTCGATGATTTTTTTGGTAAATTGGGAAATTTGAGCTCTAATCAAAAAAGCCCTGAAATTACGACCAATGATGATTTGATTCCTGGGTTTGGGATCAGCAATGCCAATATTAATAGGTATTCAGCTGCTTTTTGAACTTACTTTCTATTTATAACTTGATGATTTCATTTTTTTATTGCATAAAGTATTGATAGATTACTAATTATTGGAATTTGATGATTTAAGAGATATAATTGTGAGTTGCTAGCATTTTCTGTGCAATTGTATTCATAATTCTAGTTTTATATGTTTCGACTTATATTGGGTAGATATGTAACTGAGCAATTCCTATATCGGGAACTACTACTATTTTTCATACAGAAATGGAAGATAATGATTTGAATGGTAGTGGTAATCAATTGTGATTTGTGAATTGATATCTGTTTATAATGTGATTAGTTTTTCAATGTATTAGGGCTTCAACCATCAACTAAAGCTTTTGGTTGAGTTGGTTCCTTGACATGTTATCAGAGCCACAAGAGGTCACGGGTCGAATCTCGACCACCCCTCATTTAGAATTTATAATTTATAATTTTTAGCGTCAAGTATGAGGAGGGCCTGTATTGCATCCACAGTTCTAAGTTCAAACCCAAGTGGCTCTCGTGTGATGGGGCGTGTTAGAGTATATAACATATTCTAGGGCTTCAACCATCAGCGTAAGCTTTTGGTTGAGTTGGTTCCTTGACAAAGGGTACTGTAAATGTTCATGAAGAGTGGTTTTTGTTTTGCTTTTCGATATGGTGAACTGTGCCCAATACATGCGTTGTGCATATCTACCCAATATGAATATATGGTTGCTCGCGATTCCTTGAAATCTTTAGCTTAGTTTTAATGGTGTGATTGGTTGTGGTTGTGATTGATTTCATATGTTAAACGTTCTGTTCTTCTAATTTTGGTGAACTTATGAATTGGATTGTAGTATGATGCTATTTGCCCATTTACTACTGCTGATTATGCATTTTGTTTGCTCTGAAATTGTTGAAGAGCTCAGTCTGGTTCAAGAGAGAAGAGTTCAGGTTCTTCTTCTATGGAGGAGCTTGAAGATTTTGCCACGGGCATTCTAAAAAAGAACGATAAAGGGAAGCGAAATGAATTTTCAGTTAAGAAAGAAGCAAAGACAGTTAGCGAAAAACCACAGGAGGTGAACTTCTTTGATATACAGGAAAACTTTAATGTTGATAGTATGCATAGTCATAAGGTGGAGAAGGCAACTGAGCCGATGTTTCCAGAAGCAGCAACAGATCTGGATTCATTTTTCAGTGCACATGTTAAAAAGAGTGTACCTGTAACAGAAGACACAGTTATAGTAAGCACTCCTCCCCCCTCTCATCTCGGATAAAAAGATTTGTCGTGTGTCTGAGATTTTGTTCTCTTTTTTCTTGAGATGCTGAATTTATTGTTGAATTCTTTTCAGAATGGAAAAACCGACGAAGTACCAGATCTGTTTTCTGGAACCACATTTAAAATGGAGAAAAAAATGGCACCAAACAATTTTCCTGATGATTTTTCATCAATATTTGGAGGTAGTATCAGTATTTGTTGTTGATTTATAGTTTTCTCAATTTAATTTTTTTTTATTATTTCTACGAAAGTAATTTTACTTTGTCTGATGTTAGGTGCCCCAGTTTCGGGTGTGTTTGAGGAAATTGAAGGAGAAAGTGAGGAAAGACGTAGACTAAGATTCGAACGCCACCAAAGAGCGAAGGCACGCATGGTAATGTTTTCCTTTTCTTTTTCTGTGTTATGTTATCTCCGGCTAAGTATTAATTGTATGGTGAACTCAATGGTTAAGGAAAGGGAGATGAGGCAAGGTGAACTATGGAATCCCTACATAAGGGGCTATTAAGCCATGTTATCTTTTCGTTTATTCATGCCATATATTACTCTAGCAGAATTGGCAAATTCGGCATTATGTAAACACTCTTGTGGTCATACATCTGTTTTTTGTGTCGTGATTTTTAAATTTTAGGACCATATCACTGATTTACAATGGCTGTAATGTTTCACATTATAAATAATTCAATCTATACCTTATGTTCTTGTACTGAATTCCTGGCTTCTGAGGACGTGTTGTGCTACTGAATTGACATAATGACAGCTCTACTGTTAAAATTACATACTTCTTCCTTTCTGCTTTTAATAGCTTGTGATTTTGTGTACTGTACAGGAAAATGCATTAGCAGAAATGAATCAACGTGAATATGAGGCGCAACAGGAACAGGAAGAGAGACATGTGTGTATATCATTTCTTTTTGGGTTAATATTATTGTTCAGTACTTTCTTTTTCCCCTCTTTCTCTCGGCCTATTTTTTACCCCCCCCCCCCCCCTTCCCAAAATGGTGGAGCGGATTTAGGGAGCAAGTGTTAACTGGCATTGATATGGTGTATTGGTTTGTAGAGGATTTCTGATGCTATGGATGTGGAGATGAAGCGATGGGCTGCTGGGAAAGAGGGAAACTTGCGAGCACTGCTGTCATCTTTGCAACTGGTATTCCCTCCTTCAAGTGAATCTTAATGCTTTGAGCTGTCTTCCATCAATTTACCCTTGCTTCTTTTCTAGTTCTTAAGGTCGTTTTGAATAAGTCAAGAATTTTGATTGGACTGAGTTTTCTGTGCTCTAACTTGAATGTGTAGTTGTCAATACACAGAATATCTTGTGTGATATAAAGTGTATAATTAAGCTGGTCAAGTCCTTGGTCATTTGTCATTGATTATACCTCATATTTATATTGGGTAACGAATATGGAACATCGGCCTAAGAATTTCTTTCCAAATGATAACTGAAACCCATTAGTACTGGCACATTGCCCTACATCTTATTGTAAAATAACTTGTAATTTGGTAATGTAACTTTTTGTCTCTGTAGTTACATTACATTACCCTAACGGCCCGTTTGGTAGGTGTTAATAAATGATGGCAATGGGTATGAAAAACTAGTGTACTTTTGGTTGAAAAATCTATTGGCTACCTTGATGGTCATGCTTGTCCAACTTCAATCATCTTATTTTCTTCATAAAATTAATTCCAATGCATTACTATTGGGAGATGCGGTATTAAGTGGTAATAGAAATCTGTAAATAAAAAAACTTTTTGTGATCAAAGTTTCATTAACATGAGAATGATGTGGAACTTTTGAGGAAATTTTACACTATAAATCACTCTCATTACCACCATTTAATACCAATAACCAAGCGGGCCGTAAGTGGCTCTCATCTAGGGTGGGGTCTGGGGGATTGGATGTACGAAACCTTACCCCTAAGTCTTAGGGTAATGTAATGTGATGTAACCACATGATAAAAGTAGCTCCACATCTTGTTTCTAAGTTGTAGATGAGAAATGACTTGTATTTTGGTTTTATAGTTTTTGGTACATGTAGCTAAATTAATTGAAGGGTGTAATGTGGAGCTACTTTTATCACGTCAATATCCTTAATCTGGACTACTGTCACATGATTCACTAATCTCCTTGGAAATCAGGTAGCAAAAAAAGCGAATTATGGTTGATTTTGGGCTATTTTAGGGTCATTTTCGGTAAATCGCGAATTCTAAAGCGAATTAGTTGGCGAATTATGTTACACTAATCTGATTGTTTATTAATCTTTTTGTGATTTATAGGTACTTCTCTTGTACCACATCAGCAAAGTTGTTGGAGTGTGTTAACTTGTATCTCCTGTTATGCAGGTGCTCGCCCCTGAACTTGGTTGGCGACCGGTTACTTTAACTGACTTGATTACTTCATCTCAAGTAAAGATCGCATACAAAAAGGCTGCTCTGTGTGTCCATCCCGATAAAGTGCAGCAAAAAGGTGCAAGTCTTGAACAAAAGTTTGTTGCAGAGAAAGTTTTTGATCTACTGAAGGTAATATATGTTCAAAATCATACTGTTTTGTCATTTCATGCACTATTTATTCCCTTGGGACCTTATTTAAGCGAGTAGGGAATGTATTAGCCAGCAAGGCTACATCTGTAACGGCATTCTGTTGCTGCCGTTAATAAAATGAAGTTGATTACACTAATTTTCCATTACCACTCCCACCATTTAATAATGACTACCAAACGGGCCGCATTATATTTCAGTTGACTATTGAATTAGGCATATCATGTTATGTTGTCCTTAGATTGAGAGACGTCTTTTCCTTTCCTTTTTGGGTGGGTTTGGTCAGAGTAGAGGCTTCAAATATATTATTTGTCGATGGTTTACCCTAAAATTAATACGACATTCCTCTGAATGAATGTTGATGGTGATGATTGACCAGTTTACTGGGTATAACTAATTCGTGTGCAAGTACTTTGGTAGTATTGTCGGACAGAGTCTTAGTGCAGACTTCTGTATTATGTTTACCTTATCATCTTTCAGATTCTCGTTTTTGGTCAGTGAGTATCGATAATGCTTGCTAAAAGAACCAACTTATCTGGGCTCATAGATGCACTTTGCTTTCAGAAATTCGTTGTAGAACTAGCTCCTTTTTCTCGTGCTCAACGGATCTATTTACCATATTCAGGTTTCTCGCATGACCCGCAATTTGCAAGTTTAAATCCACTTAGGGTCAGAAACTTGTAGTAATATCGAGTGACTAACTGGTTCAAGTTTCTTTCCGAGTAACCACAGCTCTTCATAAGGCTATGTGCATTTCGAGATTCTAGTCCTCTCACGCCTCAAATACAGTAGCATAAACACTATTCACTGGATGAATGATAAATAAGTAGTTGGCATCGGGTTTTAGATACAATTCTATTTGACCAAGTATAGATGACCGTAGGACCTTAGGAAGGTCCTAAAATGACACTATCGAATTGCATTTCCGCGTTAGTTAGCTGTATTTGTATATCTGAATCTTCCTTACCGCGCTTTTTTGCCTGTTTTTTCGAAAAATGTTACTATCTACCAACTTCCTCATATATACTTACGCTTGCTGGTGTGACATCGATGCAGGAAGCATGGAATAAGTTCAATACGGAGGAGCTTCGATAGTAAATTTGCATCGCGTCTTTGATCACTCCTTTGTACTTTGTTGTTGATCACGTCTGTTGAGTTTTGTAATAATAGAGTTTTATCATAGATTTTTAAATTTTCTTCTTGTTAGAATGTAAAGTTGTTTCCTGTGTCTAAAATATATTTCTATGTAAGTTCAATGTTATTTTACAGATATATATACATATATATTTGATATGAACAAGTCTGAGCTTATCTATTTATTTTTATGATTTTTGAGCTGGTCTTGTATGGATTTAGTTGCACATTAAAAGAGTGTACACGAAACCTTAAATTCAAGGTGTGAGTTAGAGAGTGATGAAGGGGAATGTTGTAGGAACAAATGTATTGACGCGCCAAGACGTGTTACAACCTTAATTATAGAATATTGGCTCGGCTACATAAACCAATTGAACAATTCTAGTGGTTATCCTCGTGAATTCTCTTTTTCTTATTCACCATGATTTTCTACCCTCTCAACCTGTAAATCGAAATCCTTCATGTCCATTTCCACTTCTGCCCTTTAGGCCTTTTTTTGTCTTTCTCGTCCTCTTTTTAGATCTTTTAAGTTCCATCTTTCTATATATCTTCCCGGTTCACTGATGTTCTTTCGTTGCACATTCCCAATTCCCGAAACATCTTAACCAATCCTCTTCCATCTTCATCTCGAAGTTGCTAAGTCTCTGAAATAAAGCAAATTCAAAGGAAAAAAAAAATAATACTGACTTAAATTTGCTAAGTGTCTAAAGTGAAGCAATGATGATTTAAACCCCAACATACTGAAAAAGAAGCAAAAAAAAAATGACAACTTTACAATATAAAACTACTTATATGTTTTAATGTTTAGCCCATCAATGTGGGTTTGATCATTCTATAACAAATAGACTACGGGAAAACCCTTTTTGAAAAAGAATTTTCCAAGGAGCAACAACTATATCAAATCATTAATCTCAACAATAAATTTAATTAGTAATAAAATAAATTGACGTGAGTGATAATATCATTTTATTAATCACTATATGAAAATTACATCAATATACAATTTTTGTGGGTTTTGAACAAGAAATGTTAATACTTCTCAAGGAAAAGCAGAGAAAATTTTGTATTTTAATCAGTAACTAGTTATATCTATATTCTATTCAGTAAAGAAAATCTTTACAAGTGATTGTTTCCACGATCATGTTGATAAAAAAGAATGCTACAATAGTCTACCAACCCAGTTCAGAAACACCTTGATTTCTTCTTCTAGGTTGTTGTATACGTCTAATAGAGTATATAACATATCCTGAACCTTCAACCATCAAGCTGCAGCCCACAATATGTTATATACTCTATCATATTCATACCCTTCTTGTTAAATTCTGACACCATAAACTCACCCAAAAGAATGCTACAATAATCTACAAACCCAGCTCAGAAACGCGTTGATTTCTTCTTCTGGATTACTGTATACGTCTAACAAAGCATATAACATATCCTAGACCTTCAACCATCATGTTAAAGCCCATAACACGTTATATACTCTATCATACCCTTCTGTCACGTTAGATTCTGACACCAAGCCTCAGAACATATTACATACTCTATCAGTTTCGTATACCTCTTCCAATTCCCCCTTAACTATACCTTCCCATCATAAGAAGGCGAAAACTTTCGAGTATGTACCAACGAAGAAGAAGAAGATTGAACAGAATTAGTCCTCTTAGAAGGACTAGAAGAATGAGTAGGAAACCTCTTAGGCAACATTTGTTCAAAGGCGGTGTTTGGTAATCTAGAAGATTCAGAAATGAATGAAAAAGAAAGAAGTAAACATAAAATGAAGCAATTTTGCAATACAAAGCTTGACATAGTGAAAAAACCCAAGAAAATTGTGACAAAATTTGTGCAAAATTATAGTGAGTTTTATTGGGGTGTACATAAAGAATAGGATAAGAGACAGTTTTGAGGAATGTATGGAAAATGCCAAGGTGTTTGTACATGAAAAGATATGACAGTGGCAGACAATAACCCATTTGATTAATCTAACTGTTTAACCAGCTCATGTTCTTGTTTTCATTAGATTAATGGTATGTGCACATAAAAGTGGAAGATTTTTGAGTTTTTTTATTGTTTTTAAACAGTTTTGGGCATTTTTTTTGCTGTCAGAATTGTAAAAGCAATCTAAGAGCCATTTTGCAAGATCATTAGTGGGGTCGTATGGGATAGAGCATCTGTATGTGCAGCAGAAGGTTTGGGGTTGAATTCCTATTGGGAGCAGGTATTAATTTGAGGGGTTTCTTTGACTGCATGCATGTCTTTTTACTCCCTCATTGGGGAAACGGTTATGATTTGTCCGCATCTTATAGGAAAAAAACTTCCCACCCGAACCTTGCCTTGTGCGGGATATCAAGAGTGGCCTTTACCTTTTTTATTAGTGGGGGCCAACTTAAACATTTTTGGGAACTATGGTTGTCTTAAGTATTTTCGGGAACTTAAGCAAAAGTTTTACATTTAGAAATTTTCAAATGAGATGGTCTTATGACGAGATCATCTCTATTGAGTTGACTCAATATACGTTATTTACCTTCTTAATGTGATCATTTACATTATTGAGGTGACCGTTTTTTATAGTCTTAATTAAAGTAATCGTTTATAATTTTAAAGTGAAGTGATCGTTTACAATTAGAGAAATGTGCTAATTGCCTAATTATTTGGGTTTGTCTCATGGTGAAACAGTCTCGTACAAGATGAGTTGTTTTACATTACAAATTAAATGTACAAAGAATATTGGATTAGAGTTGTTTTAAACACCTCATAATCGGACCATTGGATTAGTTTTGGATCAATTGCTTCGTGTTCTAGTCAAAAATTGAGACTTGTCCACATTAGTTTTTATATGTCTGTATATTCATTTTTAAAGTCTAATCAAAGTCAAATATATTTTACAAGATTGAATAAATATCGAATTATATTTAATTTAAAAACCTAATTAGCGATCACTCATTGTGCTCCCCAAAACCCCTCTAATCAACACTAGTAAAATATTTTTGACATAATGATTGGTGCATATGTATTTTCCCTCTAGTTATGATTTCCTCAATAATTTGAGATATATTAATATCATCAACATTCTGTTTTAATTTCTCTATATTCCTTCCGAGTCAAGTAGCATTATTTGCTATTTTAGTCCGTTTTTATTTTACATTATTTTAATTTTTGGACAATGTTCTACATCCATCACTTTCTTTTAATCTCATTTCTTTCAATCTTATCAGTACAGTTTACTCTCTTTTTATTTATTACCATATATACACCTTTTTCTTAAAAAAACGTACGTATTTCTCTTTGCTACTAATTCGAAAGATTGTACTAATAAATATATAATACTCCCTCCGAATCATTTTAGATGCCAATTTGGGTTTTCAAGGTTATTAAGAGTGGTGTGGAGTCCATTAAAAAGGTTGTAGTTGCCTAGTTGGGTATTTTAATTGATTAAATTAATTGTAAAGGTGGTAGTTGGGTACTGGAAATCAGAAAAAGTGGGGGTATTTAGGTAAAAGAAAAGATAGACAAAAAAGAAATGGAACAATTAATATAATTTTGTCAAATAAGAAAATGAGACATCTAAAATAATTCGGAGAAAGTAAGATGAAGCAATATGGAAGGCATAAATTAGGGAATGATGTATAGAAAAGCAAAGGCTAGTATTAGTATAGTAATAGTCCCACATAAACTCGTGCACCCTTAATTTTATAAGTAACAATGATGCCAACACGAGAACACTTATTGTTGCATTATTATTATTATTATTATTATTATTATTATTATTATTATTATTATTATTATTATTATTATTATTATTATATTATTATTATTATTATTATTATTATTATTTAATTACATGTTTAAACATAATAGAAGGACAGACAAGCTTCACTTTACGCTTCCCTTTTGTTTCTCTTTCTGCACCAACTTTTACAAGGACTCTACGAGTATGTATGACTATTAATAGGCTTATAGAGACAGTATAACTTTACTATTATACGTAGCCTCAAAGGATACTCTATATTTAGTAGGATAGGGAACACCTAAAAAATATTATTTATTAATTAGTAGGATAGAGCATCTGCATGTGGAGCAGAAGATTTGGGGTTCGACCCTTATTGGGCGCAGGTATTAATTGTGGGGTTTCTTGACTGCGCGCATCTCTCTTTACCCCTCCTTGGGGGTACGAGTATGATTTGTCCGCATCCTTTAAAATAAAGAAAACCTCCACTCAAACCCTGCCTTGTGCGGAATACCGGAAAGATCCTTTTATTAATTAGTAGTAAAACATGGTCTAATACTTTTTGTTAACTCAGGGCTTAGCAGACGTAGATTCATACCAACTTTCCAATTATTATGATCCACCATCAACTTACTACCTAATTTAACTCCTAGGCGTACTTTTGTAAAAAAATTGGAAAATTATGTTGAATAATTCCACCTATTATGAATTTGCTTTGAATAATTTTTAATATTGATTATTTTTAAATGATTCAATATTTTATATATTTTTGTATGACAAGTTACAACACCCCTTCTCGCATTTTAACCAGCTACGATAAGTACCTACGAGCTGTTATGATCACTTCTTTTTCCTCATTATGCTCCTTCATTGATCTAGCTATCCCTACTCTTCTTTGGTGGTAGATACCTATGCGGTAAACTGGTTAAAATGTCAAATGTTACAAGGGTGTTGTTCAGCGAAAAATATGCAAATGTTGGATTATTTAAAAATAATTTATAGTAGAAATTATTCACAATAAATGGACAATATATGGGATTATTTTAGATAATTTTTCCAATAAAAATAATCTAAAAGAAAATTTTGGAATTGAACATGCATGAACATAACCTTTGATCCTTCACATGTGATTGTGATATTCCAATTAAAATTACACGGAATTTTCATATCATTAGCATTTTTCAATACGTATACAACTGTTTAAAATAAAATCTAGGGTTAATTGATAAATAACTTGTACTTTATAGCTGATAGTTGATTAGAGTAATCTACATTCTTCTCTTAATCATCCATCCATACATTTAATTTAGTTTTCTTCATCTCTTCTATACATTTATCCCTCTTTTTCATAAAATATACTTACTTCGTTTCATATTACTTGCATCAAACCACTTATTCCACTACTCATCATTCTATAGTAATTTACATATTTTGGCTAATATATGAGAAACAGCCATGTGAGATCTTATTTTATTCGTCTCATTGCATATTTTCATAATATTAATTTTTTATAATTTTAGTACTTATGTATAATTCTAGATGTAAATGATCCGACAAACATATTAGAGTACGTATAAATATGTTTGGTATTCACTGCATTTGTATTTAATGTTATTTCTTTGGTAGCATCTGTACTGGGTACAGGTATCAGTTAGGGATTTCTTAACTGCGTGCATCTCTCTATATGCCTTCCTTGAAAGAACGGGTATGATTTGTCCGCATCTTTCAGGAAAAAAAGACGCACCCACCGAGACTCTACCTTGTGTGGAATACTGGAAGTATCCTCTCTTTGTAACATAAGTTATAAACTTTTTCACCCAACAATAACAAAGCACTCTTGGGCTATAAGATTGGTCCCCTCCCAATTCCCATTACTGGAAAAAAGAATATTATGAAAGGTGAAAGAATGTCGGGAAAAAGATAGTAGATATCTTGGAAAGATGCATCATACAGCCCTTATCTTTGTGGGCTTCTTTTCCTTCACCTAAACAGACACTTCACAAACAAATATAACGGCATTAAAAAACCGCGTTTTAAGCCGCATTTAGTCATAGTTCATGCCTTCATGGTGTTGTGTAGATTGATTGTATTAAGTCATTTTAAGCCGCGTTTTAGTATTACGACAACTGTTGAAGTGCCCATGTTACCTACATGTGAGTTGTCTCACATCGGAGAAAGAGAAGATTATGCATCACTTTATATACTCAAGGAGTAACTCTTACTATCACCAACTGTTGTTAGTAGTGACCTTTGGGTTTATGAGTGAACTACTTATTCACCTTCTTGTTTGGTCGCCCAGACCCATTTTCTAAATTCTATCAACAATTGCATCACCCCGTTATGAAATTTGCTACTGTTACTATATTTTAGTTTTTTTTACGATGATTGTAAATAAGATAATTCTACATTACAAAATGTTGTATCATTCCTAATAGCATTAACAATTACAACAATACATTAATTGTTGAAAATTTACAAGTGAGGTAGATCTCACATTACTAAAGTGGTAGGTTATGAACGCGTATATGGTAATCCTTCTATACCATACGGTTTTCGGAAAGAGTGGACTTTATCAAGTGTATATGCAAGTCAATGCTCATTACTTAAGCGTTTATGAGCGTTGTCAATGGTAGGGGTGCCCCATGGGTATGTCAACAGACTCAACACGACCGGACCCACAAGGTGATTATGTGATGAATTGTCACAGCCTAACATTAATGACGTAATACAATCAGACAATTTCAGTTCGATTGATTTGAAAACCTTTACAACTTGCGGTTGCGCTATGGTCTCTTCAATTCAACTTCTTAAATCTTAAATAAGATAAATATAACTTATTGGGGTCAAGGAAGTACATGAAACAGCATAACTTTAGTTCATTTTATGAGACATTCCTGGGAAATTCTGACAATGCCATCTATGCATCTTTATTATGTTCTTAAAAAGAACAAGCAAAAAGTTTCCATTTTGCTTTATTGATCATCACCTTAATATGGTTTAAGTATAATCAAGAATTCTCTAAACCCCTAAAACATATATTCCCATTCAATTCATAAATGCAAAGGGATAAAAGATCCTACCCAACACTCTCACATTCAACTCCACGTCTTCGGGTAAGGAGAATCCCGTACAGACGTGACTTGATAGGGGAAGAGAAATTGATCTTTCTGTAGTCGGTAATTTCAAATAAGGTATTGTTTTACTTTTACTTGTATTTTCGTATATTTCTTCTGTTTCTACACGTTCTCTGTATTCCCATTCTTTCTTCTCGTCTTTTCTTGTGTAAAACTCTTCTACATCTCTAATTCTTCTAAACTCCGTAAAGAGATTACCCGAATAAGAAAACACGTAACTTTAGCGTTAGTGCACAATAAACTAATAAAGAGAATGATGTTACACCGAGACAATCTCGTTAAATTTAGGAAAGAATATACAATTCTTTCATTCTACCATAGGATTTATCCTAACCCCTTAAGAACTATCCAAGCTTAAGCAATAGCTGATGTTATAGTTTCTACATCGGAGGGACGCCATCTTGTCTTATCAACACGCAGAATCGTTTCATTATCTTTCGAAAATGTGAATCTGATCTTCCATCGTAACGACTTGGCCATGCTCTCCAACTCGGCTATGGTTTCCGCGTCATCTTTCGCTATCAGACTTCCTCCGGGCCTTAGGATTCTGTCTACTTCAGCCATTACTGCCACAAAGTTGCACCTGAAAAGAGTGTAGCTTAAGATTATAGCATAGAATAGCATAATCTCTTAGACACAGTAAGAGGACACAGATTTTCCGAACCTTTTTTTAAGATCGGAGAAAAGGTAATCTGCGTGAAGAAGATCGTATGATCTAGGATAAGTGCTGAATGACTCGCACCAGTCATGATATATTCCGAATAAACCTCGTTCGTATATGATCGGAAGAGTGTCCAGAGATGTGACAGAAACAACATTCATCACCCAAAGTTTATGGTCCTTCAAGGCTGCAGCAAATCTGGAGGGAAAAGGTGCAGTTTTTACAACAATTATATGAAACTGTCGTTTTCGATATCATCATTACATCAATTATTGTCATAGTCCTAGTCATGTTCATGGTCATGGTCATAGTCATCAGCCCAGTATCAGGGGTAAAGGTAGCGGACAAACCATACCCGTACCCCTCTGAGGAGAGGACAAAGAGGAAAGCGTGCACTCAATATATCCCCTAATCTGGAGGGAAAAGGTGCAGTTTTTACGACTATTATACGAAACTGTCGTTTTGGATATCATCATTACATCGATTATTGTCATAGTCATCAGCCCAGTATCGGGGGTGAAGGTAGTGGACAGACCATACCCGTAATCCTCTAAGGAGAGGGCAAAGAGGAAAGCGTGCACTCGATATATCCCCAAATAGATAGGGACCCGCAAAGATACACATTCACCCATCATTACATCAATTTTCAAAGTTAAGTCAAATTCTTACTCTTCCCTTGTCCCTTTTGCTTTACCTATTTTTAGCTTTCAAGTTAATCACATTCAAAAAATAAACCCATCAAATTAGGTTGGTCAAGTATTGATCAAATGGGGAATTGTCGTTAGGCATTCAAACAAAATATTTCTAAATTATAACGAAATATCCCAATTGGCCGGATAAGGGGCGGGCCGTAAATATGGGCCGGATTGGATAAGGGTCCTTAAAATTAAATATGGGCCGGATTGGATAAGGGTCCTTAAAATTAAATATGGGCCATAAATGGGTTAGGCATTCAAACAAGATATATCTAAATTATAACGAAATATCCCAATCCGGCCCATTTTTATTACCAAAAACTATTTTAATCCCCATCTATCATTTATCACAAAATCTCACAAGAGACGGTCTATAGGATAGACCACAAAATTGGGCCAGCCCATTTCCCTTAACTGATTTTTTTTTATTATAATATCAATTATATTATGTTATAATCCTAAATGTAAGGTATTATAACCTCGAATATACTATTCTATAACCCCAAATATAAGTTATTATAACCCCAAATAATTTATTATAACCCCAAATAATTTACTGATCATTTATAGTTCCCATTCACATTGTTATCTATAACACAAAAACTTGCATAAGACCGTCTTATTCTAAGACCATAATTGGGCCGACCCATTTTCAGGCGCGTGCAGCACACGCGCTCCATATTTCAATTTTCGGTTTTTGTCATTTTCTGGATATTTTTCAATTTTGACCTTAAATGTATCAATATTGACCTTAAAGATATCAATTTCAACGTAAAGTACTTAAATATATCAATTAAAGTAAAAATTTAAATAACAACATACAATTCATTACTTATCACCGTCAATTATTACCAAACATGCATCAATTATGACCTTATCTTTTTTTATGATGTCAACTATATCAATTATAAACAAAATAAATACACTGCATAACAACATACAACTCATTACTTATCATTGTCAATTATTTCCAAACATACATCAATTATGAACTTATCTTGTTTTTGTTATGATGTTAATTATATCAATTACCAACAAAATAAATGAACTACATAACAACATGCAATTTCATACCTATCACTATCAATTTTTAGGTAGAAATTGATCACTTTAACGTTAAAGTTGATCACTTATATGTTCAAATTGAAATTTTTTAGTTTAATTGACATATTTAAGTACCACTTTACATTGAAATTGATATCTTTAAGGTCAAAATTGATACCTTTAAGAGTCAAATTGAAAAATGCCCAGAGAAATGGAAAAATCTTATGGGCTCCATTGGGCCGCGTCTTATTCTAAGACGGTCTTACCCAAGATCAGTTGTATCTATAATTATTAAATTATCCACTAATTATATTGTTTACAAAGGCCCATTTCAGACCTTTATTGAGCCCTTTATAGGTCATTTCATTTTAATTATAGTAGAGCCTATTTTCTGCCCGGCTCTTACAAATCCCTTCAAACCGGGCCGGATAAGGGCTCAAATGGGAGCCCGGCCCATTGAACACCCCTAATCTCAACTAACCGATTTCATTGTTTTAATGAAGTTTCAGAGAAGCAAGTAGAAGCTCACCCTCCATATATAGCATTCATGTCCATCACATTTCTCACAGAAGACCAGTCGAGGCCAATATCATCGGAATACGATTTCACAACCCATTTCCAGTGCTGATAGTCATCAATGAAATCTTTAGGAGTTTGTTTACCATAAACCACAATCTTAGAGCTCTTGAGCCAGTAAGGTGGTTTCTCCAATCTTGATGGCCACTTAATAGGCCACTGATGCCCACGTTCCGATGGATCTATGGGCACTTTGTGTATGCAAGCCTGTAATGGTATATTCCTGAACAACAGAAGTTCAGTCAATACTAAAAGGGCTATGTAAAGAAAAGAAAAGGTTGAACATATATGTAAATCTTCACAAGTAAAGACAACTAAGGGTGTAAACCTATATGTAAATTTATGTGAAGTTGTAGGCTTGCAATGAAGGGTCAACCAGAAACAAAATCTTTAATATCATAAGCGTAAGGTTGTGTACATCTGACCCCCAAACCATTCCTAGGAAGAAGACCCTTCGTGGCATTGGGGTAATGAAGGTGTTGTTTTCATTCCAAAGGAAAAAAGTTATTACTTTTTATAAAACATTGCAACAATCATTACAATCTATTATGTTATAAAAGCAACAGATCATATCGATACTCGGAAATTCATACAACATTTAGTTGCACCAATGCCATTAAGTGGCTCCCACCTCGAATGTGATTTGGGGAGGTCAGATGTACGCAACATTACCCTTATAAGTGAGAGCACTAACAAAGAGGTTGCTTCAGATTAACCCTTGGTAGCAAACATCATGTGAAACTTCACATAAATAAGAAGAGCACATGATTTAATGAGTCGCTTTACTTCGGTCTATTATGATCTGAAGAGCACATGATTAGAAGTTACCATATTATGATCGAACATTACATAATAACAGAGGGTATGAAAAAGTTACCATACAGCACTTGGGTCATCAGATTCTCGACAAAGCGGAGGACTTTTTTCGGTTCTTCTCTCATAGCAATCATTAGAAGTAGGTTTCCTATATATCGCTGCAGCTACTCCGTTCAATTTGTCCTTCCCGATTTTTAGAAGCTTCCAGCACATCGACTTTGTGAGCTTGGACATAGCTGCAAGGAGCAAGCATTGTATAAGAAGTTCAGATATATTCCTCAATTATCAATTTATCGATACTATTCGAACATGAGTGAATGCACCTTTCCAAATGGCCGTATCCTCAGGATCTTTACGGTAAACTGGAGTGGCAGACCAAACAAAATAACCTCCAGGCCGTAACACACGATCCAGTTCCAAAAGCAGTTTACCACCTAAAAAGTAGTTCAATGTAAGAAGAGGATTTATTTGTCGACAAGCAAAATTGTCAAGCCGAAATGATGCACACGAATATGATACCTTCGATATGCCAAGGGACCCTGCAGCGTGCACAATGGACTACATCAAAGGACATGCTCGGGAAGGGTAATTTTTTTGTACCCATGACAGCAGATATAGCCGGTATTCCTCTTTCAAGTGCGAATTGCACCTGCGCTTCATGCTTATCCTTAGGAGCTAGTGACATAGTAAGTACTTCTCGGTCAAACAGATAACCTCCAAAGCTAGCTACACCACATCCAATATCCAAAACGACACGACTTTGCTTTCCCCAAGCTATCTCAGGAACAGTCTGGACTCTAGTAATTAAGGTGAAATAAGAAATTGAACAAGGAGAAATGAACAAAAAATACTAAATTTGGGAGGAGGGAAAATTCCAAGAAAGAATAATTTGCGAATTAAAGCCTTAAAGTTTAACACTTTTACGAAATACAGCCTCAATGTTTATTTTTTGCAAATTACAGCCACTAAATAATAAAAGTTTGCATGTTCAAGCCAAAATACAGAATTCTAACCATTTTGGTGGTTAGGATTTTAGGTTATGTCACTATGTGGTCAGAGTTCTGTGTTTTTGGCCTGAAATTGTAAGCTTTGATATTTTGGTGGCTGTAATTCGCAAAAAACAAACATTGACTGTAATTCGTAAAAGGGCTAAACTTTAAGGTTGTAATTTGCAAATTATTCCTATAAGAAAAATGTGCTCTTGGACTATAAAACCCACCCAAACAATTGCAGTCAATATCATTGATGATCCTGTATGTTCTTGATAATAATTTACAATTGAATTTGAATCCAGAAAAAGTATTGAGCACTCCCAATTACAAGGATTTCAAATAAGATAAATTTGCAAATGAAATTTCTCGATCATCTCTCTAAACCCTAGATTATGTGGTTCGCTCTGATCAACCCAATTTACTTCAATACAAGAAAATTCCCGCGTATGATCTTAAGTGATAAATTATTTCAATTACATGTGTTATGATGAGGTATGTATGCATTTATACTGCGATGCAAATGAATAGCATTTTGCATATCCCGCGTGCAAAATGGCAGATTTAGGCAGAATGTATGAGAGCTATGCACAATGTTACTAACTCATCAAGTAGACAAAATTAATACCAAGTGAGATCAGTAAAGCAGTAAAGAATGACCTTCTGAATGAAATCAATGTAATGCATTGCACCATGCTTGAATTGAGTGCCGCCGCCTGGAAATGTAATGTAACTTCCAGAAACTTGTACCCAATTTTGATGTCCCTTGGATTCAACAAGCTGTACATGGGGTACATTGGCAAACCATATCTGAACAAAGTATTATTCCCTATTAGAATCAGCAAAGCAAATATGATCAATACATAAATGTCTACTGTGTTCGCCAATTAATTTGTTTTTTGAATTTCTGATTTGCTCAAAATGACCCGAGAATAGCCCAAAACCGACTATGAAATGCTCTTTTTGATTTGCGATTCGCAAGGAGATTAGTGAATTATGTGACAGTGATTTCAACAAAGTAGTTTGTTACCTTATCCCTGCTTTTCGGCCATGGCAGTGAGGTTTTATATCCCTTAGGGACAGAAACAAGACAGGTGGGAGCTTGATCCGGGCAATGCCTCTCTCTGTGTTCATAATGACTTATACTGGGAAGCTTTCGGATGGCTTTAATGTTGTCAAGGCAAGGAATATAGTCTGAACCAGCAGTCACATTACAAAGTTTCCATACATAGTATCCCTTTTGATCCTTCAAGAAGGACATTTTCTTAGTAACTCTCGGCTTCTCTAACTCGGCTGTTTGCATCGACTCAGCCCGAATCTGAGCAGAAGTTCCACTGTCAGTTACTTCTACCCCTGCATTCTTAGTTTGTACTACACTATCATTCCCCCTAATGTGGCCTATAGCCCCATTTACAACATCCTCAGGAAAGTCACCTAGTTTTGCCTCAAATTCTCGAGAATGTTTTTCATTCACCATTTGCAACTTGACATCCTTTATCAATCCGACAGATATCTCAAAATTCTTAGCGGAATCTACTAACGACGATATTGTGATCCAGGTTCCTATTAAGCAAGCCGAAACAACTAAAACTAAAATGATTGATGAAGGATAGTTCCATGACTTCCTTCCATCAGCCCGTGTAAACCTCCCCATTACTCGATCCTTACCAAAACTGAAACCACCCTCTCAAAACATGTTCATGTGATCCTGCATGGTGAAATCAGAGAAAATTTGATCAACTCCATAGAAGAAAGTCCAATGTTACATAATTCGCTAGTTAGTTCGCTTTTTGGATTCGTTATTCCATTCTCTCAAGTTTGCCCAAGAATAGCCCAAAATCGACCACAATTCGCTTTCTCCAATTTGCGATTCACGAGGAGATTAGCGAATCATGTTACACCAAAAGAAACCAAGCTTATCTACAAAAGTATGGAACTACAAACCCATTCAACACTTAAAGAATGAAGACATGAACAAACAGCAACATCTTGCACCACATTATTATGACCCATGATTCATGAAGGATCTATTTATGATTGAACAATCCAACAAACATCAGAATGAAACTCATTATCCTAAAACCCCAAAACAAAATTCAAAAATTTGGAAATGATTTTCATTCAAAAGGTACAATCTAATTGGGTTGTGTTCTTTCTCCTCCAAAGACCATGTTTCAAATCACTTTCAATAAAGTTTCAATTTAGCAGACATGTTAATTCTACATCATCATCATACTCGGTGTATCCGCATTCCCGCTCATAGAAAACTATGATCAGGGTCTGAGGAGGGAGGAGCGATGGCATGCTCATACCCGTAAAGGAGAGTGCGATCAAAGAGTCTCCCGGCTCAAGAACGGTCTTCTAGAGAGAGAACGATGACATGTTAATTCTACATCAACAAATACTTAATTCAATTCTATTGAATTCAGAAAGCATAAACTTTAATATAAGTATACAATTATAATGTTACAATCTGACAATCAAGCATAGTGAAAGGACAAATGACCCAGAAAGCAAGTATACCCAAAAAAAGAGAACCCTCAAAGGAAAGAAGGGTAAATTGTAGAACAAAGAGAGTAAGATAACAGAAACATTAGCAAGATTATATAAGCAAAACTATTAAATCATAGAACCCAATAGGCAACACCCACAAAAAAAAAAAAAAAAAAAAAAAAAAAAAAAAAAAAGAGAAGTAGCAAGAAGAAATTATAAAGAATTTAAAGAAAGCGAGAAATTGCTTACTCAAAATTGATGTAATGTTGTTAATGGTGGTTATTGGAAACTGGAAAGGGAAAGCAGCCAATAGGTAGTGATGACTGATGACTGTTCTGGGACTGCAAGATGGGAAGGTTCATGGGTATTTAATGATTACTCCTATTCTTTAGTATATCCAAACTCCAAAGATAAAATTCCACCAAAATTATAAACAAGTCACAAAAAAATAGTATTTTTTTATAAAGTTGATTTTCTGAGCATATTTAACATATCCGATTGCATAGTCTTAAAAAATTGAGATTTTAATATTAAACTACTTAGCATTATATTTTGAAGGATTTAAATTTATTAGAAAAATATTAGTTAATTTTTTATAATTGTACAGGCCTTCATATAATTTAGGGAAATTCCACATGGTAGGATCAAGTTTTAATGAAATGCCAATAGTAGCACTCTTTTAAGAAAATTCCACATGGTAGCATTCAGTTTATGCACTATCAATTGCCGTAGCATTTTCCGTTAAGTTCTTATTAAATTCCGTTAAGTTCATCATTTTGTATGTTTTTTTCCACATGGTAGCATCCAGTTTTTGTTTATTTACCATTTTAACTTTTAATTCACCATTTTAATGTTTAATTCACCGTTTAATTCATTAACGCTAGAGGTGTTCATTCGGGTCATCGGGTTGATTTTGGGTCAGGTGTTTCGGGTCGGTTTAAAATCGGGTTTTGTGTTCACATTGGTTTTTACATAATTTTAGATCCATTTTTAAGTCGGGTCAAATCGAGTTCGGTTATAAAGTCGGGTGTCTATCTGGTCATCGGATCTGTTTTGAACACCTTAACGCTCATAAATGTTGAATAATTTTATTGAAAAAAATTATAAATGTTGAATAATTATACGGAATAATAAATTTAACATTTAATTCACCATTTTAATGTTTAATTCATCGGTCGAAACAAGTACTCTTTCGAATAAGTATTTGTTTCGATCGAATTTTCGAAAGAGTTATCCTATCAGGATAGTAGCCACGTCCGTTGTTTCAAAAAATCGTTATGATAGGTAAAAATGACGTCAAATATCATTTTCGGCTTACGTATCGGAAAATAGGCGTATAAGTACTTGTTTGGACCGGATTTTCAAAAGAGTTACCCCATAAGGATATTTGGAACGTCCATTTTTTGAAAAAAAATCGTTACGACAGGTAAAAATGAAATCGAAAAATAGGCGAATAAGTACTTGTTTCGACCCGATTAAATAGTTTCTTATAATTTTTCAATAAAATTATTAAATATTTATGAGCGTTTATGAATTAAACGGTGAATTAAACATTAAAATAGTGAATTAAAAGTTAAAATGGTAAATTAACAAAAAATGGATGCTACCATGTGGAAAAAAAATTACAAAATGATGAACTTAATGGAATTTAACAAGAACTTAACGGAAAATGCTACGGCAATTAGATAGTGCATAAACTGAATGCTACCATGTGGAATTTTCTTAAAAAAGTGCTACCACTGGCATTTCATCAAAACTGGATGTTACCATGTAGAATTTCCCTATAATTTATCAACTTTTGCTCCGTCCCTGTCAAGGTAAAGTTCATTTCATGGGGATGATCTTGAGTTAATTTTTTTTACAAATGTTTTTTCAATTTTTTGTGGTTATATTTTTAACTTTTTTATGTGATAGATCAAATGTTAATATTTTTGTTAAATTAAGTAAAGTATTTATTTTGATTGGATTTTAAATATGTGGTCAGTTACGTGATACCACGTTTGTTTTATAAAAAAAATGTCATTATGCTGGGAAAACAAAAGGCGTAAAGTTAACAAAAAAAACTTTTCTTTTATCTATATGTCACGTGGAAAATTTAGAATGTCAAGATATTTACACTCAATTCAAATATGCCCTCATTTGCCCCCTTTCTCCATAACTAAAAATTTGTTGATTCGCTTACGAATTCTAAAACATTTGTATAACACTTCCGATTGATCTCTTTTATTCTTTTTTGTTTTTCATATGAGATTCTACGCGTGTTCAACATGTTCGACTGTATAGGGCTCCAAAAATTTAGGGGCCTCAATATTGAATTACATAATATATGTTAAGTGTTTAATGATACAAAATTGTTATAAGCATATTATAATTTTTTAAAATTGTACACGACCTTTAAGAAATTTCTCAATTTTTGCTCCTCCTCTGATGAATTTTATAGCAGTAACTCCCTCTTGCTCTCTTGTTAGGTTGACTAGAAAATGAGACTTTACAAAGCTGGACAACAATATATTGCTATGTGATCAATTTAAGATTGAATTTGGTTAATTTAGTGAAACAATATCAAAAGAAACTCATCAACAAATCTTGAATGATACCGATCCAAACAGTCGTTTTCTAATTGATTACTTTAAAATGAAAGTGATCACTTAAAGTTACAAGCAACCTCTTTAAAATAAGTAATTAATTTAAAATTATAAACAATAATTACTTAATGATCACTTCAGATTAACATAATCATTTTAAGATAGTATGAGACGGTTTCACTATGCGACCATTTAATTGGGTTGGCCCAATGTACATTTATTTTTAAGGTGGTGATCACTTACAATTTCGAAGTGATCACTTAGAGTCTAGAGAAATGGGCTTACTTGTATAAACTTGGCTAATGGTGGGCAACTAGTCTCCCGAGAGACCTTTTCCTGAAAGACGTCTTTAAGGCCCAGCCCATTAAAGCTTAATATCCACTTTTACTTTGCATTTTCCTTTATGGGCCAGTTCATTTAGAGATAGCCTCTCAAAGAGACCGTCTCTCACGAGAATTTGTGAATGGTGAGACGGTCTCATATAAGACGAGCTGTTTAAGATAACATTGGGTCAACCGTCAACGGATAAAAGAGATAGTAATACTATAAGAACGTCTATCTAACACAACAATCCCAATTTGTTGTTTAGGACCGTTCCATTAAATAGGACGAGTCCATATAGTATATAACTAATCTTAACATATATGTGATCGGTTTTAAACTATATGCGATTGGTTTTACACAACAATAGCCGAAAAAGAAGTACATTACCGACTAGGGACAAGATCATACATTCACCGAGTAAATAGGCCCGCTAAACTTGGGCCAAACCAGGCCCATTTATATTAGGTCAAATGACTCCTACCCTTGCATTTCTCGAAGCTCAACAGTATATAAACCACCCCCCATAACCCTAACACAACCATCTCCTCATTTCTTCGTCTTCGATCATATTCATAATCATTCATCCTTTCACTCCTCTCAAATCTCTGCAAATTTTCTTTGATTAATCGGCAATAATCGCTGCAAATTTCAATTCGCACGCTGCACCCCGGGCTTCTCTGAATCTTACATCAATGACGATGTTGAGCCCCAATGCTCGTGCTAGATCTATTTTGCCGCTCGTGTTGCAGTTGAGCCGCCATTTCCAAGGCTCATCTGTGTCTAAAGAACGGCTACATCTAATTTCTGTTCATATTTTTTTTTGTTGATCGCCTAATCGCCTCACACACCTTCAGGATTTTTTTGATTTCCCAAATGTAATTCAATTGGAGTCATATTCATTCATCCTTCCATTCCTCTCAAATTTATGCAGATTCTTTAATTAATCGGCAATTATCGTTGCAAATTTCGATTCGCACGCTGCACCCCGGGCTTCTCTGAATCTTACATCAATGACGATGTTAAGCCCCAATGCTCGTGCTAGATCTATTTTGCCGCTCGTGTTGCAGTTGAGCCGCCATTTCCAAGGCTCATCTGTGTCTAAAGAACGGCTACATGTAATTTATGTTCATATTTTTTGATTTGTTGATCGCCTAATCGCCTCATACACCTTTAGGCTTTTTTGATTTCCAAATGTTTTAATTCAATTGAAGTCTAGTCATGGAGGCATATAATGATTTTGGCGGTGTTAACGTGGAGGTTAACGCTGTCGTTTCGCCTCTAAATTTATCCGCTATATTTTGTGTTTTGAATTTCTGAAAATGGCGATGATTACACACTTATCCGCGCTTCTGAGTTTTTTCTATGAAGTAATGGATATAATGGTTGAATTTCTTGATATGAGCCTTATTATACAAATTTTATTTTTTATTTCATCAAAATCAAATTTTTGGCTATGATGATCTGATTCACAGCTTTAAATGCCAGTTCTGCTTCAGAAAATTCTTGATTGATAAAGCTGTTTATTCCTGAGCTCAAATTTGATCAAGTTTTAAAGTTTTTATTTTCATATAGATTTGAAAAAGTCATATTTATATTCAATGGTTAATGATGGGTTATTTCACTTGGTTGATGGTGTAGTTCTGACTTCAATAATCCCACTTTGAAGCGCTACTCCTTAAAATGATATCATTGGATCGACTGTCTGAAACCTTCTCCAATCATCCTATTTCTTTTAAACTATTCATTCTTTTCGTATAAACGATTACAAATTTTTATGTTAATTTGTTTTTAATCTACAATGATGATAAAATCCAAAATAATGAGGTGTAATGGATCTGAGACCCTGTTTACAGGGAGAACCCCTCAGTGAAGCTACATTCACATGACATTACTGGATTTGACTGAGTTTTATAAATCAGATTTTAGTATTTTCAGAACTATATTTGGAAAATGTTAGATGTTAATAATTGAGTTTCAACTATACTAGTTCACCTTGAAAATTAGTGGTTAATTAGCCTGAAAAAACTCATAAATTAAGTGTTGTCTATCAGCTTCTTCCTTCGGTTCTTACGGGAAAGGAGTTAAATAACAGCACTACATTCTAATAACTATGAAACTCTCAAATTTGTTTTTTAGCATTAGTTTGCGAATATTTTGTACTATAATTTATGTTCTTTCTATGGAATTCTGAATGCAAAACGAATAAGCAATTATGTAAATTTAATGTTGCATTTCTTTGGAATATAAAAGAATAATACTCCCTCCTATTCAGCTTAAGTGTCCCATTTCCTTATTGGATCAAGTCACCTTAAATGTCCCATTTCTATTTTTGGTATGTTAATTTTACCAATTTATCCCTACTAAACTTAACTTTTTTACACCTTTGTACCTACTAACCCCACTTTACACCTATAAAGATTTAAAAACTCTACATTTTCTCTTACACATGTGGTCCCATTTGACTTTTCTTAAAATATGTGAAAAGTCAAATGGGACATTTAAGCTGAATAGGAGGGAGTACTACCTTAGTA
Organism: Amaranthus palmeri; assembly: GCA_019776075.1. Classification (NCBI taxonomy): domain Eukaryota; kingdom Viridiplantae; phylum Streptophyta; class Magnoliopsida; order Caryophyllales; family Amaranthaceae; genus Amaranthus; species Amaranthus palmeri. Next base: position 847,685 of record JAAKBH010000023.1, read on the forward strand.
ATTTTTCATCCGATGTATAATGTATTGTTGGTGGCCAACGATCAAAGTATTTTCTTTTGATACTTTATCAAGATCGCACAAAAATTTTTTTTGGTAGATTTAACTGTTATTCCGATGTTTTAGGTTATTCATATGATAAACTAAAATTTTAACAAATTCACGTGTAATCCTATGTTTTTTCAAATTGTTTCATTGTGATTTTTTTGCATTTAAAAAGCTATTAAAACATTAACAAATTTCAATTTTGAAGTTTTAAGGTTATATTATTAATTATGTGACTCACCATTAAATTTCAGCTATTTGTACTTTTCTTTTTCAAAATATAAACTCTATCTTCACCATATTTCGATTTGGGCGAAAAAAGTATGATTTGGATGAAAGATAGTAGTCTTTTTTGGTGTAGCATAAATAGACTTATAACAACTTAAAACTTTGAATTTAACGATTGCTAACCTTCGAAAGTTTTTAGTATCATATGGGAAATTCAAAACCTCGCTGCGGCAGCATTTACACTCTACTTCTGATGAAGGCCCAGTTGTGTACTTCAATTTGGTTTTGCTGAATGAGGCGAAACCAATGACCCAGATATGGTTCAATAATCAGTGCTGTTGCTAACAAAAAGAAGGGATTTTCTCCGGTTCATGTAGTTTTTATTTATGTTCTTAAGAGGAGCGAATATTGTTGCTTGTATGGTTGGTGGCTAGATGGAAATTGTAACTAAACATTTGTATGGATCCGATTCAAGCTATAATTTATATTGACTTCAAAGAAAGATTTGTTTTTTTTCCTATATTTAGAATTCAGTATACTCTATACTATTTCAATGTCTTTCATATTTTGATTTTTTGCATTTTAGATAAATCTTAATGTAATGCTTAGGGATGGTTATGCGGCGTGGGTCCATTCAGACTTGAATTTGGAGACTATTAATTTTTTGAGTTTTAGACGCGAATGTGATGGGTTTAGGATTTTTAATGGGTCCTTTGTAGGGCTAAAAAAAGTCTCTTTAATTAGTCAAATTTAAAAGATTTGTAAAGTCATTATATTTTTAATATATTTGTAATACTATTTTAATATCTAAACTCTATAAATGATTATAGGAAAAGAAAATAAGTGTTAGGGGTAAAATTCATACGTAGAAGACAAATAAAAATGAAAAATTTAATATTCATAAGGGTCTGATTATTGGATCGGAATTCGGACTCACCAATTATTTTTTAGATTTAGATTCTAGCCAGATTCGATGGGTCTCAAAAAATAAGACCCAGACCCTTAAAAAGGGGTAGGTCTGCGGCGGATTCAATACAGTTCTGGACCCTTGACCATCCCTAGTAATATTTGGAAATTTGTATGTTATTTCAGATATGAAGAATTTGAAAATGAAAAAGTTTGGGTTGTGATTGTCAAATAAAGGTGAAATTTGATCCAAATTCAAAATTGAATTTTTTGAGCTAATTTTATATTTTCAAATGAAATTATTGTTCGCAAATACTGCATAAAAGAACTGTTTGAAGTCTTAAATTTTTTATTTTTATTATTAGTTTTATTATTTATGTAATCATCTATACGCATTTATATATTATAGACGATTTAAATTAATGTCACTTGATTATATTTTTTACACTTAGATGTTATTTAGTGAGTATTTTAAAATCGAGGAAGTACTTGAATTATCACATTATTGTTTAAAAAAGGAACTGTTTGAAATCTTAATGTGCGCAAACATTATGCAAATGCATCAATGTCCACATGAATCAGGCGACAAATTTAAATATTGTTTAGGGGTGCAATGGGCACACTCAATCAAGCAATGCAAAACACCCAAGAATAAAATTGAATATAATGTTGAATTAAGGATTTAGCAAATGGACATTAAAGTTTCATAGGTTGAATCTGAGATACCTCTCAAAGAGATGGTCTTGCAGGAGACCGATTGCTTGTATATATACTATCTTAAATCCCTCATTTGTTGATGTGTTTACCCTAAAGCCTAGATTTTATTTATTTGCTTATTAGTTCTCAATCTTGTTTTATGCAACCAACCAACCAAAAATATAATTTCTTTGCACCACTTGACCTAATGCAATGAAAAATCGTCCTAGTGAATACGATCCCTTGCTTACAAATAAATAAGTAATGTTAGCCCTTCAAAAGCTACTAAGGTATATAAATTTGTTTGCATAAATTTAACCTGTAATCCTTGACAATGATCTATTTATTAAACTCCCAGTGCACTTTTGCCTAATTGAAATCACATTGTTCATGTGATTGCACCTAGAAAAAATCGCACTACAAGTGCATTTCTAGGTCGAGATATTTTTTAAATGCAAGAGTGAATTTTAAAATACATGTTGAAGCAATGTATTTGTGGGGAAAATATTGTTTCAAGATTGTTTTCGAAAAATACCTACAGCTCTTGAAGTAATGTATCTATGGGAAAATATTGTTTCTAGAACGTTTCGTAAAAAACACCTCGAAAACATAAAAGGGCAATGTCTATATGTTTAGTTCATAGGATCAATTTTGAACATTTTAGAGCCCTGGGCGAGATTGTAAATTGAGGCCTTTTCACGCACCCTCAAGGTCAACTCTACATGTCCATTTTCTTCGATGTTGCTACTTACATTGTTTAGTTTTGTTCGCGGTTTTAATCATTGTTCAGCAATCAAGAAAAATACTCAATAATTATGTTAAAGACTAAAAGTGAAACCAAGTGGTTAGAAAAAGTTTGAAAGCAAAGAAAAATATATCACTTATCATTTCACTTAATAAATAAAAAGTTACAACTAAACTTGCATTTCCCAAAATAGAGAGTTGCAATTAATTGGATATAAAATTTAAGTATAACTTATAACCAAATATTGTCTTAGATCAAAAGATCACTTCCCCAAAATTGAAGGGCTAAGTGGAAGATAAACTGTCACATACATTCTACAATGAAATGGAAATACTCAGGAAAAATACACTAAATTTCACAACAATGAAATTGCTACACATATAACTCCTGCATCTTGCTGCTAGATCTATAAAAGAATATGGTAAAACTAGGCTATGGCTGATTTGATTGTTTCTACTTCGTCTGGACGCCATCTTGTCTTCTGAGCACAAATCAATCCTTCATCGTCTTTTGTGAAAGTAAACCGGATTTTCCAATGTAGGGATTTCGCCATGCTCTCCACTTCAGCTATGGTATCAGCATCGTCTTTCACTATCAAACTTCCTCCCGGCCTGAGGATTCTGTCGACTTCTGCCATTACCGCCATGAGTTTACACCTGAACATAGAAGGTTATGGTTAAAACGTAAACTAGATGAAGTTTCGAGATTTTTTGAAGCGACATTAGAAGAAATTTCAACCTTTTCTTGACATTAGAGAAAAGATGATCAGCATGAAGAACATCGTAAGATCTCGGGTAAGTATTGAATGACTCGCACCAATCATGGTATATTCCGAATAAACCTCGTTCAAATATGATCGGTAGGGTGTCCGATGAAGTGATTGGAACTACATTCATGACCCATACTTTCAAGTCCTTCAAAGCTGCAGCGAACCTGAAAGATACAATGCATTTCAGACAACAGTGAGGAGGAACTTAATCTATTTACGATTCATCTATTATCGTAATGAATAGTAAAACAAGTAAATAAGAGCATACCCTCCATATATAGCTCTCATGTCCATCACATTTCTCACAGAAGACCAGTCAATGCCAATACCATCTAAATACGAGTCAGCAATAACACTTTTCCAGTGCTTGTAGTCAGCAATGAAATCCTTAGGAGCTTCTTTGCCATAAACCCCAGTCTCAGATTCCTTCAACCAGTAAGGAGGTTTCTCCAACCTTGAAGGCCACTTAGCTGGCAATTGAGATCCCCGTTCTGATGAATCTGTTGGTACTTTGTGGATGCATGCCTGCAGTGGTACATCCCTGAAGAGATAACAAAAAAATTAACATATATCGAGTTCTAAGGACCAAAGAAAAAACGGCAACAAATTTAAAGCCAAAGTATCAATCGTTACAAATTAGAGGAGTGGTCAAGTGCAACTTACACGATAGTAGCTGTTGGTAAACTATCATTATAGATGGTGATTTCGAGAGAACCCACTAAAGACTATGTTTACTCTATTTTTTTGACGGAATCAGTATCTTATATTTATGAAAATGCCGCATAATATCTACAATGACTATCAACTCCACAATGAAATAGATCTCAATAAATTTTACTGCGGAATGATCATCTCTAGCCGACCCATATGTTGGGATTAAGGTTTCAGCTGTGTTGCATTGTTGATTGTCTTTTTTCATATAAATTAAAATGTGAAGCAGATTGAAGAAAAGGTTTCTAATGACCAGAAAAGTAGCCAAGGGGTAAGTAACTAAGACTCCAACCTAACCAAGGTTAATTTTAATGTATGGCTTCTATTACGAATAAAATGGTCAGTGAAATAAATTTAATGGGTCATTATGCTGTAGGCGAAGCTAATTTATCATGATAGGTAAGAAGTTGTTTTCATTTGACCCTTAATAGCACACATCATGATTCCAAGAGCAACTTCAAATAAATACGTACACATAATTTATTGAGCTATTTACTATATAATCCAGTATGAAAGAGCTATAGATAATCGAATGGTCAAATATTTAAGGCACGTGGCAAATAGTTGATTTCCATCGGCTATCTTCTATCCTCTGTAGATTGATTTTAAAATGGTTCAAATATAAAGACCACTACTGAATAATTATACCGGAAAACATTTTTTAATTAAGTATAAAGTCATTCAGTTCTACCAAGTTCCATCTTACATTCACTCATCCACCATTACTATGATAGTATGGTTCACCTTAATATCAAAATTCAGCAGGAAGCGTTCCTGTTTTATATATAAGTGTGTGTTAAAAGTGCTAACTGTAGGGCTCCTACCTTTGGGAGTTACGGATAGAACTCCCTAATCTAGGAAAACTCTACAAAATGTTGACATAGTTTTCTTCCTATCAGACAAGGCATAATATAAAGCAAATAAAGATAATTAAAGAATACGCGGAGGTTACCATGCTGCATTTCGATTATCTGATTCTTCACAAAGTGGAGGATTATTTTTAGTTCTACTCTCATAGCAATCGTTAGACATAGGCTTCTGATATACTGCTGCAGATACTCCATTAACACTATCCTTCCCAATTTTCAAAAGGTCCCAGCACATTGACTTTGTCAGCTTTGACATCTCTGCATGCATTAAAGTCAAAGTTTAGGTCTGTATATTAATGACTACAGCACACTTAATTTGTTCAAGTAAAAAAACGAAACCCTATGGGACTACGAAATCACCCACCTTTCCAAATTTCCACATTCTCCTCATCCTTTCGGTAAACTGGAGTGGCAGACCATATAAAATACCCTCCTGGCCTTAAGACGCGATTCAGTTCCAAAAGCAGTTTACCACCTGTAAAATATTTCAACATAAGATAAGGAAACTAATACAAACAACAAAAAATTTAGTCTAGGTTGACACGGAATAGCACCTTCAACATGCCAAGGGACCCTGCAGCGAGCACAGTGGACAACATCATAAGCCATGCCAGGGAAGGGTAGTCTTTTTGTACCCATGACTGCAGAAATAGCTGGTATTCCTCTTTCAAGTGCAAATTGCACTTGAGCTTCATGTTCGTCCTTGGGAGCTAGTGACATAGTGAGCACATCTTTGTCAAACAAAAATCCTCCAAAGCTTGCAACACCACACCCAACATCCAAAACAACACGACTTCGCTTGCCCCAAGCAATATCGGAAACAGTCTGTAAAACCAGTAAATAAGCATTAACAGAAAGAGCTACATTGAGTTGGCACTTGGGGTAAAAGGAGTTTTCTAAACAGACAACTCTTACATAAGAAAAAATTTTGGTTGAGGTAGCACAAACAAGAAAGCTAGCAATCTCGTAAAGGGTTTATGATAACTGAGGTATTAGGAAACTTCAAATCTTTTTCCTTTTAAACTTTAATTAAAGATTTATCAAAGAGTACTTTCAAAGGTCAAGAAACATTGAGGTCAAGAAACATTTAATTGACCGGAAAATAATCATTGAAACCTTTGGCCACTCTCCAACCTCCTAATCAAAATATTCACGTAATCATTGAAGCATGCAACATTTAGTCGACAATGTAAAGGAGACGATTAATATAGACAAAGGAGTGGTTCAAGACTTGATCAGATGAAACAAAAAGAAATCCGGTATAAGCAAAAAAAATGTTCAAACTTGAAGCCTTTGGTAATTTTAAATGATCATTATGTTTCGCTCTCCTTATGGGTAGAGATAAGCAGTATGGTAATGAAAAGACGCCAAGGTCATATCATTCGGTTACGTGAGAAAAAACGCATGAGAAAGGTAAAAAAGCCCTATAGCTCAAAAATCACTTTTGATCTTATCGGTAACGTCCATCCACTAATCCAAATTATTCCACAACTAACAAGTGATACTCCAAAGTTCATACAAAGCACTTGGTTCGAGCTCTACAAAAAAATAAACTCATTTAGATATTTCTTCTCTTCAACAAAATAGATCACATGACAAGTATTTTAAATTTAATAGCTACTTGACTTATTTCCACATCACAAGCATTAAAACACGAGGAATATTCATCAACAGCAACATTAGTTCATCAATAAAAAGACAAAGGGTGATTAGGTTAAGAACATGATGATGCCATATAGAGATACCTTTTCAAGAAACTCGATGTAACTTATGGCACCATGCACAAATTGAGTCCCCCCACCAGGAAATGTGATGTACTCGCCAGACACTTGCACCCAATTCTGATGCCCCTTCACTTCAGCAAGCTTGACATGGGGAACATTGGCAAACCATATCTACACAAGAAACAGAACAATCTCTTATGATCAGGACAAAACCAACCAAGATTGTATTCATATTTGTTTACACAGAACTGCATACCTTCTCCCTGCTTTTAGGCCACTTCACTGAAGTTTTATATCCCTCAGGCAGAGGAACAAGGCAAGTAGGAGCTTCATCAGGACAGTGCCTTTCTCGGTGTTCATAATGACTTGTGCTGGGAAGCCTTTTGATAGCTTGAATATTATCAAGGCAAGGAATATAGTCAGGCCCAGCAGTGACATTGCAGACTTTCCATTTGTAAAACTTTTGGTTCTCAGACGATGAAGACTCCACAGAAGCATGCTGTTTCTCTTTCTCAGACTCTGCTGCTTGTGTTGACCAAGCTCCAGTCTTCGTGGAAGTTTCCTTCAGCAACTCTGCCTGGTCCTTGGACCCACTTTTTTTTGCTTTTTCATTGGTTTCTTTGCTTTCATCTGCACCATCTTTCTCCTGGCCTTCAGTGCTAGTTTCATCCTTCATTTCATCTATCTTATCCTTTGTGCTATCAGAACTCTCATCTGACCCAGATTTATCTTCACCTTCTTCTGTTTTAAGTTTACTATCATCAGTATTTTCCTCAGATTCTTGTTGAGAAGCATCTTCATTCTTTCCAGACTCGGTTTCTTTTTCCTTATTGTCATCACTCTTCTCACCGTCATCCTCAGACTTCTTCTCTTCACTAGAGTCTCTAGTTTTCTCAGCCTCCTCTGTATTTTCATTTTCCTGTGATCTAGAGTCATTGTCATCCTTTACACTGGCCTCCTCAACATTCTCCTTAGTCCCAACCTCAGGCAAGTCACCAGTGTTGTCCTCAAATTCGTTAGAACTTTTTTCATTAATTTTCTGTGTCTTGACATCCTTTGTGGAACTAGATAAAGCAGACAACCCAACATTCCCTGAGGGATCTACCGATGATGACATTGTGAACCAGGCCGCTAATAAGCATGCTGAAACAAGCACCACAATTACAGCAGTTGAACAACAATTCGACGATTTCTTCCCATCAACCCGCGTGTACCTTCCCGTTGCCATGTCTCACCAACTTTGAATCCCTTTTATTATGAAAAGATGTCACAACACTGAATCAGCCCAACGAAACCAAACAGAAAATCCTAGATCAAATTCTACAAACTGACAAAATGACATAAGATTCAATAAAGATCTTAGCAAAACCAATCAAAACCGACAAAAATGGATATGGGGATTGAAAACAAAAAATCTGATAAAATATCCTAGAGCAGGCATCCCATCTAGTGGCAAATCCAGGACACTAGAGATGGATCAAATACTCATCTACTGAAACAACTCACCAGCTTTTTTTAATTATATGTTACACAATTTGATATTAACAAGGTTTTTAATTAATCATGGCTCAGGCAAAAATTCCCCAATCCTAATGTCTATGAAAGATATGACCAGCAATCCACTCCTAAACAGTTAAGGCTAAAGAAAAGCAGCTTGGTGCACAAAGCATACTCAGAGATCAAGTGTCAAGAATAGTCCCACGCCAAACCTTATCCTGCATTTCTGCAAGAGACTGCTTACATATTCGAACCTGTGATCTCTCTGACACTTGAATCAATGCGCTAAAAATGATACCCCAATAATTTTTTCATACATCATTTGACAAATCCAGCAAAGATCCACATAAAAAAAACATAATACACTAAAATAACATAAACAAATCCCAGAAAGAAAAGCAGATCTTTCCGCATAAAACCTAATTCCTAAAAAAAGAAAACATCAAATTTTTTCATACATCAACAACAATGACAATGCCTTTCTCTCAACACATGAATTAATTCCTAAAAAAGGTAATACTACAAAACACAAAAGAAGTGCGGAGAGAAACACAATCAAGTTGATCTTACCCGGAAACTAAAGATCAAGATTAATAACGAACAAAATGAAAAACACAAAAAAATCAAAAGAAAACGTATCAAGATCCAAACAAGAAATGATTACAATACAAATCAAACAAATCAATGACAGTACCTTGCTAAAATGTAGAAGCTCGAGATTTGAGAGCTGAATCAATGGAGTAAATAATGAAATTTCATCTGTATTTCATTGATTAATGGAGATCTATAGAGATGATGACTGTCAGGAGAGTGACGGGCGTAGAAAGAAAGGCAGGTACCCACTGTCGAGTGTCGACTACCGACTTTCTTTACACAAGTTTTGATTTTATAAATTCTTTTCTCAGAATTTAAAATATTTTTTTTTATTCCTAAAATATTAATTTCTTTTTCAAGTATAAATGCGATTTCGTTTCCCTAAAATATCAAGAGTGTTAGATCGGATTTAATTGTTTTTTAATATTAGCAAGTCCTGAGAAACCGTCTTTTTGATAGATGTCTTTCAGGCATAATCCATTAGTGTTTAATTCTTACACTTATTTTATATTTTTCTTTATGGGCCGACTCAATTTGAGTTGGTCTTTCAAAGAGATCGCTTCTCACAAAAATGTTTGTTTTAATATTGGACTTGTTTTTTATAAGAAGGGCTTCTTGTGAGATAAATTTTTGTGCATAGATTAAATAGTTCAACTAATACAAATTATCAGCATATGACTCAAAAATCACAAGATCTAAAAGTTGAGTATAAAGGGGACAATGGTTGTTTCATAGCTTGCTCGTTCGATTATGGTAATTATTGATTTGCGCCCTTGTGTATTCAACTTGTCCTACACTCCTAAGGTCTCCTTTGGTTCACTATAAATCGATTAAAGACGATCATCATTGTAACTACCAGAACGACAACCTCATATAATCCCAACTCTAACTATCGAGAAAGGGAGACATGTAAATCGATTAAAATATAAATCGTGCTTTGTTTTAGAAGAAAATAATAAATTAAAAAGAAAAACAATACAAAATACTTATTGTTTTTCCATAAAGCAAGCAAACTACTGAAAACGTAAGCAAACAAAACTTAATATAAACACATAACCTCATATGTTTTCTCTATTGCACTTTAAAATCATTTCATTACGACAAAAAAAAAGTGTTAAAGTACATCCATATTAATATCTTTTAAAAATTATTTAGATTATTGGTGACTTATGTTCACCAAGTAATCAAAACATGATTTTGTTAATTAATCACTTTAGTTAGTGAAGGTAAGAAGAGGACAAAGTATCACATAGTTTGTGATTTGATTTGATGGGAATTCCAAGTACAAAATTTTATGGGTGTGAAATCTTCACATGTGAAGGCTAGGAAAGAAAGTTTTCAGTCCTAGATTCAAGTACTAAGTACAAGAAGTGTAGGGGACAAAAGGGAGACAAGAAGAAAACACGCTGCCAGAAGTGCTGCAGGCCGCTCGACCTGCTGTGGGTCGAGCCATGGTCGAGCGAAGGTTTCTGACAACTTTTCGACATTTACTGGCAGCCCACTGTGGACATATTGTTGTTGCCCCTTTCTTTCCCTCTATACTAGTGTCCAAGACTTGTATTACTTGCACCAAAGTCTCATCTAAAAGTACTCTTTTTGTTTGTGTAAATTACTCCCCAAGTAGCTCTTCTCTTCCCTTACACTTTTCTCCATTGTAATTCCTTCAAGTTTGTATTTTCTCCGTTAAACATATTAATATAAATCCTAGACTAGATGGTGGATGTAGTCCAAGATTGGTGAACCACCTTATTAAATCTTTGTCTTGATTATTTATTTATTTTTGCCATTTGTCATTACTTTGCATTATTTGTTTTCAAAACACTAACACACCATAAACATCCACTTAAACCTTATTTAGTGATCCTTGAGTGAGGTCTTTAGTCTCTCGTTTCACTAATAAAATTAAAAATTTTAATTTTCTTCATTGCTTACTAATTAAATCAAATTAATTTCTAATTTTCATATTTGTCTTACTCCATGGGTAGCACTCATTGCTCATTGGAATACCATAAACCTCAAAACTGATCTCCTATAAACCCCTGAAAACCGCCACCATGCTTACTTTCCGGCAGCCCTTCTCCTCCAACCTCCACCGCCTTCTCCGCCGTACACTATCCTCCATTGCTGCTTCATCTTCACCTCCACTAACCCACGATCCTCTCATCACCATCCCCAAATCATACAAATTCACCCCTCCAATCAAACCTTGGCCTAAAAACCTCTCCCCAAAACGCCTCATTTCCATCATTAACCGTCAACAAAACCTCGATCTTGCCCTCCAAATCTTCCATTTCGCCGGAAAATTCCACAACAATTTTACCCATAACTACACTACCTACCTTGCCATCATCACCCGCCTCGCACGTGCTCGACAATTTCACCATTGCGAAGCCCTTTTAGATGAGCTCCATGGAAACTCCCTTATCAAATGTGGGGAAATACTCTTCGTAACTCTAATTCGAAATTACGGTCTTGCTAATCGTCCTAAAGATGCTGTACGTATATTTTTAAGAATTCCTGACTTTGGGGTGAATCGGTCAGTTCGTAGTTTGAATTGTTTATTGAATGCTCTTGTTCAGAATAATAAATTTAATTGGGTTTATTTGATGTTTAAGAATTCTAGGGTTAAATTTAATGTTATTCCTAATATTTTTACATGTAATATACTTGTTAAAGCACTTTGTAAGAAGGGTGATATTCAAGGTGCGATTAAATTGTTGGATGATATGCCTGGTATGGGATTGATTCCTAATGTTGTTACTTATACTACGCTTTTAAGTGGGTATGTTGCGAAAGGGGATTTGATAGGTGCTAAGAACGTTTTTCAAATGATTTTGGATAAAGGGTGGGTGCCTGATGCAACAACTTATACTGTTTTGATGGATGGGTATTGTAAGAAAGGGAGGTTGGTCGATGCGGTTAAGGTTATGGATGATATGGAGGAGAATGATGTTAAGCCGAATGAGATTACTTATGGGGTTATGATTGAGGCCTATTGTAAGGAGAAGAAATGTGGGGAGGCTTTGAATTTGCTTGATGATATGTTAGAGAATAGGTATGTGCCGAGTTCGGTTTTGTGTTGTAAGGTGATTGATGTTTTGTGTGAGGAAGGGAAGGTGGAAGATGCGTGTGCGTTATGGAGGAAGCTTTTGAAGAAGAATGTAACACCCGATAATGTCGTATCGAGTACGCTTATTCACTGGTTGTGCAAGGAAGGGAAGCTTCAGGAGGCGAGGAAATTGTTCGATGAGTTTGAGAGGAGTTCAGTTCCGGGGTTGATGACTTATAATATGCTGATTGCGGGGTTGTGCGAGGCGGGGGAGTTGTATGATGCTGGAAGGTTATGGGATGATATGTTGGAAAAGGGATGTATTCCTAATGCTTTTACTTACAACATGTTGATTAAAGGGTTCTGTACAATTGGAAATCCTAAAGAGGGGATGAGGGTTTTGGATGAGATGTTTGACAAAGGATGTTTGCCTAATGATGCAACTTATAAAATATTGATCGAGGGACTCTCTTGTTCAAAATTGGACACTGAAATCATGAACTTACTCTCCATTGTTGCTAATAGGGGAGAAAGAATTGATGCAAGTTCGTGGGAAGTCATTCTCACTAATGCTCTCGTTAATGTAGATACCGGGAAAATTCTTGAGAGTATATTGCCACAGGATGTTAGGGCATGATTTTTTGGAGGATTCCATGTATTTGCGTTCCTCGGTGCCTCTTCCTGGCTGCTATCAGACACTCAGTTTAGGTATTGCATTGCTCTTAGCTACTTATATCATTCTCCTGGCATTCTATATGAGCCACAGTTTTTGTCCGTTTTTCCATTTACGAGTGTTAAAGATAGACCTCAAACTTGTTAACTTATATTTTGTTATGGAAAATCATTCTTACTAAACACCTTGTGAGTTGTTACATTGCATCATTGCTTGTATTGTGACTTTTGCGTGAGGAAGGCCTTTTTTTTCTCCATATTGTTTATTTCTACAATATCAAAGTGGATCTTATAGCAAATGCATTGCAAGACAGGCTAATTTAGTTAAATTATGGTATAGACTATTGATAGTGTATCTATTCTCCGATCTAGATTGATGTTCTCACTTTTGTGAAGGTGTGAGTCCCTTTATACTATGTTTGGATAACAAATTAGAAGTGAAAAGAAAGGAAGGGATGGGGAAGGAAAGGAAGGGAAGGTATAAAGAGGGATAGTGCACTTTGTTTAGAAGGAAATGAAAGGGAAGGAAAATGGAAAGAAAATGAGTGATTTCCTCCAAATCTTTACACTTTAGGAGAGATTGTATTCTATGTTTTCCCTCCATCTCTCTCTATCCAAACGAGGGATTTTCCATCCTTCTAAATTCATCCCTTCCATTTCCTCCATTTCTCTCTATCCTATCCAAACACAGTGTTAGTATTTAAGGTAACTTGGAAGAGTACACAAAACAAAAATGTTAGTAAAAACAGACTAAAAGGAAAGTAGAACATCAAAATCGAACAAATTGGAATGTGAAGTGCAAAGGTCAATTGCTAATGAAGGGAAGGTACATAGACCAAGAGAATGGAGAACAACTAATTTAGACATTGCGAAAAAACTTTAGAGGTTGCATATGTGGTTTCTTTTATCACTTATCAGATCACGTTATGTCTAGACGGAACTTCTTACATTAAAATTAAAACACTAAACTAATTATTGTGATTTTTCTGGCAACTCCTCATTGAATCTTAGACGTAAATGTTTTTACATATTTTCTTATAGGTTGTTCTTGCTGCCTTTTTATGGTATATAAGTCACCTTGCTGATCTGATTGTTGCTCATCCGGCTGATTTTGTTTGGTATAGTGTGATTCAGAGGCTGTTGGATTTATTGATGCATTTTATGAATCTACAAATAGCTCTAGAACGGAAAGAGGGGCCGAGAAATCGGAAAGGTATAGAAGAATTTAGCAAACAAGTGAACAACTGAGAATGCTGAAGCCATTGATGTCCGAGTTTGGAATTTCATGCTGTGTATGTGAAGCTTTCTTTTTGGGTATTGAGCCCTTTTGAAAAATTATGCTGAGGGTGCAGCAGATTAGGATGAAGCCATGAAGGTAAAGCTTCGACCTTTTTAAGCATCACGCCTGAATCTGTTAAGGCCGTGTTCTCTTTGTTTGATTTTATTAATTGAATTTGTTGAAGATCCCGACGACTTTAGCTTGTGCATAAGCCTTTGTCAACTCAGTCATTCATCAATTTGATGACGTATGTTTTGATGCACAAACTTTTGGCGGAGTTGATTTTTTATTTGCTTGCTGAAGCATGAATTATTCTTATGGCTGGATACCTTGAATTCTCAGTGAAGTCATGCATATCTGAATGGCACTAGGAACCAGAATGTTGCTACAGGAAATAGAGCCATTGCAACTGGCAAGCAATGGAAAATCTCATGTTAGAATCGTACGAGAAACCTGGTGACTGGATGCTAGGAAATGATAATGCTGGTGCCGACTGCTGAGCAGGCTCTTCCTGTCTTTCAATTGACGAAATCGATCAATCTAATTAAGCTGGAATACGGTTGAGAGTAGTATGCCACCATTTCTGTGCTCGAATTATTTATCTTGTATGTAGTGTTGGTTTCACTGATTAGAATCATTTTCATTTTCTGCTCGTTTGGTTGTCGGTAGTTAATGTTGGAATGGTAATGAAAATTTAGTGTAGTTTTAGTAGAAAAATCACTCGATAAGTTTAAGGTCATATCATGTTCTTCATAAAATTCATTCTATACATTACTATTTGAAAATGTGGTATCACGTGATAATGAAAATTTGTAAACAAAATAACACTACGTGCGTTGAAAGTTGAAAATCGTGCATGGGTTCAAGTAAAATTTGAGGCTCTTAACTAAACTAAATTACATCAATCAAATCATAACTATCATCATCATATCTAATATTCCGCTCGAAAGCAGGTCTAAATGAGGAAAATTGACGAACAATTCATACCCGTATTCCCTTTATAGGGCAAATTATAACTATCATGAGGAAAAATATAACTTGTTTTGGATGAAGCTTGTGAAAAATACTACAATCAAAATTCTGCATCCACTTCCTCTAATATGGAGAAAAGAATAAGAATACAGCAGTTGCATTTTAGTTGATGCTGCCAAATAAATAAAAGAATACCTATCTCAAATCTCATTCTAGTTTGTGTATTGTGTAAGGAATCAAATCACTCATACGTTCGCCCCGACTATAGTTTCCACTTCCGAGGGTCGCCACAGTGTCTTCATTATACAGAGAACGCCTTCATTATTATTACGATAAATGATCTTCCAATGAAGCGTCTTAGCCATGCTCCCTATCCGGGTCATGGTCTCGTCATTATCCCTAATTATCAACCTACCACCGGGCCTCAAAATTCTATCTACTTCTGCCATCACCGAGACTATGTTACACCTGTTAGCGGGAAAACGAATGACTATCACATTACAATCCGATCATAGGGTGCTTAAGATGATATACAACCGTAAGTATCTGATGTTTCCAAACCTTTTCGTTAGATCAAAGAAGAGATGATCTGCGTGAAGGACATCGTAAGATCTTGGGTACGTACTGAATGATTCACACCAATTGTGATATATTCCAATAAGACCTCGTTCGTATATGATGGGAAGAGTGTTTGATGAGTTGACAGGAACTACGTTCATCACCCACAGTTTTATATGATTCAAAGCTGCAGCAAATCTGTTTAATAGAGAATGATTTAAGGAAGATTCATCAAGCACACACAAAGGAGAAACAATGATAAAGGCCAAGTTACTTTCACTTGTCAACTACCAAAATATTATCAGCTCGTTTTGTATGAGACCGTCTCACCTTGAGACAGTTACATATAATTAGCCCATTTTCCTAATGGATAACTTTAAAATCGTAAGTGATCACTTTAACACACTAAATGTACATGAGTTAGCCCGATAGTGATGGTACCACCAGAAAACGTCTCATTTAAGAATTTGTGAAATATTAGTGTGGTTATTGTGGAAAATAAACCGCCACTTTGTTGGGGTAAAAAAGAAAACATATGTTACACTCTTTTAAAAGAATGCTATCTTTAAAAGGAAAACTACTATTATAAGTCTAAAGTAGCTAATCGAAATGCTAACTTTTTTAAGTTGGCCTGTTTGACCAGCTAGAAATGTTAGGCTGTTTTTGTTGGCAAAGCTAGCTGATGTTTGGTAAATTTAGGTATTGACTTAAAACCAACTAACTTTCAGTTGACTTAAAACTATTTACCAAACGTTTTTTTTGACTGTTTGATCAATCAGCAAGCCAAAAGCCAACCAAAAAGCTAAACAAAAAGCCACAAACAAAACACCCCATAAACTTACCCTCCATAAGATGCTCTCATGTCCATGACATTCCTCACCAACGACCAGTCAACACCAATCCCATCCAAATACAACTTATTAAATGCATCTTTCCAGTGGTTATAGTCATCAGTGAAGCCCTTGAGAGAAGCTCCCTTCAACCAATAAGGAGGTTCCTCCAACCTTGATGGCCAATGTGCCGGCCACTTGAATCCGCGTTCAGATGGATCTTTCGCCACTTTGTGTATGCACTGCTGCAGTGGTGTATACCTGAAGAGCATAAGATAAACAAACTCATCAACAAGGAGCAACACTTTCAAGCACCATGAAGGCACGACACGACAAAGCACGCAACGCCATACATTTCTAAATTCTTTCCTCTTTTCTTTTCCGCCCTTTTAGTGTACAGACATGCCTCGGTGAGGGGCAGCAGCCTAATCACTACATATGGGGTCGACTATTAAGTAGTCGATTCCAATAATCATCCACATATATTCTCATCCTCCATCTATTCATATTTATTTTCATTTGCTATGAAAAATCCAAATCATCTTCGGCCACCTTCTTCCTTATCTAAGCTTCACAAAGTTCTTAACTTTTCTAACTCGTAAATTTTCGGTCTAATTTGTACTTGATTTCAATAACTGCGATATCATGACCCTTTCTTATGTCTTTATTTCGAATTCTGTCGTTTGAGGTATGTCCACTTAATCTTAACATATACATCTTAGCTATCCTCATCTTTCTAGAATGATCTTTTCTAACGAAATAAATATTTTTCTCATGGGACATAATGCTTTTCAGAAAGTGACTTTTAGTAATTAATAAGTATATTAATAAAATTTATATTGAAACAAATCAAACAAGATCTCACTTGAAAATATTTTGACATCTAGATTAAAAATATAATACAATTATGAGTGATTGATGAATAGTATCAAAAAATCAAATGGGACAATTGCTCTAAATTGAAGGGAGTACTGATCTACCAATTATAAAAATACAGTTATTTTCTCCATTTTATTTTGTCTGACTTAGTGTCACATGATTCGCTAATTGCCTTGTGAATCGCAAATCGGAAAAAGCAAATTATAGTCGGGTTTAGGCTATTTTTGAACCATTTTAAGCAAATCGCGAATCCAAAAAGCAAACTAGCGAATTATGTTTCACTAACTAACTCTACTATCATAAAGAAGATAGAACAAACACCACACTCACTCTTGGAGTCTTAGGTAAGCTGTCTTCATAAACATAGGAGATGAAGAACATGAAAAGATTTTGAACTACTTCCTAAGACTAACCATATGACAACTGACAAGAAACAAAAGGCAGTTCCTTCAGCATGCTCACATGATTTCAAAATTTTAGGCAGAAATTACCAGGCTTCATTAGGGTCATCAGATTGATCACAAAGAGGAGGATCGTTATGAAGTCTCCCCTCGTAGCATTCATTCGACGTAGTTTTTCTGAATATTGCAGCAGATTTACTGTTTACTGCATCTTTTCCCACTTTAACAAGTTCCCAGCACATCGATTTAGTTAACTTTGACATTTCTGCATTGGATATCACAAGCATGATAAGTTTGTCTTAGAAGAAGCAGAACTAAACTCTGACAATACTAGTTTTTCCATTGGGAAGGGGCAGATTTATGCAACCTTATCATGTACAACATTACGAAAAAGGTGAACAAAAATAAAAAGGACATTCTATATGGTAGCAACATATTTTTGAAACGCCAATGGTAGCAAATCTTAACCATAAATTCTACTGTAGCTTTAAGGAAAGAAGACAAGTTCAAATAGGATATTTCACAGCTTAACGGCCAAAATTAAACGTTTTTAGCCCCGTTGATATAGCTTTAAGTACAACATTATAATGCTATTATGTGGAATTTTTTAAAAGATTTTCTACCATTGACAATTCATAAAAGTATGTTACTACCATATAGAATATCCCAAATAAATATCATCTGACAATGCTCAGATTACAAAAATGTATACCTTTCCAGATGCCAGTATCCTCAGCACCTTTCCTGTAAACTGGAGTAGCAGACCACACAAAGTAGCCTCCAGGTCGCAAAACACGATTTAGTTCCAAGAGGAGTTTACCGCCTAGACCCAAATAGAAACGGGTTACAAAGAGAAATATGTTTGTGTAACAGATGAAGTACCAATTACACTAAGATAAAAATTACCTTCGATATGCCAAGGGACCCTGCAGCGAGCACAATGGACAATGTCGAAGACCATGGAAGGGAAGGGTAATCTTTTTGTTCCCATAACAGCAGAAATAGCGGGAATTCCTCTTTCAAGAGCAAACTGAACTTGCGCTTCATGCTCGTCCTTGGGAGCTAGTGACATAGTGATAACATCTCTGTCGAAAAGATAGCCTCCGAAACTGGCTACACCACATCCGACATCTAATACAACACGGCTCTGCTTACCCCAAGAAATAGCAGGAACAGTCTGGATTTCAAAACTATACGATTTGAGAAAGTTTCAACCCAACAAATACAGTACAGAAATATAAAAAACACAGTTTAAGGACTCGTTATCAAATTGCAATTTGTTATAGGGAAACAAGAACATTAACAAATCATATCTGATGACAAAAATTGACTAATGAAACTAAAATTTTGATTCCTACGAACTTTCGAATGATCTCAATATCACCAAAACATGGGTTGTTTTTTGCAGAGTTATGAATGTGATTACAAGATAAAACCAGACACAAAAATGGAATCACCTGTTGTAAATAATCAATATAATGTAGAGCACCAAACTTAAATTGAGTCCCGCCTCCAGGAAACGTAAGGTATCGATCATAAACCTTCACCCAGTTTTGCTTCCCCTTGTAAGCTGCAAGCCTTGTATGAGGAACATTCACAAACCATATCTGATGACACACCATAATTTTGATTAGAACAAACAAAAGAACAAATCTATTATGTCACACCTCTTATATAACTCCCATTCAAAGGATTAAGTGTACCATGTCTCTGCTTTTAGGCCATTTTACTTGGGTTCTATACCCTTTAGGTAGAGGAACAAGACAGGTAGGAGCTTCGTCAGGACAGTGTCGTTCCCTATGCTCATAGTGTCTTGTCGTACGTAGCTGTTTTATCGCTTGAATATTGTCTAGACAAGGAATATAATCTGGCCCTGTAGTAACATTACATACTTTCCATCTGTACTCTTTTTGGTGCACCCCTACACTGTTTCTATCGACTTTTCGAGTACTTGTAGCGGTCTCATCTTCTCCGCTCTTTCTCTCTTTTGCTCCATTGTTTTTTTCTCCTTTCCTAGAACCCGACTCATTTTCAACCCGTTTGTGATCATCACCAGAACTAGAATTCCGAGACTTCTTTTTCGGGATCATAATTTTAGTTCCCTGCACGCTGCGATCACCATCTATCTGCACACTGCCTATACTGTCATTCACTTTCAAGGCATCCTTGGGCAAGGAATCGATAGTCTGTTTCACAACCATTGGCATCCCACCCATAAACTGTTCTACTGATATTCTTGTGCGGATAGGGCCGGTTGATAATGTCATCCAGGCCCCTAGCACACAAGTTGAAATGAACCCTGACATACAAATTATCAAACAGAAGTTCAAAGAATTTTGCCCTTCGAATCGAGCATACCTTCCCTGAGCCATGATCACTATACAATTCGTATTGTCCTTGTCAATTATATAATTTCACAGATCACAACCCTGTAGAGGCAAAAGAATTTAAGAAAAGATCAAACAAACCCACAAATTGCAGAAAAAAATCTTTAAAACTACTGATATTAACTACTTGAACATTTATAACATTTTAGTACAAAAACAACAATGCCAAAGCTTTAATCCCGTTAAACAATAGATCATTTCAAGTTGTCGTCCTCACAGATTCTTCTACTCCATTCATTTTGATTTTCAACCATCTCAACATGTAAGTATAAATCCTCCATATCACTTTCCACTCTAACCCTCAAGGTGTTCGGTCTTCCTCACCCTCTTTTTAGTCCCTCGAGTTTCAACCTTTTATTTTCCTCACTGGTTCGCTAATATATCATTTTTGCACATGCCCAAGTCATCTCAAACAATTTTCTTTTGTCCTCTTTTAATACTAAGCTTGAAAAATATCTGGGTACAAAATTGGATTTAACAGAAATATCTTCCCAAAAGTAAACAAAAAATAGAGAAATTGCTAACCAACAAGATAATTGAGTCATAAGTCCATGCATCAATTTTTACCAATTTATACCAAAACAACAAAAACCCTTTTGGATAATCAAGGAATATAAATTAATTTCCTTCACAATTAACAATGAATCAAATTCCTTCACAAAGAAACATAAAAACAGCAAAATGTGAAGACTTCAAATAAATTATGACAAATTCTCAACAAAAACAGTATCAATCACCCATTTTAAATTAAAACCCATCAAACATCTTAAACAATTAAGAATTTAAGATCATAGAACATTTTAGGAAAACAAAAAAATAAGTCTAATGCATTATAAAGGGAGAAATGAACCTTTATTCGTCTCCAAATATGAAGACATGGAACTAGGATGAATTCTTTAAAGACAAAAGAAAAGCATTCGGATCTTTGGTGAATGATGATGGGTGTTTAATGGTTAAACAGGAAGAACATTCAACATTAAACATTAAAGATGAAAATGGTTTCCTTTGAGGAATTGAGTGATGTTGAATGAGTAAGGGTGATGTTGTACGTAAAGATCATGAACACAGTAATCGGAAATGGCGACTTGAGCCCCCCCCAGATTGTGAATTTTGATTTTTGAGTGGTAGTTTCTAAATCTAACTATCAATATCTATTCATTGAATCATTGTTCAAGAAATCAACACATTCCTTGTGTGTTGTTTTTGCCTTTTGCAGTCAGAGCCTCAGCATTGTATTTCTAATTATTGTACATGTATGTACATTTCTAATGCTTATGCACCTCTAAGTTGTACTCCGTCCGTTCTTTTTTGATTGTCCTATTTGAAGATTGCAGACAAATTAAGAAAGGTGGAATCTTTGTAGATATTAGGTATTATTTTATCAAAAAAGGTGAAATTTTTGTGGATAATGGGTATTATTTTATTAAAATAGTGTGTGAATTAATAATTGTATTGGTATTATGAGAGAGAAATGAGGGTTAAATGAGGGATAAGGAAAGTATATGGAAGATAAAAACTTTCCAAAATAGGAAAGTGTTCTAAATAGGACAAACTTATAAAACTGCCCGTTATAGTAATGTAGACAAACTTAAAAGAACAGAGGGAGTATTATTATTAAAATAATGAAAAATTATAATATTACTCCGGTGTTATAACACTTTAATTCTAATGGTACTTTTATCTTTTTGAGTTAATTATAACCGTAACATTGTTCACTTTTTTTCCGTTAAGTTGACGTTAAATGTCTACAAAACAATGGCACTATTAATAAAGTGCTATAACATTATTTTTAATATGAACAATGTCACTTTTGTAATTAGCTCAAAAACGTAGATGTACCATTATAATTAAAAAAACATAAGAGCACCATAAATAAAGTGCTATAATACAAGAATATTATTGATAATTTTTCTAAAATAAAAAAAATCGTAATGTATATAAATTTTATAATGCTGAGTATTTTGCACCGTTCTATGCCTTGTCTCCTCCCCTTTTACGTTTCTTGGAATTGTATTAAAAAAAAGATTGTATTAAAAAAAAGAGATTGTCAAAGCTAAAATTGCAAAAGTAAATCTATCGATTTTTGACTTGATCGAATATTAGTAGGCCATAATCCAGAAATTTTGACTTGTGATCTAAAAATAATTTAAAAATCCGACCAAAACTCGAACACGATCGCTTTGACCTATTTTCAATTCCCCGTGAACATTTTTACTTTCACTGCATCATTTATAGTTGAAAGCCAAAAAATTTTAAGTCAATTTCTTAAAATTTTAATTCAAACAGTTATATATTGGAATCCTATATTCGTATTGGTCTTTTTAATAAAACAATACTTCTACAAAATAAAAATAAATTGTTATATATATTTGTTTAAAAATATATAATGATAAGATAAAAATCCTTAATCTATTAGCTTGACCCAAATTCAACACAAAATTAACTCGACTCGAAAATAGCTATACTCAAAATTGTCTAGGCTAAAAACTCTTCGGACCAACCATTACGAAAGGTCTAGTACCAACTACCAAGTATTCTTCTATGCATTTTAATACTAGTATATATATTTATTACATTTACATTACACTAAAAATATTTAAAAATTAAAATTTTATTTATCTTATTACTCCAAGGGCCCGTTTAATTAGATGTATTAAATGGTGGTAATGAGAATAATTTTTAGTGTAAAATTTGATCAAAAGTTTCATATCATTTCCACCGTAATGAAATTTTGATCAAATTTCCATTACCACCTAATATCACTTCTCCCACTGATAAAGTGATAATGCATTGAAATGAATTTTATGAAGAAAATGAGAGGATTAAAATTGGATAAGTATGACTATAAGCTAATTTAAAAATTTTCCAACTAAAATTACACTGATTTTTCATTTCTATTACTACCGTCTATTACCACCTACAACTATTACCACCTACAAAACAGGCCGTAATGTTAAAAGTCTTGACTCATTATATGATTATATGATTACTAGTGAAAAATATTGAGAATGAGTGGCAGAGCAAAGTTGTATGGATTCTCTAGAAGTAAGTGGGGCCAATACATCCCTCCTCCACATTCCTTCAATTTCCCCCACATGAATTCAACACATCCACAAACCCATGAACAATCCCTCCCTTTCTCTCTTATCTCCTCTGTAATAATCTCTTTGATGGAAATGGTGATGAGATGTGAAACATGAAGAACATAGAAGGAGACATAATTTTGATGAGCTTCCATGGCCAGTAACTGTGCTTTTGCATTTTCATTATTACCCAATAGATGCTTTAGCAGTAGAACCATTTTCTTTTGTTCTGGGATCAAAAGACCTATTTTTAATCCTATTCTTTCTTCCATTACCAAAGGTGGTGCTCCTTACAAGAATGCTTTTATTTCTGAGGTATTTTTAATCTCATTTTTTTTGTCTTAAATTGCTTTTTGATTCTAACCCTTGTTCATCATGTAGAACAATTTGAATGGTTCATTTTATTTTAACTTTTTATGTTTTTATGTAATTATTTTTTCTGGGTTTAGTCCATTTCTCAGTACTTTTATTTGGCATTGCATATTTATTAGTGTTTTACCATGATTTCTTGTTATTTTTTGGTTCAAACAATAGAACTTAATAGTGTGTTTATAGATCTTCAAGAATGAGGGTTTTCATTAGAATAGGCTGGAAATTTATGGAAATGTTTTGAAAGTTCAATTTGTGTACATAAGACTGTTAGGATGATTCGATGGTATAATGGTATCTTACTATCTTTTATACCTTTCTGGATTCCATGGAGAAATCTTGCAAGATACTGTAAGTTGTAGGTCGTCTTGTTAAGTAATCGACTCAATCAAAAGTTGAAACTGATGGTAGTAATTAGTTATATGCTCTATCACAAATTCACAATCCCCTTCACACGAGAGTATTTTGGGTTAGATTTGTGAATGCATCATGGAGACACTTGACAATCTAGTTGAAATGGGGAGTAAACGAGATTTGAACCTATGACTTGGAAATCTGATACCATATTAGGAAACCAACTCAACCATCAATGTAAGCTTTTGGTGAAATATATAACATATAGTGGGGGCAATGATGATAAGATTTATTTGATATCTGTAGAGTGTAGCCTCATAGTATGTCATAATCTATCATGTACGGATTGTTATCTGTAGGTTCTTGATTGAGAGAGGATATATCTTATGGATCAGGATTCCGATGGTATCAAAGTATAGTATGTCGTGTAATGTATCATGTACGTCGATGTTATGTGTATGGTTCTTGATTGAGAGTGGATATGTCTTGTGCATCAGGATGCTGGTGGTATCAAAGTGGATTTTCCCTTGTGTAAGATTCCCTTTGTAGCTCCTAAGGAGGTTACTCACTTAACAAAGTAAATAAGGAAAAATGATATTTGTAAACAGCGCCGAGAGACTTTTTGACTGCACTCTCTTCTATGGTTATGAGCTGCCGTCTTTCTTCCCTCCTCAGATCCTGACTAGAGTATCTATGAGTGGAATACAGTCATACACTAGGTATGATGATGATGATATTTGTAAACATATTTTTGTTGTGTATTGAGTTATGGAACTTTGATGGGTAGATAAGCATTGTACATCCTCACCTGTGATAGAATCTATTTGAGCAATAGCAAGTCCACAATGATCCTGAAAATTTCATATTGCGATCTTGGAGAAGATTCATCAACAATGTTGAAATAAGCACATCTATCGATATAGTAAAATGTCTAGGTGTTGTTCTTGGATCATAACTTGATTCTTCTGCATAAACCCCAAATGAAGAATCACTTGTAAGATTTCTGATAAAATCATAAAGTTGTTATTATCACTGTCACATGATTCACCAATTTCCTTGCGAAGTGCGATTTAAAAAAGCGAATTACGGTTAGTTATGGGCTATTTTAGGGTCATTTTGAGCGAATTCAAAAAGCGAATTATGTTACACTGGTTATTATAAGGCTTTCTACCGCGCTAAGAATTTTTAAAGTTGTTGATAGATACTTATCATAGCATCTTATAGCCAATTCAACGAAATACCGAGGCTTAAAAAACTTTGAAGTTGAATAGACAAAGTCTCTTGCTTCCCGAGTTATGGTATAGACGAAAACAAAAGCTTTGATTATGCAAATTCATCTTTTGGCATTCATGGTGTAGGCTGTCAGGATTTTGGGTCCTTCAGCAAAGTTCGAGGCGTCGAAGTTGACAGTGGATTTCATGGGACCACAAGTTGATGAATACTCAAGAGTCCTTCCCAGAATCTACATCCTCTCACACTGTGATTTCACTGCTAATTTAACCTTAACGATTTCCAACATCATCAATGTTGACCAGGTATGCGTCTTAAGGTATGCATTATAACCAATTAAATGATGCTATTGGACATAGTCTGAAGTACATACCCTAGCCTGGATATTTTTTAGTGAATGTTTGGTACATCAAATGCATGGTGCAAAAATATGGTATCGATTGCAGTTGCGGTAACGGACATGGTAATTCGGTAACGGGGTTGATGTGGTTATCGTATCGCCAAATTTCGGCCTAAATCGTTAGTTATCGCTTGAAACGGCCTAAAACACGTTTGTTTTACACCTTTATGGGTGATATAAGTTTGGTAAATTTGAAAACCTTTACGATACGACCGATACGATATAAAACAGCCTTGTTTTCGCACTTTGATCAAATGTCATTTCTTTGATTACTTTTGTTTCATCTTACGGTTTCTTTTGATATTGATAAAGTAAACATATATTTTAGGGCTATAACCATCAACTTAAGCTTTTGGTGGAATTGATTTCTTGACATGGTATCGGGAGCCAAGTTCATAACTTATGAGTTTGAGCCTCATCCACCCGTTTCTATTTTAAGTGGAATATTCAAATCCTGTATAAGTAGAGCACGTGTTGGCGTGTTGCATCCCTAGGACGTGATAAAGTATAAAACATGTTTTGGGTTACAGTCAGCAGCTTAAGCTTTGGGTTGACTTGATTCCTCGACAGATATAGGCTCTTGAAGCCACTTTAAATTATTGCAATGCCTTGAGCAAATATAAAATTCAAGCCCTGAAATATGACAAAATGGCTGTTGAAATTGGCTCAAAATGTGATGATATGTTAGGAAAGTGAAATTGAAGTAGTTATCTCGGACATAAATGCCTTTATTATGTACAAGTTCACTATTTCACTCGATTATATAAACGCTCCGTGCTCTGAACTTGCAGTTGCAAGGATGGTACAGCAAAGATGACGTAGTCGCAGAGTGGAAAGAGATGCAAGGGAAAATGTGTTTAGTCATTCATTGCTATGTCAGCGGCCCCAACAACCTCCTACGTGATCTGGTTGCTGAGCTACGATATCACATTTTCTCGAAAGACCTTCCTTTGGTATTCTTCATCTTCTCGTCTTCATTATTTAGGTTTGCTCACAAAAACATTTCATTACCTCAACGCCATCAAATGACTCCAAACTATGGTGGGTTGGCGGTATCAGATGTACCCTACCGTACCCATATTACTGACGATGACAAAAAGGTTGTTTCGGATTGAACCCTAGTAGCAAACATCATCTGCAACTTCATATAAATAAGAAATTTACATAATTTAGCGAGCTATTTTGATTATTCCATTATAACCTGAAACCAAAAAACTAAACCTTTGGTGGCCTATTGATGCTCACTAATAATCAAAATTTCTAAGTTGGTTTATATGGACCTAATCAGGTACTTCAAGCCGTCCTGTATGGAGATTCGGCCCTCTTTAAGAAGCATCCCGAGCTTATGGAAGCCGTTGTGTGGGTTTATTTCCATTCGAGTTCCGCCAAGTACAATTGCATTGAATGTTGGGGGCCTCTCAAAGACGCTGCACAAGTAATTAAATTATCCGTTTACTCGTTTAGTAAAATCTCGGTTATATTACAAGTATTATTAGAATAAACGCGTTTGTTTTAGTTAAAAATCGTGCAAGTAAGCTTACAGATGCTTCGTTTTTTACTCTTCAGAGACAGGATCAAGTCCGCGGCTTGTTACCAGCGAAAGACACGGGTACCTTGCAGCAACAACAGAAACTAAAGAGTCCGAAATCCATTTTACAAGCCCTATTCACTTTTCTTCTATGAATTGCTTTTGTACAGCAAATCACACAATTTTTATTGGAAACACAATTCTTACCAAAAAGTTAAACAGCCAGTCTCCTGAGACGTCTTTCAGGCCCAACCCATTAAAGCTTAATGCATACTCTCACTTTACATTTTCTTTTATGGACCGACCCAATTAGAGATGGTCTGTCAAAAAAACCGTCTCTCACAAGAATTTGTGAAAGTTAAATACTTGGCTATTGATTCTAAAAAGCAAGCATTAATGGGGTTTTATGTTTCAAATTCCCATTCTACATGTGAGGAATTAGTCAAACACAAAATTCTTGGTGTTAATTGGACTGTTTTGATCATGGAATTCATATGATTGATCAATGGCTGATTTTTTTTTACATTATATGTATATTATTATGGAACACATACTTCTATTATATATTGCCTCATTTCAGATTTTGACGTGTTTTTCTTTTGATCCGAGTGTATGCGGACTTTTTTTGAGTCAAATGGAGCAAATATCGTATGAGAAATAACGTGAGTTTGAAAGCATAACACAAGTATCAAATTCTATTATTGTCTCATAAAGTTTACTTGCATTTATCTTCTACTTCTATACTTATATACTTGGCATGTTTCATTTATCTTATATTAAGTGGGTAATTACTTCTTCATTTGTCCAATAATACCTAAAAAGTTGTCATCACATATATGAATATAGGACAAACTCTTTAACATTAAGGAATACACATTAATATTTGTTCTAGCTTTAGAATATTATGCACTTTTCCAAGCTTAATTATGGGATTTTCCTAGCTAACACAAAAAGCTAGTTCCAAATTCCAATCAACAATCCACCCGAAAACTTTGTCATGGTATGTACATCTGTCGACATTTTAATTCAAATCCATTCTAATTTCTATGTGCAAGGCATTTTCATATTCAGCTCAAGTCCGATTTAACTCATTTGTCCAACAAGAGGAAGTAGAGCACACTATCGATACTGCTGCACCAAAATTTTCTAGGACTAATTCAAAACTCGAAGATAACTTGCTTTTAGCTCGGTAAGTAGATCTTCAGCAAATAGCACGAACAATTTCGGCAGTGTCACCCATGCAATTTTGAGCTAGCCATGATTTGTGATGAAATTGAGTATGTACAAGAAAAAATGTTCTAATAACCACAAAAGTCGAAACAAGGTTGAAACAATGAGTGTTTAATTACCACTTTAAATATTGCCAAGTACTATACACCGCATCCAGTTCTTCCATCATGAACTAACAATGCTCCAAACTAAGCATCACAACAAGAAATAGGTGAGCCAAAAAAAAGGGTACAACCATACATTGATGAGATCCGACCATCAACACACTACAAAAGCAGCAGTAAGCATCTTACATAAATGCGACATTCACCTAAAAAGCGAATTCTCCAAAGTAACTCATGTCTACGTATGTAACTGATCAAAATGATCTATTATTGTTATTGGATTTAGAAGCCGAAGACTTGGATTTTGCAAAATCAAGTAGGTCCTTGAATAAGGCATCCTCCGGCTTTTCTTGCTTGGGAGGAGTTGGCGATTTAAGAGAGAGATTTTGCGTTTGTCCCACCAAACTATCATAAGGAGAACTGGATCCACTACTGGAATGTGATGCCCCACTAGGAAAAGTCTGTTGCTCAAAGTACTGTTGTCTCTGGTTATATTTGGAAGGGGGTGGAGGCAAGGGTCCAGGGGGAGAAGGAGAATCCCAAGGAGCTAAAGGAAGTTTTTCGGATTTTCCAATATCAATAGGGTCATCATACAAGGGACTCTTATCGAACAAGGGTGATGTATGGTTCAAGGACTGATGAGGAGGTGAGGGAGATGATGGAGTAAGCGATGAGGAAGGGTTTGCATACTTGTTGGAACTTCTTACAGAATAAGGCGATGGATCTGCGGCTCCCGAGGATTGTTCAACATTGTATAAATCACTGCTAGTATAACTAGAGGATTTTTCAGAGTTGTACAAATCACCACTTAGGTAATCCATTGAGCCAGCGTCATTGATAACTGGCCTCTTTGATGAAGGTGGAGGGGCGAGGATAGGATTTACTTGAGCCGGCTCAGCCCTAGAGGTAGCCAGATTTCGTCCTTGTCGCTGCATATCTCTTGACCTACAAAATCATGGTCCAATTCAAGCAATCAGTCCAAATATAAGCGAGGATTGCAAATTTTGATCGGGAAAAAAAGGCTTAAATCCTCAAAAACAGGTTATGGAAGCAACATATCTAAACCTTAATGGATCAAGTAGTTTAATAGTAATTTTCCAACTGGGAAGGGAAGTGGAAAGAAAAACTTATAAACAACCTCTTTGTGATTATACAAGGATAAGGTTGTCTACATTTGACACCCATAATCTGCCCAGGTGGAAGCCATTGATATTGGTAATGGCCTGTTGTTATGGGTCACGTAAAAGCGATAGCACCCTTAATAAAAGATATAAGAATAAGGTCAAGAAAACTCTAAGCAAGTCTCTGAGTTCCATTATTTAGTAGAGTCAAAAACAAGTTTTATACGCGATTTGACCATCAAATTCAAACTCTGGACTTGTGCCAAGACATGATCATGGTAGTTTATAAGTCGGAAGACAAGGCTGTTTGATAACCATGTGATGTACCCTCTCAGAAAGATTTCTTTGGTGGTATAATAATCAAACTAAATCACTGAGTAGGAAGGCAAATTCATAATTAGAACAGAAAGGAGAGAAGATTGTCCAACTGCAAAATCATAATAATTACCTGTGTGCCAGCTGGGAAAATTCATCCTCTGATTCCTCCTCTTCATGATCATAGTTCGCATCCACAAGTGGTGCAGCGGGAGTTCTAATTGTTTCCGAGTTAGCAGTTGAAACTCCTTTAGCAATGTCATCATGACGGCCAAGTGCACGCTGCAGATCATCATTCAACCCCAGACCTTGACAAAGAAGTTCCTCGTCCCTTTTAAACAAAAACTAGAGTCAAAACCACATCATATTATCAACATCCAGTAGCTTGAAGAAATACTTAGGATACTTACGTGGTATTATTCACAAGCATCATAACACGTTTTTGGTAATTACGACATTGCTCAACTAGCTCCACGATGACTTCTTCTTTTACACCCTAAAATAAATTAAAATGCTTTAACTTCTGCTTCTCAAAAGATTAAAAAAAGAATGCCATAATTTACAATGAATACTATCTATACTTCGAGTTCCAACACAAGTTCATCAACAAAAAAACAAAACAAAAGCACTTTAAAATAATAACTTATGTCTTGGAGACATATAGACATGTGCTATGTCTCGTTGGCAAGAGCAACAAAGCCCAAACTGAAAAGGATACTTTCCTCAAAATTTCAATTGTACAATTTTATCACATACTAAAAGGTTTTTATCGATAAAGAAATCATAATAAATCCAAATCAAGCTGAACATACCTCTTTGTTTTTGGGATCCAGAGCTGCAAGCATTTCTGTCAGAACATCAGCTAGCCCTTTTGCAGTTTGGATTTCTGGCAAGCTGTTTAAAATAAAAATTAAACTTGATACAGCTAGTTCAACATGTGATACCACTCGAACAGAATAATAGCAAAGTCAATGAAACAGAGGAAGGGGCTTTAGTTCTATAAAGTAAACTTCACCATTTGGCAATAGAAAAATTACAAATTCAAACAGCACAATGGTCTTGCTTCCTCGGTCATCACAAGCAAATTAAGGATCCATTCTATGGTAGCTAACTAAATACAATATCAGCGATGAAGATGAAAAAGTTTCAAAATAATGTGTGTGGCAACTATAATCAAGTTCCTGAATGATACAAATGCATAATGAATTATTTAAGACTAACTGTATTGTTTATGCCCAAATTATCGTGTCAATGCACCAATATGACCAATACTACTCTCATAACACAATCCAGTTGCTTAAATAAACAGGAAAAATTAAGCAAGTTCGAATTCAACAATATAACTCACGAAGTAGATGTATATGCACTTCCCAGTTCCCAAAAATTAATGAAGGTCTCTATACAAAAACTCCATTTTCCACCATCTCAAAATTCAGGAGATCAAGGCTAAAATTTTAAAGTTATAACAAGGATAGAAAAGCAATTATTTCTTCTTTCATGTAGTAATCCATAAACTATGTCATCATAAAAAATTAATTAGACAAGAAAATTCAGAGCTGAAGCAAAATCATTATATGCTCAAAGAAAGGACCAGAACTTGACATAAATCAATGTTCAGGAACATCCGGCAAAGTCATACATTGATGTGCATTGCTGAACTAGGCTTGTTCTTGATTGTATTCATCGCCTAAAAAGAAATTATTAATAGAAATAGAACAAAAACGAATATAAGGCTCAATCAGAGAAGTACCTCAAACCAGACGGGTCAGAATCCAGAGAGTCTGGTATTGTTACATCTTCGTATACTGGAGCAGGAAGGGAAACTGGCTGAGTTTGTGGAGGGGTGAACAACGGCACACTATTCTCCTCTCGAGGTGGAAACGTTATCCCAGCCGACTGTTAGCATCAACTAAAAGATATCAATAAAAGATTGAGATAAACTAGTTGGTAATGGAAAATGAAATGTTCACTATTGCAGACAACACATCATCTCTAATTTTGAGGCTCGTGGAATACTATAGAGATCCATTTCATTGTTTGAACAAACAGCTAAGGCTGTCGTTTAATTGACGTGAATACAATTCAAGATTTTTAGTTTTACATGGAACTATCGTGAGTGAGCAATTCTTAATTATAACCGACTACACCTAAGTTTGTGTTTATTTAACATTTATACCATTATAAATCAGAATAACAATTCACCAAATCAACATACCTATAACAGGCCAAAATGACCAGCACGCTAATTTGGAACAAAAGATACAGAACAAAATAGGTGTAAAATACTAAAATCTGAGTCTTTCGTCTTGTAACGTAAGTTTAGGATATCCATTCGATGATTCGAGTAATACAGGGAAACAATCAAGATACAAAATCCAGATTAATCTTCAAGTCAATAAATTGAGATATTGTTTATGATTAATCATCCAAAAAAGGGGACTTAGAGCTAGACCCATCATTTACGGATCCAAGCCTATCTTTCTATTTGTGAGTGGGGATGGTGCCAGGGTGGAACCAGCTTTAAACTAGTAACAAGAAAAACAACATTCCATTACCCCAATGCCATTAAAACTAGTAACAAGCATAATTTATTAAATGTAATGGATCTCGGACATTTTATTTATCATCAGTGCTTCGTAAACATGACGGATCTTATAAAACAATTCTCAAAAAATGGTACCAGAAATAAGAATTTTTTTGGCTTTCTTTAATTCAGTGATGAATGGAAAACAAATCACGATTTTCCAAAGGCATTGTGGATAAATCAAGGGCAATCAGGCAAGATGAATTATGTTAATTTGGCAAAAAGATTTCAAGCGGATCAGAGATAAAGCACATTACAAAACAGACAAATTTAGAGAACATGAAAGCTAAAAATGATGCACTTTAGAAATGGAATGGGACTAAATAAGTGCTCATCAAATCATGTCTACTCCATCTGTAGCTGCAATTATTCTCTTACTTCAAAATTCAAAATTATGCAAATTTGGAAAACTAGTTTAGGTCTATGATGAATTTAGAGGATTTTCCTACGTACATCTGTATTTTACTTTCAAATGAATTCCATAAGAATAGTCAAAGCAATACATTGACTTTTAGTGCCAAAAGAAAGCAAAAGGGGTAAATGCATGAACTCTCAGCCTGAAAATGCAGTAAATATACATAGATATGTATATGTCACCTTCAATTCATTATATGCTGCATGAAACTGGGGGTACCCTCCCCTTGGTCCTCCCAGAGCCTCCTGCCAGGTGTCTATCAGAACTAAAATCTGTTCTTTCACACCTAAATCTGGCTGTGCAAGAAATGTTTTAATCAGTACTTACAAATACTGAAACAAAATTTTAAAAACCACTGCATATGAAGAAAAAAATAACCTTTTTCTTTACGATTTTCACCATATCATGCAAAATATCACGCTCAACAATTTGCTGAAAAATCCTTTCTCCACAATTTTTCCCAAGAGTGTCCAACACCTGGAAGAAAAATATGAGCAAAATTAAACACATGACTAAATTAACATGCCATATTATATTCACAATTGGAATCCCCCCGCGAGCGGCCGAGCGTTGGGCACAGGTAAAAAGAAACAGATAAATCTAAAACTAGAGATCATTATCAACCAACAAAAAACATGCTATTTAACTAGCTCCCGCCTAGGCTTCGTGAGATTTTTAGTCCATATGTACTATCATTGCCTTAGTTTTGAATAGCGCAATAAGGGGGCGCCTAGACACAAGGTGCACCCAAGCGCATGAAAACAATGTCTTAATAAGTTCATGAAAAGCATAGAAAAAGGCACATAAGTGGCTACATGGTAGCCCACTAGCAAGGGGAGACATGCATGGGCCGAAGTGCAAAATTCAAAAACAAATCAAAAAAATTTGGTGCTTTGGCCTACGCTTTTTCCCGAAAGCAGAAGGCATGCCTAAGGCCATGTGCAACTCCTTATGCCTTGGTGCGCCTCACATCACAACGACACTTGTAAAAACAAAGATGTTTACGATTGACTCTTGATAGTAAACATCATCGGTTTTGATACCTTATTTTCCATTTATCCCACCTATAAACTCACGACATTTCTCTCCATCTTTTTCCAACTCCTTTGTGGCTACAATAAAGTTCTATAGCATATGTCAAAATCGTTACAGAGGGGTATTGTTAAGATGTATGTGATACTGGGCGCAAGTATCAATTGGGGGGTTTTTCGACTGTGCGCATCTCTCTTTACTCCCTCCTTGGGGGTACAAGTATGATTTGTCTGCATCTTTCAATAAAAAGAAAAACCTTCACTCGGACCCTGCCTTGTGCGGGATACCGAGAAGGTCCTTTACCTTTACCTTTACCTTTACCCACTACTTCAAAAAAATAGTAGTTCTTTCCTTGGACCCACTCATTTTATACCTTACTCAAATTTGTCTCTCCTCTGGCCCACCAAATAATAATCTACAACATTATCAAGAATCAATCAAAAAAAAAATTCCTTGTTTTTACAAAGGCAAGGTTGCGTACATATGATTCTCAAACCTTGCCGAGGTAAGAGTTCAAGTTAGAGCTATTTAATCACATAGTGTGATGGAAAAAAGGTTTGAAAAGGCCCAACTAACTCCTTTTTAAATACAATAAGGAATAAGGAATGATAAACACACAACTTAACATGTAATACTCAGCTCAACCCTAATACTTGAATTTTTCTAAAATGGAGTAGGTTTAAAATTATAACCAAAAAAATTGTCGAAAAAATTATTTGGGATAATAAAACAAAATTGGCATTTTTGTAAGTTGTTACGTGACCATTACCGCGATCATCACGAAAACTGCATTGTTGTACTATAAGTTACACCTTCCCATCAAAGATTTATCATCCTCATAGCAAGACCTCAAACTTTGTGAACTTTACAACGTATCCCAAAAGCTATAATGAGTAAGGAGGTCGAAAAGGAATACGAAGTTCAAAAGGTTTATATCAATAATCAAGCATGAGCACTTCTTATTTAAGTGGACATGCATATGCAGATGATGTTTTGCAATCAAAGTTTAATCAGAAATAGTCTCCTTATTTTTACAAGGATAAAGTTGCATACATCTAACCCCCTTATCCCGCCTAGGTGAAAACCACATGGAATCAAAATTATGTAATATAACATAATAGCTAAAATCAATAATCAATCATCTCACATTCTCACCATATGCCGGTTACTTTACTTCGAAAGAAAAAAAATGAATGTTGCTGACAAACCATGCATTGCATCTTTTTGCCAACAAGCATGACAACTTACCTATTAACACAAAATGCACAAAAGCTAATATATTTCAACTCCAATTTGTATTACACTAAAGATCAATACAATCTAAAACAAGTTTGCTTCTCATGGAAAATTGCATTGTAACTAAAGCAATACAAGTTAACTCAAACGGAATTCAATGTGTAAAAGGCTCGAATAATGAAAATTACAAGTGTACAACAAATATAGTTAACTAGTTTTGGAAAGAAGGCCATAAAATTATTATATTACTATATGTGATAAAAATTCCTCTTTCCAACGACAAAATGGAACACAATTCCATATTCATGAATATACAACTTTTAGGGGGAGGAATTGAACTCCAAACATGTCGTATTTGTAAATAAGGGCAAATCAGGCTAAAAGAGTAGGTAGAGATAAAGATACTAACAGATAGAGCAAGAAGTTGCACTTTTGAGCTTTTATTTCCAAGACGCTTCTTTATTATCTTGAGGGCATCCTTTGCTTGCCTAAATCACAAATCATTGTCAAAAGCGGTGGAGAAAAAGTCTTACATATAGTAATGCTAAAAAGATAGACACTTGATAGTTTTCACATTCTGAAATTCTCTCGTGAAAAGATTTGTACTAAAAAACATAATGCTGAAAGTTTAAACGCATGTAACACACTTCAATGTAATAATAAAACAGCCTATGCTATCATAAAGCTTGAAAAATGATCAAAGATTAAAATTTGTAGTTTTAAAGAAACAACCAAAAATACTCAATAAGTCACATAGATATATGAAAATCGATGAAGCACTCAACCAAACAAGTACACTATCATTAACTTTTACACTTCCATAAGAATGAACATAACAACTAGCAACTGCTCTTTGAATGTCTTTTTACATCTCAATTTGTAAAATTCAACACAGTGTAAATCTCAAACTTGTAATACTATTAGAAAATTGACCAAAAAAATCACAAGTATTGGTCATTCGTGCAAAATAATCTCAACTATGGGTTGTCCTCCCAAATAAAACCCATCCATGGTCGATCTATATAATCCTAAATTCTGAATAATAAGAGTAGTATCTTCTAGAATTGCAATGAGGGACTAGAAAAAACCTACTCAGCTAGTCACTTTATCGACATGGTGCATTATAATTGGTCATCTTTTTATTAATAAAATTTTAAAGTGAAATTATTATACAAATATCCTAAAAAGACTTGAAATATGCTTCCATAAGGTGGACGTATTGGTTATCCAATGAGTTGCATCTCGAATTCACATCTAATCTAAATATCTAATAAGGCCACACAAATTAACTTTTTCGCAAAAAATAGTCTTAAGTGATAAAAGGTCGTTAAATGTCGATTCAAAGTACATATCGAATGTGAGGCGTACTAAATTCATTATTCCAAGTGTCTAGAAATTAGTTCCCATATGGACCCATGGGAGTGTATGTTTCCAAAAATTGTCATCTTTTGGGTTAAAATATCCATTGAAGTGGTCTCAAAATGCATAACTCAAAAGAAGACATCAATAACATTCCACTATCCCAATAGCATTAAGCGGCTCCCATCTAAAGTGGGGTTTGGGGAGTCGAATGTACGCAACATGCCCTTGTTAGTGATTAACACTACTAAATAGATTGATTCCAATTAACCTTTGGTAGCAAAAACCATATACAACACATAACTAAAAAGTGCATATGATTTAATGAGCCATTTCAAGTCGATCCAGAACTATTTCTAAAAAATTTCAATGAATCACAACAAACACGAATAACTAGCAAATTAACAGCATATACATCATGCTAGATTAGTGATACCTAGTTCACTATCTATTCCATTTTGAATTCATGAATCACCCAAAATTGACCCGCAATAAACCAAAATTGACCATGATGCACTTTTTTAACATTTGGTCAACAAACTATATACTACAAGTCTACAACATAACGTCCAAAAGAGAAGTTTACCCTGGGTCCATATTAATAACATCACAAAGCTCCATGTTTACTGCCCAATCTGGACCAATTAACATGTCACTGGTCGCCCTCTCGGCAATTGCTGCTGCATTATTAGCCATCGCCTGAAAATTCCTTCAATCGTGTATGTCTCTTTGTTACCTACACAAGAGCCCCTTATTATAGTTAAAAATACTGCAACTCATATTAGACAATAAATACAGCTCAGTCTGATCAACTTAAACATAACCTCTTTAGGTTTCATCACATCAGTATGTAATATTCCAGCAAATTGAAGCATAAAACCGTTTTGAAAATCATACATGAAATTGAAACCACAAAATATCAAAACAACGGAGCATTCAAACCTAAAACCGATCAATTAACACAAAATACATCATAAAAAACCTCAATATAAAACAAATAGTAGACGAAATCATGAAACAATAGAAATCACCAGAAAGATTAATTGAATTGATCTGGATCCACTAAATAATAAAACTGAATCGATGCGAAGACGATCAAGAAACAAGAAATTGAAATCAAAGATGATAAATAGAATTGGAATCAAATAAATGAAGAAAGAGCGAAATTCGAAAAGCTTACCGGTAAGAGAGAGAAAGAGATGATGAGGATGATGAATTACGCTCTAAGTTAGCTTGTGAAGTCAATAGAAAACAAAAGAGAAATGGTGAGGCAACGACAAGTATTTAGAGAGAGATAGAATAATTATAGTGTGAATGAAATATGAATTATGGAGTATTATTTTTCATTTAATTAGGATTTATGGAGTACTTATTATGTTCATAAGAAATAATATATCTATCTGTGAATGAATTATGTTAATAGTAACACTAAATCACTAATTACCTTCGATTTTATTTCAGTAATTCCGACTCATGCATAAGAAATAATATATCTATCTGGGATATTTTTTTTGATGAACATATGAGATTTTGTTTTATTCGTCTCAAAACGTAGTTTTATACATAATTTTTAGGATCATTTACTACGGCCTCTAAATTTACTCAATTTCAAATAAACATATGGATATATTATTTCTTATGCATAATTTTTAGGATCATTTCCTATAAGTTTACTCAATTTCAAATAAAACTACATATTGAGACAAATAAAACAAAATCTTATATGTTAAGTTGAAGGCTGTAGTCGGTAAATGATCCTAATTTTTAGGTAAACGTAGACGGACACAAGGTTGTTAGGATCGGGATTCTACGTAGGATCGTTGAGGGAGTAGGATCGAAACCGGTAGAATCGGATCGTAGGATCGTGTGATCCTACAAATATGCATTTATATGCTTTAGATAACTAATTTTCAATTGTATTTGTTCTTTTTTATGTTTTAAGGTTTAAATTAACACTTATTTGACTTCAACTATTAAGTTTTGTAAAAAATACCTTTAATAATCATTATTAAAATTCGAATCGAGATAACGTGAATTTTAGTCAAATTGATATAATTGTTCAGATATATATTCATATATATACATAAGTAAAATCTGGATTATATGAAATTTTTATAAGATTGAAACTACCCTAATAGGATCGGATCGTAAAATCGTAGTATCGTAGAATCGTGTTATGATCCTACCACTTAAATCCTAAAGCTAAGTAGGATCGCACAATTCTACCAATTTAAGATCCTACCTACGATCCGGATCGATCGCCTAATTTTGGATCGTAAGATCGTAGAATCGGTGATCAGGATCGAGATTCTGATAACCATGGACGGACATATTATTTCTTATGAGTAAACTTAGAGGCTGTAGTTGGTAATGATCCTAATTTTTATAATTTTTCGTTTGATGAAAATAAAAATATTTAATATTAAAATAGACATTAAATTACGTGTAAAAAGAAATTTAGCAAGTATTAGGTAATAGAGGAAGTACTTCCTCCGTTTCATAATACTTACTATCGAGTGTGAAATATTATTTGAGAAAATATCACTGTCAACAACAGGTACCATGAAATATTTTATTTTAAATAGAAGGTTTATTTAGAGTATTATCATAGGAATTAGGACGGTGAAGAAAGAGAAAAGGGTTGCATAATAGTAGTATTAGTAAAACACTTTCTGAGGTTTTCGACTTTTCGTCAGCGTTTCTGTTTTGCCCTCCTATGCGGACTTTCAATTTCAAAGGAACGCGTTTCATACTTCAAACCCATAATTTGGTCTATTTGTCAATAAATGCTTGAAAAAAAAGAGTTTTTTTTTTTTTTTTTTTTTGCCAATTATAACCTTAACGATCTGTTTTGTTAGCAGTATTAAATGGTGATAATGAGAATAATTTATAATGTATAAAAATCTTTTTATACATACTCCCTCTTGTTGTTCATACTAGTCTCATTTGCTTTTTGTTTACTGATCAATCTTAATTTGTATTTTGCTATTAATCTATAAGTTAAAATATAGTCATGTCATCATGTGAAATCTTATTTTTATTTGTCTTAATACAAAGATTATTAGTATAAATTTTTTTTTATTTTTAATTATGCACAATTAAAGGTTAAAATGTTGCATCGACATGTGTGAAAAAAATAAATAGGACAAGTAAGGTGAATAAGAGTGAATATATAAAAATCTTTAAAAAAATAAATATAAAATCACATCAACTAAAGAAAATCAATTTATAGTCTACAATAAATATAAGAGAAGAAAGAACAGAAATTTAAAATTGAGTCAACTTGTAAATGGAACATTCTAAACGTTAAAATAATATATTTGCTCCCGATTTTAATAGTTGCTACAGTATCAATATCAATTACTGTTCCTCAATTGATCGTATCTGGTAAATATTTCTCCATGTATAACGTAAAATATAATTAAGTGGGATCTTGTTTAATTCGTTGCAATGCATATTTCATTATATTAACTTTTTAGAATTTTTTATCATATGAAATTAAATATACTAAAAATTATAATCGTGCATTGGATAGCACAAAAAAAGTATAGCAACTATCAAAAACCAAAGAAAGTAGATAAGTAGTCTTTTAAATGAATAAATTAAAGTTAGAACCTTTAAAATGTTTCTTATATTCCAAAAACAAAATGTTTGTTAATATTTATTGTAATTTTTTTTTATTGTAATTTTTTCACAATATTTTATTTCGCTTATAAAACCAAATAAAAATAGAAAAACATATATTCAAATCAAATCACAAAGTCAAAGTTAGAACCTTTAAATGAAATTAATACATAAAATCTATATTTTACCGTAGTGTCTAGTTGCTTCGTTCCCTTTTATTTCTTTATATACTCATTGTGGTTTTTATTTTTATTTAATTAATTTTTATCATTTCTTTTTATTTTTATTTAAATCTAGTTTTTTATTGACCGTTTTTCCTCTATAAGTAGATGTAATCTTGAGATAAGGTTATCATTCACATTCTCTTTTATGTAGAGCTCTTACCGTTTGGGATAAAATCGATGCATTTCTCTAATGGAGAACGGGATTGTCCGTCACCTTCACTCACCCAGTTGCCACTTTCGAATGAAATATTGAATGATGACGACCATTGACCCACCTAAGTAGAATACTCCCTCCAATTCACTTGTGTTGTCCCATTTGATTGGGCACGGTTTTTAAGAGTGGAATGATGGAGTATTTTAATTGATTAAATTAATTGTAAAGGTAGTAGTTGGGTATTGGGAATTGGAAATGTGGGGTTTTAATTTGATTAAATTAATTGTAAAGGTGGTAGTGAGGTATTGGGAATTGGAAAAGTGGGGGTATTTAGGTAAAAAAAGATAGACAAAAAAGAAAATGGGACAATTGATATGAATTTGCCAAATAAAAAAATGGGACAACACAAGTGAATCGGAGGGAGTATTAAAATTATATTTGTTGACTGAATATTTCGATTATTTATTATTAATTCCATAATTTTCGATTTCTCGTTTGTTTTACCGACTTGCGGGGAAAAAAAAAAGTATACTTTTTTTGTGCTGAATTCTTAACCATGTTTTAATTGCTGTCCAATGAAATCTACGTCACGCATGATTCAAATCTCTACATTTTTTCACTCGTAATTTCTTTCATATAGAAATACTCCACTTTTGATGTCAACTCTTAGAAATTAGAGTTGTAGACAAGGTGTTCGACAAAATGTCTGAGTGAAAAAGTGACCGTGAGCCGGTTGGCGCTAACAATGAGAAATTGTTCCTATTGTCACTGAAATAACATGGGTATTGCTAATTGATGTTTATGTGATCCGTTTGACTGATGATGAATTGATGACTCATAGTGTGTGCATTGTCATCTGTCTTGCTTATGTGTGTTCTGTGTCTTTTATTTTCCAAGGGTCCCTTTGGCCGCGAAAACTTATCTTCTTTGATTAGGATATGATTTTTCGACTTCCATCTCTCTTCACACCCAAACATAGCTTCTATAAGCGTAAATGCGTAATACATTGAGTATGGTGATGATGATAGTATGTACATTGCCCATATGTCTTTTTTGCATCCGTTTTTGAAAGTGAATGTTGGGTATTATTTTCCTTTAAATGCTGAGTTCAGAGCAATGAATCTTTCTGTTCTAGTAAATGATTGAGATTAATGATTATTTATCGCATATTCGCATATAATTCTATCTGAACGAGGGTGATGTTGCGTATGTTAATCCCGTTACCTTGGCTAGCAAGAGTCATTGTAGTGGCCTTGACGCGATAATGTCAGTGTTCCTATTCAGATAAAGGACCGTGCTTCTTTTCTCTTCACGGTAGTTAGAATGACTAAGAAAGGATGAATCACTATTGTGCTTGTTTGAATCACAAAATTTTCTGTTCTTTAACCACTAATCCTAGTTTTTATGAAGGAGCTTTGCTGCTGTCTGTCTGTGTTGTGATGTGGTACACACCCCGCATGGTCTGCTGCTGAAAAACTCTTTGAGAGTACCATCATCAGTGAATAGTGAGTTACCGTTTAAAATTGGATTAACTTCATGTTGTTTTCGTGTCAATGTGCTACCGGTTCATATCATGATGCTGTTTATGTTTTTGTTCGAAATGAACTCACACGACATTGAATGATTACTTGTTTTGGATGTTTATGAAAACCCCATGTAGGTTTTGATAATCAATACCATTACACCAATGTCTAAAAGCTTGCAAGAAGCATTTTTGTTCAAGCATGCTCTATTTTCCCTTTAGCAAGTCCAGTTGGTAAAGTACAATAGTCAATAGATGAACGAAGAATCAGATTCATGTTTACCTTGTAGATTAATCAAGTAATTTTGGAAATTTTTAGAGCCTGGAGCTGATGTAGTGATGTGCATCTATATAATCAAGTCCAGTAGTCTTTGATTTGAGCAATAAATTAGCTTCCTTAATGTTCACCTTGCTATTTGGTGAACAGTCTCAAAGGCTTTACATTCTTTTCTCATTATATATTCAGATATCTTCATTTGGGACTCGTTTCCATATCAAATCAATACCACGACATTACGACAAGATTCCATTACCTTAATGTTAATAAGTGGTTCCCAACTAGGGTGTGGTTAGGAGGGCCGGATGTACGCAACCTTACTCTTGTTAATGATAAACTAACAAAGAGGTTGTTTCCGATTGACCCTTGGTAGCAAATATCATGTGCGACTTCACATAAATAAAAAAATGCACATAATTTAGTGAGCTATTTTACTTTAGTTTTTATAATCTGAAACCAAAAAACTATAAATCTTTGACCCATCAAAATAATGAACATTTCTATATCAAATCACTGCCTGGTAATATTTCTATATCTAAGAGCTACTATTGCACTCATGATTCATCATCTGTTCAATAATTTATTTATGAGATTGTACACACTTCATTGTTGTGATCGTGCTGTAAATCTCGTATGGGCTGGTAAAGATTAAGACAAAATATTTTCGATCTGTTTCAGTTTCAGGAAAGGAATAGCAAGCAGCGGATTTTGTGCGAAAAAATCATGTGAAAGCAACCGAGGGTCTATAGATCATCCTGAGCATCAAATGCCATTTTGACATAACTACAAGATTGTAAGTCTCAGGATCACTTTCTGCTCTTTCACTGAATTCTACACTTTTCTGTTCTGACTTCACGTTATTTCTGAGCTAAAATCCTCGTCTGCATCGGAAGTAATTTCTGTCAACTGTATCTCCTCAAACTTGTCAGATACTTTCTGTTTTTGCTCCTGGACAGTAAGAATGCTGCTATAGATGGGTTATGTAGTTTTATCAATTGAGGGGCAGAGCACACTAAAATCTTGTAATGGAAAGTAGCTTGTTGTCTTTACATACGACATGTATACGGTGTGATGAATATGTTATCACTTATCAGGCTCGTACATAACAATACCCGCATAAGAGGAGAGTTTGAGTTAGCTGCACGCAAACTCGATGGGGTTTCATCCTAAAACCAATTGGTATTAGGAGTAGGCCGAGTAGCCCATCAAGTATAGTTGTTAATCAACCTCTCTCTAATTCTTCGATGTGGGATGACACATGGTTATTTTCCAACATAATGAAACTTGCATGACTTTTTGAGAAGAGGAGGGAATCAGCTCTTCAAATTTTTGTGAATTGTGATTTGTGAGTTATGGTTTCTGGTGCCTACTGTGAGGGCATCATAAAGGATGGCTTTTAACAGTTGATATCTTACACTTCGATTCAAAATTTCATGTTACTTCCGTATCGATGTGCTACATATTTATATCATGGCGATTTTTATGTTTTTGTTCGAACTGAACTCGCATGACATAGAATGATTTATGCTTCAATATTCAGTACCAATGTCTAAAAACTTGCAAGGAGCATTTTTGTTCAAATATGCTCTATATTTACATCGAGATCGACCATTTCTTGCCAAATCTGTTTTTGGTTTTAATAGCTGCAGAGTTCAGAATGCATATCGAAACACTACTTATTACATTCAAGACTCATCATCATTCAATAATTCATAAACAAGATTGTATATACTTCATTGTTGTGATTGAACTGAAACCAAGTCGATACATAGACAAAATATTATTCAATCTGTTTCCATTTCAGGTAATGAACAGCGAGCATTGCATTTTCTGTACGAAGATCTCCATCATCCTGGCCATCAAATGTCTCTTTGACACAGCTACAAGTTTGTAAGTTTCAGGATTACATCC
The DNA here is from genome assembly GCA_019776075.1 of Amaranthus palmeri. Taxonomy (NCBI): domain Eukaryota; kingdom Viridiplantae; phylum Streptophyta; class Magnoliopsida; order Caryophyllales; family Amaranthaceae; genus Amaranthus; species Amaranthus palmeri. The sequence goes on from JAAKBH010000023.1 coordinate 891,565, forward strand.
CGCTCTTTGATTTGGCTCTTTACTTCTTTTCTGTTTTGACATCTCGTTATTTTTGAACTACAATCCTCGTCTACCCTGAAAGTATTTTCTGTCAGCTGAAATTCCTCAAACTTGTCCAATACTTTCTGTTTTTGCACCTGAATAGTAAAGTTTATGACGCATTCTAAGTACAACAATTTGAAAGCGGCTATGCAGATGTACATGAGACATGCACGACTTTCATAAGGAAAAAGGGTGCGTTTTGATTAATCAATTAGAATTAATTGATTCAATTAGTTGATCGGAGATCCGGTTTTGTTTATGTGATATAGAATAAGAAAGCTTAGGCATTTCACTAGCATATAGAGAACAGCCCAGTAATCAAACAAACTCCAGTTTCTATAGATAATATTGTACACATCCTCGAAAACTGGTATATATTTTGCTATGATTCCTATGAATATCTTATTGATGGAAAATACTTACAAAAAAATATATGATTGTTGCCTTTAGTAGAGGCATGTTTCCAGTCTATTTCTTCTCTCCGATTCTTTTTCCGTTAAATATGCAGCAGTTGGGTAGTAATCTGTTGCTGCGTCTGCATAAGAAAAGGCGTTCATTAAGCGAAGTGAATGAGAGAAACATATATTCGATTTACTGATCATTCAAAAGCCTGTCTTTTTGTAGGGATAAATAGGGACATTAGTTCATGCCATTCAATATAGTTGGTACAATAGTTTGAAATATGGCTCCATTTATCAGCATTTTCCAAGGAACAAAAAGCATTTCTGTGAGATTCAAATAAATTCACTTAACATTCATAAAGGAAACAGGCCAGGGTAAGAGAGGGAAGGGGGTTGTATTTTCCTTGCAAAGCCAATATGTGAAGGCAATGATTTATCCGAAATCGAAAAATTCCTAATTTCTTTACTCCCCTCTCCTTTTCCATAACCAAACAAGGGAAAATGGATCTCTCCCTCCACCTAATTTCTTGATTAGAACACACATAAATGAGAAACAAAAGCCTCCTCACTGAACCATCTTATATGATGTTTCATATAATCGCGTCTCTTCTCCATTGCATATTTGCGGAGTTTTGGATAACTCGATGACTATTTCTTATCTAATTATACATATGACCACACTAAACCATATTTTGACTTAAGCCCTCAAATGAAGCATTGTCCTCTAAACAAATATCTGCCATTTATAAACCCTTTAAGATCATCAATTAGGAAGTGTTGAATGGCAGCTAACATAATTGACCTTTTTTCATAAAGAAAATTCCTTGATAACTTGCAAAATCCAGATTATGGGTGTGTTTGGATGGGAGGAAATGAAGGGATTTGAAGGGAGAAAAAATCCCTTGTTCGGGTAGCAAAATAGGAGGGAAGGAATTTGGAGGATGGATTTGATTGATACTTTTGTTAAGGTTCCGATCTCTTTAAAGTTGAAAAGATTTAAGGGAAAACTCTCATCTACCTGCCCTCCTAATCCCTATACAAACAAGAGTTATTTCCTTCAATCGTTATCCAAACATAGTGTAAATGAAATGGTATACAAATATCATCATCATCGTAACCAATATATCCCGCTTATAGAAGTTATGACCAGGAGTCTAGGAAGAGTTAGATGGCGGCAAACCATACCCTTATCGATACACATAAGGAGGTTCAACCGATGAGATCCTCAACTCGAGATTGACCTACAAATACTATACACCATACAAAACACAATACATGATAAACCACTAGCATATTCAATGTTAGCTACATAATATACCTTCCATTGCTACTATTGCTGCTGCTGCTACTGCTGCTGCGACTGCTCGTACTCTGACTACTCAGACCATTACTTTCTTCACTCTCACTAGATATGCATGATTTCTTCCTCCACCACTCTTTCTCCCCAAACTTAACATGCCCATTTGATGTCTGCCCCCCTTTAGGCATTGGGGCTACCTTAAAACTACTAGTAGCATTCAAATTTTTCTTACTTTTCCTTGACCCCAAAAAGGGAAACACTGATGTCTTAAGAAGAAATTTCCCATTATCAACACTTCTACTCCTTACCATCTTCTTTTTACTCTCACTTTTCTTGACTCTTTTCCCATTCTTCCTCTGTTTCTTCATCTCCTTACCCTCCTTAACCGCCATTATAGGCTTCTTTTCTTCAGGAATGTCAATCTCTTTTTTCACCTCCATATCCACACCACCCTTCTGCTCAACTATATCCTTCAAAGACAACTCATAAAACGTCTCAGGCAAGTCCCTAACCATGTCCATTAACTCCCTCCGCCCTTTCGCAATCGCCTGAGTCCTCGAACGAGGCGACATGGCTTGATAGCTTTGTTGGTTACAATTCAATGGATTCACAGCAGGAAATTCAACAGATTTTGGAGAATTTGACCTCCATAACTGTGGTGTTGAAGGATCAGAAGACTGATCATCATCTTCCACAACAGAATCAACCACAAGAAACCTTAAACCTCCATCATTTCGATCCTCGATCATCGTACTAGTATTAGTATTACCATTACTACCACCATTTTCATGGGAATTTGCTCCATTACTAGTTTCAAAAGTGAAAGTTTCATTGAATGATGATGCTGATGGTAAAGCAAAACTATCAACTTCAAAACTATCATAAGATCTTAAACTTGCTGTACTATCATAAGATCTTAAACCCAAATTGGGATCATGATCATAAGATAAAGCTTGTCTTCTGGGTTTAAATGTGTGATTTGATGGCTTAAAACCACCATAACCATCATTTAGAAGACCAACAGGATCATATAAATGAATTCGATTTTCTGGGTGTTTGGAATTGGAATCAAGCATGGTGAATTAAATGTGATTGACAAGATTTTTGAAGAGGGGAAAGATGAACAGAAAGGAAATGGAAAAGGAGAATGTGAAATGTTTATGGTTGTGAGAATTGATTGACAAGGAGGAATGTAAAAGAAAAGAGAGGTTTAGATAGTCATTTTTTTATATAAGAAAATCTTTTGTGATTTCAGCAATGCGTGCGGGATGGTTCACAAAAGTCAAGTTGTTCTTCTAGATGGCCTGTGATGTGGGGCCCTTTCTTTGTTTTGTGGAAGTATTTTGTGTTTTTTCTTTAGTTTTTTAGATTTTTTTAAATAGAATGAGATAAGTTTGTAGTGATAAGTGTCCAGGATTAATATTTATATTTATATTTATTTACATTTTATTTGAGTTCTCATCATCATAAATAAATATACTAATTCAGAAATATGTTTGACACGTGGCAGATGTATAATGAAAGTTGAGGAATTTTAATTATTTGCCACGTGTCACTTTAAATCAAAGTCCCTCTAATTCTTATTAGTGGTCTCATTTTGTTGGGCACGGATATTAAGGGTGAAATGTGGTCTACCAAAAAGGTGGTAGTTGAGTTATTTTAATTGATTAAATTAATTGTAAATGTGTTAATTGGGGTATTGTAAGTGGTAAAAATATGGGCATTTTGGCCATTACTTGTGAGAACAAGAGTATTTAGGTAAAAAAATCATTAGCATAAAAAGAAAATGAAACAATCCTTTTTTATATATAAATAATTAATAATTATGCTAAAAAAAATTATCAAAATAATTAAATTTCTATTTATATGAAAATTTAAACAATATCGTGCATTGCACAGGTATTACACTAGTATGACATTAAAAGATCTAACGTATTTGATTTCTACCGGGTGCAGTTATCAATTGGGGTGTTTCTTGACTGCACACATCTCACTTTACTCCCTGCGTATAATTTGTCCACATCTTTCAAGAAAAGAGATCCCCTACCCGAACCCTGCCTTGTGCGAGATACTGAAAGTATCATTCACCTTTACTTTTTTTATTTGAGTCATAGTATGAATTGAACTCAAAGGATTAGAAAGTGTGATCGTAAAGACTTTTTGGCCACTCATTTTAGTCTTTTTTTTTACTTTGTTATAATATTTTTCAGCTTAAGACCGTCTGATTATGAGACGAATTCATATAATTAGCCTATTTCTGTAATCTATCAATTTAAAATTAAAAATGATTACTTTAATTTATTAAATATACATGGGTCAACCCAATAAAAATGGTAAAGAAAATAATTAATGCTTCCCATTGTTTTTTTATTACCAAACAAATTTAATGATACTTTCCACATTTAAAATTAAAATTTTGTGTCATAATGACGCATCATTTACTCTTGATTATGCTATAATAGGTAAGTGCAGTATTGAACATTTTACCAATCTTAATTTGTGTATACTTTTTATTTTAACACTTGTATATAGGGTGTTCATAATTAAATACTGAATTCGATTCAATTCGAATATCAAATAATAAAAGTTTTTGTGTTTCAGTCTAGTTAAAACCTATCTTGATTATCCAAATTGAATATTCTTTTTTATTTTAAATTGTCATTTTATATTCATTTTACATTATAAGACTTATAGTTTTTTGTCATTTAACAAAAAATAATATAAATTTAAATCATAGATTTACTTGTAAAAAAGAATATTAATTCATGTTGACGTTCACAAATAATATAAAGTTAAATTGCAAAATTTTCATTCATAAACAATTGATAGAGAGCAAAATAGGTATTCATAAATATTATAGTAGTATATAGCAGTGATTTGATTTTAATTTAGTTTAGGATTTTGAGTTTTGAATTCTCTAATTTTAATACAATAAAATAGAAAAATTGATCGATTAGTTAAAATCGATGTCTGGTTATTTAATTAAAAAAAAAACTAGATTTGGACTCGATTTAAAATTAGTTTTAAACTCTAAATACCTTATTTAATTATTCGATTTTAAAAACTAGACTAAATATTTGATTTTCTAAATTAGATAATTCGTATTTATTTATATGCATACCCCAACGACCCTACTTATATATGGGTGCATCTAGAAAAGTTGTAGAAATGCCAATTAAATTGAACAATAACCCCATCATCATCATATATACCTAGTGTATTCCGCTTATAAAAAACTATGCTTAGGATCTAGGAAGGGAGAATGACGACAACTCATTACTCATACCCTTAAAGGAGAGTGCGATCAAAGAGTCTCCCAGCTCAAGCAGGTATAGCTTTAGAAATTACATGGTATAAGTAGTTATTTTCGATCTCGTTACAAGCATTTTGAAACTAAAAGTAACGATTTTAAATTTTCTCTGTACTTTCTCACCAAATTATTCCAACAGTTTCCATAATACCCACTTTTACCGAACATTAATATTTCCACAAATAAATAGAACAATATATATCCAACAACTACAATTGTATAGCCACAATTATATTATAAAGAAAACAAGAGGGAAAATATTTTAAAAATTATATAAATAAATTTTTTAAAAAAGTTGGATTGCTTTTATTTTTATTTCAGTAAGTCTCATGAGAGACGGTCTATTCTATAGATGGAATACATAAAGCCCAACCCAAAATATAACATAGTATATTTGGGGTTATAATAAATTATTTGGGGTTATAATTACTTATATTTGGGGTTATAAAATAGTATATTCGAGGTTATAATACCTTACATTTAGGATTATAACATAATATAATTGATATTATAATAAAAAAAATCAGTTAAGAGAAATGGGTTGACCCAATTTTGTGGTCTATCCTATAGACCGTCTCTTGTGAGATTTTGTGTTTTTATTTTGTCATTGTATGAGCAATAAATGTTGTTTCATGATACTAAAATTTTATATGGTCACAAAGTCATAGGTAGAATCTATCAATGTAGTAGGCTAATTCTTTGGAAACTTATGGGTGGCAATAAGTTGGTGCATAAGAAGTCATTAACATGTTGTATTAATGGTATCCCACTCAATTTTTGGTACTACATAATTTTCAACATAACATCACTATCACTTTAAATTTATATCATAATTTTTTAAAGGCCCCTAAAATTGGTCTTTTCTTTCACCAAATTAATTTATATTTTAGTACTTTTATATGTTTGTATACCTTATTTTAAACATCTACAACCACAAAATTATTTAGATTATTGTCCTTTGTTTGAATAGTGGTAGCAAATTTTACGAGTTATTATGTCATCTTTAGTTTTGATTACGCTATATTTTTAGATAGTCTCATCATAAAACTGAAAAATCATCTTAATTGGAAATTTGTGTAAAATTTTCCACGATTAGGGGGCCATAATAGTAACCAGAATTTGAAAAGTTCTTTTAAGTGTTTTAATAAGTGATGTGTAAGTTACAAGATGATTATACTATCTTACTATCTATCTTTTTAGGATCAAATATTTCGAGATCAATACTAAAAGTATTATATTTAAATTTTAGTTTTTTTATACTTTTATTTCTGAAGGATTGAACCCAAAAGTAGTCGAACAATTTGTTAGATTTGATGATTCATATTCTCAATTTAGGTGTCTAATGATTTACTATAGATGTGGAGTATTAATATCAAAATACGTCTAGTAGCTATAGAAATATGATGCAAAACTAGAGCAGATCCAGAATTGAACTGTTTGGCTTCAGTAAATCCCGCTCAACCAAGCCAGCTCAAAGTGGTCTAGGGTTTGATTCTAGTTGTGCCCACCTCTACCCTTCTCCTTCCCTCATTCCGTCTATATATAATAATTTCATATAAAAATAATATGAGAATATTTTTATGAAATCAAGCGCGATAGTTACTCAATCTGACCTGATCCAATCCTTTACATCAAAGCCTAATGAAAGTAAATCCGTTATTAATAATTTGTTTAAAGTGATGTGATCCTTGACTCTCTTGTTAGGTCGATTCGCCTTAATGAACACTTCTAATGAAGACCGATGAGCTCTATTGTTGTAGACTTAAAAATACAAGGTTGTTTCCCTTTGTTATTGCAAATTAAGCCAATGACCTACACTTGTTTGGCTTTCTTGTAAACCACGATGGTAAATATAATGACAATTTTCTTAATTTTATTAACGTTACGTTATAAAAAAGGATACATACAAAATGAAGCCACAATATACCATGTTTATTTGTCACACCTTGTTTTATCTTTGCTCCCTAACTACTGCCAAATGTTGCTCTATTGTCAAACTTTGCATGCTTGTCTTATATTAAGATATTATAAATAAGTAAAATAGATAAAATAGAATAGTTATAATGCGTCTCAAATAGACGACCTCAACACAAGAAATCCACATTTTTATTATCTCTTTAGTTAGATTGGGCTATTTAGCCCATGTATCTAATGCGTCTATTGGAGAGACCGTCTCTCACAACTAGGGGTGTGCAAATTGAGACGGACCGGCGGTCCGGACCGGAACGTCACAAGCAGTCCGATCTCCGGGTCTTACTTATTCACCATTCCGGGTTTCCGGTCCGGTCTAAACCCGGATAAATCCGGGTTGGACAGGATGTACATAAAAGCAATTTTGGAGAGGAATAATATTTACGATTATTATGTATATACTTATTTAAAAGGCTTTAAGTATTTTATTTCTAGCAGATAATTTTTTCATTCAAATATTTTAATTATATAATAATTAATTCGCTAAATTATTTTACAATCTTTCATTTTTTAATTTATTTTGGTATAAAAAACTATTTTCGGTCTAACTGGTCCAAATCCAGATCGAACCAGAACAAATCCGAGTTAGACCGGTCATAGCAAGTTCGAGATTCCAGTCCGATCCAATCCGGATCTGGATCAGTGAACACTCCTACACAACAATTTTGTGATAATCTATACAAATTATTATAGTCGCTCCCCGTCTCAACACTACGTTTCACTTTTATATTGCAGTTTTTTTCATGCATGTGAAAGTCCTTATAGATGTGAAATAATACTTCTAAAATATTAATAAAATTACAAAATAATAAAGAAAGAATTGATAAATTATTAATAAATTTACCAAATAGTATATCAATATGATATACTATTTTATCTTGTAATCGGAAATTAAGTCGAATCATCAACATATATTAAACCTTTTGAAATGAATTAGAGCTTAAAAAATGATTATTGTTTTTGAATAAATAGTTATAAATTTTTTTAGGTTATAGGATAGGTTGGTGTCGATGAGAAATAAACTCATATCTCACCTGGGAAATATGATACTCACTATCATTAAGACAAAATCGACTATTTTTGAATAGTTTTATTTCGCAAATATGAATTAGTTATTTGAGGTTGAATTAGAATTAGGAATACAAACATAAAATCTTCTTACTGCTCTCTTTCTATCTTATTTTTAAAAACAGTTCTTTTATTTCTTTAAATTTGTAATTTATAACTCAAATATATAAGAATTTTTTAATAATATGTTACAAATTTAACAAGACTGAGCAACTGCAGGGCCGACCTTAAACAAGGGCAAGGCGTGCCACGTGCCTACGCCCAGGGCCCCATAAATTTTAGTTTTCAATTAGTGCTAAGATTCGAACTTTTCTATGTATACAATAGTTTGTTACTAGACTAGTTTGTTACTGTTCTGTGTCTTTCGTCGTCGCTTTTCACTTCTTTTTTTTACCTATATCGCTTATAGTTTTTTTTTTCTTTTTTTTTTTTAATGGATCCCTATGCTTGGATAACGTGGGTGTAAGATGTAGGTTTTCGGATTTTTACAGGTCCTATCCTTGAAGACTCCTCTAGAGCCGAAGGACTCTTATGACCGCCCTCTCCTTATGGGTATGAGACGCCGTCGACCTTCCTTCCCCAGACCCTGACCATAGAATATCTATGTGCGGGAACACTGGGTATGATGATGATGATGATTAAATATTAATATAAGGATGAATAAGATTATTTTTTTTCAAAATTTATAATTTGAATAAAAAAATTCTTTATGAAAATAAATAAAACACATACACCAAAATGAAAAACCGGATCTTCCTTTAAAAAATGGAGGAAGTAGTACAAAACAATTGCAAATAAATCATGAGTACCATAATCAAGTTTGATTACAAGAGCCAAAAGCTAAATCTTCCTCATTTTTATAAAACTTTACTTTCATTATTAATTTTTGTGAATGTAATCATATGGGTGTGATTACATTAATTACATATTAATTCTTTAAGGGATTATATCTCTCAAAAGATTTATATATTCTATCTTTATTTCCATGTTGGCACTTTCTAAATATTACTTTTCATCTATAATGTTCTTTTCCATTGCATAATAACCCCTTTATTATTATTATTATTATTATTATTATTATTATTATTATTATTAGAGATGTTAATTTATGATCGACTAGAAGTAATATGTCTCTTGGAATTACAAAATCATAGTAAATATTCTACTATAATTACCTCTTGTTTGAAGGACAAAATGTTAGATGAACAAGAGAAATAAAAAATTTTTAGGAAAAGAAAATTTCCTAATTTAAATAGCTTAAGAATTCAATCAACATGTCTATTTAGTAATTATAATTAAATTCTAGTATTCATTAATAAATTTATATAGTCAAACAAATACTATTATATATAGTTCAGTTTCTTAAAAATTAGCAAGAGAACCATGATAATAAATTTATATGAAAAATTAAATTCAAAAATTCAAAACAGCATAGAAAAAAATGGATACATTAAATCTTAAGGAATTAGAATAGTCAAGAACTATAATAACAGATCTCTCTGAATTTCTTTTAGGTTGTGTTTGAAAACTAGCATTTCATTTTAAATTAATGATTTCAACTATGAAATCATGAATGTAGAATTTGAGAATGACAAGGTTTGGGAGGTCATTCTCAAATCCTCATCTTTAAACCATTTTGATAACAATTGTGGATTTGACGCAAATCCATGATTTGAAATTCTAGTGTTTGCCAAACACTAATTTTAAGTCAAATCTATATTTTCAAATCAAATCCTCATTTCCAAACATAGCATTAGTATATTTGTTTTTTACCACTTTAAATTTTTCTACTTTACGAGAGAGGAATTTAAATTTGATATATAAAGTATATATTTAAGACAAAATATATTCATGTGAAATTTTGTTTATTCATTGTAACACCTCAGCCCTTCGGATCGCCGATGACTAATCATGGAGATTATAGACTAACCCCACAGACCAACACAAGTCTTTTCAACGCACTTTGGTCTCACTCGTGCGCACCCGAGAAAACTTCCCAGGAGGTCACCCATCCTAAGATTGCTCTCCACCAAGCACGCTAAACTATGGAATAGCAAATGGAGTCCCATTAAAAGAAGATGCACCTTATTGATATGAGTTATCTATCAATTTATTTTCAAGCTAAATCTGATATCACATTCATCCTGTTGCAAAGAATTTTAATATATAATTTTTTTTAAAATACTTAAAAAAAATTGGCAAACAAAAAATAAGAGAGAATATTACTTTTGGTGATTTAAACAAGTATATTGCGGTAGTATCTTCCTGTTTGAGGTCTAAAAGAACGTGGACACCCACTAACATGGGAGGCACACAAATAAACGCGCAAAAGAGCCGCATTTTCAATCATAATGTTGGCCATACATCATCATTTTTATTACTATTAATCCTAAGGATATTCTTTCTAATTTAATTCCTTCATTTTCAAAACTCATAAATTGTATAGTATTTTTAATTTATAGATTGCAATATTATTGTGGTTTTATTTTGATGCGTAAGTGTAAGAATATTGTAGAGGATCATAAATATAGAAAATAGGAAAATTTACCTAGAATAATCCAACCTATTTGTGATTTTCCTACAGTAATCTCATCTATTGATTAACCATGAATAATCCCAATTTTGAGGGGTATTTTCCTAGAGTAAACTCGGTGACCGGATGACTTGCTATAGCAAGTTTTTTTAAAAAAGATAAAACTAAAAATAAATGTCGAAAAAAAATTTAAAATACTTCACATGTGAGACATGATCCCACATCGATAAAAAAAGAGGGTTGTGTACTTGCATATATACTTGGTGAGCTAATCCTCCTACTGCCATATGGTTTTGGGAAACAATGAACCTCACCGAGTGTATGTGCAAGTCAACGCTCTTGACCCGTGGGTTTGTGGGCCCGAACCCACGGTTGTCCCGTGCCCCCACGAGTGGGCCACGGTGAGATTATGTGACGAATTGTCACGGTTTAATAGATCCTGCCACGTGAGAAATTAATAAAACACATATAGAGACATAAAACAAGCTAAAAACAATTATAAAACTTAAAAATGTTAGGAAAATTTCCTCAAAATAACCTCAATTATCACCCGTTGGCCAAAAATAATCCCAACTGTCAATTTATTTTTTAATAATCCCAACTATTCTCATAATTTGTTGGAAACATACCCACCTCCTTTTTAACCGGCTACAATATGTAACTTTTTCACTTTTTTCTTTCTTTTTTGATTAATAGATTAAGGTGAAGGGGTTATTTTGAACAGTTAAGTAAAAAAGAAAAGAACAAAAAGTGAAAAAGTTACCTGTTCTAGCCGGTAACAAGGGGTGGGTATGTTTTCAACAAATTATGAGCATAGTTGGGATTATTAAAAAATAATTGATAGTTGAGATTATTTTTTTTTAAAAGTTACCTGTTCAATGTTAATAACAACGAATAAAATTGTGCTAAATTTTTCTCTTGTTCACTGTTACTCTGTTAGTAAATAAAACCTATTTATTTTTTTTAAAAGTATTCCAGCCAGTCTCCTGAGACACCGTCTTTCTAAGAGACGTCTCTCAGGCCCAATCCATTAAAGTTTATTGCCTACATTTACTCTATATTTTCTTTAATAGGCCAACCCAATCAGAGATGATCTCTCAAAGAAACCGTCTCTCACAAGAATTTGTGAAAGTATTTTATTCCATCTTTCTCAAATGGTCCAGCAACAACTTTAGTCAATAAGTATGGTTCTCAGGCCTATAATACAATGGGCTGCTGCTAATGATATATCGGGCTAGTAAGCTGAACCCCTTTTCCCAATTTGCCCAATTTCATTACTAATACTAATTCGCTACTAACTCTCACTAACAAGGCAAAAAAACATTGTTTATATTCTCATCATTGGTAGCACTTGGGTTAGTCAACTTATATACGAGGCCCGTCTCACAATGAGGCTAACTCATACAATAATTTGTAAAAATTAATTTAGACTTGATTTTTATGCTGCCATACGATTAGAGGTGTTCAAAACAGACTTGATGATCTGAAATTTACCTGACCTTATAACCGAATCTGATTCGAGATGTTCAAAATTAGAGGTGTTCAACAGACTTGATGATCCAATGCATTACTATTACGGCCCGTTTGGTTAGTTGTACTAAATAGTGCTAATGAGAATGATTTATAGTGTAAAATTTCATTAAAAGTTTCCCATGGTAAAGAAATTTTGATCATAAAAAAGTTTTTGTGTTTACTAATTTCCATTACCATCTAATACCACCTCTACCAATGATAATGCATTGGAATACATTTTATGAGGAGAATGAGATGATTGAAGTTGGACAAACATGACCATTAAGGTAGCCAAGAGAATTTTCAACTAAAATTACACTAGTTTTTCATTCCTATTACCACTGTTTATTAATACCTACCAAACGGGCCGTTAGAAAATGTGATATTAGCTGGTAAAGGGAATTTTTAAACAAAAAACTATTTGTAATCAAAATTTAATCACCATGATAATGACATAAACCTTTTGAAAAACTTTACACTATAAATCATTTTCATTACCACTATTAATACCACTAACCAAACGAACCGTAAAATTACATATTCTTACTTGAGAAATTTACAGAAAAAAATCTCGTTCTTTTAATCTCATTCTGAAACTTATACACGTTTTCGTCTTTAATTACTTATTTCAATATTCTACTTGAATTTTTATCTAATTTATCAACTTAATTTTCACATTTACAAAATTTCACTTAATATGTATTAGATGTAAAATAAATGAGACGTATTAAATTGTTAGAGTGGTTTATTTTCCTTTCATTCAATCATTACAATTTCCATCATTGTAAGGTGATCTATCTACACTTATGATATATATATTGAAACAATTGATCATTTAACTTTTATTTGTTTAGTCTTATTAGTTATTAATAGGTGTCAAGTTTTAAGTAGTTGTTATTATCATCATGATTATGATTATATTAAACCACAAAATTTTATCAATCCACCTCCTATATGTGATATTATCCCTTACAAATAAGTGTAGTTGACCAATCAAATTAAGACCTCCTAAAAAGCTAAAGTAGCCGTACATCCTTCGATTTCATACGAATCATTTTAGATGTCCTATTTTTTTATTTGGCAAAATTATATTAATTGTTCTATTTTTTTTTTTTTGTTTATCTTTTTTTACCTAAATACCCCAACTTTTTCAATTCCGAATACTCAGCTCCATCTTTACAATTAATTTAATCAATTAAAATAGCTAACTATCAGCTTTTTAATGGACCCCATACCTGTAACACCCCGGCCCCTCGGACCGCCGGTGACTACTCATGGAGACTGTAGACTAGCCCCACAGACCAACACAAGTCTTTTCAGCGCACTTTGGCCTCACTTGTGCGCACCCGGAAAACTTCCCAGGAGGTCACCCATCCTAAGATTGCTCCCCACCAAGCACGCTTAACTGTGGAGTTCTTAGCAAATAGGCTCCCTAGAAAAGAAGATGCACCTTGTTGATATGAGTAGTCTATCAATCTCTTTTCAAGCTAAATCTGGGGTATCACACTCACCCCCACTTAAGAATACAACGTCCTCGTTGGACAGTCACTTCAGGATCTTTTCCCCCGCTAGGTGCGCTGAACACACAATCAGCCACGGTCGCAGGGTTGCTCTGATACCATTTGTAACACCCCGGCCCAACGGACTGCCGATGACTACTCATGGAGACTGTAGACTAGCCCCACAGACCAACACAAGTCTTTCCAGCGCACTTTGGCCTTACTCGTGCGCACCCGGAAAACTTCCCAGGAGGTCACCCATCCTAAGATTGCTCCCCACCAAGCACGTTTAACTGTGGAGTTCTTAGCAAATGGGCTCCCTAGAAAAGAAGATGCACCTTGTTGATATGAGTAGTCTATCAATCTCTTTTCAAGCTAAATTTGGGGTATCACAATACCACCCTTAATAACCGTGAAAAACCAAATGGGACATCTAAAATGATTCGGAGGGAGTATGAAGCAAACTAAAAGCTTATACTTCTTCCGTTCATTAATACTTGCTACTGATAATGACATTTTCCCACACAACATGTCACAATAAGGTGGATTAAATTGAATAAAGAAGAACAATAAAAAATTATACAAAAAAATCTCCCATGTGTGATAATTATTTCTATTTTATACTTTTTTTTTACTTGTAATATTTGTTTTTTTTCACATTTTTCGATGTACGAATTTAATTGTTAATATCTCTAATCATATATCAAAAAATTATGGAAAATAGAAATTAATAAACATTGATTCGAAACGATTTAAATAAGATCTCATATAACTATGTTTTAACTTATAGATTAACGTACGATAATATGAAAGTCAATTTGCTCAACAAATAATATAATAGTCAACAATGCTGCAGTAATATATAATACGGGTAGTGTATGTTTATAATTTAAAAGATCTTCAATAATGTGTTAAGTATATGTATTATGATGTAAGTCAATTCAAATGTAATAATATCATAATTAATTAAATAATTAGAAATATTTCACACCCTTAACATTATTATAATTAGATTTAGCTAAGCATAATACCATAATTAAATAATCAATTATTATTGTAACCATAAATAAACAACCAATTTAATTAAAATGTGAATAAAAGAGGGCAAACATTAGTTAAAGAGATTATTAAAGAGCAATACAAAAGAAGGAAGTAGGGTCTAGAGATATAACTAACAATAACAACGTGAATGATCATATATAAAATTGAGTCTTGTTATATATACTAGATTTTAATTTTCATTTTTTTCCTCGATCTACATGTAATAAAGAGTTGTTATTGTTATTTACTTTATATATTTATATATATATATATATATATATATATATATATATATATATATATATATATATATATATATATATTTATATATATATATATATATATATATATATATATATATATATATATATATATATATATATATATATATATATATATATATATATATATATATATATATATATATATATATATATATATATATATATATATATATATATATATATATATATATATATATATATATATATATATATATATATATATCGTTTTTTTTATCCGTTTATTTATTTACTATCTTGTTATTATGTTTATATTTGTAATTATTATTTATATATAATTTAGTTTATATTAATTAGAGTCGTTTTTAAGGGTAATTCTGAGGTGCAACTATCTAGAACTCAGCTCATGAAGGGGCATAAATTGAGTTAATCCTTATAATTAAATTAGTATTTGCATAAGTAACATCTAGCTAATCGAACTTGTAGCATTAGGATTCTAAGGTAAACACATGACTAAGGACCCCTTTTTTATTTTTAGCCTAGGCCCAAAAATTATCAGGAACGACACTAACATTAATAATCCAACTTGTGTTGTAAAATGCAGACTTGCGAATTTAGTTTTATCAGTCTTTATCGTTGTAAGAATTTCTTTTCCTGAATTTTAAATTATCTCAACCCAAGGATTCTTCAACCGCATCCTTTTTTCTAAATATGAGTTACCGTCATTCATCGCTGCTAATGATAATTATAAATAGAATTTAGAAAAAAAATAAAAAAGAAAAACACATGCAATTCAAATCTCACACGTTACACATACAAACAAGTGTCATTCTCATCCATTCACTTCCCATTTCTCCATATAAGCAAATGTCTCTTCAATTGTTGTGGCATTCTCATCCTTATACTCATAGCTTGTTTTTTGTAACATACAAATACAAAAATGGCATTCTTCTTAAGAAGAACACCAAACCAAATTAAACCCTTTTTATTTAATAAATTTACCATTAATTCTACAAATAATTGTAATTTATTTGGATTTTCCAATAAATTATTCTCTTTTTTGAGGCGTTATGAGTCTACAAAGGCAGCTCAACTTGATCATCAATTTTATTCATCTGAGGATGATGATCTTTATTATCCTTCCTCCCACTCTGAGGTATTTTTTTCTTTTTTTTTCTAAATTTTAAATATTTTTTATTCCGTTCATAAAACTATGATTGGAATGTTTATATTCGGTATAAAAAGGATAGAATTCTATAGACCATTATAAAGATATCTAGATATCTTTATTATAAGCGATAAGCAGGTTGCGGCCATTGAGATCCCGACTTTAAAAAACTTACAAATGACAATAAAAAGACATTTAATTGATACTTTTTAACTTATCAAATTTTACACGAAAAAAGAAAAAATCTTCTAGATTTCATGTTTTTTGAAAACATGAAATTAAAAATTAAAAATAGAAAAATAGAAAAATGGTTTTTTTTTTTTTTTATTGTAATATATTGATTTGATACTTTTTAACGTATGATTTTCGGTTTCCTTGTACTTCAAAAAAAGCCCTCTAGTACTATATGGAACCGTTACTCTTTTGAGCCTTCCCCTAGCTGAAATACAGAGTTGAAGTATTTGGCATTTTGTGACAATTTTTTAAAATTTGATATACAATATTAAAAATATCACTCACTATAGTGTAAATCAATTATAGAAAAATTTAAAGAAACAGAGGCTTTAAAAATATATTTTTCAATATATCACAACCGTCTTATTATGAGATAGGTTCATATAATTAGTCTATTTTTTAAATTGATTACTTTAAGATTGTAATTTGTAAGTGATCGTTTTAAGGTTATAAGTAATCATTCTAATACTATAAGAATAATAATTTTAAAATTGTAAGTCATCACTTTAACGTTATAAGTGATCACTTTAAGACAAAAAGGGAGTATTAGATCAGCCCAACAAAATGGTCTCACCATAAGACCGTCTCATTTAAGAATTAGTATACATTTATTCGATTTTTTTACATGCACTCAAACACTTATTTATTTATATATGCAATTTAATGCGTTTGTCTATATTTACTTTTGTACTCAAATAAAAATTATAAATATTTGATAATAAGAAAATATTCGACAATAAGTTTTTTTCCTAGCTGCAATTTGTAGTATGCTATTAATTGATGAATAGCTAAAATATGGTTTAAATTCAAGTAAAAAATGACAGAATTACAATACTCAGAATTGAATCTTGTCTCAATTGATTACATACTACTTTTCAAGATCAACGAGGATTTATTTCTCGATAGTTCTACCTTCCTTCCCTCACTTTACCCGTATAATAAAAAAATAAAATAAAATACAATAATATTAAAGTCGGATATTAAAATCGGATCAAATCTGGTTGGATTGTGAAATTAATTGTGAAATTTATTATATGCATGTGTAATACACGTTATTATACTTGTATAATACTCGTATAATATAGTTCGAAACATGCTTAAGCATCCAAATCTCATAAAAAAATTTAGATAAATAAATAAATGGAAAAAGTAGCTGTCATTGATATTCTCTTTATAGACGGTTTGAATTGTCTTTTTTAATTTGGCTACAAATTACTGACGCCATCACTCATTTACTCATTTAGTCATTTACATTCACAATTTGTTGGTGACTTGGTGGTTCACTGCTTGTAAGAGTAATAATATCTCTTTTTTCCGCGGAATTTTCTAATTGATCACCGTAATTTGTAAATAATTATAAAAGATTTTAAAAAATTAATAGCAAAATAAATAAATTAAAAAGATAAATTAAAATCACAAAACTCTAATATTATACTCCCTCCGAATTAGTTTAGATGTCTCATTTTCTTATTTGGCAAAATTATATCAATTGTCCCATTTTCTTTTTTGTCTATCCTTTTTATACCTAAATACCCCCACTTTTTCAATTTTCAATACCAACTACCACGTTCACAATTAATTTAATCAATTACAATACCCAACTACCACCTTTTTAATGGACCCCACTCAACTCTTAAAATTCGTGAAATCCCAAATGGGACATCTAAACTAATTCGGAGAGAGTATATTAAATTCTGAGATGATTCATAATTTCACAAATTATTGTTATTTACTAAAACTTTATCTTCTTTTTAGCTTTTTGGTTGAAGTGTAATGGATAAACTTTAGTTGTAATTAATTGTAATAGATAAAATTTAGTTATAATTAATGAAAGTTAATTTTAATAAGTAAATGTTAGTGTTAATCAATAATAATATGTAAAATTAGTATTTTCAATTAGTAAAAATTAGTTTTAAATAATTAAAATCAATTTAAAATAGTAAAAAATCAATTTTAATTAGTAAAATTCACTTTTAATAAATATAAATTAGTTTCAATCGGTATAAAACAGTAAATATCAGTTACCATAAATAAAAAAAATCAATTTTAATCAAAAGAATTAAACAGGGGCCAAGTATTTTATTTAATTAATTTATTTAATTTTTGAACCAAATTTGTACACCATCAATTTTTACTAGGAGTTTTATTAGTCGTCTCTATCTAATCTAAGTTTTTGATAAGTTTGTTTTCAAATTAGATTAAAGTTTTATATTTCTTTGTTGTCAATAAAATTTCAAAACATAAAATATAATGATTTTTAACTTAAATTTAATTTAATTATTTAATTCAATAAAAAAAAAAGCAAAAAATTTTGGGTTACGATTCTATATATTTATAACCCATTTTTTATATATGGTCATTTGGTCATTTTTTCTATTCATATATTAATATTCACAAATTTTTACTTGAGATCGTTTTTTGTAAAGACGGCTCTCAAAAGCATAGTCCAATTCAAAATATATATTGTTACAACTCTAAATATAGATTTGAGCTGGAGTTTTAATAGTCGTTTTCACGAAAAACGGTATCTAAATATTTTATGATTAAAGCCAATTAATTCTCATATGAATTGGAACGAGCATTGAGAGCTGTAGGTGGAATTGTCAACATAACATCAATTATGAATTTTCCGTTCTAACGTATATTCGTATCGTATACATGTATTTTTCACGTTATTATACTATACTCTAATATTTCAGTTTCAGCGTGGTTAAGTACCCTCTCTTTAAAATTTGATAAATAAATTAAATAATAAAAATTTGCTAGTCAGTGAATATTCGCTTGTATTTCGTTTGTCCTATTAAATTTATCAATAGTCATTTAATAAGAAAACTGAGAAAAATCGGTGAATTTGTATTGTTGGAAACTAAAAAAATAAAGTAAATGAAATAAAAGAATAAGCTAAATGTCTACTTGAAAATTTAAAAAATGAGTTTGAGTAAATATAAATCGAGAAAATTTAAAGAGATGATAAAATGGGAAAATTTTGTGGGCAAACGACGTAAACGATTAAGTTGATTTTTTTTTTTTTACTTGTTTGGATATTATTAAGTGACGTTATTATTCCTAGAGTAAGATCTTGTTCTAATGGGAGAACATTTCACTTAGTCACACAATTAATCCTAAGTTCGATTCTTATTTACCTTTTTTCAGCTCATCTTGTATGAGAACGTTTCAATATGAGACGGACTCATATAATTAGCCTATTTCTTTAATTGATTACTTTAAGGTTATAAGCAATCACTATAAGACTATAAAAAGTGATTATTACTGTAACTTGGATACAAAGTGAAAATTGGATCAGCTCAACAGAAATGATCTCACCATGAGACTGTCTCAATTAAAAATTAGTTTTTTTGGTCTATCATTCAATTTAAAAATAAATATTGACGCCATTATTCCATCTATACTGGCAACTCGATGTTGTTGGTTGTATTTATGATCTCTCAGGTGCTCTGTTAACAATTTCACGCTTTCTATAGTTTTTCAGCGATTTTCGCGTTTCTGTATTTTTTATTTATTTTTTGAACCAATCTTATAATATTGTTTTATTAAAATATTTATGGTACGAGTTGTGAGTTGTATTCTTATTCAATTTAGATTTAATAGCCCAATTAAATCAATTGAAAATATTTATTTTAAAATTCAAAAATAGTCTTATTTAATATTTAGCACGTCACTTTTAATGTTAAAATTGATTATAACATTTAATTAATTTCATTTTTAAGAATGAGACTTCTTATATATGCTTTTATTTGAAGACATTTTAGAAAGTTTATATGAAATTGTCTCAGGTTTATACAAAGAGATCAAATTAAAAAAATTAGTGTTTAATAATTAAAGTGAATGTTGTAATTATTTTAGTTCTCTTAAATGAAAATTTGAGAAACCTTTTAAAATAAACAAATAAGATAAAATGATTCTAGAAAAATTCACTGTTCGAAAATTTATTAGGAAATTTACACGATAGGTTGATTTGAAAACGATGAAATTAAACATGACTAAACACGAAAATGACCCTCCTACACAAAATAGACGGTCGTAAAATCTGTCCGCCCGAACTTGACATGTCTGTTCTTTGTTATTCTCAAAGAAAAGAAAAACATTTTAGAAATTTTTTCTTTATGTCAATATCATATTTGTTGGACAAAGAAACTATAAATACAAATGACAACAAAATTCGAATAGTCCCTTTTTTAATTTAGCCTTTTGCCTAGAATTTTCTTCAAAATTCGTACAAGTAATTGTTTACGTATGTGGATTGCCTATTTTTAAAATTCGTTTTAGACTATTTTATCAAATAGCCAAGTACTTATTATTCTGATTACTTTTCAAGAGTAAAATACTTTTATTTTTAACAAGTATATACTTAATAATTAATTGTGCATAATAAAAATTTAAATATGAAAATAAAACAAAGGTGGATATAGACATGTACAAAGAGTTAATCACATATGCCAATTATAATAATCATTTAAATAAAAATTTTGAATATTAGCTATATAGTACTATTAATTTATTTTGATTATATTTAAATTCACTTTTGTACTATTAAGTGTTTTTTTAAAAAAAATTATGATAACTTTTTGACAAAATTATTATAATTTTTTTAAAAAATTATGTACTTATATCTTAATCTACTCCACCCTTTGAGAAAAATGATCAAACTAAATCTTTCAAAGAAAAATAGGTATTTCAAAATAAATTGTGCTACGTGTTGGTTTTTTAAGCCAACAAGTCTAGTATGATCAGATCGTTTGATCATTAATCAAGTCCATATGTACAACTCATTTCTATCTTAATTAATTTAAAAAATATTATACATACATATATATCCATTTCATATTTTATGACTATCTCGTACAAGAATTGTTGTTCGTACCGGGCACTTTAAGCAGCCAACTAACAAGTAACATGTGATGAGTAGTCTTTTTAGAGTTTAGTGTGGACTATGAAGCAAGGTGCCACTTCTGGAGTCTATTAGTACTGGACCCATCCCCACCTCACTATATAACTCCCACCCTCCTTTGCACGGAATTTGCATTATTTTTCCTTTTTGTTGGGTTTTGGACGAATTTAATGGGACTGTTAGAATACATAGCATATTCTGTAGCTTTTACTAAAAACTTAAGATAATAGTTGAAGTTTTAAGATAGTGTCAAGAAAATTAACTTAACTAAAAGCTTAAGATAATAATTAGAACCTAAGATATATTATATATTTTGTTTCATCACTATTCATTTATCACTCTTAATTTGCGATTAGTTTTTAATCTATAAGTTAAAACATAGTTAAGTGAGATCTTGTTATGAGACGGAAAATATTATTAATGCAAATTTTTATAGTTTTTTTATTATATATTTAAATATATTGAAAATTGAATTAGTACGTACACTGAACTGCATGAAGCATAAAATATTACAAGTAAGTTCGAACGAAAGGAGTAGTACTATGACTCGTAAGATGACAATCAAACATTGTGGTATATTGTCACTATATAAGTATAACATCACTTCCACAGTTTCCGAAACTCATGACACATACATTTGTCCTCATGACTTATGACTTATGAGTATGACAAATATTTTTGGACCATCCATGCAATATCCGGAGTTTTTTTAGTTTCTTTTTTTTTTTTCTTAAATGTTTAAACAAATAGATTTGTACTGCTCCATTAAGTTTAATTTGTCCAAACAAATTATTAAATTAAAAGTTATGAAATATTTCTACATATTCTCTGCAAAGAGTAAATTATTGTTTTTTAAGAAAAAAAATAGATGATAGTAATAATCAAAGAGATAATGAATTGTGTGGTTAAAATTTAAAGAGAGTTAAAATATATAGATGATATTAATAGAAAGTGATGGTCCATAGTCAAAAAATAGAAAAATAATGCAAATTAAGTGGGACGGACCAAAATAAAAACGCAGCAAATTAGATGAAACAGAGGGAGTAAATTAGAAGTTTGGTTTAGTTAATTTGAAGATAATAACCCTTTAATTTAAAAACTTGATTGGTTTATACATGGATTAGATTTTGTAATTCTAATTATTATTAGGCAAACAAACTTGATTTGGCTATTTCCTTTATTAAGTATATTTTTAACAATAAATTTTAAAAATTTTCTTTTCATTCATAGAAAACTTTTAACCAATAAAATTTTTCCATTTGTCAAGACTTTATAAAAATGTGACATTTGTAATTTCTCAACATTTTTATTATAACGTATGATATGATATGATCATATGAATATACTATGTACTTGATGTTATCTAAAGTGACATTATTGAAAAATTGCAGGGCATGGATTTTCCAGGAGGAAAAGTAACGTTTACTTCAGAAATGAGTTTCATTGGAGAATCCGGGAAGACCAGAGTGCCTTGCTATCGTCTTCTTAACGATAACGGAGAGCCAATTTCAACACAAAATCATCAACTCGTATGTTATTTATTCGATCTTTTGTATTATTATAAATGATCATTTCCATTTGAACTGGCCTATAAAGAAAATATAGAGTAAAAGTAGATATTAAGCTATAATGTGTTGGACATAAAAGGCGTATTTCAGAAAGACAGTCTCTCAGGAGACTAGCTGCTTTTATTAATATGTGAGGACAGAGTCGAATACAGCATACAATCAAAGTTTAAGATAGGGTTTATAAAGAACCTCTAGAAAACTTAGGGTATGTTTGGCCTAGCTTTTGGAAATCAACTTTTGTTTCCTAAAAGTAATTCTGTAGAAACTGTTTCTAGAGAAACACATTTTAGAAACAGATGTGTTTGGCCTCATATTTTTAAAAAGAGTTTTTGGGCAACAAATACAATTTGTGTGTTTGACTTTTTTTTTTTCTTATGTATGTTTATTTAACGTTAGTGTTGTTATAAGATGGAAAAGCATATAGCATACACTAAAAAATAGTGGAATCACAAAGCATGAATTTTAAGAGAAACATCCAAAAAGATAGCATACACTAAAAAATTATCATTATAATGTTAGACAAAAAAATTCAAATACACTAAATTAAGTAATTGAAAATAAAAATAAATCCCAAATTTGACAATGTACTATATAGAAAAACATATTTAAATATGTTAATAAATTTCAAGATAAAACATAAATGAAATTTTGATGTAATTTGATCGCATAATATTCAATAAAAAAATAATTGGGATGTTAGTTGTGATAACAAATAAATTATACAATGAAGTAAAAAATTTTAAATTCTGGAGTGAAATATGAAAAAAATAAATAAATAAAAGTAATAAATAAAGATTTCATAGATAATTGGAGAAAAAATAGGAATTTTTTTAACATAAAATGAGAAAAGTAAAAAGCTTTTTGAGAAGTTAGGAGCAGAAGTTACAATTTGTAGCTTCTCCTCTTGACCTTTGTAGAAGCTGTTTTTAGCTTTTTTCAAAACTGTTTCTACTTCTCAGAAACACAGTGTTTGGCCAAGTTTTTGTTTTTCTGTTGCAGAAGTTGTTTTAAAAGCTTGGCCAAACACTACCTTAATTAGAGTAGAATTTATATTACGCCGATACTTGAAATAGATTTAGGCCCATAACATAAATAGGGCCCATAACTGAAATAGATATAGGCCCATAACATAAATAGATTTAGGCCCATAACAGAAACAAATATAACCCTCACATTTTCCAATTTCACAGTTTAATGGTGATATTATCTCTATTGGGTTGGTGAATGGTCTAAAATGTACATTTATGTTTTAATGTGATCATTCCTGACCTTAAAATTATCATTTACAATTTTAAAGTGATTTATCTTTAAGTGATCACGTCCAATCTTAAAGTGATCACTTACAATCTTAAAGTGGTCAGTTTGAAAAATAACCTAATTATATAAGCTCATCTCACAGTGAGATGATCTCATACTAACTGTTACTCATATTATCAAATGTATGATTATGTTTAATCATGGAGTAAATTTTACTAATTATAGAAAAAATGTTTGTTGGTTGGAAATAGGTGAGCAAAGAGTTGGCAACAAAAATGTATAGTAACATGATTAAACTTCAAGTTATGGACACTTTTTTATATGAAGCTCAAAGACAAGGAAGAATTTCATTTTATCTTACTTCTAATGGTGAAGAAGCTATCAACATTGCTTCTGCTGCAGCCCTTTCTTCAGAGGACATTGTTTTTGCTCAGGTACCCTTTTATCTTCTCAACTCAACTTCTCGTAACGACGTTTATTCAGATGGACAGAGAAAATAAGTTTTATCGAAAAATTTCTTTTATTCATTGTGTTTATGCAAAGACGGGGTTTTAAAGTTGGAAATATTCGCAATATTGGTATAGTACTAACTAGAGGAAGAATTTCACATGTATGATTCGATTTTCACTTGACCTTATAACTGAATTCAATATGACTCGATTCAAAAATAGATTTACAATTATGTAAAATTCAATGTCGATACAATATCTGATTTCGAACCGGTCAGATTTAAAATCGGCCCAATGACACAAATTTCCATATAACTGATAGAATTTAGAAAATGGGTCTCGGCAACCCTAACAAGGAGGAGATGAAGTAGTCCACTCGTAAACCCAAAGAAGGTTCACTACTAAAACCAATTGGTGATAGTAGGAGTTACTTCTTGAGTTTATAAAGTGATGCATATTTTTCTCTTTCTCCGATATGAGACAACTCACATGTAGGTAACACATGGGCACTTCAACACTCCCCTCACATGTGAATGTCCTTAGAATTTTAGCCCACCAAAAGGGTTACAAATCTATTGGAAATGAACATCTAATTAAAGGCCGCCTCTTAACCAGTGGTAAGGTTAAATGCCCAGCATAAAGGCCCAACAACAAACTAGGCTCTGATACCATGATAGAATTTAGAAAATGGACATGGGCAGTCAAATGTCATTTAATACTTGACGTAAACAAAAAGTACACATGTTTTAACGAGTTGTTTACGATTTGTACAGTATAGGGAACCGGGAGTACTACTATGGAGAGGTTTCTCCTTGCAAGAATTTACAAACCAGTGTTTTGGAAATAAGGGTGATTATGGTAAAGGCCGTCAAATGCCAATACATTATGGGTCTAATAAACTCAATTACTTTACAATATCATCCCCTATAGCGTAAGATTTTTGTATTTAAATATTCTAAATTTTATTAATTTTCCATATTATTATTACATGTATTAATTCGTAATTAATTAACAAATAATAATGTTATTAATTACAGTACACAGCTACCTCAAGCAACAGGAGCTGCTTATTCTCTAAAAATGGATAACAAAGATGCTTGTGTTGTGGCCTACATGGGAGATGGTTGCACTAGTGAGGTACTAACTAACTACTACCATAGTATATACCATCATATCCGATAAATCCCGCTTGGTGGTAGTGTCGTTTCTAAATTCTAATATTTTATTGGCCCTTAGACAAATGAAAGAAATGAGCCTTTCTTTTCTTTGATGGGCCAGTTCCGAACTTTAACAGGTGTTGGAAAAATAATAGAGACAAACCATATGTATTATAATTATCATTATAAATATAGACGTATTTCTTAATTGATAAAAAAAATTATCATAACCTATCTGGCCAGGTATATAAATTTATTAATGAGAGTTACGAAATATTGATGTCATTAGTATTTTGTTTATTTTCTTCCTACCTAAGCACCAGTGTCGTTCCCGATTATTTTTGGGCCCTAAGCGAAAAAAGCCCTTATATAAGTAAAATTTCGGTTTTTTACCCTCCA
The DNA here is from genome assembly GCA_019776075.1 of Amaranthus palmeri. NCBI lineage: Eukaryota > Viridiplantae > Streptophyta > Magnoliopsida > Caryophyllales > Amaranthaceae > Amaranthus > Amaranthus palmeri. The sequence goes on from JAAKBH010000023.1 coordinate 917,625, forward strand.
ATTTTGCATCATATAACTTCTCTCTTTTCCATCACATTCGTGTCAAATAAATGTACAAATTTAGGATCATATAATGATAAGAATCTTATGCCCAAACTAATTTTAAATAATAAGGAATAACTAATTTGAGTCACTTTATAAGTTGAGTCCTAGGCGGCTGCACCTCAAAACTACCCACCAGGTACATAGGTTTAAACAATAATTTTAGTAACTATTAAATTTTCATTTAGAATGTTTTATAAAATATTTTATTACGTTTACCTATTAGTGAAAATATCTTCTATTGAATCTAAGATAGTTGACAAATTTATCGTCTAAACCTATGCATAAGATAAACAAGTTACAAAAATATTTTTTTTATTCTAATTTGAGGTGTTATACACGCACAGGGAGATTTTCATGCGGCAATGAATTTTGCAGCAGTAATGGAAGTTCCGGTAGTTTTCATTTGTCGCAATAATGGATATGCAATTAGTACTCCTGTCACGGACCAATTTCGAAGTAATTATCGTCTAATCAATTACTTTCTTTTTATTAGAAATCATTTTTATTTTATCAACAAATTTAATTTAATTTAATTTAATGCTTATTGTTTATTAATTACATGTAATTAACGTCCCTAAATAATTAATTTGGTAATATTGGTTCGTAGGTGATGGAATTGTTGTGAAAGGACAAGGTTATGGAATACGTAGCATTCGAGTTGATGGAAATGATACTCTTGCTATTTTAAACGTCGTCCGTACCGCTCGTCATATCGCTATTTCCGAACAAAGACCTATCCTCGTCGAGGTAAAATTAAATCCACTAATTAAACTTATTTTTTTATAATTTATTTCAATTTTCGGCCTGATTGGATAGAGGGCAAACGCCTATAAAAGCGCTTGTGGCTCAATGGATAGAGCATCTGCATGTGGAGCAGAAGGTTTGGGGTTCGACCCCTATTGGGCACAGGTGTCGATTCGGGGGTTTCTTGACTGCGCGCATCTCTCTGCATTCCCTCTTTGGGAGAATGTGTATGATTTGTCCGCATCTTTTAGGAAAACAAAACCCCACACTCGACCCTGTCTTGTGCGGGATACTGGGGTCTGAGAGTGTCTTTACCTTTTACCTTTACCTATGTTTGTTTAGTTTATTCTTTATACATTTAGCAAGATAAAATTTGTAAAATATAATATTTTTCCGTTTTTAAATACTTGCTACATTATAGTTATTGAGACCACTACAAATAAAGGTTCAATTGTGACGCATTATTTTTTTATACTTCATCAAAATGTCACCATTAATCTTATAGTATTGTCTTAATATTTTAATCTTAATTTATGACACTTCTTACAAGTGTCACCAAATAATATTTGGTGACATTTGATAAATGACATTAATTGATAAATGTCACAATTGGCTTTATTTTTTGTGGGTACATTATTTATCGTTTAAGCTTAATTTATACATTGCAAATAATACTATATGTGTAAGAATAGTCAAATAGGATTTTGTTTGAATCATTTAATCACATACTTTTATAATATATATTTATTTCTTATAATTTTTAGATGGGATTATGAGAATATTTCAATATATAAATAATCATAATAACACATTAAATTGCGTAAAAAGTCATCAATTACTAAAGTCTAATTAAAATGAAATTTCAGGCTCTAACATATCGAGTAGGCCATCACTCAACTTCCGATGATTCGACCAAATATAGACGTGTTGAAGAAATCCAACACTGGAAAATGGACAAAAATCCCCTCACAAGATTTAGGAATTGGATTGAAACTAATGGTTGGTGGAATGAACAAGAAGAATCTCATGTTCGAAACAAATTTAAGAAAGAGGTAAAATTAAATATTGTCAATTTTTTTTAGAAAAAAAATTATCCTAAATAATATACAAACACTTGTCGATTTTCCAACAATAATACCAGTTTTTGATTGTCCTCTTGAAACAATATTGCCACGCATTGTTAGAGTATATAATATATCCTGGGGCCTCAACCATCAGCTTAAGCTTTTGGTTGAATTGGTTCCTTGACAATTGACATGGTATCAGAAGTAAGGGTGACAAGAGGTCACAGGTTAGAATCTCAACCACCCCTCATTTAAAGTGGAATATTTAGCGCCATGTATTAGAAGGGCTTATTGTTTAGGGTAAAACCGACCGATTTCCTCCAGTTTTCCTTGTGAAGGAGTACGGGTATGGATTGTCCGTCACATTCTCTCGCCCAGACCCTGCTTAATATTGGGTATGATGATGATGAATATCAGTTTTTGATTAATTATGAATAATAGCAGCTTGGGTTTTTTTTCTTAAATAATGGAGTACTAAACATTTGTTAACCATTTTTACTTTTGTTTTTTTGTCATATAACTATTATAAAAAATTATCGATATTATTCATATAGTTAATGAAAAATTGATATTATTGCAGAAAATCATTAAAAGCTATATTATTCACGATATGATCAGTTATTTAAGCATAAATTATCTTTCTAATTCCAATCAATGTAAACGAACAATGTCTATAGACTCGTTTTTAGTATGTAACGAATAAATTGAAACAGATGAAGTATATGAATCGTAATTTAAGCATGTGGTTAATTTGATGAAATTTTATGCAGATGATTGAAGCCATTCAAGTGGCAGAAAAATTTGAAAAGCAACCACTTTCAGAAATGTTTAAGGATGTGTATGATAAACCAACAAAAGATTTGGTTGAACAAGAAAATTTTCTAAGAGAAACCATTAAGAAACACCCTAATTGTTATCCTTCTGATGTTACAATGTGAATTTATATAATTATATGTTTAATTATTTTTGTATAAGTGTTAATTACATGTATATGGAGTATATTATGACAATAAAAAAATTGTTGTACTTAAATAATTAATTATAAAAGATAGACTTGATCATAGCTTGGATTGGATTGTATAATAAAATGTCATTGACAAGAAGAATTCTTCAAGCTCTAATAAAAATTTAAAATAAAAACGATTGTTTGGATTTTGTAATTTCATGTGTTTTTTTGTTTATAAAGTCCTTGAATATATGTTAACTTTCAATCACTTAACAAATGTTAATTTTATTAACGATTCAACAATCACTTAACAAAATAACTCTCCGTCTGTAGAACGAACTCTCAAGATATAGATCTCTCACACAATAGAGATCACCCTAAACTCTCTTGGTATTAGCCCTTACTACTTTTTGTGTGTGGTTCATCATGAAGTTATAAGCCCGTTAAATAGAGAGCATACAACATTCTAGAATCAACTTCAATGATAAATAGATAAATTTCCCGCCATTGCAGCCTTCAAGAGAAACGAAACAGAAAAATTAATCGATGGGCTTCTGAAAGGACTGTTGAACGGGCTAATCACATGCTCGAACGAGCGCAATCAATCTTTGGATGTTGAAGGCATGGTTGCTCGAACGAGCCCAAAAGGTGCTAGAATGAGCATCTACTCCAGACCACTCTTTGCTTGTTGTTTTTTTGTTGCCTCGATCGTGCAACCTTTCCAATTCATTGCCTCGTTCAAGGCATGGTCCAACATCTTAGTAGAACACTCTTCACATATGCCTTGATCAAAGTCTCCCTTGCTTTGCCAAAAGTACCTATTTTGCTCCATATTGATCACTTTATGTAGTGATACAAACCTCAACTTATCATAACCCAACACATTCACATCGATCTTCTTTAATGTACAAGACATAATATGTTTGATTATGTGATCAAAATCATCTCCATTATTAGAAGATTAGGTACTTCAACATTTTCTTAATTATAATTCAACAACTACAAGAAACTACTCACAACCTCACACTAAGAAAAGTACATGAAAAAACTCTCACAAGAGGTTCAACAACTCTAAACTTCCTTGCACTAACCCAAAAGATCATTTTATAGTCTTTTAACAGCCTGCTTGGTTAGTAGTACTAAACGATGATAATGAAAATAATTTATACGGTAAAAGTTTGTCAAAAGTTTCATATCATTTTCATGGTAATGAAACTTTGATTTAAAAAGTAGTTTTGTTTTTTTTAAACAAATTTTCATTACCATCTAATACCACTGCTCTCAATGGTAATGCATTGAGATGAATTTTACGAAGAAAATGTGATGGTTATAGTTGGACAAGTATGACCATTAAAGTAGCCAATAAATTTTTCAACTAAAATTACACTAATTTTTCATTCACATTACCACTGTTTATTACAACCTACCAAACGGACCGTAAAGATAATACACTTAGAATCTAGGAATCCTAAAAAAAACATGCATGATAGCCGTGCTTGAACGAACACACCCTCTTCTTGTTTGAACAGAGCAAACTCATATAAATTGAAAGCTACTGTCTTCAGCTATATAATACTTCCTCCGTTCTTTTTTAGTTGAAACATTGTTGACTTCGTTACTATTCAATAAGTAAATTTACTTTTATATTGTCGGTAATCTAAAAGTTAAAACATAGTCATATGAGATCTTGTTTGAATCGTTTCGATTCAAAATTTATTAATTTTGAGTTTTTATAATTTTTCGATAAGTATAATTAGAGATATTAATGATTCAATTCGTACATCGAGGAGTGTGAAAAAGCAAAGGGTGCAACTAATAGGAACGGAGGAAGTATTTTTTTTAGGTCATATTGTGCTTTCTTACATACAAATATACAATACTATACTTGACCATAAGTTACTCAAATTCAAGTTGATGTTATAATTTTGATTTCAATTTAGAGTATTTTATTACCATCACTAGTATATACTTCCTCCGTTTTTATTTGTTTTGGCACAAGTATTAAGAAATGTCATTGTCAAGTGTATAATATCTTCAATAATAGCAGGTATAAAGTAAATAATGTATAAAATGAGAAGAAAGTAGGGGTAAAATAAAAAAGTGTCTAGTTACTTTTAGCCGAAAATAGTAATGTTGCAAGCATTATGAAATTCAAAAAGGGATGTGTTGCAAATAATTTGGAACGGAGGAACGTATATATTATGACAAACAACCGGTCTTTTATATTAGTTGCAACATTAGAATGAAGTATGACATTAATCATTTACTACTCTTAATTTGTGATTAATTTTTAATCTTTAAATTAAAATATAGTCAAGAGAGATCTTATTTGATTCGTTTATTACAAAGATTATTAATATTAAATTTTTATAATTTTTTTATTATACATAATTAGAAATATTAAGAATTAAATTAATATACTAGCTCCTATTCAGCATAGATGTCCTATTTAGTTTTTTGGTAGTATTCATTACTCTTAATTTGTATTTTACTCTTAATCTATAAGTTAAAATATAGTCATATGGGATCTTATTTGATTCGTCTCAATTCAAAGATTATTAATTTCAAATTTTTATAATTTTTAATCAAGAATAATTTGAGATTTTTAGAGTTAAAATATTGTCTGGACAAATGTGAAAAACCTAGATGTGACAAGTATTTTTATCTTTTTTTGGAAAATTTGATATTAATAATCCAACCTTTTGTTCATTCGCCGTGAATAATCCAATCTTTTAATTACTACTACTACCTCCGTTCCAAAATACTTGCAACACTTACCATCTTAGGAAGTTTCAAATTACTTGCACCATTACTATTTTTGGCTAAAATAATCTACTTATTTTATTCTCACTTTATTCCTACCCCACTATCACCATCAATCATACATCATCCCATTAATTATTTAATATACCCACAAGTCACAACCACTATCTACTTATAATAAATTTTTTTTTTATCCTACATATCACCATCAATCATACATCATTCCTACTTTTACCATACTGATTTGACTTGCCTAAATTCCTGTGCCCAAACCCAATGGTGCAACTAAAATGGAACGGAAGTAGTATTTTCTAATAATCCAACGTTTGCCCTTAGTTTGCTAGCAAAATACCCTGTTATTACCCATTATAAGTAATAAGGTATGTTCTAGGCAAATTTATCACAAATGTTGGATTATTAGAAAATAATCAAAAGGTAAAATTATTTATCGCGAATGAGTGAAAAATTGGATTATTGATGTCAATTTTTTTTAATGGGAATGAATGAAGCAGAAGGTGTACGTAAATTTGCAACAACTAAGAGAAAGAATTGAGAAATAAAAAGAAAAAGCAAAGAGAAAAAAGTGATTCTGGACACGCCAGGCCGACGTGTCTTCCTCCTTCTCTCTCTCTTCCCACTGAAACACTAACAACAACAATCAGCAATCAGCAATCAGCATCATTATAGTGCGCCATCTGCTCATCAATCACTCATTCTTCTCGTTACATCTTCTTATCACTCTCTATTTCGATTTTGGAGTACTACTCCTATTTAAATCTTCCTTTGTTGAAAAGGATTTCCAATTCTGAGAATTTCTAGGTTTTTTTTGCTGCTTTCTCCTCTGTTTCCGGCTTTATCTTTCACCTATTCTGTAAGTTTTTCTCTCTTTCTTTCTGATATTGATTTGTTGATTATTTGGTTTCAACTTTAATTGATTTGCTTGATTATGTTTGGTTCAGAAATTTTGATTTGAGGGATAACTGATTATTGTTTTGAAATTATTGATTAAAGAGTAAGTTTTAATCATAATTCAGTCTTTAATCGCAAGAAAGGAGTCTTGAGAAGCGGATTTAGGTGTCGCGTTGAAAGGTCATCAATTCTAATGTTGGAATGGAATCAGCCTCTAATCTTTATATAGGACAGGCCATAGGGTAATGTTTGCCGCCATTATACCTCTGCCATGGGACCTTGCTATAATCCTTACTCTGTGTTTTGTGCATTGGGCTACCGTACGAAATATGACCCGTTTGTTTGTTGGTACTAAGTATAGGCGATTTGGAGTGTAGTACATGTGATTCTACTTTCAATTAACATAATGTCCTGATTTGCTACATGAACCAATATAATTTTTCTTCTCCATTCATTTAGATTTTCGGTCATCTCAATTTATATGCCTAGGTTATTCATGTCATTCTCAACTTTTGTTTTTCAAGTCATCTTCAGTCTTCCTCGCCCTCAATTTAAATCTCCTGACCTATTTATCTATTTTACCCGTTCACTAATATCCCGTCTTGCAGGTGCAAAAACCATCTTAAAGGATTATCATTCATCTTTACCTCAATATTTACATACTACTATGATCCTTTCTAAAAGCCTAACATTCTAATCTACAAAAATATTTTTGTTCACAATCTTCTTTTATCACCTAATTCTACATTTGGATTGAATTTCATAAAGAAAATGAGATGATTGAAATAGATTAAACATGATTATTAACTTTTTTAGGAGATTAAGTTTCTATTGACCATTCCCATTAGTTAACAACAACATCCAAATGGGTTGTTAATCTAATTACAATTTTGGAAAATAACAGATGTTCTAATGGAATTTCATCGCATACGAACTAAGGTTTCTGATTTTAATATGCATAGAGAAAACTCCAATTAGCACATGATAAATGAAGAACAAATACAGAAGATTAGCTGGAGTCTGGACTCTGGAGTGATTGGAGGGGGCTTTGACCTTTATGGAATGGAAAGGGGTGTAAAGGTTCTGACTTGCAACTTGGACCCACTTTTGGTTGGTGTCTAATTCTGCAACTAAAAAAACTGATGGAGCATATTTTGTGTTAGTTTATTAAATAATTTTTTTTTGATGTGACCCAGGAATATAATTTTTGAGAGGCATTTAAAGATAGCGTGATGCTCCCTGTTTGTGAAAATAATGCACACATTTCCTGAAGTAGAGATTGATTATACTTGCATTTCCAAATATATTCTCATTTGAATGATGTGATGAGAAAAATGGTGAATTCTTAGATACTCTATATGGGGTGTTGAAACAATGTAAAAGTTGATCTTGGATAAAAGTGGAAGGAGTATTTTGTAAATAAAAACTCAATTTGTAGCCAAGTGGGATTGATAGAATATTGCATATATGACTTACCTTAGCTATATATTCCATTCCTGTAACTCCTCCTATACAAGCTTTTAAGTGTTAAGGTGGGTGGTCCCCTTCTTAATTCATCACACTAAGTGAGAGTTACTCCATCATTATCATCATCATCATCATCATCATCATCATCGTACTCAGTATATCCCACTCATAAAAGTTATGATCATGGTTTGATGATGACGGTATATCGTAACCTTATCAAAAGAGATAAGAAATTTGCGGCTAGTGAGATCCTCAACTCGAAGAATACCTGCACTTGCACTTTATTTTAGTAATATTTAGGGTAATGAAATATCTTTGTTGTTGTATATAGTCTATATACTCCATGGCTATGTTGCTCCAACGTCACTTGCGTCTTCAATTAATATTGACTAATTCTGCACATACCCATCTTGTTTAGTTCTCCCTTCGATTCATATTTTGGTTACGTTTGAAATATTTCATATATAGAGAGATATTAAACATGATTTTTCATAGATATATAAAGAACTTAAAATATAATCAAGCAAGATCTTTTAGATTCTTTTCGTTGTATTTATAGATATCACGGCTCGAACTATACTTGAGTGCAAAAAGTAAAATACAACCAATATTGTGAAATAGAGAGTATGTAATAGCTTTATCTTGTTTTTGATCATATTTGATTTAAATTCAACTTTTTTTTTGTATAATCACAAGAGTGAAATGACTTAAAGCTGAGTTTTTGACGACCTTTCACCTTTCTAAAGCCATTTAGTGACGTTGTTATGATGTTAAAGAGTATGATCATATTAAATGTTTCAAGGGTTGGACTTTGGTGAAACAATAAATTTTAAGATCCCATAGATTTATCATTGTTTGAGGGGATGGCTTAGATTATGTCTTACAGGGATGCTTTATTGCTTCCTTGAGAGTTTGGTCTCATGTGCAGATTTTGATTTCCATCTTTACTTGATAAATTCCCAATAGATTAGCCAGTGTACTTGTCCATGATGATGCAGTTTTAAGTGTGCTGAAATGTGTTGATGAGCTCTTGCTCAGGCCTCTCAAGGGGCATTGAATTAAAGCTTGCAGAGGAACATCAATTATCAATCATTACTTAACAGAAAAGTTTGTATGAACTTTTGAACTTTCAGTCCAGAATATCATTTTGAAGGGAAAATAGATTAGAAAAGCTAATCAACGCCTATATCACTAATGGTAGATGCACTGTGCGATATTTAAGTGTGGAAAGGAAAAGTCTGAATTTTGTGAAGCTGCATGGCTCGGCTTTGTTAAAACATGAAGAATAAGAAATATTTAATACAAAAATGACATGGGCAGCTGTGTAGGAAAACTTTTCTTCTTTAGTTTCATACCATGATACCAATTGGAGACAGAAATTAATCAATGATTGCCCTTTAACCCGTGTTCACTAATACTATATTACTGTTTAGTTACACATTGTTACCTTAAATTATGATATATTTTGATGTTAATAAGAACAAACCTTAAATTATGATGGCATTCAGTTAGTTTTTTTGGTCAATAGTCAAGTAATGATTTTCCCCTTCTATTGTAGTGTGTCAAGTTGCTATTCTGCAAGGGCAGTTACTAGAGGCATTATTGTAAAGATTTTTTTCTTAACTGATTCCAACGAGCTACAATACAGTTAGTCCTGAATCCCTTTTTTTTTCTAAATTGAGGAATTATCTTGATAAAGGTCAAATTCAGTTCAAGTAGCTTGTCTGTTTTCTGCAGGATCAAGGATTGTAGTTGTTACGTGAAGTTGTACAATGTAAGTTGGTGCAGATCAGGGTGAGTTCAAGGGTGGAATCCAGGACTCCACCCATATCTTTAGAAATTAGGTACGTCGAATTATGATCATATTTTTGATCAAGAAATCATTGATTGACATCCAATGAGTTTAACCTGTTGGTTGATTAGTTGAAGCAGCTGCTATCCTTGGAAAAAGTGTTACTCTTTAGTTTGTTGAATACGATACAATGTCTGGGCCATATTTTGATCCTGAATACGAGAACTTGAGCATCAGAATAAATCCTCCCAGGTTCCAGACCTATCTATTCTTTCACTTAAATTTCAAGACAAAATCAAGTCATAATCATCTCTATTTCTGTCACTAACAGCTGTTCTTTTTCAGGGTTTCTGTGGATAATGTCAGTTGCAGCGATTGTACCCTAGTAAAGGTCAGAATCTCGTCTTCGAAGTTATAATTGCTAAAATATCTGTACACCTTATCACAAACACACTCTCGAAATAAGGAAGGAAACGGTCTATTAGTTTCATTAACGACCTTTCTTTTTGTTCAAAGCAGGAGATCAAGTTTTTCAAATAGGAAAGAGTTTCTTCGAATTTAAAGTTGTTAATTTTCTTAAAATGGTTGGAGTCATGTGGATATAGTGTTACATGATTTGCTAATCTTCTCGCAAATCGTGAGACGTGAATTGAGAAATTATGATCGATTTTAGGCTATCTTTGAGCCATTTTAAGCGATCGTGAATTTAAAAAGCAAATTAGCCAGCGAATTGCTACGCTGGATGAACGATACATAATACTACTATGTGCCGGTTTAAAGTGAATTAACCTGCAATTATTGTGATTTTGGAACAGGTTGATAGCATGAACAAACCAGGAATACTGCTGGAAGTCGTGCAAATCCTAACTGACCTTGATCTCATCATCACCAAAGCTTATATTTCTTCTGATGGTGGATGGTTTATGGATGGTGAGTGGCTTTGACTCTTAAAAATTCTTAATTGTTTTATTTGGTGACTTCAGAAGTTCCTGATAGTATCCAACATTTTATTAAAGAATAAAAACTGACAAAGGGGTTTTCATCCATAACAATTCGTTTCCAAAAAGAGTGGTGTTTCTCATATATCTTGTATTATTACGCGTTAACTGTCTACTGATGTTTGAGATTGTATTTTTCTATTGTCAAAACCAGTGTTCCATGTTACCGACCAAAATGGGAAGAAGGTTACAGACAGCAAGACAACAGAACATATAGAAAAGGTATGCTAATATTTTTTAAGATCTACAATGTGATCCGTGTATGCAACTTCAAACATTTTTCTAAAAACTGTCTGCATTCATATTGAAACTAAATTTTGCGCAGTTTTTACATAGTAATGATTGGCTCAATTCCAGCATTCACGGAATGCAGTAATATATATGAGTCTTTCAAGATGCTCATATTGTCAATAGAAACATTGCATTTTGCTATTCTAGAGGAGCGGTTTGAGTCAGAGGTTTACAATGTAGATACTTTTATTGCTTCACTACAATTTAATGGGCTTATAATATTTATATCATAGACTTTTGTTGTAACTGGTAAGAGAAATTGACCTACTGCTTGACATTTTTTTTGGTAAGGTAGCAGTTGAGTAAGCCACTTATAGTCCATTTCCGTTTGTATCCCACTCAGATAATTTTTCTTCTATTGGAACTCCTTAATTTTGGTGGAAAACTTTGTACTCTATAAATTGTAGTGTTCCACTATTCGGCGCATTGAGCTATTTTGGATTTAACATGATTCTCCTCATCATGTTTCAAAAAAAATCATTATCCCCTCTTGACTCACAGAAAGAGTTGAAAATTGAAATAAAAGAACTAAACATGTCAATGGAACAAGCTATCAATTTGTTCATGGCCCATGTTCAGCTTATGACATTATATTAATTATATAGGATCTCGCTAAGGACGCCCTCACTTAAATTTGTTCAACCTGTTTACTAGGAGACAACAGTTCTCCAGATAAACACCTTTCATTTGTGGTTTTATCCAACCAAGCTACTACACTTTCTTAAAAAGCAGTTGTTGACATGAGTTAGTATTTAACTGCAAATGCATTATATTTCTTCATTTAACCAAGCAAACTATAGGACACATTACCTTTTTCTCAATTTTCTCACTAGTTTTCTGAATTTCCTGACACTACTGATTTTGGAGATATGTGTGTTGGTGCCTGGTGGTGTCATAAAAATAGTATTCCAGTGATTCCTGTGCCATTATAGAAGTTCTTAATTCTGATTCTGGTTAATTATTTTTGCCTACATCTGGAGCAATAGGCTTTGGGACCCAAAGGCCAAGCTGCTGATTGGATAAAGAGTTGGCCAGGAAAAAGAGTCGGACTACACCCTGCTGGTGATCACACTGCAGTGGAGCTGATAGGCAGAGATCGACCGGGACTCTTATCAGAGATTTTTGCTGTTCTTGCTGACCTTCATTTCAACATATCTGCTGCAGAAGTCTGGACCCATAAAACACGAATAGCTTGCGTCCTTTATGTCAATGACGATACCACCTACCGTGCTGTTGATGATCATAGCAGACTATCTCTTATGGAAGAGCAGCTCAAAAATGTTCTGGGTGGAGAGGATGATGATCAAGTGGCACATACTAGTTTCTCCATGGGTTTTACTCATGTTGATCGGCGTCTTCATCAAATGATGTTTGCTGACAGGGATTATGAAGGTGTTGGTGCAACAGAAGTGGAGTATCCTCCTACTCTCAAACCTAAAATATTTGTTGAGCGTTGCGAGGAGAAAGGCTACTCAGTGGTTACAGTAAAGTGCAAAGATCGTCCAAAACTTATGTTTGATATCGTCTGCACACTTACGGATATGCAGTATGTTGTTTTCCATGCAACCATTGGTTCAGACGGCCCATATGCATCACAGGTATCCTAATTTTCTTTTTTCATGGCTTTGACCTATGCTTTCCTGATGCTAGTAAAACAACGTCATATCGTCGGGTACTCTGGTGTACTGTGTTTGGAGAGTTGAGAAGCTAATTTGTCATTATATAGGATGATTTAAAGTTCAAAAATAAATTCAGATTTGCTTTTATATCCAAAATGAATAGTTTCGTATTTTACTATTTAAATTGCTATAGCTGAAAATAACTTTTCTTGTATCGCCCAGAGTATTAACAGATACTTGTCCTGTTATATTTTCCAGGAAGTTCGAGATGGACATTGTTCAACTAAGGCCCTTTCTAATTTATAGTTGTAATAAGTTTGGAAGTTTAATACTTCTCCCTTTTGGTCTTCGTCTAGGTCGAGAAAATTTTCCCTCTAATTTTCTAAGTGCGTGCATGGGAATGCCGCCTTCCATGTTTTTATCATAAGCATAGTTTTTAAAAAGAGATCCTCAAAATGGTGCTTTAATTTTGATCCCTTATGTAAGATAAGCCTTCCATGTTTTGACCTTAAAGATAGTTTTTAAAAAAGATCGGTGCTTTACTTTTGATCACTTATGCAAGGAAATCCCTCGGTAACCAACATTAATTTTACGAAACTAATTGCTGATGAACGGAGTTACAGGAGTACTATGTTCGACATATGGATGGCTGCACACTTAACATGGAAGGGGAGAAGGACAGGGTTATCAAATGCCTTGAAGCTGCCATTCAACGGAGAGTATGCGAGGTGAGTACTTCACTAAATATACTATAGTTGCTTCCTTGGTTTCGGGTACGCCCTCCTAGATAGCCGCACGTGTTTGTTCCCATAAGGTTTTTTTGGTTTGTTGGGCTTCGTCATTGTCTATGAAAAAACCCCATTAAAAGGGTGAACGGAAATAAAATAAAGGCGGAAGTAATACTCCGAAATAGTTTGTGAAAATTGATGTGAGTTACGTATTTTGAAGTCTTAAAACGAGCATTGGAAGCAACTACTCTCGTACCTAGTGTTCATTTTTTCGAAAATCTGGTATCTCATAGGATAACTCATTTAGAATTTGATTTGATATGATCCTTATGGAGCAGGGTCTAAGTCTAGAACTTTGTGCAAAGGATCGAGTTGGATTACTTTCGGAAGTTACAAGAGTACTCCGAGAGAATGGACTGTCGGTAATGAGAGCAGGCGTATCCACTGTGGGAGAAAAGGCAAAGAATGTGTTCTATGTGCGGGATTCATCAGGGAACCCAGTAGATATGAAGACTATTGAAGCACTACGTAAAGAAATAGGACGTACGATGATGCTGAATGTAAAGAAATCCCCCGCCAACGCTAAAGTACCCCATGAAGCTAGAGGGTGGGCAAAAACCAGCTTCTTTTTCGGGAGTCTGCTCGAGAAGTTCTTACCTTGAGGCTTGAGAATAAATGCCAAACAAATTTACACTGGCATATGCAATGTTATATGCAACATTTTGGTGTATAGACTAATAAAAATTGTAATCAGAGAACTGTACTATTATTTGTACCATATCTTAGGATGAAACCCATGAGAACATGAAGGAAAATGTGAAATGGATTAAAAATAGGTATTGTTGTTTGGGATTGATTCATTGGCAGTTGGCAAAGACAATGCACTAGTGAATTGAACCCTTGAACATGATGGACACCATTTGACATGATCTATAACATTATCAAGAACAACCACCATTGAAGTATATGCAATTATGAGAATGCATTTTTCTTTTCAACTGTTTCACTATTTTAGTTGTTTTCACCTGATGCTGCCCCGTACGGCCGTACCTCATTAACCCTTATATTTTTTTGTCATTATTAAAGACAATAATGGTATTTTTGTATTAACTAATCATTTCTTGACATTTGTACCAAGTCGAATTGGTGCAGGTATGATGAAACAAAGGTAGTATAATTTTAGAATCTGTAGGAAACTTAAGAGTACTTTGATTTCTCTATTAATGGAGATTACAAACAAGATGAATCTAAGAAACTCTCGTTATTGACGGCTCACCTTTTCTTTTCTCTATTGTGTCTTTTTGTAAACCTTAATTCTAATTAGAGAGGCTTTGATATAGTAACCCACTCTTACAAAGAAATTAGGTTAGAAACCTAGAAAAAATCAGGTAAAGAAATCCCACGTAATCGTTAGTGCATGATAAGTCGAGTCAATGTTCCTCCCCAACCAAGGAACGCTGACTTGGCGTTAAGCTCTTGAAAAACAATGTCAAGATTGGTATGCAATGCTGACTCGTTTTTTCCCAAACACCTGAAAAGTCGACTCGGCTTTTGCTTCGAAAAATATCTTTCATCCCACCACTTACGTCGACTCGTCTTCTCTTGTAACCCAACATACGCCGACTCAATGTTTGCTCTTTGGAAACACACCTCATTTGTTTCTTATTCCCTTGGCTTAGGCTCAATTCGAGTCACCAAAACATCAACACCCAACCATCTAAAAGTGTCCCCGGACTATGGTTAACAAAACATGAAAAAGCGTTCTCTTTAGAGATCGTCTTTTGTAAAGACGACTCTCAAAATTCCAGCCCGAATCTATATTTAGAGTTGTAATAATATATATTTAACAACAAAACTTGGCCGAGACCGCCTCAGCGTGAGACGGCCCATTATTCGCGGCCCAGATGCACGCGCGTGTTATGCACGCGCCCGTTCCCTCCAACTTACCTTTTTTTTGTTTTATTTTTGGCAACTTCTTAACTTCCCAAATTCAAAACTAAATTTCAGTTTTCTCAATTATTTTATGCCATTTCAGTTTCTTCAACCTTCATTTTCGGTCTTGATTCTTCTTCTTTCATCCTTCTTGCTTCTTCTTTCTCTTTTTTCATTCGTCCTCATTTGGCGATCTTCCTCCATTACTGGTAATGATTTTGTTTTTTTTTTATATTCATCGTTTTTGTGTATTTTATTTTGTGTTCGGTTTTTCTGCCATTTTCGTGTATTTAGAAAATGAAGGTTGAAATCATTATGTTTAAACTGAAATTGCTATTTTTAAAATACTCAATTGTCCTCCTAAAATACTCAATTGTCCTCCTAAAATACTCAATTGATATGCTATACAATGCATATTTGTTTAACTTGATGTAATGTTATAATGTCAAAATTGTTATGTTAAAATTATCAATTGTCATCTTAAAATAGTCAATTGTCCTCTTAAAGTATTCAGTTGTCATCTTAAGATGGTCATTTGTCCTCTTAAAGTATCCAGTTGTCATCTTAAGATATTCATTTTTCATCTTAAAGTAATCAATTGTGCTCTTAACATACTCAATTGTCCTCTTAAAAAAAATTGATGTACAAGTTGTATATGATTTCACAAATAATGGTATTGAATTAAATTATATGTTTGATTTTCTGCCACATCTTCAATTTCATTTGTACTCTTTTCAGTTATCTTGTTAACTTCATCAATTGTTGCCTTATATAGTGTTTCTACCACCTTCATTGCTTCTTCATTGTCTCCATGTAAGTGTGGAATGTCATGCATGTTGTCATCACTATATTCATCAAACCAGACGCTGTTAAGAATTAAATTGAGGCTATTATCAATGAAACTGATACACTTCAGGGCCGTCGAATAGCAAGTGCAAAGCGGTCAACCGCCTAGGGCCCCGTGTTTTTTAGGGCCCAAAAAACTTATTTTTATGTATATAAGTGATATTAATTTGAATCAAATTTATATATAACTTACATTTTTTTGCTAAATAATATGAGTTTTTAGTGTTTTTTTGTAATGTATATTAAATATTAACAATAAAAAACAAAAGATGTATTATATTATGCGTTATGTCTTAAGTTTTCAGGGGCCCATTTTTATCTTTTGCTCTGGGGCCCAAAAATGAACGAGACGGCCCTGATACACTTTATTGGACAATTGATCCATTTAGTCTTAAAACTGATTGTAATGGAGAACTGAACATTTTAACTATGAAATTGAATGTGTTAAGCAAAAAACTGAGTGTGTTAAGCAAAAAACTTCAATGTATTTTGATAACTGAGTGTGTTAAGACAATTGATCCATTCAGTTTAATTAAGAACTTATGCGTTTGATAACTGAGTGTGTTAAGCAAAAAACTGAGTGTGTTAAGCAAAAAACTTCAATGTATTTTGATAACTGAGTGTGTTAAGACAATTGATCCATTCAGTTTAATTAATAACTTATGCGTTTGATAACTGAGTGTGTTAAGCAAAAAGCTGAGTGTGTTAAGCAAAAAACTTCAATGTATAAAAGCTCAATTGATCATACCTTTGTTGTCTGCGTCGTCTTCATCATGAAGAAATTCTGAAAAATTGTTAAGAATATGGCTTTCACATATAGATCGTTCATCTTGAAAACGAATCAAGAAATCACCTTCAATTTGTTTAATTTGTGTTCTTGATTCTTGTAATCTCATTTCAATTTCAAATTCATTCATTAAATCATCCATTTTAGCCATTCTTGAAACGAAAATGAAGAAATTTGCAGAGATTGTGATGAAATTGAGAGAAATTGATTAGTTGTAGTTTATTTAGGGAAGTTTTCTTAATTTTGGAAAACCGCCTGTGGAGGAAGTTTTCTGAAATTTGGAAGTTTATGTTTTAAAAGAGGAAGTTTATATATTACATTCATACCTTCCCCCATTTTCCCGCCTGTTGCTGTCTTGGGCTGGGCCGTCTCACCTTGAGACGGTCTCGGCCAAGACCAGTTGTATATTTAAAATTAAAGTGAGCTTTTGAGAGCCGTCTTTACAAAAGACGGTGTCAAGTAAGAATTTGTGAAACACGAATTGGCGTAATGATTTTCTCCATTATATGGGCATCATATATGCCTTCCTAACCGAACGTGGACCTTGGGGCGTCACATTTTTTTTAGTATGGCCCAAACGTTCTGATTATGGGCCACATTGTTGCGGAAAAATTGAAATGATTGAGCAAAAAAATAAAAAAAAATCAATAAATAAAACGTTTTTGAAACTTTATCCCAAAATAAGCACTTTTTTCCCTGAGCATAGGTTCGGACCGGTTCGCTGTTAGTAACAGCGAACAATGGGCTTTTTTTTAAAAAAACAGGCATTGGGTTTGTTCGCTGTTAGTAACAGCGAACAAATTAATATTGGTCAAACCAAAGTCAATCTCAAATAATGGTAGAGAAATTTAAAAAAAAAAAAAAAATTAATGTGTGTTCGCTGTTTATAACAGCGAACAAACACCATCTATCATAAAATTTGATAAAAGCGAACACCAGGAGCAATTTTAATTACTCCACATTATCAATCCCAACACCTGCTCTTCCTACTACTTTCAACTTCCCCTTCGCAGCCTCTAACACCGCGCGATTCACCTTCGTTCCACTCCGAACAATCAACGCATCGTACTGCGAGATCTTACTGCACAAATCCTCCACCGACAGATCGTAAATACGATCCACATCTCCAAACTCCTTCAAAACGGAAATCCCGGCTTCTCCGAGTTGTTCGGAGACGAGGATCGTCGGTCGAGTTTGCTTGAATCCTACACTGTTTGAAAGATCGTTGAGAGAAGTTTCGATTGGTGGTGATAGATCAATGGTGTTTGATTTGAAAGCATTGTTTATTGTTTTGAGTTGATCATTTTTTGGATTTGTGAGTGAAATTTTACGGAAGGTTTGTGAGTGAAATTAGACAATGATGATGATGATGATCAGTGCCGTTCCTAACAATTTTTGGGCCCTAGGCGAAAAATAAAAAAAAGGGCCCTTAGTCATGTGCTTAACTAAGAATTCTAAAGCTGCAAATTCGATTCATAATAGATGCTACTTATGCAAATACTAATTTAATTATAAAAATCAACTCAATTTGGGCCCCTATATAAGTTGGGCCCTAGGCGGTTGCACCTCAAAACTACCCTCAGGAACGGCCCTGATGATGATTTAGGGAAATGGGTATTGTTGGTGAGAGATGAGAAGATGGAAGGGGAAGTTGCAGAGGAAGCCATTTTTGTTCACTTTTGGTATTTGTTCGCTGTTATAAACAGCGAACACACATTAATTTTTTTTTTTTTTTAAAATTTCTCTATTGACTTGGATTTGACCAATTTTAATTTGTTCGCTGTTACTAACAGCGAACAAACCCAATGTCTATTTTAAAAAAAAGCTCTTTGTTCGCTGTTACTAACAGCGAACCGGTCCGAACCTATGCCCAGGGAAAAAAGTGCTTATTTTGGGATAAAGTTTCAAAAACGTTTTATTTATTGATTTTTTTTTCTTTTTTGCTCAATCATTTCAATTTTTCCATTGTTGCGTGTTATGGGCTTTGTGAGATGGTGAGATTATTCGGAAAATGTGAAACAAACAAGCAAAATTAACAAAAAAAAATTTTTAAAATAACTTCGGGTAAACTGAGTTCCAAAAATAAGCGTCTCTATGTCCGACGCTAGGGTTAAGTTAGTTTGCAGTTAATAACAATGAACAAAAATAATGGTAAAAAAAGTCAAAATTATTTGTTCGCAATTAATAACTACGAACAAAAGGAAGACACTGAATAATATTAGAAGAGAAAAAAAATTAAAAACATGGTTGTTCTCAGTTAGTAACTGCGAACAAAATAATTTCCATTTTTTTGTCTCTTCTAACGATATGTAACGGTATGACAATGTCTCCCTTTTGTTCTTTTTGACCAAATTTTTTGTTCATTGTAACTGCGAACTAATCATAACCTTAGGCTTGGACATAGAAACACTTATTTTTGGAATTAAATTTGCATGAATTTCTTTTTTTTTTTTTTTTGTTAATTTTGCTTATATGTTTAACATTTTCTTCTATTCGACATGAAAGTTGTGTGATAAACTATGTTATTGTTAGACGGCATTGACCAGGTGAAGGAGTATATCATAAGTATTAGAAGTAATTAAGTAAATAAGTAATGCATTAGAAAATCCATTAAACTAAAACAAGAAGTTTAAGCAATGATTAGCACACATAATCATATTTCATACGCAAGGTGTAAACTGTAAACATATACTTTTTTGTCATCAATTCGGGCATGTTTATATTAGTGTAAATATTTAAAGGAGAAATAAAAATTAAATTAAGGAGCCATTGTTGTTGCAGACGGTCTCACCGAGAGAATGTCTTGTCATTATCATTATCATTATTATATCCAGTGTATCCCGTTCATAGGAAACTATGGTCAAGGTCTGGGGAGAAAGGACGGAGGCAATTCATTTGCGCATAGCCAAAAGAGTCCCCTGATTCGAGAAATACTAAGAGGAGTTTCTACAACGAGAAAGATATAAATAAAATACATATAGATAAAATAAATGAGTAACAACAATTAAAAAAAATAAAAATAAAAACAATAATACTAATAATAATAAATAGTACATCTTATACATCCTATGAGAGTTTATGCTCCTTATTTAAGGTCGTTTTACCGAGACACCGTCTCTTAAAAGTTACTTATTTCCATAATATGTATTACATGAACAACTAAACCAATATTTAAGGTGTGCCTCTCGGTGAGACCATCTGATATAATAATTTATAAAAAAATCATTACTTAATTCCAATAAAAAATAACGTTAAGGTAAATTTCATTGATATCTCCTTATGTATTGTGAATTTTGATTATTGCGAGTAATGGATTTTGATGGTACAACAAGCAAATTGCAAAATACATTTTGCCAAATCAATATGATCTGGAATTGACCAATTTATTTCTCCATATATATCTACATATATTGTTGTTGACTTTGACATAATTGCTCCATTTATTTATTTCTAATCAATCTCATTCACAATGGAACCTCATCTTAATTAAATATTGCAAATTTTTATTGGGAGTAAAAAAGAATAACTTAACATAAAAAATTGTTAAGACCAGTCATGACTTATACGTTAATATAAAGAGTCCAAAATAAAAAATTTAAAAAAAAAAAACTAGTTCAAAAAATAAATTATCATGAATAAAATAAATTTTTGTTGATCTTCCTAGAATAATATAATTTTTGATTAACCATGAATAATACTCCCTCTAAACTTTTTTTATCTTCCCATTTGGAATATGGGAAGAAATCAAGATGAACTATAATTACACAATAGATACTATGAGAGTTAAGTAAAATATTATAAAAAATAAACATTCTATTGATTAAAGTGTAAGTGTAATAATGTCATTAAATTTCATTGGGTGTATGTAAAGTAAATACATTGGAAATTAAAATGTTAATTATTTTCTATAGATTAGAGTGTAAGTGTAATAATTTACAAGTTGGCTAAAGCCAGATCTAGGCAGAGGGAAGACTTGGGAGCAGTGAAGTATATCAAGGATGAGAGTGGACGGGTTCTCATTAGCCAAGAGGACATCAAACTAAGATGGCATCAGTATTTCTCCCAACTACTAAATATGTCAAGGGGTCCTACAAAGGAAACTCGACAGACTTCGGACACACAAAGAACACGGGTTTGTGGGTCATTTGGTGACATAACCAAGGAAGAAGTAAGTGAAGCCCTCAAAAAGATGGGGAGATTTAAGGCAGTTGGACCGGATGATATCCCGATTGAGGTGTGGCGGAGCTTAGGTGAGGAGGGCATTCAATGGCTTACTAATCTCTTTAATGCTATCCTGCGATCTAGTAAGATGCCGGAGGAGTGGAGGTTTAGCACAATTATCCCTTTGTTCAATAAAAAGGGTGATGCACAGGAATGCGGGAACTATAGGGGTATCAAACTCCTAAGCCACACTATGAAACTGTGGGAAAGAGTTATTGAGAAAAGAATTAGACGGGAGACGGTGATTAGGGAGAACCAGTTTGGTTTCATGCCGGGGAGATCAACTACTGAGGCGATTCATATTTTGAGGAGGCTGATGGAAAAGTATCGGGAGCGAAAGAAGGATTTGCATCTCGTGTTCATCGACCTGGAGAAAGCATATGATAGCATACCACGAAGCATCGTTTGGGATAGCCTCAAGAAAAGAGGTATTTCATCAAGATATATTGAGGTAATACAGGACATGTATGATGGAGTTTTGACCAACATTCAGACACCGGTGGGGCTAACAGAGTCTTTCAGTATTAGAGTGGGCCTACATCAGGGATCAGCACTTAGTCCTTTCCTCTTTGCGGTAATTATGGATGAAATCTCAAAATCCATCTGGGAAACCGTACCATGGTGTATGCTTTTTGCCGATGATATAGTATTGGCTGCAGAAACTAAGGAGGAGGCTAATGGTAAATTGGAGGAATGGAGGGAAGCCTTGGAGGGCAAGGGGATGCGCATAAGTCGCTCGAAGACTGAATACATGCGATGTAACTTTAGTGGGATAGAATCGATAGGGGAGCCAGAGGTGTCCATTAGGGGAGAAGCTGTTGCATGCACGTCCAAGTTCAAATATTTGGGTTCAATAATTCAGAACAATGGGGAGATTGAGGGTGACGTTGCTAACCGTATACAGACAGGTTGGCTCAAGTGGAGAGCAGCGACTGGGGTGCTTTGTGATAAAAGATTTCCTAATAGACTTAAAGGGAAATTCTACCGCGTAGCGATTAGGCCGGCTTTGTTGTACGGAACGGAGTGTTGGCCTGTAAAGAAGGCTTTCGAGCAGAGAATGGATGTAACAGAGATGCGCATGCTGAGATGGATGTGTGGTAAGACAAGGATGGACAGGATTAGAAATCAGGAGTTTAGGGAAAAGTTAGGGGTTGCACCTCTCTCTGCAAAGATGCGGGAGAACAGGCTCAGATGGTTTGGGCATGTGCAGAGAAGCACCCATGACGCCCCAGTGAGAAGGGTCGAACGCATCATAGTGGAGGGCAAGAGAAGCCGGGGAAGACCTAAGAGGACGTGGGAGGAGCAGATTAACAGCGACCTGCTCGAACTACACCTCTCTAAGGACCTGACCAGGGATAGAGCCACATGGCGGCGCCTTATTCACGTCCTAGATTACTAGACTAGTTTGATACTGTTTTGTGACTTTTGTCATCGCTTTTCACTTCCATTTTTACCTATATCGCTTATAGGTTTTTTTTTTTTTTTTTTTTTTTTTTTTTTTTTTTTTAATCCCTATGCTTGGCTAATGTGGGTGTAAGATGCAGGTTTTCGGATTTTTGCAGGTCCTATCCTTGAAGACTCCTCTAGAGCCGAAGGACTCTTATGACCGCCCTCTCCTTATGGGTATGAGACGCCGTCGACCTTCCTTCCCCAGACCCTGGCCATAGAGTATCTATGTGCGGGAACACTGGGTATGATGATGATGATGATGATGATATTATTTTGAACAAAAAAATAAACATTTGTCAAATTTCATCTCAAAATTTTTTGCATTTTGAATATTTATTTAATTCTTTTGCGTGCTTTTCTTCTTTGTAAAACTTCTTCAATCAAGCTAAATTCATCATACTAAACTCTTTCGTCATCAAAATCATAAGAATCATGCTATAAATGATCAATAACCTCTCAAAATCAACATATAGAATAAATCTTCTAAAATAAGCACAAAATGACTAACTGCAACCATTGTAAAGAAATACAAATTATAACAATAAGTGCAAATACTGTCGCGCCTTGTGACCAGCTTTTGAACAATGATTTCACCTCGCAACACATGTGTACATATGCGCTTAGACGACTTAACCATTATACGATCTTTGAGAATGCTCTTTATATTCTAAATGTCCAATAAAAACTAATTGAGTCATAACACTACAACAAATTTAGCTTTTTGCAACATTGGATTTAGTGGCATTAAAAAAGTGCCATTGATTCATATTTTTAGTGTAATAATTATTGGATTTCATTTTAAGTTCCACATAGTGGCATATGTAATTGTCACAATAGTCTATAGTTGCATTTGTGAGAAATGTCACTAGATTTTATGTCGCTAAAAGCTTTAGTGTGGTTTTTTAATATGCTGGATGTCACTAAATCTTCTATATACACTATAAGAAATTTGAAATAGCGACAATTAAAATAAATGTCGCTACATGTATCCCACTAAAAGCAAATTATGTTGTTGTGTAAAGATAGACAAAGAATGGATTAGTAAAACAAAATCATTAGAATTACTAAGTTTCTAGCATTGATGCTCGTCTCAATGAATGATGTTTCATCAAGGAAAATTTGATGTTGATACACCATACCCAAATATTATTCGTCCACTCAAAACTCACTCAATTATAACTCAAAATAAACTTAATTATATTGAGGTTATTACCTCAAAATAAATCCAAATATTATCCACTTAAAATATATCTCTTTCATTTTTTATTTGTTCTGAAATCTTTTTTTGCAAACCAATACTTTTGTTGTCGAAAATTTTATATCTTAGCTTGAATTATAATACATAACGAAAAATTATAAAAAATAATATAATGAAAATACGCAATTTGACGAATAAACAAGATCTCACATGACTGAACTTTTTTTTATTTTATACTAGTCGCAATTTGTAAAATACCAAAGAATGATTAATAGTGTAAAAGTTGGTAGTTCGGATCATTTGATCGATTTTAATCAAGTGTTTCGGCTCAATTCAAATTTGAATCATGCTTCACTTAATTTTAACGTAATTTTATATTCATTTTAAAGTCAGATCAAAGTCAAATTCAATAGTAATAAAGTCACATAAATATCGAATTCTCGACAATTATGTAAATATATGTTTCATTATTGTTATTATTATTATTATAACAATAAGTGCAAATACTAGACTAGTTTGATACTGTTCTGTGACTTTTGTCATCGCTTTTCACTTCCTTTTTTACCTATATCGCTTATAGGTTTTTTTTTTTTTTTTTTTTTTTTTTTTTTTTTTTTTTAAATCCCTATGCTTGGCTAACGTGGGTGTAAGATGCAGGTTTTCGGATTTTCGCAGGTCCTATCCTTGAAGACTCCTCTAGAGCCGAAGGACTCTTATGACCGCCCTCTCCTTATGGGTATGAGACGCCGTCGACCTTCCTTCCCCAGACCCTGGCCATAGAGTATCTATGTGCGGAAACACTGGGTATGATGATGATGATGATGATGATGATTGGCAAATATTTTTTTTTTCATTTACCAGAAAAACACCAATTAAGGCAAGTAAACTCACCCTTCTTACGTGCATCAGCGTGGAAACGAAGCTCACCTTCTATGAAGGATTTCTGCGCCTCACTCTTCATGTGCATACGAGAAAGGAGAGACCTAAAACAACCACAAATCAAAGTCAGTGAAACGTCGAGTACAAATACAAGAGACTAGACAAGCTAGGCAAAAAAATATTATTATTATTATTATTATTTATTTTTTTTTTGGCAAATATTATTATTATTATTATTAGTATTATTTCCGTTGTTCTTGATTCAATAGTTTATGTGCCTTAAAAAGATGCTTCCCATCAAAACAAAAAAATTGAAACTAAATCATGGGTAGGGGTTGGCTAATGGTATAAAGTTAGTATTGATTGATAACTACTTTAAATTTATTATAGATAGGTTATAGGAGACTACTATTGTTGAATTCATTATATGATTTCCACGAACATCTCATCAGACAAACCAGCTGTCTAATAATAAATAAAAATAAATACATTTTAATTTTTATTTTTTTTTATACTTTTTCTGGTATTAATAATAATTGCTACAATTTGTTTTTCATGTTATCCAATACACAATTCTAATTTTTAATATCAATGATTAATACTGTGAAAATATACATAACGAGACGAATCAAACACGATCTCTCTTAAGTCTTAACTACGTTTTACGTCATACATATAGAGAAATATATGTCAAATAAGATCAGTTAATGAACAATATATAACAACTATTAAAAATCAAATATGCAAGAGCTTTTACGGCCCGTCTGGTTAGTGGTACTTAATGGCGGTAATAAGAATGATTTATAGTGTAAAATTTCATCAAAAGTTTTATATCATTATGGTAATGAAACTTTGATTACAAAAAAGTTTTTTCATTGACAAATTTTCATTACCACCTAATACCACATCTCCCAATAGTAATGCATTCGAATGAATTTTATAAAGAAAATGAGATGATTAAAGTTGGATTCAACCAAAATTACACTAGTTTTCCATTCTCATTACAGCAGTTTATTACCAACTACCAAATAAACCGTTAAGAGAAAATGTTACGATCTCAAACAATGGGTGCAGGGGACATTAGTGGCTGAAAATATTCAAGGCAGATTTACTCTGAATTATTTATTAGTATTATGTTCATCCGCATGTACATAGACCACATTCAACGATGGGTACATTTTTGGGAATTTAGACAATATCATTGCTCAAATTCTTTACTCTAAACCAATTTTAAACAAAAAAAAATACTCCTTCTGTTCCTTTTTATTTGTCCACTTTATCTTTTGCACGCATTTTTTAGCAAATTTTAAGCCTTAATATCGCTAAGTACACATCATAAAAAAATTTTAAAAATTACATATCAAAAACTTTACATCAAGACAAATCTAACAAGATCTCACATGAAAATATTTTATCATGAATATATACTTCAAAATTTTAATTTAATTTCTCTCTCTAAAAATGGACAAACTTAAAATGGACAAACAAAAAAGAACAGAGGGAGTAATATTTTATTTGTTGATAAAAACTTAATTAACAATCAACGTACATATTAAGAAATTGATACAAACCACTAAAATGTATAAATATAATTAATATTAAAATCATAGAAGAGAAAATATGTTGATAAAAACTTTTAAAATTTTAAAAAAATATTAATAAAAATATTGTAAAATTAAATAGACAGACTAATATGAAATGTATGGTAGCTTCATGGGGTGAGTGGGAAAACCAACTATTTCCAATAAAAACAAGAATTGATGTTATGTAAGTGTAAAAGATAAGGTATACTATTACCAAAAATAGAATAGTATTTATAGATATTTGTGCTAAAAATAGATGAAAAAATTACGTGTTAGCTAACTCATCTTCCCCATCTATATCTCCTTTACATATATACCTTTCATTTAATTTAACTTTCACTAAATCATTCATCAATAATCCAAGTAATGCAAGTGAATAATAAACTACACTACATGAGAGTCGTCAATCAGTAATGGTAAAGCGGGCTAATGTTTAGGGTTTTAAATTTTTGGGGTCTCAAAAACCTTAATTTTTATGTATATGTGATAATAATTTGAATTATACTTAGGGCTTGTTTGGTTACCCACTATTACCCTTGGAATTTTAAATTCCTAGAAAATAGTATTGTGCTAATTTGTTTGGTTGCCAAAAAATCTAAAATTCTCAGAAATTATAAAATCTAAGGGACGTTAATACCTATGAGACATAGGAATTAGATTACCATGTACCCCCTTGGTCATTAACAATTTCCATGAATTACTTCCAAGGAAATGAAAATTCCTATTGTCAAACAAACAATATTAAGTAATTCCTAGGAAATTGACAAAGGAAGTACATTCCAATGAATTACAACTTCCCATTGGAATTTAATTCTTACGTCAACCAAACGACTCCTTAGATATAACTTATATTTTTTGTTAAGTGATAATGAGTGAGTTTACTTTGGTGAGTTTTGAATAAAAAAAATTTTCATATATTATCCATTAATGAAGTTCCCACAACAACTGTTCACAAGAATTAAGAAAAGTAACATATTTTAGATAGTAGATTTGTTATCTTATTAAATAATAAATTTGATGGAGGAGAAGTGAGAAACATAGACATTAAAAAATATTAAAAGAAAGTTAGTGGACATAATATAGAGGGTCCACAACTAATCAATAAATATTTTTATAAAGTGAGTGATGTGGGGATTATAAGAAATATAAAAATATTGAAATTAAGTTAGAAGATATGTGAGGACCATCAGCAATATTATTAAAAATTAAAATAAGGAGGAATACGATTTAGGATGAATAAGATTATTTTCATCCAAAATTGTGATTAAATATATAGAAATAGAAATAATCTTAATGAGAACAACAAATAAAATATCCTAAAATGACAAATGAGAACTTCTTTAAGAAATAGAGCGAATAATAATTTATGTTATTAATTAACTATTTAGCTTTTATATGAGGCACATTTTACGATAATACCCTTTAATACAAATTCATTTGTGTAATGTGGAGTTATGAGAGAATGTGTTGTTGAATAATTTCCACGCAACATATATGTTAGTTAATTGTTATGACTTGTACTATTGAATGTGGAAGTTACTTCAAAAAAATGTGAACAAATTCGGTATTCCGCATAAAGCAGGGTTCGAGTAGAGATTTTTTTTAGAAAGAGAGATGCGCACAGTCAAAAAACCCCAATATCTATAAATATAGTTGTCCACATCACATGAGTACTCAACCTTAATTAGTTATCATCAATTACCTCTAATTTTTTTTACCTCAAATAAATTATCTTCAATTATTTGTGTTAAAATGTTTATGAGAAAATCCTAAGTTTATAATGAATCATGTTTCTTGCTAAGGGTGGTCCAAGGTTGCACCATATTAAGATTGCTTGCAAAAACATATTAATATTAAATGCAACTTATTTTTTATTCTTTCACTAATCGATCATTATCAAAAATAAATTTGAGTTATAATAATATATGTAATAATTGGAGCTAAGAGCAATAATTACGCATTAAGTCTACTTCCTCCGTTTTCTAATGTTCTTTCTATTTGGAATATTCAACCTTAAAGAAAGAGAAATTTGATTAATGGTTTTGAGATATATTTAGAAGGTAAATTATATTCATGTGAGCAGTGGCGAAACTTGAACACAATTCTAGGGGGAAAAGTTCAAAATAAATAAATAAATTCTACTAAAATGTAGCTAATTAATACAAAAAAAAAAATCATAACTTAAATTTTGAATCAATGTAAAGCTCGGTGCTCTTTTAATTTAACACTTTAAAACCGTTTATAATCTCTTTGACACTATTGTTGCTATTTGTCTTTCAATGTATATTACTAAACTATCAACTAAATAATCGTTGCCTATTTCCTTACGATATCTTGTCTTCAATATTTACATAATTGATATAAAACAAACCTTTATTCTTCATTTGTGTATGGTAAACTTATTTTTTGATCTTGACGATTTCTCCCAATCACTGTCTTCTTTTTTGTTTTTCTTCAATTGTTGAGTGATTAGTCTATTATTATTATAAAAGTTTTTATTTTGTTTCAGTTATTGTCTTCCTTTAATTGTGTTGCTTTTATTTGTTGGGTTGAAATTATAAAATATATAAAATGACGATTCATCATCATCATCATCATCATCATACCCAGTGTTCCCGCACATAGATACACTATGGTCAGGGTCAGGGGAAGGAAGGTCGACGACGTCTCATACCCATAAGGAGAGGGCGGTCATAAGAGTCCTTCGGCTCTAGAGGAGTCTTCAAATGACGATTATATACTAAAATAATTTGCCGAAAATCTTGGAAGGGCAGAGCCCCTACCCGCCCCTAACTAAGTTGCGCCATTGCATGTGAGATCTCGTTAGATTCGTCTTAATGTATATTTTTTGACTATGTACTTTTTATAATTTTTTATTATGCGTATTTAGAGATATTGAGATTTAAAATTTGCTTTGAAAACTGTGAAAAAATAAAGGAGATGAAAAAAAAAAAAGAATTAAAAGGTGTATTATCTAAAATAATATTAATTTCAAAATTTATTATTAATTTATGGGTTGGTAACTGTAATTGGTGTTTGATATCATACGCTATACGAGTATGAATCATCAAATGAGATACATGTGCTAGCTCTAAACTATAGCAGTACGCATTAAGAATGATGTAAGTGGACATTTAAGATATTAAATGTAGATATTAAGGTTATGGTAAGTAAGCATTAGGAATAATATAAATAGGCATTAAGAATACGGTAAGTAGACATTAATCTCTAAAGGGTTGAGCTTGAGATACATGTCTCTCAAAGAGACGTAGTTGATCATAAATTCTTGTGAGAGACGATCTCTTTAAGAAATCATTTCTAATTGGGCGGGCCCATTATATATTTATTTAAAATATTATAAGTACTAAGTAGGCATTAAGAATGATGTAAGTAGACATTTTGAGACATTGAAAATATGTATGAAGGATACAGTAAGTAAACATTTAAGATAATGTAAGTAAGCATTAAGAATACGGTAAGTAGACATTTATTTTTTAATGGGCTAGCTGAGCTTGAGATTGTCGCTCAAAAAGACGGTCTCTCAAGAAACTAGTTGTATCTTTATACGCTATTCGATTAAGCGAATGTACCTAATTTGTTTTATTATACACTATATATCGATCAATCTAATCTAAATTAAGTATAATTAAAGTCACAATGTAAATTTTTATTAATATAATTTTCATAATTTATTATACATAATAAATGACAATAATGAGATAATATTTCCGCTATAGTTTTTTTATTTAGGGTAGGCTAAAGAATCATTATAATTTATAAGCTAAAGCTAAAAATCCTAATCAATAACCGTGATTTGTAAATCACCACAAAAAACAAAAAAATTAATAATAAAATAAACAAAATCCAAAATGATAAATTAAAATAACAGAGCTCTCACCCTATTAAATCCTACCAAACAAGGGTGATTTGTTAATCTCACAAATAACCGTTATTTACTAATACCTACTCGTTTATAGAGGGACTGATTAGAAGAAATTACTCCTTCCTGTATAGGTGGTGAGAATTATTCCCAATCAATTCAATAATTTCGACATCAAATTGTATAGTTTTAATTTATTTGGTATTTTGTTGTTATATCACTCTATACAATTTATGTTTTAAATGAAAAGTCTTTAGGTGTGAGATGATTGTGAAAGAAAAAAAACAAATTAGATAAAATAATAAGAATTCGTCTTTTTCGAGTTAAATAATATCTAATTGTACAAATATTATTAGAGGTCTTACTTTTGGTTGTTGCTCAGTCGCTCAAGACCTTTAAAAAAATATAAAATAACTCTGTTCGAATCCTGTAATTTTTTATTCGATTTGAACTTAAACTCAAACACTTACTGTTAAAATAGAGTAGAGTCAAAAGATAAAATATAGGACCCATGGCCATGTCAATCCCTACCGGTAACGTAATTATCAGCTGAAGCAACACGAAATGACATTCAACTTGCATGATCATGAAACATGCAAGTTGCATGGAACTTATTTTGTTTTCGGTAAAAATAATATAGGAGCATTTCACATGCGCCCCATTTTATTTTTTGGAGGGGAGTGTAGCACTTGCCAAGAGCAGGGCTGTCGAATGGCAAGTGTAAAGCGGTCAACCGTTCAGGATTCCGTGTTTTTTAGGGCCCAAAAAACTTATTTTTATGTATATAAGTAATATTAATTTGAATCAAATTTATATATAACTTACATTTTTTTGCTAAATAATATGAGTTTTTAGTGTTTTTTTGTTAAGTAGATTAAATATTAACAATAAAAAAAGATGTATTATATTATGCGTTATGTCTTAAGTTTTTAGGGGCCCATTTTTATCTTTTGCTCTGGGGACCAAAAATGAACGAGACGACCCTGGCCAAGAGGGCAGGACCGGCCCTAAAAATGAGCAAGAGGGGTCATCGCCCAGGATTCCATATTAAAAAAGCAAAATTAGTAATCGTAAAAAGTCTATATAAATTATTAATTACAAAGAAAAAGAGCCCCAATGCACTATTTCGCTCAGGATCTCAATATATCTAGGGCTGGTCTAGCAAAAGGCAAAATGACTAGCTCCACTATTCATTTTTCATTTAATCAAATAACATTTGAGTTGTTTTTTTTTTTTTTTTAAATTTTGAAACTTATTTAATTAATGAGTTTAAATATATGAATATAGATGTACTTATGTAGTTGTTTATTTAAGTTCATGATTCATGAATTATTTGTTAGTTTAACTTTATATTTTATAAATGATTTGTGTTTATAGGTGATGACCGATTCATTAATTTATTATACATTTATTTTTTGATGGAAAAGGAAAGTTCTATTCATAAGTCACAATATCGTATATATAACAATAATCAACCTTATTAAGTTATCATACAAAAAATAGTTATATGACTCATACTAGTTTTCTTCCGATGTTGTCATTTTTTCAAATAATTCATTTCAATGCGTTATCTAGTGAATATGTGATATTAATTGTTAATGAAAAATTGTAAACTAAAAACTTTTTTATGATCAACGTTTCATTACCATGAGAATATAAATTTACCCTATAAATTATTCTTATTAAATACCACTATTTAATTAGTATCAATAACCAAACAAACCGTTTTATGTTTCTTTTTAAGCTAATCCATTTCTTAATTCTAAGATGAATGGATCCTAGTTAGAGCTGTTTATGGGCGGGCTTGGGCGGGTAGCGGACCGGGTATCACCTAAAAATTCTACCCGCGGGCTTAAATATTCAAAAGCCCGCCCGCATTCGCGGGCATATTTTTTTGTCACTACCCGCTCATTTTTAAAGCGGGCGGGACCCGCGGGCAGGCGGGTATTTTTATATAAAAATTTAAAACATAAATCATATTATAAAGTTAATTAGTTTTTATAAGAACAAAATAAATATAATACATTATCTAAAATACTCTAAATATATATAAAGTCTCAAAATAGTCAAATTACATGGATATTGAATATAGACGGTGGAGTCGGCTACTTGTTCGAACTTTGATAGTCGATTGCGTGAGTGCTTTGAGGGTTAAAAATATTAAAGTCTAAACGAAGTAAACCTTAAGACTAGTAGAAAAGTAATAAACTAAAGTTGGATATGGGTCATGTAGTAGTATAGTTTAATATTTAATAAAATTAATTATTTAATAAATAATATATTAAACTAAGCGGGCGGGCGGGTACACCCGCGGGTAATTTTTTGGTGTCGCTACCCGCCCGTTTATCTTGGTGGGCGGGTATTACCCGTCCAAACTTTAAATTTTTTTGAAAAACGTTATCCATGCCCGCCCGTTTTTCGAGCCGGATTGGGCGGGCCTAGCGGGTAGCCCGCCCATTAACAGCTCTAATCCTAGTGTACTCATCACAAGTCACAAACCTTAGCCAACTTTTGTTAGATATATAAAAAAAATGAGACTGTCTCATTGTTATTATTCTAAAAATATAAATCTGCGGCATTTTTTTTAATTACCAAACCTAATGTCGCGAAAAGTTAAATTTGTTGCAGTGCAAAAGGCCCATTATTAAAAAAAACATTTAAAAACAATTAAAATTGATTTCCACTTGTGCACGAAGCAACTTTTTTAATAGTTTGGGTTAATCATATTAAAGTCATCTCAAGGTAGACCACTTTAATAATGAATTAGTGAAAATTATAGGGTCTTAAAATGTAAAGTTAGAAACTTTTTCTATTACAATATTTCCCATAATTTTTGAGTGTCAGGTATTACTCATCCAAATTATAAGGGGATTTTATTTGAGCTATTTATTTTAGGGCTGAGCAAAATAATCTGATGATCCGATGATTCGATCTGATATTCAATTCGATTTTTTGGATATCCGATTCGAAGTTACAATTCGGATCAAATATCCGATTCGAAAATTCGGATATCGGATACAAATTTGGATATCAATATTTGTAGATTCGAAAATCCGAATATCCGACATTTTTTTCAATTGTCGGATATCGGAGATCGGGTATCCGAAATTATTCCGGATAGTCGGATATCGGATATCCGCATATTATAAGTAATTTCGGATATCCGTTATTCATAAGAATAAAATTATATTTTTATAAATAAATTATTTTGACTAAATTCGAATATCGGATATTTCGAATATCCGACTGGAAATTTTCAACTTTTTCTCATTGACATCGGATATCGGATATCTCGAATATCTGATTCGAATATTGTCGGATACCGGATATCAAATATCCGAGTCGGATCGAATCGGATATCGGATATCAGATATAGCAGTTTTCGGATATCGGATATCTGATCCGACTGCATGTTTCGGATCAGATATCCGATTTTGCTCACCCCTAATTTATGTCATAAAACTAATATTAATATAGTTAGAAATCCCATTGAGTTTTTATTTAATTACAGTACTTAAAAACATAATTATATACAATTACAGTACTTACAATATTTCCTATAATTTTATTTTGAAATTTATAAAAAATAAACTGAACCTCGAAATACTTTAGTCCGCCCGTCATCTCTTAATAAGCTCAAGCACATAAACATGAAACATGTAACCTAACATCCTTTACCCTTGTTTGGGACAAACCCAAAGTGTACATTTAACTATTCAAAAATGTACAACCATATTCCCATAATTCCCGTGTTTATCTCAAAACATTACATTACACATAACACATGCATGACAAAACGTACAACTACTT
The DNA here is from genome assembly GCA_019776075.1 of Amaranthus palmeri. NCBI lineage: Eukaryota > Viridiplantae > Streptophyta > Magnoliopsida > Caryophyllales > Amaranthaceae > Amaranthus > Amaranthus palmeri. The sequence goes on from JAAKBH010000023.1 coordinate 951,576, forward strand.
TCCTTTTTTCTCCCTCATCTTTTTTTGTTTTTTTAATAAATTCCAAAACTAAGATGTAATTTAATTAGCTAGATTAACATCAAACAAAAACATCTAATAATGTTATTACCGTCCGATCAAATAAACAAATAAATTAGGTGTTTGACGATTAACACGTTCAGTTAGCTTACTTGATCAACTAGTATTATTATCATTTGTAACTGTTAAATTAATCAATTATTTAAGCATTAAGCTAATTATCATGGTAACGATATAGTTCATTTTTTATTGTGTGACCAACTAACAAATAAAAAAATAAACCTTTTTGCCTAGCACATACCATATTTTTTTAATAAAACATGGAGATTATATAAAATCAAGATCAAGTATATTCGACGACCAATAAACTTTAACTCGGTGAACACTAGCCATCAGCTAGCTCGAACCGTCCCTTGCCACCTCTCCCAAACATCTATCACCATTGGCACCCACATTAGCATCAAAATGTATATTCAGATATTAATATCTTTACTTTGACTTAACGAAAAATCATAAAAAATTACAAAATTTAAAAACTAGAATAAAGGGAGTGTTTGGTTCTTAGCTTTTTACTTAGCTTTTTTAGTTGTTTCTTAGCGAGAGTTATGAAATAGAATATATGAAGTGTTTGGTTCTTAGCTTTTTGGTTGGTTTTTGGCTTTTAGCTTGTTGATTGGTCAAATAGTAAAAAAAAAAAGTATTTGGTAGATGACTTTTAAAGTAGATGAAAAAACTAGCTTAGCCAAAATGAAAAAAGTTGCTATAGCTAACTTTTTTCGCTAACTTAAAAAATAATAAGTAAAACAACCAATGTTTTCGACCGATAAAAAAACCAACAACCAACGGCCAACAGTCCCAAAGTGCTTTTTATTGCAAGCGGTTACGATTATAGACATATATAATCTCTGGAATCTTCCATCACTTCTTGATCTCTCTCATCATTTCAGTTTTTTTTATAAAAATATTCTTTCTTCACCTCATAGCAATCCATTCTCCTTAAATCCATCAAACAAGTTTTGTAAGTGGGACCCACTCTGGTACTTATCATCTCAACCATCCACGTGTCTATGTTTGATACCATCAGATTTTGTTTACTACGGTTTCAGCTATCCCTTAGCTTCTTTAAATGTCTCATCTCTTCTCCCAATTCAAAGTAGGCACAAATATTTTAATTTGTGCCTTTGTCTAATTAATTTTCTACATTTATCTAAGTTCTTTCAGGAAAATTCCCAGCTTAAAATTCTTCATTTTTTCCAAAAGGTTTGACCTTTTCTTTCTAGACTAATTATGATTCCTGTTTGTTTTTAATTTTGACTTTTTATGAATTTTATGGGCATGTGGAATTCTTGGCTATGATGATCATCAATTTAATTTTAATTTTTTTTATGTATTTGATGGATTTCATGATCATTTTATGGAATTGGGTTTATTTTATTTTGCTTGATTTTTGATGGGTTATTAGTGGAAAAGAGATTAGGAAAGAAGTAAATAAATTAAATTGATTTTAGAGGAAAATAAGGTTTTAATTTTTTAAAAGTTGTTTGCTTGATTGAACTTGGTTTTATTTTGCATGTTTGAACTAAGTAATCATAAAGAATTAGTCTTGTAATCTAGCTTAAGACAATTTTCTATTATTTTAGTCTCTGCTAATTTTATTTCTTTTAAATATATCTGATAATTGATTATAATACCCTTATGAAAAAAAGATTTTTCATTTTCATTTCCTTTCTTTATTGTTTTTAGCATGTTGCATTGATGGGTTTTTTGGAAAAAAATTCTTGTTCACTTTTGGGCAAGAATGGACTGAGGAACTTTTAGCATCATACCCGATATATCCTCCTCATAGAAGCTATAATTAGCCGATATATCCCGTTTATAGAAACTATAATTAGGGAAGAGTCTAGGCATGATAGACTATATAAACAGCTTAAACTTTTGGTTGAATGGGCAGACCTGGTTGGAAGCCCCCATATACATGAGTGAATTTGATAGGAGTAAAAAATAAGAGGGTTTTATCTTTTATATTTTTGTTGTTGTGATGAGTCATATTGAATATCTGAATATCTACTGTGGTGTTGACATATGGGTGACCTTAAAACCTTTTATTTATTTCCTATGTGTCCTTTAATACAACTTCAAATTATTTAGTTGAAGTCTTATTTGATGGGTTTTGATTTCCCCTTATACTTCTCCATTGTAGGGTGATAGACTAGAACTTTAGAGAAGTTTTGATAAATGACAAAGCAAGGAGGACTAAGGAGTGAGGACTTGGAATCCTTCAAGAAGCTGATGGTATTCAGTACTCTTGATGGTGGTATTGGTGGCGGCGAGATGGCTACCGAGATGACTGCTGAATGGAAGGATATTCCTATGGAGTTGCTCCTTCGGATTTTGAAGCTTGTTGATGATCAGACTGTCATCAGGGCTTCTGGTGTATGTAGTGGATGGAGGGAAGCTATTTGCCTTGGGCTTACTCATCTTTGCCTTTCATGGTATACCTTTTTGGCCATGCTAAATGTCATTTTCTTCCTTTTATTGCTTGCTTGTTTGATAGAATGTATTAACATGTTATAGGATTACAACCATTAGCTCAAACTTTTGATTGTGTTTGTTCAGTTGATATGGTATCAGTAGCCAACATGATAGAAGGGTTACGGGTTTGTATCTGATCTATTTCTCATTTTAAGTGAAATGTTTAGTATTTTGTGTATAAAGAGTATGAGTTGCACATACATTTCTAGCCCAAAGACTCGTGTGAGAGGGATGAGATAGATTATGTGGGTGTTTGGTTCATGGCTTTTTGCTTAGCTTTCTTGTTAGCTTTTGGCTTGTTGGTTGGTTAAAAGAGCCTAAAGAAGTGTTTGGTAATTGACGTTTATGCTTATTGACTTAATTTTTCTCTAATAGATAGCCAACAGCCAATAACATCTCCATAAACAGACAACTGGTTTTTTCAACTAGCTTAAAACAAACCAAAACGGACAAGATTTCCAGCTGGTCACACAGACCAACTAAAAAAGCCAACAATCAATCACCAAACACTTATAACATATCATAATCTTTCAACCATTATTTAAAGCTGGTTGACTTGGTCCCTTAACATTGTTTATCCTTCAACCATCATCTTAGGCTGGTTGACTTGGTCCCTTTAACAATGTTTAGATTTCATTCTTTTACCTCTGCAAAATATCATTTAATTTTTTGTTGGATGAAGAGAAAAGACTATTTCTGTTTGACTTCTCTTTCAACTGCAATCTTGTTAACTTTCAAGTATGGTTATGGTGTGCTTATGTGTATGATACATGTATTTTCGAATCCCTGATTTTTTTATAGGTTTTTGATTGAGCATACCAATATAGAACCTTTCTTTGTAAATCTTCTGCTGTTTTGTGAAGGCATGTTATCAGATTTGATCATTTGCATTTTAACGTCTAACGCTCTTTCAAAACCCCGTCTTGTTTGCACATTGCTTATGTGTTACTCTGGAGTATGCTCGCTGAGTTTGCAGCATGTCGTATTTATCTCTTTCCGTGTCTGCTTTTCTGTGTGTATCATTGGAAAAAATATCTTTCATTTCACTTTGATCGGTCTGTATTGTAAAGATTTTTGAGGTTACCGCGGCCGAAATATAGGCTGAGAAAACAGAGAAATCATTCCAATTAACTGCAAAACTCGTTTTGTGACTATTACCGAGATCATGATTGTTTTTGCACTATGGTATGTATCACTGGGTTGATAAAAAAATTCTGCCTATTTGTGGTGTTTAATATTTATCACTGCAATAAACTTTCATCTCCTGTGTTTCGGAATAAGTGATATTCTGGATTCACAAATTCATGTATGCGGTCTCACCGTAAGACATCCCTCATACTTGGGTTAAATAACCTGATAATAAAAACTTTTAGCTCATGGCTTCTTGTTTTAAGCTCGTCTCACCGTGAGACGGTCTCGTGTAAGACGGGTTGTTCTGGATTTGGATTTTCATGTGTAAAATCTAACTTGGGATAATTTAGCTTGAACGGGCTTGAACAATGCATATTTCTTCAAAGAGGGTTTGGCTTTGCATGTATTCACCTGTTTCACTAGAAGTGTCGGCATTTTTCCATGAGTTGTGACTGCCATATTTCCCTACGTTTTGATTTGCGACGATGAATAAAAATATCCGTACAGTAATTTCATCCGTGTGCATGTTGTTCTTGTTGAGCTGGATTATGTTGAGGTCCTTGAGGATAAATCTGTCAGTGTCACTAATATCGGAATTAAATGTTCGTTGTAGGTGCAAGAACGACATGAACCAACTAGTCCTGTCTCTTGCGCCGAAATTCACAAATTTGCAAAGTTTGATACTTCGTCAAGAAAAACCACAGCTCGAGGATAATGCTGTCGAGACTGTAGCGAACTTCTGTCATGACCTACAGGAGCTGGACTTGAGCAAATGCTTCAAGCTAACAGATCGTTCTCTGTATGCCTTGGCTCACGGATGTCCAAATCTTACGAAGCTCAACATTAGTGGATGCTCGGCTTTTACTGATGCTGCACTTGCATATTTAACTAGCTTTTGCAAAAATTTGAAGTCGTTAAATCTTTGTGGATGCGTAAGAGCTGCAACGGACAAGGCATTGCAGGTATATTCATCGCCTTATGTTTATCCGTATTTTTATTTGAGTTCCGTGTTTCTTGTCTAATATTAAATGTTTGCATGTAGTCCATTGCATATAACTGCAAGGAGCTGCAGAGTCTCAATCTCGGCTGGTGTGAAAATGTCGGGGATTTGGGTGTAACGAGTCTTGCGTATGGTTGCCCTAATCTGAGAGCCCTCGACTTGTGTGGTTGTGTACTTATAACAGGTAATATTTCTTTCCGGTATCACTTTTGTCGTCCCAATATATGCTTCCGGGTCAGCTCCTTCTGTTTTTCTTTGATCAAAGTTGTTTTCATTGATTATTGTTCATTGTTCATTATCCGAGTATTCATTTTTGTTAAATTATGTGCACTTTTATTTATGTGAAGTTCTAGATGATGTTTGCCATTAAGGGTCAATCTGAAAAAATAAGTTATGTTTGTATAAGGGTTTGTATATTCGACCCCTAAATCCACCTTGGTGGGAGCCTTTTGACGGCATTAGTAAATGGAATTAAATTTGCAAGACACGCTTGTACTTTCCGGTTTGATCATTTATCGACACATACATATTGTAGATGAGAGCGTGATTGCCCTGGCCAACGGATGCCCTCACCTTCGATCACTAGGCCTCTACTATTGCCAAAACATCACGGATCGAGCAATGTATTCTCTAGCCCATAGTCGTGTCAGAAACAAGCACGGCGTATGGCAGTCGATCAAAAGCAGATACGAAGACGACGGTCTCAGAAACCTCAACATTAGTCAGTGCACTGCTCTCACACCTCCGGCTGTCCAGGCAGTTTGTGATTCCTTTCCAGCCCTTCACACCTGTCCTGGCCGACACTCTCTCATTATAAGCGGCTGTCTGCATTTGACATCCGTGCACTGTGCCTGCGCCGTCCAAGCACATCGTGCTACAAGTACAACCGCTCATTAAGAGAGATTGTTCGAGTCTCGTGTCATCTTCATCCTCCTGTATATAATGTCGTTTTTCGGTCGAATTCAAGCTAGTATTAGGAAGATGTTTTGTACTGTCAAGTGTCAATGTTGTTTTTAAGCTCTACAACCATGAAGGCTAGAGGTAATACAGAATTGACTGAAAATGGAGTATTGTTTTTATGGTGTTGTAGTTTGTTGAAGCTTTGTAGGACTTGTAAACAATTGAGTTTCAATGGGTGGTCCATCATTTGTATAAATGTTTTAGCTGTTATTTTCTGTGCTCTCTTTATTGCAGGTAAGTTTGTCTCAGATGGGGCCCAATTTGGCACTTTACTATCATTCTGGAGGCAGAAGAGATGTCTAAAACAGACCTGATGATTTGATATTCGTTAAATCTTATAATCGAATTTGATTTGATCCGACTTTAAAATGGATTTACAATTATGTAGAAACCAATGTGAATAAATCCGATTTTAAACCAATTCGAAATCAACCCAATAATCCGAATAAACACCATTTAGGAGTATCCTTTCAACCTTAGAAGTCGCAATTCAAAAGATAATGATAAAGGGTTGATCAGAAACAACTTTTTTGTTATTAAAAGTGTAAGGGCGTATGTCAATACCCGAATGAGTTAATATCAACTTCTTCAAATCGGAAAATTCGTATATCCTCTAACTAACACTTATTCGTTTTGAAATCTATGCAACTGATTGTGAAATATTATGTGGAAAAATATTACTATCAGTTGCAAGTATAATAAACCGGAGAAAAGTGTTTGATTTTGTTGTGACATTAGCAAACCTAGGAAATAAAGAACAAACCCAAGCCAAGAGATTTGAATCAGCTGTCACATTACCATCACAATATCTACTAATTGGATATCCAGTGAGCTTAATCTATACAAATATTGACATTGATTGATGGTTGAAATGGAGTAGATTTTTATGAGAAATAATTATAACCCACTTTGTGAGGTCATTAGGCTTCACTATCAAGATGTGGTATAATATTTGGGTATGAATCTGTTTTTCTTGTGGTTGTGGGTGCCTGCAAGGTGGGGCCAATGTATTTTGGTTATTCTGCTGGGCAACTGTACTAGGAAATAGGAATCATTTGAATATACAGCTTCAACTTGTGAATTGTGATAGCTATCTTAATAAATAGTAAAACGGTGCTCTCTTGAGAGACCGTCTATTATAAAGATGACTCTTAAAAGTCCAGCTCAAATCTATATTTAGAGTTGTAACAATATATATTTAGAATTTGACTGGGTTTTTGAGAGTCATCTTTACAGAAGTCGGTCTCAAGTAAGAATTTGTGATATCCAAATTTATTGATAAATTTTTTATTAAGACCGTCTTATTGTGGTCCGTTTAATATGGCCTGGTCTAAACGCTAAAACAACTGCTTTTGGGCTACTTGTATGGTCCGTCTGCACGGTGTGACGGTCTCATACAAGACTAGCTGAATCTTAATTATTTACGCAAGATTGTTATATATTTTATTTTAGTAAGTCTTTTTAACTTCAATGATTTTGTTTCAGGTGGAGTCCTTAGTCTCTAATTTTAGTACTATCCACATAATTAAGAAGTTCTTATTAATTACTTAATATTTATGCAGATTTTATTTGAAAATTCGTTCAAATTGATTGTTCATGAATTTCTTGCTAATTGATCTTAATTCCTTGCTAACTCATATTTTGTAGATGATACAAGAGAATAAATCATTATCAGTATAACAAATTATTAGAAGATGACAACCATTAAAATTAGGTTTATTATGTCCATAGTTTGCCTTCAATCCATCAATTGGCAATTCTTTTTTATAGTGATATGAGATTTTTTTTTAACTTCGTTACCTTTTTCTTCGTTTGTATGATAAATGTTCAATTCTCACCGTCCATGTGAAGATCCATTTTCTCTCTTATTCTTGCCTGTAAAAGATTATCTTTACCTCCAAATATAAAAAGAATAATTTGTGAATTACATCATTAAAATTTAATATTTTTGTGAATTACAGGCTTACAGCCATCAAAATATCAAAGTCTACAGCATTCAGGCCAAATCATAAAATTCCGACTATTTTTGTGGTCGAAATCTTAGGTTGAGTGGTCGGAATTATGTGATTTGACCGGAACGCTGTAGACTTTGATATTTTGTGGTCAGATTTTAGGTTAATTGGCTATAACTCGTAAAAAGTAATCATTAAGATTGTAATTCACAAATTATTCTTAAAAAATCACCCACCGATTGTTTCCATTTTGAAAATTTTCGTCTAAGGAGCATAAAACTGTTTCATGACTTCATTGTAACAATTCAAATGAGAATAAAAAATTATGTGCTTGTAAAGAGCATATGCTGATATGATGCAAGACCAACTCACAATTTTACTTTGTAGAATTGATTCCAACTTTATGGTAATGGACTATATTAGACTATATAATATATCATGGGTCTTCAACCATAAGTTTGAGTTATTGGTTGAGTTGGTTACTTGATATGGTATCAGAAACCGCCAGATACAAGGACGGTCTGTGCTGCATCTATACTTCAGTGTGAGGGGACATGTCAACCAACAACTTAAGCTTTTGGTTGAGTTGGTCGCTTGACGGACTATATTTCTTTTGACAGTCAACTAATGAGGACAAATTGTAGAAGAAGATCTATTCAAAACAACAGGTTGAACACTTACAATATCATATATGAATAGCATCTCCTTTTTTGAAGATGCCATATTTGATCAAATAAACATGTTTTAAGGGAAAAGAACATGAACTTTTGGGTAACTATATGCAAGAAAATAAAGGGTCTAGCTTTCTTTAGGTACATATATCACTTTCGTATTGGTGGTCCAGACTCATTTTCCCCGGTACACAATCTCATCGTCATCTACATCAAACGCGGGGTTGCATAGACATCTGAATAGCCTCCCGATTCCCTGTAATGGATAAAAATGGCAAGTTTCATGTATACATCTTATGCAAGCAAATATTTATGTATGTACACGTGTGTATGTTCGTGGGTAATATCGAAAAATATGACAGCATCGAAGCAATGAAACGTGCCTGACTTAGCATAGGAGTACGATAGCTTAGCATACGAGATGAATCCTCTTCAGAACTGCCATCTGAATCACTGTCATCATCACTTATGTCTGCTATTGTTTTCTTCTTTGATGAATCAGATTCTTGAGCCATTTTTTCCCTCTGATCAACACACACAGATCACATTGTTAGCAGACAATGCAACAGGAGAAACCGAACAAGTATTCTTACTCATGAAATCGAGTTCTTTCATGGGTGAATGATGAACCTGAAAGATTTTCCCAAGTAATTTAAGGGCTAAAGCGCGAACTTTGAGTTCTTCTTTCTTGACGTTCTTTTCCTGTAGTACCTGCACGTTGATTCAAAAGCCATCACCCTCAGATAAACTAGGATAAAACCGGTAACTGATAAATGTTTGGAGTGACTGAATTGATCAACTGATGTCTGATTTGACCAGCTAATTTACCGAACATTTGCATTTTGGATGGTTTGACCAATGACCATCCAACCATTTATTTGTACCTAAATAGCGAAAATTGTCTGACACCCCCCTATTACTCGTACACTTAGACAAAACTAGTTTATCATGAGATACTAACCATTTGGCAAACATGTAATAGAGTCATTTCAATATCAACAACATTCAACTTCCACAATGAGCTCATAAGTATGTCTTTGTTGAGTTGTATATGAGATTCAAAGTCATTTGCAGGGCCACTACCATCCATTTTGAACTGGCGGCGTACATCTTCTTGTAGTTGAAGAAGCTGAAATGCACCTGTTCATGAAAATTACGAGTTCATTAAGCTGAAAACGACTATCATCATCATCATCATCATCATCATCATCATCATCCCAATGAGTCCCGCCTAAGGCAGAGTCTTGATGTAGAAATATACCTTTAGCTGCAGTGATCTGAGATTTCCAAATGTGACCTTTATTACGCACCCATTCGGCCAGGAAGGGCATTCCAAGGTACATGGTCTTTTTTCCAAGCTCTAGCGCTGCCTGTCTTGTGTACACATATCCTATGGTGTTTAGGATTTCGGTTCCAAAAGCTGCATCCAGCAGCAGATTAAGATGTTACGATTAATATTACCATAACGGTGAAGAAATTTTAGAACTTTATCATCAAAAATGGAACTTGAATTGGATGTCAATGGTGTAGGTGCATTGGGCAAATGATTGTTGGCTGTAGTTTTAGTTGGTTTGACCAGATGGAAGTATCGCCTGATTTTCTAACTATTTGAGCCTGTTGTTTAAGTTAGATGTTATGGAGATATCTGATAACGTTAACCTTCTGTTGTTAGCGGTCAAAAGATAAAAGTCAGCAGCATTTTGGCTTTAGCTAAAGTCAGTTTCTCAACTGACTTAGAAGTCATTACCAAACACATTTTTTGCTGTTTGCCCAACTAAAAAGTCAACAAAACTCATTTTCCAAACACACTCAGTATTCCGTGCAACAAAATGAAAAAAGTTGGAGAAATAAGGGCAATGCCCTTAATGTGTTTCATATCAAGCTTGACCCGCTCTTACGATTAGTCGATTACCTGCATTAGCAAGACGTTTGGCCTCACTTTCAGCTCGCTGTAAGAATCCTTTGGAATCGCCTCGTACATATTGATTAAGAAAATCCTTCAGTTTCCTTGCCAGTTTTTCTTCCCTTTCTTTCTGTACTGCCTGCATTACATCTAATTGCCTGTTAGAAGAACACATACACACCCCTTTCTGTTCTGTTCTAGTATCCTGATTTTGGTGCATTTTTATATATACTTGCCTTTAACTTTTCATTAATCCTTTCGGGATTATCATGTTCACTGATTGACGCGGATGAAGCCATCGATGCAACAGCTAGATGTCCTATGTAGTCCTCGAAAAGTTCACTTCCGAATAGCAGGGCAAATACTGCTGTTGGATCGAGCATGGATTCCCTATAAGATAAAGTATACTTCATTCAATCAGGGTCCATAGTCATATAAGAGAACTCATCACATCTTCACTTAAGTATTCATTTACAGCCAAATGATCTGTTCAGCCACCAACATAGATTGGGGCTGATCGTGAGCTCAGGATAAGATTCGACCATATCAGACTCGAATCCCACTATATGGGTCTCATTTTTTGGAACCGTTTTGAGTTTGAGTCCAATAAAAAATAATAAGATCCGAGAAGGCTTAATCCAATGATCTTTATCCAACCAAGACTTGACCCACAAATCTAGACCAATAACCCTCCTAGAAGGTCTCCTGAGAGACCGTCTATGGCATAGACGGCACTCTCAGCAGCCCAGCCCAATGGAAATTTCAGTTGCTTTTTTTGGAAAGTGTAAAAATGGGCTGGACCATTACACCCGTCTATAGCAAGAATTTGTGCAACCCTTTTGAGACTTGTTTAGACTTAAAAATGTACAAATGTTCAATAAGAAAAGTGTTAAATTAAGCTGGACTTATTGTGAATGAGGGAAAACACAAGGCGCACACACTTAAGCTAAGGAGATATATGTCATCCCAAAAGCATATCACAACAGAAAGAAAGGCTCTAATAACTTTTAAAGTATGCACACCATTTTTACTTTGTCGATGTGGGATAAGCTATCCCAACAGGAAGATCTATTTTGGCTCTAGATTCATTAGACCTTATTGGTTTGAGTTCGGGTCTAATATTTTCGCTTTATCGGTCTAAATCTATTCAATTCAACCACCACAATCAAACATCTCAACCATGAGGATCTTACACAACTTCACAATTAAGTGATCACATGTACTATAATACAATATCTAAGAGAAACTTACTTTGATATACTGTACTTCCCATTCCGATCATATGCATCTCGTTGCACTGGATCACTCAAAACTTGATAAGCTTCACCTAATATCTTAATATCATCACCAATAACATTTCATCAATAAATTTAAAACTAACATTTCTATCAAATCATAAACTCATTTGACCAGCTGATTTTGAACACGCTAGTGGAGAAAGGTGCTAATTGCAAATTAGCTGATTCATAACGAAAAGTTGTTTCAACCAGATAATTTATTAAACACTAACATTAAATAGTTTGATCGACCAACCATCAATTTGTATGCTAATATTATCTAACAAGCTATTTTATCAAACACCTGGTAATCTTAACATACACTATTATTACCTGAAACCTTTCAGCAGCTTGAGGATCATTAGGGTTTTTGTCAGGGTGAACTTTTCTTGCCTACATATATTCAACAAAAACACAAAAACAAGTAAGAATCCATAAGCAAAGATCTCATCTATCATCATTAGAAGTGATCAAAACAGACCCGATAACCCATATTCACCCAAACCAAACCCGATTCGACCGTACTTAAAAATTGATTTACAATTGAAAAACCAATCTGAACACAAAACCCAACTTTAATTTAAACCAATCTAATAACCCGAATGAACAAAAATGGAAAGTAGGTAGAACCTTAAGATAGTAAGCTTTTCGAATTTCATCATCAGAAGCAGAAGGGCAAACACCAAGAACATCATAAAATTCAGTTTCCTTAACCATTTGGATCGATTAATAATGAAATTTGATTAAGAAAAATAAATGTTAAGATCCCAAAAACAAGAGAGAGTATAAAGAAAGTAGAATTGGGGTTGTGGGAGTGAAACTGATCACGAGTAGCAATCAACTTTCCAGAACTGAAAGAGAGAATAAAGAAATAAAAGTGTAATAACGCTTTTTCCCGGGCAATAAACAGTATTTTTTTAAAGCGCCAAAAGCTTTGATCAAAGTGTGGCGCTTATCATGAGATAGGTCCCCCACTCCCCCCTCATTATATCTATTATATCGGCTAGTCTGCTGAGAAACCGTATTTTTGACAAATGTATTTAAAGTTGAAAATTTGAAATAAATAAGATTATTTATCAAAATAAATGCATACGATAAGATCATAATCAAACTTATTCCAAAACTAAGCGTGTAATCCGCCAACCTTAGGTTCGGGCTGTTCGCACTTACTAAGTGCGAACAGACTGAAAAACTGAAATAGGTTGCTAACAGCGAAGAACCTGTTTTAGGTTTTCAGTTTGTTTGCACTTATTAACTGCAAACAACTCTTGTCTTAAAATCAGCATGTTGACCCTGTTTGACCTGTTTGCAGTTACTAAGTGCGAACAGACACTTGGTTTTGTTTGACCAGTTTATTACTATTCGCACTTACTAAGTACGAACAGATAGAAACCTGTGCTCTGGGTATCAGGCGCTTATATTTGGAATAAGTTTGATTTGGATCTTATTGCATGTTTTTTTATTAAGAGGCTTATCAATTTCAAATTTTTTCTTAAGTCCAACCAATTAAAGATTTTACCGTATTCATAATGTCTACTTACATTATCCTTAATGCTTACTTACCGTATCCGTAATATCTACTTTTAATATCTTAAATGTTTACTTATAGATCATTCTTAATGCCTACTTATAATATTTTAAAAAATATATAATGAGTTGGCTCAATTAGAGATGGTCTCTCAAGAAATTGTGTATCTATATATTTCCCCCGTTCTGAAATACTTGCGACGTTACGGCTATTGATACTATTTATTGTTCAAGTTTATTTTATAAATAACGGCTAATGTGTAAGAAAAAATATAGTCGAGAGTTATTTGAATCGTCTAATCACATTCTTTCGAATTATTACAATTTTATAATTTTTAAATGGCATAATTTATAATATATAAACAAGCAAAATAACACGTTGGATTGCGTAAAAAGTTAAACGTAACAAGTATAATGGAGCATAGGAAGTATATATTCTTCAGTCTCTCTACGATAGTAGCAAAGAGAAAGTGAGTTGTTTTCAAGGAAAAAAATATTTATTTGATAATAGGAAAGAAAAAGTTAATTGCTTTTAAGAGAAAGTAATGATCGCAGTCTAAAAAAAGAAATGATGCAAAATGAAAAAGATAATTTAAATAAAAAATAATAATCTTGAATCCCCTTATTAATTATTATTATTATATTGAGTATTTATAGTTGTTAATGTGAGTGTATGATCATGATTCATGAAGCTTTAGATTTGGGTTTTGATTTGTCTCTCGTCTTAGGTGGATGGTTATTGGTTTAGAGAAACTCAACGTTTTGGGAGATGTTTTTAAGATAACTTTTTTTATTAACTCATGTTGGTTTTTGTGAAATTGAAATTACTTAATCTTTAATTATATTTTTGTTGTTCCTTTGAATTTATACAAGACTTAAAAAGTGCAGGTTTTAAGAAAAAAAAAATACTTTGGCAATAAAAGGGATTTGTAATTTTGTACATCCATTTGCACATAATCCAACTAAGAAATCAGTGTAATATAAGTTGGTGCATGTAGGCCTGTTAAACATACCAAGTTGGATAAAATTTGGGTTTAGGTCATATAAAAACAGGTCAGAAAACCCTTGACCAAACCCAATATGTTTAGTTAATTGGGTCGAAAATCACAACTCTGACCGAATCAACAATGGATTAGGTCGACCTGATTTTGACTCACTTACCCTGATTGTAGTTTTTGTTTTCATTTTAAGGTTTTTAACAATGGTTAAATCTTATTTTATATGCTTTAATTTTAAACTTATGTTTTTTTCTTTTTATTTTGCATTTGCTATGAAAAATAAGAAAATATTAAATGAATCTAGTTTTGGTTATACCTTTGATTCAACTCAAAATTAACACATTTAATTAAATGTGTTATACATGTTCGTTTAAGCTTTAAAATTTGACCTAAACCTAATTCATTTGATAAACAAGTCAAGTCAAATCAACTCATTTAATTAATTAGGTCAAACATCTCGACCCAAACCTTACTTATTTCTTGCCAAGCCCAGGTGCATGGGATAGAAATGCACAAATTTTGGGACTAAATTATGCAGGTAACTAATTCGAATTTTGTCTTATAATCCTATTCCTAACAAATGACAATCATACCACAAATTAAGTTTATGGGCAAATCAATTTGTGGCAAACTCAGAAAAAGAACAAAGCATTTTGATAAAAGTAATCCTTTCATTATACACCATTAGGGGCATATTCAAAACTTTTGAATCAAGAGTATCCAGTTTGGGGCATGATACACAGATTCAGAGTGCACCATTAGGGGACAAAATAAATAATAAAATTACTGTCATTTCGAAAACAAAATCGCTTTGAAAGGTCGAAAAATCGAGAGGTTAAGTACGATGATTAACGACTTCAACGGCTTCTACTTGGTCTTTCTTTTCTTGCCACTTTTACCAAATTTGCTTCCCCGTTTTGATTTTTTGTTTTTCATAGCCGATTGCTGGCTTGCCTTCTTTTGTCTCTCTTTACGCACTTGTTCAAGGTCTTTGATTTCTGAAGGCACGTGTGCATTCGGTATGGATCGCTGTTGGTATCGTCCTTTGAATCCCCTCTTAAATCGACCACCTGCAAGAAACAAGAGCATTGGCACTGTCTAACTCGAATCCATAATTAAATATGATGGTACTAAACAAGTCTAAACTACTGCGCAGCCGTCAAGGGCATCAATGGAACCGGATGAATATGAGTCCGGATATTATGCCTACTTCAGGTTACAAAATGAAGGTGACAACAAAAATTACTTAAATACGGCATGATGAGATCCAAGAAATTTCAGAGTAGATATATTAATCTACAAGCATGCAGGCTTCTAACATATACCTGCTGAGCCGGATACTCCTACGTGTCCATCATCAGCTCCTTTGTTAGCAATTTTATTGTGCGTACTTGCTTTCCATTTTTTGTAAATACCAGTTTTTTGAGCCTTCACTTTCTTCCCTCCTTCAGTTTTAATCTACGCAATAACGTACACGAAAAAATGATTACATACGCAAACAAACAAATCAACACCAATGCTTTCCTACAAACACCATGATCTTAGACATACAGCACCAAGACAGACTTACAGATGAATATATACAATGTGATAGACATTTGAAAATACAACGTAAATCACAAAAGCTTAAAGAATCCAATTCAAATTGCGATGTCCGCAAAACGATTTGTAACAGTTGGATTGAGGAAATGTAATGTTGTGTTTAACTAATTGCTTGGTCAACAGACTCAATCGTAAAAAGTCTAAAAGATGCAAATTGTGTCCGACTGTCCAAGAAGAAGCTGAACACCCAAAGGCATTTTCACTATCAAAAGTCGAGAAAAATATTCAACAGAGTAAAAAAGGCAATGACTCTCTCAAATAAGAAATGAGTATATCGGCATGCAAAGAACTTGCCAAATAGTAGGGCACACAAGGACTGTCTGAGGGATTAATTTTATCTAGCAAAAAGACCACCAGACAGCTACATTTTATCAACTCAAGAATCAGCATAAACATACAATGAACAAGACAATGTACCTTTCCACTGGCAGTTACACGATCGCCGTTATTAAGCTTGACATACTTTTTGCTTTTCTGAGGAACAAATTTACAAATATGTTATATAAGGAATATCTTCCACTAAAAGTAATTTACAAATATGTTATCAGAGTTCACCAAAGGTATTTCAAGTTTCAAAGTACCTTATCCCAGTGATATACATTTTTTTGTTTCTGCATGCCCACCTTATCATCTGCAACTAAATCCATTACAGCTGAATCCAACCTATAAAAAAATTGACATTATTTTAAATCAAAAAATGTATGGTTTTCTCTTTTTTGACAGATAAGCTGTGGATAATAAAATAATAAGGATGTAGAAACATTATACAAGTATCATGATTAGATTAAGGCCTGAGGGTGAAAAATAAAAATTAATACTTGCTCATAAATTCAAGAAAATTTCGAATATAAAAGGAGGCAAGAGCTGACTATTCTGTACATCCTAAAAAAATTATTGATTCTTCTATCAACATAACAAAGATGAAATAAAAAAGAAGCCAAACTAATATATTCATTTCATTAATAAATTTAATTTTAGCGTTTCCCAGCTTAGTGGTGTTAGCAATATTAGCTGAAAATAAAAAAGAAGCACTATACAAAATATTTCCGTTCCATAAATAAATTTAGTTGAAACATTTCTTAGCTTAGTGATATTAGAAATATTAGCTGAACCAAATTAGTAGGAGAGAAGAAGCTCGAAAATTATTGTTCAACAACGATACCTATTCATTCCAAAGCCATCACTTCGCACTGAGAGTCCGGCCTCCGAATACTGAAATATAAACCAAAAGTGAAGTCACAAACCAGCCAAAGTCCCAAAGGTACAAGAACACTTATTTTTGTGACAGCAGGCCACATAAGATGTGTATGCCGGCTGAAACTCAAGGATACCAAAAGACAAATAGAAGATTGACCACGTGATGAGCATTTTACAAAGGATGAAGAACTGCACCTGGTTTGTTGGCACTGGACTGATGAAAAACTCCTCATTCTTGAAGCTCACTGCTTTTCTTTTTGAACCGGAAGTTTCTGATACAAACATGTGAAAACTGTCAGATGGTCATCCTCATAGTAAAATGAAAACTTGAGCCAAACAATCATATGGGGCATAGAACTGCCAAGTCCTAAGGGTGCAAAAGAGGGGGGAAATAATAGAATAGAAGTTTAGGATCCTTTTCAATGTATTTCATCACCTGCTTTTACAAAACAACTAAAATGTATAACAGCTATAAAGCTATACTTTTGCTTAGACCGCAAATGCATCCTATGTTCTATGCATTTTGAGATTTGATATTTCTGAAGATGACAGCCAAAAGAAAAATGAATATCTATATAGTGTAAGTCAAAAGGTTAACAAAAAAGGTAAACTCCTAACTTTTACAATCGTACACCGAATTTCATCCTTGGCAATGACATGAATGACCTCCAGTAACAAGTGCTCTCTCAACAGCAAATTTTTTCAATAACTAGTATTCTTTCAATAGAATTTGCATGTTTCTTTCTACTATTGAAAAGCTAAACACTCTCAAGTCTCTATTTTTATGTTCAGAAAAATCTTCCACCCAACTAAAATATCGTTGACTCAAATAAATTACTCAATGGTATTATAATTTCGCGAATCACCACCATTTCAATACTAAGATCAAACATCGTTACACACGTTTTAGTGGAATTAGTTAGCAATCGTTTGTTTAATAGGTTGTAAGTCATATCAAATCAACATTTCAAGATCTTCCAAACTCATAATATTCTAAGTTTCAATAAAGAAGATATAGAAAAGGTGGGATATTCCAATAACTTCCCAACTTGATATTTGAGAAGTTCAAGTCAAAAAATCTCATATACATGTCATGAACTCATTGGGATAAAGATAAATTGGCAGCGTAACAGAAAAAAAAACAAATCAGAACATAACCTTTTTTCTTCGTTGTCTCGACAAAACTGATCTCAGGTTCGGATTCCTGCAAAAGGAGAGGATACCATCAAAACAATATAACCAGCATATACAGCAACAATCAACACTACACTAATCAAAAAAGCGCCTTCCCCAGGAAAGATAAGAGGATAAGATTTTACAATCTTACGCCTACATCAATTAAGAGTTTGGTAATTGGCTTTTAATCTAATACTTAATTAAGGGGTGGTAAGCAGTTCACTCAGTATTGAATTTGATAAAAAAAAAAACTCCAGCATACAACAATGGAAGCCACTATGATTTTTAATCTAGTACTTGATTAAGGGCCGGATGTACACAAATCATCAAAATAAGGAAAAAAAAAAAAACAATCGATTACATATGAAATAGACAAACCATCTGACAAAAGATCGTAAATAAGATTTATTTATACCAAATTAACTGAACAGAAATTCATCAATGATAGCATGTTTCTATAGAACATAACGAAAGCCACCAAAAGGGCATTGATAACTGTCCCAAATTGATAAGATCCCTTAGTGTAGACTGTAGATTGTAGACAGAGTGTGAAGCGTCGTATCTAAACCTCAGAAAATTACCTTGACTTCCTTCTCAACAGATTTCTGTTGCACCTGGTTGATAATATGCTCATGCACTTCCCTCTTCTTCTTCATCACATCAACCCATTGACTAGAAGAACCCTGCCATCAGTGAAAATCATTTGAAAAGTTCACTTACAATCTCTAGAATGATATTACAAAGGTTTCGTCATCTTCACTTTGTAAGCATGAAAAAAATAAATAAATGATACTACAAAGAAAACTTTGATATTTGATTTCGAAGGTAGATAGAGTATTTCTTTAGCATTAGTTGATCACCAAATGAATGTAGTTTTAAGACGAACATTAAGTGAATACAATGTGTTAATTTCGAGTTAAATCAATGAGTATAAGCTAAACTTAGTTCATTTAATATTTTCTTATTTTCATAGTAAATACAAAATAAACAACAAAGAAACATAGAGTTAAAATTAAAGCCTAAAAGTTTAGATTTAATCAACGTTAAAAACCTTAAAACGAAAACAAAAAAATTATAAATGGGTAAAGTGGGTCGAAATCAGGTCAACCTGATCTGTTGCAGGTCGGGTCAAGGTTGTGATTTTCGACCCAATAAACTAAATGGGTTGGGTCTGGGTCAAGGGTATTCTCACCTGTTTCTATATAACCCGAACCCGACCCAACCTGATCTGTTTGACAAGCCTAACGTTAACCAAGGTAAACAAAGACACAATAACTTGTTGAACATATATGTTCAAGACAACCAGATCCCAACTTTAGAACATAACAAACAATAAATGAAACTACAGGAGAAAAACTTCACTAAATAATTTCCAAATAGTCTGTACAAAGATCAACAAGAGTGTGTAGTTTTAACCTAACGTTGGCAAGATGATGAATCTTAGCCTCTTAGATATAATAAGAGCGAGGGGCGGGGGCTGCCTAGATATCACAAACAAGGTTCAGAATTTAAGAGGTAAATAATGAATTTAAGTAAATTATGCTGACTCGACATTTGAAGGTTCTAGTTATTCATGCGAGTTTCGATGAACACTTTTCAGCTTTGATCATAGTATAAATCGATGAATCTATAAATCCAGCGGAGCAAGAAAGTCAATTGAACAGAACTGTAATACAGTTTACATACAACCAGAATTTGCAACCAAAAACACCATTGATTTGTTCAACAAGATTTCAAGAGAAGAACAAACAGATAACGATATAACTATGAGAGAAAAAAGGATAACGTAGGTAGAAAGAAAATAACTGTAAGCTTTAAATTACTTTTAGATGCTTTGACATGGCAGCATGACCTTCAGCTTCCAAGATTGTCTGCTTTGGTCTGATCACACAAAATAAGAGTTAGTAAAAGAAATGCAAATATGGAGGACGAAAGGTAAATCAAAATGGCAGCATGAAGGAATGATATGTAGCTAAATGAAGCAACATTATAAAGCAATTAAAAGTGTTAATGTGACCAAGCAGTCAAAGAAAGGGTCAAAGCTCCATTTATTGTAAAACATTTCAGTGCCCTACTATAAACTTATTAGTCATTTGCTGAACTTATTGTTCTAATGAATTGAACATGGAAATCCTTATAGGAACTTATTGACCTTTGATTAAGTTATTTAAACATACATGAACATAATGGACCTAAAATCGTGTGAAATAAGTGAGGGTGTAATCTTTCAAGGACACTCAGAAGAGGTTGTGTTTCATCAAGTCCACAATAATCAAGCACAAATACTCAACTCAAAAGATTATTTCAATCACATGGAGTGGAAAATACAACTTTAAGTTTATATATTTAGTAAAATGACTTGTTACCTATTCCTACACAAATCAAAACCCAATTTTAAACCCAAATGAATCACTTGATGAGCTCATACGGCCAATAACTAAACCTCAAAAGCCCACATCAAAACAAAATGTAACTAATGAAAAGTAAAAAGATAAATGGCTCAAGTAGCATCAAGGAAGTGAAAATAAAGAATCAAACATACCTAAAAGATTTTAAGCGTTCAGTGAAGGCTAAAGCAGTTAGCTCATTGCCTTCTAACACCCCTTTAAACATTGGGTGCAACCCTTCACGAGGCAAGTCCTTAACTCTCCGAATTGATTGTTTTGACGGCAAGGGTTTTGTTTTTAAATACTCACGATATGCATTTCTTGAAGTTTTTTGTAAAGCAGTTAAATCGGCAGATGAGTCTATGAGATCCCTAAGTTTATCTTGAAGAAGATCTAAAACAGTTTGAGGAAACCGCCCATACACAGTCACTCCATTGGCCATAGCTAGATCAATCTCAGACATAACACCATCCATATCTTTCAGAAGCTTCTCTTCTGTCGGAGCAGGCCTAAAGGGTTTCGACAGAAATAGATGAAGGTCCAAAAAGTAAGGCATATCCTCAAACGTCACGAGAGAGTAAGCAGTCCCAGTGCGACCATTTCTAGCAACTCTACCAACACGATGTACAAAAATTTTAGGTCTTGGAGGGTAATCCCAAATAATTACGTTGTCCAACAAAGGAATATCAATGCCTCTAGAAGCAACATCCGTGACAATTAGCAGTCTCGTTTTCCCAGATCGAAACCTCGATAAGTTGATTTTACGAGCTTCTGGATCCATGTCACCATAGCATATAGCGGATTCAATACCCTCTTGCGCAAGCAATGATTTTAAGAACTCTGTATGGTGTTTAGTGGAAACAAAAATCAACATTTGTTCCTCAGGCCTGATTACTTCCCTAACCAAATACACAAGGGCTGCAAGTTTCTCTTCCGGCCTCAAGGTGAAAAAGGTGAGCTTACAATCAGCACTAATTTTACTCTCCACATCCAAGCGTACAAGCTGAGGATCCCGCAAACCAGCCCGAGCAAACTGTTCCAAAGCACTTGGCATAGTAGCACTAAAAAGCAAAGTCTGCCGACTCTCACTCAACTGAGTCAGAATTGAATGCAATTGCTCGGCAAAACCCATGTCAAACAAAGAATCAGCTTCATCAAAGACCACATATTCCACAGTTCGAAGCGACAAATCATCCACCTCAGACAAATGATGCATCAGTCTACCCGGTGTGGCAATAATAATATCTGGACTCTGAGCCAAATCTTCGAACTGACTTTCCATTGAATCCCCACCAACTAAAAGACTCGTACGAAGATCTGGACAGAAATTTTCCAAAGAGAATAAAATGCAACATTAATCTGTCAGATATATGCTCAAATAAAAAATCGACTCTACATGAAGTAATAGTGTAATGCACAATACATGTTGACCCTTCAAACTAATATAAAAACACTATAATTCAGCTTCATCTCTTTTTTTAATAGTAAGAGAAATCACACAACATTTTAGCAACCATAGCTTATCACAGAATCTCCACCAACAACTGGGGGAAACAGTATCCGTTTACCAGTTTCACAGAGAACGAACTACCCTTTTCATTTTATAAGGTAAAACGCCAGCATTTTAATCAATGCACACAATTATACAAACATATGTACATACAAACACAGCATTAGTTAAATACATTTAATATTTTTTTATTAACCAACATTATGCCCTAAAACATGAAACTACTCAAAACCACCTCCAAGACACCAACTACATTCAAATTAACAAACTTTAGGAACAAAAAATCAATCAAATCAACACAAATTCAAATTGATAAATCTTACTCCTCAAATAGAATCACTCACATGAGGGTAACAATCCAAAAAAAAAAAAAAAAAACAATATCCCCATAATATCAAAAATACATTAATAACACTGAGCAGACACAAATTAATAAACTTTAAGAAACTAAAACCATAAATGAAAAATGGCTCAATTCATACAATGATCAAAGCATATTCCTTTACCACATTATAATCCTAATTAAAAAAAAAACAAAATTAAAGAAAACTAACCTGTAAAACGACCCAGTTCCTGAGTAAACTTCAAAGTCTGAAGTGCCAAATCTCTGGTAGGAGACAAAATCAAAGCCCTAACACCAGCTTGAGGAACATGCTGCTTCAATTTTTCAAGCATAGGGATAAGAAACGCAGCAGTTTTTCCAGACCCAGTACGCGCCATAGCAACAACATCCGCCCCAGCAAAGATAATAGGCATTGTTTTACGTTGAATTGGGGTTGGTACTGTATATCCTTTTCTTTTGATTGCTTTATAGACATTATAACTTAAGTTTAAGGATTCAAACCCTCCTGATTTGGCTTTTTTCTTTTGTTTTTCTTTGCGTGTTAACTCTGCTTTTGAGCTTACTAAGAAACCAGGCTTTTTCTTCTTCTTGTCTTGATAATCACTTTTTCGAAAGTCATTTGAATGTGGTTTAAGGGATTTATCTCCTGATGATTTAGGGTTCTGACCCTCCGGTTTCGCCATTGTAGAGGGGATGAGGAGGTTTAGGGGAGATGAGGGGAAAATGTTTAAAAGGGTTTTTTTTTCTTTTTAGAGTGCAATTTTATACTATCGCGATTTCCGCGTATCATTAAAAATAAAAAAACACGAATTTTTACTTGAGACTGTTTATACAATAGACGTCTTAAGTTTTGAGGCTGGTCTAATTTATAAATTAAAAAAACTGATCACTAAAACTTAGCCGAGACGGTCTCGCTATGAGATGGGAGATGGGCCGGCCAATGATAGGCGCGTGTGTTCGTGTTGCACGCGCGCGCTTTGCCCTTCAAATTTCGTTTTTTGTTTTTTTCATTTTTCTGGAAAAAATTCAATTTGGACTTTAAAAGTATCAATTTTAACCTTAAAGATATCAATTTGCTCTTGCTTTGCTCAGTTTTGCATTCAAGTTTAGATTATGTACAAAGTGTAATCAATTTTTCCATTAAATTGTTCAATTTTTCATTGCGCAAGATTTTTAAGCATAATTCATATTATTCAATATTGTTGAGCTTGTGAATTTTCTGCCCCATCTTCAATTTCATTACTATCCTTTTCAATTATCTTATTAACTTCATCAATTGTTGCATTTTTTATAGTGTTTGTACTACCTTCCTTACTTCTTCATTGCTTTGTGACTTTACGACAAGATTGTAAAACTAACGTCCCATGCTTTGTCTCCATGTAAGTGTGGAAATTCTAAGGGTTTTCCAAGCCTGTAGGTGGGCAGTGGTTACCATAAAGCGTATCCCATATAATGTAGTTCATACAAGCATTCAGTTTTTATAGTATTCAGTTTCATTGTTTATTTATTCAATTTTCACTTTATACTATTTAGTTTCATGATTAATGTAGTTTATAACTGTTGGGATGAGGAATCCCACATCGACAAACGAAAGATGGGGTGCACACTTTATAAGCTATTGGAGACCTTCTTCCCATTGCCATATGGTTTTGGGATGTTATATATATCTCTTTGGCTTATGAAGTGTGTGCACCTCGTGTCTCCCCGTCAATTTGCTGGCGTTGACAATAAGTCCAGACTAATTTAACAATAACTATAACTAGATACTAATAATATTAGCATATTTAAGTTTATTTATAAGATCGTACAGTCATACGATTTTATCCTATCAATTCAAACCTACCCCTCTAACGATTTCAAGTGGAATCTGAATTTTGAAAACTTTGATTGGTATAAGATTTTCCATGCTTGAGGACTTCCTTTGGAAAGTCCACTTGTACATTCTTTTTCTGCAAATGAACCATAGTAGCTGCAAACATGGTTCCAACACAAATTTGAAACTAAACTCAAGAAAGACTTCGAGTTTGTGAATGAGAAGAGGAAAGACCAACGGTATAAGAAAAGATTTAAAATTGTAGCAAGTACATTGGAAAAATCCTTCAATAAATATAGCAAATTTAATGGGACTGAAAGACCAATGTATTTAACTCACAAAGATCAAGTCATGACTAACCAAACATGCAGACAACATTACTCCCTCTGTCCCATTTATATTGTCGTACATTATCTCAAAAGCTCTTAATCGCCACAACATCAAAAGTATTATAGATTCATGTATCATTTTCTGCCTCATGGTATATTCAAAGTAATAGGTCCTGTAAGGACCCTAAACATGAACGAAAGCAAGAAAAAAGAATGTCACCGTCTCATCAATCGTTAGTTATGTTTCTGTAGTTCCACGTTTATCTCGTGGAGAAGAGACTGTGAAGGGCAGCCATTAATTCAGGCACCGGTTAAGAAACCGAAACAAGCCATAGAGTTCATAGACATACAGAACAAAGACATCGAATTGAACAATGACATAAAATTACAAACATGACTTGTTAACATCGACAAAGAGACTATGATAATGCCCACGATAAAAACCCGACTACACACCTAGCGTCTAGTGTTCTAACAAGTAACAATTCTAATGGTTGAAAGAATGGTGATATTTGAAGTAAAGAGCTCAAGCTTTTCTTCCACCCTTCGGATTTTGCACTATGTTGTACACCAAGAACTTCAATACGGAACTTGGGAATTAGAAAGCGGAAGAGACTTTGAAACTTCTACTCATTTAGTTAGGGAATCTTCGTTTTGATGCTCCTCGGTTTCGAATCTAACAACAACGCAGGTAATGTTGTCCGAGCTCCCTCTAGCAAAGGCTTCTTCGGTAAGTTTGCGAGACGCTGCTTCAGCGTCCTTTATGTTTTGCACCAGTGACACAGCTTCCTGTAGGAGAGGACCAATTTGTACATTTCATGGATAGTTACAAATTAAAAAGATGATAGAAACACGGAGGAAAAATGAACAGCAGTTGTGAAATAATCTTCATGTTTAGGAAACGAAACCATTATGAATAAACTAAGGTCGATAAGTAGGAGAACAGTATAGAGCCAACTAGTTTATTCCTAATTGTAGAGTGACAGTGGAAGCGATGTGATCAAAGTCGGTTTATAAAAGTCAGTAAGCCTTTGACCAATGGGTCCACTAAGTCTTCTTCAGTTCGATCTTTTTTATTTTTTTTTTTTTATTTTTTTTTTTTTTTTACATAAATCAAGCAAAAAAGCTCAACACAAGGGAGGTCGAAACATGGATTAAAAATAAGTTGCTTATAGTTCTTATGTTCGGTTTTAATTAGCATGGTTTGAAATAAGCTTAAGTTCTCCCAATGGTTCAATAAGCTACCGAGTCAATGACAGAAGGAGTTAAGTAAGTCAAGGATGATCCACAAATCAGCAAAATCAAAGTGTACCAATCAGATAAAGTGTCTTAGCGTAAGTTAAAGCTTGCGTATACTCATTTGTATGCTGAAATCATGTCCAATCCAAGACACCAACAAGTTTTATATAAAAGTTTCTTTCATGTAGCTTCCAATTAGCATTCAAATAACCAAAAATACTTTTAGAAATCAACTTGGGAAGATTACTGAATTTGTGGAACTATTTTGAGGAGACTTCGGATTCCATTTTTTCCCATTGAATTGGATTTTTTGGACTCCCGATTGTTAGAATTATATTGTTTGTGCACATGGTTTAATGAGCCCTTTCAATGCAGTCCATTATAATTAAAACGACAAATAATTACATATCTTTGGCCCCAACGAGAATGAACAATTTATTTCAAAATTATAATTTACGTTTTACTAACAATGTTTCGCAAAAAGTGAACAATGCTATTGACGTAAATTTGCTACGACTTGCCTTATTTGAGATGATATTCCACAGTCCATCACTTGCAATAATGATGAAATCTACACCATCAATCTCTTGTTCCTGACAAATCAAATATTAGAAACAAAAGTAAATATATAAACAAGAAAATACAACAGCATTACATAGCGCAACGGTTAACACCACGAAAGTGGTCCTACCAAAGGTCGGGGGTCTAATGTACGACAACTATAAAAAATAAAGAGATGGTTTCTAATTGACCCTTAATTTTCAAATACCATAAGCAGTATCACATACATAAGAAGTGTGCAAGGTTTTAAGATTCATTTAGAAACAAGAAAATAAATTACTAAAAAAAGATGCATCAAATGGTTAAGGAAAATCCACTAACCAAATTTAAGCAATATTTCAAAAAACCAAAGGTCAAGCATCTATTACTTCATGGAAATTGACATAGAATTCAAAAGTCAAAATTTAAACGGGAATAATCAAAGCAAACTCACTTTTCAGTGACTCTCACCAAACTCAACTAGGCAGGTAGATCATGTACAACACTGTAATAAATGCACAATATAGCTAAGATTTCCATCTCACACAGAAAAAATCAAGGATGTCGTGATTGTGGAACCTCGTGGCATAAGACTTATTTCGCAGAGTTGACTCAATATCCATTACATCAGTGGAATTAAAGCTTTCTAGAACATACTTAAACTAAAGCTTATAATAGACATTTTAGAGCCTAATACTTATATAAAAAGTTACAATGGCTAATATGTTAGAATGACAAATTATAATTATTATTACTCCATGGTTTTTTATCACAGGTTACATAATGGGTTTCGCTGAACTATAACCACAAAATCTGTCACAAAGTGGACATCATTTAACATCTTTTAATGAAATGTTCTCATTTAACTCACATAGTCCTCATCAAGGTTAGTTCAAATGATTCGTGACTTGAGTAAAGCTGAAAATTGTACCAACTGTTATGTGAATTTCTTTACCATAATTTCAGGCTCAGCTGTAACATATTGTTTGAGTAATTTGTCTCCAAATGCTCGTGAAACTGCCAAAACTCCTCCAACTCTCCAGGTCCCTTGAGAAGTTAAGAAAATAAACGTGTTACTTTGCAAAATAAAACAGAGACCAGCAGTTTGAGAGATTCCAGTTCAGAAAGATTTAAATAGCATAGAAATTATTTGAAAGGTTCATCACCCATCAGAAGGTCAACTTCAAAAAAAAAAAGGCTTCAAAAAGCCTAAAATCCCAAAAATATATAGTATTAAAGAAAAGAAGCAAAATAAATCCCTTAACGTTAAGCAAGCTAAGCTGTCTCTCTGATTTGATCAATATCGTAGAAAATTCAATTCAGTAATAGCACCATTGCTTGTAAATCAAGAGAAAAAATAGAACATGGTCACTGCATTGTACTCGACATTAATTGTCAATCACAAATTCAAACCATCCAAGCCCTGGACTACTGTTATATCCACATTAATATGTGGTGCAAAAACATCTAAAGATAGACTCTATTGTACTCGACGAAAGCTTCTTTCTTACAATAACAATTATAGAGAAGGATAAGAACATTTCACAATAAGAGGAGTGCATAGCATGCTTCTAAAGATTGAAACTAATCTTTTTGCATTTTAGAAGCAATATTTAAGGCAAAAACTTGTCACATAAATTAAATATTCTATTCATTCAAGGGAATACATAAGACCAGTAATCACATATGCAAATGCAATTTAATTTAACTCCAGGATTCACCTGCCCAAATTACAAAACCACCAGCATCTTCAATTCTTTGGCGTTCATCAGTTCTATCAGGCTTGTGGTCTATTGATAATGGAATAGCTGCACTCAAACACGACGACAAAAGTGACCGTCAGAAACATAACTATTCCTCATGAACTCTTCTCATGGACCACAAAAATTTCACATCTAAGGTCGGATAGATGATAGCATTATTAACCAGTTAACTTGTGAAGTTTAATACCATTAACTCTAAAGACCCACCTAGTTCATTCATTACAATTTAGCAATTAAAAAGGAGCTGTTCCAGCTCCGTTTTGGAATTCACTAATGTTAGCTTCAGATCATAGCTATCCTCTATTCTCAATAGAACATAAATTCCACTGCCTCATTTGTGTCTAATTGGCATCAATATGGAAACCCACAACTAAAAGCTGATTCCAGATCTCCTATAGTATTAACATATCTGAATATTAGAGGGTAAACTCCACCTAATTACATTGGGACATGGGATGATTGGTGAAGGAGAAAGGGGGTTTAGGTTTCACATATCAATCTTTTCCAATTAGCTTTAACCTAAGAGTTGTCCATTGAATTTGGACCATCAAGCCATATTTAAAGCCATACAACATCATATATTTACCTCCAACTACCTATACCGGGCAATGAAGATATGCTTACAATTGGTGTTAAACTTACCAGATCCATCTCTGCTGGCAACTACTCTGGAATCACCCACATTGGCAACCAACAAGCGGTCACCAATTAGCAATGCAGTCGATGCAGTCGATCCTGCATCCTTTTGCTGCCCTTTCTCTTCACTGAGATAATTTGTGTCTGTCTGTTTAAATGATTCAACTACAAAGCAAATGGAAACAAGATCAGCTTCTATTAGAAGTTATCCCCATAGAAATGAGTAAAGGAACTACACAAAAAAATCAAAAAAAAAAATCTTAAACAAACGAATACCAATAGCTGACTTTGTATCTTTAATAAAATCCGGATGACTGCATAAGTTATTGAAAAGATTGTTCTTCAGATATTCAGCAGTTCTAGGACCTCCATGGCCTAAACATAGAGCAGGAAATGAAAGAAGCATAAAGAACTTCATATAGAGAGATTGACAACTCAAAAGAACTTGAGGTTTCACCAAAGTTCATATAAATGTTAGTTTACATTCATAATTACACCAAAATTAAAGATAATTTATCTTCAAGCAAAAAACTTCAAGATATTAACTGAGATACAGAAAAGATCCAACTTACCATCAAAAACCCCAAAAAATGCAACCATTTGACCATCAACTTCAGATATCTTTGTCTCAAAATAATCTTCCATTGAGGCTCTCTTGCCCTTGAAAGTAGAATATCCATAACTGAACCTTACATTGCGTTTCCCGGAAAGAAAACTATCCAGAAAAATAGTTCCATCAGTTATTCAGCCAACCAAAAAGCCAAAGTATGTGGAAACATAGGAAGGCAACACACAAGCATACAGCAAAGACCATCGATAAATTCATATTAGAACGCTTTTGCATTTGGTTGAGAGAGAAGATGCTCTTATGTATTATAAAGGGAGGATAACAAAAGCTTACAAAAAAACTAGTTGCATTAAAAGACTAAGAGTGATTTAGCATTAAAAGGGACATGTAACAAAATATCATATGCCAAAAATAGCAAAAAGTTAGGAAGGGTACTAACTACTAACAGAAAAAGTGTCAAAATTAAAAAAAAAAAAAAAGGAAGAAGGGGACTAACAAAAAGGAAATATCATAAGAGTCTACAAGGGTATGGCTGAAGGAGGGGGAGTATATCCCTACCAAACACCTCTGCTTGGAAGTTAGCTATGATTCTAGAAACAAATTTTATTCAATATACTCTCCAAATTTCTATTGTATGTCCACTAAATATTCTAGACGGGAAAACTTGGATTCATTATGACGCCCTCCTTTTCTGTTGAACATATCTGTGATATTGCCATCGGGTTGTTTTCTACAACTTAATAAATAAATTAGACATACAATTCCTCATACTTAGCGCGCTGGACGAAAAGCTCTCGATTGCAGTTGGATAGGATAGAATAAAAATCAGCCTTATACATCCATCAACAGAAGTAATTCTAGAACACTAAAAGGCAAGTACAAGACTATCTCTGGAATTTGGAACTTTAAATCTGTTCATAAATCAATCATGTCTTCATTCTTTCTGGTCCAACACTACAAGAATAATAAAATCAGTCTTGTTCATCCGTGCATACCATTTCATAAATCCACAATCATGGAGTAAGAACCACTATTTATCAAATATTTCATATACATTTGCTTAAGTGTTCCTTGGTGCATGATATTATTGTGCTTGTAGTAAAATCTAGTGAAAGTCAATGCGAGGCTAGAGGATTGAGGGTAACTCTAGAAGGAAGTTGTGAATAAGTTGCTCTGAAACATAGTAGTACTTAAGATGCAATTTTAGTGAGGAAGAGCAAGTGCGGCAACCTCCGCAAAAGATGGTATTGTGTAAACGACCAAATTTAAATGTTTAGGATCACAAATTTAGAGTAATAGGGAGATTGATGAAGATATAATGCACTGAATTCAAGTTGGATGAATTAAATGGAGAGCAAGCTGTGTAATAGAAGTTATCCAACTACATTAAAAGGTAAATTCTATCGAGTTATAGTCTAACTTGCCTTGTTGTATGCTGTATGTTGTATGGAACAAAGTCTAGTGAAGAGGGTATATGAGCACAAAATGGAAGTAACATAAGGCGAAAGTGTAAAGGTGATAGCGTGGACACACCGTGATGAATAAGATTGGAAACCACATTTTGAGGGAGAGGCTAAGAGGTGCATCCATTTCTGTAAAGTTGTGTAACAGTAGATTGTGATTGTTAATAGTTTGGACATGTGCAAAAAATGACCACAGACACACAAATCAAAGTGGGAAAAACATCACATTTGATGGAAAGAGAAGTAGTGGTAAGCTTAAAAATGTGGAGGAGTAAATTAGTAATGATATGAGCGAATTGCACTTCTCTGATGACTTGACTAGGGATAAAACTAGTTGTAAACGCCGAATTCATGACTTAGACCATCAATGGCTTTCTTTTGCATTAATTATTGCTTGTCCTTTTATGATTGGTATTTATATTTCGTCGGTTAAAGTTATTAGTTTTAATATTTATCTTGTTTTTCCATGTCTTGCTCTCATTCTTAGTTGCAGGTTTTTTCGAAATAAGGGTCTCATTTGCTTGCCGCAACCTCGTTGTCAGCTTCAATAAGGGTATGATCTATGAGCGGAATATACTAGGTATGATTATGATAAGAAACTAATTCAAATCAATAAGACGCTTCTGTCCTCCCAAAATCAACAATGGATTTGCTTAAGGCTATCAATTCGCTTCAACAACAGAACTAGGAAAAGCTTAGAAGCCAACAAAGTCAAAGTTCAAGTGATGCGGTAGCTAGTGAGATACGAAAAATTCAACGTCTCAAACGTCTAGTTCTTACTTCACAGTCACAAAGATGTACTACAGAAGAACACAACCCCATATATCCAACAGCAAAGCTCTCAATACGCACAAAACTCAATATATTTCACTTCCATGAATCATCATGCAAATTAAGCTACCCAAAAGCCTCCGATAATTCAATCTGCCATGCAAGCTCTATAGCTTCTCAAAGTCATTACCCTCTAAAGACTTTCAAGGAATCAAAAACCAGTAGAAACAACTTTCTTCAGCTTTATGAGAAAGTAACCAAACTCTTCAATAACCCATCAATTGATACCAGACACAATAACGCCTTGTCCGATTGATGATCAAAATCGCACAAAAGGACCAATAAATTTACATAAAATTCACATTTTTACAAATCAAGCGAATAATCAACAAAATTTAAGAACTTATCTGAAAAGATGAACAAAAGCTACCATCATTACAAAACAATCACAATTCCCTCAAAACTGAAGCGAAAACAAGATAAAAGACATGATCCACATAGAAAAAAAAAAACCCACAAAAGCTTAAAGCTCAATCATTCAAACCCTTGAGTAAATAAATAAGTACTACTTACCCACAAAACAATCCAAAATGAGGACATTTTAAATTAAACAACGAAAATGGATAGGAAAAAAAGACATGTTTCACAAGAACAAACCCACAAAAAAAAAAAAAATCAAACTCAATCATTCAAACCCTTAAGTAACTAATTAATTACCAACCAAAATCAAAACACAATCCAAAATAAGGACATTTGATCAAGAAAAAGGATGAATGAAGAGTAAAAAGAGTGAAAATGAAGAACCTGATTCCACCACCACTGAAAGGAGCATCGGGATCACGAGTAGTCATGGTGGAAATCTTAGGTGGGGCCTGCGGCTGCGGAGAAGATGACAAAGAAATTGTGGCAAATTCAGCATCCCCTGAAGAAGAAGAAGATGGCAGATTCAACGACGCCGGAATAACACCCGACGACGTTGAAGAAGAAGAGGAAGAAGAAGAAAGAGGATCAGAGTTCATAGTTTGACGCAATCCTTTTCCACTTTTTTTGGTTGGATTTCTTATTATTTTATTTCCCTTTCTCTATTTTCTGAAATTTTTCCTGACTTTCCCGGAAAGGGAATTATTTTTTCTTTTTTTTTCTGCAAAAGTGAATTGAAAAGGTTAATTATTTTATCTGACAAAGCATTGTAGTTAAAAATAGGTTCAAAACATACTTGATATTTGAGTTTTAACCAAAATTTGATTTCACTCCACTTAAATTTATTTACAATTATGTAAAAACAATATGATGATAAAAGTTGATTTCAAACCAACATGAAATATGATAACCCGATAATCTGAATAACGTATCTGTTTATATTCGAGTTTTTTGAGTTGTACAGTATGAATATAGGGTGTTTGCATTTTGGTTGTTGTTGGTTGGTCGTTGGTCAATTTAACTTATTTACTTAATTGGTTGGTAGCATTGACTTTTTTGTTAGTTGTAACATTTGTTGTATCATCTTTTAAGGAGATATTATTTATTAACATTAGGTGTTAGTTATTACGTATTAATTGTGAAAAAATAACTTTAAAAGCCAAAACTCAATGAAATATACACCTAAAATGAAGTGCATCTATTAACATGTTTAGATCTTATTTGGAAAACATTGCAAATAATAGAAAATTTTAATTTTTTTATCTACAATAATATCAACTACTAAGTAATGTATATTAATAGGTTTTCTCCGACATTCGAATAGGTAAATCCATCGACTATAGTAGGTTATTTTTGAAAAAAAGTAAATTAATAGAAAAAGTACTTTAAAATAATTAAATCCAAGATCCACTCCCTAAAACCTTCCACCTCTACCACCCCTCCCCCTCCTGCTCTCAACTTTCAGCCACCACATTTTTTGTTGTGTTCTCAATCATAAATCACCAAAACCAACAGGTAAAACTATCAAGGTAATTTTTCGATCTGTGCAAAAGGAATCAACAGGTTGTTTGAATTATTACCTTGAAGCCTTGAGCACACCAAAATATGTGTAGCCACATCAACAAGAAATTAAACTATGTCAAAACTCAAAACCTTAATCCCAAAAGATAAGAATCAGCCACATGAACCAATATATCAAATTCAATTTATCGTCCACATTGATTCTTCTCCAATCACTCGGATTTTCTGTCATTTCAATCTAATCTCCGTTTCCAACTTCAGCCCTCCAAGTCATATGCGATCTTCCTCTGTCTACACACATGTTAGAACCATCTGAAATATTTTTTTTCATCTTTTCCTTCAATATTTGCAACTCTAAAGGTGACCATCCATCCATCAAAGGCATCTACACTACTCTCATCCTCTTAATATGATCATTTCTAAAAGTCCAATATTCTAATTCATATAGTAGCTTCAGTCTAATGATTGTTAAATAAAAATTACTCTTTAGCTTTAATAGCACACTTCGATCACATAATAACTACATTGAGAATTAGGATGCACAAAAATTATGCGCGTTGCGCTTACTAGCAATGCACTTCTAGGGTTTTTGAAGCAAACCATCTTAACTAGCCACTGATAAACTAGCCATATACAAAGCAAAATCAGCTTACAATTTTTGAGCAATATGATCAACATTGTCTGTTTCAGTAGAGCTTGCAAAAAAATTCAAAATTCTAGTATAAACAAATAGAGTATGTGAAAATATTTACATTTTCTTACAGTATATAGCGATTGCTAGACACTAATGTTGTGTATGAACACCAATTTTAAAAAGGGAGCAATTTTTATTCAAATATTTTCAATAGCAAAAGTATTTGAAAGGTAAATGATATTCTTTCAATTTCTGTTTGTTTGTCCACTTTATGTTTTGCACGCATTTCAAAGCAAACTTTGAGACTTAATATATCTAAATACACGTCATAAAAAATTGTAAAATTATATATTAAAATCTTTTACATCAACATAAATCTACAAAATTCCAAATAAATACTCCTATATATTATCTTAAATATATGCTTCAAATACCTAATTTAAATTTATCTCTCCTAAAGTGAAAAAACTTAATGAATAGGGACGAAGGGAGTATATATCTTCCCCTTCTCTTCCCTTTCAAACAAAGGAAGTTTTCCCTCATTATTTTCTCCTATCCTCTATTCCCCTAATTCCTTTCCTTTAACTCCTTATCGAAAAAAATACTATGATATGTAAAAATTACAGAATATAGGTATATAGGTGTACATATTTACAAATCACAAAATGAACTTTCACATTTTCAAATTGCTTTGGTGAAGAAGGTATTCATTTCCCCAACCTTGCTCTTTCCCTTGCTCTATGGTCGAACGCAAAACTCTCAGAAAATACTCGGCTTCTTGTTCAGAAGCAAATTCAATGTTAGTCTGGAAGAACGGAAGTTGAGGTTGAAGTTTACTCCATTGTTTCATTCTATCTTCAGTTCTTCTTTGATGATGCTGATTTTGTCCAATTGGGGTTTTTGAATTACTTCCAACAATGTACACAATTCCACCATCAACATTAACATGTATCACACTCTTCAAAGCAATTTCAACTAGTAGTTTCCACTCTGGCTCTGCAACGATGCCTGGAAACTCCGATTTTCCTAGATGTACAAGGCTAGAACATTCAATGATCAAGATGAGTTTTTCTGTAAGAACTACAAAGCTCCCAGCGGAGTTAACTGGTTTGCACATCACCAACACCTCATCCTTGAATTTTGAACCATCGACATCTAAAAGCACAGCTGAACCAATGGCTTCTTCCCAAGAATATGGTCTTAGGGGCAGTTCTGCACTTAAAAACCTGGGAAGGCGAACTCGCAAGTGATGCAATCTCATTCGATGAAGTCTACTTCGGTTTCTTATACTCTGTGCAGTCCTTCCTGTGGCTTCAAGCACACTAGCTGCAGGTTTTGCCACAAGCCCAGTAACACCCAAAGCAATTCCTGTAGTAACAAGGGGAAGTAGCAGACTTCAGCAATTACAGGAAGCAAACATAAAGTTCTTTTTCTCCCATCATGGTGACAGAATTTAGATAATTTGACTTATTTCTTTACAAACCTTTAGATGTTATTTACGTTATTCTAAATCAAACACCCAAGTTGATGTTAATTCTAATTAACTAGCCCCTAAATACCTTTATCTTTCTCTCGAAATTGAGGATCCAGCATAAAATGATCTATCATAAAATTGGGAGGATTCAATTAACCCCCCCCCCCCCCCCCCCCCCCCCCCGGTAATAGATCACAGATGTCTAATCTCAGGACTCCTTTTGAGGTTATATACTCATGGAGTCATGGTTGGCATCAGTGAAAACCATCGTTCACTTAAAATATTTCTGTAATTTTCCTATCAATGATGCCAAATGTAAAAATAGGTTTTTCATGATAAAAGATACCTGGCAGAACTCCCAGAAGACCATGTTTTTCAGCTCCTTGAATAGGCGATTGGAGAAGGCCAGTTAGTCCCTGGAGAGAAGAAATAATGGATTATAAATGCAGTTTCCCTGATACAGAGTTCATTGGAGAATACAAAAGAAGTTTGTTTCATACATACCTCCAACAATTCATTTATTACACCTTTGCTTTGAGAATAAGCAATCATCCTCTGTTGCTCCATTTTTGAGGCATCATGTTTGTCAAATGTGAAAGCGATAATACCCTATATGTACAAAGTCATTAGTTACCATTCACAATTTTCCAGCCATCTAATTGTCTAGGTTTGATTGCAAGATACCTTGTGAGCAGCTTTACTGAACTGTGTTGCTGTATCACTTATTGCATACAGTGTGTTACTAAGGAGGCTATTAGTACCTTGGGCGATGTCTGAGATTAACCCAGAAGGACTCTTCTGAATAAAAACCAGTTTTGATCAGAATACTAGAATATTTGCCAAGAAGAAAAGGAAAATAGTATTTTTATCAAATGAAAATCTTGTCAGCCTATGTTCTTTTTTTACCTTCAGAACCCCTTTTGCTGGAACAGATAAAAAGTCCTTTACTCCATGTCCAACTCTTCGAGCAAAACCCATAGGATTTCCGATTACACCAGCCGAACCAAAAACCTGATTCATTAGTAGCAGCAATGTCAGCACTATTTGATATATTTCCTTGCAGTAGCTCAATATAGAAACGACCACCTAACAAGAATTCCATGTAATAACATAGTACTAAAAACTGGTTAGCATACGCAATTCCATATCACAGGTTCAACAGTTCTGAAACAAAGAGCTGATGTTTCTGACACATTTACATGTTTCAGAACAGCCAAATATATCAAATCCATTATAGCTGAGCTGCTGAGGTTAACTTAGCATAGGCACACTAAACATAGGAATCATTACATGTTACCTCCAGGTGCTTAGTAATGCTCATGGATTTATCAACACTACGCTTCAGTGGGGCCCTAAAAGGCAGTATCAAGGAATTGGAGCCCCACATAACCAAATCAACAGTCAGGATGTTGCAGAACAAGCTCCTAACCAGACCATCATGCTAAACCGAGTAAGCCCATTGAAATATCAAATTCTAAAAGATGATTTCACTCAAAAAGCAGAATAGATCAGGTCAGTCAAACTTTTAAGTGGCCTGGTTTGTGCCTGGATTGAATTGTCGAGACTGAGCCCGCTGATCTGCACTATTTAGAATCCAGTTCTGTGTGTCAGGTCCTCACCTAGCTCACATACCACATCACATGTATGCAGAAAGTACAATTTTGAAAGGAAAAACTGCATGTAACTCAATAGTACCACCGTGAACTAGTATGATTACAAATTCACACTTATCATGGAGGGCAAGGTCTGAAAAGCTCAGATGTGTGAAGCTCAACATTAGCTAAAATAAGTTGAGGATAGAAACAGTTCAGAGAATGTCTCAAACCAGATGTCTCCAGAGATTGTAAAGTAAAATGTAAATTAATACAACAGAATGCCATTGTACTTGAAGCCCCTTATTCTCCTACATTTCACAGGAACTTCGCAGGTATAAAAATAATTGTGGAGAAAGACAAAGTGACCAAAACCATAACAGCATGACAAAGATGTTTCAAGTCGAAGAAGCCAGCTAACTGTATAGATTCAATTGATGGATCTTTCTTAAACCAATTGTCTAGCTACCAGTAAAAAGAAAAACATACACATTAAAAAACAATGCATAATCAGTCTCCAGTCTCCACGTCTGAGGCTTTAATGATTTAAGTATCACCAGTGTAGCTGCCATATACAAAAGCAAACTCCTGGACCTAAGCAATCTAAAAAAAATTAAATTGCAAAAGAATGAAGATTTGCAATTCTTTGTAGGTGTTTAAGGAAGATTGCATAAAAGTCCAGGAATCTTAGCCAGCTAAAGTCACCTAAATGTGGAATTTGAAAGGGACATTGACCCAAGGAACATGTAGTAAGTTATCCATCACCCAAGGAATAGAAAAATAAAGCAAAATAGGCCACAAGATGTCAAACTAAATCATGAGTTTCACCGGGTTCCATCTCAAATATTATGTATTCTGAAAAGTAATGCAAGATAATAGTTGATGACCAGTTATTTTTTCTTAAACTGAAATTATAACACACATGATGACCGATCATTTCTGGCACACAAGTAAGATCCACTACCTTGTACATCTCATGCAGAAATTGTCGGCTATAATGCTTGAGGAGAATTTCTTGAATGGATTCCCAGCTAGCCATTTGATGTGTAATGGTTAGTTCCTTGAGGCAAATATGTGCTCCTTCAACATCAGCAAGAGCCATTATACCTCTCTGTGAACATATGAGGGTCAGTCAAGGGTTAAGCAGAGTTGCTCCACGAATTTCAAATGCTCTTACATGAAAAAGAATAAGTCACAATTCTTGAGAAGATTGAAGGAAAAAAACAACAAACAGGACTACAAATGCTAACATGAAGAAACTAATCTTGACTATGGGAAACATCAAGCCTGCCACATCCAGATTGACTTTAAACATTTCAAAGATCACTGACTTGATTTTTCAGTAAGACATGATTATTGTGTTCACAGGTTTGAGGTTGGGGTGTTAAATGCTGTTCACATCATTCTATTTAGTAAGAAAACATTTACTTCTTTTAGTTAAAATTTTACCACAACTAAAGCATGGACAAAGAACACCAGCAATTTCTGCCAGTTCTTGACTTTTTTTCAATAATTGTCTCCAAAAACAATATGGTTACCTTATAACAAACCCCAGACTGCTGGATTTATCACTTGTCTAATTAATTTTTAAGAAATAATTCCATTTACAAGTGCATAATCATTTAAGATGGAGAAAGAAGAGTTTCCAAACTTCGAGCAACCAAATGTCTTGAAAACAAAATATCTAGCTGTTTCAGATGGGAGAACCTTGATACTTACATGGATCAAAGATTCACCAGTTGATAAGCCTCCTGTTTTAAGCATCCATGGGTTGCTTGAAAAGCTGCAATATAATGTGAAATCGAAAGATAAATGTAAATTAAGAAATAGAGAAAAACACATAAGTATATACTTAACTGTAAATTACCTCAATGTCATTTTGACAGGGGCCAAGGAAAGAGCTTCTACATAAATCTTATTTTGTCTTCTAGCAAGGAGAAAAATTTTCTGCCAAGGAGCTCCAATTGGAGTTACTACTGGCAACGTTGAGGAATTAGTGTAACAGTCAGTCCTTGAAAATTGATGATCTTCATTGCCCGAAAAATATTCAGAGTTCTGTGGAGCAAATGAAAAAGACATGTCCACTATACCAAGCTTGCATACATCATCATACATAGATACAGAAGTTGTATTATCAGAGTTGAACAAAGGAATTGCCTTGAAAAACTCAAGCAATTTTAAAAGCAGCTCCAGATCAAGCTCAAGGCAAAGGTCCCCAATCCTGAAAATATTATGAAGATAAATCTCAGACTGAAGCAAGTATTTGATAGACACTAGACGGAATAGGACACACCTTAAGATTATGTACTCAAAGGAAACCAACATCGTTTCTTTGTTCCTCCATTTTGAAACCTTCAAACAAATCTTAGGTTCAGAGGAGACTCTGACTGCGTAAGACACCATGCTCTCAATTTTGGTCTTGGTACCTCCTTCCTTATTTCTCACATGGTTGACAAGGCTGCCTTTGAAGTCTTCATCAAAAGATAAGACAACAGGGTATGGTGTACCACGCAATTGATTATCAATTTGTAAAGAGGAAATTTGGAAATAAAAAAGTTGCCGCTCCATGTTCTGAAGAAATTCAACTCTTATGTCCTTCGCCGATGCATAGAGCAACTCCTAGTGATGATTAAAAGAAGCAATAAATTCTGAGAACAGGCTAGCTGAAGCACATGAAATGCCATCAAAAAATACCTCATATGAGTCTATCAAGGAGATCCCGATAAATGACATTTGAATTGATACTTTCTCATTGTAATGAAGAGACATTTCCACTCCATCTTCTGTTTCTTTTTTCTTCCCTGAAAAAATAGAACTTGGACTTCTCAAGTCTTCCAAATCATGACAACTTGAATCAATGATACTGAGCACCTACAACAAAGGAATTTACTCAAATGCATATTATAAAATCCAAATAGGTCAGTGGATAGATTCTGATCAACATTCTACATTACTAAAGCTACCTTCATTGCACCCTCTGCATGGACCGAGGAAAACAACGTCTTTTCATGTTTCTATTTCCACGAAGAAAAATTATCATGTTAGAACAAAAAAGAAACTATATGCTAGTTAAAGGAAGACAAATGAGCATCACTGAGTTTCCAGCATGACAAAAAAATTAGTCTAATATTAGTATCTGCTCTTATATAAAGTCATTCAACTAACAAGGCTGATCTGGTATTGGCCCAAAGTAAAAACTATACCCCCAACGACATCGAAGATGATGCCCAATGTACAGGTGAAGATTCCTTTACATCATCAAGTGTATATGATCCCAGTGTGCGCTTTCCAGGAATCTTGCAGAGAAACAAAAAAGTCCTTTAAATAATGTGGTAGAGTTGAACTGAAGAAAACACAGAAGGGGAAAGATACATGAAAAAGACAACATACCTCAACAATTAGTCGATGGGGGTATAAAGGCTCATCCCAAGCATAAGGGCATGAAGTGTATGGATGGACTATCGTCTCCAGAGTTTCGCATTTTTGTTGATAAATTCGCAGTGTCTACAAGATGGAAGTGAACATCAGTCAAAAGTTTAAGGGGGTTAACTTTTTGTCAAAATGAAGTAACTTAAAACTTTTGGAAATGTATGTATACAATTCAAAACCCATCAACAAGCAATTACATGTCGAGCGAAATCAACAGCTCAATCATGAGACATTTTGTATTTTGTAATGATCAAAAGTAGAAATGCAAGTTAGTGCACGAAAATGCAGCTTACACAATTAGATAATGAGATGGTAGTGAAGGGAAGTAGCCGCTTCGAAGAGTGGACACCCGTGCGGCCGTGCCAATATAAATAGAGATAAGATATTTGAAAACATAAATCATCCAAATTGACATCATAAGGGAAGCATCAATGAATTTCTGAATGACTACACATACAATGAAGGTGAAAACAAGAGCATAAATAACGAGAAATAGTGAAGTCTTTGTAAATTTTCTTTGAACCAACAACAAAAACAAAGCCTAAGCCTTGATCCCAAAACATGAGGTTGAAAGTACCCAATGTTGTATTAAATTTGAAAAATGAGTACCCTAAAAGTGTAGAGAGTACGTATACAACTATATATAGCCCTATGTAAAGGAATATAAAAAGGGAAAGAAACAGAAACAACTTCCAAAATGTTCCCCTTAATCACTTTCTGCTATATTAAGCTGCAGAAAACGAAAAGAAACTAGCAACCATATTCACAACTAATCTTCAAGAATGTAGCCGACCCCAATCTTTTGAGACTAAGACTCCGGCATTCGTGTTTTGTTTACTAAGAGGCTCAAATTAATACAATTGAGAATGGAGGTCCACTAAAGTCAAATTTAGTCAAGACTAGTTTTGTGGTGGTAGGAACTAAACTCGCTAGAAGTCACAAAGAACATCACATATCAACATTTTTTTACCGCGATCATGGAAAAGCAACTCTTGCATAGAGAAGAAGTTTTCAAAGTTCTTGTGTGGGTAAGTGATCATTCTCCAATCTCCATACTTATCAGAAGCATGTTTGAGGGCAAAATTTTCATAGAGGAGAGCAAAGGAACAAGTCGGATCATTGATTGGAAAACGAGTTCAACTGTTTTGGCACTTGAATTTTAAGTGGCCATAGTTCATTTAATTTAGCTCATATGTGGACTTTAATACGCCATTTAATACGTTCACGTTATGAACATAAAGAGAAACTGCACAAACATTTCACCAAGATATGTTGAAATAAAATGAACTTACCGCTGAGTAAGACCAAATTGATTTTCTGCCTTACATTAGACATGCACGGAATGTATGAGGTTATACGTGCATTATGAACTGTTTTTATTACATAACAATACAGTCTGAAATTTGTTGCTTGATAATGAGTATTTGAAGGAATTAATTATAGTCTAGAGAGATGAAAGCAAAAGTTGACTTGTGTAATTGAAGTTTTAGAACTCCCGAAGTTCTTCGTTTCGTTTCTTCTTTCAGTTTTCTGAATTTTTATTTTCGTCCAACTAAATATTACTTTTACATAAATAGCAAGTAAAGCACTCAAATCTCAATATGATCAGAATTTTGATTAAAATTGAATGTTTTAACACCATTGTTACAGGTTAAGTTTTCTCGATTTGAGCTTGTCAACCACCCAAAAAATTCATACTCTACATCAAGACATAACATACTTGATGCAGATCGCAGAGTAGGAGTCTTCAAATGTTTTTAGAATGACAAGAGATAGTAGAAGGTGTAAATTAGGAGAAAGTTGAGACTTGAGAGTATTTGATTGTGGATACCAAAAAATCTGTTTCTTTTGGAGTTACAATTAGGAAGGTTGTAAGTCTTCTCTCATCAAATTGTGAAATATCGTATATAGAAACGGTAATGCAGAACTTACCTATAACAATTGACAAGTCTGGACATTGGATACATAAAGTTTTTTTTACCTTTATTATTTCAAATAATATTACTATATTACTTGTATATCATGAATAAAATGTCGCCTTCATTTCAAAGTTTGGATAACTTTTGATAATTTATCTTCATTTTAAGCAATTTCACAGCTTACTTCATTAGTAAAATCACCTTCATTTTATCTTTAATTAGCCATGTCAGTTCAGAACAAATATTAATGTGTGATATGATTGATGTTAATGTACAAATACATACCTCTTTTGAGAAATTATCAATTCTATATGGCACAAAGCTTGTGTCATCATCAGAAAGAAGAATGAAATTTGTTCCCGATTTGCCAATCGCATTGTAAATTATCTTCTCATCTTGAATGTTTTCTGCATTTTGCACTTCAATCCTTATAATATTCAATCCACCAGAAACGTAATTCCGCATTTTCACTTGTGTATCACCAAGATGGTTAGGAAGAAAGCAGCCAGACCACTGCCATCCAGGTTCATCAAAACGGACAGCAATAAGCAACTCCCTAAAGACATTCAACAAGTAATGAGCACAAATGCAGCATAACATTCGAATTTGTCAAGATTAGAAAAGTAAATATATCAAGCAGTGTAGAACAAAGATGCAGAAGCATCAACCAGTTAAGTAAATGTCTACAATAGAAGTATGCGGCTTCCAAAATATTGTTTGTCATCATGCATGTAAGATTATTTCCAGTCAAGTAGAAACATAAATCAATATGACTCTCTTAAGTCCCAGTTTAATTGGACTTATTATTCCAGGTTTACTTGGATGAAAGTTACCTTGTTGTATCTATCCAGTGAAGATGAGAATGTTTTCCAACCCCTAAATGGAAAACAAAATCGGTTCCCTTCTGTTTATAGCACAAAGGCTTGCTGCATGCATTACTGATCACATACCTGCAACAAATTAAAAATTATACATATAAATACACAATTGATTGCTACATCAACAAACAAATCATGTGCACTTCTTATTAATGTTAAGTTGTAGATGATATTTGATATCAACCATCAATCGGAAACAACCTCTTTGTTTTTACAAGGGTTAGGTTGCATACATTAGAAGTTCCGAACCCATCCCCACCTAGGTGGGAGCTTGGGGTAATGAAATGTTGTAAAAAAAACAAATGAAAGAAGGGTGGTCGAGAGCATTTCATTAAAAGAAAGCTCACATAATCATACATTTACATTCACTCAAGGCGTCTGACATACAATGAAAGTTTTTTGACAGCTTTAGAAACCCAATGATTTCAAGCCTTATGAAAGCCAACTTTTAAGCATAATAAAATTTTTTTACTGATACAGTAAAGGGAAACGGGTCGGTCTCTGTAACAGGTTCTTCACTAGCTCCAATGGGTCAGGGTTAAGGCTGCACACTTCTGGAACCAAATACTCCCTATTAATAGTGGGATGGTCATATTGGATTTTTGCTCTGCAGTTGCAATCTTCAGACTAACCACAAATGCATACTCCCCCTATTCCTTTGAGCTTGCTACACTAAAACCAGAAAGTTCACATCTACCAAAACAGTTGACCAAGTGTCCAAACTCAATGGGACTGATGGGTAAAGCGCATTTTGGCCTTAACGATTAACACACAAGGTGCTGATGTATTCCCTTAACAAATTAGCTCTTTCTGGGCTCAGCTGGTCCTTTGTTTGGTGCATTAACATTCTTATATAAACTCATTACAGCCAATAAGAAGAAGAGTATAGAAGATAGGTCACCTTGGCTGAAATGTAATGGCTCTTGTCCGCCCCATAAGTGGCATATCAAGAAGATATGAGGTCACAGATATAACAGCAGCAGAGGTTGAAGGAGGTTGTGGAACTAAAACAGCAGTCGACCCACTAGGTGCAACAAGGAAAAATGGGTTGGACCATGAAGAACTGGGTATGTTCTGTACAGGACATTCAGCATGAAACCTGCCCAGCCTGACCATAATTTCATTGGCAACAACACTTGGATCAGGAGAAGTACATAACTGGCTTAGCTTTAAGACACTCATTATTTGAAACATTAGAAATTTTGATATCAGATTGCTGATAAGTATCCAACTGCTTGTTCAATTTGTTCAGAGAAGCTTCTTGTAAATCCAACTGATTTACAGATTTATGACGATATATTGCATCATGTGAAACTGATGACTGAGTCATGAATAATCCCGAAGGGGGAGTGACAAGCTCCTTGGAAGTGAGGATGTGATTTTTTGACAAATAGCTTGTGTTGTCAAAATCTAAGGCTGTAGAGTTTGGCTTATCCTCTGATGGTAAGAGGTGAAGGCCATCCTTCCGATCAATAAAAAACCCTCGCTCAATGGAATCATAGCAGGTAGGAATAATAAGATAGTTTCCTTTTAGTTTATCATCTGGTATTGAAACTGCCAGTGCAAACCCTGTACAATTGTACAGCAAGTATGGAACAGAAACACAAAGCTCCCGAGCACCAGACAGTGAGTCCAAAATCTTCTCAACCGTAGCATGTACAGAACCTTGCAGAAT
Organism: Amaranthus palmeri; assembly: GCA_019776075.1. Lineage (NCBI taxonomy): Eukaryota > Viridiplantae > Streptophyta > Magnoliopsida > Caryophyllales > Amaranthaceae > Amaranthus > Amaranthus palmeri. Next base: position 996,424 of record JAAKBH010000023.1, read on the forward strand.
GAGTCAAAAGTAATGAATATTAGTGAATTGAAAAAATAGGTCAACATAAGTTCAATGAATAAAAATTACCATCACACAGATCACCACTTAAGGTCATTGTTTCGGTCAGTGATAAAATAGCACCATTAGGCTTAGCTGCGGCGCTGAAAATTTCAGCACGTGGGAATTTCACTGATGCTGGTCCATATCCAGAAACATTGAATGTTACAGCCAAATCATGCGAAGAATCAACATGAAAAAATGAGGCTTCAACCTGAAAGTACAAGGAATATGTATTACAATGCTTCCATAGACCCAAAAGAAGAGAAGGATCTTTTTTTATGAAGTATTAGCCGAGACTTCTGCATACCTCTTTAACAACTGCTGTCTGAGTGGATCCACCACCTTCTACTGTGACAGATATTGCATGGGGAAGATAATTTTTAACAGTTAATGGAGTAGTTAGTGCCACACGATGAATGAACCTGGTCTTTGCAGCAGTGACTGACTGCTTCAGAGAACCATTGAGATAGGGCGATCTCCTTCTCAGTCTCCCAGATAAAGATAAGCTCATGTCTTGAACAGACAAGCAACAACGGAACAGATAATTGCTTGGATGAGATGGATTGCAAGAAAGAGATCTCAAAAACCCACTCCTGTTCTCAGTTGAGAGAATCATAGACAGATTATGCACTTCACTCCATAAATAATTGTTACCAAGAGGACGCCACCTCATGTGTCCTGCTTCTGCCAGATGAAGAGGGAGAGGAAATTCCTGGCCAGGATATATTGGATCTACAACCTAGTGTTGAACAGAGTAAGATAGGGATACCACGATAGCAATCAGAACAATCCAAAAACGATGTATACTTTGCTATTAATAACCTTTTATTATACCTTCGAGGACATGCCAAAAGGAATGTCAAATCGTAGCTCCAATGGCAATGATGTCGAATTCTTGAATATCACCTGCAATGACCAAGTCAAAAGAAATATGTCGGTAAAAAGTGGGTAGACATTATGTCATCATGGTAAAGGCTACTCATGTCACTCACAGTGGAATACAGTTTAATTAGCTTGCTATAACGCTGAAGAGACACATCAAACACAACAGGAACAAGAAGCCCGTTATCTGCATCAGCCTTCCTGTAGTCATTTGAAAAGTTCACCTCAAAGTAAGTAAGACCAACAAGATCCATGGAGATTGGTTCGGATCTCTCAGATGTTCCCTCAAATTGGATGGTCATGAAATGATGCCCTGCCTTATTCGATAGTTTCTTGCCAAGTCCTTCAGAAGTAGAAGCTGGCCTATAACTAAATGCCTGCTCTTCTAATGTCTCATCTACATAAATAGGAATACTTGTGCCAGGCAGAACAGTGTTCTTGTATGCAGATGATGAAAGATCAACATTTTCAGCATTGCCAAGCCCTTGATAGACATGAAAAACAAAGGGTAAGGAGGTCATATTATGGATGGTATAAGATGCATATCTTCTAACACACAAATTTTCAACACTCTGAAGATTCCCATTTCTTTGGCTCTTAGGAGCCTCATACATTTGCACCAGGCCCCTGGCTTCTTTGACCATCTCAATGGCCCTTAATAAAACCTGAAATAACAAAAATGAGCAAGTAAGAATAACCACAAATATATAAATAACCAACAATGCTTGTATGAGACCACCTCACCAAGAGAGGAGCCCATATATCACTCTAAGATTATAAGTGATCACTTTAAGGTTATAAGTAATCACTCTAAAACTATAAAAAGTGATCACTATTGTAAGTGATTTTAAGATTGTCAGTGATCACTTTATGACTGTAAGTGTTCATTGGGTCAGCCCAATAAAAACGAGCTCACCGTGAGACTGTCTAAATTGAGAATTTGTGATAAACTAATTATAAGATTACATTTTAAACCATAATCACTCTGATTGTATATTCACCAAAATCATCTAAAAAAAGGATGAGAGGAAGTTTCGAAAAACAGCACCCGTGAGTGAGGGCACAAATCTCAAAACTAATCGCAATCTAGAAACCCAAAATAGCCCACTTATATGCATAATGCAAAAATGCAGTTTCAGTAACAATCACAAAGCAACTTTTGGGGTTAATGTGGATGGTTTTGAAGTGGTCTTGGCCTTAATTTCAGTACAGTACTACAGTGAGTTTAACCTTTACTATGTAGTCGCAATATGGTGATACGGGCGACGTTAAGCACCATGCCTATATCTACTTCGTAAAGCGAATAAGTTACCTTTTACAAAATATCATACAGTCACCACAAGATAACCATATCCAAAAACAACTAAATGAGTAAATAACCAAAACAAAATAAAACAAGTTATACCCCCTCCCCTGGTCTTCGGGTTCCCATATCCTCCATCATACTCACCAACTAAAAGAGTCTGAAACAATAACCACCATTAGTTTCCCACTTTCCATTCACTCTTCTCAAAAAGTTTATATCCTACGTGAATCTCATGTACAATGAATTTTGTATCTGCCAAAGCATTAATCCAAACAATACCAATAACATTCGGAGAAAAGCAAAAGTTGATCTTTTGGCATCAAAAAGTGCCAAAGGGTCTAAATTTCAAAAGCCAAAAGATAGGATTTATGGATTTCATGGAGGGATTATGACTCTTGTTTAAATTTGGTTAGGGGGGATAGACCTCTTACTAGTTACAAGTGGTTTTTGGTTAAAAGCTCTGATAAGTAATACCCCATCCCAATAAATGTGCCTAATTTCTATTTTAGGACATGAACCCACTACTTACTCTCTATATTCTCTCTTATTTCTAAATACTTCACGAATTTAACCCACTATAAGTCTATACTTGACTTCTTATCTCCGTGCCAAAAGTAAATGGGGCTAATTCATTGGGACAAAGGAGTTAACTAACTAAATTTATATCTCTATAATGAAATATGAGTCCATACCTCACACAGTGATTTTGTAATATTTATGTTCAGTTGATTGGTTGATTCAAGATGTACATCAGTGATAATGCCATTGTCAAGAGAAGCATTTTTTCCATATCTGCGGACCATTATAACCCGAAAGCTCCAAGGTTCTATAAAAGGTTCCCACAAGACCTGCAAATGCAAAGTCAATCAAAATAATCAATTGTTAAAGACAATACCAAAAGATTCTCTATGAAGCTGGGAAAAAAACCTTTTTGCTGATACTAATCAGTTTTTGAGATTACTTGAGGCTATATTCATTCTAAGCTTTGTGCTATAAGCTTTTCTGAGTACTTGTCCTACGATTATAATTCAAGTTTTTAGTTCCTACAAAAAGTCAAAGGAAATAGACCTTGTGAATGTTGTTATAGTTGACATGCAGGTCTCCGTTAGAAGAAAATTCAATCATGTTCTTCACAATCATAGTTGTTATGCGCAAGTTCATCATTAGTAATTCTATCAAAGGCCCATTACAGATCCACTGCACAAAACACGAGAATATTGTTAAAGAAAAAGGACCTCCATGTAAATTAAAACGATAAACAATTGACTACTACCACAACTTCATGCATAAGATCTAAATGACCAAAGTAACAATGTCATGTGAACTAGCATATAAAAACACTATATACAAACTTTCCAACTGTACAAACCGAATTAGTTAATGTTGTCTTGAATTGTACTCTAAATAAGATAACCCAAAAAAAACCTTACTCAAACCCACCCAACTGCAAAATTATGGGACTAATGACTAATTTTTTAATAAGCATCAAGTTGACAGTTGAGATCTAATATAACCTGATTTGAACTAAGACCAGATTGAACCAATTATCACCATGAATTGAACTCAGATAAAGAAACGAAACACCCAATTCTAAAAGAGCCTTTTCAAGAAAATTCAAGCTACTCGTTGAACTGTTTACGTGATAAAAAGCAGGGATAATGGCTCTAACTTTGGCATTGCTTAGAACGTTACGCTATTCAATAAATCTAAGATATATACATTCATTTCAAAACAAAAACTTCATAAAGGAAGCTAGATAATGGTGATGGAGGCACTTAGACTGAGTGTGATACCCCAGATTTAGATTGAAAAGGGATTGATAGACTACTCATATCAACAAGGTGCATCTTCTTTTCTAGGGAGCCCATTTGCTAAGAACTCCATAGTTAAGCGTGCTTGGTGGAAAGCAATCTTAGGATGGGTGACCTCCTGGGAAGTTTTCCTGGGTGCGCACGAGTGAGGCCAAAGTGTGCTGGAAAGACTTGTGTTGGTCTGTGGGGCTAGTCTATAGTCTCCATGAGTAGTCACCGGTGGTCCGTTGGGCCAGGGTGTTACACTAAGAGAGAAATCCACATACTATTAGAACTCCAAGCAAATTCTTATTTTCCTTTTTTTTCTTCATTATCTATAATCAAAAACATAAAATCTCCCTTTTCTTTTTATTCTTTCCTCTTCAAATAAGACAACTCTTATTTTGTCTTATTGTTCTATAACATAGTATTAAACAAAGGTTTATCCCCACAAAGAACCAAAGCGCAAAAAAGGACGAAAGCCCAAGACGCAAGAAAGGCACAAAAGTGCGCACCTTGCATATCTCGCTGAGCCAAGACTAAGGGAAGAGATTTACCAAGAGCCTCTCTTCGAGGTGCGCTTTTTTGAAATTAAGATATATAACAAGTATCTCACACTTTCTTCTAGGACAAACCGCTAACTCAAATTTCTAAAATGTTCATGGGAAATTGAACATCTTTTAAGATAATTCAAACTATGATGCTCGAACTCAATACAAGTGTACATAATTGAGTGCCGATATGAGAGCTTTGAAGGTGTGAAACCGATAAGTTCAAGAATTTTATCTTGGATACGGATTATCCATTCAGAACTTTTATGTTACAACGACATTTCATTACCCCAATGCAATTGCTTTGAAGTTAAATAAAAATAATAGTAACCCTTTTAAACTAATAAATTTTGGAGTATAAAATTATTTATTATGACTTCCTTGCATGTTCTCACTAGTAACCTAGTGAAATAAGGATATTCAAGAACATAATATGAGTGTGATGCTTTTAACATAGTGAAGGGAGTTGGGTCTAAAAAATCTAGTAAGACCTTTTCCTATGGACCTTAACATCAAGGATGTCAAAAATATTGGGTAGACCTTTCATGATTTTTTAGTTGATCAAGTTGATAGAGCTGGGACTTTAGTTAAATGTCTTGCAGCTAGATTCGTTTCCTCAAATGGGGCAGAGAAAGCACAGGTACTTTTCCTTGAGGTATAATTAGAATGGAAGAATTTATATTATCATATAAAACTCCATTTCGAATTTCAAATTCTCAAAAGGAGATCTCAAAGAAAACAAAAACCTGGAAAAACAATTAATTAATAGCACCACAAGACAAAAACATTTGACTACTCGATTATTCAGTGCTCACACTAACAGATAAAAGGAAAAAGACCCTTACATCAGTCAGCAGAAGAGAGGCCTTATTTAGCTGCAATTTCAAATCCATACGCCCATATGTAATTTCTGAATGATCAACTTCAGCTACCCCAAATTCCATACCATGCCAAAAGTAGAATACTTGTTGTGACAACCAAACATCAAAAGCTTCACAATTGACATCAGCACTGATCCCTATGCAGCCCTTCTCATATTCACATATCTGAATCTCTGTACCAAGCTGAAATAGATGGAAAAAAGGCCATGACTGCACTGAACCACTCTCAGATAGCCCCACAGATCCAGTTGCTTTTTCCACATTAATTTTAAATAATAAATTAGAGCCTTGAACATGCAGTTCGCTGCTCCTGCTTTGCAAAGTAACTGTTAAGAATTTGCTGTTCTTTCCTCCACTTATTCCATTAACAGATTCTTTATCCAATCCATGAGACTCAAAGTCCTTTGACTGAACAAATTCATCTTCACTAATCCAAAAAGGGATATGGCATAATACATCAATGTTTTCAGACTTCACAACTAAAGAAATAGTACTGTGTGCAAACTTATCACACTCAGAAGTTGATATAGATTGGGACTGCATGGGCATCCGAGCGAAAAGATCCTCCATCCCAGTAGATGTACCCAAAACTGCACTTTGGGGGGACTGTGGAATGCAAGAGTATACATGATCAAATATCATGACCCAATCAGACTGATGATACCATACCTCCAAAGAAGGAATGTCAATGAGAAGCTCAATCTTATTTTTCCGAGTGGCTGAAAGAGAAATATCAAGGACTGGTGCATGAGTACTGTCTGATGAAAATTTTGCTAAATGAATGGAATTCAATGATCCAGTTAGCAACAGCGTGGAGAATTGGGCTCTCGAACACATAATGGTGTCATTTCTCATAGTTACTGATAGTTTAAATCCCAGCTCAAGTTTCCCAACCACATCTCGAGAATCTGAGTTTCCTTTCTTCCTTACAAGATTGACACATAGTGAACTGATGCAGCACCTAATCTCGGTCTCCACTGTGCTTGAATCCTCCGGGGTTCCAGAACTGTTATCCTTGACAGTCTGTATTAACTGAAGGAATCCAGGAATGTCGCAAGTGAAATATCTGGATTGCTCATCAACCACAGCATATTGATCAATTACCTCTGCTAATGCTACAAATCCAGAAACGAAGTTGCTATCTGTCAAAAGAGGCCAAGAGGATACAGACACACGTTAGAAACATAAAATGCAGGTAGATATTCTTTCTATCTTAACATCATTATAAGAAAACCCACCTTCAACAGCAACTTCACAGTTTAAAATTTTCGCCAGAATACATACTGGAGTTGGAGAGCCTGTCGCAGATGCTTGACTTTCACCTGAAAGCCTAAGCCAGAAATCAGCACTTAATGATTGAACCAAAGTACAACTTCCATGTCCCGTTTTTTCATGTGGAGTATCAGAATCAAAGTCCTTCCTAGTCAATAAAGAGAGACGCATATCACGTCCAAATATATTCAAATGAGCTCTTTCAGCGACTTTATCCTCTGCAAATGAAAACTTCAAGAAAGTGACAATAGATTCATCTTTCAAGGCATCATCGTCAATAAAACTGCAGTAAAACTGTTCTAGATCAAGCTTCATAAGTTGCTCCTCCTTGCTCTCAACAGGTGAAATTATGATGGAGTCTAATACCTCAAATTTGTAGACAATGGATCCACGATTTTCTGAAACATGCTCAATCTTTTCTGGAAATTGATACTTACTATCATCTGACCGCCAATCAGGCAAAGCGAAATAACCAATCAATATCGCTAAATATTTGGGAGGTAAGACACAACAGACATTTTGAATACTAAAGCTTATCTCCAAATCAGAATTTTCCTGGTCAGCATTTCCTTTCCTAATTCGTATGTTCAGCACAGAAAAACGATTAGGCAGTGAAGGCTCCCACAAAAACTCCTGGAAGTCACATTTCCACCAATTGGACAATAGAGTAAGCCCTTCTATAGAAATCAGCATATCAAACTGATCTGAGTAATATACAATTGACGCTTTACTGACAGGAATAGTAATACTTCCTAGAACACAAGACAAATCATGAAAATGTATGCTAACATTCGCAACTTCCAACAGCATATCCAAAATATTGGAATTCATACAGTTTTCAGCTGCCTCCAAACCAGTTAATGATGGTGCATTTAGATTCTTTCTAATGTCCCTATTTGCAATATTCTTATCTTTCACTTCAAAATTTCTCCACTTGGGTATGGTGATGGAACTATCTAAACTTTGAAGACGCCCAGAATTACGTATTCCAACAAAGGGGTATTGATGCAGTGGAATACTTTCCCATCCAGCAAATCCACTCTCACAAAAGTTTGAGATACCAAACCTCTGAAAACTAAAAATGGGAATATCTGTGGATCTCAGTTCTGTTTGGTGCAAAGAAATGTCATTAGAACCAGAACTACTGCATACCATTAATTTATCACAAAACCCAACTAGCTTCTGTACTATATAGGGATAGCAGTGAAATTCGATATCCCTTAAGTATAGATTTGTGTGGCCACTTTTGTGAACAACATGATGCAAAAGAAAGCACCTATCCAATGATTCATTCCAATCAAAATCAACACCATCCTCACTTCTTGCTGCTTGTGAAAATAAAACATCTTCAGCATCAGGCATCCTGGATGAGCATATAATGTTGCTTTTAGACTCATCCTGCGCTTGATAACTGGTGATCTTTACTGCCTTTGTACAGATCCAGTAATCTTGAACTTGACAGTTAGCAAACCTGTTATAAAAAAAATTAAGCCCAACATATACAAAAAATATAAAATTTACAAACCAAGCTGTCATATCATTAGCAAAGTTTGTTATCTCAATTAGCAAAAGAAAGAGAGTAATTACAAGCCTTACATAAGTTTTAATTGTTGTAGACTGAGCAGCAACACTAAGATATTGTCTCTATCATCATCAAGAGAAATTTCAAATTTGAACAGTTCGAAATTTGCAGATATTGAAAAGCAAATTGGCATGGTTGGATAGCTTGATGTCATACTCGATGAAAGAGAATTTGGCTTCTGGAATTGTCTAGAGTTGGAAGATGAAAGCTGAAGACATTTAACTACGCTCAATAAAGCAGCATGGATGCTGGCAGAGAAGTGTACATGAAGTAATGACACAATAAAATGAGCCTGCAATAGAAATAAGAAGGATAAGAAAGCAAGTTGACAAAATGGCACAGAGCAGATATCATCACTATCAAATTGTAACAGATCGCCAAGATCCGTTACCGAAACTAGATAGTTTGGACACTTCGAGTCTGCCCAATGACTCCCGTATGACAATTCGAGTCTGCCCTCTAACTCCTAAAGAATGATATTTATTTTTATTCTTCAAAAAGACAATCCATTATTACAAGGGATGGCTCTATATATAGCCTAATCCCCACAAGACAACTTACAAAAATAACAACTAATCCAATTACAAAACATAAAGACTAATTAATATGAAAAGACGATAATGCCCTTTGACCCCTTGACCCGAGTCATTACACAAATCTACTTTATGTACCTATATTACTCAAACTTGCATACTCATGTCCAACCCATATAAGTATCCACAAGAGTCCACCTAGACTACCTATATAAAAACCCAAGATTTAAAAAAAAAAAATTAAAGTGCCCATTTGTCCTATCCATGTTCGAGTGTCAGTGTTCCCCCCACAAGTACTTGTAAAGTAAAGAGTTTAAGCAACCGAGTATGAGCTTGCTCTCTTAAACTTATTACTTATTCTTGCACGCCACATCAAATCAGATCAAACAAGAAGAATTTGGATCACAGCAGAATAAGTAAAGCCAGATTAGACACAATCAAACCGGATCAAACCAGATTTTATTACTTATTCTTATTATTTATGCTCGATATCGTTGGTCTTATCAATTATTAGTACTATTTAGTTGTTATATATATTTGTTGACTTTAATTATTTATATTTCTCAGGTTGGATAGTAGTAAAACAATCCCATACAAATTACAACTATAAACTGGTTCAGTTTAATGATGTAATCAATTTTCATCTCTATGAAGTTTTTTTATTCACCTATAGGATGGAATTTATATCCTGTTTTACCTTATGGTTTTTAACAGTTTGTTTATTAAAATAAAGAAAAGAATAATAATTCATAAATCCAAATCAAACCAAAAGATTAAGAAAATGAAATGTCAATAGGAGTTATATCGATTGCTAACCATCACAAAGCAAAAAAGGAACCCAAAATACTAAAAAATCATGAAGGCTTCAAAAGTAAAAAAGACGGAAATTCCACCTCATCATCTCATTTGGTTCTTTCCTTTTTCTGGTTTGCCAACTTTTCAACAGCTGTTCACAAAATATTTTTTTTCCTTTTCTGTCATATCTCTACTCTCATTAATCTTGTTTGGAATGGGACTTCAATCTTCGGAGGATGGGTAAGCTTCTGATGCTAGGGATTGGATTAAGAAAGAATCCATATGGTATATGGTTATGAGGTTCACACTGTAAAATCCTAAGAAAAAACGCCAACCAAACATCCCCTAAATTAAAGGAAAATATTACTTCACAAAAGGTTTGGCATATATTTCATATTTGACACTAACAATAATAATAACCAGATTGTTCATCTTCCATACTGATTTTCTAAAGCTTACTAGTTGATATAGGGACAAGCCAACCGAAATGTAAATATTAATATGCTGTGAAACAATACAATTACCTCTAATTGCTTCAGTATCATCTCATCAGGGATGATGCAATGAGAAATTGTGATAGAAGCAGAAAATTTCTCAACAACCTTCAAATCTCGAGGCAAACCGGGCATGATCAACGTCACCTGCACATCAAGGACATTCCTCTAAAAATGGATACCAGAATACTGCTGATATGAGCGGGATTTATTCATGTGTAATTCTTATATATGTGAAGTTGTAGATGTATGTAATTAAATGCCAACCAGAAACTTCTCCATTACAAGAGTACGATTGTTTAACTGGCCAAAACAAAGTATAATTGTTTGCATCCAAAGCCCAAACCCGAAACCCCTAGACCACGCCTAGGCACCAGTCACCAAGTGGATTTGGGGTGATATTGTTGTCTGTGAGATGTAGTTGAAGAGTTACCTGAAAATTATCCATGCTCCCTTCATAATGGTCATATATGTCATCAAGCTGCACTGAGTTCAGAATATCACTACCATCTTCCAGTTTAAGCCAATTCCTCATGAACTGGCACTGAACCTTTCTTCTAGATACAACAGGAGAAATATTTAAGTTGGACGATACTCGTAGACCAATAACGTGCAGTCTCTGTACTCCACATAGTAATACAAAGGTTATTAGCTAATGCACATTTTTCAAATTTAAAAAAACGCATAAAGATCTGGATTAATATATAAACAGTACATGAAAAGAAAAAAACAACTGATCACATTTTTCTATAACACAAAATCATATTTCAAATATGATGGATCATGAATGTCTCGAAAAAGGCAAAGCAACTATAACATATTAGCACACGAACTATAAAGTACAAACAAAAAAAATGAAACGTCTCATAGTTCCACATAGGAATGATAGTCCTTGCATAATTTTGTCAACAATACAACCTCCAAAATGATTGTTGAGAGAGGAGGCTATCATTCAACTCTGCTGGCTCCTCTGCATTGAAGTACGGAACTAGGTTATCCAGAGTACCAACTATCAGCTACTAATAAAGCAGTACAGCAATCCACATAATCTTCTAGATTCAGTAGAAAAAATTCAGAGACCAGATTTATTTCTTTGATGGAGATATTCCCAGAAGTAGCTAGGCATACCACATACTCATATTCTAACAAACAGGCTAAGGTGAATTATAGCATTGAATAGAACTGGAACTATCCTAGATGAATTACCTATTGTTTTCATCTGCTAAAAAGTGACTTCTATTCGGCAATTTTTGATGATTAATGAGCTTCTATGTGCAATTTATTGTTTTTCATTGCATTTATTTTTGCACCTTTCTAGATCATCAATTCATTACAGTTTTAAAATTACAATTATCATTTTTTTCAACTTCAAATCTGGACCTCTTCCCTTTTCCTCACCATGATGGCATGACCCCCATTACATAAAGAGAATGTTCTTAAGCCTCAAAAATCATGAACAGTTGCCCTTTCAGGGAGGTAAACAGTTTTCATAAGTTGCTTTCCCCTCACATTTCAATTATTTCCACTGTTTATATTGAAACGAACTCAAACAAAAAAGAGTAATCTCAATTCATCTTCATCATATTCATTTGATATAGAAGAGATACATTTTGAGTCATGTTTCCAACAGAATTACAGAAAGCAACAGTAAGACTGCACACAGCAATATTTCACCCTGACCCCCCACTCTCATACCACAAGCATTGAAAAAAATATATAGCATTGAAATATTTACATTCCTAACTTAAAAACTACATGTCTGTAAAACTTGTCGAAAACTAGAAATTACAATGATTTTGATTTATAGTGCAGCATCCACGTCCAAATTTAAATGACTGTTTCATCAAATTTCATATACTGAACCAAATAATCAAAAGATTTTTGTCCAAACATTTTTTAAAATACCCAATCATTAGTATTACATATCAATTGTATTAAAAGATTTCCAAATAATTGTATTTTATAAAGGTCATTTCTTTATCAGGATGAAACTTAAAAACAGAACATATACAAGTATGGGGACCAGAAGCAGAAGCCATTATTAATAAACAAAACCAATGATAATACTTCATAACCATTTTGAATACATAATGAAGGAAACATTAGAAAATGTTCCATGAGTAAGACGCCAAAGAGAAGCGACAAGGAAGGTTGAGCTCGTAAAAAATCATGCATAAGATAAAACAAAATTGGATTCCATGTTTTAGACATCTACATGATCAACCATAAGACACCCTGGTGAGCAAGGTAGAAAGTTTAGAACCCAAGAATTTTGGAAAAGCTCAACGGGAGCAAAAGATCACATAAATGAACATAAATATGATGAAGATAAAAAGAATTGTTGGAGCAGCTTGGACTGAAATGAGTAAGGAGTTAAAAGACGATATGAAGATAAAAATGTGCATTAGCAAGTAGGACTAGATAAAAATGAATAGATAAACAAGATCTTTAAAAAAGAGTGCACAAGATAGATTTTTGGTTCATGCAGACCACCATATTGATGGAAGTAAGGCTTTGGCATTATTATTTCAGAAAAGTAATTAAAGAACCCTGGCATCCTAATTTCTATCATTCTTCTTACCAACGTGTTCATACAATGGCCAAGAGAAGCAACATGCCATAAATCTTATGCTCCTAACCGCATAAAAATATCCCTTTCAAAGAAACAGTGTCATAGAATGAAAATAAAAATTAAAGTAAAAAGCATTGTACTTAACATGGTGCAAAAACAAGGCCGTCATATCGCGAGCGTATCATAAAGGTTTTTGAGTTTACTGCAATCGAAATATAACTCCCATCAACCACAAAATCAACAGTATATTACCGCGACTGTGACTGAAACTATATTTTTGCACTATGTCGTACTACGATACTAAAACGGAGAAAGTATTCACAATATGTAGATTGAGAATAGTTATAGGATGAACTCGGAATAAATTTCATTTCAGTTTGTAGATAAGATCATGTATAATTCACTACCCACAACACATGATAGTTTTTGTACATACTCTTACTATAGAAATTTGACGGCTTGTTGAGTGTCAGCATTGAAATTACCTCTTGGTATTTGTGATCATATTCACACATCACAAATAGAAGCATGTTATAGAAAGAAGTTAAAAATGTCCATATTTCGATGGGGCCAACGATTTATATTTCTTTGGACTCGGATTATGATGGACTAAAGTAGAATGACTCATTAAATCATGTTCACTTCTCATTTATGAGAAGTTGCACATTATGTTTGCTACCAAGGGTAGATTGGAAACAACCACTTTTTTAGTTTTATGATTAACAAGGGTAAAGTTGAGTACATTCGACCCTTCCAAACCCACCATAGGAAGGAGCTACTTAATGGTGCTGTGTAATGGAATGTGTGAATTGAAAAAAGTTAAAAATAAAAGTACATGTAAAGACAGGAGTTCAGTTGACAATCTATATTCTATGGACGCACATGCATTATATCATTAACATAGAAAACGAACACTAACAATACCATATACATTAGAGGCAGAAAGCTTGTCTGGGTCCAATATGAAGAATAAGTAAATTACCAAGCAGCATTCTTTGAAATTCTCATTTTCCCAAGGAACACATATGGAGAGCTTGACAATATTAACTTCCAAAATGACTCTCTGCCGGCGAGACAGGATACATCTGCAGCAAAAAAGTCAAATCTACTGTCATAGCCTCATAGGCAATTAACATCAAGTAGAAATTTAAAAACTCATTTGGGTGGTTATAAAGTTGAAAGAGATGATGATTGATATAATATATTGCAACTCAACAAGAAACACGTGCATATGTATACTAAACAGCATGACACTTGCATTGTATGTGCCAGATCTATAATAGCATTAGTAATAATACTATTTTACAAAAATCAATGTGTTCACCAATTTATGATTTGGTAGTGGTTTTTTACAGCTTTATGTAGTCACTGGTGAATGCATAGTTTTTTGTTAATCTGCTTAGTGACAACAGCAATGACACACCAAGTCTTTCCTGCTGTCACTAGTGGGTTTCCATTTGTAAAGCCATTAGCCTGCCATGCAAAACAACTCCATGACAACAAATCTTCTTACACTGCTGTTCCTTTTTCATCTTATTGAGTTAATCACATTGAATATGATTTCCTAACAAATCTATCCCATCTTATAACACATTTTTCAACCATTAAGGAAATTCGCATGGCGTTTCTTGGAGTCTAACGAGCTTAGGGGAACGTTAAGCCAATGCAAAATTACATACACATTAAAATATCCGTCTTCAAAAATTTTCATGGAATTAGCAAAATCTAGTTTGCCATAGAATTAGGAGTGAGTTAATCCAATGCCAAAATAAATATCTATTAAATATTTCCCAGATCAGCCGCTTGCAGATATGCAGGGTGAGGTTTGCCTAGATTACACCTTTGTGATGGGACATTTCCAGTTCCCGGAACCTTGCACAGCAGTTTGCGCACCGGGATGCCCATTTAGATTGCCTTGCCATATTAGCAACGTTCTCTACAATTGAAAAATGCATTTAATTTTATGTGGTTCCGTCTTTCATAGGATATATAATTTCCAGGGTTTTAAAATTAAATCTCTTGCAAACTAAAAAAAATCCACAATAACGTCTCGGTAACTGAGCCAACAAACTCACTCAGTTTTAGATTGAATTCGACATTTGACATTTCTTATCCCATTCAATGACAAGAGAACCTGAAAAGCAAATGGTACAGCGGCATCAGGCATATGCTCACCTGCTCTAGAAATGAATTCCAGAAAAAAAAAAATTAATGACTTCACAATTCATAAGCTATCAACATTATACAGTATAAAGTATACAGTATTTAACCACCACGGATGGGAAGAAAAAAACACAAAATTTTATATGATATGGAGTTAAGCATACCAAGCCTACACAGTGTACATTATAAGGAGGCCAGGTTATTACTTGAAAATACAACTTCCTTTACTGGCCAAGTTGGATCCTTGCAAGTTACTACTTACTACATGTTCAGTACACCCATGTGAAGAATCTCAACTCATAAGTCATAACAAGTACTATCTCTTTTCTATTGCATACTAAATTGCTTACACAATCAAGGTAGTCTATGGTTTCATAGTGTATGGAAGTTCCCCACCGATGACCAAAAGGCATTGTGCTTTCAATTACATAAAATCCTACCAGTACCCTCTAAAATTTTAATGCACCACAAAAAGTGTCCAAAGAAGTATTGAATCGCAAAATTAGTATGACCCTTTTACCCCCAGATCTTAGTACTGCATCTAATAAAATGTGACGTAGATTTTTAAAAAAATAATAAAAGAGCAAATCCCAGCAGTCCAAGTTCTAAACAACTTCTTCAAAGCATCACCGTATAATTATGGAAAAACAAATGATTTTATGTAACTTTTTGTAAAGAAAAATAAAAGAGAATATTGACACGTGAGTGATTTGTTAGTAAAGCAGCAACCAGCAACTAAAGAGCCTAACAATAGTGAACTAAATATCATACCCTTTGCTGCAAGGATTTGTGGGATTCCAAAATGCTGTAGAACTCCGAAAAACAAAGAAGAAACTCCAAATCATAATAAACTTCAATTGGCTGAATGGCAACCTGGTCAGTAAACAATTTACAGTAAACATGGTTATATTGATAGGTAATTGCAACAACTAAATTAAATATTCTTCAATTAACTACTCTATGTACCGTCAGAATCAAATCTTCCATCTGATTCTTCAGCGAAAATTCAACTCTAATGCTTGCAGGATGTTCTTCATTAGTCAAAACATTCGCTTCAGTCTTTTCCTGGAAAAAAAGTAAAAACAACCACGTACATCAAACCCACTTGCAACACGCATTTGAGAAAGAAAACACACTCCTGTTACAGCATAATTAATTTCCTGGAACCTCATTAGTTCACAATTCATTTTGACTAAATGTATCGATTTCCGGTTACTGAATTGAAAGTATATTTTGCAACAAAAACATGCATATAAGTCTCTTCTAGAATAAGAAAATCACTTTGAAGTATTTGAGTAATGTAATGTAATAACTTTTTTATACTAAAACTAGGAAAAGATAATGAAATCATCAGTTCGAAACAATGGGATTAAAACAAGGCCGCATCGTCCATGTTATAAAGGTTTTACAAAACAACGAACCGATATTCCCCGCATTGTAATGGTGTAAAAAGTCGTGTTTTGCGCCGTATCAAGTGATATCTTATGGTTTCAACCGATATTTAGGAGTAATGATAGTTGCATCAATTCCACTAAGTATCACTGTTCCTTTAACACAATCGCGACTGTCACCGCATTTTGAAATATGATTCTAATTTCTAAGTTGTGTAAAATAGCCAAGGGGCAGACAAGACAAGCACATCAAACAAGGACGGGACGACAACATCTCAAGATATAATACCTCCACCATAAACAAAAAATATGCCACATTTTCCACATTAAAAGTTCTATAACTTGCAACATTACTACTTAAAGTTCAATGCTTCCTAGTTCTCTCTCCTTGCTATTCATACTCCCTATGCTCTCTCTCTCTCTCTCTCTCTCTCTCTCTCTCTCTCTCTCTCTCTCTCTCTCTCCCCCCCCCCCCCTTCCCTAACACTTCTCTCTTTCTCCCTCTACCTTATCCAACCATTCACCAACTTTTGTATGAAGCTCCCCCTAAACATTTTACATACAGAAGAAGAGGAAAGGCATGAAATGAATGAAAGGTGGTTTTGCTGAGTTGGTTATTTGTTGAACTGGGTTGTTTGGAAGAAGACAAGTTTGTTATGCAATTTCAATTTTGTTTTGAGGTGTTATTTTGTTACAAATGGATTCCCTTTTTTGTTGTATATAACGAAGGGTAAAGGGTCTTTTATGCAATCATGAAAATTGTATTAACTGAGTGTTTTACACTGAGTATTGAACCGCTCGAAATGATTTATTATCTAGGTATAATCCCAAATGAAATATAAAGCAATAGCTTTCCCTTAATCTATTTCTTTTCATCTTTCTCTTAGTCATCTTCTTCCTTTCCCAAATACATGATAGGAAATTCTGAAACCTCACAGCGTAAAATTATGCTAACTGGCAAAGAGCTCTTCTCTCCACATGAATACCTAAAATGACAGACTTGGATAGATTTATCCCAAGACCTAAGAGTTTGGCAAAATGAGCAGGGATCTCCATGGTATTCATAAACTTCACACTATCATCGGAGAGGAACTAGATCGTATCATCTGTGTATTATAGGTGGCTAACAACCACTTACTCTCTACCTATCTTAACACCATCAATTAAATCCCTGTGAGGTATCAGTATGTTACACTGGACTATTGAGTCACTTGAAGTGCTCTATTATGTGAATATATCTCATACAAAATATTATACGAAATCTTCCCCTAACATACTTCTCATATTTCTCTTTGTCATCTTCTTCTGTTTTTTTTCTATTTTCTGCCAGCACCACCACCATCATCAACTAGCCATCACCAACACCAGCAGTCACCAAGTAATGGCAAGTAGTTACTGCCACCTGCATCAATACCAGTCTTCAAACGCTCACTGCCATCACCAGTCAACAAAGTGCCAAAAATTGTGACAAGGAACACCCGCCAACACCAATTCTATAATTTTGCGCTAACCCACGACTTGACCAAAGCCTTTAACAATAGTGATGTTTCTCTCGCTTCCTTCTCGATCTCATATCTTCTCTCTCTCTCCTCTCAACACGGCTTTTATGATGGAGGTTTCCATGGTTGTGGTAGAGATTTTTATGGGATATTCAAAGTAAATGGTGGAGAAATTCACTAGCGGTTGGTGAGAGCGTGTGCGCTGATAAATTGTTGGGTTGTGGTGATGGAGTGGAGGTTGCAGTGGTGCCACAACTATGAAAAGTGGTGTTGTCATGGCTGTGGCGTGGGCAGTTGTTGCCATTTCTTGTTTTGGAAGGGGTGGTGATATGTTGGGCTTGGGGAAGGTAAAGGGAAACCAGGTAAAGTCATCCATAACTTACTTTTATGCCTCCCCTCATGTTGCATGTATTATGTTGTGGAGCAAGTATGTAAATCAAGCTCAGGACAACCAACCACTCAAATGAGATAAGTTCAAATGATTCTAGCATATAACTTCTTATGTTAGCTTAAGAACGAATAGAAAATACCAGATCATTGACCACTCACAAAGGCCTACGAAACAACAAAACCCATACAAGAAAAGGGGAGAAGTTTCTGATTAGCACCCATAAAATGTGGATTGACGGATAATAGCTCATTAGTTTTCAGTTTTCTTTTTTCAATTTCATGCTGGATTACTACCCTGTCTCCACAATTTTTACAATCACTACCTTTGACCCAAATCACATCCAGATGCAATCAACAAAAAATTGGCGGGAAATGGGGGTTGAATGGCAGAAAGAGGGTGGAAAGAAGTAATCATGCAAATATGTAGCAACAATGGGGATTAATGCACCCTAAACAATTAATAGACTTAAAGCAAATTTTCCTATCTAAAAACGCAGAGAGCATGGCACTAAAAACTAATCACAAGATTCATCAAATGACCACGATTGCAAATCTACACAATTTAAAATCACACAAAAAGTAAAAGAAAAAGAAACCTCTTTCATTCGCAAAATTGCCGTTTGCTTTGACGAATTAATGACCTCAGCAGACCCAACATTGGCAATGATGTCAGTGGAATCTTCCCAGATATTAAACTCTATTTGAGTAGAACTGCATGTCAAATTTGCTATCTCATGACCCAAATTCCTAAAACACAAACAAAAAATAGTCAAAATTTAATACATATGGAGATGGCGATAGTTATAGTGTAGAGAAACCTGATGGCCTTCAAAAATTCAAATTCAAAAGGTGAAGTCTAGTTTTAGAGGACATCAAAAGAGAACATCCATGAAAAGTTTAAGATACAAACACCTAAAAAAACATCAAGACAATGATTATATCTCTTAAAAAGCCATTCTACAAGAAACGTAGGAACTTAAAATCATGGAAGAATTGAAACAATCTTGGATCCTTTCTATATAGCATGTGATTCCTAAAGATTTAATCATTCAAATTCAGCCCTAGAAACTTCCAAGATCATCAGAGAAGCAGAATCCCACAGATCACCTTCCACTTAACATACACAAACTAATAAGGAAGCCTTAACTAACTCCAAACAAAAAGTGAATCGGACCACTAGATCCCTGTAATTAAAAAACAAGAAAACTTGCAACACAAGAATAACAGCACTCCCTTAGCACACTATACATACATCGGCATGGCTACATTATAATGAATATGAGACCCTACTGTGCAATAATGGTTTTATGTAATGACTATAACCAAGACACATGTTGACCTGTCTGGCTTAGATAATTCAATTTGTTGACTTAAAACATCTATATATATATATATATATATATATATATATATATATATATATATATATATATATATATATATATATATATATATATATATATATATATATATATATATATATATATATGGTCAAGTTCCAGTGAGAACCAAGTTTATATGAGCACCGTGAGAACCAATCTCTTCGATAAAAATGTTACTTTTTCACAGAAAAGCTGTTACTTTTGCACAAAAAAATGTTACTTTTGGTTTTATAAAAGACTGATACTTTTTAGCAAAAAAAGTTACTTTTAGAAAAAGAATTTTTTCAAAAAAACAAACATATTACAAAGTAACACGTTTTTTTCTGAAAAGTAACACCTTTTTATGAGTTTTTTTCAGAATTTTTTTCTTAAAGTAACCCTTTTTTGCCTAATAGTATCATAAGAAACAGTAACACGTTTTTGCCTAGAAGTAACACCTTTTTAGTAAAACGTAACACTATTTGTTGCAAATGATGAAGGAGGATATCCCATATGTGAATACGAGAGAGCTCCAAAAATATACTGCAAAAACAAGGCCGCATCATCGTATCGTGATAGTATCGTAAAGGTTTTTGAGTTTACCGTGACTAAAATATAGGCCACACTGACCGCAATATCCTTTTCACGACTATTACCACGACCGTGACCAAATCCGTTTTTTGCACTATGGCTGAAAAAGAAAAAAACCAGAAGTCTGGTGCTTGAACAACAACTTGGGGGCCATATCAACAGGACGTGTCCCAAAAAATAGTTTCTCACGGAAGATGATGCTCCGCATAAGATTATAACATAGACTATCATACATTTGAAACTTAGTAATGGATGAACCATTGAGAGGTGACAAAAATGAGGACATAGAAACAGAGGAAGCTGATAGAATAAGCAGCATGCTGACCGCAAAAATAAATAAACAGATAATCGGAGCGATCTTGGATGAACCATGTCTTTTCTTATAAGCTTTTTTCAGAATTTTTGAATGTTAACCAAACTTTGACCTTTTGCAGCAAATTATATAGATCATGAAGGAAACCTTTACGTACATGAGAACAGCTAGAAATGATTCAACTCTACAAGACCTTTGTGTTTTATGATTTTATCACACAAAGACCTGACTCACTCACAAGATGATAGCTTCTCCCAAAAGCATACAAAAAAAAGCCTCAATACTTTCTTAACTTTCCAGCACCACTACAAGCACTTATAAATTGGAAAATGTAAATGGATAATAGCCTAGTGTAATGAATAACGACCCAATCACAACAATCACACCCCAAAAATGAATATTAGCACAATTTTAACATTCAGATTTCAGAGCATACTCATTGATAAAAAAACCACAAGATGACTCCATAATAAGTTACCGCACTCACAAATTCTTCAAAGAAACCATCTAATTTTATAGTTGGAATGACATTTGCTAAATATTTGAAAGAAAGCCTCTGTCACTATCCAAAAGCAAGAGAAGCTAACGTAATTTCTGTTGTTCCAAGTCCATGCACAGAGTAACACATCCCGTAATATTTCAGAAAATTAGCCAGAATCTTCTGTCAAACAATTTTGAAATTCTTTTAGCACGCGATGTTTAACAAAAGTCAAGCTCATATTTTATTAAATACAGTCTTAATGGAACTTACAGAGAGTAAAATAAATACTATATTATGCCAAGATGGCACAACCTTTGTAGTACTTTCAAATTTTGCAAAGGCTTCAACAATAATGGGACAAGGTTTCACTAAGTCCAACAAAGAATCCTAAGTTCACCTCTAGCACTGAGGTCCAAATATACCTTTTTTTGTAACAACACGTTTTGATCGGAAACTTGAAACATATGCATTTTATCATAGTAATACAAGTTTCTAGAACATATATCAAAATTAAAGCTTAGAATAGACCTTTTAGACTCAAATTCTAATAAAAAAGGTTTATACTAGCTAGCATTTAAGATAAGAGCTTCAAATAGTCATTGCTCTGTCGTTCTTAAACACAACATACATAACGGCCGGATTTTGCAAAACATTAAGCTTAATATCCATTATAAAGCATAACAGAACAACCTCATTTTTAATCCATGTGTCCAACTATACCAAGAACAGGATTAAAATGTCAGCAAAAATTATCAATTAGGGTGTGTTCTCCTAGGCTTATAACATAAGCACTTAGGACTAGTAAGTGTCACTTGCAACGAATTCATATATTTCGAATAAATGCTGATAAGTTTTAAAAAATATCCAAATTTCAATTTACAACTACAGCGAGCTAAAATATATCACAAAAAGTTCTAATAAGTTCCAATAAGTTCACATATCTTCCGATTAGTTCCAAAAGGTAAAAATAAGTGGAAGAGAACGCACCTAAGTATACATTCTTTAGTATTAATATAAAAACTTCATAACAACACTACTAGAGTACGTTTCAACCAGTTGATGTTTTATGATGGCCATGATAACGACATTTCTTGCTACATCATGCGGCAATGTGAAGATTAAACAAGAAGTTCATTCACATCCATATGAAATGTCCTTTTTCTCTAGTCTTTGCAGGCAATTCACAATTTCACATAGAATTAATATATTTTGAGCAAATATACAAATTTATATTATAACTAAAAAAAAGGAAAGGTCATTGAAATCATTAATTTTTAGAGGACGTAGGCATTAGACTACAAACTACATGCTATATAAAAGATATAAGAGCCCTTACATGCTCTTCATCAGTAAGGATATCTTATTAATGTGGAAGTTGAGTGCAAACAGGTGTAGCACACCACTGGATGTAGAGTTTGCAGAAGGCATTGGCTGGAACTTAGTAGCTTCACAAATGTCCTAAGAGAATTACTTTATTAGATCCTAATATCACCAACATATAGCTAGCAAAGATCACAGAGATTTTATGCAGATAAACAAGCTTCACGTTTACCTTTATGACCTCATCTGAGACTACTCCAGAAAACTGACTAGAATCAGCCGTTCCCCCTGCACCCAGCACACCACGGGATAACCAGTTCAACCATCCACGAGCTTTACCAGCAGAAGTTTCGGGATTTGGCAGCTTTTCTGCAGAGTTGATACCTTCTATTGCCTCGGAGGATACTGAGCATTGAGTATCCTTCAATGAAAATTAACGCTTAAAATTGTTTGACATAAATTAACAAGGAATAATCATAACCAATATCTATTGCCTCTTGGACAAAGACAATGAAACGTTAACAGAAATTTTAAATATGAAGTGAAAATAAGCTCAATGCATGTATGATCACACATCAAAAATCTAGCCAGATGTCAGATACCTCCAACTCCTGTTCAGCAATAGATCGAAACCTCAAAATATCCTCTATATCAGAATCCTTTTCCATTTGTTCCAATTTGTAGAGTAAATCTGGGTCAACTGGCTGAGAAACAATAGAAAGGGCCAAGAAAATTATTAAACATGAATGCCAACTAAGATAAAAGTTTTGAGGGCACAAGTGAAACATAGAATAAATATGAGACCTCCATATACACAAATAATTTCAATGAGGTAATTCTTTTACTCTTATTTTTCAACGCCTACCATCAACATTCAATTCTTCTACAATTAAGAGACTAAAAAACATCATTTTTTAAAAAGCTTCACAATAAGAGGACAGGAGTCCTATTAGAGTATTCAATGAAAGCAGTGTGTAATTCAAACTTTACCTCACTAACAATGTGATTAGATGATAGACGTCGAGTTATGAGAAGGAAGTTGAGAGAGAGGGCACCAATATCCCTAGTTAGGATTTGGAATGGGAACTGGGAAGAGAAAGAAGTGAATGAAGGATGTATTATCCATTTCATTTTATCAAGCATTTTTTGTCACTGGACACATTGGGGTAAAATGAAAGTCAGCTTCATTCTGTTGCGATTTGTCAACCAAATTACGAGCCAAAAGGATGCTTAACATTCTTATACTATGGGAAAAGGAAAAGTCTGGATTATGGCAATTTAAGGTCCACCTAGACCAGCGGAAAGAAAAGACTTTTTGGATGAAATATGCAGGCTCAATGGCTTGAACTCTCCAGACTGGCTTGTGAGAGACTGGAGGCAATTTCAACGTTGATTCTCAGATGTAAAGAAAGATAGAATTCAGTTCTCAAGAAGTACGACTCTGTTTGATAATGGCCTTTACGCGACCTTGTTTCCAATGTTACCTTCACATGGTCAGTTTCAGGTACTAGCAGGGCAAAACACAGATAAGACAAATTCATGACTTTGAGGATGGGGAAATGTTTATTGGACCACACTCTCTCCCTGGATTATAGTGTCTTCAGATCAATAAAAGGCACTACAAGAGACTATAGACGATTTAGAATTCAAGGAAATGGAAGATGATCTTTTTCCAGAAACCACAGAAAGGAAATTTTAAAGAACAAATAGGACCACTTAAATCTCTTACAAGAAAGAAGAATGCAATAGAACATGAAGTTAGATGAATAAATGATGGGGATATTAACTCTAACTCTTTTCTAGAGTTGTACGTGGTAGATGAAAGAAATTTTCATCAAGGGAATTGTGTACAACAGCAACCAGGTGATTCAAAAGGATGATGAGATTGGGTGAGAGATCACTACTTCTAACATGAATTTCTAGTCAGAAGAGACGCCTTCTAGATAGACCTTTCATCGATGGCACAGAGTGGAAGCCCATTGACAAACCTTTAACTGATTTTAATGGATAGAGAAACCTTTCGAGATTGAGGAAATCAGATAAGCTGGTTTTGAGTTTGATTGGCAAAAATCACTTTGGTTTACTTTGGAATTTTTTCAAAGAAGTTGGGAGATAATAAAAGATGACCTCTTCAAAGTTTTCCAGGAATTTCACTAGACAAGTAAAATTTGCCAAAGCATGAACAGACGACATAAGCAATAGGATCCTGAAATAAGGTTAGCTCAACACACTACAAACCGAAAACAAGTCGCATCTTATTGTATCCGCCAAGTCATAAGAGTTTTGAAATCTACTGAATTTATACACCCGCATCAAAAAAAACTGTAAAAACATCACGTCTTAGCCAATTAAAGGAATATCTCATTGTTTCGGCTGATATTAGGCAATACGACAACTGCATTACCCCCGTTACTACATCACTAGGACCCTTAATCAATCACAACTGAAACCGCACTTCTGCACATTTAAACACAACCTTAGCGGATCAAAATTGTCTTTGTTTTACTTTTATTTTTATTTATTTTAATTTATCTTTAAATTAGCTGAACGATAAGGATTTAAGGTTGCCTAAAAGTTAAACAACACTGTCAAAGCCGTAATCCAATCACAATTACCCTATTACAACTGTATTGTAAAGGTTTTTGAGGTATAACGACCGAAATATAGGCCCCGAAATCTACAAAACCATCCGGATTGACCACAAAATC
Source organism: Amaranthus palmeri (assembly GCA_019776075.1). Taxonomy (NCBI): domain Eukaryota; kingdom Viridiplantae; phylum Streptophyta; class Magnoliopsida; order Caryophyllales; family Amaranthaceae; genus Amaranthus; species Amaranthus palmeri. The sequence goes on from JAAKBH010000023.1 coordinate 1,021,341, forward strand.
CGTTTTGCAATTGTTAACACAACCGCAACCGCAGCATTTTTGCACTGTGGGTTGCATGAAACAATAGTGTTTCTCATGCGGTTACCCACAATGATTATGCCCCTCTATTCATTCCTAATGTTAGCTCAGAGGAAGCTAAAATTAAAATAACTACGTTGTCAGCTAAATACATGAGCAAACCCAAAATTGATAAGGATACTGAAATTAAGAGCAGAAATGGTCGAATACTGGCATAAGAAAATTCCAATTCAAAAGGTTATTGAACAAAAAATTAAATTAAGTCTTTACCAACCGATCTTGATTAAAAGTAAAAAATTAAGATAATTACATGCAGAGTTGCAAACTAAAACAAAAAAGTTACAGAATAAGGATAATCCTTATTCTTTTATCCATAATATACTAAATTTTTTGTCTTCCTTTTTCTACTACTGCCTTTGTCCCTCCATCTCATGCATATACACTTCATCCCCCTAGGCCCCTACCCATGTTTAAAGACTAACTCTGCATACAAGTTGGGAATCAAATCGTGGTCAGAAAATTGTATATGCTACAAAGACAGATAAACAAAAAATAGCTTCTACAACAGTAAGAGCACAATTGCAGATAATCAATATCACAGTCTTGAAGATAAGCAACTGCTGAATGTTGTTACCTGTTCCCTCAGAAGAAAATTCAATTTGACCTTGTACAAGTTCACATACTTCCGACGATGATCTCTGAGTAAACAAATTATTTCAGCATAATAAACACAAAAGTAAAACATTCAAAAATAAAAGGAATGCATAGAAGCTCTAAAGAAAAAAAATATAATAGTCAAAAAACAAGTGCCAGCATAGAAACATCTTTAACTTAATCATGACAATGAGACAAGATTTGAACAGACATGAAATAGTGTAAAAACAAGGCTGCATCGCATCAGTCGTATTGCAAAGGTTTTCAAAACAAACAAAGCGATATTTCTCCGCGTTGTAAAGGAGTAAAAAAACCACTTTTGGGGCTGTAACAAGGAATATCTTATTATTTGACCGATATTTAGGCGATACGATAATTGCATCACCCCCGTTAACACATCACCGTTCTATAAGCGCTCGCGACCGATACCGCATTTATACACTATGACATGAAACAAATCCAAGTTAACCAAGCATTAAATGCAAATTATTCAAATTAGGAGCGCATTTGAGCTCTATAGTATACAAACAGAAGGAGCAAGACGCGGCACTCATCATGGTCGCCTCTTAACATATTGTGATTTTGCAAGCAACAATTTCAGAAAATCACCATTAAAAGATGAAAACTGTAATAATTACTCAAATCAGAGCATATATTTAATTTCAGAAATATAAATATTTAATAAACTTTTCGAGGAAAAAAAAAAGCAGTGTGCAGACACGTTATTTTCAAGAAAACAAGAAGTCATAGACCTTTTAAAAATTGATAGCGCAAACCTCTAATGCAGTGAAAAAGAACTCAACTACATGCAAACAAACAGATTAGTTACAGTCTTTGGGCTACCCAAGGCATTTACTCAAGCATACAACCCCTACAACCCCCTTTTCTTGTTTTCCTTCCCTTTCCTTCTAAACGAATACTGTGCACTCCCTCTTTACCCCTCCCCTTCCTTTCCCTTCCTTCTCTGTCCCTTCCCTTCATTTCATTTCTCTCCTAATTTGCTATCCAAACATAGTGTTAATCTATCATTATTAAATCCCAGCAATTTATTTCATCAAAAATTTTAGTTTGTAGCTAATTTTAAGCCGATTCCAAAAACTAACTTCATTAGCAAAAGTTATAAACAGTTTGCTATAATCTTATGTACTAGTTGAAGCTAACAACAAAAAATTAATTAACATATGGAGCGAAAGATACAGACTGCAACAAACTAGACATCACATAGCAATCCATACTCTATATATATATATATATATATATATATATATATATATATATATATATATATATATATATATATATATATATATATATATATATATATATATATATATATATATATATATATATATATATATATATATATATATATATATATATATATATATATATATATATATATATATATATATATATATATATATATAGGGTTTGGATCATGTGAAAACCAATTAAAATGGTGAAAACTGAAAACAAGGGTACATAAAAGCACAAATGGAGTACATATTTGGGTGGCAGTTTTGTAAATAATTAGACATTTGCTAAATAGTGTACATATATGCTTAAAAGGAGTACATATTCAGATGGCATTTTTGTAAATAATATGAACTTTTTTCTTCACAAAAAATATGTACACCCTATAAGATAATATGTACCCCTTTTGCTACTATATGTATACCTCTGTCTGGTTTTCAGTTTTCACCATTTAAGTGTTTTCACTTGATCCTACCCCTATATATATATATATATATATATATATATATATATATATATATATATATATATATATATATATATATATATATATATATATATATATATATATATATATATATATATATATATATATATGTATATATATATATATATATATATATATATATGTATATATATATATATATATATATATATATATATGTATATATATGTATATATATATATATATATATATATATATATATATATATATATATAGGAAGAAGTTCCAGTGAGAACCATCCTTATATGAGAACCGTGAGAACCAATCAGGCTTACAAAAAAGTGTTACTTTTTACTAAAAAGATGTTACTTCTGAGCAAAAAGGTGTTACCGTATTTTATGATACTATTGGGCAAAAAAGTGTTACTTTAAGAAAAAAAATCTGAAAAAAACACATAAAAAGGTGTTACTTTTTACATAGAAATGTGTTACTTTTCGAAAAAAACGTGTTACATTTTAATATTTTTATTTTTTTGAAAAAAAATTTTTTTTTCTGAAAGTAACACTTTTTATGCTAAAAAGTAACAACTTTTTCTTAAAACAAAAGTAACATTTTTTTGTTCAAAAGTAACACATTTTCTATAAAAAAGTAACACATTTTTATCAAGGCGATTGGTTCTCAAATATATTTATATCGAAAAAGGAAGACATGGATGCCAATTATTAATTATACACAAAAATTGATGTTTGGAACTTGAGGCACAAATTGAACCAATGACGCCTAATATTTCAATTTTCAAAAGAGGGGAAAGATTTAAGAGATCAAAAGGTTGTAGCAGCAATAGCTAATGGGACATTTTCTATTTTCTTCAAAATTTTACAAACAAATCAACAATATGTGGAATTAAAAAAAAGTTTACTGGCAGAGAAAAAGATAGATACTATAGAGAGAGATAATGTGAGGGCAAATAAAGTGTTTTCTCAAAACCTATGTTACTTGGACTCGGGTATCGATGTATACTAATACGTGTCCAAGTGTCGGGTACGTTTAAATATTCAACTTTATGCCTAATTGAAGTGTCATAGTGCCATAACAATGCCCGAACATCAAGGATCGGACACGGGTACGTGAAGTAAAATGAAGAGTCCACGTAACGTAGCTCGAAACCAAAGCTAGAAAATTGTGAAGTTGTGATTTTGCTGGCTAAATATTAAAATTGTTAAAATAGGATCTATATTTCCTAACTGCTAAAAAGAAAAGCTTTTGTTTCAATTTTCTTAAAAATAAAACAGAAGCTGGAAACCAACAAAATACCATACGGCCCTGAAGTGATGCCAGGAAAAACAATAAAAGGGCATATAATTAAATGATCGCACATACAATCTTTGCCCAAGATATCTCCATGATGTTTTCTTCAGTTTCTTATGAACATCAGAAAGAACTGATGCTTGAGCATAGTGCCACCAAACACACTGCCATCCCTTCAATTTCTTTGCTAACGGGGAATTCCATGGACGATAGCGCCCATACCTGCATTTAACAAGAGGAAGTGTAATTAGATGGTCATCAGTCATCACAAAGCAGAAAAAACACCACTTCTACCTCAATACACGGTCAAAAAATGCATGGAGGTGAACAAAGCTAAACTTTCAGACATGGATTCTTTGGCACGTCATATGATATAAAGCAAGCAATCCATACTGCTAGTTTACCATTTACATATGTCTTACATAAAGAAACTATTCCTTTGTAGGAAGGTTTATACTACAAAATCAAGTATGAAGTGGAAGAAGTGAAAACCGTCATAGCAATACCCATGAGTTCAGAAATCAATGAAATGGCAGGGGAGACGTGAAATACAAATATTTTACTGAGATGATAGGTTAAAGGTGGCCTAGATGAAGTCCCTGATCACATAGCCCCATAAATTAATCTCAATACTGTATAGTACACCTGCACTTCAAACTGATGAGCTAGCCTCTGTGAATTGAATTAACAGCACTTAAATAAAAACTAATCCAATGCATGCCCAATTAAAATTGCACAAAAGCTAAACCACAAGTAAACAGTGTTCACATGTTAGAAGGAAGAATTGATGAAATAATCTTAGGAAGAGAAGGACGACTTCGGTATATATTGCTCAATGAGATATTTTTACATCACTAATTATTGAGCCGACCGCCTAAACTCCAAAAAGGTAAAGCCACAACATACTTCCAGAATTCACAACATACTTTCTAAATGCATTTCACAACACTTCCCTTTTCCACATTTATACGGAATTCAGTGCACAATTGCGGTCATGGTAACAATCGCAAAAGGGCTTTTACGCTCAATGTGAATGGTTTTGCAATTGTCTCGATTTATGTTATGGTCGCAGTATGCTCAAAAACCTTTACAATAAAGTCGTGGTAGGGTTTCTATGGTTAATATTTTGCACTATGTCACCCAAATAAAGACTTTTCTTTCCATCATTTTATCAAAATAACGCAGAGATCATTGTTGAGAAAATCCACATTGAATTCCCTAACACTATGTTTGGATAACAATTTCCTAGAGTAAGGAAAAGATGAGAAGGGAAAAGAAGGGGAGGGAATAGTAGAAAAAGTCTCCCTTGTTTGTTTACGAGGGAAAAGGAAGGGAGAGGGAGAGAAATAACAGTTTCCTTCCATTTCTTTCCACATTTGGAGTAATTTAGTTGATAACAAAAATACGGTATTTGATCTCGTCAAACTCTTCCTTTCGAATCTCTCCCCACTAAAATCGGTATCCAGACCAAACAAAAAAAATTATATCCCTCCAAATCCCTCTTATTCCGTTACCTCCAATTCTCTCATACCAAACAAAATGAAAAAAGTACCCCTTAGCCATCATAACTAAGATATGTACTTCCACACTTGTTTCCAAATCTAAATTCTAATAAATTCAGTCATGTTTTAAACTTCTAATAGATTTATTCAAATTCTAGAAGTACAAATTTATTCAGTCCGTTTCTGATTAGTCCATTTTAGTCCTAAGTCCTAACAAGTACTATTCAGCCTCAAGAAGTTCGAATTTCAAAAAACCACAACAATGACAAAGCTTAATTTCAAGTCCCAACAAAATGGAATGGACTACATGAACAAAAAAAAATCAACATGTGAGCCGAATTTAAACCATTGTGAGAAAATTATTTTACCCTGCTGATGACAACAGTATCACAACAATTACTCAACCTAAACAAGAGGAAACATTAATTTGCAAAATTTACAATTGTCCTTAATTGATAAGGCAGTGGTCTGAAGCTACCGTGTGTGGGCTGGAAGCAACGCATGCGGCCGCCGTCTAATTGTCATCCTACATTAGGGGCCCAATTCCCAAGGGAACACGTCATAGTTAGATCAATCCGGTGGATGACTCATTCCTATACCGAGCAGTGGATTAAATCCTTTGCAAACGACTTGAATAAGCGACGTCGCATTGTAAGTGATAAAGTGATCCTGCTCCCACTATTATTCCTAACTAAAAAGGTGTAAAAATGTATATTTATTGAAATCATGAATGAACGTAGAGCATTGTCGCTGAATAAGATGGACAGTGGTTTGTTAGAAAATCATACTTACAGAATCTCCTTAAAAAGCACAAGATACCCAGCAAGATGATTATTGTGTTAAAGGATCTAAAGAACATTTGTAGATCAAAGGTTGTAATTTAACAATCGTTTTGCCTCTGGCCAGGTTAGACCCATATTACATATTGGCACCCAGGTCATGTCGTATCATATCAACAACATTATGATTGGGGTACATGGCAAGTCTAAGTTCAATAGGTTTGTAGATAGGAAAAAAAATTGGGCCGTTGAAAAAATCAGCAACTTAAATTAGTGTAAAGAACAGAAACCAAAATTGCACTACCGCATATTCTAAAAAGAGGAAAAACAAAAGAGATAGATCATCAGTTGTACTTACTTTTCCCTCAGCTGACAAGTGGAGATATAGTCTGCAAATTTCAAGATGTGCCATAGCTGAGCAGGGTTTATGCTCATGACCTGTAAAAACCAACAAGAGAAAGTGATATTAAGTTGGCATGCTAAGCTATTAATCAAAAACTTGAAATCATAACAATCAACCTACCAATTTTGGCAGCTCTGCTGTAACAGAATATTGTGGAGCATCAAGCTCAAGCTTACCAGACTTAGTCACCTAGAACAGAAGAAGAGAAGTGTAACTGCCAAGGATAAGTAACCATTCCCATGTAGAATACTATTTAACATCTCTATGACAATCAGGAACAAATTAATCACCTTTCAAAAAGAACAAAATTTGAAACCATTTCAAATTTTGGAGCCAGCAAAACAACACAAAATTGGGAACAATTGTTCAAGAGATACAAAACAATGTACAATTGTAGGTTTATAAAGCTATTTTAAAGGTAAATACAGTTACATTACTAGGAGGCCCACCTGAAGAGATAGATCAAAGGGAATCACTATATAGTCATATTTATCCATATCAGCTACTGCACCTTGCCACAATTCATTTTCTCCGAGACCAGCAGTATCCATGGAACTTAGAAACTCTTCAAGGGGGGTACAATGAATTCCTAGACCATGAATCTCCACAAGCTTGTTAACCTGATCACCTCTTGCCTTTGAACTCACAGAGCTGAAAGAAAAAAGAACACAAAAATGATGCAACAGTACATACTAGTATACTACTAAGCTAGGAACCTAGGACTCCACATAAGATAGTAGAAGAAAAAAGGGATGTTACATATAGTAGCAATGATGTTTTGACTTTTGCCAGAAAAAAAATGTTCCAAATGGTAGCATTGAGGTCTTAATTTTGTAAACAATGTATTAGGTTTAAGTCCGTTCAATTTAATCTTTTATTTCTTTTTCCTTTTCATTTTCCATAGGACTTCAACGATTGCAAGAATAAAAATTTCCACCACCACAATTGCATGAACAACAAACATCATAACATTCCCTCAACCAACACTAACTGTAATCAAACTCCAATCGTTCCTTACCCTAAATGTAATTAAAAGAGTGGCTTTCAGAATTTTAAATCCAAAATCGAACATACTTGGCAAATGTAGAACTATGTTAAACAGAAAATGAAAGAACATAAATAACCCGAGTACTGTACTGCTAGAAACACAATTGGGTTATTTACGTTTGGGAGGATTGGAACCCATAGGCCCATAGCTGTTGAAAAAGACTTTAATATCAATTCCCAAACAGTGAAAAAGTCAGGAAACTGGCAGAATTTTTCAGAAACTGTAGCAAATGATAGTGCAATTATCAAGATTTTTCAAGGGAATGAAGAGAAGGCAGATGAGGTTGTAAAGAGTATGGTTCCTAGAAGCAGAATGCTATGTATTCCAACAAAGTTATAGATGAAGAATATTGTTGTTGTTTTGAAGAGGAGAAACCAGCGGCATATAACTGCAAACGGTGTTGGCAGTAATAATACAATCAACAGCAATCAATTCGAACTACAGAGATGATATCATGTAATTAACATCCTCCATGCTTCTCTACGAACTGTTATTTTGTTGAACAATGAGGAGATTCACCTTGTTGCACTTGAAAAGGTGTTGGATTCCTTTTTCCATTATCTAATTTGAGTAAAAAAAGGATAAACAAGATTGAAAATATTACAATCTTAACAGAATATATCGACTTTAACCGAATATGTTATCATTAGACAAAAACATAACCTGTATTCTACCGTATGGAACAATTTTTTTCTTTTCCACCACTGGAAAAAGCCAAATCTTAATTGCAACCATATGTAATATCCCAGAGAAAAAATTGGTGTATTGACAAATATGAAATGTAAATATGAACAGAAATTATATAGAAGTGGAGCAGTCTGAAGAAACGATGAAAGGCAGAAAAATAAAAGCAGAAGCTGAAATCCAAGCTGAATATAACAAGAAATCTCATCATACAATAACCCTAACTTTCATAACTAGGGTTCAGAAAAAGTTAAAAATCTACGAGCAGAGCAGAGGTGATACACAACATCGAGAATTCACAACAGTATGCGTTATGGATTGAGTTATCCATGCATGATTTAGAATAGTTCTCTGCAGATTCTGATGCAATGTGTAGCAAGAATGTGTGAAGTTAATATGTGTGAATATGCTGAATTTGTATGGATGTAGTAGAATAATCAAATGTATAAATGTGCATTGATTGTAATGTAAATCGTAAATGAGTTTTAACCTAAGAATGATAACAATACAATGTGATAGTTTCAAGCAATTCGAGAAGCTTGAGATCTCCCCAATGAGTCAAGTAACTCATCCAATTTCTATTACAAAATGATTGTATTCATGTTTCCTACACTTGCCCTCTATGGCTCTATTTATACTACATTCTTATTCCTTAAACTAGCAACTTACGAACTACTATTTACTAAGTTATCAATATATTACCCCTCTAGAACAAATTCGTTACATTCTGATTACACTTTGAATCACGAGTTTCCTCCTATCAACAAAAAATAAACATTAAAATAATATGTTAAGTGCCTTCGGTTTCAGATGACTTACAACTAACTTCGAGGCAGCCTTGAATAGTTAAGCATAACAGGCCGCTCTGTAGTTGAGTTGAGCCTGTTATTTTTAAAATCAATTGCCAATATTCACATCAAAAATATTAAAGAGTTATCTCCCATATGCAAAAGAAGGGCAAGAGAAATCAAACAAACTCTCAAACTTGGAGCAATCAGCAAAAGAAGCTCAAATTATTTCTATAAAAGACTCTTCCCACACCCCCCCCCCCCCCCCCCCAACACACACCCATCCACCCACCCTTTCCCAAACACCACAAAACAAAGGAAAAGCATCTATAAATTCATATCTAACATCCAGGACTAAAATGACGCTCCGAACTGACTAATGGAGCTCCAAACCTTTGACTATATGCAATTGTCAAGAAATCAAAACCAAACATTATTATGGTAAGACAACCAAGTGTTTCTAGACCCAACTAATAATAGGTTTCCAATTAAAAGGAACTAGCCTCATTTACGTACTCGAGTCTTCTGCTAACATATTTTAATAATAAAAAATTAAAAATATAAGATAATTGGAAGGATTCGTAAGCATTGTACACAGGCTATCCATCAAAACTTTCAGCTTCTCTCTTTCCTTCAACACCACAAAAAGTTTCTAAGGGAAGCATCATTCTACACTTCACTAATCCACTAGCTCTTCAAACATCCTGCAGCCTTAACTACAAAAACATCTATAACCAGAATAAGTAGAAGAGTCCATAAGAGTATAAAATACCAGATGATGCACTTGCCTAGTTGTGAATGTGACTGAGTTTAAACTCTCTAAGGGTGATATTTCAGCAATAAAAGACAGAATACTTATACATCCACTAAAATAACCAAATGGAACAATGTGACTTTAATCTACAAAATGATTACCCAACTATAGTTTGTTTTGCTACTGTCAAGCTTGAAAACCTTAAACCAAATAGTACCTGCATCAAAGATAGAACTGGTATACATTAGAATTAATTCTTAAGGCCACCAGCAGAATAGCTTCCACAATCCACATTATAACATCAGAAAGCAATAGCTTGCACATCATATAATCAAAAAGCAATTATTTACCCATCATAGAAAAAAAGAATTTTTGAATGAACACACAGTAGTTAATGCTTTCATATAATAGACACGAAAATATATAAAGTTGTTTTTTTAATAAAATAAATAGCTGATATAGCCTAAAATAAAATTGAGGGACACAAATTGCTCGGACAAATTTCTTCATAAGCTAATAAGTCCCAATAGGTGCATCTACATTAACTTTCCAAAATTATAGCTGGGAGTTTCAATTAATAATAGACTGACAGGAACTAAAAAAGGTTGATTAGATGAGAATGTCTCTTTTAGCAACAAAAAAACAACCTGAAGCTGAACGGACTATCCTAGTAGGACAAAACACACAACGCCAAAAAAATTTAATATAACTGCCAAGTTGCACCACACTTCAGGCACAACATGCAACGTCAACATCTCATGTTCCCAGCAGCACCTCCTCAAGATGCCTCGCCTCAAGCAATCAGACGTGTGCTCCTAGCGTGTAGGCAAGCCAAAGATGTGCTGTTTAAAACTAAAGATAGAAGGATTACTAAACAAAGGCTATAAACAGAAGGCTTCAGTAAAACAACCCACTTCTCCTATATGCAGTTCCTATGAATGTGCCTTGGTGCGGAGCGCAAAGGCATACCATTAATTCTTCAAGCGAGTAAACTGCAGCTTGTTTCACTACTAGTGTCTACCGCACAGCTTACAAAAACATATGGGCTATGGCATTCATGTCCATCACCCATCAATATCATGCATTCAGTAACTATCGACCACCTTAATCACCAAAACCTTCCTTGACCACAAAATATTCCAATCACCTTTCTACGAAGATTAAAGATCCTCTTAAGCTTTGATAAATAACTTGACGTAACTCATAAGTAATATTGTAACATGAAAATTCAATAATACTTATTCCCAATCATGAAGAGTCCAGGATCGCAAAAAGTATCAGACAAAAGAAGCACCAATTGCTACCATTCAACAAATTACAAGCAGCTACACTATCACAGAAATTTCCAAAAGACTTGCAGTGATAAACAAGTTTAAATTGCCACAGGAACCATTTCTCTACTAGCAGAACAAGAATAGTGCTTTACACATAGGAGAGTAATATATTTTAACAGAAGATTACGGTACACAAAATCAAAAAAAAGACCAAACAGAAAACAATAACAAACAGATTGCCTGCCTAGCAATTTAGAATTGGCTCTCAGAAAGAAATCCTAATGTGTGTATATGCATAAACAAGTGTCGTAGTTCACACAAACAGAGAACACCTCTCTCTCTCACAGACACACACACTGTGTCACAGTGATTCCAGTATTCATTGTAAATTAAAGGAACCCAAGATAAACAGTGGCTGAAAAAATAAGAAAATTGCATGCTCACGAAAAACTGAAGTAAACTTTAAAAATTGAAAAGCAGTACCGACTGAGACTGCATATCAGAATATAATATATGGACATTCTTCATGGATAATTGAATGCTATCAAGGATCTGTGAGGGAAAACAATCAGAAAATGTGAGTACTCTGACCGAATAAAAGCTCTTAAAGCATTATCCCAACAAAGAAAGAAAATTTTCAGCAATCAAAACAACTTACTCTTCCTGTGACGTGTGAAATCAATGATTGCCCTGCTTGATTATCTGCAAAAAAAATGAAGGCATGAGTCATTAGATGAGAAAGAAAGGGCAACAAAAGGCATGAATAGGTCAGAGCATAGAAAAAAATGTCAATGTCGTTGCGATTGTGGTTATAATCGAGATGTTGAAGACGCAGCACCTGCCTGTGCTATGATTCGTTTTGCGGATATCGCAATGAGATTCAAGTGTCGGTGTCTAACACGTGTCCGAAAGTCCGAGTCGGCAATACTTCAAATTATTGGATATGGGGAGAACGTCATAATTTTGGACACAAACACAAACACAACAATGAGCATCTTAAAAAATATACTCCCTCACCAATTTAGTTGTCTCATTTGCTTGGGCACGGTTATTAAGGGTGGTGTGGGGTCCACTAAAAAGGTGGTAGTTAGGGTATTTTAATTGATTTAATTAATTGTAAAGGTGGTAGTTGGAGTATTGTAAGTAGTAAAAGTGGGGGTATTTTGGTTTTTACTTGTGTAGACATGGGGTATTTAGGTAAAAAAAAGTTGTTAAAAAAGGAAATGGGACAATTGATATGAATTTGCCAAATAAGGAAATAGGACAACTAAATTGGTTCGGAGGGAATATAAAATAACAATAAATATTTGTTATTATTATTATTATTATTATTATTATTATTATTATTATTATTATTATTATTATTATTATTATTATTATTATTATTATTATATTATTATTATTATTATTATTATTATTATTATTATTATTATTTTTCTATTGCAAAATTAGATATAAATATTTATTTATTTAATATCTTAAAATACAGTGTTTTAAATATTTTATATTTAATTTAATTATTAAAAAGTATTTAAAAACTAAAAACCCTTCTCCCAAATTTAATTATTCTAATATTTAACTGTTTCACCTACTGTCACAGTGTCACTATAGCCTTCAAAAGATGGCAGATAATCAATGGCAAAACTTCTTTCAACCTCGCCATTCTCCAAGTATTTCTCGTTTTCCTCTTGCTTTCTCTTTCTCATTCCCATTCTTCTTCTCCCTCTTTACTCTTTCTTTTCCTTTATAGAGAGTATTCATTGTTCTTAACTGTGTCGTATCGACACAGGACGGCAAGGGTTTTGAAGTGTCTGGGTAACACAAATAATAAAAACATTATTATTACTATTACTATTAACATTGCTACCGTAATAGTAATGTTATTAAAAGCGAATAATTATGATTAATATGTATTTTGGCAATGAAGAAATAATCTACTACAATTCGGAAAAAGGATCGATTAATGTATGATCTACGATACATTATAAAATATTGATTGAGGATTGAGGATTTAACTTTAAAATAACAAACCGAATGAACAATTATGTGCATAGAATAAAAACAAGGCCGCATCGCATCGTATCGGCCATGTTGTAAAGGTTTTCAAAACAAACGAACCGATATTTTCCGCGTTGTAAAGGTGTAAAAAAAATCGCGTTTTGGGCCGCATTAAGGGATATGTTATAGTTTTGACCGAGCTATAATTTTGGGCCGCATCAAGGGATGTGTTATAGTTTTGCTCGTTTTGGGCTGCATTAAAACCAGAAAATTCTGGCACATTTTTCTAAGTTAAAAAGGGTTAAAATTTCAATAGTGTTACATAGATTGTCAAATAAGAATTGGATCTCAAAAAAATTTAGGATTTAGGCCAACTCGATATCGTGTTGAGCTTATATGGGTACAGTGTCTTTCATTTTACTCTGACAACATTATCGATTAAATATTTTGGCTTGCAATTTGCAAATGAGCTACATTCGAAAGAGATTTGATTCGGGCTCTGATCAAATTTAAACATAAATGTTCCAATGAAGTATGAGTTTAGGTTAGCTATTTTGTATCGGGTAATCAAGTTTGGGTAAGTTTTCCAAAGTTTACTCAAACCTAGAGTTTGCTTTTTAAATATAGGATGATATAACCCCTCACCTTAAGAGACACGATAAAATGTTACCCACCACATGAAACGATCCCTCAGCGGCAAGGGAGCTTGACAAATTCGATAGTACATTTTTCATACCAAGCTTAAAGATTATATACTACCACGGAAATATTTGTGTTAAAAGTCATCTTTCCTCTAATCAATCTCAACCTCTGCCAGATTTAGAATCTGCTTCATCGTGATACTAGCTATCCCACAGTAACATTCAATACAACTTAATTTTTTAAACAAAAAATACTTAAAATTTAGATAGATTATATAAAGCAAAGTAGATCATATGTCTCACCACAAACTCGTCTCGACAGTTTCGCCAACTCTGCAGCTGCAAGCTTTGCTTTTTTTGCAGCTAATTCTCTTCTTTCAACAGCATCTACGCTCCACTACAAAGATAAAATTTTAAATTTCAATAATAACAAAAGTCCTCCCAAGAAAAAGATGAAAAAGGCTTGTTTCAGATGGTTTCCTCCAAGGAAAGCACTTTTAGAGTGAAAGAAAAAGACGCTCAGCTCAAACGAGAGTTTGTCCGTGATGAATTTAAAAAGATACCTCATCATCATTGCGTGGACCAGCAAAAAACAAGACGTCTTCTAAACTTATAACAATAGGATACTCCCAACCCAACTTTTTCCATGGGATTCCTATACTTAACCTTCCCACATGACCTGTCAAGCAATGCAATAATACTTCATTAGTACAACAACAACAAAACCCCAATTTCCTTAAGTGACTCCCACCTAGGGTCTGGTGTGCAGGGATCGAATGTATGCAACTTTACCCATGTTGATAATAAAACTAACAAAGAGGTATGTTTTCGATTAACCTTTAGTAGCAAACATCACGTTCAACTTCACATGAATAAGAAGTGCACATAATCAAGCGAATTGTTTTAATTTTGTACATTATAATCCAAAACCAAAGAACTGCAAATATTAGGCTCCATTGAAATAACGGCATAAATAATAATTCATTAGTAAAGATATTTAATTTGAGAAATGTCACAGCTTAAACAAACAGCTTAAGCATTCAACAAATGACACTGTTAAAAAGAAAACAGCTTATCTTTTGCCATTCTTTACTCTTGTGAAGTCATTCTTTACTCCTATGAATGATGACCTTTTGCAGCATTTAACTAATGGGTTACGGTCTAAGGATGAGGAATCGATGTTGTATTCAATATTGAGGTTTACTCCTCAAAAGTCGTACTTTTCACTATTTATGAACACTAACCCCTTAGATTTCTTTATATAACAATGCCAACACATCAATTCTTAAATATAAGGTCTATTCTATTACCAAAGCAAATCAATGTGAGAGTTTATTTCATTCATCCCTAATTGGTAGTATACCCATAAGAAATCAATTACAAATCTTGTGACCCCTTTCCACGAGTTATGGTTTGAGATTTAAGTTCTTTAGGTAAGTAAACCCCGTGATGATCTATCTTACTTAGTCAACGGTAAGTCGGGTTGTTACAAGAATTTGTGTTTTTATTGACCATAGTAAAAAACATAATTTTGCAACTCACATAAATAAGAAGTGCACCTAATTTATTAATTCATTTCAATGTAGTTTATAATTATCTAAAATCAAAAAACTTTAGATTTTTTATCCCCTTCATAACGAAAACTTGTATAACATTCAATACGATATAAAAATCCTTCAACTATTATGGAAAAGATAAATGACGAACTTAAAATCCTCCAAAAAGAAATATAAGCATGAGCGACAAAATAATTAAGTTCAGCATCAATCAAAGATGATCTGGACAAAGATATGAAAGCAAAACTCAAGGTCAAGCAAAGAATAACACTATATGCCATGTCAAAATATGATCATGAATACTCTGACAAAAATTGTCCCATTCTTTCAAGCCTACAGAGTTCAGTCATTACATTATTTCTTGTTGATACTTTTCATTAGGCTTATTTGGATAAACAATCTTGTTTAGGAACTACTTGAGATGAATTGGAGGTTCATTATATGAGAGATGCTCTTGGTGCCTAAAAACAAAGGACAAAAAATGATTGACTGGCTCAAGTACAAAAGATGCTTGTATTCTCAACTTGCTATTGAATTTAAAACAAAAAATCAATTTAGTGGGTGTATCTTACCCTCTAGATTCAAGACTTCATAAAGCTAGTGTTACACTAGCTATTGATCAATACTTGACTTTCCTGGTTGTAGATAGAGATCCCTATGGTGTGATGTTTTTTTCATTAGCCCTCCTTTTTGTACATGGACAAAACAAGCACAACCATTTATTGTCTTCCCAATATTAATATTCTATAATTTCTGAAAAAATATTGCCTCATTTCTAAACCCAAATTCATAAATCATGGTGGAAGCACAAGCATGGTGAATCTACTAGATGCAAGCTTTCAAAAGCCGACAACATGTCCTTCTAGAAAATGCTAAACTCTAAAATATTTGGACTAAAATTTGAACACGTCAATATGACTATGAATGAAGCAAAATCAATCATCAAAAATAAAAGTTTCCAAAGCACTACACTTGTTTAGTGCGGAGGGAACAAGTACATTTCATATTTATAAGAATACTCAACACTAAGAACCCTCACTATATTAAGAAACAACGGCCCTTTCCTCATTATCAAATACCACAGTCAACCAACCTAATTTTGAGCTCTTATGTGCACAACGGAAGCAAGAAGCACAAAATATCAATCAAACAATATATTCTATTAATGTCACAACTGGAAGGACAATAAGCTCAACCACAGTAGACTCGATACATTTTAGTTTTCAGTATTAGAGTAGTCTATCTTGTTTTCCCTTTGGTGCCACTCTAAACTAGTTTTCACAAGTTTATCCTTAGGTGATGATAAGCACGGTTGACTAGCCAATTTCCTTACTCTCCCCCTGCCATACTTTTTGTTCTAATATAATTTTCTTGTCTCAAATCTATGATCAAAATAACTATTATAAATCATCTTTAACTACTAGAATATTTGAAAATAGCCTATCTACTCTCATCAAAATATCTATAACTAATCAAGGCTTGTATTGAGGGAGATTATCATGTGGCATCTGGCATGGTCTTTTTTCTTAAGGCATCATGTAGAAAGATACATTCAATCAAATTGTTGATGTATCGTCCATTATCCAGAATCCATATATGCATTAGAATACTAGTTCTGAGAGTTTAGATACATAAAAAGGATTCTCTGGTGCTTCTTTATACTCTTTCTTAGTATCGTGTGTTTCCTCATTTAATCGCTTTTTTGCGGCTAAGTTAATTTAGAAATCAAAAGTTCCCGGTAAGATAGAACCTTTGTGAGGTTGATGGATTTTAGAAAGCTCAATACCATGGAATTTCTCCAAATTAAAAGAGTTAACAAAGCGTTGAGTCCACATCAATGTGTTATGGGCTTGGTTGATGGTGAGGATATTGATCATCTCTTTTTTGCATTGTAATTTCACAAAATTTAGATGGTGATGATAATAAAAAGGCATTGAGTTCGTATCAATGCGTTATGTGCTTGGTAGATGGTGAAGATAAAGATTATCTCATTTTGCAATTATGTGGTATCTTTGGTCGGAGAGGAATAGACGGATTTTTAATTATCATTTCTTACTATTTGAATTTGAATGGGAGAAAGCTAAATTCTTATCGCCACTATGGGCAAAAGCAAATGGTCTTTTTGAGCACACTACTCTAAATGATCTTTGTAGGAGTGATTAGGAGATCGTGAAGTAGATTTTAGATGATCTCATTGGGGATTTCTCATCCCTAATTTGTACTTTGACGGTTTTACCATAAATATAGTTTTAATTTATAAAAAAAATTCAACCGTGACTATTACTTTTGGTTGCAAATACGGATCAACACCTCCAAATTAATCATTCCTCAACTATCATCAAATAATGTAATAAATCATTAGCAGATAATAATCTCTCATTGGAGAAAATTCTCTTTATATAATCAAATTCAACAAATTGAGTTGAGATTAAATATTGAGGTGTAAAATTATAAACAGCTCAATCCTTAAAATAATCACAAGACAAACATGTGAATTTGAAATTACCTCGCTTTAGAGCAACTGGCAATTGGAGATGGTCAAATGCTTCAAGAATAAGTTCCACATCCTCCAGTACAACCTCCTCTGAAGGAAATGACAGCAAAAAATCAAACTTGATCTCTTTATGATTCCTAAGAATCTTATTCCATATCCCAATTCTTAACGAAAATGATGTTATAAGATAAAATTACCTAATGTGATTTTCAGCTGCTGTTTCTCAAAGTCTTTAATGTATCGACCAAGATAACCAAGAAGCAATTGCCGGACTATTCCCTCAAACATTGCTTATATTCTGCAAATTCAATACAAAATTTAACAAATATACCTAGTGAATCACTCAAAGTAAGAGAAGTGAACTTTCTACTTCTGAAACTCGCCGGAATTATTATACGCCATCGGAAACTCGAACGAGATCAATATCTACGACAAAACACCATAGACCGGCGGTCTTCAATCGCCCAGCGGCAGTCCATAACCAACTATTTTCTAGTAATGTTAAAATCCAACGAATGAAAACGTAAGAGCATACCTAAAACGTCGTCAAACCACCGGCCAACCGTCGCCGGTGACGGGTCGCGTTTTCTTCTTTTTCTTTTTCTTTATTTTGCGCTGGTTAGACTGGAGTCGGACTCTGGTGCTTCGCTATTTTGCTTTTTTTATATTTTACTATTACTATCTTAGATAAATTCTGGTGCGGTTTATGAATTATTTGAATGAATAATTAATTAATTATTATATGACTCTTAACTTCTTACATACTACCTCCGTTCCATTTTAGTTGCACCATTGGATTTTGGCACAATATTTAAGGGCTGTCAAATCAGTATGGTAAAAATAGGGATGATGTATGATTGATGGTGATATGTGAAGTAGAAATAAAAAAAAATTAGGCAAAATTATATTAAACCACCTATTGTATACACTTGTTTTTAAAAAACCACCTTATATAAATTTGTTTTCAAAAAACCACCTTATATATACAATTTTTTGCAAAAGACAACCAGTTAACAAAATTCGTTAGTTGACCGTGTGTTTTAACGGTTGACCACATTTATATGCTCTCACGTGACCTTATTTAAAAACCCATCTCCTTTCTTAGACAATGTCGAGCTCCATTCCTGCTAAACCCCTATTTCATTTCTTCTCTCTAAGTGAAGTAAACCCTGATTTTGTGCACTGAACAAATGAACAAAATTGATACACACAACTTTCTAATATAAACAGCTTTTTAATACTGAACAGCTTTCTAATATTATCAGCAGCACTGATTTTGTGCTTCAATACACACAGCAGCACTGATTTTGTGCACTGAACAGCAGCACTGATTTTGTTTGTGTTACTGATACACAACAATTATTCTAACGTACACTAATACTGATACACTAATATTATCAGCAGTCACATGTGATTCCCAATAGCTCAAAAGTAATACTGATACACAGCAACTGATACACTAATACTGATACACAGCAACTGATACACTAATTTGAACATCAGAATCAACATTTGAACAGAATTAAGCCATTGTCTTACTACAATCACAAAGATCAACAATCAATTCAAAAGGTGCAAAATAAACAATAACAAATCAACAAATATAACCGAAATATTTGATTAATTTCAGAAATTCTTGAAAACCCTAAAATATAAGAAAACCGAAAATTTAAGAAAAGAAAAATAAACATACCAAGATGAATGTGGTCTTCACTGAGATGCAAGAAAAGAAGATGGTCCGAATTGGTTTAATGAAAGAGACAATGAGAGGGTGAGGCAGCAGTAATGGAGAAAGGTTGGTTCGAAACACTTGAATGAAGAAGGAGAAAGGAAGATGGGTTTTTATTAAAGTCACGTGAGAGGCACGTGAGAGCATATAAATGTGGTCAAACGTTAAAACACACGGTCAACTAACGAATTTTGCTAATTGGTTGTCTTTTGCAAAAAAATTGTATATATAAGGTGGTTTTTTGAAAACAAATTTATATAAGGTGGTTTTTTAAAAACAAGTGTATACAATAGGTGGTTTAATATAATTTTCTCAAAAAATTATTATAAATAGATAGTGGTTATGACTTGTGGGTATATTAAATAATTAATGGGATGATGTATGATTGATAGTGATATGTGGTAGGAATAAAGTAGAGATAAAATAAAATTCAAAAAAAAAAAAATAGTAGAGATAAAATAAGTAGATTATTTTTTCCAAAAATAGTAATGTTGCAAGTAATATAGAACTTTCAAAAATGGTAAGTGTTGCAAGTAAAATGGAACGGAGAAAGTATATTGAAATGGTAGATTGATTTGTTTTAATAACGAATCTTTTTCCTTTTTTTGGCAAATAAAACTTTTTCATTCACCAGAAAAAAAGTCAAATACATCAAGTCAAAGGACACTCAGAAAAAGCCTATTTACATCAGTGTGGAACTGAGGCCCACCTTCTAGAAAGAGTTGCCACGGCCCACTCTTCATGTGCATACGGGCAAAGAACCGAGGCCGAAAAACAAACCGACGGTTTGCAGGACTTATTATTGCTCATTATATTATTATTGCTCATTATATTATAATTATAATATAAATAATTATCAATGTGCATCAAAGGGAAAAATAATTCCCTGAATACAGTCCACGTAGGACTGCTGCTTTTTGTTTAATGCAGTCAAACAAAACCGCTTATTCATACAACGGTTTGCGGGTATATGTAAAACGCCATTGTATGTAGCGGTTCATCTCTTCATTGAATATTTTTTTCTTTTATAAAATACAAAACCATTATTGTAAATGACGGTTTACATTGGAGGCACTTTTTGCAAATTAACTCACTCTGCAGCCTTTTCTCCATTGTGTCTCAAACTCATGTGATATTACATAAACTTTACTCTATACAAGAATGAGTAAACAGAGTATAAAGGGGTAGTATAATTTGAGTAAATTGAACTAAATCATAATAATATCATGATTCATGAATATATCCTAATATATAAAATTAACCCAAAAAATTGGTGAATTTTTTACTGAAGCATTTCAGCATATAAAAAAATCATATAATTCAATCATAATGTGTAAAATGTACACTTATTTCATAAAATCAAGATAAAATAACAATCAACAAATCTATTATAAGCTAAAATAACATCAATGATGAACAAAGAAATCAATTTGCAAATTGGAAAAAAATTAGGGTTAGACTGATACCTTTGAATGATAATGAATAAGTAATCAAGAGAATTGCAATATTGTTGATCAATTTAGTTAATTGAGTGATTGTAAAGAAGAGATTGAGAGAAAAATGTTTATTTTTTTAAGAAACAGCCGAGTGGAGAATGGGAGCAATAATTAGAGATAGCAGCAGCCAGCAGCATGTTGGAGTTTATACAACCCAATAAACCGCTACTTAGTATATCGGTTTACTTTTAATATACTAAAAGCAAAAATGTTTATCTACAGTATATTATTTAAATAACCATCGAAATGCAAAACGCCTTTTGATTTAGCGGGTTAGTATTTTTTAAAGGTTAACCGTTTTTTGAAGTGGCGGTTTCACTAAAAAAAGGGGAAAGAAAAATTTTTCCCGAGCCTATCCTACGTGAACAGTATATGGGGAAATATTCTTTTGACCAACTTAGAGTTGGAAATATTTTGCTAAATGGCTATATTTATGGAAAAGATTCTTTAATAACAGTAAAATTATTACTATTAAATTGAGATTCATATTATTAATATATATTACTATATAAAACATAGCGAAGGTTTGGGGTTCGATCCTACCGGGCACAAGTATTAATTGGAGGGTTTCTTGATTGCGCACATCTTTCTTTATTCCCTCCTTGTTAGAACAGATATGATTTATCCGCATCTTTCAGGAAAAATAAAACTCTCACCATGCCTTGTGTGGGATACTTGGAGTGTCTCTTACCTTTACTTTTACTATTACTCCTACTATATAAAACATAATCATAAAAATCATGCACTAAATGATAGAAAATTTCTACACATAAACAATAATATAAAAATAATTTAATTGTTCAATGTCTTTGTAAAACCTTAAAATATATTTTAAGACTAAAGAACATAGAGTATTTTTTACTATAATAATTAACATATGAGTTAATTTAAATTTTTATATATTATAAATATGTCAAAAGGGGATAAAATTATCATTTGAATTTATTTCACCGATATTTTATTCTAATCAATAATTATTACTTACTTAAATAATTAATATTTAATCTATTTAATTTGTGCACTTTTTTAATATAGCCATGTAATTAATATACAGGATTATCAATGAAAAACTTTTGAAATTATTTTCTTTTCTTAATTTATTACAAATTTATTTAAATGTAAATTAATAATTTACATAAATAATTTATATGTTATTTGATAATTATCCATTGTAATCAAAAGATATTACATATTTCAAATGATTGTATGTGCCAAAAAAATCGTGGTAAATAAGGTAAAGTTTTGAAATCTTGTGTAATTAATCAATTAAACAAATCTAATCGGAAAGATATTACTCCCTCCGTTCTTATATGTGTGTCCTATTTGAAGATTTCACACATATTAAGATAGTGGGAATCTTTGTTGATTGTGGATATTATTTTATTATAATAGTGGTGTGAATTGATGGATTGTATTGGTATTATGAGAGACAAAATATAAATTAATTATTATAAATGGGATATTAGAAGAGAGAGGGGAATATTTTATTATAACAGTGGTGTGAATTAATGATTGTATTGGTATTATGAGAGATAAAATATAAATTAATTATTATAAATGAGATATTAGAAGAGAGAGGGGTTAAAAGAGGGTATCAAAACTTTCCATTTTAGGAAATGGGACGAACATATGAAACTACCCGTTATAGTAATGTGGACAATCAAAAAAGAACGGAGGGAGTACCTGATATGCTAAAAAATATTTCCCTAATAAGAAAACGAAAAGAGTGAGAAAAATTTTAATATAAAGTTGACATGTGCCCTAATCGTCTGTTTATATTAGTATATTGTATCATTTTTAACATACTTACCAAATTAATGATATTGATTAACATTTTAGTCACAATATTCTACAGATTTTACAATATTATTCAAAAGTTTACATTGATCTATAAATTTAGAAACAAAATTATTCTATAGCTATTAAACAAATTTGGAAAATCGTTTTGCTATATTAAAATATTATTTTCTTTTATTTTGGATATAACATAAAAAACCTATTGGAAAATAATAAAGTTGTCTAAATCTTATTCTGCACCCTTAAATAAATTCTAGTATTTTAAGATATGATTTTTTTATAAATAATCATAATTCCCTTCACGCTTGAAATTTCTACGCTATCACTCAGCAATTATATGTTTGCTTGAATTGACCATTGAAGAACAATTATAGTTTCTTTCATCTATTGATCTGATTTGCTGATTTATTAAGAATGTATATGTATATATTTCGGTTAGGAAACTTGAAATGCGAAAGAATCATATAATATCCGAAGATGAAGCATTATGGAAATCAATTGTCAACGATCTTGAAGTGTGACGTGATCCTTTCCGTAGAGGTAATCGCAATCCCTGCACCACAACACGTTAGCCTTGTCCGAGGTGATCTCTCGGAAAAACTTTCAGTCATTCAAGTCAATTGCGAAGACAGAAATCCAAGAATGATAATATAATGAATGTAATAGTAACGATTATCAGGAGATTTAGGGATGATAAGAATATGCAATTGGATATGTCGAATGTGAATTTTGACAAAGTAATGGTAGACAAATATAAGCTTAGAGACAAATGAGTTATGTAAAAGGTATTTATATTGGTTGATTTAAGGATCATGGGCCAATTTTAAGAGATATTATGAGTGACATAGAGTATAGTTGAACGTCGATTAGGGTTTATGTAAGGAGTTATTTGATGGACTAGTAGGACGAAAATGTCATGTATGCCCCTTGACTATAAGTCAAGTTCAAATGAAAGTGAACGGGATAATTTAATAATTTCACAATAATAAAGTAAATAAAATGTTACCCATATACTTGAAAATCAAATACTTATATTTTTATTATTGGAATTAGGGCATAATTTTTTTTGTTTTTGATGCATGATTGTCATTTATTTTTTCTACGGCTTTGACCCAATGCGGGTTGAGTTGACACATGAGTTATTAAGAATATACTAGTATAGAATTCGTGCAACGTATGAGTTCTATAATATAATATATATATATATATATATATATATATATATATATATATATATTATATATATATATATATATATATATATATATATATATATATATATATATATATCTATATATATATATATATATATATATATATATATATATATATATATATATATATATATATATATATATATAGGATCATGAGAAGGATTTTAAAATGAGAAGGATGAGAAGGATTTTTATTCCATTTTTTTGGTTACTATATATACAAAAAAGGATACTATGTTGTAAATTAAGAACATTTTAAAATTATGTCATAGTTACTCTTCTGTGTAACATAGTGACTTTTACTATTATGAGATTTTGGTCTAATCGTGACCGTAGCTTTTTTTATTTTAGTGAAATTAAGGGTGTAGAATCCTTCTCACCCTTCTCATTTTCAACCCCCTTCTCATTGGATCCCTCCTATATATATTATATATATATATATATATATATATATATATATATATATATATATATATATATATATATATATATATATATATATATATATATATATATATATATATATATATATATATATATATATATATATATATATAAAATAAACAATTTTAAATAATAATGCAAGTATATACCATCGTTATTAAATTTACCAAATACATGACTTTTAAAATCAAAACATAGTTACTGACGCTTTATTTTCTTTAAATAGAATTACTATAGTAATTCATACAAATACTTTACCTAATTTTACTCCAAACTTAAACAAAAAATGTGCGATTATAAATTAGATAAATATTATCATGTAATCTACCTTAAATAATGTTTTGATCTTATTTTCCATCTTAAGACAAATCATACTTTAAGTCAAAAATTTACTATATTTATATTCTTAATTATTCTTATATGTTTCAATTTATTCATTTACCATTTTCAGTCATACTTTTAGTAAATAAAAATTAATCAGTATGACATATAATCATATTACACCAATGATGTTTTTCAATTTGTCATGGCTCTTTAGAAAATGAAACTTATAATTTTTCAAGACTTTTATAGTACTCACTCTGTTCTTAAAAGTTTGTACTATTTGGCTTTTTCACATATATTAATAAAAGTGGAATCTTTGTAATAGGTGGTTATTATTTTAATTTAAATAGTAGTGTAAAATAATGATTGTATTGGTATTATGAGAGAGAAAATGTTTAAATTAAAGATAAATTTTAAAAAAAAGGAAATTATCATTGTCATTAATATAAAGAAAGTATATTTGTGGAAAATTAGAGGGATTATGAGGATATATTTGGGAAAAAAAGATTTCCAAAAATGAAAAGTATTCTAAAATGGACAAACATTTGAAACTACCCGTTATAGTAGGTGAACAAACATAAAAGAACTAAAGGAGTCAGTGGCGGAGCCACATTAGGTCACCCGGGGTCAAGTGCCCCTAAGCGTTTTTTTCAAAAAAAATATTTGAAGCAAACTTTTCTATTGGTAAGAGTAAAAGTGTAAAATTAATACTGAAGTCTTTTTATGATAATTACTCCCTCATTTTAGTAATTTTGTCTTATTTATTTATTTTATCACATTTTAAAATTATGTTAGTTAATTTAATTTGTTCAATATCATTTTGTGGTAATGTCCTATTTAAAATTTTAGCAAATAAGAGTAAAATAGTTGTTGATTTTGCAAATAAAACTCTGCCGAAATCTCGTCCACTAGTTGGTGCCCCCTGAGACTCCGAACCCTGGATCCGCCATTGGAGGGAGTATTGTATAACTATGATGATATTTTTCAATTTGGCATTCCTTTTTAGAAGATGACACTTGGATTTTCCAAGACTTTTATAATATTGAATGATATATATATTGTTTTCCATTACTAAATGACAATAATTACCCCCATAATTCTTATTTTCCATAATAAAAAGAATATATAAAAATGAAAAGAGTATTAAATATTTAATGTTTGATAGTTAATATTTTATATTTATTATTTAACATTTAACTTTTAATATTCGGTATTTAAATTTAACATTTAGAGAACGGAGGGATATTCTATATTTTATTTATGTTTCAAAACTTTAATCAAATTTCTCTCTCTTTAAGAGGAATATTCTTT
Organism: Amaranthus palmeri; assembly: GCA_019776075.1. Taxonomy (NCBI): domain Eukaryota; kingdom Viridiplantae; phylum Streptophyta; class Magnoliopsida; order Caryophyllales; family Amaranthaceae; genus Amaranthus; species Amaranthus palmeri. The sequence goes on from JAAKBH010000023.1 coordinate 1,047,256, forward strand.
ATGGGAAGTGTTGGAATTTAGAGTGTATAGTGGTTATCGGAAAGGTTAATTAATTATATTAAGTTATTAAATTTAATTAAATTAATTAAGAATATCCCAAGAGTGTGTATCTAAAAAGGAAGAAAAAATGGGACATAACAGAGTGCGCACCCCGCGGAGTTTTACGCGGCATGCGAAGTCTGTCAAGAAGCAAGTCCGCATCCCGCGGAGTTTTACGCGGCCCGCGGAGGCTGTCAGAACTATTTGCGCGGCCCGCGTAGAGTTACGCACCCCGCGCAAATCTGTTCTTAGTGCGGGTTCGTCTTGTTTCTTGCTCTGTTTTGTTTTGTTGGTTATTATATAACTTTCAATAGTTATTATGGTTATTTTTAGCCATGTTATTTGGGATGTAAGGGTTGAGTGAAAGGCAACATGAGTTCATGATTCGATCTCATGTTTCACGGATCAACCTCGTGTTTCATGAAGTAATATGTTGCTTCATGAACCGGTGTGAGCTATTCTATAAATATAGAATGCTTGTGTGTTGTTTTAGAGATCTAGAACATACATGGAATTTCTGATTTCTATTCTTCTCTAGCATTTTACATCGAGGACTTAAAATTCTCGTTTGCAATTTTATTATCTTCTTCCACTTTAGTTTCTCTTGCATCATTCTAATTTCCGTGTGCTCGGAAGTTAGTGTAATTCTTTGTATCTCAAAACATATTTCCGGTTGATTCCCAAGCACCGTAGTAGGGAGGAAATGATGTTTTAGGAAAGAGCATCTCGCCTAGAATTTATATCAAGATCCAACAAAATCTTCTTGTTACTATGATCGATATATGGTGATTCCCGATGATGTAATCTACATTTGGTGTATGTTAAGCAAATGTTTGAACTTGTCATATGTAATTTGGTTTTCTACTACAAACTTGTAACTTTATTTTATATGTTTTTATAAAATTAAAGTCACATTTCTAACAAGAAGAACGTTAGAGAACGGAGGGAGAAATATTGAATAAGATTTAGCATTTTAACTTGTGATATGTAACATTTAATAATTAAATATTAACATTTGATATTTTAACATTTATTATTCAACAGTTAACATTTTAATATCGCCGGTGTACAATTTGGTGATATATTTTCAATTTAATAGTAGTACTAAATTGATGTTTATATATATGTACAATCTTTCTCAGACTATGAGTCTCACTATAGTATACACATTGACCAATGTTTAGATATGTTGTCATATTACACTCCTCATATTCTAATTATAGTTTTTATGAGTGAAATATGAAATGTTTGACGGTGATACTGATGATGATATGATTGTTAAGGCTACATCCTACATCCATTAATCATTATATACTTAGTCAACAATATATTCATCAACTTGAAATTGACTTAAAAGTTGAAACTCATAATTTGAAATGTAATGATCTCAAGTTACTAAAAAACATGATAAAACATGATCATATTCAAACACGACTATTCAAACTCATTTCTCACATTTATCAATTTTTCAGTTCTACATCATTATTTCTTTATCCAACACACTTTTTTCTCAATCAAAATTTCTTACTTGAGTCAATATTTCATCGCTGAAATCTTAAAAAATCTTTAATATAATAAATCTACCTATATAATTAATCTAAATTAAAACACCATTTAACTCATTATACACAAAGTTAACCTAACCATAAAATAATTGGACCTATTTAAAATTATGCTCCATCAACCATTTATTTTTTTTACAAAATAAATAAATCTAAAATTGAATCTAAGTTGTGGAGTTGAAGCCAAAGATATGATCCAAAATAGAACATTCATGCTTACCTTCATCATTATCATAAAGTTTGTAAATCAATTGTGAAGACACACATGTCATTCACTTCACATCCTTCTAAGCCACATGAAAAGATTTTAACATGCCCATCATATCATCACATCATGTACTCATGCTACATACTATGTGTAAGGTAACTACTACTAAATTCTTTTACGTTCAAAATAAATATACTTTCTTCGTTTTATAATACTTGTTATTTAGTGTAATATGTTGTGTGGAAAAATGTCACTATCAGTAGCAAGTGTTATGGAATAGAGGAAGTATACTTCATTCCTTTTTTTATACTTGTACACAATTATTGTTTTTGCTTAATATCATATGTTTGTTGAATTGTTTTATAATTAGAGACTTAGAGTTGTCAAAAACTAAAAATTATTTTAATTCCTTAAATTTGTTCTTATTCGTCATTTGAGGTTGTTTTATTTGTTGTATTCATAGATATTTTTTTTACGTCATAAATTTTGGACAAAATTAACTTTGTTTATTTTTATTTTAATACTTTTATAATGTTTATGGTTCCTACATATCTTCAACTAATTTCAATTTTTCATTTTTAAATTGCATATAGTCTCCAAATAATTCCAAATCCTATTAACTTTGTAAAAATATTTTTTAATAGTTGTGGTTCTCATATTTTTTCCACTAACTTTATTATGATATGTTTTTAATGCTTATGGTGCCCATTTGTTCTCTATCAAATTTTTTGTTCAATAAAATAATACATTCACCATCAAAAAAAAATTTTCTTAATTCCCGGTGAACATTATTTGTGAGAATTTCTTGAAAAGATATATAGGAATTTGATATTACCAAAATATGTAACAAGATGAACAAAATAAAATCTCACATGACTATTTTATTTTTTCATATGATAGTCACAGTATGTATAATACTATAAATTTATCAAATACGCCCTCCAATTCACTGTACTTGTCACATTTTCTTATTTTTGACAAATTCATATCAATAGTCACATTTTTTTGTCAATTTTTTTTACTTAAAAACCCATGTTCACATAAGTAATGACTAAAATACCCCCACTTTTACTACTTACAATACTTCAATTACCACCTTTACAATTAATTTAATCAATTAAAATACCCCAACTACTACCTTTTTAGTGGACCCGATACATCTATTAATAATCGTACCCATGCAAATGTGACAATAAAAAAATCTGAAGGGAAAAATAAATAATATAAATTTAGTTTTGATGCAAGTAGAACAGAATAAATGAAGTATTTTATGATGATTTGAGTTTGATTATCACGATCACTTCATCCTTCGATATAATACTGTAAAAATATGAAGTAGAATTTACTACTTTTTCTATGTTAATAATGTCGTGTTTATGACTTATGGATAGAACATATGGATGTTGAGCAAAAAATTTATGATTAGACCCTTACTGAGAGCAGGTATCAGTTGAGGGTTTCTTGACTGCTATGTGGACATAGTATGGTGCCCCATCATGATGTCTAATTCTCCATGTATATGAACCGCCATCCATGATGATCCATCATCATCATCTCATCCCATCCATCGAATGGTAGACGAGGATTTGACTTGCAATTTTCTCACACATTTAAAACAAAAAAAAAAAAGTAAAAGAACGGAATGTATTGAGAAAATTCAATCCCATACAATGCGAATTTGACGTCCGCAAGGAGACATCTTCTTCTCTCTCTATCTCTCTCCTCCCTTTCTCTCTCCTCACTTTCTCTCTCTTGCTTAGATACAGCGAAGAACAGCAGACCACCAAGAGAAAAATACTACTATTACAAACCCATTAAAAAAAAAGGAAAAATAAAAAGAAAAAAGGGTCATACTGAGATAGACCCTTTCTCTCTCCTCCATATTCCCTTCCTTCATTAGTTCAGATATTGATTTTTAGGAGAGTTTCCATTGAGGTAAAACCCAACCCAAAAAACAAATTAAAAAAAAAAGGGTAATGAAAAAGTATGCTTCTTGAAATAAAAGGAAATTAGGAAAAAAAAAGAGGAACCCTAAATTCAACCCATTTTCATTTGTGGGTCTTTTACTACTTGAAGCAAAGCAGAGAAAAAACCCAGTAATTATTTGAGTTTAAATTGTAATTTTTAAATCCCAATTTTCAGAAATTTTACTTTTATTGTTGAAAATTTTGTTAGCTTTGGTGAGTTCTATTTCTTCTATAGTCAAATTTAGTCTTCTTTGGTTGCTACTTCTACTCTTTAAAGTTTTTCGCCATTTTTTTTCATTATTTTGTTTAATATTTTGCTGATCGATTTATTATTTGCTCTTTTTTTGTATTTTAGTTATGTATATTTATTTATTTGTTTGCTCAGTTTTGATTTATGCTGTTTAGAGTTCGGAACTTTAAATTTTGTTATATAAAAGTAGAAAATTTTAGCTTTCCAGTTGGGTACAGTAGTATTTTTTATTTTGTTTTTTTGGGTTTTTCCTTGGTGGGTCATTTTGTTTGAAGATTTAGAAATTTGGTTGTTGGATTTTTGGGGGGATTTGGATTTAGTTAGGGTTAGATTTAATTCTATACAGTTGTTTTAACTAGGAAGAAAAGGTACTAACTTTTATTAAATTCTCCTTTTTTTAGAATGAATGAAGGCTTATTGGGATCCACAGATTGGAGTTTATGTACTTGAAGCTTCAGGATTTCTTGGAGACATCGACATTGTAGAATGCTAAGAAGCAAAAAACATTGGTTGGTTTGTTTAATTCCATTATTGGGTATTTTAATTAGCATCTCTCAAGTTGTTTTGGTCAAGCATAAAGTTGTTTCAGATGCTTTGGTGTGTGGTTCTTACTTTGAAGTATCATTCCTTGAATATTACAGTAAATTTATTGGTGGGTTTTAGTCTTTTATGTTCGATTTCGAGCCGGTTATAGTGTAAATTTAGTTGGTTTTATTAGGAAATTTATGTTGTTTTAGATAGCTAGTTAATTGTTCTTTGAAGCATTGATAGCTTTTAAGATCTTTTTTGGTTCAAAGATGGTTCCCTCTGGGCCTTCCACCCCAATTGGTGGTGCTCAATCTGTTAATCCCTCACTTTTAAGGTCAAATTCCGGTATGTTAGGAGGTCAAGGTAGTCAAATGCCTTCACAAGGGGCTTTTCCCTCTTTAGTGTCACCTAGAAATCAGTATAATAATGTGAATATGCTAGGAACTGTCCCCAATGCTTCATCACTTCTTAACCAGTCTTTTGGAAACGGTGGAGTGAATCCGGGTATTCCTGGTGCCGGGAATGGTGCAAGAGGTGGGCTTGATGGAGGGGCCGAGTCTGATCCCCTTTCTGGTATGGGCAATGGAATGGGGTTCAACCCTCCATCCTCTTATGGGGCTTCTAATAACCAGATGAACTCTAGTTCATCTGGTCAAGGTCAGGGTCAGCAGTTTCCGAATTCTATGAATAATCAAATGTTACCGGATCAATCCCAATCCCAACAACTAGAACCCCAAAATTTTCAGCATCAGCAACAACAAATGCAACAATTTTCTGCTAACCAGCAGACGCCGCAGCAACCATTTCGAGGTGGTTTAGGTGGTGGTGCCGTGTCTGTGAAGTTAGAACCACAGGTATCAGCCGATCAACATGGTCCGCCCCAACAGCAGCAATTACAATCTTTAAGAGGTCTAACTCAGGTTAAGTTAGAACCACAGCAAATGCAGAGTATGCGAGGTATCGGGTCTGTAAAGATGGAGCCGCAACATTCGGAGCAGTCGATGTTCATGCATCAACAACAGCAACAACATCAACAACAGCAACAACATCAGCTCCTGCAGCAGATGTCTTTGTCAAGGCAGAACCCCCAAGCCGCTGCAGCAGCCCAGATGAATCTTCTGCAGCAACAAAGATTGCTTCACCTACAGCAGCAGCAGCAGCAGCAACTTTTGAAGGCTGTGCCTCCACAAAGGGCTCAGTTGCAGCAACACTTTCCACCACAGAACATGCCTCTGAGGTCACCTGTGAAATCATATGAACCTGGGATGTGTGCCCGTCGTCTCACACATTATATGTACGCCCAGTCCCAGCAACATAGGCCACAGGTAAGGTTTTGACAGACTTTAACTGTATATTTTTGATTTACAGTATTTAAATTTGCTGTCTTTTTGCAGGACAATAATATTGACTTCTGGAGAACCTTTGTAGCGGATTATTTTGCACCGAATGCCAAAAAAAAGTGGTGTGTTTCTATGTATGGAAGTGGTAGACAGACGACTGGAGTATTTCCGCAGGCAAGTTACTGCCTATTACGTATTATATGAATTTCATCTCAAGGTTTATCTGCTGTATATAGAATATTTAGTTACTTCTTCATCAAATATAATGTTTAGGTACCTAGTTCAGATCTGTGCTTGCCTTCACCCTTGCCCTTATTTTATTTTGCAATTCCTATGATGAAGTAAATCCCGAATATTGGAGTTGTCCAGTAGGTATGCTGCGAGAGGGTTTTCTGCTTAGGCTCTGTTGCTTAAAAATGCATTCATGGTTAAGGCTGTTGCTATGAGTGGATTCAATTGGACTATAACAGTAAATTGGGAATTGAAATAATAAAAAAGCAAAAGATGAATTATACTATAAATTGGATGAGAAAAGAAATATTACAAAATAGCGAAAGATAAACCAAGCAATTCGAGAAGCTTGAGATCTCCTAAGAATGAGTATAAACTCACCCACAATTTGCTCAACAATATTTTTGATACTAACAAGCCTCTAATTCCCCTTATTTATAAGAAAAATACCATTTAAAACTAACTTATTCCCCAAGTCTTCCCTAATGTGACAATTACTATTTTGCCCTTTTGTAAATCCTAATATCGACCATAGCAGCTGTGTGCATCAGACGTAGCTTTTTCCTGTTTATGCGGCAACATATGTTTGTGTTTTGACTATCTTTTGAACACTTGAATGATGCTAAATAAAACATTCAATGATCATTTAATGGCTCCTATCTAAGCAGTGTTTGGGATATGGAATAGGGACATACACAATCTTACACTTGTAACAACATAGATGACGTTTCCTGTTGACCTTTGGTAGCAAATATCATATATTGTGCACATTAATAAAGAGCACACAATTTAATGAAATATTTTACTATAATCCATTATAACCCAAAATTAAAGAGCTATAAATGTTTGGCTTCATCTTGAATGTATAATAATATTGCTAAATCAGATAATGTTTCGAATTTTCAGGATGTATGGCACTGTGAAATATGCAAGCGCAAGCCTGGTCGTGGTTTTGGTGCGTAGTTTACTGGTTTCTTGATTTAGTGTTAAGTTACCATATTGTATATTTTTAGTGCCTGTTCCTTGCTGTCCTGCTATTTACATTCTAGTGATTCATATCAGAGGCAACTGTCGAGGTCTTGCCAAGGCTTTTCAAGATTAAGTATGAAAGTGGTACACTTGAAGAACTCCTTTATGTTGATATGCCTAAGGAGGATCTGAATCCGGCTGGTCAAATTGTTTTGGAATATGCAAAAGCAATTCAAGAGAGTGTTTTTGAGCAGCTACGTGTTGTTCGTGATGGCCAACTCCGGATTGTTTTCTCCCCAGATCTTAAGGTTTGACATAGTTCTTTGATATTTTAGGTATTTTTCTATCATGGGTCATTGGAAATAACCTCTTTGTTAATTTTATCATTAACAAGGGTAAGGTTACTTACACCCGACTCTCTCAAACTTCACCCTAAGTGGATACCATTTATGGCATTGGGGTAATGAAATATTGTTTATTTAGTAATATTTGGTGTGTGTTATTATCTCTAGATATGCTCGTGGGAATTTTGTGCGCGACGACATGAAGAACTTATTCCTCGACGACTTTTAATACCCCAGGTCTTGTACTTGTCTTTTTATTGACTAGTTATTCCCTATAACTTGTCCTTTAACTATCAAAGGAGAATTTTTTGGTCTTTCCTTTAGCCCCTTTCTTTTTATATAGATTTTCACTTTATGAGGATGTTGTCCTAAGCACACGTTCCTCATTGAATGTGCATGGATTGGGCTGTCTCAAAGAAAATGAGGGCCCTGAGAAAATAATACAATTTGGCTCCTCTTTAAGTTGAAAGATTTGAACTCTAATGCCGTTAAACAAAGAATTTGATCTATTTTTAACAACGATTTTTCGCTCTTCTATAAGATAGCATTGCTAACTATTTTGTATGAAGCATAGACTTTTAATTTATAAACATAGAGAAGAATCAGAGATGGCACCTATTGAATTATAATGTTAGATTGACATTTTTTCTTTTTGTGTATTAGTTTTTGTTTGCTTTATATTCTTATCTTTGCTTGAAGATGAAAATTGACTTGGAGTCAATTTATAATATTAAATATGGCTTTAAATTTGAAATGTGGGAGAGGACATTTGAATTCTTGGAGACAAATAATTAGTCGATTGGCTCTTGGAGGCCAATTGGAAGCTGCTATATGCTTATGACTTCCTATTAGTTTCTCTTAGAGAAGAGTGTGCAATAACTAAAAGCATTGTGAGTGATTATTGCTTACTATGGAAAATATCTAAAAAGGTAAATTTGCAACTTGAAATTTAAACCAAAGTTCTATCTATTGAACAAGAAGCTATATCAAGATCATTGTATAGGATTATGTGTCAACGTGACAAATCATCGCTAACAAAGATTATGCTTCATTTGGCCAACTAAGGATATTAATTTTGTTTTCTTCCACATAGCATCCTCTATGCCTTCCTATAGATTGTCATGTGCCCCTCCAATTCCTAATCCTTTACGTCATTTTTCCGAAGAGTGTCTGTGTGACACACTGACTCTAATGGAGAGCTACGACCATGGGACGAGGTGTGTTACTAAGGTTAAAGGGAAAATTCACTCTAGTAAAATTTGATTTTTTTTTTCTTTCCATCATACCACTATGTAATTATCAGATGATATGATAGTATTGGTTGTCTACTTTCATTCAGGTATGGTTCTTGTCCTCTTATTAATAGAATTTTAGCACGAGTACACTAAGAAAAATGAAGTAAAACCAATATTGAAAATAAGTGGAATTTTACAAACATGTACTAGATAACATATGTTGTGCAAAGTTGTCCTCAACTAAATTAAGCTGAACTATGATCCTTCGACGAAAATAAGCTGAGGACTGCAGTTTAGCAGTGTGTTGTTATGACGTGCTCACATGAGCATTTGCTTATACATTTTATACTTTGATTTAAAAGGAAATAGTATAGTAGTGGGTTGCAGAGATTCGTGTGTTTTTCTGTTGAGTCTAACTTTCTTTCGCAATACCATGTCCTAAATCCCCCTATTCAATGCATTTGGCAGTTCCAATAGTTATTGAACTGTCAGAATTGATAGTGAATTGTTTTGTGTTCCTGTATTTTACGTGAACTAACGACAGTTAAGAGAAGCCTGATGCTTTGCATGTATTTTATTTTTCGGTGTTAAATGAAGATGGCTCATAATTTAGTGCTGGCTTTCATTTTCTTTTGATTTGCATGGTTGCTGATTGGATGCTGATTTATACAGGTTACTCAGCTTGGCACGGCTGCACAAAAGTATCAGGCTGCTACACAGAATTCATCGTCGAATATGTCAGTCTCAGATTTACAGAGTAATTGTAATATGTAAGTTGATGTTTTCTCTTTTCCTTGATGGTAATCCGAATCATTTTACTAATGATCATTGTAGATTATCATGTCATTTTTTATTTTATATTTTTGACTTTGTCAATCGAAATTTTCCTACTTTAATGCTTGTTGGCTATCTTATCTGTTGCGAGAGAATTAATATTTCAGTAATGTATTGTTTGTTTTATAGCTCATAATTAACCTTCTGGGTCAAACTATCTTATACAGCTTGCCTCTTATTGGATCGTAGAAACGTAGATCAAAATCATGATTCTGATAACTATGCTTGTGGGCATTAAATGTGTGTACTGATTTGTCATCGGTTTTACTCCAATGTATTTCTTCCAGGTTTGTTGCTTCAGCTCGACAATTGGCAAAGACGTTGGAAGTGCCATTAGTTAATGATTTAGGTTATACCAAAAGATATGTTCGATGCCTGCAGGTATGATGCCCTCCCCTCACCCCCTGTTATTCTATCATTCCCCTCATTCATCTTTCCCAAGTAAAAAAAGCAAAAGAAATTGCCTGCCTTAATGATGTCTGCTGTTGCATGAATATTTTTGAGCAGTGTAACATGATTCGCAAGTTAATTCCTTTTTGGATTCTCGATTCGCTCAGAATGACCCTAAAATAGCCCAAAACCAACCATAATTCGCTTTTTTTGATTTGTTACTCGCAAGAAGATTAGTGAATCATGTGACAGTATTTTTGAGCGTACCGTTAAGTAAAATACAGCTTAAAAAGGTTGTTACTTGATAGAATTTAGAAAATGGGCCTGGGCAATCCAAATAAGGAGGAGAAGAAGTAGACCACTCATAAACCCAAAGAAGGTTCACTACTAAAACCAATTGGTAATAGTAGGAGTTACTCCTTGAGTATATAAAGTGATGCATACTCTTCTCTTTTTCCAATGTGGGACAACTCACATGTGGGTAATAATGGGCATTTCAACATTACTCAAGCGAATGTTTTTGAGTTACTTAATTTTCTATGTTTTAATGAAGCTGATCGTAATCTACTCTTAAATATGTCATCTCATGTGACCTCTCATAGTTTTTTTTCTTTCATGTTCATGCTTTTGGAAAGCTTAATGCTTTTTCTATGTTTCCATTAGTCCTTTCTTCATCAGTAGCTGGGTTTATTTGGCATGTTTTCGTGAATTGCAGATATCTGAAGTTGTCAACAGTATGAAAGACTTGATTGACTACAGTCGATCAACCGGGGCTGGACCTATGGGTAAGATTGTTTTGCAGTTGTTCGGCATTCTTCTACTTTCCTCGTCAGAACCTACATGTTTAAAGTTGATTAGGATTGGGTTATTTAAGTGTAGTGTTGTGTGCATATAGCCATAGTAATGAATATACATAGTTGTGACATTGTACTTCAAAGGAATGAACTTAAAGGCGTCGGAAGATGTTGGTTAATTATTTGGTATGTTTAAATTCATGTCCACAAAAAAAATCGTATCTTCTTATGTGTAAAATGACAACATAGGGATCCTTGACGAGACCCATTATAACTCAGGTTATTGATATTTACTTGGTTGCTTGCTAGTTACTTCTGTTGTTTCAGCAAGTCTCGTATGAGACTGTCTCGCCGTGAGACGGCAGCCTATTAGTAAAAAAATATAAATAAAATCATGAAATCTGAATTCACACTTGTATGGGAAGCACTTTTTCTTTATTTAGTTTGCGCTGGCCCAATTGAAATCGTCTCACGGTGAGACGGCCTCAATAAAGAATTAGTGTTGTCGTTTTGATTTAAGGGCTCCATAAAGTGTGTAAATTGTTTGTTGGTTAATTGTGTTTGTTAGCTTGCTTATCTCCCACATTTTTTTTCTATTTCTTCTGACAGAAAGTTTGGCGAAGTTTCCGCGAAGAACGAGCACGGTATCTGCTCTCCCAGGGCAAAACCAACAACCCGAGGAGCAGCAGCAGCAGCACCAGCAGCAGCAGCAACAATCACAGCTGCAGCATCATCCACAACAACAGCCACAGCAGGCAATGGTTCAGAACTCAAACGGTAATGATCAAAGTTCTGTCCAGGCTTCGGTAATGCAGATAGCTTCGACCAATGGGGTGAGCAATGTAAATAACAACTCTGTTAATGGACCTACCGCCTCTACTTCGCAAAGCACCATCGCTGGGCTACTCCACCAAAACTCGATGAATTCCCGGCAGCAACACCCAATGAACAACGCGAGTAGTCCTTATGGTGGTGGAAGTTCAATTCAGATGCCATCTCCTGGTTCATCGAGCACGATGCAGCAAGGGCAACCTAATCCTTTCCCATTCCAATCTCCCACACCTTCCTCTTCTAACAACCCTACTCAAACTTCACATGGTGCTATGGTGACCAACACGAATCACATCAACTCTGCTAATTCACCCGTCATGTCCAATATCCATCAACCTGCGCTCTCAGGCGAAGGTGATACAAACGACACTCAAAGCTCTGTTCAAAAGCTCATACAAGAAATGATGATTAACAGTCAACTTAATGGAGGTATGATGGGCATAAACTCATTGGGAAGTGATGCAAAAAATGTGAGTGGCATTTTGCCAATTAATGGTAACTCAGCTCTTAATGGGCTTGTGGGCAATGGGCCCACAGGTAACAATTCAAGTATGGGTGGTGGGCCCTTAAGTGGTATGGGTGGAGGAATGGGCCAAGCATCAATGGTTAACGGGATTCGAGCTGCAATGGGAAATAACTCGGTTATGATGAATGGAAGAGTGGGGATGGCGTCAATGACTCGGGATCAAAATGTAAACCATCAGCAACAAGACTTGGGAAACCAAATGCTAAGTGGGCTAGGAGCAGTCAATGGGTTCAACAGTCTACAGTATGATTGGAAGCCGTCACCATAAGTGCTAGTTGTCCGAAATGAGTGAAAATTCGTTGTCTCGGTTCTAAAAAGAAACACAAACTGCTTTGTGCAGCACAGTAATGCAAAAACGGTAAGATAAGAGGCTTTGCGATTCCTTATCCCGAGGAAAGGAGTTATCACCATGGATGCCGAGGGTTTGAGCTTGAGAGAGATAAACACAGGGTCGGGTTTGGGGTGGGGTTGGGGAAAGGCTAAACACCACTTTGTACTAATTTAAGGAGAGGAGAGGGAACATATAGCATAGTGTTTTACTATATTATTGAAAGAATATCGTCACATTTCCAAAAATCCGCTGTTTTTGGCCTATCTAACTGTTTTCAGTGTTTGTGTTCGGATCTTCGAGCTTCATATACTACGGAACGAACAGAAGAATTGGATTTATTGTCGGGTGATGAACGACAAGTAGAGGATTGATCCAATACATGCTTGTAAGTTTCTGGAGCTTTATGTATACATAAATACGTAGCTTTCCCTTTGTTTCTTCGTAGGTTTTTGCCCGGTGATGCTATGATATTTTCTTGGGCATTAAGGAACTCGTATCTGCCTCGTAAATGCAGTATCGTTGAGGTTCCTAAATGGCCTATAAATGTTGGGCTGAAAGTAGTAATATGTCTTATACACTTCCTTGAAGAGAAGTTTTGTACTAATATTTTATGATGTTAGTGAACATCCATGTGCGTGCGGGCATGTCTACTTGATCACCTTATTTAGGGAGGTTATTTTTCTAAACTCGAGCCTCGAAATGATATCGATGTAGAATACTAACTCTTACGCATTATAATCGGAAATGACTTAGTTTGGAACACTGAACTCGAAACTCGATTGATAATTTTGTCAAGAGTGATAAATAGTGTAACACTCAAAAATTCTTAATCAATTTCCGCGATTTGTAAATCACCATAAAGATAAAAAGAATATTAAAATAAGCAAAATCAAATAATAAAATTCTCATCCTATCACATCCTACCACAGAAGTTACAAACGTTATTTACTAAGACTTTCTCGATAGAATATACTTGGATGCTTACATATGAATGTAAGTTACAAACGTCATCACATATCGTTGTGTGAATACTTAAAACTATTTATGTCATGAAGGAGTAATTTCTGTGTACTAAAAAGTTCTTCTGACTCTCGAGTTTTCATCCTACAAAAGTTCTGCTAGTTGTTGATAGATAATATTATTGCAGACATAAGGAAATAGGATATACATCAGAGACAATGATTAAATGTAAAATTAACCAATAGTTCAATTTCATATTCAACGTAGCATTGAAAGTCTCTAGGTCTAACTTCCCCTTTATATATTCAGTTGAGTACTATGATTCATCTTTATTCTCACATCACTCGATTGTATTATTGCATGACCTGTACATATCGCTTTAATTAGTAATCTATTTGGAGCAATACACATGAGATAGCTAATACCAAGACAACCTCCGAACTAAAATGTTACATACAACATCGTCAAAGATAAAATATGCATATCCATAGTGGTCCTTATTAGGACCTGCCACATGAACCAAATTATAGTAATGGTATCTAATCCAATTTTTTCCTTATTAAAAGTATCCTTTTCACAACCCTATCGCATATTCCAATTCACACTTCTTATTAAGTGTAAAACGGGGTCGAAAATTCAGGGGTGTTACATTAAGAGTATTTATTACTAATTTAGTAGTTCATTATTTGGGTATCTAATTATTTATGAAAACCTATATAGCTACAACCAACACAATTTCATCGTTACCATATATTTAAATGATTTCTAAGATTTATGCATAACCAGTCTAAGTATATACATTTAACTCCAAAAAAAAAAGTTTAAGTATATGCATACCTTTAAGCACAACATTTAAATACCAATACGACAACGTTCAGACACTCATGTTTGGAAGAATACCTAACCTAACTTTTGTTTATAAGACTTCAAAATAAAAAAAAATACTTTTGTTTATAAGATGTACAAGTGAGATAAAATCCAATGGAAATCCAATTATCCCAAACATGTAATTTATCTATTAATTCAAATTAGGATCTATTAGTATAAACATCTAAGAAATTTCTCACCACCAAATTCCTCCAAGATAGCCTAGACAACAAAAAATATGCAACTCAACTTAAGTTGCATTTTGCAACCTTTTATAAAAAGTTACGGCAAATTTATGTAAATTTGAAAAATTAATTATCTTAATATTGCTGAAGTTGAATTTGCTTTTTATTGGTTTGTAATTCAAATAACAAGTTAAATGAGTTGAGATTGAGTTGACAATGTTTAGTTTAGAGATAAGTTAGAGAGATTAACATTAAGGGCAAAAAGGTAAAAGAAAATGACCACCCATATTTGTTCAGTTGCAAATTGCAATGTCGTTTTTAAAGGTAGTTTTAAAGTGCAACTGCTTAGTGCCCACCTCATAAAGAGGTTCAAATTGTATCAATCCTTACAACTAAAATTTCGCATAAGTAGCTTTTAGTATGGATCGAACTTACAATATTAGATTTGTTAGTTAATCGCATGATAACTAAACTACATAGTCAGAGAAAAATATAATTAAAACTCTGTTTATATATATAAAGTCTTTTTTATTTTTCGCCTTGAGCCTAAAATTGTCAAGAACGGCACTGCTTAACAGGTGAATAATCTCAACACAAAATGATTATATAATCAAAAAAAAAGAAAATAAGAAAAACCCAAAACTATACAAAGGTGTAGTGTAATATTCATCTAAGCATTGAAAAGATCATATCACAATATAAACAAATGTTGATATACAATGCTAAAGCAACTCTTAAATTTAATGATAACATGAATAAAGTTGCTTAACATTAATTATGAAAAAAGAGCTTAATTGTTGTTTAATAGGAGTAATTAGTAGACATGAAGATAAATAAATAATTAATTAAGAAGAAATATACTTGTCAATGGTATCAATCAAGGTAGACTTAGGGACAGCACCAATGATACCTTCCTTCCTTTCACCATTCTTGAAGAACAAAACAGTAGGAATGCTCCTAATGTTGTATTGGGTTGCAATGTTTGGGGATTCATCTGTGTTTACCTTGAAAACGGCTAGCTTTCCGGCGTATTCTTTCGCCAACTCGTCGATCACCGGAGCAATAAGCTTGCAAGGTCCGCACCATGGTGCCCAAAAGTCTACCATCACTGGGAGTTGGCTCTCTATCACTAGCTCCTTCCAGCTTGAATCATTCACATCTTGGACTAGTATCAACATTAAGTTTCAACAAACAAAAATGAACAAGGTTTATCATCTCCATCATCATATCTAGTGTATCACGCTTATAAAAAACTATGGTCAGGGTCTGGGAGGAAAGAACAACGACAATTCATACCCATAAAAAACATTAAGTTTCAACAAACAAAAATGAATAACAAGGTTTATCATCATCATCGTACCCAGTGTATCATGCTTATAAAAAACTATGGTTAGGGTCTGGGAGGAAAGAACGACGACAACTCATACCCATAAAGAAGAGTGTGATGTAGGAATTAAACTTTAATGGACTGGACTTGAGAGACGTATCTCAAAAGTGTGCGATATAGGAAAGAACGACGACAACTCTTACCCATAAAAACTTTAAGTTTCAACAAACAAGAATGAATAAGAAGGTTTTGTCAAAGAACCAACTCAACAAAAAACTTAAGCTGATGATTGAGGTTCTAGGATATGCTATATACTCTAACACGCCTTCTCACACGAGAGATCATTGGGCTAGAAGTGTGTATGCAACACAAACACAGACCCTTCTCAAATCTAGTATGAAATATTCCACTTGAATTTTAAGGGTGGTTGAGATTCGCAACCGGTGACCTCTTGTCACGTTGGCTTCTGATACATATAAAAAAACTATTTAACCAAGAATTTAAACTCATAGTTGAGAATATCCTTAGAATTAGTTGCTAGTTGTGATTAGCTATAGTTGTCTGGTCGTACTATTCGGTAAACGTAGCGGTTATAGTAGCCATAGAATATAATTTGTCAAGACAGATAAAAACAAAAGCTTAAAATATCAATTTTCATTTTGGCAGGTTGTAATTTTTTTTAAAGTAGTGTTTTAAACTTATTAAACCAAGATATACCATTGAATGTTACCTAACCTACCACTTTATTATAAATAATATAATTTTTTCTGAAATTAAGGCTCCAAATTTATCATCAACTACATGTTTCACAACACAAATATAACAAAGCACATAACACAAACTTGGGTGACACCGTCTTACTTGTGAGATGTGTCTTAATTGGCCGACCCAATTGTATATATTTTTTTACCTATTAGAGTTAAAAGACCAATTTCAAGGATTTGAAATCGATATTTTAAATCATGAAAACGACTTAAAAAGTCAATTTCAATACTTAAAAACCAATTTTGAGACTTAAAACACCAATTGTATTAAATTAAATTTCATTTCAACTTTAAAATAGGATAACTCAAATATTAAAATTGATATTAAAAACTATTGACATTTTAATTCTTAAAATTAAATTTTTTAATCTTGAAATTATTCTTTATATCTTAAAATTAATATATCAGAATATTTTTAAAAAATTATTGAACCTGAGTCAGTTGCACAAGTAAGGCCGTTTCACAAGAGTGTAATTGAGCACATAAAAACCATCTAGCACATTTAGTTGTTGCATATTCTAGCTAAAACTCAAGTTACCAACATGCTATAAAACTAAGCCAAACTAGAACTATAACATCACAAATCCATAGAATTTCATAATCCATTGAATTAACACAAATTCTTACTAGAGACCGTCGTTTTGTAAAGATGGCTCTCAAAAGCCCAATCCAATTTTAAATATATATTGTTACAACTCTAAATATAGATTTACACTCGACTTTTGAGAGTCGTGTCTCTCAATAGAGCACCTGTTGAATGAATAGTACAACAAAAAAGACAACAACTAACTAACCTTGCTTAACAGCTTCACTAGCCTTGCATACAAGGCTAGACGATTTTCGAGGAGTCGAACCCAAAGAAGGAGAAGAAGAAGTAGAAAAAGCGGGAAATGTTTTCTTTAAGCCTCCTTGAAAAGTCATCAAATTAAGCTTAGAAGTATGAAGATGATAAGCATGAGATTTAACAGCAACAGTTCCTACACTTGCTGATGTGCTCAATTGTAAACAGTTTTCAATACCCATGATTTTTTTACTTCTTTTTTTTGTAAGAAGAGAAGGGAAAGTAGTATGGTTTGGTAGTATATTTTCTGATTGTTGATTTTTGTGTAGGAGGAATGGATAAGTTGGGAGAATCCTGAGGTTCTTAGAATGATCAAATTCATGTGGATCACATTTCTTTGAGACCCTTTGTGTTCATTTTGGACCACTTCCTTGTGTTATAATATCATGCCTTATTGCCATCTCACCTCTCCTTTAGAGTGTGGTTTACCAAATCTTGTATACGGTCCGGTTTGATCTGGTTTGATACTGACATTAGACTAAATTTAAATTTTTGTCTGGAAAGTTTTAGATTAGATTAGACTGTTTAATTAAATCATTAGACCGGATTGGACTAGACCGGATTGGACTAGACCATTATGCTACGGTATGGTCTTCGACTTTTGATTTTAATGTTTTTTGAAATTAATAAAGTGTTTATGCAAATTAGCAAGAATAATACAGCCTTTTTTGAAATTAATAAAATATTTTGCACTTACAGTTTCTAAATATAATAATGGAAAAATTACTATGAATAATACAACTTTTTACTGATTTCCTTATAATAATCTCAACTTTTCATTAATCATGAATAATTCCAACAATAAAGGATGTTTGCTAAGAGTATACCAAGGTAACCTTTTATCTATACAACAAGTCATTTTGCATAAAAAATATAAAAAGTAAATAAATGCAAAATTAAATTATAAAAATATCAAAAAATCAAACAAAATTAAGAAAAGGAATCAAGTAAGTTTATTTTTTGATTTAACTTTTAGCTTTTAATATTTTTGATTTTTGATTTTATTTTTCTTTTTAATTGTGTGGTAATTAACTTGCAAAATCCGGTCATCGTATGAGCAACAATGTTCTTGGGTAATTAACCCTAAAATTCGGAATATTCATGGTTAATCAAAAGTTGGAACTATTGTAGAAAAATCAATAAAAATTTGGATTATTCTAGGTGATTTTCCAATATTTATTTGTAATTAGTTCATTGCATCAACAACATTTAAATAAATACTCCTATATTATTATTACTATAAAAATAAGTACATCTTGAAAGATCTAGGTAGCGAATTATTTTTTTTTTAAAAAAAAACTTTGGTTTTTAGTTATGGTATGATGTGTGGTCTGATCTGGTTTAAAAATAAAAAAATATGATTGGATCAAAAATCATAATTAATTTTGGAAAAAACGAATTATTCCATTTTTACTATCGATTAGATCAAATACTAAAACTACAATTTGGTCCAATTTATTATGCGATTTAGACCAAACTTTGTTCAAAATTAATAAAAAATTTAAGAAGTGTGAATTAATAGGGTAGATTGTAAAAACTGTAGTCTAGTTAAAAAAAACAATTGAAAAGTACCCATGGAAAATATTTTATTGGAAAAATTACTGTATAACATTTTGTTAATTTTTCTACAATAATACCAGCTATTGATTAACCATGAATAATACCAACTTAGGGGGTGTTTTCCTAGAATTTAACCAACTTTAGTTTATTAACGAGTAATTTACCAAATTTTTTTGTCTTATAATCACCTATAGTTTGTTTTTTTTTTTTTTTTTTTTTTTTTTTTTTTTTTTTTTTAGGTGGTGGAGCGAGGAGGTGCAAGAGAAGATAAGGAACAAAAACAAGAGATTCAAGGAGCTTATTGCCTGTACGGAGGAGGAGGTTAGGGCACAAATGAAAGAATCGTACAAGGAAGCGAAGCGGGAGGCGAAGAAAGCAGTCGCAAAGGCAAAGAGTCATGCCTTTGAAGCCTTCTACCAAAAGCTTGATACCGCAGAGGGGGAGAAATATATTTACAAGTTGGCTAAAGCCAGATCTAGGCAGAGGGAAGACTTGGGAGCAGTGAAGTATATCAAGGATGAGAGTGGACGGGTTCTCATTAGCCAAGAGGACATCAAACTAAGATGGCATCAGTATTTCTCCCAACTACTAAATATGTCAAGGGGTCCTACAAAGGAAACTCGACAGACTTCGGACACACAAAGAACACGGGTTTGTGGGTCATTTGGTGACATAACCAAGGAAGAAGTAAGTGAAGCCCTCAAAAAGATGGGGAGATTTAAGGCAGTTGGACCGGATGATATCCCGATTGAGGTGTGGCGGAGCTTAGGTGATGAGGGCATTCAATGGCTTACTAATCTCTTTAATGCTATCCTGCGATCTAGTAAGATGCCGGAGGAGTGGAGGTTTAGCACAATTATCCCTTTGTTCAAGAAAAAGGGCGATGCACAGGAATGCGGGAACTATAGGGGTATCAAACTCCTAAGCCACACTATGAAACTGTGGGAAAGAGTTATTGAGAAAAGAATTAGACGGGAGACGGTGATTAGGGAGAACCAGTTTGGTTTCATGGCGGAGAGATCAACTACTGAGGCGATTCATATTTTGAGGAGGCTGATGGAAAAGTATCGGGAGCGAAAGAAGGATTTGCATCTCGTGTTCATCGACCTGGAGAAAGCATATGATAGCATACCACGAAGCATCGTTTGGGATAGCCTCAAGAAAAGAGGTATTTCATCAAGACATATTGAGGTAATACAGGACATGTATGATGGAGTTTTGACCAACATTCAGACACCGGTGGGGCTAACAGAGTCTTTCAGTATTAGAGTGGGCCTACATCAGGGATCAGCACTTAGTCCTTTCCTCTTTGCGGTAATTATGGATGAAATCTCAAAATCCATCTGGGAAACCGTACCATGGTGTATGCTTTTTGCCGATGATATAGTATTGGCTGCAGAAACTAAGGAGGAGGCTAATGGTAAATTGGAGGAATGGAGGGAAGCCTTGGAGGGCAAGGGGATGCGCATAAGTCGCTCGAAGACTGAATACATGCGATGTAACTTTAGTGGGATAGAATCGATAGGGGAGCCAGAGGTGTCCATTAGGGGAGAAGCTGTTGCATGCACGTCCAAGTTCAAATATTTGGGTTCAATAATTCAGAACAATGGGGAGATTGAGGGTGACGTTGCTAACCGTATACAGACAGGTTGGCTCAAGTGGAGAGCAGCGACTGGGGTGCTTTGTGATAAAAGATTTCCTAATAGACTTAAAGGGAAATTCTACCGCGTAGCGATTAGGCCGGCTTTGTTGTACGGAACGGAGTGTTGGCCTGTAAAGAAGGCTTTCGAGCAGAGAATGGATGTAACAGAGATGCGCATGCTGAGATGGATGTGTGGTAAGACAAGGATGGACAGGATTAGAAATCAGGAGTTTAGGGAAAAGTTAGGGGTTGCACCTCTCTCTGCAAAGATGCGGGAGAACAGGCTCAGATGGTTTGGGCATGTGCAGAGAAGCACCCATGACGCCCCAGTGAGAAGGGTCGAACGCATCATAGTGGAGGGCAAGAGAAGCCGGGGAAGACCTAAGAGGACGTGGGAGGAGCAGATTAACAGCGACCTGCTTGAACTACACCTCTCTAAGGACCTGACCAGGGATAGAGCCACATGGCGGCGCCTTATTCATGTCCTAGATTACTAGACTAGTTTGATACTGTTCTGTGACTTTTGTCATCGCTTTTCACTTCCATTTTTACCTATATCGCTTATAGGTTTTTTTTTTTTTTTTTTTTTTTTTTTTTTTTTTTTTTTTTTTTTTAAAATCCCTATGCTTGGCTAACGTGGGTGTAAGATGCAGGTTTTCGGATTTTTGCAGGTCCTATCCTTGAAGACTCCTCTAGAGCCGAAGGACTCTTATGACCGCCCTCTCCTTATGGGTATGAGACGCCGTCGACCTTCCTTCCCCAGACCCTGGCCATAGAGTATCTATGTGCGGGAACACTGGGTATGATGATGATGATGATGATGATGATTTTTTTTTTTTTTTTTTTTTTTTGCATATTAGGGATTTTCATGGTTAATCAATAGTTGGTATAATTATATGAAAATTTATAAAAATTACTTCCTCCTATTTATAGAGAATGAGACATTTCCTTATTGGCCAACTCACTGAAAATGTTTCATTTTTATTTTTGTCATTCTTTTTTACCCTTTTACCCTTACTACAACACAACACATAAATATCAATACCCTTTATGGAAAAAAGAGTTTTCCACTCACTTTAACGGCCCGTTTAATTAGTGGTACTAAATGGTGGTAATGGGAATAAACTAATATAGTGTAAAATTTCATCAAAACTTTCATGTCATTCCCACGGTAATGAAACTTTGATCACAAAAAAGTTTTTTTGTTCACAAATTTCCATTACCACCTATTACCCTCTCTCCCATCGGTAATGCATTGGAATGAATTTTATGAACAAAAATGAGATGATTGAAGATTGTCAAGCATGGCCATCAAGGTAGCAAATAGATTTTTCAATCAAAATTACATTAGTTTTTCATTCCCATTACCGCGGTTTATTACCACCTACCAAACGAGTCGTAAGCGGTTCTTCACTTTTCCTTAGTTTTGGTGCAAAACTCATATGTCTCATTCTCTATAAATAGAAGAGAGAATATTATTCACAGTAATTTTTTCTATTTTATTTTACAGTAAGTTTATTTCCATTTCTTATAGGAAAATATGGTAACCCTTGATAAATTACATGATATACCTTGAAGCTTCTTAAGAATGCATTTTGCTATTAAAATTTTATAGAAACTTTGTGGTAAAGCTAAGCATAATATGTATTTCTTTTTATTTTTTCCTATATAATTTATTTTTGTTTATTCTCAAATTACATAAATTTATCAAGATTTATTTTTACATAAATATATTTCAATTTATATACATGTTCAAAAAATCAAAAAAAAAAAAAAAAACATTTGATTATTAGTTCTATTTCGATTTATATTAAAGTACATCCACTTTGTGAGTAGTAATTTTCATGAAATGAAAAATCCTCATACGTGTTCAACCAAGTTTGTTTTCTTTCCTGTTAGCTTTTTTAGCTCATTAGCTTTGGGTTTTCTTGGGGACGAACTTTATGAATTAGTTTCATCATTATTATCATACATTGTATTTCGTTCGTTAAAAATTATAAAAATTACACAATAAACAGAATGTGTATAAATAACTTAAAAAAAATAAAAATAAAAAGGTGGTAAGGAGCGATAAGATAAGTAAAGGCAATGAACAATAACCAACAATGGATAAAAGGAACATGTTTAGTAATTTAAGACGTAAATAAGGCGGTGCAAACTGTACCTATCCCTGGTAAGGTCCTTAGAGAGGGGAAGTTTGTTTTGTGCAGGTCACTTTTAAGCTGTTCATCTCACGTTTTTCTAGATCTTCCTCGACTTCTCCTATCCTCCACTATGATGAATTCGATCCTTTTTGCTGGGGCGGCATGAGTTTTTCTTTGCACATGCTCAAACCATTTCAACCTGTTCTCCGGTTCTCCTGTATCTTTGCAGGGAGAGGTGTTACAACCCCTAACTTCTCCCTAAACTCTTGGTTTCTTATCTTATCCATCATAGTATGACCACACATCCACCTCTACATACGCATTTCTGTTACTTCCACCGTTTGTTCAAAAACCTTTTTTGCAGACCAATATTTTGTCCCATACAATAAAGTCGGTGTCGGCCTAATTGCAATGCGATAAAATTTACCTTTTATTCAATAAGAATCTTTTTGTCACAAAGCACCCCGGTTGCACTCGCCACTTAAGCCAACCCGCTTGTATACGATTAGTAACGTCTTTATCTATCTCCTCACTACTCTGAATCACCGATCCCAAATATTTGAACTTGGACATACATGCAACAACTTCTCCTCCTATGGTCACCTCTAGCTCCCCTATCAATTTTGACCCACTAAAGTCGCATCACAAGTGATTTGTCTTTGTACGACTTATGCGCAACCCCTTACCCTCCAAGACTTCCCTCCACTCTTCCAATTTACTATTAGCCTCCTCCTTAGTTTCAGCGACCAAAACGATACCATGAGTCTCATACTTGGACTAAATAGCCCAATAATATAAACAATTATCATATAATCCTTTTATTTTGAAGTTATTTTATCACGAAACGCTCTCATACAAAACAGACTGAAACAAAAAAACCTACATAGAAACATCTAAAATCATGGGTTATTGGCTAATGGCTATGTAGCCCATGATAACAAACAAGCAAGGTCCAATTCCCAGCAAAATTCATCTTTCAAACGAATTGTACATACATATACGTTCGCTATGCTTCTTCTTTCTGTGCCTCCTCCGTCTTGCCCTTCTTCACCTTTCTCATGCTCTTTTCAAATTCTTCCCTTTTCAGCTTCTCTCAAATTAATTCCCAGAAATCTCAGCATGAACTCCACAGAACCCATCTCAGATAAAGTGAATTCAACCGATGACCAATCCAACAATGACAATGGTAACTCTTCGAATGCTTACTTTGATATCTATGGACCTCAGGTAATCACTCTTCTTTGCCGCTTTCGTTTTTCTGATTTATTTGATATGGGATTTAATAAATGAATTGAGGTTGAAATTATGAGATTTTTATGGATTTTTAGGCAAAAGCTGAGGTTGAGTTTAAGACCCCTGCGGCTAATTCAGCTTTGAGTTTACAAGTGGGTACTTTTCTGTATTCAATGTTCATATTTTTTGTTAGAATTCTTCATTTTTGTTGGGTATTTAATCCCATTCTTAGAGAAGTTGTTTTTGGTTGATTTGAGTGCAGGATGTTCAAGGACTAGTTACATGGGTGCTTGCTGATGGGTATATGCCCTCTTGGGTTTTTATTAAAGTAAGTCTCCATTGTTTTCGAAAATTCGAATTAGCAGTTACGATTGTAGAGTTTAGTTTCTTCCCCAAAATATATTTGAAGTAGATGGTAGAAATTAGTAGTACTTATTGAAAAAAGGTGAGTTGATAATCTAGTATGAAGACTTGAAATTGGGGGAGATTTTCGTATGGACTTAACGTTCGAGTGTACGGAAAACTAGGATGCAGACGTTTTCCATGTTCATATTGTTGCCTTATATTCCCGTCTTCATGATGATTGTCACATGTTACCTTCTCTAATGTAGTATGGTTTTTGAGAGCCAATTATTGTACTTTTAAGAGTGGATTATGGAAAAATTATTGGAATTGTACAATGGATTTAAGGTTCTTTAGTATAATTGAGCATATTTAGTGTTGGTACTTGGTATAATATAACTATTGTTCCGGACATAAGAAGCTTTTGGTTGCTGCAAAGTAAGGGTGGTGATTAGGGCATTTCACCAGTGAATTGATGTTTGTGCAATTTTCTTTGAGATGCCTCATAATTTGATTTAATCTTTCTGTGATCACAACTCACAACCTTTATCGACAAGTTTGGTTCTTTGGCTTGATTTCTTTTTTTGAAATCTGATCTTTTGAGAACAATGTATCGTAGACTTGGATTTTGGCATCCTGTTTTGCGTGTTAATAGTCGGTAACAATATCAATATCTTGTTCAAAAAAAACAATTCCATTCTGAATATGAAAAATTGGCGATGTCCTTGTTTCTCTCCTTTGAAGTCCTAAATGTGGAGGAATCAAAAAAGCTTAGTTAAATTATCAGTTTGAATTTAAACTCAAATTTTATAAACTCATATATGTATTCTGGGATTGCTGATTTAGTAAGATTATGTGTTGCAGAACAAGCCCCTCATCCCGAAAGTGGTTCTTCTATATGTTCCAGGCCTTGATGCATCGTTATATATGTCACAAACAAAAAAGTTTAGCAATTTGAAAAAATGTTGTGGCAATCCAAGGGCAGTTCAAGCTTTAAGGTTGGTTGAGGGACTGATTTTGCTTTTCTTTTGTTCTTATTTCTTTTATGTTTACCTTTTGAGTGTTTTATTCTCTATGCTAGCTGTTTATTAGATGGTAATCAGACGATTGATGCCCTTATGACTTGCAAGTTCAAAAGAAAAAGAGACAAATCCTCTGAGGATCCGAATGAGTCCTCTCCACAAGGTATCCAATTAGTAATTCTCTCATAATGTTACATAGTCCACTTTTCAGCCGCCTTTAGCTATTCCACCTGCATCCTCCTTTTGTTCTATGTTCATTACTATGTTACCTGGAACACAAAACGGTTCGGGACGTGGGACGGGTACCCGAAACCTACCCAAGGTGACTCCGAAAGGATGGTTACAATTATCTTTTTTTTTATTAAAAAGTATATCTAATTAAAATTAGGACCTACAAGGTTGCATTACATGAAAATATTTGCAAAATACAAGTACACATTTAAAAATCAATCAAATTACGTGCATCTTAGTTTTTAGGTTTTGTTCATAGCTTTTGATTTTGTAGATGTGTGCATTTTATATCCATTGTTGTGATTTTCCAAAAACTTAAAGGTGCTTTTATTTTCTAATAGCAATTACCATTTGTGAGATTGGTTGTTCAATGTTTTTTCTTCTCCTGAAATCTAGATATTTTAAGTTATTAAATGAGAAGTTAGACACATTAGAAAACCCTAATTGTGCAAATATAAGGAAAAGTGGAATTCATTGTCTGTTTGTTGAACACAAGTTTTCTAAGTTATCCACAAGGCTAGAACAATTCATGGAGACATATCCTAAAATTACATACGGCATAGGCGCAAGTTATCAGCTTTTTTCATAGGTTGGTAATTGGGTGTAGTCTTGCCTGATGCCCTGACGTAGGATATGTGGTTCCTCTCCTGCAGCTTGTTTATGATGAGCTCTATTCCAAATCTACTTGAGTAAAAGATGTGTCTACACACTTGTTTATTAGGTACCTTATGTTTTGCTGTTTTAGGATCCATATAAGTTTTTTTTTTTTTTTTACTCAGGAGACTGTTTGTTTCACTTCATAGTTATGTGTAGGATTACTAGCTACTATTCATATATGCTTAATGTTTCTGATGCGGGTTTTTCCATAATGCAGAAACTAGTTCGGGATCTAATAACTTATCCCCAACTAAACTTTTGAAGAATTTGCCATTCCCTATCTCATATTATACTCTTACGGAAACACAACTAGAGGATAATGGATATTGCTTTAATCAGCCCGGTAATAAACTATTTCTTTATCTCTCTCTTACTTTTTTTTAGCGTTATATTGTTTTTGATTGTTTTTTACGTCATCTAGGTTTCCGTTCAACGTGCCCTGCTCCACCTGGTTCTTCTCCTTGTGAGCTACTAGCTCTTGATTGCGAGATGGTAAGATGTGATGTAGTTCTCTACTTTGTGACTCCCAATAGCTTTTATATTTTGTTGCGGCTTTTATTTCCTCCACAAGAATCGTGTTTTCATCTTTGGGCTCAAAAAATCAATGCCAAAACCTTATTAGAACATATAGTGTCGAGTACATGAACAAAGGCATAGTAACGTGAGATTATTCGCAACTGAGATTATATTTCAAGCAGGTTAATTTGATACTAAATGTACAACTTAGAAAATCAATTCTAACTATTGATTTTGTATTTTCCTCAGACATTCATTTATGTGTAGTGTTGCATGATTGTGCAAATCTCAATTCTTCATCTCCTTCTTCACTCTTTATCCTTGCCCTTTTTGCTTTTAAGTTGTACAAAGTTTTGAACTTTCACTTTTTGATTGGTAGGTTTTTTGTTTTTCTTTGCACGACAGAAACGAACACAAATGATTTTCTCCCATATTATCCCTATTATTTGAGACTTCAAGACGCTATATAATGTTTACAATCTAAAATTTACTCCACTCATTCACTCTAGCACATGTATTTCAATTATCCCATTTTTTCTCAATTGTATTGTTTAATATTTTAGTCCCAACTTTCCATCTTTATCCACCGACATTGAATCCTTTTCTTTGCATTTTGAATATGTCCTTATTTCGATGAGGCCAAATATTTAAAGTTCTTTGGTTTTCGATAGACTATAGTATAATGACTCATTAAATCATGTGCATTCTTTTTGATGTGAAGTTGCAATTGATGTTTGTTACCAAGTGTCAATCAGAAACAATATGTTTGTAATTCATAACAAGGGTAAAGATGGCATAAATCTGACCCCCAAACGCACCCTCCGTCTTGACATTACGTAAGGCTCGTTATGTAACCTGTTTGAGAGTTGTCGCAAAGTTAAATATCTTTATATAATAGTGTATCGATTTTCACTGTCACAATGCCGCGTTGGCGTTCACATTAAGTGTTATGCTCGTTATATTATCGTTCAACAGTATTCCGATGTTACAATGTTATTTGTTGTCTCGTTAGAATTTTATTAGAACCCGTTAACTATAAATGTTAAGATCACTTATATAGTTACTCATAATTTTATTAGTTAAACAAAATAATTATTTAATAAGATTTTTAATTATACACTAAAATTACCTTATATAGTGCAATTATAATAGGTATAGGCATATTATTGCATAATAATAGTAGTTTAACAACAAAAATGCAATTACAAGTTCAAAACTCCCCTTATATGATTTTTTTTTTCAAAAGTTCACTCTACATTGTCCGCAATTCACGTTATTACTCCATTATAGCCGTTGTTCACTACACTATGACCATTTCTGCAAACGTATTCGCGACCGCGATTTTTTTTTTCTTGGGTGGGAGTCATTTGGTGACATTGGGGGTAAGGAATGATGATGTGAAAAATTGATTAGAAGTATTTGAAAGCCTCACTTAGTGGAAGCTTCTTCGTATCGAACTTCACAACACCTATGTTAGGAGTATTTTTGCCCTAACGACATTTCAATTACTATGACTTCGTTTAATACCTTTTGGTTCTAATGTTTGCATCCCTTTTTATAACTTAGCATTTACCTTATCTTTAGGTTTGGCACTAATATGATGTCATCAACGAGCAGCATGCATTACGACACTTCTCTTTGAATAGGTCTTGCTATCTTTTCTTAGACTGCTGCATACAAAACAAGCAGAGTTTTGATCTAGAATCATTCTGATTAGGAATTGTTTCGTTGCTACTTTACATGTCTTAACACTAGTTTACACTTCCTCATACATATCATGAATATATGTGATATGCTTATACATTTTATATCATAACCCACCAAAATGTTGTTTTTAAAAAAATATCTTTTCATACCCCTTATTATACTTTATTATACATCTTGTTCTACTATGTCAATTAAAATCATATGTGTTGTATTAAATGAAATGCTTCCATCTTAGATTGTACCAATATGAAACCCAAGGTTTAGGATCCTCTATATTTCTTTTCTTCTATTACCAATGCTATGATTGTTACACCTAGGTTACCTTTGGAAATAAATTCCAACAACTCCATTTTTTCCCACAGTAAAACTCTTACCATTCTTTAAGGAAATAAACCATCCATTTCTTTAAGAAATGAAAAAGATATGAGCTCAAAACCAAATTGGTTTTTGGAAATGTTTGCATCTTTTCAGATGGCATGACTAATCAACTTAGTCCTTCCTTACTTTATTAAAGATGTTAATTAACTAATCTTTTGGCATCTTGATTCTCTATATTTTTTAAAGAGGTCAAAATCAAAACGTTATTTCTATTGTCCCTTGATTGCATAGATCAAATACGATTTCACATAAATAAAATGTGCACATGATTTAGCGAGTCATTTACTATAACCTCTTATAATTGGAAATCAAAACCTATAAATGTTTTGCCCAATTGAGAATGGAAAACTTTTGACAACTATTCATTAAAAATTGTACATGTTTCTTGAAGAGTTTTATTTCACCTTTTGGATTTATTAATTATGTTTATTGTTTAGGACTTTCTTTTTGCACTAACTTTCTCAACTCATGTTTCTTTTCTAGTGTATCACATGCAATGGGTTTGAGCTAACGCGGGTGACTCTTGTCGATGTTGAAGGTCAGGTGTGTTCTCAACAATTTCTTTTACCCGTGTGTAGTAGATACTTTGTGATGTTCTTATTAATAAGTTATCTGTTTGGTGGTGGCTTACTGTGATTTGTGAGTTATGAAGTTGGGTTCCATGATGAACATTTAATATTTAACTTTTCATTTCATTGTTTCGAGGAAGTTATTTCTTGTGACCTCGTTTTTTTTGTGTGTAATGTTTGTCATTTCTGTGCGATCGTGTCATATGACATTTCTTATATGATTGGTCCATTTTCTTATATGGTAAGTTTGGATCACTTTTTCTCTCTATCAGTTTTTTCCCACCTATTTGTGGCCTACTCATGTGCTTGAAGTTCAAAAAGCAAGTTATTGGGAGTGGAGCAATCTCACATGGCTTTGTCTTAATTTCTCATATTCTTATATTTTTTTTTCCAGGTTATGTTGGATAAGTTGGTTAAGCCTTTCAATCCTATTATCGATTACAACACAAGGTATTAATATTTGATTTCATCACAAATCGTCGTTGTGTCTAATTCTTATTTTATTATTAGAAGTTTTCAACCCAAATTTGCAATTTGTGAGCTTATTTAGTCAAGAAAAAATCTCAAGAAATCATCTTTCGAAACAACCTTTTTGCGAAAACATCATCATCATCAACCCAATATCCCGTTCGAAGACAGAGTCTGGGTAAGGGAAGGTGACGGATAATCCATACCCGTATTTCCTTGAGAGGGAGTACTAGAGGAAGTGGTCAGTTTTTACGAAAACATACTGATTAATTTTTTCCATTAAACTACCTCAACAAAATTCTCTCTAAATACCATATTAGCATTTTTGTTTTGTTTGATCATTAATATATACGTTGACCATCATGTATTCATGCACACTGTCACATGATTCACTAAATTTGCTTGCGAATAACGAATCAAAATAAGTGAATTATGGTTAGTTTTGAGCTATTTTAAGATCATTTTGAGCGAATGGCGAATCGAAAAAGTTAATTTTGACTCACTAATCTCCTTGCAAATCACGAATTAAAATAAGCAAAATGGTATTTTTTTGGGCTATTTTAGGATCATTGTGAGTGAATGACGAATTCAAAAAGTGAATTAACTAGCGAATTATGTTACAGTGTTCATGCAAGCACCAAATTAGAAAATTTCTTCCTCTCCACCTATATAAGTTTGTCAATGTGCTTACATGAGTAGTAAGCACATTAAATGAGCGTTTGACAATGATGTTTAAAAGAGATGAGTAAAGTAATTGTGTTTAAGTTCCCATACCGACATTTTTGGATGGTTGTATTGCTGTTTTCTGCAGATTATGTACTTTATCTGTCATATCGCCTCTCCCGTGCTTGTTATGCCCATGTCTTGGAACTGTACCATTGGATCTCTGGCTCTGGTTTAGTAGTATATTATCGTGTCAGATTTTTCTAGCTCATTAAGTCCATATAATTCAAATATGGGCTCAGGAGTTGGGTCAATTTGGGTTTAGTTAGATCCCTTAGTTTCTCAAACATTATATAGCTGTGGGCATCAACAGATTGTATCTCATATGGTGCTCTGTGATGGTTTTCAATGAGTTGAACTGTGCTTAATTATTGTGGATCAAAATCCAGGGTCAATTTTCTGACTTTCTTTTTGGTAATATTATTTTCAGATATAGTGGAATAACTCCTGAAATGTTAAATGATGTATCTACTAGTCTTGAGGACATTCAGGTGAAGGTTTTTTTTTTTTTTTTTTTTTTTTTTTTTTTTTTTTTTTTTTTTTTTCCCTTCTGTTCATAATGTATGCTTAAAGTATTAAGTTAAATCTTGTTTGTTTTTCTTCGCAGGAAGAATTTTTGAAGATTGTTTATAAAGAGACAATCCTGATTGGACATTCATTGGAGAATGACTTGTTGGCACTAAAAATTTCGCACGATTTAGTTATTGATACTGCAGTATTATACAAGCATCCTCGTGGGGGCTCATATAAAACAGCGCTTCGTGTACTTGCAAGGAAATTTCTTTCTAAAGAGATACAAGATTCCGGACGTGGCCATGACAGCATAGAGGATGCAAGGACTACTATGGAATTGGCTTTGTTAAAGATAAAAAATGGTAAATAAATCTAAATCTTTGTGCTACTAGCATTCGGAATAATTTCAATAGAATGGAATTCTGACATGAATTGAATTTGTGTATTCTTTTGTTTTCTACTTCCTCCGTTCCAAAATACTTGCACCATTTGACTTTTCATGCAGTCCAATGCACTAATTCTATTTTTAATATCTCTAATTATGTAAAATAAAAAATTATAAAAATTTTATATTTAATAATATTTGTATTGAGACGAATCAAATAAGATCCCACTTGACTATATTTTAACTTATAGATTAAAAAATAATCACAAATTACAGGTATTTTAAAAGTGTTCGTAGGACCTACTGTTGTATTTTTTACTTGACCTACTTTTTTTTGTTGGAGTTGTCTGCGTCGTTTCTATAATTTCGATGTTTGTGGATTTTAGGTCCTGATTTCGGCTCAGCTCCACAATTTACACGAAAGAAACTTATTGATGTGTTGACTGAATCTCGTAAAATGTCATCATTTATTGATGATCGTTCCATTGTGAAGCGCCACGCTTCTGGGAATTGCAATGCGATTCCTGTCTCGTCTGACGATGAAGCACTTTCCAGAGCTTCGAAAGAGGTAATAAAATAGTCGTCTTGCATGTGACTTCTGCGGAGTAAAGCTGTTGTATTGAGTAATCTTACGTGTGTGCAGGTAAAAAACGATAAGGTGCATTTTGTGTGGACGCAGTTTTCAGAAATAAATTCGTATTTCAAAAAACAAGTAGTTGATGACGAGCTGTTTAAAGCTCGGCTTGCAGAGTTGATAGCTTTCGTTACCTGTCAGAACAAGTCCTCCGCAAAGAAACGTTGCAGTGTACCATCTTCGCTCAAGGAGATCCTGACCCGAACGGATTCCAGAATTTACAAGCTCTATTCAAGTTTGCCCTTGAATAGTATGCTTATTGTCTTTACTGGTCAGGGAGACACTGCATCAATCCACAGGTAAATCTTTTTTTGACTGAAGAAATAGAATTCGGGAGTCTGCACTCGCTTTCCACCCTTTTTTTGTCTTCGTTTTTTTTATTTTGCATAAAGTATAGCTTGTCATTTGTCTCCCTTTCGTACCTTTTTCAACAACTTATTCATGGGACAAACTTTCCAGAATATGCATTCATTACTGTAGTATAATTCATCATCATCGTCATAGCCAGTGTGTCCCGCTCATGATCAGGGTCTGGGGAGGGGGAGGTAAGGAATATGGCAACCCATACCCATAAAAGAAGATATGGAAGGAATTTCAGTAGTATAATTCACGGGCTGAATTTCCGGAAGGAATTTTTGAGGGGACACACGTTCGGTTTAGTTCAGGGGTAAAAGTCACACGTTTCTCTTTTTTACAATTATATAACAACCTAATCTCATCACCAGCGAAACCACCGGCAACCAAACCCCCTCGAAAATCGATGCACTAACAATCAGCAGCAACTAACCCCGACTCACAAACCACTAAAATTCACTGAAGGAAGAGTGTTTAGATGTGACAAATACCGAATTTAATGCTATATTATTCTCAGCATTCGCAAAATACAGCGCGAATTGACACCACATGCAAAATTTTCCTGATCATACTACAAAGCAAATAGTAAAACTACCTAAAATGAAGTTCTGGAAAACTGCCAAAACTGAGATTGTGCAAGAATCGCATTACATATCCCCGTTGTTGTTGTGACCCAACTTGGGTTGTCTGTGCCTTTGTGGTGTGGTGTTTACGAGTCCTGTTGCGTTGCAAATTGTAATGCTACTACTTGTTTAGTCTCTTTTAGCCGAATTTCAATCATTACATCATCATGGTCATGGTCATCAACCAAAATCCCAGAAAAATTCAGGGTCGGTTGGGGGAGGTAGCGTACAAATCATTCCCGTACCCATTCGAGAAGAGGGCAGGAGAAATGGGCGCAGTCATTACATCATTAATGATTTTAAGAGAAATTGTGGCTACACGAAAAATGAAGTGTAAGATTGTTTCTGGGAATGGCGGGAATGTAATTAAGATACTGATTGACCTTACGGAAGTCGCTGTTTAGCTCTGCTTTAGTCTTGATATGGAAGTTATTCGTATTACGTACTGCATCATTGTTCATCTATTGACATTTTTAATGCTATATATATGTATACAGATTGCGAAAAATGCTGACGGAAGAAACCAAAGTCGAAGTGTGTCGCGAAAAAATCGTTAAGGTCTTGGAAGAACTCCAAGCACAAGCTGAAGTAGGACTTTGTTTTGTGGGCATTAAACAATGATTCCTCTTCCATAAACATGATGCTTATTCTTTTTTAACGAGTAAAAGGTGGTAATTAGAAACTTATTCCAGACTTATATCACATTGCACCTCTATTCATCTGTTTTACGTATAATAACTTGCTGTTTTATATTCACGTCTGATATTAAAAAGTACTTTTTGTCTCTTTGAGATTGCTTCTGAAAATGTCCTTGTCAGTAGCAATCTCAAAAGGACGAGTGCGTATGCTTTAAAAATGCCTTGTTTACTACAAAGATTACTTATGTCAAAAAGCAACGAAAAGGGTGTTTCGAGAGAGGGAAAAACATGTCACAAAAGTATCATTAGCCTTGTATATTCGAAAATTTACACGAATACATCGTAAAGTGGCTATATTGGTGTTGATGAAAGGAGTTGAGATAAACCACCTACCGAAGGCTCAGACACTCGGCTCAACTTAAGGGTGTTCAAGTTTTCATAGTGTTTTCATTCTTGTCTCGTTCTTTTACAATCATAGTAATCCTCTCACTTGAAACTTTGACCGTATTGAGAAATTGTGAATAGTGTAGACGAGGGAAGAAAAGCTTAGGTGAAAATCGAATGTGATTTTTTTAGAAAAAAATGATACTTACTCTCCAACTGCGATAAGATTGGATCGTTAGCTTAATAGCAAAGCATATAAGCATATTTTCCTTGTGCAAAACACTAGTGAATCCACACGGAAAATAACGTAACGATGAGTGTTGTTTTTATCATGTAAATGATTTGACTTTTTAGTCGGATATGCTTTATGCGGCCATTGTTGACAGGACGCGCTTCATTTGTTTCATAAATCATAACCATTCGGCGTGTAATAAGTGTTTGCACAACAAAACGTTAAAAGCTTTCTAGAAGTTCATGTGCAAACGCCAATACCTAATTAATCATATATTCTCATCATCATTACCATACCTGGTGTATCCTGCTCATAAAAAATTATGATCAAAATCTAGGGAGGGAAGAACGACGGTAACTCATATTCATAAAGATGACTGCAGTCAAAGAGTCATCCGGCTCGTTTCTTTATTCCCTTTGTCTTTTAAAGTTTCTTTATTTGATTAAAAAAACTCATAAAATTGTTATAGAAAGTAAACTCAGAGGGACAATGTAGTGTATATACGATGGTGGTTATTCCATTTTCTAATTGCAACACTTTTACTATTACGCTATTTACAAACGTTTGATTCGCCAAGTACCTTTTAAGAAGAAATATAATCATGTATAATTTTATTAGATTTTGTCTAAAATAGAATATAATAAATAATTTTTTTTTAGATTTACTCATCTGCTTCTATAACAACTAGTTTTAGCGATTAAATTGTGCATTGACATGCGTGTTTGCAAGTAAAAAAAACAAAGGAAGGGAACACTAGAAATTTTGAAAGCAAAATATGCTTATGAAAGAGATATTCAACAAAAGACAACCTGAAATGTAAAGCGTCCTTGTAACGGAAAAATTTAATAAATTATTAATCAGGGCTTGTCCAATTCTGATTATCTTTTCTTTCCTAAAAAATTTACTTACATTCATTACCACTTGAAAGCGTAATATGTAGTACACAAATTAAAATTACAAAGAAAAACACAAGTTTGAGAATAAAAGCTTTATTACTTAGGGAATAACTTGATCCAAAGTAACACTATAAACAATGAATACAAATTGTTGTCCGAGATGGCCTCAGCATGAAACACGCTTCATATATGTGTTAAATAGCTCATCTAATAGTACATATTATGAGAATACAAACTCCTTGTATAAAATCATCTCACCGAGAAACGATCTCTCACAAGAATATCCCAACAATGAAAGCTAAAAAAAAAACATCATTCCGATTACCACTATTTACGATCAGATATAAACTATGGCAATACACATTATAGAGGCTAAGAAGAAAAGTAAAACTTATAGAGGTATACTTAAGTTAGGAAATTTTATGTCCATGATGTAAGAAGACCATAACATGCAGTTTGCTAAATCTAAATAAAAATCACAAACTAATATACACTCATAATTAAGGGTATCCCATGAAATACAAACCCTTGTTAGAAATGAAAAAACCCATCAAATTCTTCATATAATCACTTCCATGCTGATGCAACAACTAAACTCTTGTCTTCCCATCCAAAATGAAGGGCATCCATCATAACATTCAACTTGTACTTGTTGCAATATTGTGATACGATAAGCTCCCGAATCATTTTGCTCACATTTTGCTTCAACGGGCATGATCTAAAACCCGCCATCTGCATCCTTGCTCTCCATTTCCCTGCAACTTCATAACGCTCAATCCGCTCTTCGCCTTCACAAGCAATGATATTCACGATGTCCCGTGCAAGACATTGTTTCTCGACGTTGATTCTTTCCTGGCTTTCTCTCGGGAGAGTGGCATCAAGAGACTCGAAAACAGCGGAGTAGTAACTGTATACTTCCGAAAATCTAGAGAGAAATGGGGTGGTGTTTGTGTTGACATCTTGCTCGACAACAGTTACTAGTTTTGGGTTTAGGCTTTTGATCATACGAAGAAGTTGATCACGGATATTGACGGTGGAGACACTCTCATCGGGTAAGTGGTGGAGCAGGAAAGCAAAGTTTACGACTAAGGCTTCCCCTGCTCGGCAATCTAACATCTCCGGGGTAACAAGTGGTGTTCTTGATGGTATAGCTTTGAACTCAAACTGCAATTCATTGATCTCGGCCAATGCCTCGAGTCTTTGGCCAATGTTTTTTAAACCACCAATCGGGCGCTGCACAGATTCAGGATCATCGACACCCGTCAACCTCACTTGGATTGATTTCCCGCGTTGTTTAGCTAGGGATCGTATGAGGTTTATGTATTGGTTTCCTTGATTAATGTCAAAATCGATAATATGTACCTTCTTATCATACTTAATTGCCTCCATAATCGCTTCATTTGCTGCCATAAACCCAAATTTGAAACACGGGCATACCTCGAAGAGTACCTGCATCGCGGCAAGCTTTTCAAAAGAGGGCGGCTCCTTACATCTCAGAGCTTTATATAAAACTTTACCGGAAGAAGCCAACCGAGCAGCGAGGCCTTCTACCATATAGGCTGCAATTCTCTGTGACGGTTCCCCTTGGATCGAAACCATCTGCCTGAGCTTATTGATCCTTAGTGCAGCTTCCTCGAAATCACCCTCGGAAATAATAGCAGCACAATCAAAGAGCAACTCTTTAGTACTACGAAGAGGTAGCGATTCGTCCTTGTTGCTAATGCTGCTCAAGTTAGAAGATTCCGAAGATGTCGACTCTTTAGGGGAGTCATGATCCATCATGTTCCTTAACGAGCCAGCCCAATCTACATCTATCTCGATGCTCGTCTCGGGGCCCATAACAACCTCATCCACTCCGTCTTCCTCTTCATCGAGGAGGGCGTGCTCCAACTCCTGAAGCTTCAGCTTCACCATACCTTCATCATATTCAACCGCTTCGGGACTTTGACTTATGAAGTATTCAAGTTCGTAATTCGTTGCAGAAGAAGAATCACATTGATTTCTAGCAACGCTTGGTGGGTTGATTAGTTCTCCCGAGGGAGAATTCACGAAGAACTTTGGATCATAACAATAACTTGGACTGCTGAAACTTTCGGTAGCGTACTTGATCTTGTGCTTTTCAGACCCATATAATTGATTCGACAAACCCGAGCTGTTATTACCTCCTTGCAGTGCACAAAGCCTCGGACTTCCATATGTTGTCGACATATTTTGTGGACCTAACTAAAACTATGATCAATATTCTCGATTCTTCTGAAGAATTTAAGAGTTCTCAAGATAAAAAAACAAGATTAGCTTGTAAACACGAAACTGAAGACCTAATTCCGTTATGATGTATAAGCCCGAATAAAAGTTGTTGCAATATTCATGCTGCTCTGAGTTCCCTGTAAAAAACAAAGATAATATAATTCATCAAGGATTATGCTTCTGGAAACTTGATTTAATAATAAATAGGCAATAAGCAATTTCAAGTAATTTAAAACCCTAGAAATTGACTAGAATCTAGGGAAGACTTAGTCTATTACAAGATGTCACTGATACCAAGTTGTTGCACAACAATGAATATTGAATATGCAATCATCAAGCATGGGATAAGCAGAAAATTAGTCATTGTCGAACAAATAAACGTCGAAAGAATAAAACATCTTCAAAGACTTTCAACTCCTATGTTGAGATTCCCGCAATCCTGTCTCCTAAGATATGTTCGTTACTTGAGAACAACTAAATTGGACGGTCCTAAGAGACGTAATGAGACATATCGAAATCACTTAGATTTGCTGCACAAAAGGTAATAATTGCTCTAAAACGGGACAATTATTTGAAACTAGCCAAAACGATCCAAGTTGCAAGTAGATGACTTTACAAGGAATACAAAGAACATATACTTATTCCAATAATTGAAAGTAATTAATTGTGTGCAGCATCAGTGAAACGTATCAGGATCCTTTCCATTACTTTTCTCTATTACCCATGCTAGGATTTTGACACCTACTTTTTTGAATAAAAATAAAATCTCAAAAATCCCCGCTATTTTCCTCCATCAAGCAATTCTAACCATTAGATTCAGTAATGGACGTTGCATTCTATTTTAAGTAAGGAGAGATCCTAACTCCGGTGAAAAACATACTTGGTACTTGCATTACAATTTACACACAATACGATGCGAATCCAAGTGTTGGACTTCCCTTTTAAAGCAAAATTTTCCATGGATTTGGTTCAGTTAAGTGAACTGTCACATGATTCACTAATTTCTTTGCGGATCGCGAATCAGAAAAAAGCAAATTATGGCCGATTTTGCGCTATTTTAGGGTCATCTTGCAAATCCAAAAAGCGAATAATATGGCGAATCATGCAACACTAGTTAAGTGTCTAAACCAACAACAAAAACCTAAAAACCCAACAACCCAACGACCCAAAAACCCGAAAACCCAACGACCCAAAAACCCAACAACCCAACCAAACAATAGTTATCAGATAAACCTGAAAATCCAAAAGAAATCTCAAGCAACAGCAAGAACCCAATAAGCACAGCTGGTTCAAAGAACACATGATCAAAAGTTTTATATTTTAATAAGGGATCTGAATTTTTCATACAAGATAATAGATAATTTAAGAAAAAAGATTGAATTACAAAGATTATCAGACAAACACCACCATAAAGGCACAAACAGAATTCACAAAGGAGAGGGGAACTACAAGTAGATCTATGAAAAATAAACACAGAACAAAAACATGCAAATCAAAAAGCTATACCTGAATCAAGAAATAAACCCTAAATTTGTGAAGCAAATAGGAGTATTACACAAGACTAGATGGGAACCTGCAATGAATAGTAAAAACCCAAATACAGATAAGCATCCCAATTTAAAACAGTTTTAGGCCATTAATCACTAGATAACACAAAACCCCCAACCAAAATTGACCAATTAAATTTGTAATTACCTTAAATAAGTCCCAAAAGTTTTGGGTTAGGTATGCTACAGACCCAAAAACAAGAACTAAATACAAAACGGAAAACTTTCCAATAAAAAACCCATGATTCTTTTATAGATATAAGGAATTCAAACACAATATTGACGACAAAAATGATGAAAAATAATGGGAATTAAGCGGAATTTAATAATAATTAACAAGAAATTTCAAAGCTTTCTTAATTACCCAGTTCAATGGAAATGAAAATTGAAAACCCCAATTGGTTAGATGTGATGAAAAAATCAAATCTTCTGGAATTTAACATGAAAAGTGGGGCAAAATGCAGAAAGTAGTGAGAAAATGCTTACCCAAAATTCTCCTATCTTTCCCTATCTATTGTACTTAATTTTCCTTTTTATTAAAAATAATTTCTGTGTGCTGATTATTTGTCTGCATTCTTACCACCCACTTTTTTGACTAAACGTTTTGTGGGTTGTTGTAAAAGTCATCCTCCTATACTTCCTCGTTCCATTATACTTATTATATTTGACTATTCACATAATTCAATGCATTATTTTAATTATTTATATATTAAACACGTTTAACAATTGTAAAAAAATTAATATTATGGAATTATGCGATTAGACAATTCAAACAAGATCACACTTGAGTATATTTTTTCTTACACATTAGCTATAATATAAATAATAGAAATGTAGCGAGTACTTCAGAACGAGATAAGTATTATTCAATCATGACCGTTAATTTCGTTGATTGATCTTACTTGTTGCTTAGATAGATGATGGGCCATAGTTATGCACATATTTTTGGTCAAATAAAATAAAAATAAAAAAATTCCCACTTTGTCAAACCAAAATGATAAGTCACTATCTTGTTCTAGATAGACTTCAAAATTAGTATTTGAAAGATGGGATTACAATGATAATGAGTACTTTATATCCATTAGAGTTAGATAATAGTAATTTATTCAATATAGATGACCTTAATAAGTGATATAGTCATTGAAAATTTCTCCCCCATTTAGTTAAAGTTAATGATAAATTTCTTACTTTTGGTTATGGATCGATCCATTTAGATATGATCTCTCAATAATATTGTCTCTCATAATAACACGTATTATTGACTAGTTACTATATCATTAAATATACACTAACTTATTTCAAGAAGATGATTTTTCAAAAGTTACTGAATCAAGAAATATAATGGTAATGAAAGTACTAGGCGTTGTTATTGTGGACTTGTAATTTGTTTAGCCAATATTAAGAAGTTGATGATTAATATATTTTTAGTAATCAAAGTGTTTTGACTTAGGTAAAATAATTCTTTAGTTACTTGAATTGAAAATCAAAACTCTGACAAATCTGTATTAAATCAAATCAATTTGATTTCATCCCACCTAAATCATTTTGAGTTTTCGATTTTTATTTTAGCGATTTAATATTGACTTCATCTAATTTTTTCAGGCCTTAGTTCCAAGCTTTTAGTGTATGAGTTATTTATTTTGTAAAAGTTATGAAAAATAGAAAAATATTTGATGAAATAAGTTCAATTTATACTCATTGACCTTACTAAATTTGACCTGTTCAATGAAATGTAGTATATACTTTCTGTGTTTTTTTACTTGCACGTTGCACCCAAACACCTTTTTATGTAGTCTATTGCGTTTGTTGGATTGCTTATATCTAGAGTTATACTCAACGAAATATTATAAAATTTTGATATTATGAAAATATCCAACGAGATGAATAAAACAAGATCCCACATGACTATGTTTTTTTCTCGTTTAATAGCCGCACTATGCAAAACACTATCAAATGATGAATAGTGTAGAAAATGAAAATGGTGCAACTAAAAAAACGAAGGAAGTATGTTTTAAGTGTAAAATTTTGACTGTAACCTAACCTATTTTAATACACATCATCACCATCATCATAAT
Source organism: Amaranthus palmeri (assembly GCA_019776075.1). Taxonomy (NCBI): domain Eukaryota; kingdom Viridiplantae; phylum Streptophyta; class Magnoliopsida; order Caryophyllales; family Amaranthaceae; genus Amaranthus; species Amaranthus palmeri. Next base: position 1,088,299 of record JAAKBH010000023.1, read on the forward strand.
GTATCCAACTTATAAGAACTATGATCAGAATATGAGGATGAAAAAAAACACCTATTCATACTCATGAAGGAGAGTACGGGCCAAAGCACCTCTCGGCTGAAAAAACCTATTTTATACACAGATTTAGTTAAGTATAAACTTAATTAGATTAAAATTTTCTACTCAATATTTGATATTAAATTCAGATCGGATTAACAAATTCAGTTGTCATACTTTTTTCATTAGGTGGAGAGCACCCCCAAGTAACCCACGCACATGGACTGGGCTGTGTCATGACATTGTGGCCCATCTTGTCTCAAGCTAGTACTTGTTACTAGGCTTTTTAGTCGTCTCTCTTACTCAATGGATAATGGCCCAACAAACTTTTCATATTTCCCATCAAATTTAAGTGTAAATCTCTAGTGAATGTAGAGAATAACAAAATTAGAGAGACGGTCTTTTCTAAAGACACATTAGATATATGGGCTAAATAGCCCAATTAATGTAAATGAGAGAGAAAATAAAAACAGGGCCTTTTGTTTTGAGGGCGTCTCTTTGAAAGACGGTCTCTCACAACAGTTACGTGGATGAGTGCAAATAGTTATAAATTTATTTTATAATTAAATAATTATCTATTCATATTATAGACTTAATTTGGCCTAAAAGGAGATTTCAAGTTATAAATTTATTTTATAATTAAATAAATATCTATATTCATATTATATTATATATATTATATATCCCTATGCGTTGTTTGGATGGCCTATCTCTTAGCCCCTTTCTCTATGCCGGCAGGGTTTGGGTATCTAAGTTTCAGTGTTTTGTTTTGTTTTTCTATAAAAGTTTCCCAATTTGCGAAAAAAAAATATTCATATTATATTATTATCTTAGCATATAACCGACTTTAAACCTTAAAACATTCATTTAAACAATTTTATTTATTTATAATTTCTCTTTGAAAAATGATGATCTTGAACAATACATAAAGATTGTATTGAAAAAGTCCCCATCTTATTGTTATACTTCACCTCAATGATTTATGACTGAAAAGCAAGGGTATCTTGTTAGTGGTCTTATATAGTTATCACTAATCTTTTGACAAGAGAACCATATTAAACCTCGTCTACTACTTGCTTTACCAGAGGGACATCCGAAGTGAAAATTGACAAATTTTTTAAAGATTTTACGTATTTTTAATTGATATATATTATCATTTAACTGCAGGTGGAAGCTAGATTATTTTCGAGTCGTAGGACTCTTTGATCGCACTCTCCTTATGGGTATGAGTCTACCATCGTCCTTCCCTCCCCTGACCCTGATCATAGAATTCTATGAACGGGATACATTGGGTATGATGATGATGATGATATTATTATTCTTCATATATATTATTCATCTATTATCTTTTTTATCTTAATAAGCTTTTTATTTTTGAGAGTTCTGTACAATCAGACATGTTCTACATACTTAGAAGTTTGCTGGCTATTAGCGAATGATTTTTTATTATCACTACTTAATGTAAAGTTCCGTACATCTAAGTAGTGTCGTTCCTAATAATTTTTGAGCCGTAGGCGAAATGTAAAATAAGGGCTCTTAGTCATGCGCTTAACTAAGAATCTTAATGTTGCAAGTTCGATTCATGCTAGATGCTACTTATGCAAATACTAATTTAATTATAAGGATTTTAACTCAATTTGAGCCTCTTCATGGCTGGGGCCTAGACAGTTGCACCTTAAAGCTACCCTCAAAAACGACCCTACATAACCGCATCCAAGTAACGTTTCTGAATCCCGTCTCGATGGAAGCAACCTAATGACATAAACAATAAGGTAGCTATTATTATTAGCTAACTTGTCATTGTCTTACAATTACTACTAGTAATTCTTAGTTATCCAATTGGTCCATGACATGTCACCCACTTTCACTAATTATATGCTAAAATAAATAATTACATATCCACTACTTCTAACAAAACATATATAATTTTTTAATATTTTTTGACTAATTCAAAATATTAATTTATGATGGATTTATTGAAGTTAGTTTAAATAGGGAATGAAAAAAGACAAATAATTCCACAAACATATTCTTATGGGGCACTTCAGGTAATTCTCTTATACGTCATTTAAATAAAATCTAAGTTTTATCTGAGAACCGTTGATTTTTGTATTTTTGTTGTTAGGCAAAAAATTGACAACCGGCCACGATTAATTTGGCATGTTCAAATGAACAATGATAGTATCCAAATGGACCAAGTATATTATTACAGCTATAAAAGCTTGCATAATTAATAATTAAGTAGTTTTTTGAACACTTAATTGTGGTGCTCATCATTTAATACTTGTTTTGTATATCATAATATTCCTTGGTTAATTATGGATTTGGAGAACATTCTTTAACTAGCTCGGGTAAAAATCAGGGTCATTTTTTTTGTTTTTATATTTTTAGGATTGTTCGTATATAAATAATTAAAAATCGTACATGCTATATTATTTATGATCATATTAAAAATGGTTTAGGTAAAGGACCTTTTCGGTGTTCTGCATAAGGCAGGGTCCGAGTGGGGGGTTTTCTTTTTTTTTTCTTGAAAGACGGACAATTCATACTCGTATCAACAAGCTAAGGAGGGAGTAAAGAGAGATGCGCACAGTCAAGAAACCCTCCAATTGATACCTGCGCCCAGCAGGGGTCGAACACCAAAACTTACTGCTCCACAAGCAAATGCTCTATCCATTGAACCACAAGCGCTTTTGGTTAAAACATGATCATATTGAATCTATTAATACAGTTATAAACTTGCATTAAATCTTAGAAATACTTTAAGGAAACTTTTACATTACTAAAATAGTGAGTTATATGGACTTAAATATAAAATTTGATGGGTAAAATTTTCTAACACGATATTATTTTGGGTTAGAGTAAACCGTATCAAGTGTATATGCAAGTCAACGCGTAGTGTGAAGACAACTCATACTAATTTAGAGTTAAATCACTAAAATGTTTATCAACTCTTTCACTTTTTTTTCGTTATAAAACTTAAGATCTACGCTTAATATACTTAAAAAAAAAGTACAAATGGAGGTGTTTAAATGTTGTCCATAGCTTCTACTCCAAATCCAATTTTGTACTCCAAAAAAAAAAAAAGAAAGAATATATATTTCCTTTGAAATTTAGCTTAACCCTGAACAAATAGGAAAGTACACTTTTGGAATTTCAATTTTTGTTGCTATTATGGTTGGCCGTAAGAAAATTGACCGAATTAGATTTTATTTAAATGATAACATTTAACAACCAATTAATCCGATTTCACTATAATTTTTTATACCTAGACTTTATATTCTCAAATCCGGCTGTTTCTGACCCAAGGCAATGTAAATATTTGTCTTTGGTCAAAAGTTAAAAACGGACCCGATACCTTAATTCAACAGTGTTATCATGTAGGACATTGAGCACCGCTCGTAAAAAAGTAATTTTACTTTTGCTAAACACCCATTAAAGACTGAAACCCACTCTCAATAGAAATGAGTGTTTTCTATAATTTTGCATAGAATGCATAAAATATCAGAAACAACGCTAATTTTTATACTATAATTTATCTTAATTGATATAATATTAAAACAGTTTCATACAACAATTTGTATATAGAATAATAATAAAAAAAATGAAAATATCATCTCTTGATATATCACTATCAAGTAAACCAATAACTAAGCTAGGAAACCCCATGCATATCAAATATTATATGTTGAACATCCATATAGGTGGATTGCTTAACTACATTATACTATTAAATAATTAAAATATCAATTGGTTGCATATATTGTCCATTTGTTCTATGAATTTCGTTACGTGCGATATTGAACCTTATAATGTTAGAGTATATAACATATCTTGGGGCCTCAACCAAAAGCTTAAGCTAGTGGTTGAGGCCCCAAGATATGTTATATACTCTAACATTTGTTAGAGTATATAACATATCTTGGGGCCTCAACCACTAGCTTAAGCTTTTGGTTGAGTTGGTTTCTTGACATGGTATCAGAAGTCAGGGTGACAACTGACAAAAGGTCACAGGTTCGAATCTCAAACACCCCTCATTTAAGTGGAATATTTAGCGCCATGTATGAGGAGGGCATGTGCTGCATCCACACTTCTAGCCCAAAGGGCTCTCGTGTGAGGGGGCGTGTTAGAGTATATAACATATCTTGGGGCCTCAACCACTAGCTTAAGCTTTTGGTTGAGTTGGTTTCTTGACAAGGGTTAATCGAAAATCTCCATATTAATATCATAAGATAATTTTCACTTAAAGGGCGTATAGTCTAAATTGCCAAGAAATTATCGATAGTGAGACCGACATGGTTTGTAACTTCAACGTAGAATTAAGATATTTCATGAACCAAATACAATTATTTTTTATGGTAAACCAAGATCAATCTTCATTATTTAATTTGGTGCATTTTAGTGAGTCTTATGTATTTAGTTCAATTCAATTGAAAAGAATAAACCTAAAAGTTATGGTGTATGTATATACCATCAAAAAAAGGTTAGATAGTAATCCACACTCATAAGTGAATTGTGAAAAAAACATAGTAAGAGTAATAACTACCTTATGAAAAGTTATAACTACCAAAAAGCAGAATACGAGCGTGTTTGGTGTAGAAATTTAAGTAGTTCTTTGTGATTTAATTAATGAGATTGAAAACACTAATTTAATTACCACAACTCAATAAAGTAGTAGTTTAATTAGTATTTAGTGGTGAAAATAATTGTTTTTAGAACGTTACAAATTGTAGCATTTTAAAATCAAAAGCAATTGTCTATAATGATCATTTCTCTACATTTATCTCAACAAATTATATTTATGTCTAAAATCAAAAGTAATCGTCACTTGAACAATTACTACTAAAAAACTCTTTAATTTGTGATGAAATAATAATTGAAGTTTTAATTTATTCATACTCATTTATATAGCTATAAAATTTAACTAAAATAAAAATAAAAAAATAATTTGTATTTCAAAAAGTAAAAAAGAAATAAAGTGTTGTAAAAATGTAAAAGGGAAAACAAAAAAAAGTACATATATAAGAGGTCATGTGGTCCATTAGAACACTAATTCTTTTTGAAACAAATAGAATTAAATAGGCAAGTGATACCCTAAATTATATAAGTTATGAGTTGTCAATCCCCATTCTTTGCATCCCTTAAAAATGAGTAAGGACTCTAAATAGCAAAAGAAGGCTTAGCTTACATAGGATTATTTAATGAAGACAGCATCATATTCAACTACTTTGTAACAAATTGCATTTATGTTTAGGGAAATAATAACATCCTTTTTATGATCACCCATAAATAAATTATCAAAAAAAAAAATAATGATATAAATATTCATTTTTTCTGTTTATTTGAGATTGCTGCTAATAGTGATGTTAGAAAAATTTCACTATCAATAGTATATAGTTTCAAATGAATATAAAAACGTCACTCATTATCATCATCATCATACCCAGTGTATTCTGCTTATAGAAAACTATGATCAGGGTGTGGAGAGGGAAGAACGACGAAAACTCATACCCATAAAGGAGAGTGCGATCAAAGAGTCTACCGGCTCGAGAATGGTCTTCCAAGAGAGAAACCTGCAACTTACAAATATGTTAAATAGAATACATACAAATAACTAAAAATAAGGGTAAAAGTAAAAAAGAAGAAAAAGAGCGATAAATAAAGGCAATGAACAGAGACAGACAAAGGGTAAAAGGGACGAGTTTAGTAATATAAGACGTGGATATAAAAACGTCACTATCGGTAGTAATTTCAAATGGATATAGAAATAGAAGTATATTATTACTAGTGTTGGATGATTAAATGTATTCTGCATACACTACTATTAGTAGTTTATACAGTAGTTGTTAAAATGCAGTTTCTGTTGAGATGAAATCCTCTTCGGGATTTGTTCATTGCTATTTTTAGAGTTGTGATTGAAAATATTGGCCAACTTAACTCTATACCTTGCTCCAAGGGATATTTGTTTGTTTATAGAAGTACATTTTGGCTATAATATAGTTATCTGTTCTTTTGAGTTTGCTATCAAAGAATTTGATAATTATTAATACTACGAGAATACGTAGAAATAGCGATGACGCGACATTGCCTAGCGGACGCTTAAATAGGTTTAGCGACGGTAAGACAACGACATTTCTCTCGTCGTCATTTATGTAGTCACTAAATTAGAAAGCGACTTCAGCGCGTACGAAATTAGGCGACGACCCATCTCATCGCTATCTTTTAGCAAATTTTTAAAAATAAAATAAAATATAATTTTAAGAAAGTGAGCGACTACATAGGGGTGGTTGCCGGGCCGTGGCCATTTTGACAACTAGAACTATGAAATTTTTCGTGGTCGCAATTTTAATTTTTTTTTTTAGTGTAATAGGAGAGTAAGACACTTTAAATTATGTAAAAATTTTAATGAAAGAAAACAAGATTTGTAGATTAGAATTTTAAAATGGGGTAGAGACCAATTTCATAAAAAAGTATATAGGCAACAAAAAAATCTAAAGGTGTAAAAATAATACTTCCTCCGTATTCAATTATTTGCAACTTTGGGGTCCTTCACGGACTCCTAGGCAAAACTTTTAGTAGTGTATTAAAATAGATTAATGAGGTTAATGGGGTGGGATTATAGTATTATAATATTAAAAAGTAAGAGAGAGTATTAAAAAGTATGAGAGAGAGTATTAAAAAGTAAGAGAGAGTATAAAAAAGTAAGAGAGAGATAATAAAAAAGTAATAAAAAACTTTCTATAAATGGAAAAAAAAGAAAGTTGCAAATAATAGAATACGCCATTTTTAGTAAAAGTTGCAAATAACCAAATACGGAGGAAGTAAATAAATTTTTTTATTTGTCACAAGAGATTTCTCTTTTTCACAAACCTACATCTAAAATATGTACTTCTATATAAAAAGACATTAATGTGTAAAGTATATACTTTATCCCAATCTTTTTATTTGCAATATGAATCCACCCTTTTTCTCACAAAATAGCGGGTCAATATTTACATGTAAAAATCATGACATGGAGAAATTGTATCTTTTATAATATTTCTTAATAAAAGCGCTTTTAAACTAGTAAAAATAAGCCGAGGAATTAAAATTCCAGCTTGTAATTATGTTGCCATGTTGGCTTCAATCTATGCCAATCAATTATGTGAACTGAAAGTTAACCTATATTTAGAGTTTTAAAATGTGAAACATCTTAAAACAGTCTAAAAGCGAGATATTTTTCACTAAGTACTTATTCTAAAAATAATTAAAAAAAGGATTTTCATACTAATATGGAGTATGAAAGGATGAATTGTCTAAAGTGATAATTAGTTTTGTTATAAATAAATGAGGTAATATTCATGTACAATGTACTTGCATACATCTCAATTACTAAGATTGAGTATAATTGTGGGAAAAGTGTAACATTGTAATGCAATAAATAGGAGTATAAAAACAATATTTTGGTAGGAATTAATGGGTGTTACTCTTTAGAGCTTTTAGTTGAAGTACATCACCTTTGCCTCCTACACTGATGGAAAACCCAAAACAATGCTTACTTAATCTTGTCGGCCATGATGATCAATATCTCTATCAAGGCTGGCCCTAAATATTTTGGGGCCCAGGACGAAATAATATATTGGGGCTCTTTTTCTTGGCAGTTCATCTCTATATAGATCCTTCTACAATCGTTGATTTTGTTTTTTTTGACATGGGACTCTGGGCGACAACCCTTCTTCCCCTCCGCTAGGGCCGACCCTGATCTCTATCTTATTGTGCGGTGGAAAATATTACTGTCAGTAGCAATTTCGAAAAGACATAATATTATTTTAAGTTTCACATTGATTTATTTTTTTAATTATAGGTAAACTGATGAAAAGAGATGGGTTAGATGAGAATCAAATTCAGAATCTTACATTGAAAAGATACTTACTCTAATTGAGATAAAATTAAATTCTCGTTCACATTCATTTTTAAATAGCTTTGATTCTATAAAAATGCAGCTATTTCTCCGTCTTGGTTTATATTTTTCCTAAACAACTATTACGTGCTATAAACATATATACTAATTTAACTTAATGGAGAGTAATGATAAAAGTTAGTTAAAAAAAAAGATGATTATCCTGATTCAAATAATTAAAAGTTTAATCTGATGATTAAAACACTAAAATATGTTGTATACTTTATTATGCACCCTCACACGCAGTGGCGAATTTAGAACTCAGTTTCAGTGAGAGCACAATCGGTACAGAAATAATGCATTAAAAATATTTTAAAAATACCTAAATTAAATATTTATAAAAAATAATAGTATAATATTTTAAATTCAAAATTATCAATTACAAAGTTGGCATATACTTTTATAATAAATTTATTTAGTTTGAAATTTATATATGGACCAATTAAAGTATAATTTATATTAATTAATTATAATTCGCGTCCCACTCGTCTTATTAATCCAGCATGCGTTTGCATTATAGACATAATTAATTAGTACTAAGATAATTAATAATAATATTTAGCTCAGTTGGTAAGATGCACATGTGAACTGTCTTCGAGGTTAGGTTGTGGGATGAATTCTTGTTAACAATAAATTTTTAAAATTAGGTGAGTGCCCTCAAGTGCGGGCGGATGAGCCCCCTTGGCTCCGCCCATGCTCACACGAGAGATTTTTTAGCTGAAGGTGTGGATACAATTAATACACACTCATCTCATGCATAGTTTTATACGTTTCACTTGAAACAAAAAGTAAAATAGATTCAAACTCGCGACTCTTTAATAACGTTCGCTTCTAATATATATCATCATCATATCAAATTAAAAGTATAAGTCAATAAATGTATAATAGTTATAGATGCTAATGGTAATCACTGAAGCTTTAAGTAACTTGAATTTCACTGGCTTTTGATCGGAGATGACCCGTTAAATTTAGAATTTTCCTTTGAGGCTTTAATTTACATGGATTTTAAAATATGAATTAAAAATTTTGAGTTTAAAAATAAAATAATTAATTATTTTTAAAAAATGAATTTTTAATTAAAATATTTAATTATTTACAAAAATTGAATTAAAAAATTTAAAAAATTTTTTGAAGATAAAATTTTAAAAATTAAATAGTACATATAAAGGACAATTTTAAAGTCAAAGGTTACCTAGAGTTAGTCAAAGGTAATTCTAAGTTTAATAGGTCGTCTTTGACAAAAGCCACTAGACTTCGGCATTATGACTACAATAGTTACGCTTTGATATTTTCGTGGCCATAAACTTACAACAATGATGACAACTTTCAAATAGGCACATTGAAGTTTTACCAATGTTCGAGTCTTGAAGAAAAACCTTTTATGATGTGGTCTAATAACTCTACCACCAATAATGACCGAAAACAAAAGTTGACATATAGATAAATTTATATGTCAATGTGAACCTTACAGGATACAAATTTGTGTAAAATAATATACAAAAATTAAACACTCGATCAAAGTTAGAGTCAAATATTATATCAGAGTTAGAGTTGGAGTCGAGTCGGAGAGTCAAACTTGTTTATCAGATTTAACTTCGAGTCAAAGATAGTATATAGTCAAATATTTTTTTCCTCGGTCAAATTATTTCTCCAAATCTGAGTAAATTCCATTTCTAATACTCCACCAATTACCAAACGTGAGGATCAATGTGTTTAATTTTAAAAAAGTTTTCATACGTATATTTGTTACCTTTTGATACTCCGAAAATAACTTTGTTAGAGAAATAAAGATTTACCATGTGCTTTAATTATTTTTAAAATAAAACTTGTCATATTTCCTAAAATTATAATATCAAGTCAAAGAATAAGAAGATTATCTTCAACGAAATCACAACACTAAATTTGACGAATTCTCAACATTTCTAATAGTGCCACAATTTACACATATTTCATAAAGTAATTAAGAAAGGGTATATATATGTATATGTCTAAATCCTAAAGTGATTGGGCAACACAACCCTTTAATTGATGGATTATACATATTCGTAAATAAGAAGAATTGATGGTGAGATCATTTTTATCGGAATGACACATGTATATTTAGTGCGTTACAATGATCATTTATGATTTTAATAATTAACTACAGAAAGGAAAAATTATAAGAAACTGCCTAATTTATAGGTCTTTTTGCAAAAAACATAGACCTTATATTTTTTTTTGTAAAAAACTACCTAATTTGATGTATTTCTCTGCAAATGACTACCACCTAACAGAAAGCGTTAGTTGACCGTTAACTTTGAGAGTTTGACCAATTTGAGAGGTTAAGTTGTCTATGTGGCAGTATCTCATTATCTTCTTATTTTTAAATAATTTAAAATTAAAACACATAAATTAACAAAATAAAAATAAAAGATATTTAACGCCATTTTTACCCATCATAACAATTTTCTTTTTTCTAAAAAACGGACGTCGTGATTACCCTTATGGAATAACTCTTTCGAAAATTCGGTCCAAACATAAGACCAAGTGGATGGATTAAGGTAGTATCGAAGGAAAAAAATTTGTTTACTCACCGGGTAAACTTCCCACCTAAATTATAGTATTGGAGATAATGATAATATTTATTTATTATTCATCAACTGCCCATCAATAACATATATTTATATTTAATTATTTATCAACTAATCATCAATTACCACCTCACGCAGGTAAACTACTCGGTGGATAGATTTAGCTAAGGCTTAAACTCAGTATCAAATCAATTAAGAAATTGATTTTATACCCACTATGACTTGCTAATTAATTAACTTACCCTCACTTAAGTGTAAAATCATGATGTTTAAGCATAAACTATTTGTAATTAATTGAGGTTTAGTTGACAAGGTAAGTGTTTAATTTCGTGGGTTATGAAATCTTAATCAGTTAAGAAACCAACTTTTATTCTTAAATTAAAATAAGTGTCAATCCTACATTTGTGTTTGGGATCAAATGTCACTTCTAGAATACCCAAACATTTTGGTTATTGTTTTTATTTGACTTCACATCTTATGAAACTATAATTATATCCATAACAAGGTTTAAAAAGCATATATTGTAGGACAAGTTTTTACCAACAATAATTCTTTTAATAGAATACCTAATTGATTTTAAAATGGGTAAACTACCTATAATTGTACAATTAGTTTTTGATTAACAAAGAATATATGTATCAAATTTCTTGAACATAGTTTTGTTTATTTAGTTTGATTAATTACAATGTAAACGCTCTGATACCATGTCAAAAAATCAAATTAATTGAAAATTTTAAGTTTATTATTAAGGCTCTAACTAAAATATGTTATACATTCTAACAAAATTAAACTCTAAATTTTACCAGAAGAAGAGAAAGATTTGGGCATCATACATAATAATATGTTCGGAAATTATATAAATGATATGGGGATGTGCAAAGAACCTCTAACATTGGTTCCATTTGGAATATTCCATTTAAGGTGAGAGAAATTTAATTAATGTTTTGACACATATTTAGATTATGAAATATATTCATATGAGATCTTGTTATATTCGTTTTAATGCAAACATTTTTATGATGTATTTCTTACAAATTTTTATTATATATATTTAATGATATTAAAGTTTAAAATTTGCATTAAAAACTGTGCAAAAAGTAAATGGAAAAAACAAAAAAACGGAGGGGTATATTTTAAAATTCTATAGATATACTATACTTCTATGACCATCAATTTATGATATAAATTGTTTCTCATGTTTTAAAAAGCTATCACTCTATAGATTTACTTCTAGCAATTTATGATAAATTACTTCGCAGAGACGGTGTTATTAGAATAGTGTGTTAGTTAAAGTATAAAAAGTTAAAATATATTCATGTGGGATCTTATTATATTTGTCTCAATATATAAAGTTTTAATATTTATATAGATATGAATATTAGACTATAATATAACTTTGTTAAAATGTTATTTATTCCCATATCTTATATAGTTTAGGAATACAATTACTACGCAAAATTCTTGATTAATTTCATAAACATAAATTAATTGTACATTTGTTTTTATAAGAAGTATTGAATGCAATAGTATAGTTTAGGAATACAATTATTTCGCAAATATCTTAGTTTAATTTTCACAATAATTGTATTTCTAAACTATATGAAATAATCATTTCTACTTTTGGATAATGACCCACTATTTTCTTTTAATCTCATCCATACATTTTAATTTTTAACACTCATTTAATTTCAACCACACACTTCATTCTCTCTCTTCATTTATCATCACTTTTTTTAAAAACTCACCTCTTTCTCTTTGCTACAATTCTATCAGGACAGATGAGTATTTTTTATTGAATTATTTGGTTTCCTGATGTAATAATTTTATCTAATTTAGATTAAGTATGTTATATGCCCACATAATTTTAATACTTAATTTAATTTCTTTTGTTACTTGTGTGTTAAATTAATATACCAATGCATGCATTTTTTTTAATTCTTTCAATTGCTAATTAAACCAGAATGCACAATATTTTTTAAGTCCTGTGTTTATTAATTTTCATGATTATAGAAAAACTTTAGAACATAAAAATCAAGTAAAGCAAATAGGACACTCCCAGTATCCTGCACAAGGTAGGGTTTGGGTGGGTTTTTTTTATTTTTCTTGAAAAATACGGACAAATTATACCCATTCTCCCAAAGAGGGAGTAAAGAGAAATGCGCACAAGTCAAGAAAGTCAAAAGTAATTCAGTCATGAATTACAAGTTAAAAAAATAGGTTTTACACAAGAATTAGAAAACCTAAATTAATAATGACAAAGTGACAACAAAATGCAATATAATGATCATCTGTCATGATATGAATAAATAGAACATCAAAAAAAGAAACATGCCAACTATTTGGCATCTCTTTCATGAAGTTAATACAGCTAGTAGGCTATTTTCATCATCAACTTTTCCTAAATATGTAAAATACAAGGGATTCAACTGCACCTGTTTATCAACTAGACCCACTGAAAATGACCCTCACACTTACACCCGTTCAAAATAGATCCGATAACCCGACTGAATAATCTAATTTGACCCGACCCAAAAATGATCATTTTACGACTATGTACTAATTAAAATCAATATGGACACATCACAAAAATAAAATCCGATTTTGAATCGATCTGAAATACTTGATCTGAAATCGACCTGATGACCTGAATGGACTGTTATGTTTTCTCTCCTACCAATGTTGATATCCACTTTATATTTGGGAATGTTTTCCTGCAACAATATTTCCAGAACCTTTATTTAATTCCAAATATATAATTTATCTCACCTAATTAACTCATACCCATATGAATATATTTAATTAATATCTATAAGAATATATTCTCTTAATTAGTAGGACTTAAATTATGAAGCTAATTTAAAATTTATGCGATTTTGAATAATAATCATAGTTCTGTTTGAGATGGAATACATGTACCATTCTGGTACATATTGATGGCTACATTTCAATGTTAGCTGAATAATATTGACTGCAAGTTAAAGATAACTTTATGTACTCACCCAACTTACAAATGTTTCATATATGCACATGCAATTGCTGCTATTATCTTTTCTTTTTTTTTTTTTTAATTTTTTTTTACTTAAGATTGTCAAATTTTTATTTTTTTATATCTTGTCTAACCATGCTTGCTAACTTTGACTTTTTACATAATTAAATGTGTTATTTTGATAATTTATATTGAATTATGTACATATAATAAAAATTATAAAAAGTTAACATTATAAAACTATTTGATTAGACGATTTAAATAAAATTTCACTCGCTTATACTTCCTCCGTTTCATAATACTTGCTACTGAGTGTGACATATTGTGTGGAAAAATGTCACTATTAGTAGCAAGTATTATAGAACGAAGGAAGTATTAATTTGTACACATTGAATGCACATACAATATATAAAATAAGCTTGAACGATGAATATTATCTATATGTAATCTTAATGTAATGAGTATTTTCATTTATGTAAATATTTTCATTTTTTTTAGTTCTCATCCAAATATTTTAATTTACTTTTAATATCATCCATAGGATTTAAATGATTTTACTATATCTTAAATGTTACAATTTATGTTAATTTACGTACATTTCTTTTTGATATCCGAAAAGATTGAATAAAACAAAATAAATAAATAAATAAATCTTTTTCGAAAATGTTGTGTTTTTTGTTTGCTATTGAGGATGTCGCTAAATTCTTAAAAGAGTTCAGTATAATATTCATATTGCTGTCAATTAAAATAAATCTATTAAACATGAATAAAAGACCTAGTGCAAAAATTAAGCTCATTGAGGCATAGTTACGTTGATGTTTTAGTAATTTGTATTTGGAGAATAAGATAAAATTTTAGCGGAAAAAAAATAATTAAAATGAAAAGAGGATAAATTTATGGATGAGATTAAAAATTAAAATAGGATGAGAGATCATTGTCAAACACAAAATTGTAGAATAGGTTTAAATTCCCAAAATAGAAAGTGTTGTAGCAAAGTCAAGGGAAGAAAAAATAGTGGGGTGTATAGCAAATATAAGTGATTAGCTGGTAGCTGATTAGAATGTCTAATTTGACCAGCTAATTACATTAATTAATTTAATCAATTGATACTTAACGCGCTACAAGGAGCAAGTTGTTCAATAATAGTTTATTTATGAGAATAGATTGTTTTGATGAATAAACTTTTCAAACACTAACTTTTGATTGTTTGATCATCCAATCATAACTTCATTAAGTTAATCACAATAATTTTGAATTAAATACAATTGGGATTTTAATTTTATTGTTCGCAACATTTGTCTTACTCTCTGCTATTTTAATCATATATCTGATTTGTTTTTGGATATTATTTATCAATCACTCTTAGTTTATATTTTTATACTCTCAATTCAAATGTCAAAACATAGCCAATATGATCATGTTTAAGTCGTCTAAAGGTAAAATTTTATAATATCAACTTTTTATAATTTAAGCTATACACAATTAGGGACATTACATATTATATCAGAACAAGGACAAGTTAGCAATATCAAATAACGGACATTTCTAGTATCCCGCACAAGGCAGGGTTGGAGTGGGGTTTTTTTCCTGAAAGATGCGCAGTCAAGAAACCCCCAACTGAAACCTACGCCCAGTAGGAGTCGAACTCCGAATCTTTTGTTCCACATGCAAACTTCCTATTCATTGAGCCACAAAATTAAATGAGACATTTAATTAGAATTTAAGAGTAATATTTGACTTGTCCAAAGAATGTTTACTACTATGAAGTATAATTAGGAAATCACAAAATATGACATTATATAATACTCCCTCCGAATCAGTTTAGATGTCTCATTTCCTTATTTGGCAAAATCATATCAATTGTCCCATTTCCTTTTTTGTCTATTTTTTTTTACCTAAATACCCCCACTTTTCCAATTCTCAATACCCAACTACCACCTTTACAATTAATTTAATCAATTAAATTACCCAACTACTACCTTTTTAATGGATTCCACTCAACCCTTAAAATCCATGAAATTTCAAATGGGACATCTAAACTGATTCGGAGGGAGTATGAATTGAAATACCATATTGTAGATAATACGTTTAGCCGATAGTCATAAGATGATGCTAACAAACAGTATTTTCAACCTTAATGGAGGGAAATATTAATTAGGAATGTGTGTTTATACTAACTAATCACAACATGTATTATCATTACAAGTTTTAATCAAGCCTCACATACACTCACTTTTTATTTTGATTTTCTACCTTAAAACTCAAATATGTAAAAACTTTTTGAGTTTTAAGGTGCAAACTTAAAAGACAGAATAAATGTATTTTTTGATCGGGTAATTTTCAGATTATGTTTGTATATATTTATTTAACTTGTCAATTTTGTTTGATTTTATACAAATATTATTTTGTTGTTAGATTATGATATACCTAGTTTTAGTATGGAGTAGATTGTCAAGGAATTAACTCAATCAATAACTTAATTAAGTCATTGATGATTTAAGTTTGTTATATATTCTAAAGCCCCTTACACGAAAACTCTTTGGACCCGAAAACTGAGTTCAACCTCATACTTTTAATAAATATTCCAATTTAAAAGAAGTGTACAATGAAGTAGGCTAGAACTTGTTTCTTTTCAGTATGTTGGCTTCTGATACCATGTTAAAATACAAATTCCTATATGAGACAATCTTACCGTAAAATGCATTTTATTTAGATAGTCCAATAATGCAAATTATTAGTATATATTTGGATTTCTTATTTTAATGTCATCTCGCCTAAAAGCGGTCTCTCACAAGAATAGCTCAGGTTAAAATAACAAGAATAGGATGTAGAATAGAGGTGGATTAATTACAATCAAGGTGTTATATTAGCAAAATAAGCTAGATAGAGTAGTTGAAGAATTAAGTTAAATGGAGTACATACCAACAACAACAAATTTTTCTTCATCCATCTCTAAAGATAGCAACAATAAGAAAAGTTTTTTTTTTTTTTTTTTTTAATAAAATTTAAAAAAATAAAATAAAAATGTGTCGTGAGAAACCAACAAAAGTGACTGCCCATCCACAACCCTAAAAACCCCAACCTACTCACTTTCTTATTCTGTTAACCCTTTTTTTCTTCTCCCTCCTTTTATACCTTCTCTTGGCTGCTTCACTCAATAATATATTATTCTTCATTTTTTCTTATTTATAAGTCAAAAAATATAATCATCACAACCAATTAATTACATAATATATTTAATTTTTTGTTCTTAATTTATTTATTATAATTAAAAAATGGAGGATTCTGGTGGAAATTCTAGTGATAATGAGATGAGATCTTCAAGTAGCTGCCCAAGAGGCCATTGGAGGCCTGCTGAAGATGAAAAGCTACGTAAACTTGTTGAACAATATGGCCCACAAAATTGGAACTCCATAGCTGAAAAGCTTCAAGGAAGATCAGGTTTTTTTTTAACTAATTAATCATCTAATTTCTTAATTCGGCCGCAACTTCTTTATCTTCTTTGATAACAGTGTTATGTATAAAGTATATAACATATTCTGGGGTTTCAACCATTAACTTAAGCTCTGATACCATATTAAGAACTAGAACTCCGTAGCTAAAAAGCTTCAAGGAAGATAAGTTTTTTTTTACTAATTAATTAATCATCTTTCTTAATCCGGCCGCAACTTCATTATCTTCTTTAATAACAGTATTGTGTATAAAGTATATAGTATATTATGGAGTTTCAACCATCAGCTTAAGCTCTGATACCATATTAAGAAATTAACTCATTTTGTTGTCATTTAACCTAAAAATAATCATAAATTATATATGTGGGATATTTTATTGGGTAAGATAATCCTTGTTGAATATTGTTTTGAGCCAAGTAATTAAGTTTAATAGTTAAGGATTAGTTAGGGGGTATTATGAATTTTTTGTTTTTTTAAATAAAGAAAATATTGAAATGGACATAAGATCAGATTTTTGGGGATTCTTGTGTTTTCAATCTTGTTATTCTTCATTTAAGATAAATATACTTTTATATATATGCATGGAGAGGATAAGAAGAAGTAAGTTTTAAGCATCAATAACTAGGTTTTTAATTAGGATATATACTTCTATTGACAATGATCCTTGATTTTAAGAAGTAAAATTAAAGCATCCTTATCTAGGTTTAATGAAATTAAATTTTTATTTAAAAATTTTATATATTATATATAAGTTGGCTTTTAGAGCAAACTAAACAAATTTTTAATTTAAACCATTAGTCTAACTTATAGATTTTAACAATTGATTCTTCTTACTAAATCAAATTTCTTTTATCACTACCATACGATTTTAAAATCTATAAAATCTAAAAATTTCTTAATATATTCAAATATAATTCAATTAATTTATTGTTATATTTAGGCACAATATGAAGGGAGAGAAGAAAAATTTATTTGGACGACCACTAAAATTTTTTGGGTACGAGTATCGATTGTCCACATTCATCTGGTTTTCTCCTTAGGGTAAAATTAATCATATTCCTCCGACCTTCTCTTTGGAGGGGGTACGAATATGGATTATCTGTTATCTTCCCTTATTCAAACTCTGTTTTCTAGTGGGATATTGGGTTGATGATAATGATGACGACTAATATCAATATATTCGTTCATATAGTCGACTGAAATCTTTTAGGATTTGACGGAAAAGTAGGGGATTATTCAAAAGTTGTCTAGATTAAAAGTAAAACCCTTTTTAAATATTTTTCTAATGTTGTTAATCAAACAGGTAAAAGTTGTCGGTTGAGATGGTTTAATCAATTAGACCCAAGAATCAACAGAAAACCCTTCACAGAAGAAGAAGAAGAGCGCCTTTTAACCGCCCACCGGATCCATGGAAACAAGTGGGCCCTCATTTCACGACTATTCCCTGGAAGAACTGATAATGCCGTCAAGAATCACTGGCACGTCATCATGGCTAGGATGCAACGCGAAAGATCTAAACAACAGTCAACAACCAATAAACAACAACGTAACATAATTACTTCTACAACTAATTTATCTTCTACTCATACTCCCGTTCACGACTTTCTTTCTAAAATCCCGAAATCTCAAAATAATAACAATCATAATTTATTTAAGTTCGAAAATTCGTTAATGGTCACAACCAGCCTCAACTATAATAACAACAATAACAATAATAATAATAATAATAGTACGGCCGCGCCATGTTGGAGTTTTACACCACAAGGGATGAGTATGGAGAAATTTAGGGCATCCTCATCATCAAATTGGGTTAATAATAACTCGATTTTCGAGCAATCCAAAAGATTTTACGGATCTTCTAGTTTATTATCAGATACTAAGATCAGTCAATACAGTCAATACGGAGGATTTTGCAGTTCGTATGGGGTTAATTTTCATAAAGACAAGAATAATAACAAGGTTATTATTCCTTCTTATGGGCCATTAATTAGTTCAAGCCATACAATGAATGCAACAACTCAAGGAACAATGGTTAGGAAAAGATCATCACTATTTTTGGAAAGAATTGAAAAAGAGGTAGATGATCATGGTGAAGGTAATATTAATAATAATAATAATATTAATAATAATAATAATAATAATATTAATAATAGTAAGGAAATTGGGAGTAATAGTAAGGAAATTCACTTCATTGATTTTCTTGGGGTGGGCATTTCTTCTTGATTAACACTAATTTAATTATCTTGTTTTTAGTTTAACTTTTACTATTATTATTATTATTATTAAAAGTATGATTATTATTATTAATTACTATGTTATCTTTTTTTAGTTTAATTTATGGGTTTTGAAAAACAGCTTGAATTTTATGTAATTTGCTAGCTGTTCTTATGTTTAGTCCTTTCTTATATATTTGAAAATGCATTAGCTTGAGAGGGGTTAGTTAATTAATTATTATTATGATATTATAAATGTTTTACTTGTTTGATTTATTACACATATCTAAATTGTTAGACTTCATTCTATTTTACTATATTTGTTTATAAGCTTTTTGGACACACATTTAGACCATTTCAAAATTTTAAAAAATAAATATATTGTATGTACAAATGAGACTAATGTAACAAAAATCATACTTAAAAGTTTTACTAATGTTTATATTAATAAATAAAATAATATGTTTAAATTTCCAAAATTAAAAATAAGTTAAAATATTGTGAGTATTTTAAAATGGGCAAGTATATGATTGTGATTGTTGAGTTAGTTGAAGATTTCTCATGTTCACTTAAATAGGAGTACTTGTTTGGATAGCAATATATAAGCCTTGGTCTGCTTCTCTATGAAGTTTCTAGAATAATTATATTAGAATATTGAAATAAGGATATACTCCCTAGCTATTCAGCCTAAATGTCCCATTTATTTTTTCACACTTGTCAAGACAATATTTTAACCTTTAATATTTATATTATTATTAATTAAAAATTATAAAAATTTAATATTAATAATCCTTGTATTGAGACGAATCAAACAAGATCCCACGCGAAAATTTTAACTTATAGATCAAGAGTAAAAGCAAATTAAGAGTGATGAGTGAATAGTGCCAAAAAAAGTGAATGAGACATTTAGGCTGAATAGGAGGTAGTATTACTTATTTATTTTAAATATAATTACTTTGTTTCACTTATTTTGTTGTAATTTTTTTTTTTTTGAATGGGAGAGTTTTTAACAGAATATACTTCAAAATTTGATGAAAAAAATGTATCAAAAGTTATGAGAGGACGCAGATAACACTTCATTGTTTTTGCTAATTAGATATATACTGCTACACATGTTACTTATATTCCGTTTGCCCTAGAGAAATAATCTCAACTACCGATTGAGGTGGAAAGTAATATAAGTGAGTATACGTGAAATATTGGAGTATATATATATTTTATTGGAAAGTGGTAGAAATATATGGATGAGATAAAATGTAAATTATATAAATAAATAGAAATTGAAAAAAGAATGTGGGTATGACGGATTGAAAAGGAAAATGAGTTTAATTATAGAGCCGAAGGACTCTTATGACCGCCCTCTCCTTCTGGGTATGAGACGCCGTCGACCTTCCTTCCCCGGACCCTGACCATAGAGTATCTATGTGCGGGAACACTGGGTATGATGATGATGATGATGTACTACCTCCGTTTTCATATAGTATTTTCTCAAATAGAATTTTTGAATTTTAGTATCAAGCTTTAACTATAATTTCTCATTATCCAAAATACATTCATATTGAATTTTGATACATTTGTCTAAATATAGTTTCTAAATACAACCTTTTAAGAATTTTTAAAAACTAAAAATTTAAATTATTTGACGTTCATGTTTGCTATGAAATCCGCGAAAAAAATAAAGGAAAGAACAAATAATAAGGAGAGTGATCTAACAATAATTACGAATGCTGATTGAAAATTAATCATACAAACTAATTAATAGTTTTTGTAGAACAATGACAAATGACAAACTCTCGCAACTAACAGATGGTTGTCTCTAATATAATGTATTTTGGATGCATGATATATATTAATTTTGGTGAGTTTTTAAATATGATAATATAATTTAAAATATTTATAAATTAGGTAGTTTTTTTTAAATATGATTATATAATTTAGAAAATTTATAAATTGGTTGTCTCTAATATAATGTATTTTGGAGTAATACTTTTAATGCTACTGAAAATGACAAATGATAAACTATAAATTAAAAAGATCTGAAAAATGGCCGATTGTCTTTCATAAGATATTATTGTTTGATTTTAAAATTTTTAAAGACATTAACATATTTTAATTACATACTGCACTCTTCACCTTTTTGCATCAATTTTATATCGAAATAAGTAAATTTTATATCGAAATCAATATTCGTTTTACATGCAAATTAAATACAACGTTGTATTTTGCATGCATGACGGATATTGCTTTGGGCATTTTATGTATTTATTTAATTGAGAACCATATCATCATACAATATATTAAAGAAGAAATATTTTGACACACGATATTCTCATAGAAATTTGACACATGGATAATTTTTACTTAACAATGCTTGCTTACATAGCATCTGTAATCATTAGTTACTAATAAAAAACCATACAAATAACAATATTTTGATTTTAATTAGAATAATTTGGTAAACCTAAATATATAAAGCAATATATCCTTGAAAGTTATGCATTGAATTCATAGGGCTGCAATAAAATTCGGCAAAATAATCATCAAATACCAATATGCAACATGAGTTTTTGATTGATTGACTGATAATTAAATATTAAAAAATTAAAAAAAATTAAAATTTCAAATGGCACTCCTTAGGAGTTTCGCCACATGGATTGTTGAGATTTACTAAATCATACTATCTATTAAAAAGATTGTAAAATTCAAAGTGCCGCATCTTGGGAGTTCTACTACATAGATTGTTGAGATTTGCTAAATTTTGATTACTTGGCAAGTTATTTTTACATTATGTTATTTTCAAAAACCATACTATCTGTTAAAAAGATGGAAAACTTCCAAGTGGCACTCCTTGGCAGTTTTACCACATGAATGGTTGAAAAATGCCACTGATTCATATTTTTAATGTAATAATTTTTTTTATTTCAAATTCCATCTTAAAGTGATTTAGCGACACTTAAATTGGTCTTTAGTGGCATATGTAATTGTCACTATAATATATAGTGGTATTTGTGAGAAATGTCACCATATTCTATGTTGCTAAAAGCTTTAGTGTCACTTTTCAATATGCTGCTAAAAGGTCTAATAAATGTCACTAAATCCTCAATATATATACACTATAAGAAAATGGAAAATAGCGACAATTAAATTAAATGTCGATAAATATATCCCAGTAAAAGCAAATTATGTTGTAGTGATTGTAAATGGAACCAAAATTTCACCAATTTACGTACTCCCTCTAAACAGAAAATTAAAAGTAAGAGCAAAGCATTTTGAATTACATAATTAAAGACTAATTAAATTTCATAACTAAAGATACATTACATTAAATTGTTCAGAATGAGAAAAAAATTACATATATCGAATCTAGATTTCGTTTCTTGAACTCATAAACAAATAAACCCTAAATCGATTTAGATAAAAAGTAATGACAAAACAAATATTCACAAAGTTTTTTTTTCCTAAAAATAGTATTGCAGCAAATAATCTAGCTAGAATTGTTAAATAAGCTAAATAATAATTGAACAAAAAATATTCGCTCTAAATATAAGCATGTCCTTACAAGTAATTAGTCCATCTTTTATTTGCAATTGAAACATTCTTTTTCATGAAACTGAATTTGTTTCATCATATATTTATAATCATCCCTTCGTATGGTTGTATGATCATTTGGCATAGTTTATGATTTTGCTTACCAAAAAAAGTTTTTACAAAATTAATTTCTATTCATTATTAATCGGAAGATTAGTATTATGTGGTGGTGAAAATTTATGAATAAAAGTTGCTCATTTTAAGGTAAGAGTTTTTATTAACATGAAAATAACACAAAACATTTTATATCAGAATTAAAATTAAAATTCATTTTCATCGTCACAATTCAAAACCGAGAACCAATGGGGGTGTAAGAGTCATCCATAAGAGAGGTGTTCAGTGGGCCAAGTTGGGGCGGGTCAATACCCGGCCCATTTAAATCCGACCCACTTTAACCTTATTTTAAAAGTTCATAAAATAGTTTTTTTAAATTATACTTTATGGTCCGTTGGATCTTCCCACTTATGTATGTAATAATATAATTTAAAAATATAAAAAAAAATAGTAATATTTTTTTCGCAATTAATTCTTTATAATTATCCGACCCATTCTGGCCTGACCCTTTACACCAAGGCCCATTAATGACCCGCCCCGTAATGACTTGACCTACTAATAACCCTTTAAAATGTAACCTAATCCTTGACTATTGGGTCGACCCACCTCGTTGAATACCTCACTCTATCCACAAGACAAATCTAGCATTTGGGTCGGATGGTGTGATCAGCCCATATGACATTAGAGAAACGGAAGAAGCGTAGGGCACACCACCTTAGTTGAATTCAAATTTGGGCCATTGCCCTATATTAGTTGTTATTTGTATAAGGCCAAGTTGCTGCATTATAAAAGTGACCCAAATGGAAATAATTTGTAGACAAGCCCAATTTACAAAATTATGAAAAATGGTCAGGTCCTCTTTTAATAGACTGTCTATAGTATAGACATCTCTCAAGAGCCCAGCCCATATCTTCCTTTTAACTTACAAAACCACCAATTGGTATTTTTTTAATTTATATATTGGGCCAACCCCAAAACTTGAGATGTCTATTGTATAGATGGTCTCAAGTAAGAATTTGTGAAAATGGTTTGCGGTGGGAATGGGGTGGCGACAAATTTTTAAATGAGAAGGTTTTATGTTGAGATCATATCTATTGTGTTGATGCATATATATTTAGTACGCTAAAGTGATTATTTATAATTTAAAAGTTATTAATTACAGAAATCGATTTCGGTTTTATGGTGTGAGAGTCTCATATAAGACGACTTGATACTTCATCTTTCATTTGAAGAGAAAGAAACTCGTACATGATTTTGTGTAGATATCTACAAGTCAAAATATGTCAATGCGTGATCTTGTTAGATTCGTCTCGACCAAAAAAGTTTTACCGTATACAAAATAGTAGTACTTTTTATGCATTTCATGAAATGTATCGTTAGATATTTTATCTCGAAACTCATACTTTAAAAGCTGGGCTAAATTGAAAAGTGAACATTAAAATAAGAATAAATCATCATCATCTTATCCAGTATATCTTACTCATAGGAAACTATGATAAGAAAAGATCCACGTATGAAATCTCTGAAAAATCCTTAGTAGTCAAAAACATAAAAATAAATAAAATACATATAAATAAATAAAAATAATTGGGTAAAATGAATAAAAGAATGATATGTAAAAAGGAAAAGGCAAAAACAAGAATACTAGCTGGTAAGCGCAAGAGCATTAGTAGTCCAAGATATGGATAAGGCGCCTTCAACTACTCCTATCCCTGATCAGATCCTAGAGAGACATAGGTCATGCAAAACATTTTTATTTGTTCTTCCCATGTTCTCCTAGGTTTTCCTCAATTTCTCTTACCCCTCACTACGATGTTTTCAATTCTCATCACGAGAGCGCCAAACTTTTTCTCTGCACGTGCCGAAACCATCTCAATTTATTTCTACGCATCTTTGCAAAAATAGGAGCAACTTCTAATTTCTCTCTTAACTTCTGATTTCTAATTCCATCCACCACCGTGTTACCATACATCCAGCTCAGCAATAATAGTTGATGTTAGTATGACACTAAGTGTCCATGTCTATAGCATTATTGTCACATTAATGTGGGCTGATTGTTGGATGTTGCAAATTAATGATCCCATCAGCAATAGTTCCTTGTAGACAAAGATAATGTGGCCCATGTGATGATAAGTACGTCACCGACTGTGTTTCTTGATAAGCGACTGATTTTGGATTCAGCAATTACAACCTTGTGATCCATCGATATATATTGTATTCCATTTAGACATGTCAAAACGATCGGTCGGGGATTTCAAATCGAATAAGTCGAGTCTGTTTTATATTGGATTATGTTGGATTCAGTTCAACTCAATGGTCAATTGGTTTTAGTAGTGAACATTCTTTGGTTTTAGTAGTGAACATTCTTTGGGTTTATGAGTGAATTACTTTTTTTCCTCCTTATTTGGGTTGCCTAGGCTCATTTTCTAAATTCCATCATGGTATCAGAGCCCGGTTTGTTGTTGGGAATTTATACTGGCAATTTAATCTTACCACTAGTTAAGGGGCCTTTTATTGGATGTTCATTCCCAATAGGTTTGTAACCCTTCTGGTGGGCTAAAATTTTAAGGACACTCACATGTGAGGGGGAGTGTTGAAGTGACCATGTGTTATCCAAATGTGAGTTGGCCCACATTGGAGAAAAAGAAGAGTATGTATCATTTTATATATTTAAGGAGTAACTCCCACTATCACCAATTGGTTCTAGTAGAACCTTCTTTAGGTTTATGAGTGGACTACTACTTCTCTTCCTTGTTTGGATTGTCCAAACCCATTTTCTAAATTCTATCATGCTATCAGGTGAATTTCAAATTGAATTGTTTTCAAGCTGAATTAGTTTTATATTGGATGATGTTGGATTCAGTTCAACCTAATAGATTAAGAAGTTAAAAAATATTTTTTCTTTATCGTTAAATTGTTTTTCTAAAACAAAAAAACCAAAAAAACTCCATTTATAATTCCACATAAGAAAAATACAAATATAATGATTTTACGGTCCGTTTGGTAGATGGTAATAAATCGCGGTAATGGGAATGAAAATCTAGTGTAATTTATTTGAAAATTTTCTTTGCATCCTTGATGGTCATGCTTGACAACCTTCAATCATCTCATTTTGTTCATAAAATTCATTCCAATGCATTACCAATGAGAGAGGTGGTATTAGGTGGTAATGGAAATTTGTGAACAAAAAAACCTTTTTGTGATCAAAGTTTCATTACCATGGGAATGACATGAAAATTTTGATTAAATTTAACACTATAAATCATTCCCATTACCACCATTTAGTACCACTAACCAAACGGGCCGTTAGGGTTACAATATAAACATATGTTAACTTAAAGATAAAAACTTGACTAAAAATGTAGTGCGTGCCAACTAAGAATAACGACGTTGAATTAAAAATTCTGACGTGAAACTGAAATCAACAAACAAGCCGAATCTAATATCCAATCATATTTGACCTAGTTTTTTTCCAATATTTTCGAGACGTGCCTTTTTAACCCACGAGTCAAAATTTTTAAATTATTATCCACATATTTCCAGTCTAATTTCGAGTCAATTCAGATCGGGTTGAAATTTGAGCGTTCCATCAAAGAGAATCATCACAAATGTAGGGTCACAATCACAAATCTAAGGCTTGTTAAGCATTGTGATTGTGTGGCTAGAATCTTAAAGACTTGTAACCCAATTGTCATTCTATTTTGCTTAAGAAGAAATGAATCTAGCATCTAATTTGGTATAAGTACATTTTGGGACCTTGGTTTCAATTTTGTGATAAAAGTATGACCATTTATTTGTGTGGTTGGCTACAATTTGAGTCTCTTATGATGTATAAACTATTGGCCTTATTTCATTTGGTTAAACATCAATTTCATACTCCTATCATTGAGTTATGAAGCTTCATTTTAATTTGGGTGCAACATAATTATGTATTGAATAATTGATGTATATACATAGTTAATAGATATATAATGATAGAAAATATGACTAAAATAATTATTTTTATAAATTTGGAATTGATTTGTGTAATGTCTATATTATGATTAATTTCTTAACATATTTAGAAGTATTTATCCATCATAACCTATCCTAAAGATCTATTTACTTATAGTATAACTTAAGGCTGTGTTTGGAAACAAATATTCATTTTTGATTGTAGTTTTCAATTATGAAGTTCTAAAGGAAGGATTGAAGAGTGACAAGGTTTGAGAAGTCATTCTTAAATTCTCAACTTTAACTACATTTAAAACAATGGTGTAATTGACTTAAAGTCAAAATTATATTTTATTGATTTGTCAAATATAAATTTGAATCATTTCTTTATTAAATGACTAGATTGGCAGCTATATTGATTATAGCGTTGTTATCATAGTAAATCTTACAACTGCCTTTAGTGGGAAAACCAAGTTCTTAAGTAGCTTTCTAGTCTAAAAACTAAAATGTTCTCTTTCATTTGCAACACCTACAAATTTTAACTTTAGTATTAGAGATAACAACAACCTTATGTTTCAATTCAATTTCTACCAAAAGATCAAGGATGTATTTCTTCTAGAAAATGAGGATTTCCTATCAAAACCTCAGAACCTCAATGCTGAGAAAATACTTAAATTTTTTAGTTTTTTAATTTTAAATTTCTGAATTAATCCTTTTATCAAATAAGTCAATTTCTTCAATGTCATCTCCGATTTTATTCATGTCATATATATCTAAATAAATGATCAAGCAAGTTAGCAACCCATTTCCTTTTTTTCAAGAAGAGTGTATGAGCTAAGATGCTTTATAAGTATCTAATCTTCTTCATCGCTAATGTAAGTTTTTCAAACTATGCTCATAGACATTGTTTCAACCCATAGAAATCCTTTCTAAATCTACATCCTTCACTTGCTAGACCGTACTCTCTTGTTAGAATCCCCAAAAGCTTCCATATGCACTTTTTTGTAATTTCACATGATGAAACATATTTTCCACATCAAACTGATACAAGGGCTAGTCACTACACTACAAAAAAAAAAGCAACTTTCCGACTAAAACCCACCGACTAACCCCAAACAGTCGGAATTACCGACTAATTTTCCGACTAGCAGGAGTTAGTCGGAATTTCCGACTAAATTACTACTAAATTAGTTTTTAGTCGGAAATTTAAGTTTTTAAAAAAGAAAAAAAATTTGTTACTCATTATTTTCCGACTATTTTCCGACCGAAATTTAGTCGGAAAATTTACCGACCATTTTCCGACTAAATTTCGGTCGGAATTTAGTCGGTAAACTTTTATCATGGATTTTGGAAGTGAATACATACGTATTAGAGGAGTTAGGAGGATTATCATTTAGTTTTTAGTGGGTCATGATTATTTTTATGCATTTTAGAATTTAGTTTTTAGTGGGTCATGATTACTTTTATGCATTTTAGTTAGAGTAGCTTAAGAACTTGGGATTTTCATATTTTTCATGCTTTTCTTTTTAATTATTTTCTTAATTAAGCCTTGATCTCTTTTCAAAGTTTACGATTTTGATCATCATCAAGTTTATGATTTTGTTCTTCGTCAATAGATTAATAATGCACCTAGTAAGACTAATAATACAATAATATGACTAACTATATACTAATAAGCTAATAATACATTAAATACGACTCATTATATACTAATACAATTAATTAATAACATATTACGAGTAATAACATAATATACTAATACAAATAATAATATATTAATTCTACATTAATATGACTAATACTATATTACTAATATATTACAAGGAATTGGTTTACCTATTACAATGACTAATAATATTAATGATAATATACTAATTAATACAATAACTAATAATAACTAATACGCCTAATATGACTAAATAACTAATAAAGTACTAATACGACTGCTAATACAGTAATACTATGCAAATACAATTAATAATATTCATATTTTGTTATTTTATTAAAATTTTGTTTTATACTAATAGTTTTGCATTATTAATTTATTTTTTATCTTACTAGTTTAATTTGTCGGACTGGAAAAGTATAGTTTGCATTATTAATGTATTAATAATATACAACGACTCATAATAATAATAATAATAATAATAATAATAATAATAATAATAACAATATACTAATACGACTAAATAACTAATAAAGTACTAATAATGCACTAATATAACTAATAATAATTAATACAACTCTTCAATAATAATAACTAATATTAACTAATAATGCACGAATAATATAATTATACAACTAAAACTACACTAATACGACTAATATTATGCTAATACGAGGTAGCGAAGTAATATAAACTAATATGAGTAGTATATATACTTATTTAATATAACTAATAATTTATTAATAATATATTAATACAACTAATAATAATTATAATACTACACTAATACGAGTAATATTATTTCAAAAAAACGACTAATATTATGTTAATCGACTAATACTATACTACTGATAGTCTGATACACTAAAATGGATAATAATAATAATAATAATAATAATAATAGTAATAATAATAATAATAATAATAATAATAATAATAATAATAATAATAATAAATAATAATAATAATAATAATATAGTAAGTCTCATGGGAGACGGTCTATTCTATAGACGGAATCCATGAAGCCCAGCCCAAAATATAACATAGTATATTTGGAGTTATAATAAATTATTTGGGGTTATAGAATAGTATATTCGAGGTTATAATACCTTACATTTAGGATTATAATATAATATAATTAATATGATAATAAAAAAAAAAAACATTTAAGGGAAATGGGCTGGCCCAATTTTGTGGTTTATCCTATAGACCGTCTCTTGTGAGATTTTGTGATAATAATAATAATAATAATAATAAATGAAAGAAGTGTGATTATGTTATAAATTCAATACAATAGCTAATAGTATCACTAGTCAACACTTGGTCTGGCGGTGAAGCATTTACCTCATTTGCATGAGGTTGCAGGTTCAAACCTTCCTAGTAGCATTAGAGGAGAGTGTAGGCTGTTTGTGTGAGGGTGTCCACGCGGGCGTCACGTGGGTACGTGACTGGGTGTGCCACGTGGGTGTGATGTGGTTACAATAATACGAAAATATTTTTTTTTTAATTTTTTTTCCGACTAACTGGTCTAGTCGGAATCTGGTCGGTAAAACTTTTAATTTTTTTTTTCATTTTTTGGTTTAATCCTGAAATAGTGCTTACCGACCATTGTCCGACCAAATGGTAGTCGGAAATTTCCGACTAATTTTCGACTAACCAAGTTAGTCGGAAAATTCCGACTGTTTTCCTACTAAAACGCTTTACCGACCAATCTATGCCGACTAACCCAAAGTAGTCGGAATTTAGTCGGTATAGCTCTATACCGACTGAATTCCGACTATTTCGGGTAGTCGGAAACTTGCATTTTTTTTGTAGTGCTAGTAGTAGGCTAGCAGCAATAAAGAACAAGATTATAATTACGTCCATATCTGCTATTAGGGTGAATGTTTCTAAATAATCAACCCCTATGTCTAAGTATAGCCCTTAGCTACAAGTATTATTTTGTATATTTTATCTATCTTATCTACTTTGTACTTAATTATAAACCCGCATTTTTGATGTATAGTTTTGTTCCCTTTGAGAAAAATGTATTTTCTCCATGTTCCATTTCTTTTACAGGAATTAATCTCCTTTTTCATTTAAGTCTATATTATTTAAATCAAATAGAAACATAAGAATTAACAATTTAGATTAAGTATATATCTCAACATATAAATAAAACAAAAAAAATTGATAGCAATAAATCATTTATTTATAATTTCTCAAACATGAGATTTACAAATACATGAACTCCATCCCAAAAACAAAACAAAATATTACAAATGGTGAACCATGATCTCAAACAAATCATGTTTGTAACACAATACTCACTCATTATTTTCTTATACTTAAAAACAAAACAAAAAGTAACAATAAAATGAATCCAAATTCATAAAATATAATGCCACACTATGGCATATATTACTAAACAAAAATAATCCATTATTGCATCTTAGTAGCTAGGGTTTCCAATTCCCATCTCCCAATAATTAAGCACTTTTAGGGGTGAAATTCTTGAATTTATTTTCAAGTTCATACCAAGATTCCAAGCTAATCATGTCATTAAATTCAGAGAAAGTAACAATTTTGTCCAAATCATCCCTAGTAGTACCCTTTTCCTTCAATACTTTCATGATATCTACCAAAGCTTTGGTTGTAGCATAGATTGTTGAAAGGGAATGAGCAATTAAATGGAATCCCATTTCCTTAAACTCAGCTGGTGTATGTAATGGTGTCTTTCCGCCTTCAATCATGTTTGCAATTCTCAAACCTTTAACATCTCTAACAACTTCTTGTAGCTCTTCTTTGTTGGCTGGTGCCTCAACAAATGTGGCATCTGCCCCTGCCTGTCAATGGGTTCAAAAATTTGGTATGTAAGTCTAGCTATAAAGTAGATCTGTTAAAATGGTCGGTCGAGTTGGTTCTGGATAAGATAAATTGTTATGTTATTCATCGGATCATTTTTGGGTAGGGTCAATTTTGTGCTGGATTGTTTACGTTTTGATTCGGAGAAGTGTTATATAATTGGGCTCGTACACATTAAGACTTACACAAGAGAAGAGTTAACTACATAATAATCTGATGAGATTCTATTATAAAACTAATTTTTAATAGGATCAGTCCATCAAATTCATATTACAGCCCACTTTTCTTTAATCACAAATTCTTGTGAGAAACCATCTCTCGCATATTAAGAATGATATAAGTAGACATTTATGATATCAAAGTAGGCATTAAGGATACAGTAAGTAACAATTAATGATAAATGTAAATGTAAGTAGACATTAAAAATACGGTAAGTACTAAGTAGACATTAATCTTTAATGGGCTGGACTTGAAATAAGTGTTACTAAAAAATATCTCTCATAAAGACGGTCTTTTAAAAGACTAGCTGAATTTGTAAATTACTAAAAAGTATAGTGATAAGTGTTACTACTTTTTTTTTCTTTGATACTTGACATATATATGTACATGTCCCAATATAAAACTTTGCTTCCATAATGGCATGTGACACAAGTCAAAAAGTAGGTGGTAGGAGTATATGAGCATGTGCTTAGATCCAATACTAGACACAAATATATTTCTAATTTTAAATACTAATAATAAATTTTTATTATTAATAGTAAAATATTGTGGCCCACTTCTCTACCATATGCATATCCAACCATACATTAATTCATTTGAGAGCTATGGTAATTAATGAATTGAATATAACTATTGGTGTTGACTTTGACAATGTATAGATTCAGATCCCATCAGATTTAAAAAAATATCTCATGTTTAATTCATGATCATGAAACGTATAAGAAAGGGTATGTATTATGTATCAACATTTGTTTATAATTTGTAAACTAAGACATTTAATGATTTTGTACTCGTAACGTTTTTTGGCTGTTTGTACTAAATAGTGATAGTAGAAGTTTTTTTTTCGGTATAAGTTTCTACCTTTCATTACAATTCTTGTTATTATTAGTTAATACCGACGAATAAAAAGATAGTAGAGTTATATTAGATATGTTACCTCTCTGTAAAGATTAGCACGTCTAATAGCTTCTTGAAGACCGTGAGGTGCACGAGCATCAGTCCTTGCAACCAAGAAGAAATCGGATTCACCGATGGCTTCCCTTGCTGCAGCGATCTTAAGAGCGTGCTCCTCTGCAGGAACAACTGCCTTACCACGCATGTGACCGCACTTCTTTGGCCATACTTGGTCCTCAAGGAAAACACCCTTGGCACCAGCTGCAATCAAGTCTTTGATGAACCTTTGCACATTAAGAGGACCACCACCACCGGTGTCTGTTCCAAAATCAAGATATACACTTCATTTAGTACCACTTTAGTCACTTAAATTATATTATTTTAATTTTAGATGATGAAAGTAATTAGGAATACTAATTTCGTTCATTAATTACCTCCGTCAACAATTACGCACAAATTAGGAGCAGCTGCCGTGATTCTGCGAACAACATCTACCACTTCTGCAGTTCTGTTTATATAAGATATTATCATCAAATTAATTATTTTTGTCATAGCATCATCAAATTGATAACGATTTTTCTAACCTATGCACCTGATGTTTAGTTTTTTGCCATAAATTTAACAATTATTTTAAATTAAATAAAAAATATGTTCTAAAATAAGTAAATATGAGAATATTCTTGAGAATATTCTAAAAGAACTTTTAAATAGTTTCTAACCTATACACCAGGTGGTAAGTTAGAAAAACTGAATTAATAATAATTCTTTTATATGAATTTATAATACCTCAAAATTAAAAATATTTTTGTTATAAAAGTAAATCATATGAAGTAATACTTTGAGGGCAATTAATTGAAGTATCATATAAGAGATCCTACCTAATTTATTTATTATTTACACGTTACATGCTTTTATTAATTCAATTATTGGATGCATCGCAATAATTTGATTTATTTAGTCAAATCAAACATTACCAAATACTACTACGAAATGTTTAACTTTTCAAACAAGTAGAGCAACAACTCTCATTTCACAAACGACAAAAGGGATAAAAAAGCCAACAAGTAAAATTCAAATTCCTTTTATGTTATGTTTGGAAACGATAATTTCATTTTAAAATTTGAAATTGGATAAAATTTATTGTTTGACAAATCAAAAATTTTCAAATTTGAATTTGGACCAAATTCTACCATTGTTTTCAAAGTAGTTAAAGTTGAGGATTTGAGAGTAACTGCCCAAACCTTATCATTCTCAATTTTTTATTTATGAATTCACAATTGAAATCCATAATTTAAAATAAAATATGTGTTCCCAAACACTACATTTAAATTTTATTTCTAAAAAAATTGGCACTAAAAAATTATGCATAATATTTATGTTCTATATTGACACATAAGAAATTTGTAAAATATATTTATATGTCTATTGCATCATGGGTGATAGATTCTTCCCAAATTGAATTTAAACTTTTATTTTCATATATATACATATACAATACAAACAGATAAATTGGATCATGCATGTGGGTTTGCATTTTTTTTTTGGTAACATTGCACTTAATTTTTTTTTTTGGTAACATTGCACTTAAAGTTTTAAGCAATAAAAATTATATAAATTAAATATTCCAACAAGTTTTATTGGTCCATTTTATTTGAATAAAATATCGTTATGATGACGATTGATATAAAAAGCAGACTATGGTCAATCCTAACACCTTGATTATTATTATTATTATTATTATTATTAGATGATGATGAATGTATTTTAACTTGTACGTATGCATAATAAATTTAAAATAAAATAAAATAAAACGAAGAAAGAAAGAGAAATATACGTAAGCAAGCCAAAGTCGGGCAAGCCAAGAAGAGCAGCGGAAACACCAAAACCGGAGACAAAGCAAGCTTTGAAGCCGGTTTTAGCGCAAATGGCGGCGGAGAAAGCGTCTTGGATCCCCGGCATTAAAATGGGTCCCTCCTCGGCGATCAAACGGTGCATTGTGGTCTTTCCGACGGCCTCAAGAGAACCCATTTTTGGTTTCTAATAATAGAATTTAGGAAGGAATTTAGGAAGGAGGTAATGATGAGTTGATAGAGCTACTTAGTGTGTTGTGGTGTATGTTTTGCTCTTTGTGTCTGCTATTTATAGAAACTACATACTAGTATACTATAGTACGTACTTAATATAAAAACAAGTTGCAAACAAAAAAAACAATAAATTATTATTTTTTAATATAATATGAATTTAAAAATAGGAGTTGTCAATGAACCTGTTCAACAAAATTTTAAGCTGACGGTTGAGGCTCTAAGATATGTTATATACCCTAACAAGCCTTTTAACACAGAAGCCTTTTGGGCTAGAAGTGTGGATGCAACTTAGGCCCTCCTCATACCTAATGCGAAATATTTCGTTGAACCCGTAACTTGATCTTGTTACATT
The DNA here is from genome assembly GCA_019776075.1 of Amaranthus palmeri. NCBI lineage: Eukaryota > Viridiplantae > Streptophyta > Magnoliopsida > Caryophyllales > Amaranthaceae > Amaranthus > Amaranthus palmeri. The sequence goes on from JAAKBH010000023.1 coordinate 1,123,129, forward strand.
GGTTTCTGATATCATATCAAGGAATTCAACCAAAACTTTAAATTGATGATTGAGACTCCAGAATATATTATGTATACTTTTGGTTGAGTTGGTTTCTTGATAAGAGTGAGTGTTGTATGAACTTTTTTTTTGTAGATAGTCTTGTATGAACTTAATTCTTATAAAATAGTGTGTATATTTTTTGATATAATCTTTGTTCTTATTTGTTTTTTTAATTTTAATTTTTCCTACATGAAAATTTCACAAAGTTGTTTTGATGAGGAATCTTTTCATTTTAGGATATTTTTTTTACTAAAATAATCTTATTCATCTAACATATTTTATTAATAGGACATCACATATTTATATTTTCAACACTTAAAATTTAACTTATTTTTTTCATATTGATGGTACAGATCTAGTGTATTGTTATGATTGTTTCCTCCTTTTACAAAACATTCGTACTTAATTTTATGATTTCAAGCATCAATAATCGTTACTTTTCCAATTAATAATTATAATTCAATACTTATTTAATTTACTTTTTTGGGTCCTTCACATATTTCAAATGAAAAAAATATAAATAAAATTATTTTTCTTCATTTCTTTTTAGCTGTTAACACTGGTAACAAAATCAAATCATAAAAGATGGTGTGTTAAAGATTAGACTTTAGTCGTTCAAAAGCCAAAATTAATAAAAATTCTTTATAAAAACTTACACGTTATTCAAATGTGAACTAGATCTATATAAGATTTATTAGACTTTTAACAAAAAAATAGTGGGAAAGAAAAATATAAAGGGTTATTTTATATTAGAAGGAAATTTCGTGGGTTATTTTATTTATGAAGGAAATTTCGTTTTGTGTAAATATTTATTTATGATAAGATCAAAGGAAATTTCGTGATTTGTTATTTTGTCAAAAAAAAAAGTATTTGAGAATTTATGAAACGGCGTAATGTAGACAATGTATGAGTGAGTGATTTCTTGGCATCACTATCTTTTCCTATATGCATAGTACTTTACCAAATTATTAGGTGCTTGTAGGGACATGTGTTCTTACATTATTTTGGAATCTTTTATTTGTGGAATATACTTCTATTTATACGTATAATTATACTTATAATTGGACTTCTTTCTTTATTTTAAAAAAAATTTAATTTTGACCAAGCATAAATATTTTCCTTTATACTTCTCCTCTAGAGCCGAAGGACTCTTATGACCGCCCTCTCCTTATGGGTATGAGACGCCGTCGACCTTCCTTCCCCAGACCCTGGCCATAGAGTATCTATGTGCGGGAACACTGGGTATGATGATGATGATGATGACTTTTTTACGTGTTAATTATTATATTTATTTTTTATGTGATTTTAAAAGTAATTCAAATCTCAAAATCTATAAATACGTTTATGAATAGTATATAATACTGAAATTTTATACTTAGAAGTAAGAACAATTTAACAATTTTTGAAATATCGATGTGTACGTTCTAAGTTTTATGTATCCAAAAAATGCAGAACCAACAAAAACAGAGAAAATACTTTTTTCGTTCCATAATATCTTGTTTTACTAAACTTACTTATGTTATTATCTATGTTATAAAGTAACTTATAAATTATCCTATTAATCCTTATTTAATTCCTGTAATATATTTCAGTAACTTTTACACTTTTGTAATTAAATAAAAATAGTAAAACTCCCTTCTATTCATAAAGAATGAGACATTTTCTTATTGAGTCATGATCCATTTCTATTTTTGTCATTCTTTTTTACCTTTTTACCTTTACTACAACAACACAACACATAAATAACAATACCCTTTATGGAAAAATAGAGTTTTCCACCCACTTCTAAATGGTCTCCCACCTCTCCTTAATTTTCGTGCAAAACTCAAATGTCACATTCTCTATGAATAAGAGGGAGTAATATTTTACTATTAACCGACCATTTTCTTACTGATTGTGACATACTATGGGATCACTAAAAAAAATAAGTAGAAGTAAATAAAACTCTTTTTCATCCTTAAAAAATAGTGTTTGAGCACGTCACAGGATGAGAAGCCCCTTTTTGATCCCAAATTGTTTGGACGTTCGGCTGCTTCAAATAGAAAGGGCTGATGAGGGCGATGTAAAAGTACTTGCATTGAATAGTCTTGGTATAAAACTATTCCGCCGGAGACTCTTAATTTGTACTACTTTTTCTGTTCTGAAATACTCGTAACATTTTGTTTTTGAATACTATTCATCGTTTAAGTTTATTTTATATATTGCGACTAATATGCAAGTAATAATATAGTCAAGTGGGGTCTTGTCTGAATCGTCTAATTGCATACTTTTATAATATTAACTTTTAATAATTTTTAAATATGTATAATTGGACATATAAATAAACAAAATAGTACATTGAATTGCGTTTAAAAGTTAAATGTTGCAAGTATTATGGAACGGAAGAAGTATTATTTTTCTTTTTAATTCATCTTATTAATTTTATATAATTTTTATTTTTAACAATGGTCTAATATAATTTCCATTCTTAATCTTATTTACAAACTTATACTTTTATATTCTATCTATTAGTCTCATTTATTTTTTTCACTATTCACTTATAACTTATAATTTGTTATTTTATTCTTATTTTATAAGTTAAAACATGATCATACGAGATCTTGTTAGATTCATCTCAATATAAGGAATATTAATGACAATTTTTTATAATTTTTAATTAAAAACAATTAAGAGTTAAAATATTGTCACAAGTCACAACTGTGAATTAATGGATTGAATATGAGGTAGTAGTATTTATTTATCTTATTTAGCAACATGTGCAAAATGAAATGGATTACTAGACAAGTGAATACATGTTTAGTGTCAATTGGTTAAGAATTTAAGAAAGCTTTTTGATTTTAGGAAATGCACAAAGATTCCTCGTAAGCACAAGACACACTACAACAAATTTAGCTTTTTGCGACATTGAATTTAGTGGCATTAAAAAAATGTCACTAATTCTTATTTTTAGTGTAATAATTATTGGTTTTTATTTTAAGTTCCACCATAAAGTGATTTAGCGACAATTAATTTTGTCTTTAGTGGCATATGTAATTGTCACTATAGTTTATAGTGGCATTTGTGAGAAATGTCACTAAATCCTATGTCGCTAAAAGCTTTAGAGTGACTTTTTAATATGCTGCTAAAGGCACTAATAAATGTCGCTAAATCCTTTATATACACTATAAGAAATTTGAAATAGCGACATTTAAATTAAATGTTGCTAAATATATCCCACTAAAAACAAATTATGTTGTAGTGACATACCAATATTGATGGGTTTTGTATGTGACCATATTTGGGAAACGATGACTAGATGCCTTAGTGGATTCATGATAGGATTTAGCTACAACCCCACGTTCGTGTTTCTACATTATCCATAAATATAGAGGTGTTCAAAAATAAACTCGATGATCCGATAGACACTTGACTTTATATCCTAACTCGATTTGACCCGACTTAAAAATGGATTTACAATTATGTAAAAACCAATGTGAATACAAAACCCGATTTCGAACTAACCTGAAACACCTGACCCGAAATCAACTCAATGACCCGATTGAACACCTCTATCCATAAATAAGCATACACAAAATAAGATCAGTTAATTAGAGTAACTGTAGCAATTAATAGAAATCAAAAGTCATATATTTTTGGAACAATTGTTTGATATGGACGAGATGAAAATTTTACTTGAATGTGTGGATAGAAATTAAAAAATAGTATATGTCATAATAAAAAACAGAATTGAGACAAATTCAGTAGGAAGCACAAGGAAATTGAGACTATTTCTTTGGGACCAGGGAGTAAATGAGACGACAATTTATTTACATTTTTTTTGATATAGAGTAGGCTAAGAGAAGGAGAGAGCTAAAAACGAAATGGCGAAAATCAAACCCAATACATTATCTTTAACATTATTTATTACTCTTTAATCTTCATATTAGAAAATTTAAATATAGAAAATTTTGAGGAATAAAAAATTAATCATTAGATAACATTTTTCTTTTAAGTAGTAAAGAATTTAACAAATAATTTGGGAATTATTAATAAGGAGAAAATCACATTATATTGGGACGGAAGAGTAAATATTTCACAAGAAAAAAATTTTGAAACTGCTAATTAAACACAAGGGTTTTTTTTTCCCAATCAGTATCCACTTATTCACTTATTTCACAAGTTTTACTATATTCAGTGTCGTTCCTGACATTGTGTGGGCTATAGGCAAACTGAGAGAAGTGGGTCCTTTTTATGGTCTATGGAGGTCGATTATGAACTTAAACGGGTGTTTGGAAAAATAACAAAGATGACTCTACATATTATTGTTAGTATTAAAAATGTAGACGTATCATATTATTCTTAAATGAGAAAAGAACTACTCATAAACTGCAAATTTTTATGCGTGTACTTACATTAACAATCATTTTCTAATTTTAGGGCCCTTTTTAACTATGGGCCCTAGGCAAATACATATCTTGCCTATATATGGTCAGAAACGGCCCTGACTATATTTTTTATTTTAGTCCATCTCATATAAACCGTTATATTTTTAATTTTTTTAATTTTCGTTTTAACAAATGTGATTGTAAATTTATAATGACAATTGGAAATATGTAACGTTAAAAAAACCTTATCCATTAGGATCATAATCTCATTTTGTTCAATCTAATCATGATACTTGTCTAGAAATTAGTAATTATGCAATTGGATAACAAATATTGATAAGGGAACAATCCTCATCCTAAATTAGATTATTGTAGTGTTTGTGGCAAATAGGAATTTGTATTTTTGGATGAGGCTTACAAGTTACAACAATAGTTTTCAACTCTAAATTGTCTTTAATGTGTTATTTCTAAAAATTACTTATTATTTTTATGTACATCAAAATTGACTTTTTATTTTTTGTCATTTTGATAAGGCACGTACCTTATATTCATTGAACTTTAGCTATCAACTTCTATGATTAATTCTAAGTTACTTAATAATTATATATGAATTATTATAAACTTTTCATATAATTCTTTATCTTACTATTTCATTATTTGCATTTTATTTTAGTTTATCTTTTTGTAAAAAATGAAACTTGTTATAACAAGTTATCAGGTTACCGGGTTTTCCCCTAACTTCTTCTTTAACAAAACTTAAGATATTTGGTATATTTGTATTGAAAGTTAACTTAAACTAGTATTATTAAAAAAAATACTAATTCAAACTTCAAAGTAAGGTGTCCCCACATTAGCAATATTCTCTGTCAATAATCGTGATTTATAAATTAAATCACCATAAAAAGACAAAAAATAGTAATAAAATAACTAAATATAAAAAAATAAATTAAAATCACAAACTCTCACGCTTTCAAATCTTACTACATAAGGATAATTTGTTTATTTCACAAATAACAGTTATTTATTAGCATTTCCTCTCTACATTAGAGTTCATTCCCATGACTACTTCTAATTTAATGAAGAAACAAAAAACTATAGTCTAATTTAAATTCAAATAATTCACAATTAACATAGTTACATAAGCAACAAGTGCATAATTTTACTAATTAACATGATCGTGACATATTTATTGTCGTTTAGTAATTATATACCGTAAAAGACAAAAATTTAATATCAAATAACCATTTACTAACAAATATATTTAAAACCTACACAATATATGTGGATATTTTAAGAAATTTGTTAATTGAATCAATTATGATCGGGTCGATAGTCCGAGTCTTTGTATAAGATTCAGTTTTGTATTTCCATTTTGTTAGTAGAATCATATTCGTTCCAAATCAATTGTGTCCAAAATTTGTGATATAGACTATTATAATATATATTATATTCTGAGTCTCAATCATTTGCCTAAGGTTTTGGTTGAGTTGGTACTTTGACATGGCATCAGATCACATATGACAAGAGATCACGAGTTTGAATCTCAATCACTCTTCATTCAAAGTAAAATTTTCTACGCCAGATGTAAGGAGGGCCTATGTAGCCCAAAGGGCTGTTATGTGAAAGGGTGTGTTAGAGTTACAACATATCATAGGGCCTCAACTATTAGATTATGCTTTTGGTTGAGTTGGTTTCATGACACAGACTTGTAAATTAGATATTGCTAGATCAATTTTTTACCTCCAAATATAATTTTATTTAATGTTAAAGTTGATGGATAGCACTCTATAGGATTGATGAGATTAGAAACCAAGTTCAAAGGGAAAGGCCATAGGTCAAAATCAATTCTAAAAAGATACATGAAAACAGATTGAGATAATTAAACACGTGCAAAAGATGACAATTGATGCATATGTAAATAGAGTAGAAAACATCAAAATTGATCGAAAGAGAACTCGTAATAGGCCTAGATAAGAAAACGTTTATTCTAAGCTTTTCAATCTTAATGAATCTTTTATCCTCCACGTTTGAGATGTAGATATTGTTAATTGACCGCTATTATAATATTTTGAAATTGGCTTGGAACTATTCAGTACACGTCATTTTGGAGGAATGAAAAAAAAAAGATTTGTCATTAATGCAAAAAATTATTCGTTCCAAATATGTTGGTGCGACTAGAAAATCCGAGTCCTAAATCTGCTTTTACTATTAAGATCACGATCATAGCTTATATAAGCAGAATATATTAATATGATGATAAATTTGCTCAACTAAAAAGTTTTAATTAAGGTGAATAATACAAGATCTTGGAAATAAATAAATCTTTGTATTCAAAGTATAAATAAATAAATTTTAAACGTTACAAAATCATGTCATTTTGCTTGAGATGTGAAAAGTATATTTAATTAATTAATGATAATAATAATTAAGAGTACAAAATAATTAGATTAGTGATGTTAGATGTAGCAATTGTGTCTTTGTCGTTTAGCTTATTACTCATCAATCTATATCAGTGATAACTGCAAATGGCTATAATAATTCATTTTAGATAAGTGATCCAATCCACACACACTTTAATCCAAATTTACTAATTATTTATATTTATTTTTTGATACCTAATTCTTTTAACTTTTTGGGTTGCTCTTGGGCCGCCCATGTGATGATTGAGGTTGAGCGGGTCACAATAATTTCGTAATCACAAATTCTTGCTATAGACCGTCTATAGTATAGACGGGTAAATATGGGTCAGTCTATTTTTCAAAATAAGTAACTGATTAGTCATTAGTATTATTTTTAAATTTTTAAATCATTGGGCTGGGTTGTTGGGAGAGTCGTCTTTGCCATAGATGGTCTCTTAGGAGACCTTCTGTTTCGAAATTTGTTGTATGAAACAGTTTCACCGAGAGACGCATTTTATTATGTGCAGGCTGAATAACTCATCTAGTACATATTATCATAACATGTGCTCTTTCTATGAATTTGTCTTACTGAGAGATAGTCTCTCACAAAAGTATCTCAAATAATTTCCGTTTTCTTAATTATTATTGAAAACGATTAATTAATTGAGTTACTCCCATGAGAAACAACTGTTTAGTGAGAAGTTCTCAAAATAATTGCATATATTCTCATAATTTATATTAATTAAATATAAGATACGTATTATAGTGATCAGAGTGTCTTATACATTAATTTATGTTAATTAATTAATTATTAGATTTGGTCTTTTTTACTACCTATTAATTTTTATTGAAGATGATGACTACCTTGTGTCATATTCACTAATCTTTGTTGCGTATTGGATTCGTAGATCTAATCAAGTTTCGTGAGATCTTAGACTTGCATAGGAGTTGGGTTGGTGAAAATTGGCTACTAGGTTTTTGGAATAATTTTGTTTATCTATTAATCTATTAATTATTTAATTAAAAGTATGAGTATATGTTAGTAATTAGCTAGGAAATGTTGAATTATTGTCTTTGGAAAATGATTGAATTTTGAGGATGAATAGTAGGAATGGTACTATATGTGATTAATTAATTTATATATAGTATGTTGTATATTATTGAGAAAGAGTGTAGTGTACCTTGTTTAATATAAAATAAATGAACGAGTTCATACTGGTTTCGGTTTTGTTTTGGGTTGGTTTTGAATCGATCAAATGGCATGGGTTGAATTTAAAGTGCTATTTTTTGATAATTGATAATTGATAATTGATTTGACTAACTTTATAAGAAGGGGGCTAGCATATTTGAACCTAATGTTTTGAAAGAGTACTTCAAAACACTAAATTGTCTATGTATTCAAAAGGAATTAAAGCTCACATAGTTCGCATCTAACCATTTAAATTGTAGTTATTGACTTTTGAACTTCTTTGTCATTTCTCCTCACTCCTCATCATCATTGTTATCGTCACAATTGTGCCTCCTGACGTATCCAACATGTCCATTAGCATCTATGAGTTGTCATCATCCTGAACGATCATCGTTGGTTTTGACCTTTGTGGTCTCCTGTCTATTTGATCACAGTCCTTATTTAAACACATGCTTTGATATAATATGTGGAGTAAGGCGATATCTAACAAATCTTTGACAAGTTATATTCACGACATAATTATTTACATCTTCTCTTAACATTTTCTCACCTGAGCAACATCTAGCCGTATTCCAAAAGCAACTACTAATTTGGGGTGGTTCTTGGAAGTTGGAACTATTGGCTTGGTTAGCACAAAGCGGTTGATTCGGTTAATCAAAGTTATGTGGTTCAGCTGGACCAATCTGGTTCAATTCTTAAGTAAGCAATTTGCAAAATATTTTTTTGAAAATTGGTTCCCAAGGGTACAAAACGACCATTTTGGTTCATAGGCGGTTCAGATTTGATTTACCCGCATGTAAATCAACCCATGGCCATCACATGTATTGTATTCACTTCCGCTTTTAATGTTTTTCCACTATGAGTCAACCATACATATTAATAAAACTGAATCTTTAGATTGGTAAATTTAACTATTTTTATCATAAAAATAACAAAAAAATACTATAAATATTAAATAATAGTTATAATATAATTCTAATACTACAAAATTTGAAGATCCAACCAAGTAATAAGTTGGAAAGAATCATAATTGGTGGTGAAACTAAGTTGAGATTGGAGGGGTTCATTTGGGTCATTAAGTTGATTTCGGGTCAGGTGTTTCGGGTCGGTTCAAAATCGAATTTTGTGCTCATATTGGTTTTTACATAATTATAGATCCATTTTTAAATCGGGTCAAATCGGGTGAAATGTTAAGAATTGAGAAAAGATAAATATAAAGAGACAAAATAATTTGGAAAGAATCATCCTATTCCTACATCACGCTAAACTCTAAAATCTAAATCTTGTGGTATTCTATTTCTACTAATTTGTAATTGGTCCCTTTAAATTAGTATATTCATTTGGTCCCTTTTCCAGGTTGTCAATATTCGTACGGTAGACTCCAGCCTGGCACCTTCAAATATTTGATCAAAAAGTTCCTTCTGAGTTGGAATTTTTATTTTTATTTATTAAAAAATGGGGTCAGATCACAATAATATGGATTATTTTATTACTTATTTTTAAATAATTCATTTTGTAAGAATAAAATCAAAATAACTGCCGTCTTGGATCTGCCATGTCATTTATTTAACTTATGAAGTATACTAGATTACTTCCTCTATTTTAATTTAAGATGTGGGTAAAAAGTTTATCTTTATCTTCTTTTAGTTGGGGGACTCCATTTGGTCGTGCTCTCCTGTATTGGTATGAATTGTCGTCGTTTTTTCCTTCTCAGATTCTGTCCATAGTTTTCTATGAGCGGGATACACTGAGCTGGAAAATGATGATGATGATGATGTGGGTACAAAGTGCGATTTATAAGAAAATTAAGTAGTCGCCAAAAACGTTTCTATAAAAGAATGTACTACAAAATTTGCCAACTTTTTTTAACCGTCTCATTAGATTTATCTCATTTTTATTTTTGATTATGACTCACATTCTTTTAATAATTTTCTTTCAGACAATTAATTTACTTGTTATTCTCATTCACACAATTTTGCGACTTTTTCAAAAAATACTACTTTATCCATTTTCATAGGTTCGATAGAATACGCGCAAACCTCAAAAAAATCAAATTAAAAAATGTACCAAGCCACGAGAGTCTCGAGACTAATTAATTACACTGTTCATCTTTTGTGTTTGCACCATAAGATTTAAAATATTGTTATTATCACGTTATCACAGCGTACAAACAATTTAAATCGACAATATTAAAAAAAAACAATTTAATTAAATTGACACAAATTCTTTTATAACTGACAAAGGAACAGTAATGACAACCTTATTATATGTCTGCTCTTATCATTTTTGTATCTGGCGTAGTTATTATAATTACCATCTCAGATCTAAACTCACAACTAGTCCTACTTCACACCTAATCATTTGGATTATTTTATAATTATAACTTTAAAAAATAGAAGTTTTTTTTTCTTTTGTAACATAAATAATTATATTATTTGATCTTTTTCATATAACTTTAACGTACTGTCAATATTGAATTATATTTTGACATAGAAAAACTTTAATTATCTTAGAATACAGAAACTTTAAATGAATAATATATTGAGAAAATTATATAAAACTACCTTATATATCTTTTTTAAAAAAACTACCTTATGTAAAACATTTTGCAAAAAACTACCTTATGTGATACTTTTTTTTTTCAAAACACTAGCTTCTTATGTTTTTCGTTAGTTGACCGGCATAATTGATGTCGACAAAAGGGAGTAATTGAAGAGGGAGGATGAGTTTTAATTGACCACGTGCTTGGGGCATGACTAGGAGGTGGGATGGTCAACGTCAATTTTGCCGGTCAACTAACGAAAAACATAAGAAGGTAGTGTTTTGAAAAAAAGTATTACATAAGGTAGTTTTTTGCAAAAATTTTTACATAAGGTAGTTTTTTAAAAAAGAGGGTAGTTTTATATAATTTTCTCTAATATATTTTATATTATATGCATTAGTAAATTTGATATCAAATTTTGCTTATGACTGTTGGAACATTTGCAAATTTGTTTAATTATTCAAATATGGATTTTACTGATATTGATATTTTATAATTTAATGAAAGATAGGAATTTTAAAAGAGTGGATTCCGAATCATACTTAGCATTTTAACATCCGAAAATTCATAAACCCCTCTCGATCACACTCAATATCGAGATTCACAAGCTCAATTAAATCGTATTCTACTTAAAAAAGTAGATATGATGCAAGTACTCCTCCTTGTGAATGTAATTTGTTACAAAACTCGTATTCGTATAATACTGATATTATGTGCTAATTTCAGAATAGGAAAATTCATTTTTTCCTTAAAAACTTTATATTATGTGCTAATTTCAGAATAGGAAAATTCATTTTTTCCTTAAAAACTTTTAACAATACCCTCCTTTCAATTTGTTTAGCCTTATTTAATCAACAACCACTTTTGTGAGAGACCATATTTCAAATAAACAACCTCAAAACAAAAAGTCAATATTCTTTTTTTCTCTTTAAATTATATTAATTGGTTATTATATCTCATACGTCTCTCAAAAACATCATCTCTCACAATAATTTACGTTTAATTTATATTTTCTCCTACTTGATAATAATGTAACTAAACCTAAATATTATAAAGTGAGGCCTACCATTAAATTAAAATTGACAAATAAAAAATGCAGGCTATTTTTTAAGCAATCTGTGAGGGGCATGGAAAAGCATTATGATTCATGCCGGTATATACATTCTAGAATTTGCATAACATAATGCTTTGACCTTAGTGGAGTTATCAATCATTAATATAGACATAGTAGAGCAATAAAAACTTTTAGAGCTCCCTTTTCTTTATTTTTTTTTAAATGGAAATTTAAATAGATAAACAGATTAAACACCGTAAACGGGACTGTTTGTGTTGGGATGAGTTGTCCCACATCGACAAATTGAAAATGGTGTGCACAGTTTATATGCTATTAGCTAGAGACCTTCTTCCCATAGCCATATGATTTAGGGATAACATATATCTCCTTAGCTTATGAAGTGTGTGCACCTCGTGTTCTCGTTTATTGTGCTGGCATTCACAATAAGTCCAGCCTAATTTAAGAGTTTGCATAAAGAAAAACCCAAAGAGGAAGAAAAGCCATTAGTGTAAGACCCCCGAATACAGGTCACTCAAAAGAAAGACGTATAAGAGTGCGCTATGCAAACAAACACCAGTTCGTTACAAGCTTTGAGCCATTAAAGCCTTACTACTATATTTAATCTCTCTGTTCCTATAAAAATTGTCACAGCCTACTGTTATTTTTTAAACAAAAATTTATGAGAATAATATTAAGGAAGAGTTAAAATGTGAATGAAAAATAAAAGAATAAAGTAGCAAGAAAATTTCCATAAAAGACATGAACTAAAAAAAATAAAACATTTATTTATATTAATTTGGAACACTAATTAAAGTTAATGAAGTGGTAGAAGTCGAAAGAAAATGTTCTTTTGAACAATAAACAGTTTAGCGCAATAATGAAACAAACATTTCCCTTAATAATTTAATAGAAACACTTGAGAAGACAATGATTACACCTATTTATTTTTTATTTTTTTTTGAAATAATTACACCTATTTATTTAAACATTGAAATCTTATAGGTATGGTAAATATATGGTACGTATTCAATTCTGCTAATCACAAATTATTTTTTCAAGAAGTTAATATTGATCTATAATATAAATATTATTAGGGAAATTCCACAGGTAACCGGTCTGGGGTTTTGGGTTTTTCACGTGGTAACTAAAACTTTAAAAAAATTCACACTACAACATAATTTGTTTTTAGTGGCATATATATATTTAGCGGCATTTGATTTAAATGTCGTTATTTCAAATTTCTTATAGTGTATATTGATGATTTAGTGACATATATTAGACCCTTTAGTGGCATATTGAAAAGTGACACTAAAGCTTTTAGCGACATAGGATATAGTGACATTTCTCACAAATGCCACTATAGATTATAGTGACAAATTACATATGCCACTAGAGACCTAATTAAGTGTCGCTAAATTACTTTATAGTTGGACTTAAAATAAAAACCAATAATTATTACATTAAAAATTATGAATCAGTGGCATTTAATTAATGCCACAAAATCCAATGTCGCAAAAAGTTAAATTTGTTGTAGTGTCATGTGGTAACCCTGAAGTTTACAAATTAAAATTATTCCACCGTGATCTTTTTGCACATAAAACGTTAGCAAAACGTTAATTTTGTAGATTAAAGACTTGTTGTACGCTTATTTATGCGACTCACAATTTCAAATACCATAAATTTCAATCTTTTCCCCTAAAACATAAATCCTAACTTTACTATCTTTCAGCCAAATAATATTTTTTGCCTCCAAATCGAAAAGGTAAATGAAAAACTCAAATATGACCATGACTCCATGAGCCACCTTTTTAAGATAAGTTGAATGTCAATTTCGAAGGCCACATTCATGTTGAACCAAAATTCAACCAAAATTCAAGATAAGTAGATTCGATTATTTCAGTCACACTAAAGCGATCACTTTTAATTTATATGTTTTTCTTACACTTACATAATTTAAATTTACTGTCAAAGTATATAAGATATCTTAAAATCTCAACCATCAACTTAATTCTTAAGCTTTTAGTTTAAAAGGTTTCTTAATATGGTATCAGAGCTGTTAGAGTATATAACATATTCTAAAACCTTGAAAATCGGCTTAAGATATGTTATATAAGCTGATGGATGAGGCCCCAAGATATGTTATATAATTTAACAAGCTCCTCACACGAGAGCCCATTAGGCTAGAAGTGAGGATGCCTAAAGGCGCTGAATATATCACTTTAAATATATAAGGGGTGGTTGAGATTCGAACACGTGTCCTCTTCTCACGTTGGCTTCTTATACCATGACAAGAAACCAACTCAACCAAAAATTTAAGCTGATGATTATGACCCTAGGATATGTTATATACAGTAACAAAATAATAAATGAGTAGTGGTACCATATATGGGAGGGCAGGGTACTGGCCACAGGCTGTCAGTGAGACCCCACAACCACGCCATATTTATCGCGAAAAGAGTTCACTATTAGTAATTACTAATTAAAGTGGTTGGATCTAACATTATGAGGTCTCCATGATTGATGATATATAATTAAATTAATATTATGAAACATATCTTGTGACAAACCAATTATAGCTAGTGATTCAGTGTAAGTATGAATAGGAGTAGGAGTATATACTTTAAGATTCTAGACCTAATAATTGAAACAATGCATCTTAGAAGTTCATGATTCAACAAGCATTTGCATATGGCAAACAGCCATACCCATTAACTTCAATCATTCAAAACTCAGACTTTTATTGTTCATTCACGTGAAGGATATATCAACAATCTAAGGACTAAAGAGAATTATACACTACTATGAACCAGGACTAGTCTGGGACCTCAACCATCAGCTTAAGCTTTTAGTTTAGTTGACTCCTTGAAATGGTATCAGAGCCAATTTGACAACAGGTCACGAGTTCGAATCTCAACCGCCCCTCCTTTAAAGTGGAAAATTTAGCGCCAGGTATGAGGAGAGCCTGTGCTGCATCCACATTTCTAGGGGCTCTCGTATGAGGGGACGTCATCATCATCATCATCATCATACTTAGTGTATTCCGTTCATAGACAATCTATGTCCAGGGTCTGGGGAGGGAAGATAGACGGCGTCTCATACCCATGAGGAGAGGGCAGTCAAAAGAGTCCCCCGGCTTAGGAAGGGTCTCTAAAGATAGGCACCCTTGGAGGAAAGTGTGTCAAAGAGTCCTCCGGTTCGTGAAAGATCTTCAACGAGAGCAAAACCTTTGACTCAAACAAGATATTTTGGGGCCTCAGTCATCAGTATAAGCTTTTGGTTGAGTTAACTCCTTAACAATAAAAGTCATAGGTAATTAGTAATGGTCAATGGGCTATTTAGATTAGTCAAAGGTTATTTGGGTTGGTAAATAATAGTTCCTTGGCTTAAATGGTATAGATTTTGATACTTTGGTGACTGTAATTCGCAAAAAATAAATTTTGAGACTGTAGCTCGCAAAAACCCTAAACTTTATTGCAAAATATTATTATTCTACTATTTGCAAATTATTTTCTGATCGATATGAGTTATAGCTAGTGATTCAGAGTAAGTATAAATTTGCAAATTATTCTACTATTTAACAGTAAACCAATTGTTTTCTGATCGATATGACTTATAAAATTAGTTCGAATCGTAAAGATGTTAGAAATTTATCCGATCTGATTTACTGATACCAAGCATGACTTGACACGACCCAAAATAACTCACATAAAAAATGAAATTGTCAAATTACCAATATGTTTAGAATCCATCAGTTGATAACATTAATTTTTTATTGTTAAGCTAGCTTTTTAAGTTAATTATTAATACAAAGATGGTAAATTGAATACTCCTAAAGGAGATTGGTTTAGATCCTAAATTATCTTAATTAGTATTATTGGATTCCTTAGTCTTGAGCTCTTGGCCAATAACAATAAGCATATTGTGATATTGTAATTATTCAATGATTGATACACCTTGTAAACCATTTGCAATGCTTAATTACTTTGTATGAACACAATCATTAATAATAAGTTGTTATTTTGATTTTTGACTTTTGACTTTTATGTTGGTCAACTAGTAAGAAAATGCGTTTAACAAATAACTTTTAGTCAGCAGAAAAACCAGCTTTTAAGGCAAAATAAAAAGATATTCTCATTGACTTTTGGTTTTAGCCTACTTTCTTTATTATAACAGTCAACAACCATCAAATAATTTTTACCAAACATATCTTTAAGATATGGCTTAAACAGCTCGCTTAAAAAACTAGCGTATCAGTTGATATTTTCTGCTGGTCACACCGGCCAACAACTAATTAATTAACAATCATTTACCAAATATGGCCTATGTTTAGTATAATAAAATCAAGATTGTTAAGTCACGATGATCACTCATTGATTAACTAAATATATCTTTCTACCTAATACCTTATTCTTTCCATTGTAGTATACTATGTTAATTAACCACCATGATTTTTTCAATACCTAACCATTTCATTGGAAGAATAAAATGATTTATGATGCCACACTATACAACTATGAGGGGGACTATTATTTTTGTTAATTTTTATGTTATCCCCTAATTAAATTAAAGAAGCAATCTCAAAGCATTTAAGATAATAGATTCTATAGTTTATTTAAGTAAGAAGTGCAATACACATTGGTGTATTTGGGTTATTAATTAATTGTATGTACACAAGCATTACACATTGACTTGATGATCACAAATGAATTTGGTTATTAAGAACTTGGCTACTTACTTTGAATATTTATGTACTTTCACTACCACATAAAACTCGATTTACATGGTTGTACACAACCAAAATAAAGAGGTCTTTGAAGGTGTGCGAGTTGATCGACCGCACAAGTCAAGTCCTCCTCTTTTAAACTCCCATATATAAAAAAGTTAATAAAAAAATATATATTTAGTTTATTAAAAAAATAAATTTTTTTATAAAAATATCAGTTTTGCACAAAGCCCATTTCAAGACGGCTTTGAAAAAAAAGTAATATATGAGAAGGTATAATATGAATAAGTTGATGCACATATAATGTGCAATGATTCTAGGGTGTATGTTCTTTGGGGAATAATAGGGAATAAAGCCGAACTGAATCAAATTGGTTATTTGCAATTTTGTGTTGGTTTTACTTTAGTTTAAATTGAAAAATTAGTTTTTAATTTGAATTTAGCTATAAGTAGAAAAAATAATGAATCAAATTAAACTGAATTATGGAGTGCTTATAAGTTATAAGTTATAACTAAAGCATGTAACAATTCAAAGAATTGATAGTACGTACTTTCTAGGAATAAATTAATCATTTTTCAAAGGAATTATTTGATAATAATTTTACATGAAGCGGCTTGGTGTAAAATAATTTTAGAATAACAAATTCTTGTGCGTGAGAGACCAATTCTTATTGGGTCAACCCATAATAAAAAATATAAAATAAAAGTAGACATTAAACTCTAATAGAATGTGCCTGAGAGGCGTGTTTTAGAATAAGTGACACATACAAATTATGTCTTGAAAAAGACTTGTGTTTTGATTTATAGGGCAAGTCTACAACTTATATTGGTAGTCTCAATTATAAAGTTTGGAATCCTTCAATTTTATAAATTGATTTTTCACTACAAAAAAAATGCAACTTTCCGACTACCTAAAACAGTCGGATTTTAGTCGGTATAGAGCTATACCGACTAAATTCCGACTGTTTTGGTTTAGTCGGTATAAATTGGTCGGTAACTCGTTTTAGTAGGAAAACAGTCGGAATTTTCCGACTAAAATGGGTAGTCGGAAATTAGTCGGAAATTTCCGACTACCCGTTAGTCGGAAATTAGTCGGTAAGTATATTTAAGAATTCAATCCAAAATGACAAAAAAATAAAAAAAAAAAATTATATTTGCGACCGTTTTGCGACCACCTTCCTGGTCGCTAAAAAAAAGAAAAATTTTTTTTTTAATGATGATGCGGATGCCACATCATTACCACGTCGCTGCCAGCTCCAGTTGCCCTCCTGCCACGTGACCTCTGCAGCATCCTCAGTCCTCACAATGCCTCACACAGGAATCGAACCCAAGACCTCTTGGATACAAGACTAACACTCCAACCAGTAGGTCAAGTGTTAATTAGTGATTGTCTTTGCAATGTTATTGTACTTATAACATAATACACCGAGTACTTAGTATATTATTATTATTATTATTATTATTTTTATTATTATTATTATTATTATTATTATAATTATTATTATTAGTTATATTAATTATTTCCAAAAAAAAAAAATATATATTATTACTCGTATTAGTTGACTATTAGTATATATACTTAGTCGTATTTATGTATTATTTGTCGTAGTATAGTGTTAGTAAATTGTTAATCGTATTTGTATATTAATACTCGTATTAGTGCATTATTACTCGTATTAATGTATTAATGTATTATTAGTGCTCCTATTATTTTATTATTAGTTAAATTTGATTAAAATAAAGGTAAATATTATTAGTAGTTGTATTAATGTATTAATAGTCATATTAGTTAAATTTGATTCAAATAAATCTAAATATTATTAGTAATTATTACTCCATGTTAGTATATTATTACTCGTATTAGTACATTATTACTGGTATTAGTGTAGTACTCCTATATTATTATTGTATATTATTTTTTATATTACTTTATAAGTAGTCGTATTAGTGCATGCAATGTATATTATTAACCGTATTAGTCTTACTAGTTTAGAATTAATAAATTATTAGTTGTATAAATTATATTATTACTCGTATTAGTGAATAATTAATGTAGTATTAATAATTTGTATTAGTATATTATGTTATTACTCGTATTAGTGTATTATTAGCTTATTAGTATAAAATAAGTCATATTATTGTATTATTATTATTATTATTATTATTATTATTATTATTATTATTATTATTATTATTATTTCGATTAGTGTACTAATAGTCTAATTAATATAGTATTAGTCATATTAGCTATTGGGACTCGTATAAGTTTATCATTACTCGTATTTATACATTATATTATGACTTTATTAGTTATTTAGTCGTATAAGTCGTATTAATGCATTATTAGTCGTACGTATTAGTGTTTCATTAGTATAATATTAGTTGTATAAGTATATAACTACTCATACTAGTAGATTATTAGTACTTTATTAGTTATTTAGTCGTATTAGTGTACTATTAGTCGCATTAGTATAGTATTAGTCATATTATTATTATTATTATTATTATTATTATTATTATTTTTATTATATATTATTATTATTTTTATTATGAGTGTATTAGTATATAAAGTATTAGTCATATTCATGTAGTAATATTAGTATTTTTATTAGTGTATTAAAGTACATTAATTATTAGTTGGTTAGTTGATTAGTAAAAATGAAGAAAACCAACAAAATGCTACCCATAGGAGTCGAACATAAGACCTGCTAGACACAAGCAACATCACTTACCAACTGAGACAACAACCTATACATGTTATGATTCAGCGCTCAACATTTATAAATTAGTCCTCCAGGCCAATATTAAGATAAAATAATTTCTCAATACCACCGACCAAATACCGACCACATTTTAGTCGGAAAATAATTAATTATTTTTATTTTTTTTTAAAATTGCGACCAAAACCAATTTAGTAGCAAAATAGTCGGAATTTCCGACTACCGCCTTTTAGTCGGAAAATTAGTCGGAATTTCCGACTATTTCGGCTAGTCGGTAGTTTTTTGGTCGGTAAGTTGCATTTTTTTTGTAGTGTTTGTTGTTTTAAATTGATGCCAAATACCCTAAAAAAATCAATGCTTGACTGTCACCAGTTAAATTGGATTTATTTACCCATGTGATTAATATTTTAAAATGGTGATTTCGTTTGATTTGATGCAATGATTTTGTAGTTTTCAACTATTTTAATTTCAAATGTTTTTTAGTGATAAAATAATCTTACTTTTGTTGTTTTAGATAAAATATATATACATGTTGAATTTCAACTATTTATTAAGCTTTTGATTGAATATGTCTCTTGATATGATATCAGAAACAAATGTGACAAAATAACTACAGATGTCGACTGTTTGATAAATTCTCTGAATATGTTATATACACTATCCTTTTTTAACTTGGTTCACAATTCAATTAGACATCAACCTAAAACTTGTTTATGATTCAATTCAAATAATTTACTCTACGATTTTCGAATTTGGTATATTCAACCCGTAATTACACCGATTGAAACTAATTTTTAAATAGTCTTTTTCATTTATCTCATATTGATGATGTATAGGTTCGAGTCAAATTAGGACCGAACCACCCACGAGCAACTAGGGTGTGCAAAATGAGACCGGGCCGGTTGCATCTAGTCCCGGCTCCGGGTCTTACATATTCATCATTCTGAGTTTAGACCAATGAGACCGGATGTACATAAAGGTAATGTTGAAGGGAAATAATATTTACGATTTTTACGTATATACTTTTTTAAAAGGCTTTAAATATTTTATTTCTAACACAAAATAATTTTTTAATTCAAATATTTTAATTTTATAATAATTAGTTTGCTAAATTATTTTAAAATCTTTCATTTTTTAAATTTATTTTTAGTATCAAATATAATTTTTGGTCTAACCGGTTTGAACCCAGACCGAACCAGAAGGAATCCGGGTTACCGGTTTGGTCTCTGATCTTAGCATATTCAAAATTCTGGTCTTCTGATCCGGGTTTGTACCGGTGAACACTCCCAACCCATACACACCGGCCAGCGCTAGATGTGGCAATCTCAAGTACTAATTAGTGGATCGGATGGTTGGGATGTCCTCCTATGACTTATGAGTGTATGCAAGATGTGGATGGCGAGTTTGCACACATGCACGCACTATTACATATTTACATGCATGTGTCATGTGTGTAGGCTGAGCGCTGACACTAACACCACATAATTTTCTCCACACATTGCATGTGTCGCTCAAATTCCAAATCATACTAATATATTAGTCTCTCCAATTCATTTTAAATGTCCACTTTGGGTTTAGCACGCAAATTAAGAAAAATGATAGTGGGATATTTTAAGTGATTATAATAATTGAAAAGGTGGTAGGTAAGGTATTTTAAATAATACTCCCTCCAAACCCAAATGGGTTTATGGGACAACACAAGTGAATTGGAGGGACTAGGGAGTATAAGTTGGGGTAGTTGGGGGTATTTAGGTAAAAAATCTTTGTCAAAAATAGAAAGTGGACAATTAGAGTGACTTTACTAAATAAGAAAAGTAGACATTTAAAATGAATTGGAGGGAGTATTTGAATAGTTTGCCAAAATGCAACAAATTCTAACATGAAGTTTGAGTAGCAAATTAGGAGGAAAAAAAAGATAGGCGGACAATATTTGAGTTTTAGGTGAAACATAAAAAGGGCTCTGGTATAAATAAAATTTCGGTTCTTTTTTTCTCTAACTATGCAACATATAGTTTCTGTTTTTTTCATCAAATCAATGTCACATAATGTATAGATCATAAATGTAATGATAAAGTACTTATATACAAACTAATTTTTACTAATAAAGATTAATTCTATTTGGGCCGCTTTAAGTTGGGTTCTAAACGGTTCCACTTTAAAACTACCCTCAGGAACGGTCATGAGGACAGAAAGGAAAATAAAGTGGAGGGATAAAAATGAGTCTGCACCTTATTTATTTAAAAAGGAAAGAATATTATAAAGAAAAAATAATCCGTATTTTCCTTTTAAATCATTCTACTTCAGGAGCGATTGTATTTTAAACAAAATTTATCCATAATTTCTTTCCGACACCAATCTTTTCATCCTTTAAAATTGTACTCCTTTTTCCTAATTTTTCTATATGTAAATACAGAAGGAAGACTTGTATGTACTCTAGTTGGATTAAGCCAAAGTCTATATTGGTACTATTCAGTATTCACTACGGAGTGGTACACTAACTAAAATTTTAATTTACACGTTATTAATTTTTGACTTTTTATATTTATTGAGAATCAAATAAGATATATTAAAAAATAATTGTAACTAAAGTTTTAATTTACACGTTATTATTTTTTGACTTTTTATATTTATTGCGAATCAAATAAGATATGTTTCGGTAATGAAACGGTCGAATATATAAAAGAGACATTAAGTAGAAAGTACCTTTAAATTAAGGAAATTGAGATGATATGACCTCCACGTAGGGTGTTCCTGCAACCACAAGGAAAACTAACCCGGGGGCCTATGTCCCGGAAGGGCACTCCGACGCTCAAGTCAGACCGGGAATTAGAAATGTAATAAGTGTGGGTATATGTATAAGAGTAGAATTGTGTACCTTTTTCATGTAGATGAATGATGCATTTATAGAAAAATTGTGGAGGTGGTTACCTCGTTCATGATAATACATGGTGATCATGCTTGTGTAGATGGGAGTAGTGGGTGGTTATGTGGCGGTTATGATTTGACTAAATAAATTACGGGATACTAATTTGACCCCGTAACATTAGCCCCACGCATGAAGAGTGATAGAGGAGGTAATTTTATGTAGCGAGGGCATCAGTCTTTATGCGGAAAATAAATATACCTCGATGAGTCCATACTTGGTTGAAGCCCCATGAATAATAAATATGTAGCCTTAGAGCCCGATAAGATAATTCGGTATTTGAGCGTGATGTAATGATATAGCCCAGCAGTCAATCACCTGGGACTTAGATAAGGAGTCATACTATGTGAATCCTTTGAAGATGAATATTGATCGGACATAGGTCCGCATTGATGAATATGGATCGGACATAGGTCCGCATTGCTGAATATTGATCGGACATAGGTCCGCATTGCTGAATATTGATCGGACATAGGTCCGCATTGCTGAATATTGATCGGACATAGGTCCGCATTGCCCAGCCGTCAATCACCCGGGACTTAGATAAGGAATCATACTAGTGAATCCTTCGAAGATGAATATTGATCGGACATTGGTCCGCCTTGATGAATATAGATCAGACATAGGTCCGCATTGCCCAGCCGTCAATCACCCGGGACTTAGATAAGGAATCAAACTAGGTGATTCCTTTGAACATTGATGAATACTGAATAGTGAATACTGAATACTAAATAAGTGATCGAGTTATCAAGCTAGGTGATACTCGCTATGAATACTTTGACAAATACGCCCAAAATCACTCGTTTTGGGGCTAAATAAGAGTCCGAGTTATCAATTAGGTGACACTCACACGGATCCCACTTTCAAACAAGGTGAAAGTTTAATAATGAAGATGAATATCGCCCAAAATCAATCATTTTGGGACTTAAATAATAATATGACTTTCAAACTAAGTGAAAGCTTAGATGATTCCACAACATGACAAATAAAGTCCAAGTTGCGGAACTTCAATAATAATAAATGACTTTTCATACTAGGTGAAAATTCAGATGACTTCATAATATGATAAATAAAGCCCACGTTTTGGGACTTCAATAATAACATGACCTTCAAACTAGATGAAAGTTCGGATGACTTTATATATTCTTTGTTGGAAACCCCATTTAAGTAAGATCCAATATAATAAGAATGGTGAAGTGTTGAATTCCCACGTAGATATAATAAATAATTCTTTTAATATATGCCAATATCGTACTTGATCACCTTTCATAATTACCCATGAATATAACAAATACGAAACACCCGATATACGTTGATGAATCAAAGCAAGAATAGCCATATGAAGATCATCGGATTGATAAAATATATTCTTCACTCGGTCAATACTAGTCAAAGATTTGCATCCTTTATGTAGCATTTCATTACAAGGCGACGCTGATGATTTTTCTCCATGTATTGAGTCACCTCAAATGGTTCGTTCTCGAGTGGATGGTTTGAACCATTATCGGATCATACCCGGATCCAGCCAATACAGTTGTTACTGTAGGTGTATTCTGGGGATTCGATGTAGAGAGTTTGAACCATAATCAGATCGCACCCGGATCCAACCACTACAGTCATCGCTGTGGGTTGTGATCCGGGGATCCTGATGTAGAGAGTTTGAACCATAATCAGATCGCACCTGGATCCAACCACTACTGTCATCACTGAGGGTTGTGATCCGGGGATCCTGATGTAGAGAGTATGAACCATAATCAGATCGCACTTGGATCCAACCACTACAGTCATCACTGAGGGTTGTGATCCGGGGATCCTGATGTAGAGAGTTTGAACCATAATCAGATCGCACCTGGATCCAACCACAACAGTAATCCTGAGGGTTGTGATCCGGGGATCCTGATGTAGAGAGTATGAACCATAATCAGATCGCACCTGGATCCAACCACTGCAGTCATCACTGAGGGTTGTGATCCGGGGATCCTGATGTAGAGAGTATGAACCATAATCAGATCATACATGGTTCCAACAAATACATTGAATTGGGCAATATGTGGACCAATATTTTTAGACCGAAATCACTTAGTTGAAGTTAGTTTGGAAACTTTCTACGGGTCATCTAATCCTCTAGATAGTGCATCAAACCGAACTTCAAAATAAGGACTAAAATTTTTAGTCAGTTAAAGTTGGTTTGGAAACATTCTATGGATCCGATAATCCTTTAAGAAGGTGCATCAAACTAAACTCCAATATTTAATAATTCATGTTCAATGGGGTGAAGAAATGAATTAAAACTCAGCCAGACGTGAGCCAAACTGTTTCGGTAATGAAACGGTCGAATATATAAAAGAGACATTAAGTAGAAAGTACCTTTAAATTAAGGAAATTGAGATGATATGACCTCCACGTAGGGTGTTCCTGCAACCACAAGGAAAACTAACCCGGGGGCCTATGTCCCGGAAGGGCACTCCGACGCTCAAGTCAGACCGGGAATTAGAAATGTAATAAGTGTGGGTATATGTATAAGAGTAGAATTGTGTACCTTTTTCATGTAGATGAATGATGCATTTATAGAAAAATTGTGGAGGTGGTTACCTCGTTCATGATAATACATGGTGATCATGCTTGTGTAGATGGGAGTAGTGGGTGGTTATGTGGCGGTTATGATTTGACTAAATAAATTACGGGATACTAATTTGACCCCGTAACAAGATATATTATAAAATAATTGTTTGGCAAATATAGTTTATAATTGTTAGCTTAACTTAGTAATTGGCTTATAACATTTTGCTTGTAAATTAGCTTCAAAATTACTTGTTGACTAAAATATTTATATATATCTTTTGGTTAAGGTGTTTTTGTGAAATTAGGTTTTGAAATCAGTTGTAGAAATATTAAATGGTAAATAACTTAATGTAATATTTATATTTAGACAGGGGTAGATCCGTATTGGTAATGATAAATATATTTGCCCATTAATTTTAAAAAAGTAGCAAACTGAAGAAAATATTGCAAACCTAAGCGAATGTATTAATTGGGGGTTTCTTAACTGTACGCATTTTTCTTTACTTTCTCTTTGGGGGAACGGGTATGATTTGTCCGCATCTTTCAGGAAAAATAAAACCTCCACCCGGACCCCCACTACAACATAATTTGCTTTTAATGGGATATATTTAGCGACATTTAATTTAAGTGTCTATATTTCAATTTTCTTATAGTATATATAGAGGCATTGTTGTTAAAATCGCGATTCTGATTTACAATTCTAAGATTTTACGATCCAAAAATATGCGAGCGATTTGAATCGCAAGTAGAATTTTAAAGTTGTAGAATCTTACGATTCTAATTGGAATAAAATTTTTAGAGGTAGAATCATAGCATGATTCTACGATTCCACGGTTAACGATCCGATTCTACTAATTTAGTATAAATTATTTTTATTTTTTCTTATGTACCATCTTTTACTAATCTTTTTCACATATACAGATAAATTTCAAATTTTCCATCATGAAAAGTTTTAAAAAAATAAATTTCTTAATCAGTATGAAGAATTATTAAAAAGTTTTCGTTGTATTCTTAAAAATAAAGTCAAAGAAACTATAATTCATAAATTTAAACTATTGAATTGGGTAATAATGATAAGAAACTAGATATTTTAAATATAGTTGAACTTATTTGTAGAATCATACGATTCTACGATTCGATTCTATTGATTCGATTCTACCTCTGTAAACAATTTCAAGTAGAATCGCGATTTTAACAACTTTATATAGAGGATTTAGTGACATTTATTAGACCCTTTACCAGCATGATAAAAAGTCACACTAAAGCTTTTTGCGGCATGAGATCTAGTGACATTTCTCACAAATGTCACTATAGACTATAGTGACAATTACATATGCCACTAAAGACCAAATAAAGTGTCGCTAAATCACTTTATAATGGAACTTAAGATAAACCAATAATTATTACACTAAAAATATGAATCGGTGTCATTTTTTTAATGCCACTAAATCTAATATCGCAAAAAGTTAAATTTATTGTAATGTCTGTGTTATGTGGAATACTGAGAATGTCTTTTATTTACTCTGATTAAGAAAGTTTATTCATCTACTTCTAGCAAGAAAAGGACAAAGATAATTACGGAAAGAGAAAAAGAAAAGTTTACTTCTAGCAAGTGGATAGATGAAGCGGATGTTTCATTTGGATTATCAACTCGATCGATTTTCGGTCAGGTGATTCGAGTCGGTTTAAAATTAAGTTTTTTTTATCTATATTGATTTTACATAATTTCAATTTTATTTTAAAATTTGGTCAAGTCGAATCAATTCTAAAATCAGGTAAATATCAAGTTATCGAATCTGTATGAAACTCGTAGCTCTAGTCTTGGTTATCAAATTAAATGGCGTGTGTGAATAAGGAAATAAGATAAGATGGTAGAAGTATCACATACCGCGTATCAGTTACCCACACTTGTGAGTTGTGAATTTTAATCAATGTTTTTGTAGTCTAAGATAAGATGAAAGGACTATCACATTCAGTCTTTCACAAACCACCAATTTATCATTCAATATTTTTTTTTGTATTTACATGCATTTATTCCTTATTATACGAAACTTCTCTATCATGCATTTCATCTCTTTAACTTCTTTTAAAAAAACCTTTTTTTATATAATTATAGTATTATTTTAGTTGGTTACAAATTTATTTACCGTTTGTCAAAATTAAGAAAATATTGGATTATTATTAATATAATATTTTTATTATTTTTTGTTTTCTTTATTTACTCCTTCAAAGTTATTACTATTCTTATTAACAAGCGTCTTTAGAGTGTTCGTTAGCTTTTGTTGCTAGAGTATATAACATATTCTGGGAATTCTGCCATCATCTTAAGCTTTTGGTTAAGTTGATTCCTTGATATGGTATCAGAAGCTAGTGTGACAAGAGGTCACGGGTTCAAATCTCAACCACCCCTCATTTAAGTGGAATATTCAGCGCCAGATATGAGAAGGGTCTGTGTTGCATCCACACTTCTAGCCCAAAGGGCTTTCGTGTGAGGGGGCGTGTTAGAGTATAATACATATCTTACGACTTCAAATATCAGCTTAAGCTTTTAGTATCTTGACACCTGTGCAAAATACAAATGCATTTATTTTGTTAAAATTTGTGATTCTTTTTATGAATAAACTACAATTGGTTTGATTTTTATTTATTGCCATATTTATAGTATAATTTAGTTCAATTAATTTAATTTCGATCAAATTTCATAATCATCACCTAATTAAAGAAAACAAAACGAGCAAAAGAAAAAGAAAATCTATAGCCATTCAAATAATGGACCAACCAATTAAGATACTTCAAATACTTCTCTCTTCAATAATGCAATTATGTATGAATCAATCGATTTTATGACGTGGAAGAGATCAATATCAATCACGCAATTTTAAAATATTCCATTTCACTCCAAATTTCTCTTGTCCTATTAGGAATTTATTTTTATATTTTAAATACAAGAAGCAATTATTGATTAATTATGACTATATTTACATAGTAATTATTCATTTCCTTACTAATTAATGTTCTCATTAAAATATGTTATTTAAGGAGAAAGAATCATGTACAAGTTAAGTCTTAGATCTTACTAAGTTGGTCTAGATGTATATTTCATCCGTTTCATATTAGTTGCAATATTAGAATAGATGACACTATTTATTAATCACTATTAATTTTTAATTAGTTTTTAATCTATAAGTTATAGTCAGGTGAGATGTTTGATTCGTCTCATTTCAAAGATTATTAATATCAATTTTTTATGATTTTTATTATACATAATTAGAGATCTTATGGATTGAATTTGGACTACGTGAAAAAGCAAACGTTGCAAGTAAATTGGAACAGAGAAAGTATAATTTATATATTTAATTTTTAAATTTTTTTTTATAAAATATATTTATAGAAACTGAATCTCGAACACATATTTTGAAATCTACGCAAAAAGTAATGAGAACATTAGGAACGGAGGAAGGTATGTAGTAGTAATTAAATAATTTTTAGATTAATTTGAAGACAATTATTGAATTAAGGTGGCTTGACTAATGCTGGCTTGTAATCATTATTATTCAAATATCTTTAATAGTTGATTATCAAGTGATAAAATTTGGAGTACTAGCGGAAATAATATCTGGAGGAGTTTATAAGGGTTCAACAAGAGGTTAGTTAATTAATATTTGAAAATTTATTCATGTAAATTAAAAAATAAAATATTGTGAACAATTTTGCGGAATTGTTAAAAATATCTCTAGTATAACTCATAGAATATTCCATAGTATTGGAAAACTCCAAAATATTTCTTATGTGAAGATTTTTAGAAAATAAATAAAATATCGGATTGTGAAGATTATTTATTTAGTAAGAAATACTTTCAGTTAATTAATAGAAGAGATTAATTTAATGTTAATTATTTTAATTGGGCCCCAAATTTGCAGTTGATTTTGGATTATAATAGACTAAAGTAAAATGACTTATTAAATCATATATACACTTTTTATTTTGCGTGAAGTTTCACATGATGTTTGCTATTAATTAATACGCCCTCCTATTCACACAAAAGGGGACATTTAATTTGGGTTGGGCACGATTTTTAAGAATGGAATGGTGGGGTATTTTAATTGATTTAATTAATTGTAAAGGTGGTAGTTGGGTATTGAGAGTAGTAAAAGTGAGGGTAGTTGGATATTTTAATTGATTAAATTAATTGTAAAGGTGAGAGTAAAAATAGAAATGAGAAATTTTGTGTGAATTGGCCCAAAATAGAAATGTCTCCTTTTGTGTGAATAGGAGGGAGTAAGAAATAACCTTTTTATTAGTTTTATCATTAACAAATAGTACTCTCTCTGTTTTTCTAATGTTTTTCTCATTTACTTTTAACACAATTTTCAAAGTAAACTTTGAGTCCTAATATCTCCAAATACGCCTCATAAAAAATTATAAAAAATATAAAATAAAAAAGTATACTTTAAAACGAATCTAACAAGATCCCACATGGATATATTTTTTCAGCTATATGTGCCTTAAAAATCTTAATCAAATTTCTATATTCAAAGTAGAATATTCTAAATAGGAAGAATATTAGAAAACAAAGGGAGTACTTTTACAAGGTTGCGTACATTCCATCTTTTCAAAGCCCATCCTAGACGGAAGTCACTTAGTGACATCAGGGTAATGAAATTCTCTACTATGGATATATAGTTGTAATTATTTTGAGCGAGAGTAATAATTAAATCAAATTTTTTTTTTTTTTTCCAATTCGCCAACCTCATGAGTAGGCGAACAACTCTGAAATTAGAAGTTGAAGATCAATTGATTACAACATAGCTAGGACCCTTTTTGCCAATCCCTAAAAAGTTCCAAACAAGTTGATAATCCAATTCAAGAAAATAAGTGTGATTCTTTGGTTGATACTCATGGCCCTCTTTTGGTCTTGAAGAATGTTTTTGGGTCCAAAAATTTTAAAGAGAAATTCCACGTGATAATCCTGATGTTTTGGATTTTCTATGTGGTAATCAAAACTTTTAAAAAACCCATGCGGTAACCCTGAGGTTTACCAATTTGTTCCACCGTGACCATTTTGCACATTAAATGTTAGAAAAACGTTAGAAGACGTTAATTTCGAAGCTTAAAGGTTGTTGTATGCCTATTTACGTGACTCACCATTTCAAATGACACCAGTTTTAACCTTTTTCCCCAAAATAAAACTCTAACTCTACCATCTTTGGATTTGGGAGAAAAAATATAAATTGGATGAAAGATGGTAGAGTTTGGGTTTATATTTTGGGGAAAAATGTTAAAATTAATGGCATTTGAAATGGTGAGCCGCATAAATCGGCATACAACAACCTTAGAGCTCTGAAATTAACATTTGCTAACGTTTTTATGTGCAAAAAGGTCATGGTGGAACAATTACGTAAACCTCTGGGTTACCACGTGGATTTTTTAAAAGTTTTGGTTACCACGCGGAAAACCCAAAACCTCAGGGTTACCACGTGGAATTTCCCTATTTTAAATTACTTCCTTTAGGTTAGTAAAAAAAATATAAAATTACAATTTACATATAATAAATTTAAGTTTTCAACTTTTTCACGTGGTATATCATATGATAACCACGAGCTTCTAATAAATTTTAATATGGTATACAAAATGTAATGTGTTCTTTGTTAAATTTTGTACTCATTTCAAAATAGATTTAAAAGTCGTTATGATGGGTAATAAATGATAACGTAAATTTAAAAAAAACATTGACCATTAGTCTACCAAGTGGAAAAGTTGACAACTAAGGATTACCACACAATCACATAAAATTTTCCAACAAAATATTAGTTGGACCAAATTAACATAAATCATTCTATTTTAAATTTCTATATATTCTTCACTAATTTTGTTTTAGCAATGTAAAAAAAAAAACAATTTTTAATAATTTAGTATAAATTGTTGATTGATAATAGAAAATATCTTTTAAGTATAAACCATTTTCTTCACGTATTGCATTACGCCAAGATCTTTCAAAAGTGGCGTGTATCACGTTGGTGAAAATGTGAAATAAACAAAGCAAACAAAAAAAAATTGAAATAATCTCTCAGTTATAAAGTGATTGCAACACTAATAATTGACACAAATATTAAGAAATTATTCAGGACTATTAAATTGAGTGAATGCGACTAAAATGAAAGAAAATGAGAAAAAATGCACAAAAAATGTTGCAATCTTACAAAGACGGACTAAAATGAAAAGTATAACAATCTCTTAGTAACATAAAGAGCAGCTAGAACTAGCTAAATATTATCCATACATTGTGTTTCGTTTTGCGAATAAAGTTATACTTAATAAGATTATATAGGCTGATTATTTGAGATTGTATATTAATCTAAAAAACCGATCATCAATAATCAATTATATTTTTAGCAAATTTATTTCAACCTATTTAAAAAAAACTATAAAATTATATTACTTTATCATAACTTTTTTATCACTTAAAAAGCAAACATCCTGTTTTAGTGGGGTTAATTTCTCTTCATGTTAGACATATATAATTATGACACTAGCTAGTACGTCTTAAATTTGGCATTATAAAAACGTACCGACTATACTATTTAGCCATCTTCTAATTGGTGTGAATACTTTACAAAGTAGTGTGAATGTACACACAACACAACCAAAGCCATCTTGCATTGTTAAGCATTGATCATGTGATTCCACAAATATTTTGACCTAATAATAAAAGAAAATACAAAAAAATGTTAGATAAATTTTGTACCTTGTTTTGCAATTTAATCTTCAATAAATTTGCATTTCAAAAAATTTCTTGAAATTATGAGGGTGTTTAGTAAACAGCTGATAGCTGATTATAGTGGCTAATTTAACCAGCTGATTTTGAACTCGCTGCTATGAGCAGCTTGATTCAAAAATAACTTATTCATATCAATAAGTTGTTTCAATTAGCTAGTTCACCAATACTAGCATTAGCTGATTTGAATACCTAACCCTCTATTTTATACTCTCTCCTAATTATAGAGAATGAGACATTTCGGTTTTACACCAAAACCAAGGAGAGGTGGGGGACCACTTACAAGTGGGTGGAAAACTCTCTTTACACCATAAAGGGTAAGAGTAAAAGGGTATTGATATTTATGTATTGTTGTGTTGTTGTAGTAAGAGTAAAAAGGTAAAAAAGAATAAACAAAAATAAAAATGGGACATTTTCAGTGAATGATCTAATAAGAAAATATCTCATTCTTTATGAATAGGAGCGAGGGGATATCAAATTAGCTAAAATTGCTCAATAAATTAATTTGCCAAACATCCCAATATCACTTTTTCCAAAAAACACCCATTTAAGTGACTGATGATTTGAAAGTTGAAAATTAGTAAAGTTTTTCTAAAAGGAACTGATACGTAATGTAATATAGGTAATGTAATATGCTAGATCAATAATTATATATAAATTTTGATGCAATAAATAGAAATCACAAATTCTCACATAATTTCACATCATAAAATTTCAATCAATAATTATCACAAAATTGAGAGGTCTATATATTTCCAAAAGTAAAGAAAAAGTGATGTAAAATGGAAGTATTAATTAAGTAAAACAAAATAATGAAATAAGAGGAAAAGGGACATAAATTTGACCCTAAATGACCTTTAAAGGGCAAGTTATTATTTTAGATTGTGTTTTATAGCGGGGACAAAAATGTACCCTACGTACTACAGGCTACAGCCAACCAATTACTCACGTGGAGGGCCCTTTATAATTTCCTTAAAATTGATATTCAAACACTCCAAACCACGAAATTTCCCTATTTTTATTTTTCATAATTATATTTCAAAATTAAGAAATTTCCTATTCACAAAAAAATAAAATTTTATTTCATCCCAATTTATCTAAATGAACTTGGAAATTAATATCTCTGTTTGGGACAAATGTTGTCTTCCTCAAGCAAGATCTTTAGAGATTCTACTAAGTTTTTCTTTTTTTCCAGTCGAGTCTGTAATCAAAAATCTTATGTGGAGTTTGATGATCAGATGTACTTCCCCCGTTTTATAATATTTGCATTGCTACTGAGTGTGATATGTTGTGTGGAAAAATATCACTATCTGTTGCAAGTATTATGGAAAGAAGGAAGTACTACTTTACTATGTTAGGAATACAATTAACACAGAGGTTATTTCGATTGACCTTTAATAATACAACAAATATTATCTACAACTAAACATAAGTAAGAAGTGTACATGATTTAATAAATACTTCCTCCGTTTGATAATACTTGGGACTGAGTGGGACATGTTGTGTGAAAAAATATCACTATCAATAGCAAGTATAATGAACAGGAGGAAATAGTTAATATTATCAATGTATTTATTTTTATTATCTATTACTCCTATGATATGATTCTAAACCAAAAGTTATAAGAGGATGTTTGACTAACTAGAAGAGTTGACAATTTTTTTGTCAAGAAATCAGCTCAACCAAAAGCTTAACCTGATGGTTAAGGTCCATGATATGTTATATACTCTAACACACTCCACACACAATATCTATTGACTAGAAATGTGGATGCGCATAGGCGTAGAATATTACACTCTAAATGAGGGGTAGTTGAGATTCAAACTAGTGACCTTTATTCACGTTGGCTTTCGATACCATGTTAAAGAATCAACTCAACCAAAAGTTTAAGCTGATGGTTAATAACCCATGATGTGTTACTTTTAAGCTAGTTAGATAAACCATCTGTTTTGGAAAATATTTGGTAAAATTACAAATAGATTATTGGTTGTTTATTAAATAAAAAAGTAGACCAATAAACCAAAAACCAATTCATTAAGAAGCCAATCTTTTGATAAATCCATTTTTTTTTTGTTATAGTTTTCAAATCCAACAAATAGCCATTTACCAAACACCTCATAAAACTTTGGGTCAATTAAAAAAAATAAAATCATCATCATCATCATCATCATCATCATACCCAGTGTATCATGCTCGTAAAACTATGATCACGGGCTAGAAACAGCAGAAAAACGACAACTCATACCCATAAAAGAAAGTGCGATCAAATAATCCCTCAGCTGAAACCCATAAATAAAACAATAAACAAAAATGAAATAAAATAATTCCCACCTACTTGTAATAACTTGTGAGTACAAACTACAAAGCAATACTACAAAGTGATTAGTAAGTCTAGTTATACTACTATAAATAGAGGAAGAAGTAAAGCCATAATCATCCAAGCTTAACCTTTAAAATCCTCTTAAAACTTCCTTTTCTCCTTCATTCTTTTTACCTTCCTCGCTATCTTTCAAAGCTTACAACAAAAATGGGTTCACTAGATGCTAGTAATGTAAGCATTGGAAGAACCACAATGCATAGATTGATAGCCGAGGAAGGACCCATTTTAATGCCGGGTATCCAAGACGCTTTCTCCGCCGCTATTTGCGCTAAAACCGGCTTCAAAGCTTGCTTTGTCTCCGGTTTCGGTGTCTCCGCTGCTCTTCTTGGCTTGCCCGACTTTGGCTTGCTCACGTATGTTACTTTCCGCTCTCATCTGATAGATTATATAACATATTTTACGGCTTGAATTATATATTTGAAGTTTTTGATTGATTTAATTGAAGTAAACTTAAACTTTTGATTTGACTGAATTGATTTCTCGATAGATTAATCCAATCTATTAATACATACTTCATCCGAATCATTTTAGATGTCTTATTTATTTCTTATTTGGCAAAATTATATTAATTGTCTCATTTCCATTTTTGTCTATCTTTTTTTACCTAAATACCTCCACTTTTTCAATTCTCAATACCCAACTACAACCTTTTTAATGGACCCCACTCAACCTTTAAAATCTGTGAAATTTTAAATGGGACATCTAAAATGATTCAGTGGGAGTATGCTTTTCTTTGATTATGTCACATTGATTATGTCACATTTTTATTTTTGTCATTCTTTTTTACCCTTTTATCCTTACTACAACACAACAACACATGTAAATATAAATTCCGCCCTTTATGGAAAAAGTATATTTTACAAGCATTTTTAAGTGATCCCCTATAGTTTTTAGTGTAAAAAAAATGTCCTTAAAATAATAAATTGGACGAAGTATTTACCAATTTAAATGGTTGATAATTGGTTAGTGTAATATTTTTCGTACACATAATTATGAAATGTACGTAGGTAGATAAGAATTAATCTTATAGTAGTTGGTGACAGGGGCGGACCCAAATAGTTGCCTGGGGTAGCCCAGGCACCCCATTAAAATTTTAAAAAGATTTGCTATTGCCTAGAGTCGAACACACAACCTCTGAAATATACAGCTGCAACGCTTACCGCTGAACCAAACAACCAATTTGCTAATCTATGTTACAACCACTACAATATCACCAATTGTTATTATTAATTGGAATTATAAAGCAAATAAACAATATCATTCCAATCGACAACAATGACTTTAAGTTTTATAATTTAATTTTATCGATTCATAATTCACGCGAATCTTAAGTAAAATTTGTAAATTCATTTTGTAAATTGTAATTTCAAAAAATCATTGATTAATTGATTTATGTTATCATTTTTTTGTGTAAAAATTTATGACTGTAAATTTGTTTTTACTGCGTGTATGTACATGTGTATTTGCTTGTTTATTGATTCCTTAATACTTGATGATAATAATTGTAAATATATAACACAAATATGTTTACAATTTTGCGGTTAAGTTGATAATACAATTACATTCACAATTTTGTTAGAGATAAAGATGTTTTCTTTATTTTGATATACAGTAACGACTAATAAATTAGTGGAGTTTCATTTAATTTTTGTGTTTTATATGCATCATTATATCTAATGTTTTATCTAGTAATGCAAAGAGTAAATACCGATTAAACTAGACTTTAAAATACATATGTTAATATATTGTGCAACCCCATTTCTAAAATCCTGGGTCCGCCACTGGTTGGTGATGTCATGAGATATTTTAGTCTTTCTAAATTGTGGTCGTTTTGAAACTTAATAAATAAATTGACAGTAAAATACTAAATTCTAGTAGTTGGTGATAAAAGCTTTATATATATTATATTCATCTTAATAATATTAAATATAAAATTGAAATTACTATTGTAGAAATTAAACTTTTTACATATTTATTATTTATTTTATATTATAAGATAAGATTTTAGTAAAATCAAAAATAAAATTGATTGTAATATGAAGGATAATTTACAAAGGTTTTAATCT
Organism: Amaranthus palmeri; assembly: GCA_019776075.1. Lineage (NCBI taxonomy): Eukaryota > Viridiplantae > Streptophyta > Magnoliopsida > Caryophyllales > Amaranthaceae > Amaranthus > Amaranthus palmeri. The sequence goes on from JAAKBH010000023.1 coordinate 1,158,867, forward strand.
ATGCTTTTATATAATTTACATATTCTCATAAGCATGGGCAAGGTGAATGGGGAATGATCCATACTTTGTTATGTCTATTTGACTTTATATTATATATTTTAAATATATCAAAATTTAGTGAAACAGAGAAATATTTCCTACGAATAGTGACATTTTTTCATATAATATGTCACATACAGTAGTAATTATTATGAAACGGAAAAAGTATATTTATAAATAAATATTTTTTTAAAAAAAGATTGGATCTAAGAATCTAGGTTGAATAATGAAAAATCATGATGGGGATATTCAAAAGCATATGCTAAAAGTCTTCATGCGCTTTGAGTAATGGCCTTGGTTAAGAGTAGGTGATATAAATCAATCATTGAGCCTCTTTTTTTATCAACAATGATAGAAATATGCTCCTCCCAACTTTTTTTGTTGACTTAAATATTATTTTATTATTTATTTATTCATAGTTTATTGAATTCATTTATTTGCAAACATGTGATGTGAGTATGTAGTATGTTCACATTACAACTAAGCCAAATTAATAGTACTAGATCTGCAAATCAAATTTGTTTCATTAATAATTAATTTTTGTGTTGTGAAACAGAACTGCAGAAGTGGTAGACGTTGTTCGTAGAATTACTGCAGCTGCTCCTAATTTATGTGTTGTTGTTGACGGAGGTAATTAATCAACACAATCAATATATGTTCTTAATTAGTTTCATAATCCAAAATTTTAGTAAATTAAATTAATTAATTAATTAATTATGATTTGAAACAGACACCGGTGGTGGTGGTCCTCTCAACGTCCAAAGATTCATTAAGGACTTGATCGCAGCTGGTGCCAAGGGCGTTTTCCTTGAGGTATGTCAATATTACTAATGACTTTGATACTTTAACGACTAACGACTGTAATTCAATAAAAAAATTAAAATTATAATTCATAAATATCAACAATTATAAAGTTATAATTCACAAGCAAAATTTATAAAAATTTGTGGCTTACATGAATTTACTTATGTGTAGGACCAAGTATGGCCAAAGAAGTGCGGTCACATGCGCGGTAAGGCGGTTGTCCCAGCAGAAGAGCATGCACTTAAGATCGCTGCAGCAAGAGAAGCTATCGGTGAATCCGATTTCTTCTTGGTTGCAAGGACTGATGCCCGTGCACCCCACGGTCTTCAAGAAGCTATTAGACGTGCAAACCTTTACAGAGAGGTACATACATCAAACATCATACAATCTCTAAGCACACATTATTGAAAAGATTTTTGCAATCACACAGCTTGCACATGCACATAACCTTTCTTAATCGATTCAAATCATCATAATTTAGTTTTTTGAAAAGTGATATTAAAATTAAATTCGTCTATGCAGTCCGGAGCTGATGCCACATTCGTCGAGGCACCAGCCAACATCGATGAGCTTAACGAAGTCGTAAAAGGTACCAAAGGTTTGAGAATTGCAAACATGATTGAAGGTGGAAAGACACCATTACATACACCAGCTGAGTTTAAGGAAATGGGATTCCATTTAATTGCCCATTCCCTCTCAACAATCTATGCTACAACCAAAGCTTTGGTAGATATCATGAAGGTATTGAAGGAAAAGGGTACTACTAGGGATGATTTGGACAAAATTGTTACTTTCTCTGAATTTAATGACATGATTAGCTTGGAATCTTGGTATGAACTTGAAAATAAGTTCAAGAATTTCACCCCTAAAAGTGCTTAATTATTTTGCCTAAGTTGGATTATGAAGGCATGATTATGTGATCTAGTTTGTCCAAATTATGGAGTTAGAAAATTGTGAGCTTGGATTCATATTATTGTTATTTGTTTAATATTTGTTTGGAATAATTCAATGGAGTTATGTTTTTAGTTAGTTTTGAGTTTTTGTATGAGAGCATATGATTGTATGCATTGTAATCTTTCATATTCCATCAATGTTGTAAGTTGTTTTTCTATACCAAATTAATAAATATCATTGATGTCTACATTTTCTATTTATTTTGATTCTGTTATTTCTATTTTATTTATTTATTACTGAATGAAAATATTAAAATCTGTAAATAATAAAGTGCAAAAAAATAATGAACATCGAAACAATGTCAAACATGGGCATCATCAACTAAAAAAAAAGCATTGCTACACATTTTTCTTCTCATTTCAATAGAATGAAATATATATATATATATATATATATATATATATATATATATATATATATATATATATATATATATATATATATATATATATATATATATATATATATATATATATACATTGAAAAACAAGTGGTTGCATCAATAAGAGCTTGAACACCTAAATGCAAATTAAATCATGACCCAACACAAAAGGAAATTACATTGAGGAAAGGCTTGAGAAAGTTGAGAGTCACAACAAATAAGGATTCATAGTTCAAAGTTTAAACTTAAATAAAGAAATCTATGGGCCCTTAAATATTCTAAAAATGGTATATGGGCCACTATATAATGCAATCCTCAAGGTCTATGTTAGGAAAATGACTAAATAGTTTAGTTTAAATAAAAATAACACATAATAAGATACATATGAACTTATTTCCGTTTATAAGAACTTAATTTTTAAACTTAAGGTTGGGGTTGTTCACATTTTCTAACTGCGAACAAGTGTTGTAATCCAAAAAACCAAAGAGATTGTTCGCAGTTAGTATGTGAGAATAGAGTTGTTGACTTTTTTTTACCAGTCTCTCTTTGTTCGCAGTTACTAATTGCAAATTGAACCGAACCTGAGCTCTAGGGTTGGAGGCGCTTATAAATGTAAATAAGTTCACCCGTGTCATATTATGTGTTTTTTTTTTTTGATAAATAATCTTATCTATTTCAAATTTTTAAATATTTTGTACCCCTAATAGTTACTCCATTCAATTATACTATTTAAATTTAATCTTATATTGAATCTAATATATTATTATGATAATTTATACGGTGCATTATGCATTAACCGAAAATTATAAAAATATAATACTATAAAACTTAAAAGTATCTGATAACACGATTCAAATAGAATGCAACTTGATTATATTTTTTTTACACATTAGTTACCGTATGTAAAATAAGCTTAATTGATGATTACTTCTAATAACTGTATTGTAATTAACAAGTATTTCAGAATTACTTGTTTCAAATTATTGAAGAGATAAGAGACCATCTACTTTTGGGCCAATCTAATATAAAAAAAAGGAAAATCAAATAAAAAATTAGAACAGTGTTCATTAGACACACGTATTTATTTAATTTCTTTTGTCATTTTGAGTTTACTCCCATATTGAAATGTACAGGTGGATAAATCAATACCTTGAAGAATCACAAATTCTTATGAGAGTTTATCAGATTTAGAGTTTATTTGTATACGAATTTGATTCAAGAAAAGCTTCACAATATTATCCTCATCTAATTCAGAGTTCATTTTTCGTAATTTAAATGTTTTTGCCATTTATGATTTGATTGATTCAAGAACTATGATAATTAATCAAAATGTCGTCATTTTCTCTTTTCTTCTCCCTTATTGGAATCTCTTAATTAGAAGAAAAATAGGTGGGTAAATCAAACCTTAAAAAACTACACCATCAAATTTATAGTCCATTTTTATATTTATCATACACTAAAACCCCACTTAACATACCCTAAACCCATACTTGACATACTTTGATTAGATGTAGAAGATGATATGTTTTTTAAGTAAAAAGAAAAGAGAAAATATGACATTTCTCTAAAGAATAGTGTATGTGATGTTTTGTTAAATATTGATGTGATTTGTTATTAATAGACAAATGATGACGCTAGCCAAAAAAAACACAAAAATTAAATTCCAACTAATTTACGACTATCTTCTACTGATTGGCCACTTAAATTTTTTCCGACTGAACTTGTACTAGTCAAAAAATAGTCTGTAGCATTCCGACTAACATCTCATCTTTTAGTAGGAAATACAGCGGAAATTTCCTACTAACACATTATATATGTGTATGTTACACTAAGATCAAATTAGTAACTTCAATCATCTACGAGCTATCAACGATTTACAATATTATAATTTGTTAATATTTATTGAGCCAAGATCAATTTAGATCAAGATCAAGATCTAAAGAATTTTAAATCAGATCTTGATGTGATTAGTATACGTTAAGAGAGTAAATATGGATCTAGCATCATTTGATCAATTCCAACTGTAACTATACATCACGTGGAGGGACCATTACTTTTTTTTTTTTTTTTTTCAAATTGACATAAACCACGAAATTTCTTCTCTTAAACCATCTATAAAATCAAAAAAAATAAAATAAAATAAAACACTCCCGAAATTTCCCCTTTTTACAAAATAAATTAATGGAAGGGGACGAAATTTCCCACTTGTTTGTTTTTATTTGCTGTCACTTCAATATTAAAGTACTTTTCTATGTGTTCAAAATTGCTATTAAAAATATCCTCTTGTTCCTTAATTATGTTTTGATAAGAAATATTTACGGGAATTAAAAAAATATATAGTTTTTTAAATAGTTAATTTATTGTTTTATTGAATAATAATTTTGATTGAAGAAAAAAGGTAGAAATTATAAGCATTAAAAAATATTAAAAATAGGTTAGTGGAAAAAAATATAGGGATCACAACTAATTAAAAATATTTTTATAAATTTAGCGGGAAACATATGAGAACCATTGGAGTATAAAATATTAAAATGTTGTTAGTGGAAGATAAGTGGAAATCATAATTATTATTAAAATTCCTTATGTGAACAACAAATTGTACACACCAAAATGGTAAATGGAAACTTAAGGGACCGAGGGAATAATATTTTCTCTGATAACATATCACTATCAGTTGCAATTTCAACAGAAATAGTAGTTCTAATTTCTAATACATTTACTTACTTCTTTCGTTCTATTGAGATCAGGGGTGAGTCTAAGCTTGTCCAACGAGTTCCCTCACAATAAGTCGACATTAATGAAAAAAGAAAATTTACATTGCTTTTGATTTAGTTTAACCAAAACTTCCTAACTAATAACCGTGATTTGTAAATCACTATAAAAAAGACAAAAAGAATACTATTAAATAAATAAAATCAAAAAAGATAAATTAAAATAACAAACTCTCACCCTATCACATCCTACCACGTAAAGGTGATTTATTAACCTCACAAATAACTGTTATTTACTAAGACCTAGTTCAAAAAAAAAAAAAAAACTAAGACCTTCTCAAGTTTAACTACTTGTTTTTAAGACTTAAAACTTTATTGAGCTGTAAATTTTATAGTGTATTTTTGCTCGGACCTTAAGATTGCAACATTTACTCTTAAAATTTACACTTACATTTGCTTAATGTTACAATCTCAACAAAACAGACCCAACAAGACTCCATCCTATTCATTTTACTTGTCACATTTACTTTCACACACTTGTCAATGTAACATTTTAACCCTTAATACTTCTAATTATGCTTTACTAAAAGTTATAAACAATTAACAATAATAATCCTTGTAATAAATCGAATAAATTAAGACTCTATTAGACTATATTTTAATTTAAAATATAAATTAAAAGAGATCAATAAATAAATAGCAACAAAGAGTAAATGAGAAACTAAAATGAATAAGACAAAGTATTAATGAAAAGTCTTACTATTTTACATCTATAAATAGCATCCAAATTATACCCATTTCTTCATCCAAGCTCAAATACTAAAAAAAAAGTTCTTAATTCTTCTTCCTCGCTATCTTTCTTGCAATCATCCCAAAAAAAAAACTAAAAAATGGGTTCATTAGATGCTAACAATGTCGTTTTGGGAAGAACTACAATGCACAGATTGATAGCTGAGGAAGGACCCATTTTAATGCCGGGTATCCAAGATGCTTTTTCTGCCGCCATTTGTGCTAAAACTGGTTTCAAAGCTTGTTTTGTTTCTGGATTTGGTGTTTCTGCTGCTCTTCTTGGCTTGCCTGATTTTGGTTTGCTCACGTAATTTTCTTTTCTCTGTTCTTCATTATTTGGGTTTGATTCAATTGAATTTGCATTTATGGGTTTAATTTGATTGAATTTTACATTTGTGGGTTTGACTTAATTGAATTGTGCAATGTATGGGTTTTGTTTGATTTTTGCATTTATGGGTTTTTTTTTGATTTTTGGATTATGGGTTTAATTTAATTGAATTTCACATTTATGGGTTTAATTTGATTGAATTTTGCAATTACACAAATTCTTGTGTGAGACGGTTTTTATGAAAGATCTATTTGAACTGACTCATGAATAAAATGTAGAGTAAAAATAGATATTATGCTTTAATGAGTTAGTTCTGAAAGATATCTTTCAGAATAACGGTCTCTCAGGGGATAGCTGTTGCAATTATGGGTAATTTAGTTGACTTTTGCATTTATGGGTTTTATTTGAATTTTGCATTTATTGGTTTAATTTGATTGAATTTCACATTTATGGGTTTAATTTGATTGAATTTCACATTTATGGGTTTAATTTGATTGAATTTTGCAATTATTGGTATTGAATTTGAATTTATGGGTTTGATTTCATTGAATTTTGAATTTATGGGTTTAAATTAATTGAATTTTACATTTATGGGTTTAATTTATTTGAATTTTGCATTTATGGGTTTGATTTATTTGATATAATTTGATTTGACTATGATCTTGTAGGAAATTGTGAAAATGAGTAATTTAGAGAAGTCTAGTAAGTAAGTAGTAAGTTTGTGCTTGCTTCAACTATTATGATCCATATAATCCGGCAATCAAAAAGTTATTGCTATATGGATAATATTAGTGATGGGTTTTAGATCTAAGGATTTTCTAAAAAGAAAAAAAAAAACCCAATTTTTATTTGTTTATAACTTTATTAAATTTATCAAAAAAAAACATTTTCAATCAAACCAAACATAATTTCAATAACAATCATATTTGACATAAAAGTTGATCATTATCCTTTAGTCTTTTTTAAGTTCCTAGTATCAATGTATAAATTTTAAATATTTTTTCTAATATAGTATTATATTTTAAATATTTTAAATAAAAGTAAGCAATTAAACATTTTATTATTTTTTAAATATAGCAATTAAACATTTTAAATTAGTTTTCACTTTAACTATATATTTTTAACTTTTTGTAATTTGACTATGAATAATTACTCATGGACGGGAAATACTTGGCAATTATACTAACTTGTCTATTCAATTTATTTTAAAGTGGATAGAAAAGTATATAGGACGTGCTAAAAGATTGGTACGGACCACTGATTATGTCTTTTAGTATGAAAAATTCCATTAATAAATAAATAGTGAAAAAATACATTTGTTGATGAATTCCTGACTAAAAGACATAAACCCCTATTAGTATTTGCAGCTACAATGTATGCTAGCTATTTCTGAATTATTCTGTTCAACACTAGCTAATTTTATGATCACGTGGATCTAATATGTAGTCTGGATATAGGTAAGTGACAACGCTTAAAAAAATATTTAAAATCTTATAATACTGCAATAGAGAGTAAAAAATAAACTAAATTGAGTTAGTTGGTTAGTCACCTGCCACGTACAGTGCTAGGGATCAAACCCCACCATTAGCAAGAACTTGCATCACACTTGTAATATATCCGCCCCAATTTATGATTACGTGACACTCCTCTTAAATAAGAAGCACAAATGATTTGCTATAGTCTTGCATTGTTTGAGTAAATTTTGACTAGAATTGTTTTGTGATATAGAACGGCAGAAGTGGTAGATGTTGTCCGTAGAATTACAGCAGCAGCTCCTGATTTGTGTGTGATTGTTGACGGAGGTAATTAATGAACACAATTAGTATTCTTAATTACTTCATAATCCTACATTTTAATGATATAATTTAAGTACTAAAAGTGATAATTTCTTAAACTTGGAACAGACACCGGTGGTGGTGGTCCTCTTAATGTTCAAAGGTTCATCAAGGACTTGATTGCAGCTGGTGCCAAGGGTGTTTTCCTTGAGGACCAAGTATGGCCAAAGAAGTGCGGTCATATGCGCGGTAAGGCAGTTGTTCCTGCAGAGGAGCACGCCCTTAAGATCGCTGCAGCAAGGGAAGCCATTGGTGAATCCGATTTCTTCCTTGTTGCAAGGACTGATGCTCGTGCACCCCACGGTCTTCAAGAAGCCATTAGACGTGCTAACCTTTACAGAGAGGTCCGTACATCAAACATACAATCTCTAAAATCTTTAGTGTTTTTGTAAATTTATACTAAATTGAATTCTGTGTATGCAGTCCGGAGCTGATGCCACATTCGTTGAGGCACCAGCCAACATTGATGAGCTAAATGAAGTTGTAAACGGCACTAAAGGTTTGAGAATCGCAAACATGATTGAAGGTGGAAAGACACCGTTACACACACCAGCCGAGTTTAAGGAAATGGGTTTCCACTTGATCGCACATTCGCTCTCGACAATCTATGCAACAACCAAGGCGTTGGTCGATATCATGAAGGTATTGAAGGAGAAGGGTACTACTAGGGATGATTTGGACAAGATTGTTACTTTCTCCGAATTTAACGACATGATTAGCTTGGAATCCTGGTATGAGCTTGAAAATAAGTTCAAGAACTTCACCCCAAAAAGTGCTTAATTGTCTCAACAAAGAACATGTGATTCAATTTTGCCAGATTATGGAGTTAGTGTCTTAAGAGTTCAATATAAGTTTGTATTGTTGTACTTGTTTGAATATTTGTACTTATAAGATGCATTTGAGATATGTTTTCAGTGAGTTCTCTAGTTTATGGGTGAGGTTTAGATGCCTCATGTAACCTCTTCCTTTTAGTTGAAATAAAATCTTTTGTTCTTCTATCATTGGTGAGTGTTGAACTAATATTTCATTTACTAGTAAATTGTTTGTTTGTGATCTATTAGCCTTCAAAGTCATACTACCTTTTTTTGGAGATAACGCCCGAGAATTTACTATAAATAAGGCGGTCAGAGAATTACGTTTTCTCCTGTGGGTAGTGAAGATCAAACTGTTGTTGGCCTGTTACAAGAGTCTGAAAGAAAAAGTCTTCAACTGCTAGGTCAACTCATGATTCTTGAGTTCGTATTGAAGTCTAAAGAATGTGATCTTGAACATCTTATGGAAATCTTGAGTCTTGGTTTAAACTTTCTATATACATTCTCTCTTTTATTATTCAAAGCAATTGAATTTGAAATGTTTGCTATAGTTATAATTTACATGTGAAATGTTTGAAATACAAGTGGTTCATAGGTTGATATCACTTACTATACTTGGCTTGTTTGATTTAGCCTCTAAGTGGAGGTGTATTAATTGATGGGCTTATATCCAATTGCTAAGCAATAGCTTGGTATGAGTTAGCATACTGGTTTGATTTAGCCTTTAAGTGGAGGCCTATTAAGAGTTGGGCTTATATCCAATAGCTAAACATGCATATGTCTCGCCCATGTAGATGACTTAACTAAATGCCTCCAAGCTAGGTTTGTTCGTTCAGATGCTCTCTTGAGAGACCGTCTTTTGTAAAGACAACTCTCAAAAGTACAACCCAAATCTATATTTAGAGTTGTAACAATATGTATTTAGAGTTAGACTAGGCTTTTGAGAGCCGTTTTTACAAAAGACGGTCTCAAGTAAGAATTTGTGTTGTTCGTTTGCACTCACAATGCCACAAACAAAGATTAAAGTCAACTAATTGGAAACGGGAAGTCAATTAGGAAGGCCTTGAACACAAACATTCAATAAGGTGTTTAGGCCAATCTTAAAGGTTAATTGTTTATATCCTCCTAGTGGAGCTGATTATTTCGTCAAGGTAATGAATTTTAAGGTGAACCAAGTATAACTAGTGGGTTGTAGGCATGGCATGAAGCTTGGAGTTAATTGCATTCGGGGTTTATCGAATGAGCATTTGGGTTGTTAGTTTGAGCGCCCTATCCCAGGGTGACATAAAACCTTCTTTCTATAGTTACACGTGTGAGGTTGTTCGGACGTACTCTACCAAGGCGCGATAGAATCATAGAACCTTATGTCTATAACTAAAAACGATGACGTATTAGCGATCAAACGACGAGTTTCAATCACTAACACCACCAAGATCGAAATATGTGAAGTCTTGTGTTTACAAATTACGCAAACTATAACTCGATGTTTGTAGGAATAAAATGCAATAATAAAATGACACAAATGTTTAAGGAGGTTCACCCAAAATTGACTACGTCCCCCGTGGTGTAGTAACTCTTATATTATCACAATTGAGAAATTACAATTAGAGAAGAGATAAGGCTAAGTGTTTAGGCTATAGGTTATTTTGTGGATTTTGTGGATTTTGTGGATGTATTAGTGAGTATATATGCTCACTATTTATAGTGGTAATAACATTTAATGGGTAAACACAAAATAATACAAGATAAATGCTTTCATATAAAGACAAAGTAAACTAATTTAGTGCTCTTAGAAAACTGCTCCAAGGATACCATTTGAAACGTCAGAACATAAACCAAAGACCACTGATTATTCTGCTCGTTCGAGTCACAAGGGTGCTCGTTCGAGTCACAAGGGTGCTCGTTCGAGCAGCTCCCTGCTGCAGCTACTGTGATCTTCTAATCAGTGTGCTCGTTCGAGCCTTATACTGCTTGTTCGAGCACCATCAGTCCAGCCCATTCTGTTTTGTTCGAGTCTCTTGCATCTTAGTGTCTTGTTAAAGCATCTTAGACTCTTGCAATCACCTCATTAAATCATCATTCATCATCCCATCTTAACTATTGTGATTACGTCACATTTTAACTCCGACATTTAAATTACACTTAAACACTAAATTAAAACCACACTTTTAATCTACCTATGAGATTCCACTTCTATGTATTCTCAAGATTAATTTGGTGCACTCAAGTCACACCATTAATCACAACAATAACTAATAGTATGAACTCGTTTGATCGCACCAACTGAGCTCGTTTGAGCACATTCACCCTTTTTAATTTACGAGCTTTAAACAATCTTAATTCTTCCGCAAAAGAGCGAATTTGGTTTAGATTGAATAAACTCCATGGTTGTTTTGTGACTCAATTGTGAGTAAGATTAGTGGTTGAGATGTTATCTCTTGTACTCAAGCATTAATAAATACAATTGGTTTCTCCTTTGGGTTGGTTTTATTGTCCTCAAGTGAATTGATTGAAGGATTTTCCTACTTTCCAAATTTGAGCTTATTTTCTTGCATTGTTCTTGATTTCTTCTCAACAATTCATGCTTGGATATTATACACAATTATTATTTGTGTGCAAATAAACTCTAGATTATTCATCTCAAAACAAAAACTCTAGATTAATTTGCCTTATCCCCTTAACATTATGCCTTATGCCAAGCCAAAAAAACAAACCTTATGGCATCAATACAATAACATCATTTAATAGGTAAAATTACGTAGAATAATTCAAACTATTTATGATTTTCCTACAATAATCTCATCTATTGATTACCTGTGAATAATCCCAACTTTAAAGAGTATTTTCCTAGAGTAAATACAATCCAGTCACCGGGTTTACTCTAAGAAAATGCACCTCAAAGTTGAGATTATTCATGGGTAATCAATAGGTGGGATTATTGTAGGAAAATCATGAATAGTTTGGATTATTCTAGGTAATTTTTCCTTAATTAATATATCCGTTGTTAGTATCAAAAACCAAAATATAAGAAAAAGATGAAAAAAAAAACAAGTGTTAGAATGTTTAATAATTAAGTTGATATTTTGTAAGTCGTTTAACGTGATAAAGTCGGTATATCATAAGACTGTTATTTGATAATTGTCCAACCTTAATTTCGCTAATTCTATTAAGTCATTTTTTATCAATGTATGGGACAATTTTGTGTGTTTGAACCTATATTAGTCGAGGTTCATGTGAATGATCTAGTTAGACTAATAAAGGAGTAAAGGACATTTCCGATATCCCGCACATGGCAAAGTCCAATCCGAGTGGGGGTTTTAATTTTCTTGAAAGATGCGCACATGACAGTCAAGCAACCCTCCAATTGATACCTGCGCCCAGTAGGGGTGAACCCCTAACTTTCTGCTCCACATGCAGATGCTTTATCCATTAAGCCACAAGCGCTTTTTTTATCTAGTTAAACTAGATATTATATTCATATTTCTCCATTTATGTAATGGTTTTATGAGTTAGTGTAACCCTAATTATTTCTTAATAGAACTTTTAAGAGAATTTTTTTTTGTACGTGTAATTATAGATGAGTTGAAAGGGTTTCTAAAACCTAATCTTCAATGCTATAAATGAATACGCTTATGAGAGTAAGGAAAATGAAAAACCATATTTGTGGGTTAGAAAAATTTTGTGGCTGATCTCATTTTGCTTAACAGCAAATAATATTTTTTATTATTGGTTATTATTATATTGTTTTGGAATTTAAACCTTAGCGTAAAAGATATTGCGGTTGAATACAAGAGTTGTATATCTCCACACAACTCCCTACCGACTTTTTTTTTTGTTTGAATTATAATAAATTACTATATATATAATAATTAATAGTTTGATAATAATTTACAAAAACTAGCACCTTAATTATAATTCATTTACTCAATAGTACACGTTTATTTCAATAGAAATTTATAAAAAAACTATAAAGGGGTCGAAATAGGTTGGAGTGACCCAATAATGATCTTTTGCTTGAGCCCAACCCAATAACCTATTTTTATTTGAGTTCGACCCGTCCTTATCGAATCCATTGCTCAATTTACTTACATTACACATGATAATCCCTAATTCCTACACCCTACCAAATTTGTTCCAATTTTATTTTTATTTGTCGTCCTACAAAATTTATCTCATTTTTATTTGGTTATGAAACCCATGGCATACTTTTTTTACTTCTCATCCACACATTTAACTTACGCTTTTATCTTATTTACATTTTCTTTTCACTTTTCGTAAAATATCATTTTATCCACTTTCTAAATTTAGTCGTCAATTCCAGGCAAAATTAATGGGATAGGGAGCCAGCTCAAAAACAACACGCACGAAATTTCCAATGCAGTAACTTAGCCCTTAGCCCACGAAATTTCCCGCCTGCCCCTTTCTGCTCTTTACGTTACCACTACTCATGAGTCAAGTATTATTCATAGAGTGGTATTATTGTACTCTGAGGTGTTCAAAACAGTCCTGAATCCTAATAATCCGATAGACACCCGACTATATAACTGAACTCGATTTGACCCGACTTAAAAATGAATCTACAATTATGTAAAAACAATGTGAACACAAAATCCGATTTTAAACCGACCCAAAACACCTGATCCGAAATCAACCTAGTGACCCGAATGAACACGTATTGTACTACTACTAATAACACTATAAATATGTGATTCAAGAACTGGATTTAAGCACTGAGAGAAAAACAACAAACACTTAAAATACTATCTAATCATTAGTCAATTTTGATCTGAAAAATGGGTTCAATTGAGGGTAGGATTAATGAAGGAAACACAACAATGCACCGTCTAATAGCAGAAGAAGGTGCGGTGTTAATGCCGGGTGTTCAAGACGCTTTCTCTGCTGCAATTGCTGCCAAAACTGGCTTTAAGGCTTGTTTTGTTTCTGGCTTTGGTGTTTCTGCTGCTCTTCTTGGCTTACCCGACTTCGGTTTGCTTACGTATATATCTTCCTTTCTTTCTCTTTTATTAGTGTTTTTGTATGCGAATCTATAATGCTAGTACATGAGGCATCAACCATCAACTTAAGCTTTTGGTTGAGTTTGTTTTTTGACATGGTATCAGAGCCAACGTGACAAGCACGGGTTCAAATCTCAACCACCCCTCCTTTAAAGTGGAATATTTAGTGCCAGGTATCAGGAGCGCATGTGTTGCATTCACACTTCTAACCCAATGGGATCTCGTGTGAGGGGGTTAGTTAGAGTATATAACATATTCTGGGGCCTCAACCATCAGTTTAAGCTTTTGGTTGAGTTGGTTCCTTGATAGTATACGACGAGATGAATTCATTTTCGTATATGTACACCCATAAGAGTTGATAGTCGATTAAAAATTAAAAGTGACAGGTATGAAAAGAATGGTGTTTCTACCCTAATTAATTACTCATATATACAAACTTGCCACTACAAAAAAACACGGAGTTTTTCGACGGAAAAACATAGGTTTTTTCGACGGTTTTAAGCGTCGAAAAATATTTTTTCGACGCTTGCCGAAGCGTCGAAAAAAAAGGCGTAACAAATTTTCGACGCTTTTTTTTCGACGCTTATTTTCGTCTAAAACATTATATTTTTCCGACGCTTTTAACCGTAGAAAATAAGATTTGGCGCCCTAAAAATAAATTACTATTTTAACATTTTCGACGCTTTAAAGCGTCGAAAAATATTTTGTACCTTAAATCTATGCTACATTTTTTGGGAGTTTAGACGCTTTAAAGCGTCGAAAAAACTCATTATTTTAGACGCTTTAAAGCGTCGAAAAAGCTCATTATTATTTTAGACGCTTTTAAGTGTCGAAAATGCTTAATATTTTAGACACTTTTAAACGTCTAAATGAAAATAAAGCCATAATTATCTATCATTACCCCAATATGCAATAGTCTTTTCCTTACTATATAAAATTCATCACACATACATAATTACCAACAAATATCATACCAAATCAATCATTTCCACAAAAGTATTAGAATTCGATATTCATACACGTATATACATTCGTCGATGTAGCAAAAGGCATAATATATATTCATATACATTCGTTGAAGTTAAATAGATCAAAATATAAATGTTTGTCAAAAGTTAAAGGCCTCCAAATATGTTGTCATTATGTTGCGTCATCCACTTTAGTGTCGAGACCTTCAATTAAATACCATAAAGATGATAATGTTCGATGTTGTGCCGTGTGATCTCCAAATGAATGATCAAACGCAACAGACGTTATCCCATGATCTGCGCTTATGAATCCTGCAGCAATAAGCAATAAACAAATGATTGTAAACACAACAAAGAAAAGCAAGTGATCAGTGATCCACACAAAAAATATCCAATACAGTCGACTGTATGTGTTAGTAGGCATTAAGAAAACTAGAGGCAATAAAATATCAAAAAAGGAACACAAATAATAGCAATCACAAGTTCACAACACTAGAAGTAAACTGTATTCAACAAAAAATTGAACTCCCGAAAGACATGTCTACACACTTTGCTTACTCAATTAAATGAGTACACAGTTGGTCGAAAATGAATCTTTAAAAAAAAAGTCTTTGGGTTTGGGGAATGCTACTTAAACTCCATTACTTTTATTGTTGTTGCTTTGTAATTTTAGTTTATGCATAAGAATTTTATTCATACATGTATTTGAAAATGCATTCCAACTATTCAAATTGCTTGTACCTTGCAATAGCATAAAAAGAAACACCAAGACATGATCATTAAAAGCCGTGAGATTGATAGTTCCTGTGCTATCTTGAACATTGGACGTCATAGCTAACCTGCACAATGTATAGCGTTAATTTATTTCTAAGCGTTGTTACATATTCTAAGCGGTTGTAAACTATGACGTAATGGTTGTTACATAGCTAATAAAGATTCTTCATCAATGGACACTAATTTCTCTCTGTATACCCTCCAAAACTCAATTATATTAATTCATTACCAAATAAATAATAAAAAATTGACCTACAATGCTCAAAGATGAGAAATGTTTCTTTTGCATTCATAAACACAATCAAAATAAATAATAAAAAATTGACCTACAATGCTCAAAGATGAGAAATGTTTCTTTTGCACTCATAAACACAATCAAATTCATACATAAGTGTATTGAATTTATACCTTTCTCAGAATTCTCAAGCACTTGATTTTTGCTTAGACACCAACTTAATTATCAACGATTCATCTCAAACGTAAAGCAATCGACATAAACCTAAAATTCCTTATAAAATCCCACTAAAAATTAGTAAATCCCACAAATAAGCAAAACAAATAATTCTACAACTTACAAAAGCATAAAGATCTAACTCAAATCTAACTAGCCCCAATAGAAGTATATCAACATAAACCTAAAATTCTTTAATAAAATCCCACTAAAAATTAGTTAATCCCACAAATAACCAAACAAATAAATCTACAACTTACAAAAGCATAAAGATCTAACTCAAATCTGATTAGCCCCAATAGAAGTAAATACTTCAATAATGGCAAATTAGGGTAAAATCGTCATTGAACAAAATACCTAGAAATACAGGAAGCAAATTAGGGAAAATACAATGGATGAATCAACAATGGTGAATTGAAAAAAAAAACAAAAAGACGTTAAAAAACTATTGAAGCAACAAATTACCAAGGAACATTTACTTGCGAGTTTGTGAGTTTTTCTCCTTATTCGTACTTGACCAATTGTACAATTGAGATACATTTGCAAACTCTTTACAAAATGAACCAACACTAATCGATTCTTCATTAAATTACTTAAAAGGTTACATATAATTTTTCATAATATTTTGATTATTTTTCCAAAATCAAAGAAATAAAACAAATTGCCCCAAGTATAATTACAAGTAGCAAGTCATACAAGTGTCTAAGAAGATCAAGAAAACTAGTTTACAGAGAAACAAAAAAAATGAAGAATTCAGCATACCTTAACGGACGCTACAGGTCGTCGGAGGAATACATTGACCATGCTACAGGCTGCTAGAGGACGAATTGATGCTGTACAAACCGCCAGGCCGGAGGAATGACTGACGTGCTGCTCGTGATAGGATGAAGAAGACAACGGAACACGAGAGGATTAAGAAGAGAGCGGCGGTTTAGGGTTTATTATGACAAAAATGTTTGAGCGAGGATAGAATGGGCATGCCGGTTCATTTTCCAATCTTTTTTATAATTTATTTTTGTTTTGTGACGCTTTTCATTCATTAAATTTCAACGTAAATAAGCGTCGAAAAATAAGCGTCGAAAATCTCCGTCTTTTTTTTCGACAGTTGCTCATGCGTCTAGAATAAAGTGTCTAAAAGCTCCATGTTTTGTTGTAGTGTGCTGGGGTTTACATGTGAGGAAAGTGCTGGAATGGTTTATCCCACATCGATTAATTAAAGATTATATGGTTTTGGAATGGTTTATCACAAAGAGTTCTTGATTGAAATTGTAAGGTGGTGTAATACAATATTAACTCATCACATAGCTCCAATTATCAACTTAATTAAGCCTATAGCATTGATAAGTTGTCATGACATATACCATTGAGATTGATAGTATATTCTAATAAATCTACTATACACAACAACACCCACACAAGAGAAAAGCTGACTGAATATAAACCCAATGAGGTTCCTTCAAAAAACCAGTTTCTAATAAGATCGAGGAGTAACCTGTCAAACATATATTAGTCAACTTCTCTCTTTAAGAATTCTTCGATGATGGGTGATTCTATGATCGTTACTTAAGTGTGATCGAGAAATATGATGAATTATGTAATGATAAACAGGACAACAGAAGTAACACAGGTAACTCGAAGGATAACATCAGCTGCCCCAAACTTGTGTGTGATTGTTGATGGAGGTAATTTTATACTCATCTTACTCATAAATTCATCTCATTTTTTATACCAAAATTTTATTTTATTTTTGTGTATATGTGTAGACACTGGTGGTGGTGGTCCTTTGAATGTACAAAGATTTATCAAACAGTTGATTGCAGCTGGTGCCAAGGGTGTCTTTCTAGAGGTACTTTTAATTGTTATTCACTACCAAAAAAATATTCTAATATACTCTAATACGCACCCTCACATGAGAGCCTATTGGGCTAAAACAGTGGATGTGCAAAGATACTGCCACTTTAAATGAGGGAAGGTTGAGATTCGAACTTGTGACCACCTGTCACATTGGCTACTAATACCATGTCAAGGAACCATGTCAACCTAAAGTTTAAGCTAATGGTTGAAACCCCAGGATATGTTAATTATATACTCTAACACTGATCTCTTAAGCAAATCTATCGTGTACAAGCTCAATGACAAATTCAATATGCACTTCTTATTTATGTGAAGTTTCAAATGATGTTTACCAAGGGTCAATCAGAAATAACCACAATATCACTTTTAACAAGGGTAAAGTTGCGTATATTCGACCCCAAACCCGACCCTAAGTAGTAGAGTCACGTAATAACATTGGGGCAATTAAGGATTGTTGTGGTTGTGCAAACAAATGCTCACGGAATAATAATGTGCATTCATGTAAGCATCTTATGCTGTAAAAAATTCAGAGGTGCTAATATAAGTATATAACCTTTTGTTGTGTTTTGAACAGGACCAAGTATGGCCAAAGAAGTGCGGTAAGTATCAACAATTCCCAATTTTTCTTAGTTCTTGTTAAGTCAATTTGATGCCTTACTAGTCATAGGCCCATAGCTACTCTTTTATCTCATTATTAATTCACTTAATTTGTTCTATTCTTCACAGGACATATGCGCGGAAAGATGGTAAGTACATAATCAATCAACTCTATTTTGTTGTCGTAACTCGTTTTTAAACACCAAATCAACTAAAAGCTTAAACTGATAGTTGAAGCTAGGGATGGACATGGGTCGGGTCCTGCAAGACACAGATCCAAACCCTAATTTTTTATTGGACCCGGACCCGGACCCTAAGGTCATGGATCCAGATTCGACCCAGATCCATAGGGTCCAAAAAAGGTGGACCCAGATCCTTAAAATTAGGGTCGGGTCGGGTCTAGACTCTTAGGGTTCAAGACCCGTGCCCATCCCTAGTTGAAGCACTATAACATGTTATATATTCATAACACGTTTTATCACACGAGAGCCTTTAGACTAAAAGTGTGGATAGATCGCATTAACATGCCCTCTTCAGACGTGATGCTAAATATTTTACTTTAAATGAAGGGTTTAAGATTCAAGCCTATCTTGTCGGGTTTTTGATACTATGTTATAAGAACCAACTCAATCGAAAGTTAAAGCTGAATTTTTTTTTTTTTTTGATTTTTACGTCTTGATTAGGTGGTACCAGCAGAGGAGCATGCATTGAAAATAGCAGCAGCAAGAGAAGCCATCGGAGATGCTGATTTTTTCTTGGTTGCAAGGACTGATGCCCGCGCTCCCCATGGTCTTCAAGAAGCTATCAGACGTGCAAACCTTTATAGAGAGGTACCTATTGAGATCGTATTTCTCTGTTTCATTGAAATTGCTACATTTTTAATGTAAAACTTTTAGTGTCAATTGAAAAAACGATGTAAAAAAACTTGAATGTTTCATCAACAGTCAGGAGCGGATGCCACATTTGTCGAGGCACCAGCAAACATTGATGAACTCAAAGAAGTCGTGAATGGTACAAAAGGTTTAAGAATCGCAAACATGATTGAAGGTGGAAAGACTCCTCTACACACACCGGCTGAATTCAAGGAACTCGGGTTCCATTTGATTGCTCATTCGCTTTCAACAATCTATGCTACGACTCGTGCTCTAGTCGATATTATGAAGGTACTTAAGGAGAAGGGTACTACTAGGGACGATATGGACAAGATCGTTACATTCTCTGAGTTTAATGACATGATCAGCTTGGAGTCTTGGTATGAGCTTGAAAATAAGTTCAAGAATTTCACTCCTAAAGCTTAAGGATCAAATTTATGTTTTTATAGTTTGTTATATTTATATATATTTACCATAATTTGAAATAAAACTTTCTATGTATTTTTGCGTGTTTGATCATATACATTTACAATGCAATTCAATTTCATGGATTGTGTAAATTGTAATCTTGAAGCATATGTTAAGTTGTAATGTAATCTTTTATTATTATTGCTATTTATTATGCTATAGCTAATTTTATATATATGAAGTAAGTGATAAAGTATCTTTATTTTTTTTATTATCAATGGTACCAATCCATCGTATTATTGAGTCGGATATTCTTCCTCATGGTTCGGATCTTAAGCACAAAGGCATTGATAATGTGGAGAGCTGTCAACGTTGTGGCTGTACTGAAACAAACTCTCATACTTTGCAGAACAAAAAATGTATGTGCTGGAACATATGACCCTAATTGTAAGACCCTGGAAAAGGAACAAATTACAATGCCAAATACCTGCAGGATGGCTTGCCTCGCAGAACAATAAAGAAGCACAAATACCTACAGCACGATTAATCCAACAAAACGATAAAAGAACCTCAACACTTGCAGGCTATGATAGTTAATCCTGCAGGACGATAGAAGAACATTAATACCTGCAGGGTGATTAAAACCTGCAGAAGGATAGTTAACTGCAGTTGTACTCAGAAAAGTTGTCTATACTTGTATAAGGCAAGGAAATACACCTACTCGCGTACCCTACCTAGGAAAACATACTAAAATGTACTAAAAGGTAGAGAATGGGGACCATGGCATAAAGATCACCAAATCAACAAACGCCATATCAGCTTATGAGATATTCTGTTTCTCTCTCCACTGATCTCAAAAAGATTTCATTCAAGATGAAAGCCAAAACGGCCATTAGGGTTTTGGGATCGTCTCCTAAGACCCACCACTATAAAAATACAGTGTCATGCACTACCAAAAGAACTCGAGGAAGCCATTGTTGGGCATATTATGGGTGAAAGAAACTACAGTTTTGACCCTTGTGGCTCAAAAGAGAATGTGAATCAAGAACATTCCCATTTGAGAAAGATAAGTGATCTCAGTGAGGAAAGATCACCAGGGCCGTCGATTAGCAAGAGCAAAGCGGGCTACCGTCTAGGGCCTCAAATTTTTTAGGGCCCAAAAATCATATATTTATGTATATAAGTGATATTAATTTGAATTAAATTTATATTTAACTTACATGTATTAATTTAGTGTTTTTTATATAAAGTTATTTAAATATTAACAATAAAAACCAAAAAGTGTATAATATTAGTCGTTATGCCTTCAGTTTTAGGGGCCATTTTTAATTTTTGCTCTGGGGCCTAAAAATAAATGAGACGGCCGTGAAGATCACCATTCAAAAAGCTTAACTAGGTGCATTGCAAGTTACCGGCCACTTTTGCAATTCTTTTCTTTATTTCATTATGTAAATGAAGATTGATGTGAATTCTTTAGTACGCTTTACTCGGACTTGTATATCCATGTTCGTCTTCTGTCTAAGTTTTTTGTACATTTTTATGAAAAATATGAACATTTTGGACCAAACTAAAAAAAATAAAGAAAAAAAATTAAAAAAAAAAATAAATAAAGAAATAAAAATAAAAATAAATTAAATAAATAAAATAAAATAAAATAAATAAATAAATAAATAAAAATAGTAATGTATCTCTCTACGCTAAAACCCTAGCATTATTTTTTGAGCAAGATAACTCTATCTTCTTACAAAGCTTTGACAGCTACCACCTCAGTACTCTTACTGACTTAATTATCGGAGGAGGACCCCCAAGAGACCCCTCTCTGGCCCTCGTTTGTTACCTTGTGCAGAAATATACCGTGAAATAGCTGGAAACGCAATTCAGACCTTCCAAATAGTTCATACCCACTGTAAACTCTAAAAAGGCATCTTCTACATCTTTGTTGAGAGTGCTAATTGTTCTTCTACTACCGGAACACACAACTACTTTAACCAAATTTATTTTTTACTCACTATTCTAATGCTATTAAAAATTTATATATTTTTTGACTTTTGAGTAATCACATTTGCCTACTCGAACGTTCTATTACTTTCAAATAGTATTAATCAGAGGGGTCTTTGAGGGTGTGCGAGGTGATCGACCGCACAGGGCCCCTCTTTCTCCATATATGAAAAAGTTAATTAAAAAAAGAAATATGTTAAATTTATTGATAAAATATACTATTATATTTACTATAAATAAGACACACAATAAATTTAGCATAGGGCCTCCAAATTTTCCAAGACGACTCTGGTGTTAATAGATAAATTGTTGCACGAACTTTCTAGTTAATAGATCTTAAACATTCCATAATTGAAAAATCCCCAATAGAAGGATTAGTATGATGGATGATATTTTTGTATTTCACGCAAGAAGATTCCGATATTTGAAGCATGCCGACATTTGTTTTAATCAGGTCTATATTTAAAATATTTAAGAACCATATAATCCATTAATGGGGTAATGTTTCATGACAAACTAAAAATATTTCACTCGAATAAAAAATATGAAAAGGTATAAAATATAAAAGTCTTATATATACTACGTTAAAATGTAAAAATTAAAATATATTTATAAATTTTATTTATACTAAAGTTTAATTTCATACAAAAAAGATAAATACTATAAAATAATATGGTATAAAGATTATAAATGTTAATTTTTGTAAGTAAATAAAAAATTGCATAACACATCCAAGGATTTGGTTGATAGGATGATATATGCATTTCAATATTATTAAAAGAACGTCGAAAGTTGATGTGCAAATTTTATTTTAACCGCAAGCGCACGGTGTACGTGTAGTCGCGGGTCGAACACAAGGAAGCTAGGACAAGAAACTTGGTAATTTCGATTGATTATATTGCTTAGGGACAAAAATGATTAATTGGTTTTGAACTAACAACTAAGAATGCAATAATAAAGATGTGGTTTGACTATATGATGATGAGATCTAGGGCGTCGGGCATCCCCTAAAGTCTTGCATGATCTAATTCTCATTAGTGTCTATGAAGTATAGGATTAATTGTGTGATTAAACTTGATCTTGTTAATCTCAAACTCTCGCTCTGTTGATTAACTATTAGATTTAGACCCTATTAATTCAATTCTCACGCGTTAACTTTATTGAACGAATTAATAAGAATTTAACTAAAGTTTACCCTAAAGCAAAGGCGATCCCAATCTCACACGCTAGTTCTATTGAATGGTTCGACAAAGCATATTTAATTTAGGGTTAATTAGCACAATTTAATCACTTTAATCCATAGTTTCATAGACACATCCAAGAATCAAATCATACTCAACTAATAGGTTCAAACCCTAACCCTAGAAAATGGATCTACTCACTAGACATGGTAAATGCAACAAAGATCAATTCAAATTCAATTCTAAACATAAATGACAATGAATTAAGGATTAAACTAAGACAAGCAATGATTAAATACTTAATAATGATGACAATGAATACTAAACAATAATGGAGAAAATGAAAATATTATTAAAGGATGATTAAAGCTAGAATTCAATGTTCAACTAACAAAACTTAAACTAATACAATAATTCAAAGGCAAAAGAAGAAAATAAACTTACAAACTTGAAGGATGAATAATTCTCAAAGACTAGATTAATGTTCTTGCAAAGTAAACTAAAACTAAAATGAAATTAAAGGCTAGATTAATGGAAGATTAAGCAAAAACTAAGTAAAAGTGAAGGGAGGAAGAAGAAAATGCTCAGCAGGATTAAGGAGCTTATTTATACTAATTAGGGTAATTAACCCTAGGCCCAAAGAAAGCCCGGAGAAAATACGCCTAAATCTTGAAAACATAAAACCGCCGAGTCGGCTGCCCAAGGAAAACTAACACAGCCGAGTCGGCTCTTCGCGTCTGGAAAATCAGTGAACTTGCCAGCCTATTTCGCCGAGTCGGCTGCATCTCATTTGACCTCACCGCCGAGTCGGCTAAATGTCTCTGGAAAATGATGATTTTTGCTTCAATGACCGCCGAGTCGGCGGTACACTTTCTTTCCTCGTCGCCGAGTCGGCTTTTACTCTCTGGAGGAATTGGAGATTCTGACTTCAACAGCCGAGTCGTCGAGGCCTAAGGAGGCACCTCAGCCGACTCGGCTTTTAGCTACTGGATTGCTTTCTTAGTTGAGCTTGTTTCTTTGGTCGTGACTTGGTTCGATTGATAGCTTGACTCGATCTTTCAACCCTGTAGACACGATTAGCACTGAAATCCCACAAAAACAACTCAAAACTTCAAAATAACCCATCTTGCCAAACTTTGACCATGAGATACCGAAATATAGTGAAACCGAACGAAATAACCCCGAATCTCCTTCAAAACACCGCAAAAGAGCATAAAGATACGAACGATTAGTGCAAATAATTGCACTTATCAAAAGTGATCTATACTCGGCTCCTGAAAAGATAGTAAAATTATAGATTAATTTTTTAATTTACAATTGATCAATATTAGATAACAATTTCAAAAATAAAATCTTTAATCCACAATTGCTCAATATTAGATAAAACATGTACAAGAAATATATAGTGTTTTAAACCTCAAAAATAAAAATACATAGTGTTTAGGATCGGGATAAAAATAAAATATATATGGCATAGAATAATGTTAAGGGTGGTAATGTGATTTGTTTTTAATCTGTGATAACACTGTCTCTTAATCATTTAATATATAAATAATTTTTTTTGGTAATAACAATCCCAGAAACATATTAAATTTTTATTCAGGAAAAATAACGGAGGGAGGATTGTTGTAAATAATTCAATCTATCTTGAATTATTTTTCAACAATCTCACCTCCTGAACAATTTTTAATAATTTATAATAATATATCAGGTTACCTCTCATCTCCTTCTTTTTTTATAATAATCCAATCTTTTTCCATTATCTACCAATAATTCCACCTTTAAAATTTTGTTCAATACTCCAACCTTTACTTTTTGTTTGTTGCCGATGACCCATCAAGAAACTAAATGAAATTGCTATTACTTTCCAAGCTCCTGAAGTTCATCATTGCATAAATAGTAATTGTCTCTTGATACATAACTCATAGAATAGAGGTGTTTAAAAATTCGACCCGTTTGACCCAACCCGCTGACCCACACCCAACCCGTTATATATTATCTTTATGAAGTTGAAATTTACACGTTAAAATATTATAAAAGTAAAAAGATTAATAATAGTTGTATGTTTATCACTTTCCTCTGAAGTAAAATACCCTTTTAATCGGTGCCAGGGAGAAATCAAGTATTTTAAAAATTGTGAATTATTTGATAATAGTTGGAGAGAGATGTGTTAAAGAATTTAAGAATACTTTATATGTATGGATGAGATATGTTGGATTATTATAAATTAGTGGAAAAAAAAATCGAATATTTAACTTGCTGAAGAGTCCATTGACAAGGTTTGATTATTAAAAAAATTTAAAAATGTAGGATTATTGGCAGGTAATGGAAAATAAGTTGAATTATTACAAAGAAGGAGAAAATGAGAGTTTACCTGATATAGCAGGTCATTTTCTAATTAAGGGTCCATTGTCAACAAACTGGAAGCAAAGGTTGGATTATTAAAAAAATTTTAAAAGGTGGAATTATTGACAGGTAATTGAAAATAAATTGAATTATTCTCAATAATTTTTTCTAACACGAATAAAAGTTTTGTATTGGCTAAGTACTTGAACTCCCTAAAATTTGTATTGTTTTATGGATGAATGAAAGTGTTTTATTTCTAAAAAAATAATGTTGATAATGAAGATCTTCAATATTAATCATTTGATTAAGATGTGATTAAGAGTATTCATTTGCCTAATATTATCACCTCATCTCATAATTGTCAGTATAACCTATGGTAACAATTAAATATACCATTAAAAACTAAATTAAACGTTGCTAAATTAATTTATGGTGGAACTAAAAATATAAACTAAAATTTATTAAACTAAAAATATGTATCAATAGCATTTTTTTAAGTCAAGAGGTTGAAATTCTAATGGAGGTTTTTTATTGGAAAATGTCAAAATATTGGGAGGTCGTAATTTAGAATTCGGGAAAATGAATGCAAGAAGAGCAGCTGAAATTCAATCATGTGTTTGTTTGGGAGACTCTGAGCATGTTCAACATATTCGACCGCACGGGGTTTCAAAAAATTAGGAACTTTAATATTAAATCACTCAGTATATGTTGGGTCATTGGGTGTTTAAAGATACAAAATTGATAGAGAAATACATAATTTTTAAAATTGCACAGGTCCTACGTATAATTTGGCGATTATTACTCCGCCCCTATTTGTTCGATATTACGAACAATGAACAAACACATGATTAAATTTCAGCTGCTCTTCTTCTATTCATTTTCCCCAAATCCTAAACTATCCCAATTAAGAAGGTGTTCTCTTCAACTTATTTTTTTGACTTATTACTTATTCTTATTGGAATCAGATCAGATCAGACCAGATCAGAACTATTCAGATCAGATCAGAAAGTTTCAGATCAGACCAGACCAGATCAGACCAGACCAGACCAGATTAGACCAGACCAGATCAGATCAGATCAGATCAGATCAGATCAGACCAGACCAGACCAGACCAGATCAGATCAGACCATACCATTATTATCATTATTAATATTATTAATATTATTATTAATATTATTATTATTATTATTATTATTATTATTATTATTATGTTAATATTATTATTAATTATTAATATTGTTATTATAATATAGTATTATTATTATTATTATTATTATTATTATTATTATTATTACTTATTACTTAATATCATTACTAATATTAATTAATTAATTACTAATAAATAAAATAATTAATAAAAAAATATATAAATAATAATCTTAATAATATAAATAATGTAATAATATTATTACATTAATTGATTTATTAATTAACAATATTTTTTTAATCAATTAATTAATTAGATAATAATAATAATATAAATGACTATTTAATAATTATAAGAATGTTAATGACATTATTATTAATTTATTTTTTAATTAATTAATTAAATAATATTAGTATTTATTAATTAAATTCTTAATTAGATACTAATAGTAATAATAATAATAATAATAATAATAATAATAATAATAATAATAATAATAATAATAATAATAATAATAATATAAACAATAATAATAATAATAATAATAATAATAATAATAATAATAATAATAATAATAATAATAATAATATAAAAGTAATAATAATAACAATAATGATAATAATATAAAAATAAAAAAAATGAAAATAATAATAATAATAATAATAATAATAATAATAATAATAATAATAATAATAATAATAATAATAATAATAACTTTATGAAATCAGATCAGATCAGATCAGATCAGACTAGACCAGATCAGATCAGACCAGACCAGATCAGATCAAATCAGATCAGACCAGATCAGAAAGATTCAGATCAGATCAGACTAAATCAGACCAGATCAGACCAGATCAGATCAGATCTTAGTAAATTCAGACCTTATCCAATCAGATCAGACGAAGAGAACAGGCCCTAATAATAGCGAACAATGGAACCGATCATACAGAAAACTTCTTTGTTCAATGATAGTCCTTTATACGTTGTTACTAAAAGCGAACAAAAAAGTTTGACTTTTTACTATTTTTACTTTTGTTCACTATTACTAAGTATAGTAACAGCAAAAAAACCCTTACCTCAGCTTTGGGCTAGAAATGCTAAGTGTGAAATTAAATTTTTTTTTTCCAACTTAGCTTTTAATTTATTGTTTGAAAGATATTTATTTATTTCAAATTTTTAAGGCAACTCACACATAAAAGAGTGGAAGTCCAAAGTAAGTAATTGTGGACTTGACTTAGTATTAAAGTTGTTGGAAGCTACCTTTAATGACTCCAGAAAATTCAATGGCCTATTTACTCTCATCAAATATCCAACTCCCATATTTCAAACAAACAAAATCTACGACAATGGGTGGGACCCATTAATCTTTGAAAATTAGTACCTTTAATTTTGCTATATTTTTTATATTGGTCTTTTAAATGAAATTTTTATATTTTTAATTTATTAATGCATTTATTTATCTTATCATTTATTTATACTTTTCTTCTATTTTTCATAAATCACATAATTTTACTCACTTTTACTTTTTTTCTTTATATTGCTCAAATTTTATTCTCAAAACAAATGCTACGTCAGCTTACGAGGCAAAAGGAGTACACCCACTTTTCCAACAAAGAGAAAAAATAGTAATATTTTCTAAAAAATATGAATATTGATAATAAATTAATAGAGAGAATAAATTGCGTAAATAAAAATAAAAGAGAGTTAAAATTTATGTATGAGATTAAAAGTGGGTGATAGGCCATCATAAAAAATAAAAATAATGCAAAATGAGCTGGTAGAGATATTCTTTCAGATCATCGAGTAAATTTTGCGTCATGCATTGTGGGTCCATTCAAAATCGGATCTTATGTCCACATTAATTTTTACATAACTGTAAATCAGCTATAGTCTTCTGAGAGACCGTCTTTCTGAAATATGTCTCTCAGGCTCAATCCATTAAAGCTTATACCCTATATTTACTCTACATTTTCCCTAATGGGTCAATCCAATTAGAGATGGTCTCTCAAATAGACCGTCTCTCACAAGAATTTGTGATTGTAAATCCATGTCTAATCAGGTTCCATTACAAGGTCGGCTATATATCAGGTTACCGGGCCTGTTTCGAACGCTTTTATGAGTTGGGCAGGCCAAATTGACAATTAATACAAAATGAGTAGGACCGAGGCAGTATAACCCCACCATACCCACCAACTTAAGTTGTATAAATAAGGTGTTTCTTAACTCTAAGCTCCTCACAAGCTCCAACAAGCACTAAATTTGATCAATATTTGTTTTGTTTAGTGTTTTAAATTAAGCTAAAAATGGGTCAGGGAAAAGGCAGTGCAAGAGTAAGATTAGGCTTGGTTGTTGGAGTAGCAATGTTGTGCTTGTTGGCTCAAATTCAGCCAACTCTTGCTGCTTTGTACACTGTTGGAGGTCCTTCTGGCTGGACTTTTAATGTCCAAAATTGGCCTAGAGGCAAGCCCTTTAAGGCTGGTGATATTCTTGGTAAGCCAACTTTTCTTCCTCATCTTTCTTTCTTCATTTTAACATACGCAAATTCTTGTGAGAGACGGTCTCTTTGAGAGATTAACTCTAATTGGGTCGGCCCATAAAGGAAAATTTAGAATAAGAGTAAGAATTAAACTCTAATTAATGGAGTGGGCCTGAGAGGCGTCTCTCAAAAAGACGGTCTTTCAGAAGACTTGCAGTCATATTGGAAAAGTGTTAAGTTGTGTGCATGTATTAATTTGCATGTTTAAATGGCAATTTCATCCTTTAAATATCTGACTAGTATTGTATGAGACTGTCTCACGGTGAGACAACTTTAAAACAAGAAACTTATAAACTAAAAGTTTCTATTATTGGGTTATTTAGCCCAAGTATGGAGGTCGTCTTACGATGAGACTGTCTCATATAAAAACTTGTATTAAATATCATTTTCTAGTATTCACCCAAAGTATTTCATTTGACTTTTCACTGCATGTGGATGAAAAAGAGTATAGTGATTTAGATTTTGATATGGGTAAAATGGGTTTAGCGGTAAAATGGGTTTAGAGTATAGTGATTTACTAAAACGTAATGGAGGATCCATTACAAAATCCAATGGCTATAATTGACACATATTTTAGAATAAAAAATAAAATATCATAATTTCCTCCTATTAAAACAAAATCAAGCAATTATAACCATTAGATTTTGTAATGGATCCTCCATTACATTTTAGTAATGGAGAGGATCCTAATTCTCGCACATAGAAAAGATGATACTATTCTCAAAACCTACCGAACACCCTATATATTGTACATTCTATTTATCATACCTATTATATAGGTAAAATTTGTGGAAATTCACAATTGAACAATTTACATCAATTTTTGATTTGAATGTACTCCTTAAGTCCTTATATGAAATATTTTTATTTGAATATTCGAATTAAAAATGTAATTCTATTTCAAATTGAGACTTCTAGTAATAGTTCACTTTTGAAGCTTGTGAAAAGTTTCTTACTCCTTTACTCATCCAGCCAAATCTTTCTCTTATATATTTGATTTTTGAACATTTAAGTAATTTTTTTTTTAAATATTAGATTTTTTGGGTTTATTGCGGATCCAAATGAAGTACCTATATAACATCAGTCAGTTTCCTGGGATATCGTGTCAGAGACTCTTCTCAAGCCCAGTCTATTAGAGCTTAATTCTCACTTTTACTTTATATTTTCTTTATGGTCCGATCCAATTAAAGATGGTCTCGCAAATAGACCGTCTCTAACAAGAATTTGTGATATAACATTGTTTATACACATATACTTTACAAATCAATTACATAGGCATGTTTGGCGCAAGCTAGACCTAGATGAAGTTTTAAGATTATAGTGTTATATATTTAACTGTCCAATTAACTTTGTAAATTGATATTATTCGATAAAAGTAATGATGGTTATAGTAACCCTGATAATAATTTGTTGAAAAGATTAAGAAAAATCTTTAATAACTATTTTTTTATTATGAAACACTATAATTAAGTTGTAAGTAACGCTTTAAAAACAGCTACATGCACCGTTATTACATACTAGTTAAACAGTTACTTAACCAGACAATAACGCTAATTTAATATAGCATTTTAGCCTTATTATACTACTAACAAGAGTCATTGCTGACCATAGGCAAGGCTAGTATTTGCCTAGGGCTCAAAGTTAAAAATAGTTCTAAAATAAAAAAATGCTAATTAATAGAAGTACACACTTAAAAATTTGCGAATTTTTATCATTTAAGAATTGTATGATACGTTTACATTTTCACAAAATCTCACAAGAGACGGTCTATAGGATAGACCACAAAATTGGGCCAGCCCATTTCCCTAACTGATTTTTTTTTTATTATAATATCAATTATATTATGTTATAATCCTAAATGTAAGGTATTATAACCTCGAATATTCTATTCTATAACCCCAAATATAAGTTATTATAACCCCAAATAATTTATTATAACCCCAAATATATTATGTTATATTTTGGGTTGGGCTTCATGGATTCCGTCTATAGAATAGACCGTCTCCCATGAGACTTACTGTTACATTTTTAATGCTAATTATAATATATTGGGTCAGTCTTTGTTGTTTTTCCAAATACTCATTTAAGTTTGGAATTGACCCTATATAGATAGGGTCCACTTCTTTCAGTTTGCCTATTACCCATACACCGAGTTCAATAATTTAAGAGAAGAGGCGAGTATTGAGAGAAACTTTTGTCGGTGAAGCGGTGTATGAACCCTTGAATGATGGCTGAAAGTATGGGTAAAGAAAGTGAAAAGTGAACATTTTTTAAGTGGAGAGCACAATGAGGTCAAAAGAAGACCCACCTCAACCACCAAACATAGAAACTATTATCCAAAAAATGATGAAAACATTGAAAAATAAAAAATCATTAATTTTAACCATGGTTTTATTCATGGTTTTATTCATAAAAGAGAGTATTAACTGATTCGGTAGGTAACCTATTCACTCTTAATAGATAAATAAAATATACTACCTCCGTTAAATGTTATGTGCAACCGCAGTACACTTTGCAGTTGCCAATGCATTTTTTGGTAGATCTTAATTAGAGGAAGTATGGATAAGTAATTAAGGAAAAGAAGGAGAGAGAAATTGATGGAAGTAGAGATAGGTAAGTAAGAGAAAGAAGGAGAGAGGAAGTAGGGATAGGTAATTAAGGGAAAGAAGGAGAGAGAAAATGATGGGATAGGTAATTAAAAGAGAGAGAAAATGATGGGATAGGTAATTAGATTGGTTAGTTTTTACTAAAAAAGGAAAGAAAAAAGTGAGTTGCAAATAACCTCGGACAAAAATGGCAAAAGTTGCAGATAACATTTAACGGAGGTAGCATTAATTATAAATGAGTTGAATTTCATTATATGTACCGAGTATTTATCATTAGGTAAGTAGATGTACTTAAGCTTGGTTTACTAGTTCCACTCTTACAAATTAATTATATTATATATTTATTATGAATGTTAATTCTTTTATTTTACTCTTTATATGTTTTTGTTTGTGTCAAAATAATATTTATTTTATTTTTATAATTTTAATTATCTATTATTCAATTATTAACATTAAAATACTAATAATGTAATTGTTTGATAAAAAAATTGTAAAAGCCAACTGAAACATATAGAGGTCGACAGAAACGTGTCACTATCGCCACGTTTGGCGACAAAACTTTGGTGATAGGCAGTGCCCTTCCTAGTAATGTATGGGCCTAGGCGATCTGTAAGAAGAAGGCCCTCTGATGGAGGATCGATTCTAAACTTAAACGAATGTTTGGAAAAATAACAAAGATGACCCTATATATTATAATTAACATTGAAATTGAAGACGTATCATATAATTCTTAAATGATAAAAGAACTACTTATAAATTGCAAATTTTTAAATGTATACTTTTATTAGCTAGCATTTTCTAAATTTAGGGCCCTTTCTGACTCTAGGCAAGTGTCTACTTTGCCTATGGTCAAAAACGGCCCTGATGATAGGCAAAAATTATCGCTAGTTTTGGCGACAGGATGGCGGCTGACTTGCCTGTTAAAGTTGTTATTGTTGTTGTCACTCTATTGACAATACAAATTGAAAAATAATAATAATATAGTCATGTGATAACTTGTTACGTGGCAGCATTCAACTATGCAAGAAATGCACACAATGTAGTGGCAGTAAACAAGATTGGGTTCAGCAGCTGCACAGCACCAAGAGGGTCTAAAGTGTACCAAACAGGAAGGGACAGAATCAGATTGAGGAGGGGTGTTAACTATTTCATCTGCACATTTCCTGGACATTGTCAGGGTGGTATGAAGATTGCTGTTAATGCTGCTTAAACTCTCAACCAATTCTCACATTAAATGCTTGCCTATAATTTAGTTGTTAGGGTGTGTTTGTGTTGTGTGTGTCCTTTATGTGTATTTACTTAGTCCAACACATAAAGGAAAATAATAAATTTTCATTCAGCTAGAGAGACCGTTTTTTTGAGAGATGTATCTCAAGTTCAGTCTATTAAAGATTAATGTCTACTTATCGTACTCTTAATGCCTATTTACATTATCTTTAATGTTTACTTATCGTATTTTTAATGCTTACTTTTTATATCTTAAATGCTGCTTGCATTAAATATATAATGGGCCAGTCTAATAGAGTTGGTTAATCAAGATTTGGTGATTTTTAACTTTTCCTAGGAATTTTGTTGGTTGTAAGGATTAAGTTTGTGATGTTATGTTATGTGTGCTATTTTGTGTGTGGTTTTATGGTTGGGTTGATGTACTAGTTTGAATTCAGTTAAGTGCAAATGTATAGACTAATGCATGGAGCATTGATTAAGAATGATATGCAATGATACTCAGAAACGATCAGAAACTAATGCAGTCAATAGCTGGTATCATCTTCGTTCTAATTGGTCATTTCTTGACACGCGTATGTAACATGACGGCCTCATCAAACTAGTGTTGACTAACTATGGCGACTGTAAACTGACCTCACAAACAAACACAAGTTCTTTCAACGCTCTTTAGCCTCATGGATAGTCTATCAATCTTTTTCTCAACCCGGGGTATAATACTCACCCCACCTCCACTTAAGTATGCTACGTCCTCATATAACACTTCGATCTTATCAAATCACCAATGACTATCCATGGTGGCTATAGATTGTCGCCACAGACCAACACAAGTTCCTTAGCGCACTTTGCTCTCCCTGTTATGCACTAAAATTTCTCCCATAAGGTCACTCATCCTAAGATTATTTTTCACTAAGCACGCTTAACTGCGGAGTTCTTACTAAATAGAGTCTATGAAAAAAAAGATGCAGCTTGTTCACTCTATGAAGTTCGATGAATTTCCTTTTGTTCATATTCGACCGCTTGAGCTGATTTCAGATATAATCGATGCTTGTATTGGACACTTTTGAAACAAGTTACACGAGCAGGACTAGTCACCCATGTTCAGTCTGGGTTGGTACGGCCGTACGGGTTTTAGAGCCATTCTTTAAAGCAATTCTATTGGTAGAATTCACGCATCACTAATTACGTACTGATGATATTCTATTAGGCAGAAGAAAAGGATAATCATGCAGCTTAATTCATTCATGAGCCATCAGGCCAAATATATACACACGGCTAGGGTTAAAGGCAAAACAACCTTAACCAATGAGAGGAGCACACTTGCATCCTTTACACTACAGGACAAAAGCAAAAAGAATAAAAAGGACACTGCATGAAAAACGTCCTAACACATGTTTACCAAAAATTACTGCATACATATTGCATAAGATAAAAGGCAGGTACAGAGATGCTCCTCAATACTCCCCCTCAAGCTTGGAGTGGGAGAGAATTGTGAACTCCAAGTTTGACCAGAAGTCGATTATGCTGTGATATGGGAAGCTGCTTCGTGAAGATATCAGCAATTTGATTGTGAGACGGAATGTAAGTGGTTTTGATTGCACCAGTGGCTTGCTTTTCACGGATAAAATGACAGTCCATCTCCACATGCTTAGTGCGCTCGTGTTGGACAGGATTAGCAACGATAGACAGGGCTGCTTTGTTATCACAGTGAATCACAGTAGGATTGATAGAATTGAGACCAAGGTCTTTCAAGAGTTGTCGAAGCCATAGAACTTCACAAGTGGTGAGAGCAAGGGCTCTGTATTCGGCTTCAGCAGAAGAGCGCGCAACTACGGATTGTTTCTTGGACTTCCAAGAGATGGGAGAGGAGCCTAAGAGAATACAAAAACCGGTAGTGCTGCGTCGAGTATGAGGACACCCACCCCAATCACTATCACAATAGGCAGACAAAGTAGCTGATGTGGAAGAGGCGAGAAGAACCCCTTGAGATGGAGCAAGTTTGAGATAACGTAAGACACGTTTTGCGGCTTGCATATGGATAGTTGTGGGTTTGTGCATGAATTGGCTTAGAAGGTGGACAGCATAAGATATGTCGGGACGAGTGATAGTGAGGTAAATTAGTTTGCCAATTAGCTGTTGGTAATGAACCGGAGTGGGTAACGGATCACCATGATTGAGGTGAAGCTTGATATTAAAATCAAGAGGTACTCTTACTGGTTTGGAATGAGACATGTGATATTCTTGAAGCAAGTCAGTAAGGTATTTTTGTTGGGAGATGAAAATTCCCTGTGCATTTCGGTCCACCTCAATTCCTAAGAAATACCTTAGGTCCCCCAAGTCTTTCATGTGAAATTTGGATGAAAGGAAGCTCTTTGTTTGGTTTATGGCACTTGGATCATTACCCGCAAGTATAAGATCGTCCACATAGACAAGAAGAATGGTGTGAGAGTGTGCTTGGGTTTTGGAGAATAAGGAGTAGTCGTTTTTGGATTGGGAAAAACCAAACGACTTGAGGGCGAAGGAGAGTTTAGAAAACCACTGTCGTGGTGCTTGTTTCAGACCATAGAGGGATTTGGTGAGCTTACAAACAAGGTCAGAGGATGGATTAAGATGAGTGCTGTCAACCGAAATTGGCACACCGGGAGCTATGTAGCCAGCAGGGGGCTTAATATAAACTGTTTCATCGAGATCGCCGTGCAAAAAGGCGTTCTTAACGTCCATTTGTGACAGAGACCAGTTGTTGATAGCAGCAAGAGCCAAGAGAGCTCGAAATGTGGTTAATTTAGCAACCGGGGCAAACGTCTCAGCATAGTCTATACCCGGAGTTTGCTTGTTCCCCAAAACAACTAAGCGTGCTTTATAACGCTCAATACTTCCATCGGGATGATATTTTGTTTTGAATAACCATTTGGTGCCAATTGCCTTTTTACCATGTGGTAAAGAAGTGAGAGTCCAGGTTTGATTTTCTTCAAGAGCAGCAAGCTCTTCATTCATGGCCACAACCCAATGAGGAGACTTGATGGCTTCCTTAAATGTAATGGGGTCAGTACTATGTTGCAAGTGGGATAAGAAACAGCTGAATTGAGGTGTTACGGATACAGTAGTGCTTGAAGCAATTGGGTGAGTAAGAGAATCATGATGTTGGGCTGAGTTGGTGACATAGTCGGTCATCCAGGAGGGTGGTACAGGGGTACGGGTAGATTTACGAACGGTGGGTGCAGAGGCTGTTGGAGGTGGGCTTGGTTGGTTGATTTCAGGCTCAATAGGCGAAGGGTCGTCCTCATCAGAGGAGTCCTCCCAAGGTGGAGGAGGGTTGATTTTGTGTTCAGGTGATGGGGGGATAAGTTGAGTAAGGTGGTCTTTGGAGAGATGATAGGGAAAGACATGCTCAAAAAATTTAACATCTCTTGATACAAACGTGAGGTTTGTAAGAAGATTTAGGAGTTTATACCCCTTTTGGTTTGAAGGATATCCAAGGAAAATGCAAGGGACACCCCTGGGATTGAGTTTGTCTTGTTGTTGCACAGGATTATAAGCAAAGCTCAAGCACCCAAAGGTTTTAAGAATATTGTAGTTGGGTTTTTTGTGGTAAAGAAGCTCATATGGTGTTTTGTGGTTTAGGACAGGAGAGGGTAATCTATTGATTATATATGCAGCAGTGAGAATACAATCTCCCCAAAAACTCTTAGGCAAACCGGATTGAAACCGAAGGCAACGTCCCATCTCAAGAACATTGCGATGTTTTCGCTCAGCGCGCCCATTTTGCTGAGCTCGATCTACACAAGTGGTTTGGTGTTGAATGCCATGCTCCTCAAACAACCTGCGGCACTGAAAATCTTTAAATTCGAGAGCGTTATCGGATCGGATAATTTTAACTTTGCTCTCAAATTGGGTATTTGCCATTTTGACAAAATTTGTAAGTGCCTGGAAAGCTTCTGATTTTTGCCTCAAAAGGGTCACCCATGTCGATCTCGAATAATCATCAATAACTGTCAAAAAGAACCGATGTTTACCCCTTGTTTCAACTCTATAAGGACCCCATATATCAATGTGTAGAAGTTCAAAAGAAGAGGTAGCATGTGACTTACTTGTTGGGTATGGACTCTTGGTCATTTTACCCATAGGACAAATTAAACATAGGTCTTCTTTAGTGCCTTGAGACACACACCCTATGTCTATAAGCTTTTTTAAGGGAGCATGTCCCAACCTATTATGCCATAGGGTGGATTCCTTCAGCACACGGTTTTCCAGGACACCATGTGACACCTTTTGAGCATCCTCCAACACACGGTTTTCTAGGGCCCCACTTGTCATCTTTTGAGAATTCAACCCATTGATTAAGAGGTTAGGTGAGAGGTGAGGGGCCATGCGTTTGCTTAGCATTTTGACAGCACATTCAATGTCACCATCAATTAAATAAAATAGGCCATCCTTACACTCCCCCACTCCTCTTATTTTATTACTAGAGATGTCCTGTATCACACAATATTGAGTATAAAAATGAACATGACATTTTTCATCTTTACACAATTTACTTACTGACAAGAGATTGTGTTTAAATTCAGGCACAATTAGCACATTTCTCAAATGCAAGCCATTTCTCAACTCAACATTACCAGAGGCAACAATATTAGAAGTCTTTCCATTGGGCATATTAATTTTCAACTCTCTATTCACAGCAACAGTACAAGTAATATTATTTAGCTCACCACACATATGATCTGATGCTCCAGAGTCTATTATCCACACCATTTTTTCTACATGAACATTGGAGCAAGTGATCATACCTGCGAAACCAGCAAACCCAGTATCAAAATCATCATCCGCTTCTGATTCAGAGGTTTTTCGCCCTGATGATGCTCCTGGTAAATTTTTTAACAATTGTTCGAGTTGCTGTATTGTGATGCCAGACCCTTCAGAGTCGCCTTGCACATTAGCTGCCATCCTATTCGAAGGTGGATATCTCCTGTTTCGTCCCCAGGTATTGGAAGGTGGGTAGTTTGATGTTGATGAACCAGCTCCTACTCCTTTCCCTTTATATGGTGGTCTGTATTTGGGATGCCATTTGGGATATCCAATCACAGTCCAACATCTGTCATTGGTGTGTCCTTTAACTCCACAAGCTGAACACACTTCCATGTCACCACGGCTTTTACTCAGCATGGCCGAAGATTCAAGAGGCTGATGTTGAGTATTCAAAACACTTCTCTGTGATTCTTCTTGCTGTAGGGATGAGCAAGCAAACTCTACATTTGGTAAGATGGTCATCATCAATAGTTGGCTTCTTTGTGGTCCATAACTTTCATCAACACCATTTAGGAACTGGAAAAGTTTTCTTTCCTCTTTTTGCTGGTTTAGGGCTTCAAGAAATTTGGTGATATCATCTCCCTCAGTTGTGATTTGAGGAAGTTGATCAAGGGATTCAAGTTCTTCCCATTTCCCCCTCATGGCTGTGTAATACTCACCAATGGTTAGACCATTTTGTTTGTGATTATATAGGTCTCTATTTAACTTGTATTTTAGAGATCCATTTGTTACAGCATATCTTCTCTCAAGATATAGCCATATTTCTCTTGCACTAAGCATGTACATGATAGTTTGTTTAATGGATTCCTCTACAGAGCCCATTATCCAGCCTATAACCGTGTCATTACACGTATCCCACAGTTCAGCTTTCACCTTGTCCACTTCATCCCTTACAACCGTTCCAGTCACAAACCCGATTTTTCTTTTTGAGGAAAGGGCAATCTCCATTGATCTTCTCCATCTTCTATAGTTATTAATACCTTCAAGTTTTTCCACACTTACGGTATTAGGACCATCCGATCCATGAAGGTAAAGGGGATTTTGGGGGTTCATTTTGTCCATGACAGATTACTGATGTGAAGAGAGAATGCTGAAAAAAATGGTGTGAGGTTGTTTGGATCAAGGCTCTGATACCATGATGATATTCTATTAGGCAGAAGAAAAGGATAATCATGCAGCTTAATTCATTCATGAGCCATCAGGCCAAATATATACACACGGCTAGGGTTAAAGGCAAAACAACCTTAACCAATGAGAGGAGCACACTTGCATCCTTTACACTACAGGACAAAAGCAAAAAGAATAAAAAGGACACTGCATGAAAAACGTCCTAACACATGTTTACCAAAAATTACTGCATACATATTGCATAAGATAAAAGGCAGGTACAGAGATGCTCCTCAATACGTACTAATATGTGTTTCATTCCATTACAACGCAATGATATCCCTTGCTGGAAAATCAAGAGTATGTTAGGATTATTTCTAACGGCCCGTTTGGTAGGTGGTTAAATAATGGTAATGGGAATGAATTATAGTGTAAATTTTCATCAAAAGTTTCATATCATTCCCGGGTAACGAAACTTTGATCACAAAAAAAAAAAAAATTGTATACAAATTTTCATTACCACCTAATACCACCTCTCCCAATGGTAATGCATTGGAATTAATTTTATGAAGAAAATGAAATTATTAAAGTTGGAAAAATATGAACATCAAAGTAGCCAAGAGATTTTCAACCAATATTACACTAGATTTTCCATTCCTATTAACACCATTTATTACCACCTACCAAACAGAACGTAAATGCTTAGATAGTTACATAAGAACGAGATAGTTACATAAGGACTAATTTCGTAATGAATGATTTTTGTGTGTCATCATATGCAACTGTATATTTGTATATTCTTGTAGTTGATGACACAAAAGAACGAGATACTTACATAAGTTCTTTATAAAATGATATTAAAAACTAGAAAAATACTCACTTTCTCTCGTACACATGTTAGTTGTTACAAATAAGAAACTTCGCAATCTATTAGTTTCTTCTTCTTCATTCATTCAAACACGGGATTATTTCAATTACATTTAAAGTTAAGAGTACCGTAGGATCGTAGGATTTTACAAATAAAATGCTTAAATATTTAGTATATTTAGTACCTTATATTAATTACTTGTAGAATTGTAGGATTTTACAAATAAAAGGTCAGTTGTTACAAATAAGAAACTTTGCAATCTATTGTTTTCTGACAAGATGAAAGAAAATCTTTAACCACTAAAATAACACCAAAAAATTTTGAGGCAAATTGAGAAGGAGAAAAGTACAATATGTTAGGATCGGCCTAAGAATACATAATGTGTACCCATCAAAATTTGATTTTTCTCCCGAAATTGACCTGAAACCCAATTGGAAATTAGCGAGTCACAACTTGAAAATTTTGACATGCGAACCAAGAAAATGACCTGATCCTAAAAAATCGTAAAAAGATTGAGTCATCAAACCCCAAAACTCGAATTCAACCATTTTGACCCATTTCCAATTTCACATCATCATTTTCAATTCCACATCATTATTATTAGTGGTGTCCACTCTATTTCTAGTTAATTTTCATATTTAAAGTCAACGTTTCTTTATTGTAGCTTAAATAAATAATAGTTCTTCTTTTAAGAAAATATTTTCTTCAAAAATAAAAAATTATTATACGTATATTTTTTGAAAAATAAAAAATATGACCCATTAAGTTGACCCATCCAACCCAAACCAGCAAAACCTAACCCTAAAATTAATTCGAAACTAATCCAACATGAAACTCATTTGTCCGATCATTTTAACAGGGTTAATATGTGAATATGTAATTATACTAGTCATACAATACTATAAAAATAATGAAAAATTTTAAGTGTCATCTCCTAAGGAGTCTTGACAAATGTGATTATTTTAGTTGACAATATTTGTTTACATGACAATATTTACTTAATTTAGAATTTGATTATTTTAAAAATTAGAGCTAAATTAGGTATAATATAGAGTATATATATAAATGACCTCGAATTTGGTGTATTAAATTGAATGAAAAACTAATGTATTTTATATAAATTTAATCATGATAATATATACTTGCTTTATTCTTTGAAGTTATGTTTTTATATATTTCATACTCATAAATTTGTGTATTGCACGAGTTTTTATACTAGTTATCTCTATTTAGGGAGTAAATCTTGCATTTCCGAACTATTCCGAGATGCCTTGTTCCTTGATATTATAGACTCAACAAGTTCTTCCTTGATGAATTTATAGGGCCGACTACTACACTCGAGTGAGATCTACCCTTGAAATTAAAGACGTGTGCATAACTATAATTCAAAAAAAAAAAAAAAAAAAAAAAAAGACGTGAGCATAACTATATGATTTGAAAGATTCAAGATTTGATTTCAAAAATCAGAAAATTTATCATTTTTTGTAAATCAAATAATTTAGGACAAATATTTGGTTTTTTAACTAGCTATTAGATAAAATATATTTGGATATTTGATTTTGAATTTAAAATAAAAAAACTCTAAAAAGTAAAACCATAAGTATTACATTTAAAATATATATTTGTGTTTACAAAGCATATAAATTCGTAAAAAAAAATTAAAGAAAATAAACCGAATAGCCAACAAACAAGTCAAAGTAACTTGAGTATCCAATTATACTCAAATCAAATAACCAATTTTATTATTTAAAAAACCAAATATTCAAATTGAATATGATCCAGTTATAAGCACCACTAATTGAAATCATACCAATTATTAGCTTACCATTTATCACGGGAACATGTCATATGCAGTGTTTTATAAACAAATGAATAGAATTAATAATAGAACCAACTATCTTGGACTATAAAGATTGCAATGGAAAGATTCAAAGAACCCTTTAAAATTCCCGGAACCAAAAAACCTGTCATTTGCTGCATTGCATGAGAATGTTTAGTATTAGATGTGACTCCCATTAACTTCAGTTGTAAATGCAAATAATAAATAATGGTGTGAAAATACAAAGGAGTACCTTTTGTTATGTTCCATTGCAAGGTATGAGACTTGTCCCACGTCGATTTTGTATGCAATTTGTGGGTCATAGGCAAATGGGCTCTCTCACGGTCTCGCCTACTAGTCAGGCTAGTCTTTTGGATTGGGCTTTGTTTGTCCTGTAGGCTGTAACAACACCTTTGTTCGCAAGTGCAACAAAGACCAGAACATACACCAGTAAAAAGTGAAGGTCCAACCTTTGACAATCGAGCAACCATAGGAGAAAATTGAAATGATTTTATTCGGAATAAACCTAGCACGTCAGACAGAGGGGATTTCTAGCAATGAGATCCTTGTGTTCCTGGCTGCAGAACCACCATATACGGCGAGACGCAATGTCGAATGTCATTCATCCCTATATCTGTAAAGAAGAATGAAGTCTGTCAGAAGGTCAATACATTAAAAAGGCTATGGATATATGAAAGAATCACTCAGTCGCGAAGGAGCAAGGATATACCGCATTTTGGACGGATTCATTTTAGTGGCACCTTCGACATCCCATGAATCAAGTCTCTCATCCCTTGTTCATCAGTGGCTCTGTCACTGTTGTGTTCTTCAGTCCTTTGCTGCTGATAACTGCAGTGTACAGAATTGAGGCTACTTATGAAGACAAACATAGGAATTACTTGGCAAGGACATTACGTACCGTGTATTTGGTTCTTTACTTCAGAGAGGAAACATTGTAACAAGAAACCATATTTGGATTTAGCATATCCAAATTTGCAAGCAAGAGCCAAGAGATAAATCCTGAGAGACTAATGCACAAGAAACCAGGTTGAAATACTCTGAAACACGTGTGGAACTTTATAGAACAAGATTACACAGCAGAACAATGAACAAAATCAGGGAAAAGGTAAAGAAAAGAATATGTTGAAAGCAAAGTATTTTTTAGCTATTTGAGGGAGAAGAGAAACAAAACTAAGGTGCTTGATCATTTTAAGAACCAAAAAACCTTCCAAGGTATCAAGAGAGATCTATATATAGTTAT
Organism: Amaranthus palmeri; assembly: GCA_019776075.1. NCBI lineage: Eukaryota > Viridiplantae > Streptophyta > Magnoliopsida > Caryophyllales > Amaranthaceae > Amaranthus > Amaranthus palmeri. The sequence continues at coordinate 1,201,359 of JAAKBH010000023.1, forward strand.
ATACAACACCAAATGCACAGGTCATTGTCACCATTTTTAGGTAAACACATAATTATTCGAAGTATTGTTCTGGCAGATAGCAAACTTATCTCATCATGGCTGAACAAAGGAACCCATTCCGCTTCAAGCTCCCTTGGTTAGCAGCTCCACAGCCAGCACCAGCTGCTCCACGTCCCAGCCAGGAAACTGAACCACCATCTCAGAGAGCACCAGCTGCTGCACGCACCAGTCAAGCAACCCAAGCACAACCACAGATAGAAGGTCCTCGAGTGCAGCGGCCCCCTTTCCGCCCAGCAGGATCAGCCCCGGTGCAAACCCCACCACCAGCAGCAATGGTAAGGGCTGAGCCCCAGTCATCATCATTGCAAGGCAAGTCAAGGCCAACTTCACTATTAGCTGCCTCCATATGCATGACCCTAGGGAGTCACATTTTCACGCTCTTAAGCGCATTATCCGGTATATTCAAGGTACTTTAGAGCTGGGACTTCATCTTACCTCATCCTCATCATCCTCTTTAGTGTGCTACACTGATGCTGACTGGGCTGGTTGTCCAGATACACGTCGATCGACTTCTGGGTATTGTGTTTTCTATGGTGATAATCTGATTTCTTGGTCTGCCAAGCGTCAGCCTACTTTGTCCCGATCGAGCACTGAGGCTGAATACAGAGCCGTTGCCAACGTGGTAGCAGAAACATGTTGGCTTCGCAATCTCCTCCTAGAGCTTCATTGTCCGCCCTCCAAAGCCACATTGGTTTATTGTGATAATGTGAGTACTATCTACCTTGCGGGCAACCCTGTGCAACACCAACGGACGAAGCACATTGAGGTTGATATTCATTTCGTTCGTGAGAAGGTTGCACGGGGTCAGGTTCGAGTTCTCCATATTCCATCACGGTTCAACATTGCTGACATATTTACCAAAGGGCTCCCTCGGGTCCTCTTTGATGATTTTCGCTTCAATCTTAGCGTTCGTCCTCTCTCCCGCTTAGATTGAGGGGGTGTATTAGTGTATATGTCTTGTATAGCCCAATATTATAGCCCAATAAGGGTAAACTTGTAAATATGTGGTGCATAGGCTCTAGGGTTACATGTGTATATATATTGATCTTTTGAGTAATGATAAGATAAGGATCATTTCATTATCCTACATTCACAACTCCCAGAGGCCAGACCATCCCGCGGGTCACCAGGATCGCCATCACACACTATATCTCAGGTACAGGATACCTCCCGACCAACTTCTCCAGCTCAGGTGAGTTCTAAACTCCAAGAAGCAGCCAAGGTGCCACCGCAGTCCCCTATTTCAACATTTGGAAGCACCCAACAAACTAGGTCAATAGCCACCTCAGCACCACCTCTGACACCGCCACAAGCAAAGATCCCAACCCGACCAAACAATACATCAGCCAAAACATCTGATAGTCCACAATATCCAAAAGAGCTCAGAAAGCCAAATACTTCCATGTCACCTGCAGAAGAACCCAAGCGAGTGCCTGTCACAGCACGTTCAACTGAGAAGAGAGTAGAATTTTTGGCAGGAGCAAAAAAACAACCAGATTTTGAAGAGCCTAAAGTAATGGACCACCGAGACAAGCCTAGGGAAGAAGCAGTCATTGACAAAGGCATTATAGCTCCAAAAGCACAGACTAAAGCACATCCACTTGCAGAGTTGGATGAGCAAGGACAAAGTTCAGAAGATGTCTTTGGCACAAAAGAGGTCTTCAAGAAATTTGAAAATGATGGATCTGATGCTCAAAGTGAGATCCGTGGTCGTCAAGAAAGAAGCTCTAGGTTTCCCCATAAGCATGCAACGGCAGCACAAAAGACTCCTTTCCACAAAGAGATCAAAGAAAACTCGCCAAAGTTTATGCATAAGCAAAGTGTTCAGCAAGATAAAAATATTTCGCATGGGAAGCCACTTTGTATTGTCACTCTTACAGGAGAAAACAATGGAGCAATTATGCAACTTAGCTCCGAGTCTCCAAAAATAGATAGGCCTGTTCATATTCATAGGGGTTACAAGATAAAACCAGACAAGGTTTCTGAAACAACTACTGACGACGAAGAAAGCTCCAGAGAGAGGAAATCTGAAAACACATACCCCCAAGAGGAGTTAGCAACAATGTCATATATCAACAACAATGTACAGGGAATAAACAATTCACTAGTCTTCAACAGCACCGTGGCAGAAAGAAACCCTGGTGTCCACGTGGTCACATCTCGTAACCCAGTAAAACCAATAAAGCCGGGAAAAGTGAAACAGATGTTTGATACCCACAAGGTTGAAGTAAGCAGCACCCCTGCTGAAAGGCTTGCGTATGCACCAACCATCAGAAGAAGATGTCTACAAGGTCTCTTCATGGAGACAAGTGACTCCGATCCAGAAAAGCCTCGTCGCCACGGTTGTTGAGCCAAATGCACTCAGAGCAAAGATGAAAACATTAATGTTCTGTAATTATCATGTTAATTACATAATCAAGACAATAAGTGCTACTTGCCAATAGCACAAGGAAACTCTATATGATGCATAATAAATTGTTTATACATGATCTTATAACAAAATTGATTTCTTTAAATACATCAGATATATCAGTAGAGAACAAGAAAGCCTATATGAGCAAAGTTCAATTCTTTGTACAGGGAATGTGAATTGCAAAAAGAAGTTTGTACTAATCAATTTCCATATAATATATTTCTTACATTGAAACTTTAACTACAAAGCAGAAATAGATAAAATCAATCCCTTACTAAAACTCCAGAAGAATTAACTTAGGCAGGAGTCTACAACAGAAGGAATCCTCCTTTAACTTCAAAAGGAGAACTACAACATCCTATCTACATGTAATGCTTGTGTAAATACCCCAAGCAATCCAATATGCTAGGTTGACAGAAACTAAACCAGGCAAGAATAAAATAAATAAACTAAAATAACCATTGAAATCAACACCCTTATGAGCATTAAATCTAACTAAAAAAATTGACATCCATAAACTACACCAAACTTGTTAAAGGCAAATAAACATTTGATACCAACAAATTGCAGGAACTTTTTAGTATGCATAGCTGAAATTCTGCCATTTTCTGGAAACACATCCATTCCATTGCATTCAAACAATTGGGTAATTGTTGATCATTCAAATTCAGTTTCTAGCAACCCCACTTCCAAGAGTGAGTTCAAGATCATCCATACCCACATCATGAATCCTCTCCCCTTCCCAGGGTGTAACCTTGACATTTTCAGCTTCAACTCTTGCCCTGTCTTCAATTACATCATTAAGTGACATTTTCTGAACCATTGGCCTAACCAAATTAAAAGTAGGAGAAGTTGGAATAGGTGGTCTAGAAAACCTCTGAAAACTGATCCACTGCCCAGAATCAACATTGGAGCAATCAGATTCATCACATTCAGGTATAGTTGGTGGAGTAAAATTGCGCCGCCTTGTAGGACTAGACGGAGCAGATGCAGCAAAAAGAGGATAATTAAAAGAAGCCATAGAATCATTAGCAGCTTCTAAATTGAATACTTGTTTAGGAGCAGCAGCAGTTTTAGATGTTGGAGATGATAGAAGAGGTGTAACTGGTGCACTGTTTGATATTCGAAGAGGAGGAAGATTAATCGAATTGCAAAGAAAAGAGAATGGATGATTTTGTGAAAATGAATTCATATCATTACGAGTTGGACTCTGTGGAGCAGATGAAGATGGACTAGGTTGGTAAGATTGAAATGGACTTTGAAATGTTGATGATAATTGAGAATGAGAACTAGAACCACCATTAAAATGATTAAAGCTAGCAATAATCTCCGGCGGAGGCGGCTTCATTCCCTGAAAAACAATAATCATACACAATAAAAAATAAGAGATTCCATTATAACTTCCGATAATAAAACAAAAAATGAGCAGATCTGAAAGGAAAATAGGTAAAACCTTGCGATAAGTAGTTCCATCAGGTTCAACAATCCAACCAGCTTCAGCACAAAGAGCTTTAAGAACTTCATTATTATCACAATGTTTAGGAAGATTATAGTTTCCTTGAGCTCTTAAACCAGCAAAAATCTTAGCAGCAATGGCTCTTCTTCTTCTTTCTCTTCTTCGATTATTTTCTCTTTCTCTCCATGAAGGTTTTCTCCTTGAAGAACCTCCTCCAACTCCACCACCACCAACTCCTTCCGTCGCCATTTTTAACTTTTCTCTCTCCTCAAGCTTGTAGTGTGTGAAACTGAAACAGAATAGAGAGAGAAAGTGAAGAGAGAGAAAGAAGGAACTTGAGATTCCACGAGGTATGCGGTTGGGGTTGGGGGTTTAGGCTTCGCTGGATGCGTGCATCGATATTCAATACGGAGTAGAGTTGTACTGGTATTTTTCTCCCTTGTCTTTTTTTTTCCTTCAATTTTGTGAGAAAGTATATTTATTACAGATTTAATTCACATTATTTAAAATAATATTTTAGTAAAAGATTAGAAGTATGTAATAATATAATAATCATTTTAATTTGAGAAGTAATATCGAGTATAATTATAAGAAAACAGTTTTTAAGTTAGTGCAGACTAAAATAGTGTGAATCAAGTCTATACGACAACTTTGCCTCTTTGTTAGGGTCAAAGAGTATTCCTTTGTAGTATTTAGTTATGGGTTCTAACACAATATTTAAAAAACTGGATATAATACATTAAAATAGTAAAAATACTAATTATTAGTATTAGGTTGACGCACGTCAAAATAAAAAAAATTTATATCAATTTTCATAGGCTTTTGACATAATATTAAAAAAAATTGGATATAAAACGTTATAATAATGAAATACTTCCTCCTATTCTACATACTTGTCCCATTACTTTTCAATTACTATTCACTAATCACTCTTAATTTGTATTTTGTTCTTAAATTATAAGTTAAAATATAATCATGTGAGATCTTATTTTATTCATCTCAATGCAAAGATTATTAATATCAAATGTTTATAACTTTTAATCATGCACAATCAAAAATAATAAAGATTAAAATGTTGTCATAACATATGTAAAAAAGGTAAATGGGACAAATAGTATGAATAAAAGAGAGTATTTAAAAAAATCAAGAGAGAATATAAAAAGTAAAATGATACTAATTTATAGAATTAGATAAATTTATTATGAATTACAAATAATAATAAATTATAGAAATTGAATGGGAGTTGGGAGTAGTTCAATTATTGTAGTGTTAGTGTACACTAGAGTGAGGAGTCCATTGTAATGATGTGGACTGGTTGATGGCGAATTGGGAGAGATCAAACGGTGGAAGATTGATTTGTGAAAAGAGGAAAAAGTAAGATATGCTAATGACGAGGGAACACACTACAGATTAAGGCTGCCATGTCTACGTACAACTTGATTGCTGTGTTTTGGGTTCTTCGCCATAGCAGCTCTTAGCTAATTTGAGAAAAAGTTTTACGAGCAAATGACTGATAGCTGATTGTTAAGTGATAATAGTTGATTTAGTAGATGATTTGATCAACTAATATTGAACCCGCTATTATAATTAAGCATTTTGTTTATAAATAATTTATTCGTATTAATAAATTGTTTCAACCAGCTTATTCACCAAACATTAGCTTAGTAAATAATCGTTCTTTGGAAGATTAATAAATCACCGTATGTGGTAAGATTTATCTTTTTGATTTTGTTTATTTTATTATATTTTTCTTTTTGTGGTGATTTAAAAATCACGGGGATTGATTAGAAATTTTTGCTAATTTGACTAATTAATTTAACTAGTTTGTTTGATTAATTGTTATTTATTCAACTAATTAATACTCCCTCCATCCCAAAATTGTTATCCACTTTGGGTTGGACACGCATATTAAGAAAGTGATAGTTGGTATATTTGAAATAATTATAATAATTATAAAGGTGATAATTGGGGTATTTAAGTGATTATAATAATTGTAAAGGTGATAGTTGAGATATTTAAAATAATACAAGTGAGGGCATTATGGTCTTTATTAGTGTGAACACAGGGTATTTAGAAAAAAAATATTTGCCAAAAATAAAAAGTGGACAATAAGTGGACAATTTGGGTGAATTGACCAAATGAGAAAGGTAGACAATAAAAAAGAAACGGATGGAGTATTAGTTCTAGAGAGTTTGATTACTCAACTATATAGTTGGAGTAAAACCGACTAAAATTGCACTTCATTTTACCAAACATCTCTGTTGGATAATCGTATGGTAATTGTCTTCAAATTAGGAAGGCAATGTCTCGAATTCGAATCGGATAATGTATACTCCAACTTTCCATCGAATAAAAATAGTATTTTTTTCCACCTCCAACTCGGACTCGAACTCGAATTTTACGTCCTTCGACTTTGCTCTAACTCAGATTTTCAAACTAGAAAAGTCGTATTGTGACAATTTTTGCTCGAGTATAGTAACGACTATGATGATGGTCCGGTTAGGATATGGATCAATGATGATATTGATCTAATTAGGATATAAGATGATTGATCCGGCTATAATTTGACCGGTTTTCTTAGTTCACGAATATAAAGGATCTTTATGGTTTGGGCTGATTACCTATGATTGAGATAATTTGGGCCGGGGCAAGATTGGTACACTACAACATAATTTGCTTCAGCAGATCTTGGGTAAGACCGTCTTAGAATAAGACGCGACTCAATATGGAGCCCATAAGCTTTTTCCATTTTTATGGGCATTTTTCAATTTTACCCTTAAAAGTATCAATTTTGACCTTAAAAATATCAATTTCAATGTAAAGTGGTAATTATATATATCAATTGAAACAAAAAACTTTAATTTGAACCTATAAGTGATCAACTTTAACGTTAAAGATCAATTTCTACCTAATATAATTGACAGTGATAAGTATGAAATTGTAAGTTGTTATGTAGTTGATTTATTTTGTTGATAATTGATATAATTAACATCATAACAAAAACAAGATAAATTCATAATTGATGTATGTTTGGTAATAATTGACACTGATAAGTAATGAATTATATGTTGTTATATAGTTCATTTATTTTGTTTATAATTGATATAGTTAACATCATAACAAAAATAAGATAAGGTCATAATTGATGCATGTTGGGTAATAATTGACAGTGATAAGTAATGAATTGTATGTTGTTATAAGAATTTTTACTTTAATTGATATGTTTAAATACTTTACGTTGAAATTGATATTTTAAGGTCAAAATTAATACTTTTAAGGTCCAAATTGAAAAATATCCAGAAAATGAAAAAAAACCAAAAAATTGAAATGTGGAGCGTGTGTGGTGCACGCGTCCTAGAATGGGCCGGCCCAATTATGGTCTTAGAATAAGACGGTCTTACGCAAGTTTTTGTGAATTTGCTTTTAGTGGAATATATTTAACGACATTTAACGACATTTGATTTAAATGTCATTATTTCAAATTTCTTAGGGGGTGTTTGGCAATTGGCTGTTGGCGGTTAGCTTTTTTAGTTGGCTTGTTTGACCAGCTGGAAATGTTGGCTGTTTTTATTGGCTTTTAAGATAGCTTAAAAAGCTAGCTAGTTGTGGAGATGTTTGGTAAATTTGAATGTTGGTTGTTGGCTGTTTATTAGAGAAAAAGTGGGTAACAAACCAAAAGCCAACCCAAAAAGCTAGCTGGAGCAGTTTTTTTCATTTTGGCTTAAAAGCCAGCTTTTCAGCTGCTTTAAAAGCCATTTACCAAACACTTTTTTTGGCTGTTTGACCAACCAACAAGCCAAAAGCCAACCAAAAAGCTAAGTGAAAAGTCGATTCCCACTAAAGACCAAATTAAATTTCGCTAAATCACTTTATGGTGGAACTTCAAATAAAAATCAATAAGTATTACACTAAAAAAAATGAATTTGTGGCATTTTTTTAATGCTACTAAATCAAATGTCGCAAAAAGCTAAATTTGTTATAGTGGTAATAGACCGTATGCTCGAACTCTAGTGATTGAGTATTCGAAAAAAGCTTTACACAAATTCTTATTTGAGACCGTCATTTGTAAAGACGGCTTTCAAAAGTTCAGTCCAATTCTAAATATAAATTGTTACAACTCTAAATATAGATTTGGGCTGGACTTTTGAGAGTCGTCTTTACAAAAGACGGTCTCTCAAGAGAGCACCTGAAATCTTCAACAAAATGGAATGGGAGAAAAGAGAAGTTGTGCTTCATATTTTCGAATAAAAATTAGAAAAGGAGGGGATGGAAGCTTATAGTAAGCAGGTGATCTCTTGAGAGATCGTCTTTTGTAAAGATGACTCTCAAAAGTTCAGCCCGAATCTATATTTAGAGTTGTAATAATAAATATTTAAAATTGGACTGGGCTTTTGAAACCCGTCTTTATTAAAAACGATCTCAAGTAAGAATTTGTGTATAGAAAATAGCATGTATAGAAGATTAAGGAGAGATTCACATGGCTGAAAAATAAGTGAGGGCTTTCTATGTTAAAAGTGAAGTTTTCAATGAATGGTTGAGAAATGACAGTGTATTCAATGCCGAAAGAAGAGTACTCATTGTGTACTCAAACTTTTTGAAGGAAGAGAAATAAAAGAGGAAAAGTGGAAGTGGATATTATTTGGTTACTTGCCGATAAAGTTAATTGACATCACTTAAATTTAAAATAGAATCAAATATTAAATTTAAATAACGAGATGATTAGTGTTATTGTCTCAATTAGCGCATTATACTTAAGTTGACATTAATCCTTTTCTTTCTTTAGATTCGCTACAGAAAAGAATATGTCATTAAGATAATAGTTTTTTATCCTCTTCTTTGGAATTAGAAAAGAGAAGATTAAAGAATCATCCAATCATACAATTATTAGCAATTTAGCATATGGACTTTTACTTTAAAATTGTTTTACTAATAAAGGATCTCTTACAAAAATAACTTTAAAAATTATTTTTTCCCGAACCCACAAAATCTCAGACCTTATATACATTATACATTAATATTCATTCATATTCTTATCTTTATTTATTTTCTTTCATTCTCATCTTCAATAATTATCTAGATAGAAAATTTAAAAAATATTTAATTTTAATCTAATTCTTAGGTTTAAATTTTTTGAGACTTGTTATTAACCAAGTAATTCCTTAATGTTATATAGGTTCCAATCACTTGGGCCTTAATAACCACCTAAGAAGTAAGATGTTGCCAATTTCAGTTATTTCTCTTATAAAAGCCAAAAATTAAAAGAAAATTGAAACAAATAAGCAAAAAATATATAAAAAAGTCGTACAATATAAGTTTTGAAAATATTTCTCAAAGTAAGCATTTTTTTCCATAGCACAGATTCGGATGTGTTCAATATTAGTATCAATAAACAAAGAAGCTTGGTCAAAAAAAAGATTTTTATTTAGCTTCTTTGTTCGTTGTTACTAATAGCGAACAAACTCGAACCTGTGCTATTGGGGAAAAAAAATGCTTATTTGGGAATAATTTCAAAAGTTAACTATCATGCGGCTTTTTTATATTTTTTTTGTTATTTATTTCAAATTTTCAAATCAAAAAGCCTTCAAAAACAGTGGTTGGATTAATTTACTTTATTAATTTTCCATTAAAAGTTCATTTTCAAAAATTTCACATAAAGTAAGTCAACACAAAATCTCACAAGAGACGGTTTATAGGATAGACCACAAAATTGGGCCAGCCCATTTCTCTTAACTGATATTTTTATTATAATATATCAATTATTTTATGTTATAATCGTAAATGTAAGGTATTATAACCTTGAATATACTATTCTATAACCCCAAATATAAGTTATTATAACCCCAAATAATTTATTGTAAGATTCCGTCTATAGAATAGACCGTCTCCCATGAAACTTACTGGTAAGTCAATTATCGTTCGCCCGTTCGGCATTAATATCCTATATACATGGGTTAACGTTTTGGATCTTAATATTAATTGGGCTTCACTATGAAGTAAAAGAAAGTTCAAATTGGTCAAGCTCACTTCAAGAAGCTAGGTGTGTTCTTTTTTGGTTAGTTTTTGGCTTTTGACTTATTAATTGGTCAAACAGCCAAAAAAATATTTGGTAAATGGCTTTTAAAACAGATGAAAAGCTGACTTTTAAGACAAAATAAAAAAGTTGCTTCAGTTAGCTTTTTTTAATTGGCTTTTAGCTTGTTGGCACACTTTTTCTCCACTAAACAGCTAAAAACCAATACTCATATTTACCAAACATCTCGACAAACAGCTGGCTTAAAAGCCAACATAAACAGCCGACATTTTCAACTGGTCAAACAAATCAACAACAAATAGCTAATTGTCAAACATTCTAACAGTTTATTTATGAGATAATCAAGCCCAATTTCCGATCTAATATCAACTTGTTTCATCAATTATCATTGCATAACACTCTCAAAGATAAAAGTCATTTTAAGTTTTCCAAAATTTCCCAATTTTACTTTTACATTTATATCTAATCTCTACCTGACTTAAGCATCGGAGGAACTTTCCTGATTGGTGCGCTAAGGTTAGTAACATTTGTTCACCAATATGAATATTATGATATTCAAATAAGTCACCGTCAACCAGTTGGTAAAGAATGGGAGTTGATCTTGTCTAAGAATCTTGTTAAAGAATCCGTTACTTGGGTTCGGTTGTTTGATTATGCATTTTAATAACTTCAATTACTTCATTTAAAATTCGAATATTAATGATGATGATTGATCCTACATGTTTTTTGTTGTGTGGCCGAGTAGAGGAAAGTTCTAAGCAACTATTTTTAAGATTTGATTGACTTGGGTCTAACCTTTTGAATATTACTAGATAGTGTTAGTACGATGCACGGTTTTATCGACATAAATTACATTAATTTATATAAAGTATTACAACTATTAATAACACATTTTAAAATTAAATTTTACACAAAAATATGTAAAAGTATTTTATAGAAGTATAAAGTAGTTTTAATCATGAAAAATATAATTGACCTACATAAAGATAGTTACAATCTGAACCATATTAGAATTAAGCATTGCACATTTAAGTAACCAATTGTATAAATAACAAAAAATCTTAATAAAAGTATTTTATGTTTTAACCATCTTAGATTATCCAATAGACTAAAATACTCATTTAAAATAAAAACGATTTTATACATGATTGAAAAAAGATATTTTTTTTCTTTCAAAAAAATTGATGTAATTAATAAAGTCAAAGACAAAAAAAAGGTCATAAAAACAATAACATCATCATTAAGTGTTGGAGGGAAAATTTTTGTTGAGGTTGAGACACGTAAGTAATTTTAAATAGTGATAATGTCAGCAGTGTTTTGTTTTAATAATAGTTACAGATATTACTTACAAAAACGAGTCTTAATATAAATTTAAAACGATAACTAGATTAGATTCGTGCAAATGCACATAAATAATATTTTTGTAATCATTCGTCAATTAGATTAAAATCAATATATATATAACTTAGAGGAGTAATTTTTAGCAAATATATATTTTTAAATTATTAATTATATACAATATATAATGTTATGATAAAGGAATAAAAAAATTACCCTATGATATATTATTACAATTAAAAAACTTTCGTTTGCATATTTATTTACTTGAAGAGTTTTTGTTTTAACATTCTAACCTCTTGTTTTAAAATGGGAAAGATTTAACATTAAGACCTTAAAATAGTACAAGAATTTTCTAAAATTAGTAATTTTTGAAAAAGTTATTAGAAAATTCAAAAATTATTGCATGTATAAAATTTGAACTTTAGAGTTTAAAATCATAGTTTCATTTTTACTATTTTGAACCTAAATTTTATTCTCTTCATTTTCATATATGTTGTTCTCAAATGAAATTTAGAATTTTTGTGTCAAACTTTAATTATGATTTCGCATTAATTTACATGAAAAAAAAATTATATGAGATCTTGATAATATATATATGTCTCAATATATATATTTCCTAAGTATCAAATTTTTATAACTTTTACAAACCCACAAATAAATTATTTGACTTTTAACTTTGTATTTAGGATATGTGAAAAAATATATATATAGCAATTAGAAAGAATAAATAATAAAGAGATCAATAATTGATTTGATGTACTTTATCGAGTCGAATTAAGACCACAATATATAGCACATTTTAATATGGTCGGGCCTTCCTAGTTCCTAATGTATCTTCTCTTACACATAATTAAAAACATTATTAAAAAAAACAAATAATTCAATAAAAAGAATATGTGTAAATCAAGGAAAAAAGAACAAGAAAAAATAATGCTCCATGATTACAATAAAAGGTACTTCATCTGTTTTTTTTACTTGCACCCAAACACTTTTTTACACAGTCCAATGTGTTTGTCGGGTTGCTTATATCTAGAATCATACTCAACTAAAAATTATTAAATTTTGATATAATAACAGTATTCGACAAGAGGAATAAAACAAGATCCCACACGACTAAATTTTTTTTCGTTTAATAGTCACACTATGCAAAACAATATCAAATAATGCATAGTGTAAAAAGTAAAAATGGTGCAACTAAAAAAGCGGAGAAGTACTCACTTGCTCATCTTAGACACCAAAGTTTAACAATGGTACTAATTAGGTCAATTTTAAAAGCTCAAAAAACAAGAAAAAAAAAATCACGAATTAGTCAAAACTTCACAGAAAAATGTAATGAAATCATAAATAATGGGCTCCCAAGAATCGAGATGGAAGTATTATTAGACTTAGGATCAATGAAAGCAAATGAAAAAGTCTAACACAAATAATTATTTTAAAAGAGAATATAAAATAATTAATTAGATTGTAAAGTACGATGAGTTTAATTAATAAGTTTTTTTTATTTGAGGATAATTAATGAATAAGTTAAGTTCACTTAAAAATGATAAGAAAATTTTTAGGAAAAATTGTCGGGAATAACCCGTACTTTTAACGTTTGCCTGTGAATAATCCCTACTTTTGATTATTCATAAATAATCCGAACTTTGAAGTCAGTTTGTTCACAGCACCCCTCCTCATTTTTCTCTCTCTAAGCTTAGGGTTTAACAATGGAGGAAAGTAAGAGGTTGAAGATGATGAATTGAAAAATCAACCAGCAGCTCATAATAAAGGGCAAGTAATTTCGTTGGGGTAACTTGCTACAACCGGTCAAAAATGAGGAGGGGGTTCTATGAACAAACTGACTTCAAAGTTCGGATTATTTATGAATAATCAAAAGTAGGGATTATTCACAGGCAAACGTTAAAAGTACGGGTTATTCCCGACAATTTTTCCAAATTTTTATTTATTTATTTAAAGGGAATGAGGATGTAGAGACGTGAATATTTTTTTAATATTTTTTATTTAATTCTAGATAGATTTGATAATCAACAAAACTAAGGAACTAACCCTTCAAAATATTTGCCTACAAAGTTTTATCCAAGTATAGGAACGTGTATTCGTTTAAATCCTCCTTTTCTTTCCTTTCAATTTCATCATTCCAAAGAAAGTTAAGTGTTCAATATTTTCATTGTGCACCATGCTTATTTGTTTTTTCACAAGCCTACGCTCATCACCCAAATAAATCACACTTTTTTTACTTCTAATTCTAAGATTAATGTACTTTATTTTAATGTGTCGTAAATCCATACAAGAGCAACTCAGAGAATTCAATGTTGTCTATAAAGTCAATAACATCAATTGTGAGTTTCTAAAAATAAATGAAAAAAAATAATATATAGAAAATATATATAAATACGAATTTATCAAACTCCACATATACTCAATTCAATTTAGAGTTAATGTATCATTTGACTTTCGAAGACTATTCACATTACTTTCTTAATATGCTAATTTTTAATCTATAAGTTCAAATAGAGTCAAAGCTTATTAATATCAACTTTAAGAATATTGAATTATGCATAATTAAGGATTGTCCTGTCAGTGACTAACCAATCAACATACTTCATGATGTTATCAAGAATGCCTTTTAAGCCCATTATTGATAGTGAACTGCTGGTAAGCTTTAAAGTTGTTATCGAACACACCTTGAATGATTAACATGCAGAAGTGACAAACGAGGTCCGAAGAGGGGTTCTTCAGAGTACCTTCTCTAATGATAATAAAGTCAATATATTTTGACAAGTGTCGCATAACATTTCTCTTATAGTGCACAGTGACCATTTTACTCTAATAAGTATTAGGGCTTGTTTATGGATGTGAGGTAAATGTTGACGTACCTTGCGACTATATGTATGGGTTGGTATATTTAGTCTAGGTATTTGGAAGGATATTCCCAAACCCTGATTGCATTGTCGAGATAGACTAGGTTACCTCTAGAATCTTCCTCGGTAACGTAGAAAGGCATCGTGGACCATTAAAATTATGTGCAGTAACTTTGTAGCGCTCATTGATTGGCTGATCGCCGGCCACCTACAATTATTTTTTGTCTTCTAATTGCAATGAATATTATTGGGATAGTACGAGATATCTACGTGGTGTTCCCCTTTTCAGTGTCGTCTTATGCATTCATGGTTAATCCCTTCTAAGATGAAGGTATCCTTCCCATGAAGTTGGGACCTCTAGGGCAAGTCTAGGTGGTCTTCTACTACTCATAAGTGGAAGCAATGGTTTTTCTCTCATGAGTTAACTATGGGAGAACTTAAATAACCCTAAAGAGCTGATTTATTTTGGTGATAGAACTTCAGGAATCTATACCAAATTCTATGGACATACAAGAGATATCATGAATTGAATAAAGTATGTGATTAACGTGTAAAAAACAAATGACACATTAACTATGAATTAGAAGGAATATGTTTATCATATCACAAATTTTTGCTATAGACCGTCTATAATATAGACGGGTAAATATGACTTGCATATCATATAAATTTATAAGAATTGGAAGTTACTCAAATTCAAAAATTCTATAATGGAGACATGGAGGGAGAGTATTAGGTTATTAAACATATTATCAAATAGTAAGAAGACTTTCAAGCAATCTTACTTTAAAAAGTGATTACATTACACAGTCCACATTAATGGTCTTTTATGTCTCTAATTGAATAATCAACCCAACTCTATACACTTATACATTAATTATTCCCAAAATATTCTGGAAAGTAACATGGACCCCACTTTGAAAAGGCAGCTTAACACCCAATTTCACCTTCTTTTCAAATGTGAAAACACCTCCATATCTCCCTTTGAATTCCCATCACTTGAAGCTTCCTACTCCCCCTACTTCCCTCCCAAACCAAACCATTCTCCCTTCTTATTTTGTTCATCCATCTTCTTCTCCTTCCTACTCTTGAAAACTACCCTTAAATCTTAATCATTCCTTTAAAACCCATTTCCCAATTCATCTTTTCTTTTAAACCCATTTCCCAAATCATATTTTCTTTAAAACCCATTTCCCAAATCATCTTTTTTTCCCATTTCAACCAAACAATCCCTTAAAATGTGTAAAAAAAACAAACCCACATTTTTTCTACCCATTTTTATGCTTATTTCCCTTTATTTCTTCATCCCCATATCCTCCCAAACCACAAATTTACTCACTAGAAAATTCAAAGAAGCCCCACAATTCTACAACTCACAAGATTGCCCCAAAATCTCATCAAATGATCAAGACCCATTAGTATGCTCAGATCAAGCTGTTCATATAGCAATGACACTAGACCTTACCTATATCCGTGGATCCATGGCCGCAATCTTCTCGGTTCTACAACATTCTTCTTGCCCACAAAACATTTTCTTCCATTTCGTAATCTCATCCTCTACAAACCCATCTCAGCTCAAATCCACCATTTCATCTTCCTTCCCATATCTTCGTTTCGAACTCTATCCCTTCGACGATTCCTCTGTTTCGGGTCTAATTTCAACTTCAATCAGATCCGCTTTAGACTGCCCCTTAAATTACGCCCGATCATATCTAGCCAACATAATACCACTCTGTGTGGGTCGGGTTATCTATCTAGATTCCGATGTAGTAGCCGTTGATGATATTCAAACACTTTATAATGTAAATCTTGATGAGGATAAAGTATTAGCCGCACCGGAATACTGTAATGCGAATTTCACATCGTATTTTACTCCAACTTTTTGGTCAAACCCATCATTGTCGGTGACGTTTAGTGACCGACAGGCGTGTTACTTTAACACCGGAGTAATGGTGATTGATTTGAATCGATGGAGAGCAGGGGATTATACGAGACGGATCGAGGAATGGATGGAGCTTCAGAAACGGATACGGATCTATCAGTTGGGTTCTTTACCGCCGTTTTTGTTGGTGTTTGCAGGGAATATTGTACCGGTTGATCATAGATGGAATCAACATGGGTTAGGTGGAGATAATTTCCGGGGACTTTGCCGGAATTTACATCCGGGTCCGGTAAGTTTATTACATTGGAGTGGGAAAGGGAAACCGTGGGTCCGACTTGACGCTAATAGACCCTGTCCGCTTGATGCTTTGTGGGCCCCTTATGACCTCCTTCAAACTCCCGTCGCTCTTGAATCTTGAGACTATTTTCTTGCCGACAACTCTAAAAATCACCCAATTATTACTCCCTCCTCCAATAATTTGATATATTTTTTATTTTTTTAATTTTACCCGTATTATTTAATTTGCAACATTTTCTTCTATATATTTTTTTTATTTTAATATCAACAACCTTCACTTTCAAATTTTTTGTCTTATCCTCCATAATCATATGTAAATCATTTTCGAGCCGAGGGTCTCTGAAGTCGCACTCTCCTTTATGAGTATGAATTTCTGTCTTTTTCTCTCTTTAAACTCTTATTCTATGATTGAGATACACCGGGTATAATGATAACTATCCTTCAAAATCAAATCACTCTCTCCGTTACATAATACTTGTCACATTGACATTTTCTCACACGACAATTAATATGGAATAAAGAAAATATTTCTTAATCTCCGTGTCATATTTTTTGTTGGAAACTCAAAGGGGTTAACTCGTACTTAATTCTCCAAATTTTCTATTTTATGTTCATTACCAGTTTCATCTACGTATAATATTTAAATCATCTACACAATTTATTTTTTTCATTAAAAACAAAAAATTAAAAAAAAAAAGAAAATATCACATTTTGCAAATACTCCATCCATTTCAGTTTACTTGTCCGATTTTCTTATTTGACATTTTCATACTACTTGTCTCATTTCCTTTTTTGGCTAACTTTTTCTTACCTAAGTACCTCACTTTTCCAATTCTCAATACTCCACTACCACCTTTACAATCAAATTAATCAATTAAAATACCCAACTAACATCTTTTTAATGGACCCCACTCAACCCTTAAAATTCGTGAAAAATTAAATGAGACAAGTCAACTGAAACGGAAGGAGTATTATACTTTTAAGAGGGAGGAGGAATAATAATAAAGTTTAAAACCTTAAATGATGTTATAACACGTTAACGTGTTAGATATGGATCTATCCATGACTCATGCACATGGTGCATTTATTTGCACAAATGGAGCTAGCAAGTCAAGTATCAAGCATGGCCGGACCCGTCTTTCATGGAAATGGATCGGATCTTCGAGAACAAATATTAAAGAGATGATGGATATGGGCATTTACCGCTATTTTCGGGTCTGTTTTGTATTTAGTCTCTCCTGGCGCTGATAGTCGGGTGGGTTTGTATACCATATTATTATGATATCTTATATACTGGGTATAAAAATAAAATAAATCTGCAGTATAATTTTGTAAGTTGTAAATTTTGAAGCAGAACAATAATAATAAAATGAAATCATCATTATATTGTTCAATTATATATTTAGTAAATGTACAAGTTCGAATTATTCTTCTTTAATTTCACTTTTCAAAACTAATTATATTAATATTGTTGGGATTTTGTGACTCGAACCGAGTCTAAGATCGGGTTTAAGATGAATCAAGAGATGGGTCAAAGTGCACGAGGTGTAAAGAAGGCAGTCGCGAGTCGCAATTGGGTGTACGGGCCGCGAATATAAAGCAGAAAGTTACTGTTTTTGGGAACAGCAAGTCGCGAGCCGCGAACAAATGTACGGGCCGCGAGTTTCTGAGCAGTTTTTTCGGATCTCATTTTACGCTCACTTTGACGGTTACTTCATTTTGTTAATGGAGCAGTTTCTTTTTCCATTTTGTGCCTCACGTTACTAGTTTGTGTGGGTAGTGGGTTTATTACCCATTAGGCCATTACTATTATTATAAGATTTCTAATATAAATTGCTATTGTATTAGAAGTGATTTAAGCTTTTAGGACGTGAGATGCAAACACAGAGTGAGGCATAATTAAGAGAGAATTTTTGGAGAGCCATTGTTGTGGTGTCTCGTATTCATCTTGTAATCTCTCAGTTTATAGTGAAAGTTTATTCTCGGTGCCGGTGGACGTAGCTATCACATTGATAGTGAACCACGTTAAATTTCTCGGTGTGATTTTCTTTATTGTTTGTTTGAATCTTTATTGTTTTATTATTGTTTCTCGATCTCGGCTTCCGCTGTCGCACAACAATTGGCATCAAGAGCTCGGGTTTAATCCTAGGAAGAGTTTTTGTGTGAAACAATGGTAGGAGATTCTACAATAAGGATTGAGAAATTTAATGGGAAGAATAGCTTTGGGCTATGGCAGATTAAGATGAAGGCGTTATTAAAGCAGTTGCAGATTTGGCGTCCGTTGATCCCGAAAAGTGCAGCGTCGACATCGGGATCTGGAGACGGATGGACTGATGAACAATTAGTAGTGATGGAAGAGAAGGCTCAGTAGGGTATCGTGCTATCTCATGTTTGGAGCCTTATTAAGGCTTTGGTGTGCTGTGGTGTATTTTGCAGCTGCTGGTTATGGTGATAGTGGTATCGAGTTTGAGGTGGAGTATGAGGTTAACCCCTTATCCATTTCTGTTCGACCTTGGATCGATGGTTTTGATGCTACCCCAGGTATCTCTCTGGTTGTTGTTTTGGTTGCTATAAGTGTGGTAGGTTATGCATTGAACCTTGTGGTGGCAAGGTTGGTAGCCGATTTTGTGGAGTCACTTGGACCTCCAACTTATGAGCATGTTGTAGAGTATAGTGAGCGGGCGCAGTGGTTTGCTATTACTTTACGGGTGTGGGAACTGTTGTATAGGCTGGTAGTGTTACTTAGCTCAATTATATCACCTCATTTTGAGGCTAAGTCGGTCTACATGTCTAGAGTTACGGTTCGGTGTTTGAAGTATGCTGTGATGTGTACTTGTTTTGCGCATGCTAGAAGTGTCATTTGCAGGTTTGTGACTCAACCTGGGTGGGGGCACTGGCAGGTAGAGATTTGTTCTCTCTACGGTTTGCTTGGATCAGCAGTTGTGTTTCTTGTGTACGGGAATGATGTTAGGTGCTTAGTTACATCGGTTGAAGCTTGGGTTGTGTTCGCTGAGTTTGACTTTGTTATGATCTCGGTGATGGTTCTTTGTGATCAACCTTGGTTAGCTTTTGTGTACTACGATGTTCGGGAGAAGCACGATGTCGTCAGATTTCATTCGGAATGCACGTACATGAAGATAGAGGTAAAGAAGGTAGGATGTTCTGACAGTCCTAGTAGATTCTTTACTATGCTGGATTCATTGGCATAGGCCCTTAGGGGCGGTGTGAGGGAGCTCACAGGTGGAGGTGTGCACAACCTCAAGGTGGAGCTTGCCTCGTGGACTCGTGATGCAGGTGGAGCATTATGAGTGACTTGTGATGCTAGTTGAGCATTATAAGTGGTTATACTTGGAAACAAGTATGTGATGGGTCTTAGTTGAAGACTTATCGGGATGGGTCTTAGTTGGAGACTTGTCGGGATGTATGGCTTTAGCTTAAGCTTTGCATTGGTTTTGGCTTGAGAATGGTTTTGGTTCACTATGGTTTGATGAGGTAGTGGTTGACTACGGGTTCTCGTCAAGGTGGAGATTGTTGGGATTTTGTGACTCGAACCGAGTCTAAGATCGGGTTTAAGATGAATCAAGAGATGGGTCAAAGTGCACGAGGTGTAAAGAAGGCAGTCGCGAGTCGCAATTGGGTGTACGGGCCGCGAATATAAAGCAGAAAGTTACTGTTTTTGGGAACAGCAAGTCGCGAGCCGCGAACAAATGTACGGGCCGCGAGTTTCTGAGCAGTTTTTCGGATCTCATTTTACGCTCACTTTGACGGTTACTTCATTTTGTTAATGGAGCAGTTTCTTTTTCCATTTTGTGCCTCACGTTACTAGTTTGTGTGGGTAGTGGGTTTATTACCCATTAGGCCATTACTATTATTATAAGATTTCTAATATAAATTGCTATTGTATTAGAAGTGATTTAAGCTTTTAGGACGTGAGATGCAAACACAGAGTGAGGCATAATTAAGAGAGAATTTTTGGAGAGCCATTGTTGTGGTGTCTCGTATTCATCTTGTAATCTCTCAGTTTATAGTGAAAGTTTATTCTCGGTGCCGGTGGACGTAGCTATCACATTGATAGTGAACCACGTTAAATTTCTCGGTGTGATTTTCTTTATTGTTTGTTTGAATCTTTATTGTTTTATTATTGTTTCTCGATCTCGGCTTCCGCTGTCGCACAACAAATATTATATAGAAATATATTATAGTTGCAAATATATTTTTGAATGGAGATAGGGAAACTATTTATAATGTTTTATTGTTCTTTTTAAGTATTTCTTTGACTAAAAATGACTAATGATGATTATCATAATGTGAATATGTGATCATGATGGTTTGCTATATTTAATTTGTTACTCTCTTTGTTTCCTTTTATTCTTCTCATTTAGAATATGGGAAGAAATTAAGATAAACTATAATTACACAATAAATACTATAAAAGTTGAGTAAAATAACATAAAAAATAAAGATTATATTGATTAAAGTGTAAAGTGTAATAATATCATTAAATTTCATTAGGTGCATGTAAAGTAAATACATTGGGAATTAAAATGTAAATTAATTTCTATAGATAAGAGTGTTAGTGTTATAATTTCCTTTTATTTTATTGGTTACCAAAATAGAAAGATTCTTAATGAAAGAACTTTTTAAAATTTTCAAATGGAAAAAGTGAGAAGAACAAATGAAAATGAAGGGAGTATTATTTTGTACTTTATTTATTGAAGAATCAAACTTATTTTGTTATATGCTTTATTTATTTTGTACTTCATTTAGTATTTGTTTTGCTACATTCATGATCATGACATTTACTCCAAGAATCAAACTTATTGAAGACCACTTTAGCTAAAATCTGAGGGGTATTTGAGGGTGTGCGAGGTGATCGATTGTACAGGGCTCCTCTTTCTCCGGTATGTGAAAAAGTTAATAAAAAAAGAAATATGTTAAATTTATTAATAAAATAAATATATTTACTATAATTAAGGCGCAAAATATTAATTTTGCACAGGGCCCCCAAATTGTTCAAGACGGCTCTGGCTAAAATTATTTTAAATGTGGGATAGTAATTTATTTACATTATATTTGTTATATGCTTCATTTATTTTGCTCAATTTTTAAAAAGTTGAACCATTTTTTACATAGTATAATGCGTGTAATTCTTTCAAAATCAACCATATTTTAGAACCATTAATAATTTATAGCAATAAAATTTAGATTATTTACAAATTATAATCATAAAATTTAATATTTATAAGCTATGATGATACTTGTTTTCGGCCACCATTATTATAAAGATTTAAGTAACACTTATATATGTGTGTATACTTATAAGTTATAAGGCAAATCTTGCACTATTGATAGTATAGATTCTTGTGTATTCTCATTTCTCAATGTATTTTGTTTATTAACTAATAATAAAATAATATTATATATAAAATATTGATTTCGTTTCTGTAAAGAAAAGTCAACCATAAATATAAAATTGCACAAGAATAGTTCTCGATTATATGAAATTTAAGCAAATTAAGTTCAAATAGAAGTTGAGAAGCCGCCTCATATTTGGTGGCAAGAAGAAAATTCCAAGTCGAATTGTTAACGGTATGCTATTGTCTATTCCTATTATTATTTGAAATGATTTTCTTGTAATTGGTTAATTTTTGTTATATCAACTATTTTGTCTAATATAGTACCTACCATGTGTTTTTAGTTTGCCAATTGCCACCAACAACATTACTATTTTCTTAATTAAATTAATTAATAATTAAAGCCTAGATTAGGTCGGGTCGGATTTATGTCCGAGTCATGTTTGATCTAAACTTAATTCGTTTAGTTAAATGGGTTAAAATTATACTCTAAAGCTGATATGTAACAACTTAAGTCAACCTGATTTTCACCAACTTAACTCTTTTAGGGTTATTTGTTTCTGTTTCATGGTTATTAACATTGACTTACATCGTATGCTTTAGAACTCAATTTTTAAACTTTTAGTTTAGAAATTGTTTATTTTGTCATCATTGTGAAATATAAGATGATATAAATATAATAAGTTCAAGTTATGGTATTGATTGATTTGACTCGAAATTAACTTGGATAATTAAATAGACTATTAAATTCATTTCGATCGTGTTTAAATATTTGACCTTAGAGATCATTTGACTGAGCACCAAACGTCAAAGAATGTTAAGCGTGTTCTTTGATGTTATTATGGTGATAAAAAACCGACTAAAAAGTAGATTTATGGAATCCCTAAAGAAACTTCATAATCCAAATGAACTTAGTCAATTGGATACAATCTTGGTGAAACTTAGTCGATAGATTTGCGATTGTGTCACCAACATGTAAGATATAACAGATTATGGGGCTTCAACCATCAGTTTAAGTTTTTAGTTGAGTTGGTTCCAATTGATATGGTATCAGATTCCAACGTGACAAGAGGTCACGGGTTTAAACTCAACCACCTCTCAATTAAAGTGGAATATTCAGTGCCAGGTATATGAGTAGGATCTGTGTCACATCTACACTTCCAAACTCAAAGGCTCTCGTGTGAGGGGGCTGGGCGTGTTAGAGTATATAACATATCCTAGAGCTTCAATCATCCGTTTAAATTTTTAGTTGAGTTGGTTCCTTGACACTCACAAATGCAATAGAAGCTCATGGTGCTTTAAGTTAATGACAATGTCATTTTCTGTTAAAACTAATTTAATTTGGCATGAGATGAGGAAATTTGAGTTAGTGATAGTATTTGTATACGTGCCATACCTACTTTTCATATAACAATAGAAAACAATTAAAGAAAAATGGTATTTTTGGAGGAATTATGGAACTCTACAAAATAACACCAAGAACCCCGGATGACCTTTGAAGCAGTGTCTATGAAGTTCAAGTAATTAATATCCACATATCAGTTATATGATGTAGTATTGTAGTTTAAAGAGATAAAGTCTAATATTGCATTAAGAAGGCAAATATCAGTTTATCTTGTATTTATCCCAAAAGAATGTATAGACAATGAAGCTCTAAATGAGTAAATTCAACCTAATATGCCTTTTTAATGGACTTAATCTATATAAAATATAGGCACATATTATGATATTAATGTACAATCACGTACTTTACTTTATTTTAATATGGATATATGTATTGATGGTCGATCTATGAATAACATTACATCAAACTAAAAGATTGATTTAATGTTGTTCATTCGAATTATCTGATTGGTTCTGAATTAGATGTTTCAAATCGAGTCTTATATGTACAACGATTATCGTAAATTCATTTTTAAACTCGTGTATACAAGATTAGATAAATATTAAATTAGATTTTAACACCTCAAATATGTCTCTGTCTTCATAGACATTTGGTGAGACCATAAAAGTGTCGATAAATTATATTTTTGAAAAAAATTATACTATTATATTGTTCATTAAGCCTAAGTCTTAACATCAACATCACTTAAACAAACACTTACGTTTGTTATATGGTCTCTCTTACTCTATTAATAATACCCAACTATACGGCCCGTTTGGTAGATGGTAATAAATCGGGAATGGGAATGAAATACTAGTGCAATTTTGGTTGAAAAATCTCTTGGCTTCCTTGATGGTCATGCTTGACAACCTTCAATCATCTCATTTTGTTCATAAAATTCATTCCAATGCATTACCAATGGGAGAAGTGGTAATGGAAATTTGTGAACAAAAATTTTTTTTTGTTGTCAAAGTTTCATTACCATGGGAATAACATGAAAGTTTTGATTAAATTTTACACTATAAATCATTCCCATTACCACCATTTAGTACCACTAACCAAACGGGCCGTTATTGTTAATCGTCAATCATATGATATCAACACATGTTTTATTTTTAATGTTCATGAACAACATATTGTTACGAAATTGTTTCCAAATCACTGTCATTTTCTTTAGAGTGTGTTTGGATGAAAGAAAATAAACGGAAAAAAAGGAAAGAATTGTTTGGATAACAAAATAAGAGAAAAGAGATTTGAAGGGAGAGAGATTTGAAGAGATTAGATGGAGAATTTTTATTAAAGTATCAATTTTTCAACAGTCGTAAAGATTTAAAGGGAAAACATTTATCTCCTTTCCTTTCTCTTTTCTTCCCTCCTAAAAACAAACAAAAGTTATTTTTTCTCGCTTTTCTTCTTTTCTCTTCAAAGTTATTATCCAAACATAGTGTTAATTTTCTTTAATTTTAATTATTTTATCTCTCAATATGAATACCATTCCACTTAACCATTGCTAAATCCACCTTGCGAAACTTCCAGACAAACTTTCATTATCGCCATTTAATACCATTCAAACCAGTGATAATAGATGAAAATAAACTTGTAAAAATTGATTAGTATAGGAAAAATGTGACAATAAACTTTGTCAAATGATTCTCATAGCTAAACTGAGTTCAATTTTTATTATTATTTCCACCAGCTACTACTGAAAAAAAACACAGGTTCAATTTCTGCCAACTGCCATTCTTGAGATTTCGTCTTCCCTTGATCCTTCCACAGTCCCACTCCCATCCCCCTTTCCTTAATTTCTAAGCCACATTAAAACTATCTACTGCTGAGGGACTCTTTGACAGCACTCTTCTTCATGGGTATGAACTGCCGTCGCTCTTTCCTCCCCAGACCCCGATCATAGTTTTTTATGAGCGGGAGACACTGGGTATGGGTATGATGATGATGATTAAAACTATCTACCAAATGAATATAATTGAAACACAGAGATAGAGATGTCATTACAAGAATTTAGCCAAACAGCTTCCAGTTCAATATAAGATTACATTACAGTCTGTGAAATGGTACCATGTGGTATCAACTTTCCAATATAGCTCTAGCACCAAAATCGTAGTAACAGGTAATCAATATCCCGCTTAATAGTGTGGTACGAACCGACAAGTTGCCAGCGCCCAGCCATGAGTTTGGGCGTTCACCGGTTGCTATGAGAGTCAACCACATCACATTCATGTTCAGGCTCTTTGGGGCTGGTACTCGACACTGCTTAAATCCATTTTATCATCTTCCAACTATTCGATAGACGGATCGAGAAGATTGGCACATGAATCCCAATCACCATGTTCATCAAAAAAACTATTAGCAGCGTTTTCCTTCTTCAAACGCCTTTCCTCTATAACTGCATTATCTGAATCAGCACAAAGACCACGCCTTGTTTGTCTCGTAGGCCTTTCAGCCACCACAAATTTGTTCCCATCACGCCCTCTTTCAGGAAAACCTGCCCAGACTTTGAAAGAATTACGTGTCAGATATAGTCGCCACCATCATAATCATGTTCATAAAAAAAGACGATCATACATATCAGATTTTATCAATGGATTACATACTCCCTCCGTTAGTTTTTTGTTGCAATACTTTCACTTTTCAATTGCCCATGCACCACTTGACCCATCAACATTTTCAGTAATAATATTAGAAAAGTAATAAAAAGTTGAGCCATTTTTATACAGTCTATTATCACAACCAATGCCCTCCGCTAACCCCCAATCCTTATCACATCTTATGCCCTATGATACCCCCAATCCCTGAACAGCATAAGCAAGAGATTTGTTCATGGGACACATAGTAACGTTGAATTCAATAAGCAATGCATACTTCAGCTGCTTAATGTATCAAATCTGAAATTATAATTAGGTCAATGCGAAATAGTAAAATACTATAAAACCTAATCTATAGTATATACCTCCAAAGTGATGAAGGACAATGGAAGCTGCTATAGTAACATTCAATGAAGCAGTCCCACTTCCATACTGTGGAATGTAGACAAAGAAATCACATATCTCACATTCTTTGGCGGAGAGACCTGTTCCCTACAAAAGAATATGGTAAATATTAATAAGTTGTAAGCTTGTAATAGTACTATAGTAGACAAGGTTCTCAGTTTTCAATAATTAATGTACATAAAAGTTGTCTCGAGGTTACAGAGAACATCTTTAACAATACATTTTGGGAAATGCATCTTATGACTATGACTCTATGAGTAATAGAAGAGGAAAATGAATCGCACAAGAGAGTTCATGCTATATGATTCATCGTAGCTCTGAAGTCTGAAAGCCTCTGGCTCCAACTACATGACAAGCAAACAGACATATTCCCTAAAAAAAATATGGTAGGATGTGGATCGATCGTGACAAGGATGAACATATCCACAAAGTAGCAGGGGTGACTTGATTTTTAAGACAAGTATTCAGCACCCATTCCAACCAACACTCAAGAGCTGCTACGGTACTATCCCTACAATCCCATCAGATAAATACCATGCAAACTTACAGAATGAGATTCAACAAAAATTAGCTCAAGTTTGGTTCATTATTGGGTCATCAGGCAAGGTCAATTAAAACTAGTCATCTTCTGTAATTAAAAGATGTCATCTGCTAAAAGATGTCTAATACGTAGTGTGGTCCGATCTCATCTTTTGTAATTAAAAGATGTCTAATATCTTGTCTAACTCCTGATCTGTTTTCAGGTCTAACCTAGAATTCTTAAATCATCTTCATAAGTTCAATCTGGTTTGTGAATCAAGTAAGAATAGGTAGATAGAGCAACTAATGAGAACAAGTACTAACCAAAGCAAAGATTTCTTTGTAAATACATATAGGGTATGTTTGTTTAGAGGGAACGGAAATTGTGAGATTTTTAACATGAGACTAAAAGAGACTTTAAGGTTAAAAACAAATCACATCTCTTGTTTGCTGTGCTAAACTTTTGATTGAGGTTTTAGGGATAAAGTCGCAATCTTGAAAATCTGTGATCTGCCTACAATTTTCCCCCAAATTCCCTCCCCCTTTGCCCAAAAACCTGTAAACAAACACACCCTTAAGTAGGACGCAAATACAGCCATTTACTACATTCCACCATGGCTTCAATCTGTACAAAACATTTGATCAAAAAAGATGAGAAATAAACCTCATTGCCAAGTAAGAACGCAGTACTCCTACTAAAAGGATGTTGATTGACTGGCATAGCGTTACTGGTAATCTCTACACCACAAATATCACAATCTTTTTCCTGAAAACCAAATCAAAAAACAACATAGTACAATCAAAAAACAATCTAGGGTTAGGGTTAGAATTAAATTAAGGGTTTACCTTGAGATAGTTGCGAGCATCAATAAGAGAGTGAAAGTGACGAAAGCGGATGTGAGAAACGGAGCCATGGTTGCCGAAGGAATTGAAGTCACGACGGCCAACCAGTATGAACTCCGTTACGCCAAAGGCGGAGGCACTTCGCACCATTGTACCGATGTTATGGCGCTTAGCAATGTTGTGTACCATTACAAAGCATTCCACCATTCCGTTGTTTTCCTTCATTGAAAATTCACTTCTACTTCAATTCCCAATTCAATTGTGATTCAAAGGAGTTTGAAGTCACTCACGTTACCAGAATTGGGGGCTGCAAATTGCAATTCAAAGAAGTGTTTGGCTTCCATGAATATTACCCGGTTCGCCCCGGTTTTACTGCATTTTTTTTAATTTACATTTATATATTAAATTTTTTTTCACACATTTTTTTCTTTTAACTTTTTTATAAACTATATCATATTTTTTTCACACATTTTTTATTCATTTTTATTTTCTTCTATTTTATATCCTTAGGAATTGTTAAATCATAATACAATTCCTTGTTTGCTTTGTTAATTGGAATAGTTTGAGAATTGTAATATCTCTTGTTTGATATGTGATAATGGGATCGAGATCAGGAGTGTTTATTGGTCCAAACCCGGAGACCGGAATCTCGAATATTCGAAGACTAGAGACAACCGGTCCGGTCCCGGTCTAACCCGGATTCCTCCCGGTTCGGTCCGGGCTTAGATTGAAAATAATTTTTGATGCAAAAAAATATTTAAAAATGGAAAATTTTACAAATAATTTAGAAAATTAATTATTATAAATTTAAATAAAATATTTAATAATGTTTAAATATTATATTCCGGGTGAAGAGATGAAAAAAACGATTAAAAGATGAATTAAAGTAATGGTTAAAAGGGTGGAGGAATGGTGGTGGTGCTGGGGAAGGGATAGACGGAGAATGGAGAAAAAGCGTTTAATTATGGGTAATTGGGAACTTCAAAAAAAAAAAAAAATTTATGGGTAATTGGGTAATTAGGTTGAGAAGGACTTGTGTGGACCTGGTCCACACTAATATTAGTGTGGACCATGTTTCACACCCCCTTTACTTCTCTCCACTTCACTTCACTTCACTCTTTACTTCTACTCTATTTCATTCCACTCTTATACTTTCACACTTCGTCTATTTCACTCTTATACTTAAAAAAAATTAAAAAAATAAATAAAAATTTTAAAAGTTAAAATTAAAATTTAAAATTTATAAAATAAATTAGTAGAAATAAAATTAAAAAAATATTGAATTTTAAAAACTAAAAAAATTTATTTTTAAAAAAATAAAAAAATTTAAATTAAAAAATTTAAAATTTATATAAAATTTAAGAAATAAAAAAAATTAATTTTTAAAATTAATGTGAAAATTAAAAATTTTAGAAAGTAAAAATTTAAATAAAATCTTTCAAAAAAAATTTTTACAAAAATTTGATTGAAAATAAAATTTTAAAAAATTGAATTAAATTATTTTTTCTTTTTTAAAAAAATTGGAAGTAGAATAAGGGAGTGAGAGATTGGAAGTAGAGTATAGAGTAGGAGTGAAAACTTGGTCCATCCAAAAATTAGTGTGGACCCGGTTTACCTTAGACTTTGTCAATTAGGTTAGATTAAGGAATTTAATTGAAAGGTCATTCACCTTGGTCAACGATCACTTAACATGTCATCCGGTGAAGTGGCTGTACGCTATTTATTTGACTTAAAAGCTGTAGTTGATAATTGATCAAATAAATTATAATATCCATTGCCTATGCTATATTCTATAATAAAAAAATAAAAAATGCTACTACTAGTTTTTGTCCGTAAAGAAACCAATTTCGCTTATCCAGCAAGTAAAAACACAAGAAAATAGATAACTTTCTGAAAATAAAATCAAAAACCCAAGTTTTTATTTCTGTTCTCTCTCCCTCACCCTTGGACTAGATTTTTTTCTATCTTCTTCTTCATCATATCTGAAAAAAAATAAAATAAAACAAAACCCGCCAACAAAATCTCCCATTTTCTACAAAGATCGAAACTTTTCTTCTCTCTCTTAAACATTTTTTCATCCACCCATCATTTCTTCCCTTCTAAAAACCCTAAATCCACAATTTAATTTCAATTATTCCCATTATTTTCCCATTTCCGAAGCATTTTAGAACAACCCATTTTGTAATTTGATTGGAATTTTTGTGGGTTTTATTTGTTTTGATTGATGGGGTGAACTAGAAGTTTCCAGAAGAAGATTAAAAGAAGTAAGAAAGAGAATGATGGAATGGGATAGTAGCTCGTCTGACGAAAGTGGAGAAGAAGAGGAAGGATTTCTATTGAATGATGGCGGTTCTATGCCGTTTCCTATGCATAATCTTCTCCAAACGACGCCGTGTGGTTTCGTCGTAACTGATGCTTTAGAGGCTGACCATCCAATCATCTATGTCAATACTGTCTTTGAGATGGCTTCTGGGTATCGTGCT
The DNA here is from genome assembly GCA_019776075.1 of Amaranthus palmeri. NCBI lineage: Eukaryota > Viridiplantae > Streptophyta > Magnoliopsida > Caryophyllales > Amaranthaceae > Amaranthus > Amaranthus palmeri. Next base: position 1,231,288 of record JAAKBH010000023.1, read on the forward strand.
GAAGAAGTTCTTGGTCGCAACTGGTATTTCTTCTTTTAATTTTCTTTGAAGATTTTTGATAATTTTATGTTTCAGAGGCTTTAATTGGCATTTTGTGCATTATATGATGTGGGGTTTTCTGGGTTTTGCAATTATTGAGGAAAATGGTTTCTTTTCTATGATTATTGTTATTTGTCGTAAATTTGCTTGATTTTAAGATATATTTTCTGGGTTTTTACAATTATTGAGGAAAATGGTTGCTTTTTGGTAATTACTTGTCATATATTTTCTTGATTATAAGATATTTTATCTGGGTTTTTGTAGTTGTATTGATTTGGTTAGGTTGGTTGGCGTAAATACATGTGAGGAATGTGTTTTTTTGGTGTTGTTTCTCAATGATGTTGAACCTAGCTTGTGTTTGTCTATATGTCTGATTGAATTGCATGACTCAATGTGGATTGAAAATACTTGCCTAACTTGGATATTATATGAAAGTTATCACAAAAATGGAATAATTATTTGTTTGGGAGAAAATGTAGTTGCCTGTTATTTCACATCAATTCTTATATGGTTTATTGGTTCCTTTAGGATCTAAAAGTTAGGGCTTTTGTAGATTTCGTGTACAGAGTTTGATTATGGATTGTTGGACCTTTGTTTGATCTATACAACAACAATCGGAGGTGAGATAATGTTAATAGTTATGGATGGTGTCTAATAAATGGCATTTAAGAAGCTTGTATGAGCCTTATTTTAGTTCAACTTTAACCTATCCTAGTTTAAGTTAACTCTTGAGAAGTTAAGAGTTGGGAGTTTTACCGGAGACTTCCCTTTTGCCTGCACTGTACGTGAAAGATTAGCATTTGTTTGAGGGTTGTTTTCTCCAACTTTTTACAACTTAGGGCTAATATAATATTTGAAGATCCCTAACCATAACTACCAAACCACAAGAATATCCGACAAACCTCATTAATCATCCTAAGAGCCCCGTATATTGATAACTTGACTATAGTTGTGTGTATTTTTCCACTTGCAGTTCACAGTTTTTTAGCATTAATATGCTTTGGAGACATTAGTTACCAAGGTATTTGAAGTATATAGATCCTATCAACCTTTTCTTAACTTGTTCCAACTGCATGAATACCTAAGAAGTATCAACAACTTGCACTAAGTAGAAAGATCCATTCCTTTTGTAGAACATCATCTATAGAACACAAAGATGAAACCTAAACTTTGGTGTTTCCCCACCAAGCTCATCAATCTAATATGTATGTATACACAACTTGGACAAGAAGAGAGGGGACATGGAGTCTTCTGCCCGACCCCTCTCCAAGCTTGCACCACCTTAGAAGGATCAACAAAGAGAAACGTAGTTGATGTAACACATGATATTACTACTTTAATAAGCTTTTAAGGCAGATTGCTGAAGGTTTTTGTAAACAACTAAATCATAGGCTGTCTTGATGTCTTTCTTAATCAAACAACTAGTTTTCTAATCAACTTTGAACACAATATGACATCATGCAAATTGCTTCTTCAACAAAAGCACCTCTTAAGTAAGAAATCAAGATACCATTGCAGCAATCTAGTGGCTTAAAATCATGAGGGTTGTTAGGGAAACAAATCTTAGGAATCAGTGACGATAACAACTTTTTAGAGTGGAAAAAAAATTCTTTCACAACCCTACATATGCCAACTCTTCTTAAAGAAACCACTTAAGCCATCCATACGTATATACTTATCCTGCTAATGAGGAGTGAGTGCATGACCTTCCCTAATAACCTATATACTAACTTTATTCCTCTCACACAATTTTCCCATACAACTCGAAATAGTACATTATAAAAGCTTTCTTAATCAAGGCTGGATCAAAAGTTCTACCATTGGTCGTTTTCAATCTCTAAAACATTAATCTTATCTCTATACCATACTCTAAAAGTAGACCTTAGAATTGTCACCACCATACTTTAAACACTCCACCTTAGATTTTTATTTCAAAAGACGATGCAAGTCTTTCTTTTTCCCCTTAAACACTCCATCTTAAATCTCAAGTTACCTGGCTTTTTAAGTTTTGACTAAACTGAATACTTTTAGATTCTACGACTTCAAAGTCCAAAGCCTCTTCCCCACCTCAAGAAATTCCACCTTAGTTGAGTCCCCTTTGAAGTTAAAAACATGAAGTGTTTAGCACCATCTTAAATCTCGAGTTGCCTGGCTTTTTAAGTTTTTGACTAAACTGAATACCCTTAGATTCTATGACTTCAATGTCCAAAGCCTCTTCCGCACCCCAAGAAATTCCATCTTAGTTAAGTCTGCTTTGGAGTTAAAAACATGAAGTGTTTAGCACCCGTTGCTTCACAAAAGACACAATCAGAACAATGATTATGCTACCTTTGAGGTAAGAACAAGCCTAAATGTGCGCAAAAGTCCTTAACCAATACGAATTTCCCATAGTGTTGTCAATTCTAGTCCATACACTTCTGGACCCCACTCCTAGTCTAGGTGTAGAAGCTATTAGCCAGTTTTGTTCAAGTTTATCATATCACAAGCTTGCAAGCTAGCTCTCAAAGGCCTACCTCACATTCTCATAATTTGCACCTAGTTCTCTCATCTATAGGCTTGTTGAAAAAAATCCGACCCACTTGACCCGACCCACTTGACATGCCGACCTGCATCATAAATGACGGGTCATTTATTTTAAAAAATTATAAAGTACGGGTCGGGTCATGTGCCGCTAAATATTTTTCGCGGGTACCCATTGACCCGTTATTAAAGGGGACAATTTTGTTTTTAAGAGTTTGAAACGGACATCTGGCATTGAAGTTTCAAGATGACAGCCAAACGTCTCAAACCCTTCTTTAATTTCTTTTCTTTGTTTCTACTTTAAAGCTAAGTAGTAGTATTATTTAAGGTTATAGTATCACTATATGAAGCATACAGAAGTTGGAGAAGAGATTTGGTCAAAAAAAAAAGTCGGAGAAGAGATTTGTTCAATTTGTTCAAATCCCTCAAAGTTGCCAAAGCTGCATTTAAATCTTACCAAGTTCTCAATATCAGCCTTATTAGTGTTTTGAAAGCTGATTTATTGGATACTTTGACTGATCTTCAGAGACAAAAAGAATTGGATTAAGCCCTATGAAATGAAACAATATATAGCAAAATGGCAAAGATCCTACAAAAAAGCCAAATAACTACCAATAAACTCCGCCCAAAACTACGACAAATAAAACCGGGTACCCGATTTATCTGGGTACCCGAATGCCGGGTATCCGGATAACTTGGGCCGGGACACGGGCCGTTAAAATAGCTACTCGACTAATCGAGTTGCCGGCTTTCCGGGTACCCCGAAATTCCAAGTACCCGCTAATGAACACCCCTACTCATCCATATTAGCAACACAATTCAAGTCACCTAAATCTAGCTTCGTACTACCAATATCAGCCAACTCCTTCAAGCTTCCACATAAACCTGCCACTCCTACTAAAACTCCCACTCACAAACGAATTGGCAAGAAGGCATCCGAATCTTAAGGGCTACTCTGCAATAGAGAATGAATGTTGACCCTTGTCTCTAGGAGACCAAATTAAATAACTTGATCTTTGCAAGATAAAAGATCCAATCTCTTTTTTTAGAAACGTTGTCAGTCCCCTAATGTTCCAGTTTAGGATACTATCCATCACGTGGATGGTGAGTCCCCCTTTACCAATCTGCATCCCTTTCACTAGTCAATGCATCAACATTTACGACATGATCCTCAACACCAAGCCCATCATTTGTAACATTTTCCAATTTCTAGCCCCTCTAATGAGTTTTTAATAGGAACATAGTTACCAAGCCTGTTATTTTCCCCCACAACTTGTCGTAAGTCAGCTTATCCAAATGAGAGAGAATAAACCCCTCACGTTCCCTATCTTCCTTTCGTTCCATATTTCTCCATTTATTCAAGTTTTCAGTTATCAAAACTCGTCTACCTAAGGTCTTTTTGATAAGGGTTGAAGGTGTATGGCCTAATGAAAAACTGTGTTGCCTATTGGCAATCAGCAATCTAGCTGCATGCATCTTCATTTAACATACACTTGAAATTATATAATCGTCTTTTGTTAGTGTTTTTATTTGCACCTTCTTTGTTGTCCATCTTAGCGTTTTAGGCTACAACCTACAATTAACATTGTTTACCTTCTTACCTCTTTAATCTACTTTAAATTTCTGTAAGCATTTCTAAGCGACTGAATCTTTGGAAAATCAATGATGTATATTTATAAGGATGTAACTTTAATGAATAGTCTTTCTGCACTTAGCTAGACTTGGAAGAGCTGGTGGGTACTAGTAACTATTGTTGTGTTTTTTTGTATATGTGGTTTTCGATGAAGTTATGTGGTGACTGTTTGGGAAGTTTTGATGGAGCAAGTATGTTTTTTACAAAATGGGAATTGAACATAAGTAGAGTAGGTTTTGATGGAATAATTATGTTTGGGAGGTTTTTATAGAGTAATTATGTTTTCTACAGAATGGGCAGTAACATAAGTAGAGTAGGTTTTTGATAATTCTCCATGCCTTAGGTTGGTTACAAAAATCACTCTTATTGCATCAATTTTGTGTATTATTTTTAATTGTATCATGCTATATCTCATACTTGAAGGATCCCCATTATGGGCATTAGCATTTATCAACTTTCATTTAACAGTCTCAAATATTAGTGATTTTAAATTCGTTGTTTTGAGACTTATATGATGTGTATGTGAAAGGTCTTTTGTGATTACTTTATATTCTTGTTCGAGTATTAAGCAAAGCTTTTTTTAACACTAATGGGAGTGTTTATAGTAGGGATTTTAGAAAGAAAAGAAGAAGGGGTGCTTGGGGAGAATGTACTGAATGATGAGCTTATGTTGTCATATTTAAGTTGGAATGGAGGTATGTTGTTTTTGGCATTGAGGATAGGTATTTCTCATGTTCATATTCACCATGCAGTTTAGGCTTGCTCTCAGTAATCATGGTTTTACCTCTGTTTTCTTGCATGTGCTTGATTGGAGATGCGAGTGCCATATTCTAGCAAGCAATAGAATATGAAATTAATGCACTTCAAGAAATCAACTTTTCTCCCCTACTAAAATCAACTTTATGACATAGCTTCTCTAAGTCACTCTTGAAAAAGAAATTTAATAAGGAGATTGATATATGCAATTTCTTGATGTTCGTTGTGATAATTTTGGTAATATCTTAATATTTTTCTAAATGTTCTTTGTCAGTCTCTTTTAATTTGGTAACATTATGATTATCTTTTTAACTCTTAGCGTTGTCAAAACATGTGTTCTCCCATTTGTGGGTGGTGGATGACACAATCTTGTGCACTACTTTGCATATTGTAAATACTAGGCCGCATCGTATCAATTGGTTGCATTGTGAAGTTTTTTAAATCTACCGAATCATTATCACTTGTGTCGTAAATCGTAAAGGTATAATAAAATTCTTGTTTTAGGCCGCGTTAAGGGATATTACATGGCTGATATTTGGCGGTACGACAACCTCATTACCCCCCGTAATCGAGTCACTACAGCCGTTACCACATTTTTTGCACTATGCTAGGTTTTCATATATCATTTACAACTAGCTAATATACCATTGTTTCATTGTGGATTTTGTTGTAGATAGCACCCACATTTTAAACTATGCACTTATTAATACATTCCATAATATGTCAAAGAAAGCTTTACAACATAATTACCTTCATTTTCAGCTGTACACTACTCCCTCCGTTCTTATATGTGTGTCCTATTTGAAGATTTCACACATATTAAGATAGTGAGAATCTTTGTTGATTGTGGGTATTATTTTATTATAATAGTGGTGTGAATTAATGATTGTATTGGTATTATGAGAGAGAAAATATAAATTAATTATTATAAATGGGATATTAGAAGAGAGAGGGGGGATATTTTATTATAATAGTGGTGTGAATTAATGATTGTATTGGTATTATGAGAGAGAAAATATAAATTAATTATTATAAATGGGATATTAGAAGAGAGAGGGGGTGGAAAGAGGGTATCAAAACTTTCCATTTTAGGAAATGGGACAAACATATGAAACTACCCGTTATAGTAATGTGGACAATAAAAAAAGAACGGAGGGAGTAATTTTTAAAATCTAGGAAAATTTCATGTTACTCGTGTGGTTTCACATTATTGCACTATGCTGTCATGCACTACGTATAGTCCTCCAATATGTGCCCTGTTTAAGTTATGAGTTTTGTGTTTTTATAAATAATTGGCGTATATATATTTTAACTATTACATATCTTAAAGTCCTTGCCCACCCTGGTTAATGCATATCAATCTAAATACCCTATGGGAGGGAAATTATGTTGAACAAAATTTCAATGCCACCAAATTAAGATTGAATTAATGATTATTACTTTGGTTCTAACTATAATCATCATGCCCATCATGCATAAGGAGGATAAGACATGACATGTTTTATAGAGTTGACTTAAGGGTACTTTTGTTGGGAAAATTGATCATTATGGCACCAAAATAAAATTTTAAAATCATAGGGGGAGTAAAATGGAGTTGTGCCAGACATTTAAACTCCCCACCCCCCACCCCCACCCCCACCCCCACCACCCCTCTAGCAAACCTGGTAAATATTTTATTTATGGTCTTTTTCCCATTAACAATATCTAATTTTTTTTCCTCTATCCTATTGACAATATTTTCCTGTTCCAAAAGAAAATGTTTTGCTATGAATAAATTTACACGTTTCTCGGGTGTAGCCCTTGGCTCTATGTTATACTTGATGCAAATCGTTCATTATTTCTTCACACATCTTGAGAGGCCAATTTGAGGCAATGTTGTAGGCTACGTGCAGTCTTTATCACCAACCCAGTGGTTTGGTGATGGAATTTTCTCGATTCAGTTTCTTGATGATGCATGCATATTTGTGTTTGGCCTATATTAGAGAAAGCCCCCATTTCCCTTTAAAAAATTTTTGGCCTTAACTTGCACACCCTAGAAATTTTTTCTCTTAATTATCTGATGTATTTGGCCTATATTTATGTATTGCATGATTAATGTTATTAGTGTTGACAATAAGTTGAACATATATTTTAGAGCAGGGAATATCCTCTTGACTGGAGCTAAGAGAAAAAAATATAGATATCAGTATGTTAGTTTTACTTGATTATCTGTCATCCTATGTATAGTTTTAGTCAATAATAACCTTAAATAAATGATTTCATATTCAACTACCATTTATGTCCCAAAAGTTCTTTAAAGCAAGTGTTTGCTATCACTTAACAAAAATTTGATAAGTGATGCTCCATTCATATCCAACTACTTAATTGATGAAACAAAGTGGATGCATGGTAAAACTTTTGGAACGAAAAAGTTTTATCAAAATTGAAAAGTATATTTTCAGAGGTAATTATTTGAATAAGAGTATCGAAGGTAGATGAGGGGCAATCTAAATAGCTAAATCTCTGCACATGGTGAATTAATTAAAAAATTCTGATGTAAATTCATGATTTTTAGAATTGTTCCTAATTTTTGTGCGAATTATATGTTCTAGTGTTGGATTATATTCTTGTCCTCGATAATAGTTTCCTCTGCTGTTCATGCAGCATAGTTTGATGGTTTACATTTTTTGTATTGTTATTCCTGCTTTCTTGTATTTGACACGCTTTATGCTGCATTGCAGTCGTTTTTTGCAATGCAGAGGTCCATTTGCTAAAAGAAGACATCCATTGGTGGACTCCGCTGTAGTTGCTGAAATTCGGAGGTGCCTTGATGATGGTGTTGAGTTCCAAGGTGAATTGTTAAATTTCAGGAAAGATGGCTCTCCTCTAATGAACAACTTGCGGTTGGTGCCTATTTATGGTGATGATGAAACTATCACTCACTTTATTGGAATTCAGTTATTCTCAAAGGCCAATGTCGATCTTGGTCCACTTCCCAGCTTTGCGGCGAAAGAATCCACGAGGGCCTCTGATCTATTTCGTTCTGGTCTTTCGTCATTTCAACCTTTTCAACCCCGGGAGCGAAACATGTGTTTTGAGGTTTGTGGGCTGTTTCAACTGAGTGATGAAGTTCTTACTTTAAAGATATTGTCACGGCTGACACCAAGAGATATTGCTGCTGTGAGTTCTGTCTGCAGGCGACTTTATGAGCTAACACAAAATGAGGATCTTTGGAGAATGGTCTGTCAGAATGCTTGGGGTAGTGAAACTACCCGTGTGCTGGAGACTGTTCCAGGGGCTAAGAGGCTAGGGTGGGGTCGGCTGGCTAGAGAACTCACTACTCTTGAAGCAGCAGCATGGAGGAAGGTGACTGTTGGTGGTGCAGTTGAACCTTCACGTTGTAACTTCAGCGCTTGTGCAGTTGGAAATCGGGTCGTACTGTTTGGTGGAGAGGGGGTCAATATGCAGCCTATGAATGACACATTTGTCTTGGATCTAAATGCTAGTAACCCCGAGTGGCGGCATGTCAAAGTGAGCTCTCCACCTCCTGGTCGATGGGGTCATACTCTCTCATGTGTGAACGGTTCTAACCTGGTCGTATTCGGTGGCTGTGGAACTGAAGGACTGCTCAATGATGTTTTTGTTCTTGATTTGGATGCCAAACAACCAACTTGGCGTGAAATTTCTGGACTAGCCCCGCCTCTTCCTAGATCATGGCATAGCTCTTGCACACTCGATGGAACCAAGTTAATCGTATCAGGTGGATGTGCAGATTCCGGGGTGCTTCTTAGTGACACCTTCCAATTGGATCTTTCCCTGGATAAGCCAGTATGGCGAGAAATTACCGCAGCTTGGTCTCCACCTTGTCGCTTAGGCCACACATTGTCAGTATATGGTGGAAGGAAAATTCTGATGTTCGGCGGCTTAGCAAAGAGTGGGCCCCTTCGCTTCCGTTCAAGTGATGTTTACACAATGGACCTGAGTGAGGAAGAGCCTTGTTGGAGATGTGTCACTGGAAGCGGGATGCCAGGTGCTGGAAACCCGGGCGGCATAGCTCCTCCTCCCCGATTGGATCATGTGGCTGTGAGTCTTCCGGGTGGTAGAATCCTAGTCTTTGGTGGGTCTGTAGCAGGTCTCCACTCAGCATCACAGCTATATTTACTTGACCCAACTGAAGAGAAGCCAACGTGGAGGATCCTAAATGTACCAGGTCGGCCGCCAAGATTTGCTTGGGGACATAGTACTTGTGTTGTCGGAGGCACAAGGGCAATAGTTCTTGGTGGTCAGACCGGAGAAGATTGGATGTTAACCGAGCTTCACGAATTATCCTTAGCGAGCAACGTTACCCAGGAAGCCGAGTTATAGAAAATAACATCATTCTTGAAAGTAATAAACACAGAATCTTCATCGGCTGTTCTCAGGTGGGTACTCCGTCTTGAATGAGGGCACTCTGCGGTCCACTCTGGGTTTATCATCTTTTGTCAGATTGACTTCGTTCCAGGTTTTGATATTTGGGGTTTGTAAGAAAAGTACCACTCTTGAAAATATGTGAATCATTCTTCTGTTTGCACTGTAAATTGATCTTTTAGATGCTTTTAGTCGCGATAGTGTAGGGTTTACTCCACTATTTTTCTTTCATGTTGTAGATCCTGTGCTTTCTGTCTGTTTGAGGTCTGTAGTAGTAACTTAGGAAAATGGGCGAAAATATTTTTTTTTTAAAACGAAAAATACTCAAAAACCATAGATGAAAAGTGGGCTTTGCAGCTTGTGTATATACGAAAGTAATGTACTGCTTTTCTGTATGTATCTGTAACGAGTACAACGCTTTTGGTCTCTAATATCCCTGTTGTCAAGCTAAACTGATTTCACACTGAGAAGGTGCCGACTGTCGAGTTCTTCTGATGAGCAGCTGAATGTTGAAGCTGGGGCGCCTAAGCCGAGGGCTAGTTGATTTTTCGATGTTCTATATTGTTTTATATGTTTTTTCTCATTTTCATGGGACGAAATCTAATTGATTTATATTTTATATACTATGTTTAATATTTTCACATCCATTCTTTGTGTCCAGGTGCTGCATTTCTGCAGCGGCTTCAGTTGTATACCCTGTCCGAGCTCTATTCTTTTCCTATGTGATGGTTGAATTGGCATTTGTTTCGTGATTTAGGAATATAGTAGGTATGAAATGTATAAACCGGGGTATATTCTTCATCTCCATTTCATAATCATGTGCGTTAATTAATTTTAGAGTTATTTTTGTGAGAGGTTGTCTCTTAGTAAGACGACTTCAAACAAGTGGTTAATATCTCATAATATATATTAAATGAACTATTTAACAAAGTATGTAGAACGTCTCTCATATGAGACAGTCTCATACAAGTGTAGGTGAGGTGTGTTAGATGAACACAGCTTTACGCCTACTGATAATAAAGTAATTACTTTATGCTGACCTTCATAACAATATTATGTTGTAACTTCACATATTAAAACTATAAAAGGAAGAATTGTTTGATAGCTTTTCTATAAAATCTCACCAATTGAGATTTGTTTTACATTATAAACAAAATATATTCTCATATTACTAAGTTTTGCCTCTTGGCTCTCTGACATCAAATGGGTCTTCACTGTTCACTAAATTTTACACAAAATAAACCAGAAATTCACAATGGTTTTGCAGTTTGCTGCAAATTTGGTAATACAAAATGCTCCATTAGGAGGTAATGTTATAGAGAGATGAGATTACAGACTTACAGCAGTGGAATACAAAAAAAAATGAAGATTACTACATGATAAGTAAAACATAAAAATGGCTTAATTACATAAACAACACACATTACATTTCCCCTCATACTTGCTCCTAGAATCTTACTAGCACACCCAACAGATTTTTTCCTTTTCAAATTTGTTTACCTATCAGTTAACGAACGCTTCTTGGAACTCTTCAGTTCACATGAAGGCAAACAGCTTTTTAACGGAGAGCGTATAAATAACGAAGAAGCTGAGAATTGCCTTTGACGCATAGAGATTGATGATAGACAAGAAAAGGCGTTCTTCAGCCTTTTCTTATCATTATCATATGTTACCAAACTTGCATTTTCTTGGACAGTATTTATCCTAAGTGTTTCAGGAAGAACACAGTTGCATGCAGAACCTGTAAAACACAAAACCGAAATGAGAAAGAAAAGCAGCTTACTTTGTATATATAGGTCATGCGAGCCAACCGAACCATACCTATCTTGGCTAGTCGATTAACCCATTTAGGGATTTTCTTTCCAGTCAGCTTATAGCATACATCCTTGCAGAAATGGTTGCAATTTTTCACAATCAAGTGGTATGTATCTCCATTGTAACTTGTAGCCTGCCTCTCCATGAACTCTCTGACTTCCTTTGCATCTAAGGACGTTGTTCCGATAAAAATCGATTTTCTAAATTTAAAACCTGGGCACTTCCTTGGATCAACCTCGAAAACACCACTAGTTGGGAAATCATGCGCGCCAAATGCATATTCCACACCATGAACTGTCAGTAGATAGAAATATTATCAATATCATTCTCCTACATTTACACAATAATAATACTGACAGGTGGAAAGGGGAAACCATATAGGGCAAACAGCTATTTCAGAGTGTTAGTGTGTTACCACCAGTTAACATACAAGTCTAATCCTAATAGCAGAGGAAGACATGTTGTTTTACTTAAACTCATATACCTATGTCCGACATATATACTTAAGCGTCCCACTTACCTCCAATCAAACTGTCTAATTGTCATACCCATATCCGAGGTGTCAAGGATACTACAAGTGTACCTGATGTAATTTGAAGACTCCTAGCAACATAGAAGAAAAGCAAATAATGCTCCCTGTTCTTATGTTCTTAGAAGAGAGAGAAAGATGAATAAAACCTTACTACTTACCAGTTAAAACCGATGACCTAAAAATTGTATTGTGCACCACGAAGCACTATTCAACCAGGCACATTAGGTGGTCTTTAAAAGCACGTATGTGCTTCTAAATATTTCAAACACTGATGAAAATAGACGAGAGCTTTTGGAAGCGCCTAGAGAACTTTCAATGCAGTGCTTTGCGGTGCACAAAACAACTAACTGTTGGATAGCATATGAAATGGTAGTGGTGGTAATTTTGGGTGATGATGTCGGTTCCAGCTTCACAGAGGTGTAGAGGTGGGCCTGATGGCTGTAAAGATAGCATATGAAATGTATTAGTGTTGGTTTCTGAGTGACTGGTGTTGTTGGCTATAGGGTACGAAGTGGAGGGAGAACGATGATGGAGGTGGGCTGATGGATTCGGGTTAGATAAAAGTCGGAGATACAAAGAGTATAAAACATCGTGTTATCCCAACGCCAATATGATTGTTCCAGCCAAGGTATGGTGAAGGGGGATATGATATGTGCAACCTTACCCTGATGATAATAATAAAGTGGTTGTGACTTATTGACCTTAAATTACAATCATAAAACACAGCGTCACATTACCATTGACATAACAGAGCCCATTAGTCAAACGAATCATATGCATGCACCACATGTAGAAACCTACCTTCCACACCTGAGTGAAAGATGCCAAGGCCAGCCCAATAGAGATATCCATTCATTGGGGTAAGATCATAAACATTGAGGTAAACAGGAGTACTTCCCGGATCAGAGCTAGATGACTTTGCCTTAGGAAACAAACAAAATCTTGTTGCTGATTTGCCCCGTAAACGCAGAGGCATTATAGACGTCCATCCTTTCTTTTTTAGAAGTTTCATAATTTTGAAGGCAATTATATCTAGATCTCTCCAACTACAGTTGACATCTGCAAAAACAAATTTACCAAAAGCAGCGTCAAAAGAACAGCAGCCACTAAGCTAATATAACATTTTTTTTGTGGGTTTTAACCTCAGCCCTTTTTGTTGGAGTCAATTCAATCCTGAGTACAATAGGAAAATATTTTGGCAAAAAAAGGAATTAGAAGGCAAATGACATATTAATCATCCACATTCGAAAGTCAAAAGGTGCAGTTTATCAGCATCAAATATAAAAATTATTCACTTAGTCACTGATTCTTAAACTCAATTTGCTTTCATCATGCAAACAACCATCTGTGCAACACAGAGGCAGCCAACTGAGAACTCCCCATCCAATGGCTGGTGTTACTAGATGGTATAACCTTCCAACATTCTGGGAGAAGGGATAATTCGGCGGTGAGGGTAGGGATAGATAAAAGAGCACTAACACATTCTATCAAGAGCAGGCATTATGCTCATTGAGATATGCTCAGAAATCAGAAATCAAAGATCCAGCATTTTTGCAAGATGACATTTGTACATAAATAGCATTCATATACTAGAAAAAATTGTATCAAAAGTACTCTATTACAGACCATCCACTTAATCAAGTAAATACAACATAGATTGATAGACACATACAGCTTGACCTATCTAGATTAGAGCTAGCGTAGAATAGTGCTGCTTACATCCCTTCCATGGTTAAAACATAAGATGAAAGAATTAAGCATACAATGGGAGGAAAACCAACCATGAAGACAATGTTTATAAAAAGGGAGCTAACAGAGCGCCTAGGCATTAAAACCCACTTGCATGGTTGTTTTAGCTTTAATTGACTTGTTGAGGGCATGACACCTATTCAGTGAAGTTCACCTAAAGCGCACTCTAAACCCTAATTTTTGTGTATAAAATATCTAATTTGAGAGATGGTGCCTCACTTCGATATTCTTGAGCCTTTTAGAGCATTGCTTAAAGAAAGTTTAGACATGATCACTCATTAAAAATAGTTTTTTGGGTTGTTTGTAAAATCCAAAACTAGTTGCCTACAAAATGTTAGAATGTTTTTACTTCACACGTTTTTATTTATGTGCACAAATTTTGATATATAGAAGTATTAATTATCTATTCACTATCATTAACTGTGATTGTGAGAAGTTTCCATGCGACGTAATATATCTCAAGGATCAAAGAGTTTTAAAGGCTATAGATAGTCATATAAGTTCCCCTTTGTCATTAAGTCACCGAGTGTATTACTCAAAAAAAAAAAGTCACCGAATGTAGTATACAAAATTCCAAGCTTCCATGGTTATTTGTCTTATCATAGGACAAAATTAAAGAGAAAATCACTAAAGGCTTTTTGATCCTTGTTATATATATCTATATCCCTAATTGTTGGTGTCCTTAGATTTGTGCTAAATCCTAGTTCTTTATCTAGATAGTCATCTTTAAACCACGGAAAAAGACTGTATCCCTTTTCTTTGTATTCCTTTGATTCTAGAATAAAAGATAATAACAATGTCAAAATTTTAATCATAATATGAGGTCCTCTATTTGGCGCATGACTAAAGATATAAGGTTACTCCTTTACCAAGGCTTGAGACCAACAAGAAAAGCAGAGATGCTCACAACAAAAAATACTTGCAAAATAAAACTAGAGATAGCCAAAATACGAATCACAAAAAAATTAAAGAACAAATTTTAGTTCTAACCTTCTAACAAAAAGTAGAGAGCTAAGATCAAAAATTTTGAACCATCAGTGTCTACTAATTTATAACAATGCACGGCATCAATATTCACGAGTCAAGCACATCATACACTTCTAAAAATGTCAATGCAGTAAAACAAGATCACCACCTAGTATTGAAACATAATTGTGCAGCAACAAAGTAATAAGAAGCTGGGAAAATTAGCATACGAAACAATATCAGCTTCTTCCTCTACAATTAGTTAAACAACTAATTACAAGCCCTCCAATAATCTACACTCATCACCCACATGTGTGTTTTTCTACATAAACTTTTATATCTTGCCTATCCCAAATGAACATTGACACTTCACCCTTAATAGCTCCTAACAAGGCTACCTTCCATACATAGTAATGAAAGTCGGCAAGGCCAAGGATAGTCAAAAAATAAATAAATTTCCAACAAGAGGCAATAATTTTGAAACTAACAACTATTCATTGGGAGTGTGGGACAATATATAGGCTGTCTGACCAGATCCAAGTCTAACTATTTGAATAAACAAGCCGGAAACTATGACAATAATAATATACTTGAAGTGATAATGACCTATATTTTTTAAATTTCCCATAGCAGTCACCAACCTTTTCTCCTCAAAATTGAGGGAGATCACTATTGTCTTACTTGCCCATGATTATGAACTTGAAAAATAAGCCATTAAAATAAAAACTAAACCTTTTCTAAATGATGTAATACAACATATGATCTGGATGGCTATCCAAATGATGAAATCAGAAAGGTAAGACCACGAAAATGCACCATATATTGTGGTTACTTTACAAAATACAAAATTAGTATTTTAAAAGAGTACAAAGTACAGCCTCTGTAATTCTTAGACAAAAAAAACTTAATATTTAAGCCGAACTTAAAATAGTAAGGCTAAATAAATATTCAACATATACCAACTGGCTCTGACAGGTCAGGGAAACATATATTTATCAATTGAAAAATTCTTAAGTACCCATAATTATTAACTCAAATTCCAACTAAAAGTTCCAAGTGGTGAACACGTTCAAAAGAAAATCAATAGGAATTTTTGCTCAAAGTAATACCCCAATAAACCCAAATTCCCAATGTACAGCCAACTTAATAGGGGGAAGCAGTGGCGGACCCAGGAATTTCAAACTGGGGGTACAAAACACGAACGTCATACAGTGGCGGACCCAGGAATTCCAAACGAGGTCTTGCCATCGAATCTCACCTAACCCTCCCCTCCCATCAACCAACCCCATATTAAAAATAAAAATAAAAATAAAAATAAAAATACTTGCGCTGGGCAGTCTTGTGACACTTGAAGGAATGAACCATAATCAACTCAAAGTCTCTAGCATCACTAACGATGGGCGAAAATTTTTTCAAATATTCTGACCAACTCATGCAAGTCAATTGTGAAAAATTCAAAGATAATGTTGTCATCTAAAGATTTTTTAAATAAAAATAGAAAAATCAAATGCAGTCGATAACGATAACAGTAAAAAAATACATCAATGTTTAAAATTACGGTAATTGACTCCGTCGTGTTTTCATATTCTGAAAACGACACATAATATCATCATTTGACAAACTTTGTAACAAATCACATTCAAAATAACCAAATGACATCCCCTAAATATGATTGAACAAAGAAAACGGTCGCGATCGCGGATCACGGGAACGAAAAAATACGATTGTCGCGAAACAAATTACGATATTATAATATTTTTAAAATACATTTTTTCATATATCAATTAAAAATTTGACAATATTATAATTAAAAATACCCTAGTTCTAGAAGTCCTTGTTGGTCATTGTCAAATTAGTAGAGTTACTTTATTAAAAAAAAAAAAAGTAAGTTTGACATTAACAAAAAAAAAACTAAATCAAAAATGAGAACCTTTTCCCTTAAAATTGTTTATTTATAAAATAATTTCCATTTTGTGTAACAATCTAACTTATTTCCATATATACCGTCCACGTAGGATGGTACTAAAAAAAATTTTTTTTTTATTGTTTTAAAAACAAAATCGCTATCTCAAGTAGCGATTTGTCAAAAATATTTTAATAAATCGCTATTTGAAATGACGGTTTTATTTTAATAAAAAAATTAAATCAAAAAAAAGGATAACCGCCATCTTAGATGACGGTTTGTCCTTGGTGTAATTTTCACCTCTTCGTTTCATATACAGTTAAAATAAACTGTATCATGTTAAATACAACAAAGCAGTACTAGCTCAGTGGCAACGCCTTGTTGCATTGCCTCACAGGTCCCGTGTTCGACTCCTGCAGACTTCAAAATGAAGTTTTTTTTTCTGATTTTTTTTTTTCAAACTGGGGGTACAACTGTACCCCCTTGTCTCTTACTGGGTCCGCCCCTGGGGGGAAGGGGGATAAAACAAACAATAAGACAAAAGAATAATTCATTACAAATAGATCCCACGCCAAGGAAGACTAAGAACTTAGATCATCGATTTTATGCACTAAAAGGTAAAATGAAAAACAGCTAATAAAATTATTGTTGGTATCCAAAATTGATACCACAAGAAACATAATCAATCATTCAATTGACTCAAGACCGAATATCTAACAACATAGAAATTGAACATAACAGTAAAACCTACAAATTCCGGAAACAGGAAAACATAATGCCACACCAAAATCCATCTTAATGCTCAAAATTCTATGTAATTGCAACAGAAGCTTTCAGATCTCACAAACAGCTACTAGAACGGACCGAAGAAGCAGAGAACTAAAAGAAAAATGAGACTTACAGAGAATAAAAAAGAGGGAGCAGCCATTAGCAAACGTGAAGCATAAAACAAGCTCAAAAATGGTGTTCTACAGAAGTAACGGAGCAGCCATGAATGAGAATTGAGGAGTGAGGAGTGAGGAGTGAGGAGTGAGGAGTGAGGAGTGAGGAGTGAGGAGAGATGAGATACGAAAATGGCGGACAAGAAAGTGAAAAATTAACTGTGCTCGACGACTTCTGGGTAAAACCGAAATCCAATGGAGTATTCCGATGTTGCGAGTGGTTCTCTCTCTTCTCTTGTCTTGTGTTTTCGTGAGGAAACTTAAAAACAGCTTTTCTGGGTTCCGCGCGGCACTCTCTTTTTGTACTGCTTCTATCTCTTAAATTAATAGAGCATTATGACTCAGGCGTAAAAAATCCAAATCAATTATTGTGATTTGTAAATCATCATACATTCTAATAAAATTCTTGGGTAATGACAAATGTCAATGTAAGAGAAGGTGTGCCATTTGTAATTTTTCTATTGGTTAAAAGCTAACAAATTTCTTTCTTCAATTAATACTGTTTAATATGCATTGATGTTTCAATCTATAATACATTAATGCTTGCTTAATTTAAGAAATAATTTATTAGGATATAATAATTAATTTAAGGAATAATTTATTAGACCATAAATAATTTCTGAACTTATGGTATTTGAATTATTTTTGTATCAAATGTCACAATTTTTAATTTGCCTAAATGAATGCAATCAAAGATAACAGATTATTTCTCACATGGAATAATCAAATTAATTAATTGCTATATTTATTAAACTAAATTAAGTAAATTAAGTAATCTAATAAATTGCATTTAATCTTGACCAATATCTCTACCATTAAATTATCTTTGACTATTATTTATATATGGCTAAATTGAGTAAATTATAAAATAAATTGCATTTAATCTTGACCAATTTCATTCTTTTGGAGCCACGCTAGATTAAAGAATTTTATTTGTTGATATTGGCTTAAGTGACTAATAAAATTAATTAATCAACCAGTTATTTATTTTATTCATCTACAAACTATTTCAATTTATAACACATAAAAATTTCATATTACCCTATTATAAGAATTATTATTTATTATTTCATCTTTATATAGTATATTTAATTATAGATTATTACTCCATGTTTTTTAAAAATATATTTATGTACATCTTCGTACTAAGAATTCCGTGCAATGCACGGGGTTTTATACTAGTTACTCCTATAAAAGAAAAATAGGTGTTCTCTGGAGAGATCGTATTTTGTAAAGATAATTTTCAAAAGTCCAGTTCAAATCTGTATTTAGAGTTATAACAATATATATTTAGAATTAAACTGGATTTTTGACAGTTATCTTAACAAAAAATCGTCTCATGTAAGAATATGTGAAGTACAAAAAGATAAATTACAATTTTCAAAATATCAACCTATTAAATCAGTCTACATGAATGTGATTTGTATAGTTGGCAAATTACAGTTATTAACCTAGAGTTGCTCGACTACTAGATGTAGAAAAATAATGTCATCCAAACCAACCCCCACTTGACTACAATGTGTAGTTACCTTTGACTCATTAAAACATGATTTAAGCATGGCAACAAATTTACTTCTTTCTCCTTTGTGATTGCTCCCTTGTCCTAGTCCCTCCCTCTCCCTTCCTTCAAAGATGATAAAAGAAAAGTTAGCGTAAATAGTATAATTTTTTTTTGATTTTGCTACAGTAATACCAAGTTTTGATTAACTATGAATGATATTCCCTTCGTCTTATTCTTATTGTCCACTTTTGAGTGGGCACGTAAATTAAGAAAAATGATAGTGATGTATTTTAAGTGATTATAATAATTGTAAAAGTGGTAGTTGGAGTATTTAAGTAATTATAATAATTGAAAAGGTGGTAGGTGGAGTATTTTAAAGAATATAAGTTGGGGTAGTTGGGGGTATTTAAGTAAAAAAATCTTCGCCAAAAATAGATAGTGGACAATTAAAATGGGATCACCAAATAAGGAAAAGTGAACAATAAGAGTAGGACAGAGGGAGTATTAATTTAGAAGTGTGTTTACCTATAAAATACTCCCTTTTGTTTAACCATTAATTTACCTTTGGTTTTTGTGAAATAGTCTACTATAAATAAAAGTTAGTATTATTCTAGGCAAACACTACTTAAGTTGGTATTATTTATAATTAATCAAAAGTTATTATTGTATGAAAATCGGTGAAAATTTGTATTATTCACGGTAATTTTTCCTCAAAAGATGGGTTAGTGGGCATTATAGTGGAGTATTATAGGTGCAGCCATAATATTTTAATAATGTAATTATATATTTTAACGTAGGGAAAATATATCAATGTATGTTCTAGTGGACCAACTCTCCTTGGCTTTGGTGGTCGTGAAAAGTTTTCTTAATCTTAATTCTTAAGTCTAGGGATTGAGGGATGGTGCATTCGAAAAAAATGTAGGTTTGATGGGATATTATAGGTGGAATCATATATCCTAAAATGATAATTTAGCAAAAGTAGGACATACTAATATAAGTATATGGGGCAAAATTGTGGGAAGAAGGTCAAAGATATAGTACCAAATTATTAGGGTCGACTACATTAATCAATAAATCAAGTTCTATTAATTAATGTCCAAATCATCTTGAACAATTTACTTTCATCTTCTTCCACAATATATATGAGTAACTCCTAAAATCTTTCTTATATCTTCGTTTTGAATTTATTCTCAAAGCATGTCCCATCATCATCTAGCCAGCTTGGGTTGTATTACTTTAATACTATTTTATTTATTAATTTGAATAACTTGATACTCAAGGTAAATATCAAAGTGGTGAAATATTAGTGTTGTAAAGTTGGAGTCAATTGTGTCAAATTTGATTATGGTTATAATATTGATTATGGTCGACTAACAACCTCTCCATTTCGAACTAAGTTTGACTCAATATATACAAGTGGGGTAAGAATTGATTTTAGGCTTGCCTTCAAAGATATTAATTATCTTAAAATTGAATATAGGTTATCGCTTAGTTTATTCAACTATAAGAAACTTCTGGGCTAAATGTCAAGTTAAAGTTAAGTTCAAATGACAATGAGCGTAGTTATTAGCCTATTAGTCTTTATTGAGATGCACTTTATCAATTCTATCCTTAGTATAATTGATGAAGATCATTTTGTTAGTCGATTCGCCCTCTAATCACCAATAAATAAGGAGGTATAATCAAGTTTTAGATTAAAAAACTAATGAGGGAAATAGGGTGTTTTTTTAGTATTGAAAATGAATTAAATAGTATATGATTGTAGAGATTTCAAAATAGAATTGGGATGATTTCAAACAGATTTCAAACAAACACACTATTGTGAAGCTAACGCAACATTATCAACATACCCATAGACATAGTAACACTTGGCTCATCCAATCAACACAACTTATATCTTGTTGGAAACTTTAATTTTGATACCAACTAGAATTGATCAACACAATCGAATATTTTCAATAAATTTATATACACTCATTTGCTAGGAGAGATGATTGCTCTACTTGTGCCCCTTTGATCTAATTTGTTCGTTTGCTTAATGTGTAACTATTAGAGAAATCCAATGGCGTTAAATTGCTCCCAAGCCTCCTGCATAACATAATATAAAAGTACTAATTAAGATGTGTTTTATTTACGTTATTTGCTGAACCTAGGGCCGTTCCCGACTCTAGGAACAATAAATATTTGTCTAAAGTCCAAAGCTAGAAAGGGGCCTAATACCTCAACTCAACAATGTTATCATGCAGGACGTGGAACACCGTTAGTAAAATTGTTGCTCCCGCTTATTCTTCATACTAGCCCCATTTACTTTTTGGTTATTATTCACTAATCACTCTTAATTTGTATTTTGCTCTTAATCTATAAGTTAAAATATAGTTATGTGGAATCTTATTTTATTCGCCTCAATACAAAGATTGTTAATATTAAATTTTTATAATGTTTAATTATGCACAATTAAAGATATTAAAGGTCAAAATGTTGTCTCAGCATATGTGAAAAAGGTAAGTGGGACAAGTAGGGTGAATAGGAGGGAGTATTATACTTTGGTCCAATACCTCAACTTTGTCATGCATTTTTATTAGATTAGTTTTTTTTTTATCAATTAAAAAGTATATGACACATATACATTTATAACGATAATTATTATATATAGTGGTTCGTCTTTTATTATTTTGCCAAGCACCCATCCTCTATAGAGAGGGCTCATTTATATCCTTTTGCCTAAGGCTTATAAATGCAGGGAACGGCCCTGATTGAGCTTGACCTCTATTGAGCTTGATTAATTTAGTTAGTGTGAAAACTATCAACCGTTAGGTGTAGAGGGCAGACTTTCCATGACAATTCATCTTCAAGCAGCTTTTATTAGTAGTAGTATTAGAGAAAATAGAGCAAAAAGAAAGAGCTAGAGAAATGAGTTACCTGCAAAATATCAAAAACCTTTTCTGCAATCAACTTTTGATAAGGAGCAGCACCTTTTTGTTGCAATTTATCAGGGTGTAAACATAATAGAGCTCTTTGATATGCTTTTTTCACTGCATTGGCTTCTATTATATCAACTAGTGGAATCGGTTTCCATCCACTATTAGGCCAAAGAACCTGTCAACACATACTTATAATGATAAGTTCAAAAACTTTTGAGGATTGTTATGAGAGAAAGGGAAGAGAAAAAGTTATGGTTTCATGAAGGAAACCCGAGTTCTTGATTCCATGAAATATTTGTCATATTGTATTCTTATTAATGTGTGAATATGTATGCAGGAGTTAACGGTCAGATAAACCCTAAGGTCCAATAAATACAGAACGAACAATGCCAAAGCCTTATTCCTAAAAGATTGGAGTCGGCCAAACAAAGCAATTGATCAGTTCCCGTGATCGTCCACATGAATTTTTTTTCACCAATTATTTTAAATAAATAAAAAATTAGTTTTCATAGTTACATTTATTATATTGGAATCAACAAAGTCGAAAAGCAAACATGTAATTGGGCTTAGACTTACATATTGCAGGGTTGAGAGCAAGGCACGTATATTTCTCTCCTTTCCTTTAGACCATTGCTTTACTTTACGCTCATAACTCTGAAAAAATATGTAATTGCTTCAATTCGCTATTCATACTTGAAGACTAGAGTGTCTAAGAAGGGATTGATAAAGATTAGATACCTGAGTTTCTTCCTGTGACTCGGTTGCACTGTCTTCTGACACTCCATTAACCTAACATTATAGAACATGTATCACACATCACAAACAACATACAAACGCTCATCATTTCTGAAACCAGATAGATGAAGTATTAACACACCTGCTGGTTGTCACCAACACAATTAACATTGATTTTTGGTGCAGATTCTCCAACATCTTTGTTTGGTTCTAGCAAAACCACATAATTAATTATAAAACTATAACAAAATAGGAGAACAGAACTACCAAACTAAAAAAACTTATATGGTTCCTTTTATGAAAGTGAACGTTTATATTTTGTTTCTTAGTTACATCATATACTAAACAAAGTTCATTTATCATGGCATCACATTCAATCCAACTTTTGCCTTTGGTAAGCCAATTGTTGTGCCAAAAATCAATTACTTGGTGATGGAGATGAGTTTGATCACCTTGTTGCTTACACCATGGCATACACTGTGAAGGATGATGAGTTTGAGCATATGATGTTTGGAACCTTGGTTGAAGGTTTAGTAGAAGCAAGAAGAGAGCTTTGTGAGGAGTGCGGAGTGCCTTGAACAAGTGCACAAGATATGCCTTGATCGAGGCAAGTTGTGCATGAGGGGTGCCTTGAACGAGGCATGAAGCTGCTGCAATTAGTGAAGGGTCTGCAAGAGTTGCTCATTCGAGCAATATAGACACATAGTACCAGCCACCAGGGCATTTTCGAGTTTCTGTAATGCTCGATACTTGGTGGGCAAGTTTGTCGAATGATCTAGGGTTATTCTATATGTTTGAGGCTATATATTGACCCTAAATAAGATTTAGAATCAACCAAGAGGAGGCCAATACAAGGGAAAAGGAGATTGGGAAACTTAGAGTGCTTTTGTATGTGTGTGTGATCTCCATTAAAGGTGAGATCTTTGAACTTAATAGAATGTTCTCAAGTCGGGGTTGTTTCATTATTGTATTGTTGAATCAATAATGAGATACAATCTAGTTTGAGAGGGAGGCGTCTAAGAAACCTTAGTAAAGTTCTTGCGTTCTTGCTTTGTGTTTATTAAGTCCATTACTGTGTGCTGTTTTTTCCCTGTTTCTTCTTGTTCTTCTTCATCAAAGTTAGGTCCTTTTGGTTTTCATATCAAATAATTATGCATGTGGAGTAGATTTTAGCATAGCGACAACCCAAATCCCACATTTAAATACAATTTACTCAAGCAAAAGAAATTTATGCTACAGTTTATCTAATGAAATCAAATACCTTTATTTGATTTTGAAGCATTGGTATCAGAAACACTGCCACTGCCACTGCCACTGATGGTATCAGCCTGAAAATTTGGACAGCAAAGTTCATAATGCAAGTTCATATATGGTAGTGAAAATCAGAACATTAGGAAAAGTTTAATAAGTGGGTGATCAGGCAAACCTCGCGTATGGAGTCGGACCGAGTTTTGCCCCAGCTAACAAAGGACGCTTGCATTTCATCACCATCTTTAGCCTGACGAGTTTTACGATCACTCTCGGGTTCAATGGTAGTTGCGCTAGTAATGTCCTTCCATCTCCAACTACGACTTTGACTCCCAGCATTTGGACAAGATTGTTGGTTGAAAACTTTGACAAAATCCTTCACTTTTGTTCTTCCTTGGCTTTTGTCAAGATCTTTGTTTCTTTCCTTCCCTCCCTTTACAGTGCTTGGTTTTCTATTCTCTATAAACCATGCACACAAGAATTAGACGTCAAAGGGAATGGCATAGTAGCTGTATACCAACACAATAGAAAGGACAAGCATAAAGTTTATAAAAATAATACCTTCTTTGCGTTCCCTAAACAAGGAGCTTAGAGACCTGAAATTAGTTTTAGTAATCTTTGAAGAGCTTTGTTCTAAACTTTTCTGTGAATGATCAGACACTTCTTTTGAACCCTCTAGCCTGTCTGAAGCAACATTTTTAGTAATTGCATCCTCAGATTTGCACTCTCTTACTTGAGTATTAGATTGTATTCTCGGTTTGCTGGAAGAAAGAGAAGCATCATTAACGATAACATCAATTTTACTACAGCTCAAATATCTTTCACTAGTTATCATTTCGACTTTCGATCTTGAAGGGCTTCTTTTCTTAGAGGATGACATTGCGATAGAAACTCCTTTGTTTGCCCATTTATATATTGAAAAATGGAATTGAATATTTTCATTTGAATCCATTGTAGGCTTTGCATCGTATTCTGTTCCACTGAATTTGCTACTGTTTCTTGGCTCGTTACCAAAGGAAGCTAAATCATTTGGAGAACTTTGCCTTAATCTGGAAATAGAACGCCTAGAAGATTTGGAACTTTGATTCATTGATGTGGGTGCCATAATGTCTGTGCTTGATCTTCTTCCCGACGGGCTGCAAATTGCTAGAATAATAAATATTCTCAAAGAATATTTTGCATATATTGTTTATTTAGTGTATCTTTATATGTTAGAATATAATATTAGGAATATATTGTAATTATTTAGTTTCCTAAAAACCATAGATTAATCTTGTATATATTCTTATGATGATAATGAGAAGGCATCGAATCATTCTCCCAATTATCTCTTTTATGGTATCAGTTGCTTAGGTTCATTCCTTGGTTTTTTTTTTTTTCCCACCACCTTATTCTCCCTTTTCTTCACCTTTTCTCATGGCTTCCTTTTCTCACTCTCGTCCGCAAAATTCGACATTTTCAGAAAATTTTGAGCCCCGGAATTTTAATACTTCTCCGGATGCGGAATATTATATGGACACTGGTGCTACATCTCATATGACTCACTCTAAAGGTACTCTCTTGAATTATTCTCCTTTAAAGTCATCTAATTCTCATTCTATTATTGTTGGTAATGGTGCTATGCTTCCCGTAAAAGGTCATGGTCATGTATCTATCCCTTCCCCATCCCAACCTTTAGTCTTAAAAAATGTTCTCCATTCTCCCACACTCATTAAAAATCTTATTTCTGTCCGAAAGTTTACTCGCGATAATAATGTTTCCATTGAGTTTGATCCTTCCGGTTTTTCCGTGAAGGAATTGGACACAAAGAATATAATCCTGCGGTCTAATAGCACTGGCGATCTCTATCCTCTTCACTTGACACATGGAACCACCTCTTCCTCTTCCTATGCTTTTTCGGCTTTCTCCTCTAGTACTTGGCATTCTCGTTTGGGTCATCCGGGAAACACTATCTTAGATTTTTTGTCCTCTTCTAAGTCTATTGAATGTAATAAAAATCCCTCTTTTTTTGTCAATCATGCCCTTTAGGCAAACATGTTAGTCTCCCTTTCTATAAATCTACATCTTTATGTACCCGTCCTTTTGAAATAATACATAGTGATTTATGGACATCTCCTGTTGCAAGTCCATCCGGGTACAAATATTATGTGTTGTTTCTTGATCATTTCACCAATTATTTGTGGACATTTCCTTTATTTCGCAAATCTCAAGTATGTGATATATTTGTTAATTTCTATTCTTATGTTCGCACACAATTTGAGCTAAATATAAAATCTTTCCAATGCGATCACGGGGGTGAATTTGACAATAAAAATTTTCACCAATTTTGTGCGAGTCGGGGTATTATTCTTCGTTTTTCATGTCCACAAACATCCTCCCAAAATGGAAAATCCGAAAGAAAAATTCGTTCCATCAATAATATTATTCGGACTTTATTATGTCATGCTTCTCTTCCCCCATATTTTTGGCCTCACGCCTTAAATACCGCCACATATCTTCTCAATATTCTTCCATCCAAATTACTTGGCCATCTTACTCCCACTCATTTACTTTATCATAAAGCTCCTACATATGATCATCTTAGGATTTTTGGGTGTTTATGTTTTCCTTTATTTTCCTCATCTAAAATTCACAAACTTCAACCCCGTTCTTCTCCATGTGTCTTCTTGGGATATCCCTCCTCACATCGCGGTTATAAGTGCTATGACATCGCATCAAATAAAATAATTATTTCGCGACATGTTATTTTTGATGAGTCCTCTTTTCCCTTTGCAAGTCGTTCCAAACTTACTCCTCACGAGTATGATTTTTTGGAGCCCAATTCTGTCCATCCCCTACTTCGGCCCATTTTACTCGGCCCACACTCACAGCTCTCAGAATCTAATACCACCCAGCAGCAGGTTCAATTCCCTATTGGGCCTGCCTCTACTGAAGCCCAACCTCATCCCTCCCCCCAGCGTCCAACAGTCACACACCAGCCGCCTACTTCTTTTCCTGCTGGGCCTGTCTCTGATACGGCCCAAATACCATCTCCCATACCCTTTGAGGCTCCCAATGCCTCTACTGGGCCTGCCTCACGCAACCCAATCATTGGCCAACCCACTCCCCACCTCTCTACACCATCTCAAAATAAAATCATCACCCGAAGTCAACATGGCATTTTTAAACCTAATCCTAAATATTCCTCTCATGCTTTATCCGTCACCTTTTCTCCAATTCCCAAAAATCCCATAGATGCATTACGTGACCCAAATTGGAAGCAAGCCATGCAAGAGGAATTTGATGCTTTAATTGAAAATAATACTTGGGAACTAGTACCTAGACCGTCTGATGCTAATATTATTCGTTCATTATGGATTTTTCGCTTGAAAACTAAGTCAGATGGGTCTTTTGAGCGTTATAAGGCGCGTCTTGTGGGCGATGGTAAGACTCAGCGTGCGGGCATTGATTGTGATGAGACTTTTAGTCCTGTTGTCAAACCTACTACTATTCGTACTGTTTTGAGTATTGCTGTTTCCAGGTCTTGGTCTATTCATCAGTTAGATGTTAAAAATGCATTTCTTCATGGTAATTTGAATGAGATTGTTTATATGCATCAGCCCATGGGCTTTCGTGATTCTCGGTATCCTGATCATGTTTGTCTTCTTCGCAAGTCTTTATATGGATTGAAGCAAGCCCCTAGGGCTTGGTATCAACGTTTTGCTGATTTTGTTACTTCTATTGGTTTTCGTAATAGCATTTCTGATCAGTCCTTATTTATTTACTGTCATGGGTCGGAAATTGCTTATCTTCTTTTGTATGTTGATGATATTATTCTTGCTGCTTCCTCTGATCGTCTCCGACAGTCTATTATGGCTAAGTTGAGTTCTGAATTTGCCATGAAGGACTTAGGTCCTCTGAGTTATTTCTTGGGTATTGCTGTCACTCGTAATTCTACAGGTTTATTTCTTTCTCAACAAAAGTATGCTACTGAGATTCTTGAGAAAGCCGGCATGTCTCAATGCAACCCCGTCTCTACTCCGGTTTCTACTACCAGCAAACTTCGTGCTGATGCTGGTTCATCTTGTTCTGATCCCACTTTGTATCGTAGTTTGGCTGGTGCTTTACAGTATCTCACCTTCACTCGGCCTGATATTTCTTATGCCGTTCAGCAGATATGTCTCTTTATGCATGATCCTCGGGTTGAACATATGGCTGCTCTTCATCGCATTCTTCGTTACATCAAGGGTACACTTTCTCATGGTTTGCAATTGTATAAATCCTCTATCTCTTCTCTTATTTCTTATACTGATGCTGATTGGGGCGGTTGTCCTGATACTCGCCGCTCTACTTCTGGTTATTGTGTTTTCTTGGGTGATAATCTTGTCTCTTGGTCTGCTAAGCGTCAACCCACCGTTTCTAAATCCAGTGCCGAAGCAGAATATCGTGGTGTTGCTAATGTGGTTTCTGAAACATGCTGGATTCGTAATTTACTTCTTGAGCTCCGTTGTGCTATTACTACTGCTACTCTTGTTTATTGTGATAATGTTAGTGCTGTTTATTTATCGGGTAACCCAGTTCATCATCAGCGCACTAAACATATTGAGATGGACATTCATTTTGTTCGTGAACGAGTCAAACGGGGTGATATTCGTGTTCTTCATGTTCCCTCCCGTTTTCAGATAGCTGATATTTTTACCAAAGGTCTTCCGCAAATTCTTTTTGAAGATTTTCGATCCAGTCTCAGCGTTCGTCAACCTCCCGATTCGACTGCGGGGGTGTGCTAGAATAATAAATATTCTCAAAGAATATTTTGCATATATTGTTTATTTAGTGTATCTTTATATGTTAGAATATAATATTAGGAATATATTGTAATTATTTAGTTTCCTAAAAACCATAGATTAATCTTGTATATATTCTTATGATGATAATGAGAAGGCATCGAATCATTCTCCCAATTATCTCTTTTACAAATAGTAATAATAATATGAATAATCATCAAAACTAAGTTCTTCTGATATTTCTTGTTCCTTGTTACAATATGTCACTTGAACCATTTTTTAATTCCTCCTATACTCTCTTCCTTCCTTTTTAATTCACTTGAACCCATTCATACCTCTCTTGATCTCTTTCTTCTATATTCACATGGGATTGGAAAAAGTCTCTACTCCCTATGTATGGTTGGAAAAAATAGCTAGCATTGTTAGCGGTTTAGTTGTTTCATTAGAGTATATAAGATATCATGTAGCCTCAACCATCAGCTTAAACTTTTGGTTGTATTAATTCCTTAATATGGTATCAGAAACTAGCGTAACAAGAGATATTAGTTCGAATCTCAATCACCCCTCACTTAAAGTTGAATATTCAACGTCAGTGTGAGGAGGCTTATGTTACGTCCCACTTCTAGCCCAAAGGCTCTCGTGTGAGGAAGCTTGTTAGAGTATATAACTTATTACTGGTTCTGGTTGAATCTCAATCACTCCTCGTTCAAATAGAATATTCAACGCCAGAGAAGAGCATACGTTGCATCTCGCTTCTAGTCGGCTCTCGTGTGAAGGGCCATCTTCTAGCCCATAGGGCCCCGAATAAAAGGGCGTGTTAAAACTTATAACATATGATGGGTCTCAATCATTAACTTAGCTTTTGGTTGAGTTGATAAGATATTTTTTAGTCCCATTCTACGTAGACCACTGACCATAGAAACTAAAAAAAAATAACGGAAAATTTGATTTTAAAGGTTCGAACTTTGCCTCATTTGCTTCTAAATGTTTGAACTTTCGTTTATCCTAGAAAGGTTCGAACTTTGGTGGTTATCTTCATTTAAAGGTTTTTATGGGTTGATTTTGGATTGATTATGGGTTTTTATGGGTAAAAAACCCATAATCAACCAAGAATCAACCCAGAAAAACCCATATAAACCCATAATCAATCCAAAATCAACCCAAAAAAATCCATAAAAACCTTTAAATGAAGATGACCCCCAAAGTTCGAACCTTTCTAGGATAAACGAAAGTTCGAACTTTTAGAAGCAAATGAGGCAAAGTTCGAACCTTATAAATCAAATTTTCCAAAAATAACAGTAGAATACGAAATTTGGTTTATATGAGGATGGCTTTAGCAAAAAGTCTACTCAATAACAAATTCATTTATAACATTTAAGTCGCAATAACTAATTAACTATACAGTCACGTTGCAATAAAGAAGTGCGAAGGAAGTTGAAAAGAAGGAGTATTCATTACCTCAACTTTGAAATAGTAGCCGAGGGGTCAACACCGGAAGGCAAAGGCCGTGGAGGACTGATAGGCCGAGAACTCGGAGTCGAAGAAAACGGGTTTCTACCTGGCATATGGACTCTTGGAGGCAAAGAACAACTCGATAATTGTTCATCACCTCCAAATATATCATCATAGAAATCCTGACTCGAATACCTGTTTCGGACCCCAATTTGATCCCCAAATACTGGCTTCTCCCCTAATTCCAACCATGAGCTCGGAAACCTAGCATCAACATCTACATCGGCATCGATTTCAACATCATCATTCATAGAATCCGTGGAACCGATTTCATTCTGGAAAAATTCATGAGTAGAAGAACGCCTGGGTGGGCCACCAAATACATCACTAAAATCAACTTCAGAATTTCTTCTACTTGAAGAGTTTGACAAAGAATTTGAAGCATATCCTAACAGAAGTTTCTCCCTCTGCGAAATTTTCGCCATTAAACTACCTAATTTCAAGCAAAAACGTAGTGTAATTCATCGAAATTTGAATATTTTTGATCCACCAAATTAGTTTGGTAGAATGCTTGGAAATTATAACTCCAATTACTGAAAAACAAAAGAAATTGAAAATATTGTGGGTAATATAAATTGGAAATCGAGTGAATTAAAGTAAAGATAAGAAGATGAGATATTGAGAATTTGAGATGCAGTGGTAAAGATTGAAGAACAGGACAGGGGAAGAAGATTAGTGGCCACTGCTAAAACAAATTAAGTGACAAAAAGAATGTATTAATTACTCCTTGTCTTCATTAGCTTGGCGCCCCCATTAGTTTGAAATTGAAGTGTTGGCGTTGTGTCTGGAAATCCAAAACTGTGACTACGTGGGTCGATTTCAAATTAGTTGTTTATGTCGGTTTAAAATAGAGTTTATGTTGGTTTTTTTTTTCATTATTATTAATTCATTTTATGCCGTGTTAAATCAGATTCGGTTACAAAATCGCGTGAATTTCAGTTCATTGGTATGTTGTTTAGATGTTCTGTGTAAACACTTTCAGATGAATTGTTTTTTCATCTAGTCTTTGGTATTATCCGATTTCAAATGTGATTTAATGCGGATTTGAGTTTCCATTCAAATCGTTACTTAGTTTTCCAAGATTCGATAGAATAATAGCAACTAGCAACATACTTAAGTATTATACAGAAAATTGAACATTCTAATCTCCTAATAACACAACACCAAAGGCCAAAAAAAGGCCAAAATTACAAGCAAAACTACTACTACAAGTCCACAATGAAGAAACTTGTCATACTCGTTGGAACTGTAATGCTGGGAAAATAATCCACATGTGGTCCCACATCAAAGAGTCAGAGAAAAGTTAACTAACATATAAGCTTAATGGGTTACTCTTATTAACCGATTGGTTTACCGACTAGGAAAACTCAGTTGTAAATTCACTTGATAAATCGGTGTATTAACATCAGAAAATCGCTCGTTAGCCTTCGAAACAACAGCAACACCACGAGCAAAAGCGAAAGACCCTGTACCCCCAACAACCTTAAGCTCGTCCCTCGCCTTATAACCCAATTCCTTAGCCTGAATACTCAAACTTCCTGAGTATTCAGGTGTGCTAAACGTCAAATATATTATGTTAAAACTCGAATGAGCGAATGTTTCTACTGGTATGAAAAAGCCTTGCGCTTTGCCTACAATTGTGGATGTGCTTTCGGGTCCTTCTGTGAGCATCCGATGAAAGGTTAATGCTCGTGCAGAGGAGACTGTACCGTGGTTCATGTTATGGGCAGTGCTCGGCTGCTGGATGTACAAGGATAGCGCTACGAAAGGTTTCGATGAGTCGGGCGCATGCTGTTTGTAAGGAACGGGTGATAGCACAGCTAACAGAAGAACTGCTAATGTGGCTAAGGAAACTGCTGAACAGAATATGATTTTAGCTAGCATTATGTAATATGTGCCATTAAGAAATTGTGTTGTTTAGGAATGTTAAGTGTAGAGTTTATAAGGGATGAAATTTAGCTCATTTCAAGTGTACTTGCTCCTCTTGTTCACAAATTTGGTCACCTAATACACAATTGGAATGTTATTGTTAGAATAAGTTATGAGTAGAGAGCTACTCCACTTTTAGATTCAAAAAAATCATAAAAATTTGAATAATTTGCGAATTACAGCCTTAAATATTACTCTTTTTGAATCACTTTAGATGTTTCATTTGGGTTTTCACGATTATTAAGGGTGGTGTGGGGTCCATTATAAAGGTGGAAGTTGGGTACTTTAATTGATTAAATTAATTGTAAAGATGGTAGTTGGGTATTGGGAGTAGTAAAAGTGGGGGTATTTGATTAAAAAAGATGGACAAAAAAGGAAATGGGACAATTGATATGAATTTGTCAAATAAGAAAATGAGACAACTAAAAAGATTCGGACGAAGTAGCATTTTTGCGAATTACAGAGTAATAACTTTATTTTTTTTATTTAATCACATTTCTATATTGAACTTATTTTACGAAATTTAACTTTGGAATTGGACATATTCTATTCATTTTAATTTTACCGACTTTAACATATTTTTAGTGAACTGAACTAAGTTTGCTAAATTAGACTAATGTTTTATTAGATTAATTTTATTTTTTACTAAATTAATTAACTTTTTTTTTTTGTTCTTTGCACTACTTATTTTTATTGAACTTGTAACTTGGTTTTGTTGAACCCAAACTACTTTACCAAATAATATTATTTTAAGCAGAGCAAATACTTATCTATTTTTTTAAAAAAATTGAAAATATTTGTAGTTAATTAAAATTTGATTAGTGATTCTTTATTTTTCTTATTCTTATTTTTACTGTGGTTTCTTATTTAACTAGACTTATGTTGAGATGAACTCAAATTTATTTAATGAACATTTTTGTAAGGTGAATTGCTTGACACATTCGTAGATTATTATTTTTGAGAAGTTATATTTTATTTGGTGTGTTGTTTGTGAAATAATGTTAAAATTCGAGATTTAATTTGTATTTTGAAAAATATAAAAAAGAAAATATTAAGAGATAGAATATTTGTTAAAATTGGTTAATGACCATTTATGGAAGGATAAGATGAACATCATTTTGTAGTTAGTTTCACATTTTTTATTCAAACCATTTTTGGAAGGATACGATTAACATCCTTTTGTAGTTTATTTCACATTTTATTATTTATACAATATACAAAGTAGGAAAATTAAGATATCAAAGGGGATCCATTTAAAGAGAAATAAAAAATCAAAGAGATCTTATATCAATCAATGCCTATTTCAACTTTAACTATTCTTTCTTGATTTATGATTTATGAATATGTTTTTATAAATTTGATTTTTAATTGAAATTATTTTTTTTTTGTAAAAAATGTTATTTAAACTAAATTAAACATATTCTAAATATTATCTCATTAAAACAAAATAACACTGTATAAATATATATGACGCCTAATTAACATATCGATTCTTCAAATTTTTGCTATAAATCAAATTTAAATAAAATAATAATTAGGAGTAATATTTATAGATGACATATTTTCTTTTAAAAAGTTGGAGTTTTTTTGAAACAAAAAAAATCATAATTTCATTTGCCGGAAAAATTTAGATTTATTTACATAATTGCCGGCAAAATTCATAATTTCATTTTATTATATACTCTCTTCGTTCCCTAATAAAATTACTACAAGAATTGTTCGAGTGAATTAAGAAAAATAAAATCTTTTAGACATAAATGTATTATTTTATTGAATAACAAATTTTATGGAGGAAAAGTGGGGATTATAAACATAAACATAATATTAAAACAAAGTTAGTGAAAAAAAAATGAGAATCACAACTAATAAAAAAATATTTTTATAAAGCATAAGAAATATAAAAATGTTAAATTAAAGTTAGTGGGAAATATGTAGGACCATAAACGTAATTTAAATATTAAAATAAAGATGAATAAAATTATCTTTGTCTAAAATATATGTATGATATAAATAGAAAAATCCGTCATGCAAATAACAAATAGAACACCCTAAAAATGACAAACGAAAACTTCTTTAAGGAACGGAGTGAGTACTAAGTAGTATATATATATATACTTCCTCCGTTCCATTATACTTGCTACATTGCACTTTTTACTCATTCCAATGTGTTATTTTATTTATTTATATCTTGAATTATACAAATATAAAAATTATAACAAGTCAATATTATGAAAGTATGCGATTATACGATTCAAACAAAATTCCACTTAACTTTGTTATTATTTACACATTAATCGCAATCTATAAAATAAGCCTGAACGATGAATAATGCACGCAATCAAAATGTAGCGAATATTCATCACGTAGGAAGTTTTTAATTAATGACAAAATTAATTAATACATAAATCACGCTTTTAAAAATCTTTGATGTTTAAAAGGGTAGACTAATTTGGGGACAACAAAAAGAAGTATTTCAAACCTGAAACCCGACCCATTTTATTGACGGCCATTTTCTCTCTCTACAACTGTACACTACTCTACTCTACTAATTCTCTCTCCGGACTCCGGTCGACGCTGCTTCATTCCCGTCGTTGTTGTCACCGCCGACAACAGGTTATCTTTCCTTTACTTTTTCTGATATCGAATTAACTTTCAGCTATTTTTCACCCTTTTTAGTTGAGAATTCCAATGATTTTTACCCTTTTTTGCTCAAATTCGATGTTTTTTTAGAGTAATTATAGCTAGCTAATTGAACTTCTTTAAAGTATAGGTGAAAGATAACTAGAATAAAGTGAAATATTTTTATTTATTTTTTTTGACTTGGTAGTTGTACATTTCTTTTTGTTTTATTATATAAATACACATGTTTTTTGGGTTTGATTAGTGGGTTTATAAAGTAGGTCGTGATTAAAGGAAGAATTTATAGGTTTTTGGTGTTTTGCTCATAATTCTGGTGTGTAATTAATCATTAAATGAATTTTTTGGTTTAATTTATGTTGGAACTTTAAAAAGAGGAGAAAGGAAATAAGAACAAAGTAAAAAGACTTCAATTTTGTTTGTTTTTATGTCTTGATAGTCTTACATTTCTCCTTTGTTAATTATCTTACAACTGTTATCTGGGTTTGATTTGATTTGAAATGGGTGAGTTTTACATTTGTGAGTTAAAATGATTGATGGGTTTTATTAGTTTTTTGGTAAGATATTGATGAAAAGAAGAAATTAATTAGGGTTTTGTTAATTTTGTTTTAAAAAATTGGTTGATTAGTTTTCATATGTAATTTTTATGCTTAACAAACTGAATTTTTTTGAGTTAGAATGGGTAGTAGCAGTCAGTATGAGATAGATGTGGGTGATGGCCCTGAAGAAGAACCCGGGCTTGAAGAGACTGATACACCTTCTCCTGTAACCGAGGAAGACCAAAATCAAAGTAGCTCACAAGGAAATGGTAATGTGAAATTCAACGGGAATGGGAATGAGAATGTGCACTCCTCTAAGCGAGGACATGACAGCGAGGAGCAGGAAACAGGTGTAGGATCTGATAACAAGACCCAAAATGGTGGTGGCTCAACTGAGTCCAGTACCCCTCGATCTTCTTCAGGGAGATTGTTGATTAAAACATATCATGATGCAACTGGAGGGCGCTCTAACAATGGTGTCAAGAGATTAAAGGTGCCTTTGATATGATCAGTGCTATAACTTAAGTTTGAAAAATGGGATTTTGAATTGTATTATGTACTATTAGTGCTAAAGAATGTGTATGCTTTTTATATATATTTTTTTTCTATTTTTCTTAACTATCAATGGATCAGGAACAATCATTACTTTGAATTACTTTTAGATGATTGAAGATGATGAGGAGGCTGGAACTAAAGAAGAACAAGCTGAGTTCATAAATGAGCTGATAGCCTTCTATAAGGGTAGATGTATGGAATTCAAACCACCCAAGTTTTATGGGGAGCCTTTGAACTGCTTGAAGTATGGCCTCTTTGTTTTGTGTTTACCTCTCAAACAAAAATTTACCTGATTTCCTCTTTTTAGAAGTGTTAAATTTGATTAATTGATATAGATGCTCATAATCTTTTGTTGTCTAGGTTATGGAGAGCCGTGGTTCAGTTGGGTGGATATGACAGGGTATGCTTGTTTGTTCCAAGTGTTATAATTTCTATTAAAATGTACAAGGGCTGAAATTTTTTTAGTGATAGTCATTTTATCATTGGTACAAGATTTTTGCCCAAAATGCCTTGCTCTAGAGAGCTGTAGATTCTAGGTTGTTGATCCATTGATTGATTTTATTGCCTCATTAGCTTAGATTGGATGTACACTAGTCATATTTCAAGGACAAGGGAATGGTGTTGTGCATTCTGAAATTTCTCGTCTTTTTACAGGTTACTACGTACAAGTTGTGGCGGCAAGTTGGGGAATCTTTCCATCCACCAAAGTATGAAATGCCCTGTTAATTAACTTTTGTTTAAATGTTTCTGGAAATGAGATAAATGTTTTTTTGATTGAATGAACATCATTTCATTTCTGTTTATTAATAGTTCAGTGAGAAGTTTATGGTGTCAGCTGAATTATTATTAAATAGTTCTCGACATTTAACCCAAATTATTGGTCCATTCTTGTTCAGGACATGTACTACAATTTCTTGGACATTTAGGATTTTTTATGAAAAGGTAATGCCCTTGTTGCACAATTATGTCGTTGGGATCTAATTATCTATTGTATCTTTTTGTGTGCATTTACATCTGGGATGGTTTGTATTGTGTAGAATTATTATTATTTGATGTTTGTGAGTCTTCTTTCTTAGCCATCTCTCAGTATATATATAAATCCTTTGGTTGATGTTGAATTAATTATAAATTGGAGCTGTGCTTAAGAATTAGAATTGGGTTTGGAATAATATATAGAATTAAATAGGAATTGTTGGAAAAGGAAAATTATTATTGTGGATCTCATACTTTAATGGGTTTAATTTATGTAGCTGATCCCATTTATTGGTATAAGGCTTTATCATGGTTGTTGCCTATATGGGTTTAGTGACTGTTAAAACATTAATTAGTCTTTTAGTAAAAAAAAGGAAAGAAGGAAAGGGGAGGGGTAGGTTGAGGACAAAATACTCCATTGTTTGAATAGGAGCGAAGACGAGTGTAGGAAATGGTCCGATCTTTCCATAAGGAGAGTTTAGAATTGAAGAATGTATGAGTAGCTCCATGACTAGAAATACTCTACGAAAGACACCATTACACTTTGTTGGATTGTAAAAATTGAAGGAATGGATTTAGAGGGATATATTTTTCTTTGTTTGGATATCAAATTTGAAGGGGAAGGGTTGAAAGGAAGGGATTTAAGGAATTAGTTTTCTTAATTTTGTTGATGACCTAATCTCTTCAAAAGCAAAAAGATTTTGAAGGAAAATGGTTTGTCTTTTCACTTTTTCTCTTATAGAAACACAAGGAAAGCTTTTCTTATTATTCCTTCCCATTCCTTTGTCGTTTGTACTCCCTTTTCCTTTTACTTTCCCTCCTGAATTCTTATCTAAACATATTGTTAATGACTAATTCGTGCCGGTGACATGATCTCTATTTTTTAGATGTTTCTTAATAAATGCGTCTATTTCATATGCATAAAGCACAATGATTCTGATCTGATATATGTATGGCCTGTGCCTTTTTTTTTGTAATTGACCAATGTTGGGTAAGGAGAAGAGAGAAGCACTAGAAAGAGATATTAGAATAGGGTGGAGGGATAGGGCCATAGGGGAGACATTGATTGATATCTTTCCTTTATGTGATAAAATATAAGAGTTTAGTGGAGTAAAGTTGTCTTTTTCTATTTGATGAGTCTTATCATTCCATATAGCTCACTAATCATTACAAACATGAGATGATTTGTTTCTTAAACAGAGAAGGAATAAATTCTCTCCTTATTTATCATGTTCATTTCCCTCATCTCTCTAATTTGTCAAACAAGGGAGGTTGCCTCCCTCAATCTCTTCTCTACGTCTCCTTGCATTTTACTCATGCAAACAAGCTATAATAGTTCAACTGATGTTCTTGCGAAGCACAAATGTCGGTATAACTATTCATTGTCACAATTTACTCTTGGTATTCCAATATAATATTCTAATGTGGTTGTTGCTTTGTTGTAGCTGTGGTACATTTAACTATTCTTTTTAAGATTTTGTTGTTGATTTTTTTTCCTGTGTAGGCGCTCCTGGATTACGAAAAGCACAAAAGAGAGATAGGTGAGGTTGAATTTCCAGAAGTCACCATCCCTGATTCTACTTCGGTTGAAAATGAGGTAGTCATTCATCTGACATATGTTAAAGCGAGGTTCTTAGTTCTTGTGTCTCTGCATTTTAAGATTTTGCACTTGGTATAGTGGGTTTAAATTCTGTCTATGGTGTGCATGACGAGAAACAAGGTACAAAGCCTAGGTCTGATCTGTCATCTACTTTACCAAAATATATTGGGCAAATGTATTTTCAATTGTGTGTTCACTCTGTGATCTTGTCAAACACTTAAACTACCAATGCCCCAGCTATGTAGGCGTCTCCTGTTGAATATTGAGATATTTGTGTTTAGTTTAGCACCTTCTGGCAAATTAAGACATAGAATAGCTTTAGGGATCATCGAAGTCATTTATGATGAATGAATTGAAACCATTCGAAAAATATCATTCATTTTCTTTGAGCAAGACCACTGATTTTCAGGAATCTTAAGCCATCCTCTTTTCTACATGGGTAGCTACTCTTTTTACCTCCCTAGGTGGGATCCACTTGATCGGGTCTCTATTTTAGCAACAAATCATCATCTTATTCGGACAGTATCTAAAGCCCTTTCTTTCTTTTAATTAGGTATGCTTTATCAAAAATTTCCAAAATCAATATTTTGTTTTTCTTCACTTTTAGAGAACTATATGATTTTTTTTACAACAATAATACCAAAATCTAAGTCCAATAAATCAATGTGATTGTCAACAACAATATAATACTAGTCTATAAGACTATAACTAAGAAAGCTGATTCCAGTTACTATACTCGTATACTCATCCTTCATTCATTCCTTCCATTGTTGTATGCTCTTATGAATTTCATATTTCATGTCATTCTTCACTCATGTTAATTTCTCATCACACGCCTACCTATTTTAATCTTTGCACATGACCATATCAATGTAAAGGGTGACTCATGAGCAAATCTTAAGGAAAAAGTGAGTTGGTGCTTTGTATTTTACTTCTATAATGGATTGGGGTGGCCAAGACTTTTGTTGTTGACTTTTGTATCTTGTTCTTAAGGAATCGTGGGGACTTAAAGGAGAATCTTGTGTGAAGATTTTAAGCTTACTCCTAACCGTTTCTAAAGTGTGACTCATGAGCAAAGGAAAGTTAATCCTTTGTAGATTCACTAGAACACAATAAGAAAATCTTTTGTGGAAGACTTTGAGGCTAAACCTTTGTGTGGTGTGGTGGGTAAAATAAGTTACAGTGTATATAGGGGAAATAACAAGTGAAACTTAACCAAATTTGAACCTAACTTAGCATTACTGATACTCGAGGAAAAGTATATTAAATCTTTTTCTGATTTAGCTTTCTTAATGACGGCTTGTGGTACTACATTAAGGGATAAAAGAGTTACCTACATTGACAATGAATATCCTATATGCAAGTTTAGTATAGAGGGCAAGCATAAGGGCCAAAACGTCTAACACAACTTTTCTTGTTATGAGAGGGAATATTTATTTTGAGGCTTATTCTATTGATATGAAATCACTTGGTATATATTAGATGACAATAACAT
The DNA here is from genome assembly GCA_019776075.1 of Amaranthus palmeri. Lineage (NCBI taxonomy): Eukaryota > Viridiplantae > Streptophyta > Magnoliopsida > Caryophyllales > Amaranthaceae > Amaranthus > Amaranthus palmeri. Next base: position 1,270,935 of record JAAKBH010000023.1, read on the forward strand.
TGACCAGATAAACTGTAATACTTATCCAAAAAGCGATGGTTTTAGTTTAAATTATGGAGGGGTTATGAACATAATGTAAAATGTATGTTTTAAGTGAGAAATTTGGTCCTTTATAATTTCACCTGCCTTGTCCTTGTTGAGATGACTAGGAAAAATGATTTTCACTATATCTGCATGTATTTTGCCGAAATAATTTGTTTCACAACCATAACTAGATCATAAATAATAACATCATAAAAGAATCATCTGAAATGTTTTATGAGTTTTAATTTTTAAACCATTACTAACTAGATCATAAATAATAACATCATATAGCTATTAAAGAAAATTCTCATATATGATAAGTTTAGCCACTTTTGATTCCTTGTTAATAATTGAAAAAAAACCTCATGGAAATTACAATTTTTCTTTTATAGTTGAGAAACGAACTACTTCGGCAAAATGCACGCTGATACAGTAAAAATAATTATATTTAGTCAAAGCATCATCACGTTTCAACTAGGACAAGACAAACTAGATTATAAAAGGACCAAATTTTCCCACTTGGAAACTTGAATCTACATTTTGTTTATAGCCCTTTGTAGTTTATATAAAACCAATACTTTTTAGACTAATATTACCATTTTTCAATGTTACCAAGTGGCATCGTTATCAGTAGAAAAAGCCTCAAGCTAAATCTTTTATCTCGTGACAAGAAAAGTTGTGTTGACGTTTTGACCATTATGCTTCTCTCGATTCTAAACTTGCAAATAGGACAACTTTTTTCAACGTAAGTAATTCCTTTGTCCCTCAAGCTAAATCTTTTATCTCGTGACAAGAAAAGTTGTGTTGACGTTTTGACCATTATGCTTCTCTCGATTCTAAACTTGCATATAGGACAACTTTTTTCAACGTAAGTAATTCCTTTGCCCCTTAATGTAGCACCTCCAATCGTCGTCATCAATCCTAAATCTAAAAGAGCCTTAATTTATTTTCCTCAAGTGGGGGTTCTTCTTAAGGGTTGAGTCTTACTTTGGATGTAATGGTATCTGAGTCGCTGTATACACCATATACATAGCTTTTTTATGTGCTATAATGTAGACCAATAATTACGCTTATAGTTCTATTAGACTATGACAGAAACAAAGAACAAGGCAAATCACTAATTAACTGATCTTTTTTTGTTGGTTTGTTTGCTATAACAATTAACTATGGTTTGTAGAAACAAAAAATATATAAAAAGTAGCTTAGTAAATGCTTTTATTAGTGTGATGCTAGGCAAAACCTTGTTTACTATCTCTTCTACCTTGGTATGATGCTAGGCCGGACCGTATACTTTTGTTATGTGTACTTTGATTGCAGGCTTGTGGCCTTATGTAGCAGAATGTTGATGCGTAATTTCTCCTGTTTTAGGGAAATGCTTATCAGACCGGTTCAGGAAGGGTGAGAAGGGACGCTGCCGCTCGTGCAATGCAGGGTTGGCATGCTCAAAGAGATTTTGGCTTAGGAGAAGTAGGCGAACCGATCATCAAGGTATGAAAAGATGGAGAATTGCTTGAAATACTCTGTATATGCTTTTTTTTTCTAAACTGTAGGACAGGTTGTAATACTATCTGACTGTAGGACAGCTGGACACCTGACATTTAAGGATTAAGGTTTGAACTAGATGAGCTTAATGGAATTTGTATGTGAGAGCAATATTTCAAAAACATTTAGAATGAGAAAAATGATGTATTGAATGATAATAACGATAAGAATAGTAACAATTTGTCAGATTCTGTTTCTCTTTATGACATGCCACGTCCACCTCTCCCTCTTGTCTGGTTCTTCTTTTTTGTTCCTTCTGCTTTTATGTTGCATTGGATATGAGCCCTCCACCCTTTCTCTTTCGTGCTTTCTTTCTCTTCATGTGTCTTTTGCCTCCCCATCTCCTCAATCATCCAATGCTGCCATTGCAACCATCCCTAAACCTCTTTTCCTTTTCAACTTTCTCTTCTTCTACACCCGAAATATCATCTAGCAATCCAATGAGCTTAATGGCCATCCCATGCCCATGAAAACAAGCAATATCAACTAGATAAAATATGTCTTTGTCCCATTTTCTCATTTGTCAATGACTGAGCTTGAGCATGACTATTTTTTTGAGTTTAAGCATTACTTGACTCGGAGTGATTTTTACTTTGGCTCATTACTTCAAGTCTTCATGTGATGGATAATGAGTTGGAAAAGTTTACATGGAATGGAAATGTAATTTTTTGTGAGACCAACCACACATAAAGGCTGGAATTACTTCCATTAGGGGAAAGTGAGACTGATATTCACTTAACTCAAAAAGTTGAATATAATCTGCATTGAGCCTGACTGAGCTTGAGCGTGGCTATTTTTTAGTTTAAACGACTCTTTTAGGTGTGTGCTTGGTCAAGCAAACCGATTGAGTTTGACTGAGCAAAACCAAAGAGCTCACTGAGCTGGCTCAAATTAGTTGCACCATGGTTTCATAGAATGACTAGCCAGTTTTAATTGTGTTTGGAAGCACAATGAAGCAAGGGGCTTGGTTGTTGCCATTGTTGGTGCTGACTAGGATAATGGATATATCCATTTAGTGGAGTAAGGATGAAAGACAGAAGTGTGTTGGAGGAGAAGGGTGATGCCCTGGGCAGAAGGGGATGGTAAAGAGTTCCTGATTTTGCATAATAGAAGATTTTTCTCTCTTTTTATGATTATCTTTGAATTATGTTATGTATGTAATTTTCTGGTGGAATTCGTATCAGGCACTCTAATGTCTTATCTAATTTAAAAGTAGACATTGCTGTAGTAAGATTCTTCTATGCATATTTTTACCAATACTTCAGATGACTCTTAATTATTACTCCCTCTATTTCATCCTATGTGTCTCATTTAGTTTGGCACACGTGCCAGTGCACTTATTCAAGTCTTAATATCTCTGATTTGACATAATTAAAAACTACAATAAGTTGATATTAATATATGTATTGAGGCGAATCAGATAAGATTCCACTTGATTATGTTAAACTTATTAATCAAGTGGAAAATATAAATTAAGAGTGATTGATGAATAGTGTCAAACTCAAATGGAATACTAAGGTTGTAATGGAGGGAGTATTTTGAAAAAATGGCATGCCATCTAGTTTGGAGATTATTGCTTGAAATAGTTCATCTTTTTGTTCCGTATCTTTTTCTAATATCTTTCATATGTCAGGATAAGAGCATCAACTCTTCACAAAAGCGAGAAAAGAATCTAAAAAACATTGGTATGTAGCTGTTTCCTACTGCGTTAATCTTTGCACTTGACCAAAATTGATGCCGCTTCATTTCGATGATTATTGACTAAGGTACGAAGCAGAAGAAACCAAGTAATCTGGAGCTTGTAGAACATGAAATTCCTGAAGCAAATAAACAGTTGAGTTTTGTCAGATTGCCTCTTTTTTCTCATTCCCCCTTTCTATCCCCTCCAAAATATTAGGAATTTTTATTAAAAAGAACAACTACACTTATACATGAATGTTCATATTTTTATATTCGTGGCCAAGAAAAAATATGAGGACAGTACCTCCTTTCAACCTTCACTTGTTTTAACACTAGATATATTTTGGAGAAAAATGTATTGGCTAGAATCATAAGATGTGATGTTCTATGAAATCTATCCGTATCATGCGTTCTGTTATTTAGTTTTGAAATCATGAGGTGCAAAGGGTTGTGCCTCACCTTTTTGCGCCTTTGAGTGCTTTCGGGAAAAAAGAGCAACCAAAAATACATTATGATGTTTTCCATGACTAATCTTGCGCCTATGTTGAGATGCAACCTGCGCATCCTCTTAGACTACATTTTTTTAAAAGGATGTCAACACAACCACATTTGATTTCACTACATAGTTTATCCCCAAGTAGAGTTGAACACTTGCCTTGAATGGATATACCAACAACCTATGTTACTTGGACTCGATTACTGATGTTGGACACTAGTACGTGTCCAAGTGTCGGATACGTCTAATGGCTAGTACGGTAATTTTTTACCGTTTACTTGAGAGGACCTTTTCACATTTGCATTACATCTTTGTCAACAGTTCCTCTAATAATTGATCTTAAGAATTTGGGTTCATACATATATGCAACCTTACCTTTGTTTAATGCATCTTATGCATTACTTTCTCCTTTAATTTTAGGTCAGTGTCAACAGTAATGGATGTTGGGCCTCCGGCTGATTGGGTGAAAATCAATGTCAGAGAAAGTGTGAGCTTTCTTAAACTGATATTCGGTGGTACTTTCTTCTTGCGCAACATACTATGCGATTTAACTGACGAATGCTCCTTTTTTTGTTATCCTTTTGCAGAAAGATTGTTTTGAGGTTTATGCTTTAGTTCCTGGGCTCCTTCGAGAGGAGGTACTTTAGCTCTCTTATAAAAATGTAGTGCTATAAATCTTTGGCTTGCTCTGGTCTGATCTTGTCTTGGTACCTGCTCATGAATTTTGGTTTTACATGAGCACATTTAACTCATTCTGATAATAAGTTTTCTCTTTTGATGGATTATATCTGTCTGGTTTTATTTTAATTTTCTGCTGGCTTGGCAATATTTGGTTTTACATGAATTTTGATGGATTTCTTCGAGTTTGCTATCTGCTATTTATCTTCACATTCTTGTACTATATCAAAGTTTTTACGCTTCAAAATTCTGCAAGTTATATTGTGGTTTCTTTGAAAGGATTCATTTTTCTCCTGTTTCTTGAAATGAGGAAATTCAGTGCTTATGTCAACAATTATTTTTGGTTCTTGTAGCCGACCTCATATCATGAAATTAAGGTTCTGGCATTGTTCTTGTTAGGTTATGTGTGGACCTGAATGATGCGTTTTCCTTTCAATTGATGTTCTTTATTTTATGATTTTTCCTTGCATTAGATGACGGATGACACTTGCTTCTTGGATGGATAATATTAGCTGATTTTCTTTTGTATCTTGATGATTTAGGTTCGCGTTCAGTCAGATCCTGCTGGACGTCTGGTCATCACTGGTCAGCCAGAGCAGCTTGACAATCCTTGGGGAATCACACCGTTTAGGAAGGTAAATTTTGACAGTTCCTTTTTAAAAATTTGTTGCAGTGGAATTCTGTCTCTTCATCTTATTCCTAGGGGGTGTTTATTATAGGATTTTGGGGTAAGCAAATGTGAATTTATAGAAGAAAGTCGCAAGTCCTCATTTTGCTTGCAAGGGATGGGACTTAAATTTGATCATAGTCCCCTAGAAATATGTGGGCGGTGGGGGTATTTAAGTTTGAGACCTTAGCCTCGACTAAGTCTCATCTCAAGTCTAAATTATAAGGTTCACCATTCCCATTCCCATCGTTCCCATTTCCATTCCCATTTTCTAAACAAACCCCCCCTAGTACGGTACCCATTTTGGAATAAAATCAAGTTCTTCCTTGTAGAATTCCGTAGTCTTTCATTCTAGGCACGCTCATGTGCAGGGAAAGCCAGGATGTTGAACTAAGAGGGCCAAATAAATTAGAAAACTTTAAAATCATGTACATTAAAATGATTTCAACCCATGAAGTTGAAGCTTCCTTATAATTATCCCTTTTGAAAAAAGTAAAGTGTTTCTGATTCGTCTAGTAAGTCTTAACACTGTTGTGAAAATATAAAAACACAGACAAAAAAGAATGAATGTAAAATTACGAAAGAGTAATGACATTATATATTAATTTGTTAGTTTATCTAAAATAAATACAAGTTTAAATTAGGATTAGAACCCCTTGACCTTATGTTTCAAATGTGCATCTCGCTCTAACCATTGAGCTATAGTAGTTTTTGTTACATTTATTCGCTTCAAGCTATATATCATACACTAGGAGGGGCCAAAGCTAAAAATACAAAGAATAACATTTTTGGCACGGGGGGTCGAGCCTCCTCCTGACCCCTTGTAGCTTCGACTTTTCATGTGTCTTCATACAATCACACCAATACCAAAATCTTGGTAACATGGGTTCTTTGTTTTTCAATCGTATTTTGAGTTCATTAAATTAGACGGTCAATGGGTTTCAGGTTGTTATCTTTCCAATGAGGATAGATCCTCTACATACATCAGCTGTTGTAAGCTTGCATGGCAGGCTGTTCGTTCGTGTTCCTTTTGATCGATCAAACGTCTGAGCAGGCCTTCTACATGTAGATTCTTATGATTATAGTTTCCCTGGGAGGTAAAAAGGAGCAGAAACTGCTGACTTTTCTCGGCAAGAATATCGGAATTAGAGAGAAGCTGATGATATGAATTGGATGGGCCATGGGAAGAAATCACTAAAGATTGTATATGAATGTATGTAAAATGTGATTGTATAACGAAGAACAATTGTAATGGATAGTATACAAGCATTCGAGAGGCTTGTTCTCTCCTAAGAGTATTACACTCCACCAAAACTATTACAATTCTTGAATGACTAAATCTCTTGCCTTCCCTTCTATTTATACTAATCCCTACATTTATTTTCCCAACTAACTAATTACTAAAATATTATTTATTACTAAATTCCCATATTACCCCTTCTTACCAATTCCTAACATTACCGGCCCCCAAAAAATCCACCTTGTCCTCAAGGTGGGTAAAAATGAAATTGGACTTCAACTTGAGTAAAACCGAATGCGCAAGAATTTGCAAGAATGGACTTGATTGCATTGTTGCTCAGCAATTGGTAAAAAGCAGGGACAATAAATGGGGTGACATCATCACTGGCATCACAGTGATATCATTGCCATGTGCTTCAAATATGGCCACTTTTATGTATAGTAGACCCCCACTTGCATGTTGCATCCCAAAAGCTACTTTCTCTCTCCTATGCTTTACAGTTTACAATTGCTGCTCCTTGTGAATTTGAAGCTGCTACCCAGCCCCGACAGTGTCTACACCTCCACCGCAGAGTAAACCTGGACCACCACCGGATCCACAACACACTTGCTCCACAAGATCTACTATTATACAGCTTCTCCACCATGTTCCCGAACACCACGACCACTCCGTCATCACAGATTCTGCAACATAAGGTCCACTAAAGAGTGGCCGAGCCACCCTACAACCACCAGGTCGCTGTCTGCCTTGCATCTTCTTCCTTCTCATCTTTCTTGCTTTACCTTCTTGCTTCTTCTTCTTCTGAAACCCTAATTGTGGTCTCCTCACAAATTTTCCGGCAACCCGATGAACACCTTGCCGAAATTTGTACTCTCCGCAATCTGGAACAGCACTTGTACTATCCAATGTAATTTGTTTAGATTCTTGTATTGGTGCCGATACGGTTTCTTTTTCTTGAAGTATCGAAAAATCCCCAAGTCCACCGCATACTTCTTCCGCGATATGTACAGATTCATAGTGTTGTTTGTTGTATGTAGAAAACTCGTGAATCACCGTTGCTTCGACACTTTCTTGACCATTGGGAGTAGTCTCTGCATCCCTTTCATGTTCTCTGTCCAAGGTTCCACTGATATCTGCCTTCCCACAATTCTTATTCATTTTAATGAATAAAGGCTTCCAAGGATCATCTGATTTTTTCTTATCCTCGAAAATCTTGTTAGTAATCTGCGCCAAATTGTTGTTACATTCGCTAAAAATTTCTTTCAAATCCAGAGAATACCTTCTAATTGTTTTGTCCAATTGTGCAACCAACTCCTCCATATGATGCGATATCTTTTCTGTGGCAGTGTGGTGACATTGTTGAACTTCGTGAATACTTCGATCGCGACAGTTGCTGTTCTTGGACTCAAGAACGCCATCAGGAGCAAGATATGGTAGCCCTCGACCTCCGTTGTGAGACCAATCGCCAAGAATCGAACGTCTCTGATACCAATTGATATGAATTGGATGGGCCATGGGAAGAAATCACTAAAGATTGTATATGAATGTATGTAAAATGTGATTGTATAACGAAGAACAATTGTAATGGATAGTATACAAGCATTCGAGAGGCTTGTTCTCTCCTAAGAGTATTACACTCCACCAAAACTATTACAATTCTTGAATGACTAAATCTCTTGCCTTCCCTTCTATTTATACTAATCCCTACATTTATTTTCCCAACTAACTAATTACTAAAATATTATTTATTACTAAATTCCCATATTACCCCTTCTTACCAATTCCTAACAGCTGACTAATTAGTTATTTTAGGTTAGGATTGCAAAATCATGGGATGATTTCTTAGTTCTTTCCTGTAACTCCATAGCTGTGCGTGTATGGAATAGTGACATTGTAGAGTGCAACTTCCCATTTTGTAAATTTATTTAGTTTTCAATGAATTTTCAACAATGTTGTAATATTTGTTAACTTCTTTTAGCTTGCACAAGCAATGCTGCCTTAAATGCCCTCTTAATTTAAATTCCATAGATACTATCCCGTGGGCCGTGGCCTCGATGAATTTAGAAATAAAGGTATATAGAAACAACTGAAAATGTCTGCGGTTTTGATAATTTTATCGGTCTTATTATACTTTCTCAGTCCTTTTAATTTTGCTGAATTTAATACTTTCATTTTCATGTCTGCAATATAACAAATTCAAAGGGATATAAGAGTACTGTACGTAACTGTTGTCGGCTTTTTTTTTTTTTTATTTTTTATTTATGAATCTCTTACTTTTTGTGTTTTTGTATTTGGAATTCTCAAACGATTTATGCTTATCGGATTATAAAAAGTGAGCTAATGAATTAATCCTAACCTACATCCTTAAACATACATAACACAACCCACTAAAGAACAATACAACAAATAATCTTTCAGCGAACAACAGTTAACCCAATAAAAGCCCATGCAATAAACAATCAAGCAAACACCATTTAACGCAATAAAATCTCTACTTAACATAACATAGTTTTCTACATGATAAAATATCTATTATGACTCATTAAATTCTCTAACATATATGTGAAGTATAAGAGTTTTTACTCTTTAGTATGTAAAGTAGGGATTTTTATTATGTGAAGTAATTTTTAATTTATATTAACCATTAATAAATAATAATAAAAATATTCAACTTCAATCAAACATATATACTTCGTTTTCATTGCATTGTCATCATCATTATATTCAGTATACTCCGCTCGTAAAAAACTATGATCAGAGTCTAGAAAAGAAAGGACGACGACAACTCCCCGGCTCGAGAAGTTTTCATTGCATTGTGTTTGAATTAATTTGGAAATTTAAAATTTTCAATTTTTTTTTGAGTGTATTGACACAAAAAAAAAAGTTTTAAGATTAAAGGAGAAAACTTTTTTTATTCGTTGAGAATTGTGTGATTAAGATGAAATGGCTTGCAAGTTGCAAACAACGATTGTTTTATTTTATACTCCTGTTTTATTATTAATGTTAAATAAACTCACAAGAATTGCTAAACATTTTATAATCTGCTTGATTGACGATTTGTGTTTAATCTCAGAAAACACTCTTTTTCAATTCATAATCCATACTCCATTGACAAAGATGAACCCGAAATGAATGAGAAAGCCACCAAAAATGGGGGATGATCAACAACACTCATTGCTGCTTCATCTGAATCCCAACAATACAATTGATGATACAGGAGATGATTCAGAGCCTAAAATCAATCTGATTGGAACACAGAAGACATGGGAAGAATTCAAGAAAGTATGGAGAATAGCAGGGCCATCCATTTTTTGCCGTCTTGCAATGTTCTCTCTTACTATCATCACTCAATCTTTGGCTGGTCATTTGAGTGACCTTGACCTTGCCGCTTTCTCCATTGCCACTACCCTTCTTATTTCCATTAGCTTTGGCTTTTTGGTACTTCTCTCTCTTTTTTCTCTTGTTTATGTTCATGGGTATTGTTTATATTTTGATAATTTTTTGTTATTGCATGTTTTGGTACTCATTGGATTCACTAGAAGAAGAAATCTTTGATATTTTGACATATGTTTGTTGGGTTTTAATTGATTGTTTGATTGGAATTCAGTTTTGTATTGGTTTCTAATTGTTATGGTTCCTACATAAAGCAAAGTTGGTTTCTATTGACTTCCAATCTTCTATTGATAAATGTGTTTGAGGTTAATGTTAAGAAAATGAAGTTTTTATGTTAGGAGGATAGTGTAAAAATACGGTTTCAGACATGGTTGCGATGATGGTCGTGAGACGGATTTCATGGCCAGGACAGAGGATTTTGCGGTCAATACAGCGTATATTTCAGTCGCGGTGAACTCAAAAACCTTTATAATATGAACCTTTATAATACGATTGCGATACGGTGATGCGGCCTTGTTTTTGCACTATGGCTAGGAGGGTTAGTGTCAATAATCCCCCCATGGTTTTAGCAATTATCCTTCATTTGGATTCCAAAAGGTGAGGGGGGGAGAAATAGAGGGAAGGTTTTTGAAGGGGAGAACTGTTAAAACTACCACTATTGTGTGGTTCAGATATATATATCTTTCCTATTGTACACTATATAGCAGGTAAAGATATCATAGGCTGATTCAGCTCCTGCCCTGTATGTTGTATACTCAGAATGCACCCGTATATAAGCATGGAACGGCTCTTCTGAGTAAGGGTAGGACTGCTGATCAGAAGCTTAACATGGTTGGCAGAGTGCACACTCGTATCGCTACATTTAGCTTTGTGAACACCAATTAGGTGGACCTGCACAGCTGAACAAAACAATCTTGTAAATGTTGCCTAAAAATTAATGCCTTAAGTAATTAAACAGTACTTACCAGCAAGGCACTGCTGTTAACTGCATCGTCTTTAGAGTTTGTTAATTTATCCCATGCTCATCAGTTGTCTATACGGGCTTGATTTCATCTTTGTTGTCAGTGTCTTCTGCTTCTGTGTTTTGTGAATCATTTAGAAGTACATTTGCACTGATTCTTTTCCAAGTGTTTGGCTTGAAATTAGGTATCCAACGTCTGTTTAAACTATGGTCATGGATTTTACATTGGTCATGATAGTATGTGTTAGGCTTAGGCCTCTTGCTATTAGAAAGTTTGCTCCTCCCTTCAGGGCCGGCCCTAAGGGTGGGCAAGAGGGGTCGTCGCCTAGGGCCGCATGTCAAAAAAGCAAAATTAATATTTTTAGAAGATCTATATAGGTTATAATTGCAAAGAAAAAGGCCCCAGTGTGCCATTTCGCCCAGGGCCCCAAAATATATAGGGTCGGCCCTCTCCCTTGCACACGCACAATTAGATTCCCATATGTCAGAACTCAGAAGGATGCAAGTAAAATACACATGCATGATTGTTAGTGGGTTCAAAAACATGATGCAAGTAAAGGTGTCTATCAGGTAGTTCACAGTTTTTCCACCAAAAATCTTCAATATAGATGTAGATTCTGTGCAACACCCAGAGGCTAAAATAATTATTTTTGTGAACATTGAAGAATTGCCTATGTTCTATAAAGATAGGAAAACAAGCACTCTGTTATTATTTGACAATCGTTAAGTATCATTTTTGTCACCTCATCATTGTTTAAAGTTAGGAAGGACAAAGTATTCAAGAATGTTCTTGAAGCTTTAGTGTTGAGCATGTCAGTTGATATCAATACAATACAGAATAGTCACTATCTATTCTAGGCGGAACCATAGAACATAAACTCATCTGTTTCGTTATGTTACAACCGTTACGTAACGTGAATGCATATTTCACCGCTACTTAACAGGAACCCATATTTCACTGTTACAACGTTATTTGTCAAGAGGTTATAGAAAAGTTATTTTGACATCTCCCTAGTACATTGTAGAAAAAGTTCTTGTAACATCTCCCCATTAAATTTCATTAATACCCATTAACTGTTACTATTACATATCTATTACACTATAGTTGCTCATAATTTTGATCAATAAAAAAAAAAGATTAACTAATAAGTACATCCTATAGTGCAATTATAATAACTAAAGTCATATTAATAGTAATTCAACAACAAAAATGTAATTATAAGCTCAAAACACCTCTTAAATGATTTTTTTCCCAAAAATTCACATTGCGTCAGCCGTGTTTCGTGTTATTATTCCCTTATACCCAATTTCGCGACACCGCAACTATTTCTGCAAATTGTTTTTACATGGGTGGAATGAGGTAACATAACCTGTGTATGGTGTGCAAGATGATCTTTTCTAAGTAAAGAGAACATAAACTAAAAACTTACAGCAAGGTAAACAAAGTTAGGATTTTCATAAACATATCTTTTAAGTGGCATTCTTGTTGCTCGGCGCAGTAGCCTCCTAAAACTACTTTCGTTCATATTTTCCCCCTTAAACTATAGGTTTTAGTATCACTTAGCTAGAATAAATCTACTCAGATTGTTGTATTTAACATTCTATCAATTAATAAGTGTATGCAAATTGTAACCATGTCAAAAGTTCTTTCCATCGGTCCATGACTGTAAAATTTCACAAATGCATTCGGGGTTTATCAGTCCCACAATAGCTTGCTTTCTCTCCTTTGCTTTTCATGCTGCATTAGTTTACCCATTTCCTTTTATGATATGGATCCACACATTTTTTAATACTATTTACAAAAGTGCAGCTCAATCTTAAAGGTTTTTAATAAGTTTTAATACTTATTGTATTTTTTTTTGGGTGGATTTATGTTTTATAGATTGGAATGGCAACTGCATTGGAAACATTATGTGGGCAAGCATATGGTGCTAGACAATACCACATGTTAGGCATCTACATGCAGCGTTCATGCGTGGTTCTCTTTTGTTGCGCAATTCTTTTGCTTCCCATGTTCATATTTGCCGCACCTTTATTGAAGATCCTAGGCCAATCAGCCGAAGTGGCTGAAAGAACTGGCTTAGTAGCGAGATGGTTGATCCCCATGCACCTAAGCTTTGTATTTCAGTTTTCACTCCAGAGGTTTTTACAAAGCCAACTAAAAATGGCCATCATTGCATGGTCTTCCGGTATAGCGTTAGCAGTCCATGCCGTTATCAGCTGGTTTTTTGTGTATAAGCTTGGTGTTGGTATAGTAGGGACTGCCCTTACTCTTGATTTCTCGTGGTGGTTCTCTGTATTTATACTGTGTGGATACATTTTTTACGGTGGGTGTCCTTCAACATGGAATGGTTTGTCGTCGAAAGCCTTTACCGAATTGTGGGACTTCTTCAAGCTTGCATTGGCTTCTGGTGTGATGGTCTTGTAGGTTCTTTTACTCTTAAAATCTATTTCTCCTGGTTAACTTTCCTAATTCGACACTTTATTTTGTAGCTCTCCAAGATATATGATTCTGGTGAATGATTCATCACCACTAGGGGTGTTCAACAGGCCGGGCCCACATTTTGACTCCTTATCCGGCCCGTTTTTAGAAGGGCTTTGTAAGGGCCGTGTTGAAAATGGGCCGGGTCGAAAACGGGCTCTAGTATAATCAAAATGAAGCGGACTATAAATGGGCTTAATAAGGGTTGGAAGCGGACCCTTTTATATAGCAGAATTTATTGAGAATTTAGTTATTATAAATGACAATGCCAATACAGATTATTAAAGTTTCTACAATTTAATATAAATAATTAATGGGGATTAAAGCGGGCTGGATCGGGCCGAGCCAGGCTTTCAAAGCCCAGCCCATATAAAAGCCTATTAAGTTTGAAGGGCCCTTATCCAATTAGGCCCTTTTTACTAAAGCCTGGCCCTGCCCTGCCCTTGTCCGGCCCATTGAACACCCCTAATTACCACGAACAATCCTCTGAAGCTTTTCATTGGGCTAGCCTTGACTTTATATATGCTGTTTTGAAGAAAGCGTGAAATAGCTTGCTGTTGTTATCTTCCGTCTGAAGTTTGTATCTGTCAGTGAAGTTATCACAACTATACATATTAACCATTATCTTCTTGTCTTACAGATTGGAGAATGTCTATTACCGCTTCCTAGTTATAGCATCCGGGGGTGCTGGAAGCTCACATGTTGCTGTTGATGCTCTCTCCATATGGTTAGAAATGGACCCATGTTCTTGCTCCGTATAATTAGCTATAGTTGCATTTCCAATTCTATATGAAATACTCGCTCCATTTCGTAACAAAAGAACTGACTAGAACTACTCCATTGATATTAATGTTAAATAATGTTAGTATTGATATTCTAATGCGTCGTATGATAAGCGAATAAGCGATGCAGGGAGCATTATATTTGATTACGTTTCCTTAATTGTAACTAAGTGTTGTTATTGACAGTGTAACGCTGTTTGGCTGGGAGTCCATGGTTCCACTCGGAATCCTTGCTGCCACTGGGTATATCATTATTCAGAATGTCATACAATTTTTTTTTTCATTTTTATTTTATATTCGTTATAGAAAATGCAATTTCTAATATTAAATTGTTGTATTATTGGTAAAGCGTTCGAGTAGCCATAGAGTTGGGAGCAGGAAATGTCAACAACGCCAAGTTTGCAGCTAAAGTATGCATGCTGACATCGATTGTCATCGGGTTAATATTTTTCACAGTAGTCTTAGCCATCCCTGACAGATTGGCAATGATTTTCACACCAAACTCGTCCGTGATCTCCAATGTCCATGAGCTAGCAGTTCTACTGGGATCCACTATTCTGTTGAATAGCGTTCCTCCAGTCATCTTAGGTAATTGGATTCAAATAAAGAACGGAAATATAATTGTTTAAGTCGGTTTATAACAGTTCCATATGATCTTCTGCAGGCATAGCAGTCGGATCTGGCTGGCAAGTATTTGCAGCATATATAAATATCGGAAGCTATTACTTGGTGGGCGTCCCTCTTGGGATTTTTATTGGGCGTGTACTAAAGTTTGGATACATGGTAAGTCGAAGAACAACGTACTCTATGCGTGTCATCTTATTTTCTACTTAGCCATAATTTGGTGAACTTCATTAACTCGTTATTGTTTGTTTAGCTTGTTTATTGCTCTTTTTCATTTATATTACTCGCACAATGTTCTATTCCATTGATCCACCACCTTCTAACCCGTTTTATTCGCTTCCGCTTAATAGTTTACAGATCATTTTGTCTTAAAAATTAATTGAGAGTGTCACCATGAATTTTCTTCTGTTCTAGGGAATCTGGGTTGGAATGCTCGGTGGAAGTCTGACACAGATATTGCTGCTGGCTGCCGCTGCAAGCAAACTTGAATGGGAAAAGGAGGTATTAAACTTGAACATCATTAGGACGCAACTAGCAAGGGTTCTTGTGGTACCCCGGATTGATAGCATGGGAGCCCATATGCTAAGAACTCCACAGTTAAGCTTGCTTGGTTTGGAGCAGTCTTAGGATGGGTGACTGGGAAATTTTCCTGGGTGCGCACGAGTGAGGCCAAAGTGCGCTGAAAAGACTTGTATTGGTCTGTGGGGCCAGTCTACAGTCTCCCTGGATAGTCACCAGTGGTCTGATGGGCCGGGGTGTTACAGTTCTTTAACAACATTCAGTTTATTTTTTACATGATATTGAGTCCTAATTGTATGTGATCATGATCGATCCGCAGGTTCTGAAAGCTCGCGGCAAGCACTTTATGATGAATAAAGCTTTAGATGACTAAACAAGAAATCTTCACAATTTGCCTTATTCACTAAAGAACATGAATTTGATTATTTACAAAGGTCAGATTTAAACAAAGGATTTTTATGATAGTCTTTTCTTTGTCCATTTTGTAAGGAGGAAACAGTGAAATTACTGCAGAAAACAAACAAATTTCTGTATGAAGTGTACAATTTCTTGCTCAAATTAGCGGCCTTTCTTTATATCGTTCTTCATTTTCTCTTTTGATTTGCTATATCATTCGTGCGGTACGTGTGTGTATACCCTTTATATTTACTGTAAATTTCCGTTGCAGTTGTTCAATATGAAGCGCGCTGAATTCAGTAGCTGCCAAGGAAAGGATCGTATTAGTGCATTAGACAAATTTTTTCAAAAACTCGTAAGTTATTATGCTTCTTTCGCTCGAGTCTTTCTACATTAACCCGAATCCGAATCCCGATCCCGAACAAAGTGATTTGACTCCAACCTTTGGTCGAGATCTGCATTCGAACTCTATCTTGTTAATAGACCTGTTATATTTTGACCCAACCAAACCCGCCTCGTTTTTTTCCAAAATTTGGAGAATTTTTGACCAATCGAAATCGATCGACACTATCAATCCTTGTCGTGATGATTTTCATGATTGATTTGGTAGTAAAGGAGCCAAATTGTTGGATTATTTTAATGTCATTTGTCAAATTAGCATAGTCTAGAGTATGTCTATTGGCTAGGATCCAAAGGACACTAAACATTAATATTCTCACTATTTTATATCACAAGTGACGTGCCATTAGTCTACACTAACCTCATCATCATAATTCATTTTAAATACTTAATCCATGTGGATTATCTTAGAACTGATATACTGGTTCATGTAGCCGACTGCAATCTTTTGACATCATTACTTTGGCATGTTCCTATAGTTTTTCGTTTCTTTCGCACGTAATAAGTTCATAAAACTAATATCCATTGGAACATCCTAAGTCAACTCTCATTTTCATTCTTGAATCTTATGGGATACCCTCTAATATTCTCTTCTCCCTAATTAATTCTCTACAAACCTTCAATCCCTCAAAAATCCCATAAAAAATCCTAAAAATGCAAACAAAAAACCACTTAATTCTTTCTTCTCTACTCATTTTAGTCCTCCTAGCACCATCAAACATTGTAGCCCAAGATAGCTTCAAAGGAAACGCCGGAGACGTGTTCACACCATCAACCGTAATCATCATCATCATGGGAATAATCTTCATGTTTACGGGCTGCCTTGCGGTTTTCCTACGCCAATTCTCCGATGGTTGTTTTGGTCTCAACGTGGCCCCACCTAACCCGAACCTAACCAGTGACGGGCAACTCATTACCCATGGGCTTGACCCGGAATCCATTAAATCCCTTCCTACATACCTCTACTCAGATGTTAAACAACACAGGAAAGGTCAAGTCGATCTGAACTGTCCGGTATGTTTAAGTGAATTCCAAGACGAAGAAGTCTTGCGTTTGTTACCCGTTTGTAGTCATGTGTTTCATCCTCGTTGTATCGATCTTTGGCTTACGAAAAATGTAACATGTCCCATTTGTAGACAATCTTTGGTTCCTGAATCAGGTGTTACTAAACCCCACAGCATTATCCATGTACCGCCTCAAGGAGATCAAACACAACCGTCTGATCATCATGATCATGATCATCATGATTGTCATCAAGATAGTGATAATGGTGAAATGGTTGATGATGTTAAGAAGGTGATTGTTGGAAAGTTTCCTAGGTCGCATTCGACCGGTCATTCTATGGGGGATAATTCAGACCGGTTTACATTAGTCTTACCGGAAGAGGTTCAAAATAGATTACCCGACCGGTCTAAGACGTTGTCTTCTATACTTAGTCCTAGGAGTGCTAACAGGTGTGGCTGGTTTTCTGTTACTCCTCCTATTATTAATATTAATATCCGGTCTAATTCGGGATCAACCGTTTCGATGGTCAATAGTTCGAAGAGTTCGACTCGTGGACCGGTTAAAACGACTGATCGTTTATGGCCCATATAATATATTTTTCATTTCAATGGATGCAAAATAGAAAAATGGACATTAATAATCCAATTTTTGTTCATACATTGAGAATAAACTCGCCTTTTGATTATTCTTGAATAATCTCGCCTATTGCATATGTTCATCGAATATGTGCCCAACATCTACTGCAGTTCGGCCGTTAAAGCACCTTAAAACTCATCTCTGTTTAAGCGAAGCCTACTAGCCAACAAAAGGCAAATTTTCATTTAGGAACAAGCAATTAATATGTGGAATTATTTAAGAATGATTAAAGACGAGTTTAATTTCACGAGATAAACAGTATGTTGAATTATTAATGTCTATTTTTTCTTCGGATATTGTGTTCTTTAAGTTGTCTTGGTATGGTTACTAAAACCATACAAAGGGGTTCTCTTTAGCCCTAATAAGAATGAGTGATATATAAATTGGAAAGAAAATTATGAAAATTAAATAGCATATGCATTATGCATTACAATTTATTGTGTTTGTGATTGTATTTGCTTAAGAGTGAATCATGTAAAATTGTAAATTACTTCGGAGTTAATAGACATATATAGTGAAATTGGAGGAATCAAGTTGTATTATATTGTATCTTATATATTTGTTTTGAGATTTAATGTTTGTAATTAAAATTCTTGTATGAGATAGTTTTATCGTGAGATGTGGATCATATATTTGGGTTAAATAACCCAATAATATAAATTAGTAGAGGACGTTTCATCGAGAGATTGTCTCTCACAAGAGTAGCTCGGTTATACATGACTTTTCACCAATGTTAACAAATTAAAGTACATTTATGTGAGTTTTTGTTTGGTTTGTTTTAATGTATAGAATTTTATAATCACAAATTCTTATGAGAGACGGTCTCTTTGAGAGACTATTTCTAATGTAAGTAGGCATTAAGAATGTTGTAAGTAGACATTTAAGATATTGAAAATCGGCATAAAGGATACGGTAAGTATTCAGGTTAATGTAAGTATATATTAAGAATACGGTAAGTAGACATTTATCTTTAATGGGCTGGGTTTGAGATGTATCTCTCAAAGAGATGGTCTCTCAAGAGACTAGCTGTCTTATAATATGCTTATTATAAATTTTTATTAAATGTATCTGTAGATATTGAATCTTGAACACATATTTTGAAAAATATATAAAAAGTAAACACAAATTCTTGCTATAGGTCGTCTATATCATAGACGAGTAAATATGGGTCAGTTCATTTGTTAAATGAGTAACTGAATAGTTATATTAGCCATTAGATTGGACTATTGAGAGAGTTATTTATGCCATAGATAGTCTCTCATGACATCTTCTAAAAAATACAATCAAAGGGGAAAATTAGTACGCCTAATCAGCATAGTTGGCTATAATTATACACTCAAGCAAGTTGAGAAGAAGTCTGTTTGTATCTTAAGGAAGCCTCTAAATTAGCAAAGTCATGTACATGCTAGTACCATTTATTATATTATTATTATATTATTTAATTATTGCAATAATTGGTTTACATATTTGCCAACAGCGAATAAAAACAATAAAATATTAGGATAGTTGAGAAGTCAAATTTATTGATAATGATTGCTTTAATTTGGAGACAACTAGCTAGAGTTTAGGGATGAGTATGTATTAGCTTAACTTTCCATGGATAACACTTTTTTTAATAAATAAATAAATTAAATTGATGGAGTATTATATATATATATATATATATATATATATATATATATATATATATATATATATATATATATATATATATATATATATATATATATATATATATATATATATATATATATATATAATCTTTTTATATTTTTTTGATAAATATTTTTAATATTAATGAAAATAAATATTCGCATATTTGCCAAATATTTTTTTTAACTCTTAGGTCTTTTAGCAATAAAACATTTGTCGCAGCATGTAAAATAGAAATTAGCGACATTAGTATATAGTATAGAATTATAGATGTAGATTGTGGAGTATATATCGTCTATGTATCTAATTCTATGTAGTATGTACTTGATCTGTAACATATCAGAGATAGACAAAATGAGTGCGCTGATGTAGGTATCTCCTCTTTTATATCCTTAATTTTTTCTTAAAAGGTCGTGAAAATTATGTGTTACATGTTGGTCCCATCTTTGAAATGTCAATGATCACTGGAGTTGCCTGACAAGGTGAGATTAAAAAGGTGGTGGATAAGGATGCCTTAGGGTTAACCTCAATGGTTCAACCTTCTTTTAGCCAAGAACTAGAACATTGCCCTTGGAAAATTGCTTTGGATATTTGTGAAGTCTTTACAAAACGAGTTCATGAACATTACATTAAAGAGGGTAACCGGTGGATTGCGTGGTCCGATCCGATTTATGTATAAATCGACAAATATAGTACTTCTACTGCATATGCAATATCAGAACGAGTATGTGAACAATAGATCAACTTTTCCACAATTTTGGAAATCCTAACTACTTGTATTAGTATTAGTATCAATTAAGACCAACTTAACCTAAGTTTTGTTTTTATCTTTTGTCTCGGTATTCGAGCCGATGGTTCGATTAAGAAAGCTGAATGGTAGGTTCGAAAAGAATAACGTTTCTATCATAATTGATTAGTTTCTCCCCACATGCAAACTTGACGAGGAATTCCCACATAATTATAGATGTTGTGCACACTCTTTAAGTCATTGAAACCCTTCCTCCCATTGTCATTTGATTTTAAGATGATATCTTATTGGCATATAAAATATGTGCACCTTATATTTTCCGTTTATATTCTAGCATTGACAGTAAATTCAGCTTAATTTAACAATACACAAAAACACATGCTTTTGTAGGCATGAGAAAAGCTTATTCTACCAAAGCACAAATCTTCACTCTAGTGAGAATCAACAATCCATACATGGAGTAATAATTGCTTTTCAATTTTCACCTTATTTTCCTATCATGACTTCATCTTTACACGTATAAACATTCAAAAATCAATTTCTAACTAATTAAACATCCATCACCTCTCCAAATATAACCCGATCAACCAAAACCGAATATAACTCGATGTATCAATTTATCATCCTATTTACGCACGCAAACAACGTTCCAACCTGATCCAAAACATTATACCCGAATGTACGTAGAGCTTAACGAAGAATAGTCAACAAATCTGTCCGATTTAGAAACGGAACTCCGATTATCTTGGTATTTATTAAGGATTGTCCTATAATCACTCTTGGGACAACTTTCTTTAGGCAATGATGAACTCAATGTAGAACAATTAGGTCGTCCCATATAAATCATTAAGTCACCAGTTGAGTAAGACCTATAATAAGGTAATCTTCCCACAATAGTGTCCAAATTAAGTTCTGATTGTGATGTTGAGGATTCTTCAATCTCATCAATAACATGATCATCATGATTATGATCATCATGATTATTATGATCATCATGATTGTTGTTATGATCAAATCTTTGGGATAGAGGGCCTGAAATACCATCAAATCTTTGGGATAATGGGCCTGAAAGCCCATCAAATCTTTGAGAGAAACGGCTTGAAATACCATCAAATATTGAAGATCTACTCATACTTGATCCTTGTCTGTGATCCAAGCTAGATCTGCAACAATTTTCATCTTTTGTTATGAGTATTTTTTTATTACAGAGTAGGCTGAGGGAGGGGAAGGTTAGATCACGTTGTTAGGGTATATAATATATTTTAAGGCCTTAATCATTATTATTTTAATTTTTTGGTTAAATTGATTCCATAAATGGTATCAGAGGCCCAGCATAACAATTTTTTTTCACAAATTCTTGTGAGAGACGGTTTCTTTGAAAGGCCATCACTTATTGGGTTGGTCCATAAAAAAATATGAGGTAAGAGTACAAAGTGAGCTTTGATGGACTGGCCTAACGTCTCTCGGGAGACTTGCTGAATTTTTTGTTTTAGCCTAACTATCTTAGACATGATATATATTTAATCTTTGTTAATAAAAACTAGCTCAAAATCTTTTTTTTTTCTTCCATGTAAAACTAACATTGCAAGAATAGACCAATATTCTTTCTTGTTTTTTGACCTATTATCACAATTAGTTTTTGGTTAAAGCAAATTATATAAAAATATTGGTTTGTAGTTTACATGATAATGATTAATTAAAAATGAATTGACTTTCATTAAAAAATAAATTCTAAATAAAATATAAATAATATGTGCATGACATATGCATCTATCTACTATCTAGTACTATATAATAAGTTGAATAATGACTTTGTCTCTAAGAAATTGCATTTGACAAAATTTTAAGAATAAGTAATCTGATTTAAATTGTGTGGATAATATTAAATAAATGTAGATAAGAATCAAATAAAGTGATAGAGATATTTTCAAAAAGAAATTATAAAAAAAGTCAAATACACAAATTAAAAACAAAATACGATAATTTCAAAGGGATGAGAGAATATCTTTTGATTAAAATTTTACAGGAAATGATGTCATGACGCTATATAGTATTAAGGAACCAACTCAACCAAAAGTTTAAGCAAATGGTTGAAGTCCCATGATATGCTATATAATCTAACACTGATACCATGCCAAGAAACCAACTCAACCAAAAGATTAAGCTGATGATAGAAGTCTCAAAATATGTTATATACTTTAACATATAGCCGGACTAGTAGTCTAGTACAATGAATCACACACAACTATGTTATTAAATTATTATTATTATAGTACTTGCCAGGATTAAGATATTATTTCTATATATGTTGACATTTTGAATATGATATAAATAAATTCTTGGTGTCTTACTTACATACTTTCAATTATACTTAAGAGAAGCCATTGAACATTTTTTAAGGTTTTCATTTGTGACCAAGACAAAATGTAAGATGCTGTTAGGTGCAAAAGTTATTTTTGACTTTTTTTTGAAAGTTAATATGAATATTTTTTTGTGAAGTTTATTTAAATTTATATATTCCATACTAAAAGTCATAAACAATTTAAACTTAGCTATAAAAAAATAAATTTTTTAAGCATTAAATACATTAGTTATGGATATTAATTGAGCATAATTTATTATAAATAATACCAAAACTGGTTTCATTATAGTTGCAAATAATGTATTTATGATTTGAATCATCTTTATGATATAGTTGAATATATACTATTTATAATTGTATTCGGATATGAGAAGGAAAATTAATTTTTATACTTCTAACAGTTTTAATTTAAGGGCATGGTACATATTGCTTTAATTAATTTAATATAAATCATATTGTTTCTACAAAAGTTGCACATCCTAAATTAATATCTCATGTGTAGTGAAATGTGAATGCATAAACTTCATAAAATATTTCACATTATCAACAATTAGCTAGATAGTACTAGACATGTACTAATTTTTGTTACAAAATATAATCAATGAAAATTATTATTTTTTATTTAGTTATATATAGTTTTGTAGAAGTAATTAGTAAAGAAAAAAACTAATTAATGTAGTTCTCATAGCTAGAAGATTAATCAATGTATTATATTGCATGATTGTAATGTTAGACTCTAACTAGTACAAAATTTCATTTCATCACCATCATATACTTAGTATATTCTGCTCATAAAGCTATAATTAAGAGATAAAGAGGGAACAAAATACGATAGATCATTATAGCTATTGAGACCAGAGAAAATTCTGAGCATGTTCAACATGTTCAACCGCATAAGAGCCCCTAACATTTACAGGTCATCTCTTGAGAGACCGTCTATAGTATAGACGTCTCTTAATAGTCCAACCCATATTTTCCTTTTAACTTACAAAACCCCCGGCCCAATTAGTTATTTTTTTAGATTTATCAATTGGGCCAGTCCAAACTTGAGACGTCTATTATATAGACGGTCTCAAGTAAGAATTTGTGTAACATTTAAGGGTCTTAATATTAAATTACGCATTTAAAGAATTCATCAATTTTCGCTCCACCTGAGATTTCGGCTCGAGAAAGTTATCGATTTTAAAAGCATGTATTGATCTAAAGAGGTAAATTTTTTCTAACCTGCAAGTAGGGCAAGTGATATGAGAAGCGAGCCAAGGCGCAATACATTGCGGATGAAACACATGAAAACAACCGGGCAATAGACGTAAAACTTCTTGATCCTTAAACTCGCTTAAACATACCGCGCATTCTAATTGCTGATCTTCCTCCGCAAGCCTATGCATTTTCATTTCCGAGAATCTGAGGGACGGAAGCGACTCTATTTCCGTCGCATCCATCCCTCGATCTGCGGCCGCATCCTGGTGGTACTCCAGGTTGCGGCCGCGGTCTCGGAAATGGCGTATGCAAAGGGCTACCCCGGCAGCAATTAGGAAAAATCCTATGTAGAGGATTACAATTAAAGGGGTTGACCACCATTTTTTTGATTTTCCTTTATCAGCTAATGCTAAAGTTGGAGATAGAAGTAAAAGAAGGATAAAGAGAATATTTTTTGTCATGATGGTATGATGGGGAAATTGGTTGGATTTTGAAGATTAGTCGTTGCCATGTAGTTGTACAAACTACATGTATTATGCATTATCTATTGATGAATTATATATATTTTGTGCTTATCCGCTATTTTTCTAATTAAATACTATTCCGCCTCTTTGAATCAACACCAAAGAGAAAATGAAGTATTTTTAAGAAAATGACGAAGAGAGGATTTGGTGGTCAAAGTATTAAATGCTTATGTTTAGTAAATTAGTTGGTTCAAACAAAATATTGTTAATTTGTTATGAATCAGTTGTTTTTGAACAAGCTGTTCACCGGGTTTAAAATTAGCTGGTCAAACTAGTTCATAAAATTAGCTAATCAAATTAGTTATTATAATCAACTATCAACTACCAGGCATAAACTATCAGCGTTATATCAAACACCCACATTGAATTGAGTGCATACAATTAAAAAGCTTTAAT
The DNA here is from genome assembly GCA_019776075.1 of Amaranthus palmeri. NCBI lineage: Eukaryota > Viridiplantae > Streptophyta > Magnoliopsida > Caryophyllales > Amaranthaceae > Amaranthus > Amaranthus palmeri. The sequence continues at coordinate 1,295,342 of JAAKBH010000023.1, forward strand.
ATGTATGAATTAGATAAAAAAAGTTAAAATGATGTAAAATGAGTAAGAGAACCTAAAATATAAAATTTGCCAATTTGAAAGCTGAGGAGAGAGTATTTATGTAACAAATTTGTCAAATAGGTTTGTTTAGTGTAATGGATTAATTAATTTATTTTTGTCAAATGTTGAGATGTTTGGTTGGTGGTTAGTGCTTACCCTGTTATTATTATTACTTATTATATATGTAATATGATTATATTATAATTATAATTATAATTATAGTAATCCATTAGGCAGTAATAATGTAATATTGTGGAGTACCTTCCTATATTCCGAGAGGTTGTATTCATAGTTTGACTAATGAATGGGTAGCCCCTCTTTACTAGTAGGGGCCAAAAAAGTCACTGTTTTGAAGTTGAAATTAAATTATCAAGATCCAAGATATTATTCCAATTTTAAATATTCAATGATTATTATATGTTTTTTTTAAATTAAAGATGAGAAGAAGTCGAGGTGCGTGGAACAATATATTATATGTAAAATATATAGATTGAGATCTTAATTATCAGTTTAAATTTTTGGTAAAGTGATTTGGTTTTAACCAGTTAATCACTGCAAAAACTCATAAGAGACCGTCTTATTATGAGTATAACACTAATGGCTTGGCTCAAATTTTTTCAAAATATTTAACTTTTTTTGACAGGAAAAAAAAATTATTTAATTTTGATCTTAAGGATTTAATTTTGACATGAAACTGATCATTTCATGTTAAAATAAATCTTAAATTGATCAATTAAAATAAAAAATTTCAAATATAAAGGGATTAATTATAATTTTAAAGTGATCAATTTTGTCCTTCAATCTAAAATCTATAAATGATCTGTCATAACTTTTGAAGGAAATCAATTTTGACTTTAAATGTATTAATTATGACCTTAAATTGACCAATTATTGATCGCACATTATAAAAATTATTATTAGACCGATTAGACTATTAGTTCAAATAAGACGATCTCCTATAAAACGTGCTAATTAATCACTAATCACTAAAGACATAAATGCCCATATTCTTGAAAAACTTGCTGGCCCTTAAAGACCCAAGACATATGGGCTCGAAGATTCTATTCCATCACCAATACGTGTGCAGTGTTTACCATTTTTGTATGGAAATTATGTCTTCTAATTGGGCCAAATTAGAGGTGACAAACCCAAATAGTATATGAAACAAAATCAACTTGTCAGATAATTTTGTACGAGACCGTCCCACCCGTCGCATCGTGAGATGGTTTTATATAAGTAGCCTATTAGTAAAAATAAAAAAAAAACAATGAAATCTAGATTAACACTTGTACAGAAAACAATTTTTCTTTAAATAGTTTGGGTTGATTCAATTAAAATCGTTTAATGGTGAGACAACCTTAATAAAAAGTAGTGGATTCTCTATTAGCTTGGGATGAAATTTAAAAATGAAAATTTGAATTCTTTGTTACTTTTAGTTTAAATATAAATAATTTGGGTTGCTTGTATGAATTTGTCTCACGATAAAACGATCTCATACAATACTTACTGAACTTGGTCTGATGTATAACTACAATAATTTTTATTTCTTAAATTCTTTGTGATTAATTTTTGTGCTAACTTCTTAATTTTTTTGTTGTATTATACACTAGATAATGCCCGTGAGAGATGCACTGTTATAATAAATTTTTGACATGTTCGTTAAAAATAATAATAAAAAATTTACGATTCTAAGCTTTAACCATCTCAAAATATCCTATACTCATTTAATAATTAACATAATAAAGATTTTATAAAAAAAACTTGAAAAAAATAAAATAAAATATACTTCTATGACTTCATAATACACTAAATGATGTGACAGAAAAAGTAAAAATCAATCAATTTAGATAATATTAGTCATACTTAAAATTAGTAAAGTCTGACATCATCTTTAAATTTTGGAGGGAAAGTTTTTATTGAGAGAATGACACATAAGCAATTTTAATAAGTGATGACATCAACAGTGTTTTATTTTAGAATAGTTATAGATTCGTCAACTATATATTGGCCGATTATTATTTGGTGATTGTGTAGGAGCTTTAGAAGAGTGCCCAACACTTGTGGAAATGTTATTGTCAAGTTTTGGAAGATGAACAAAAGATTTCACCCTATCAAATCATACCACATAACGGTGATTTGTTAATCTTATAAATAACCGTTATTTACTAATTATATAAGACTTTCTCTTCAACATGACCTTGGCCTTACATCCTAGCTTTAATTGTGCACTTGTTATATTCACAACAAAATTCAATATTAAGACCAATAGGCTTAAATTTCTACATCTCATGGGATGAACTTATGGTTTTGATTGGACCTATCAAATTTAATCCGATTCGAAACATGATTGAACCCGACCAACTTAAACGGGATCGAACAACTCAACTAAACCTACTCGACAATTCAAAATCTGGTAAATGTTTGAATTTTGCATCAATATATTCGAATTATAATCTATTATTTTTTTTGTCTATTTCTATTCTTTAACTTATAATTCCACAATTATGACTTAAAAAATAGTTCATGGGATTTAAAATTTTCTAAAACGTATTTTGAATTAATAAAAGTAGTGTAGTCTAACTTCTTAAAAATCTTTGCAACAATAATAATATCGTATTTAGGTTTACATCTTAACAATTTTATGTTATTTTAGATTCACTTTAGACTTATAGAAATATATTACAAATATACCCTATTTAGATCTTATTAAACTTTTACCAAATATAAAAAAAATTGTTAAGTACAAACAGTTAAAATAAGGCTCATTTAGAATTCAATATAAAGTCAAGGTCTGAATTCAAAATTTTCAAACCCTACCATAGTCAGACTTTGGGTATTCAAAAAATAAATGAGATAAGATTCTGGTCTAAATCCACAAAAAATTATTGGTTTTATTTCTGAGTCTAGTTGAATCCTATCTCGGTGGAAACTTAAAATTGTAAAATCTTACTACCTCTTATTTTTATTAGTTGTTACAAACAGTGATATCCCATGAGGCAAAATATCATTACCTATAGCAATTAATAAAACCAAATAAAGTATATACTGACAAACTTTCATGTATCTGAATCATATAATGTAAATTTAAAGGGGCCGAGTGAAAAAAATTTCTAACATTGTAAAATAATGTAGAAAAAGTCGTTATCATCATATCCAGTATATCCCGCCTATAGAAAATTATGATCAAGGTTTAGGAAGGAAAGGACGGCGATAATACAACTCATACCCATAAAGAAGAGCACGGCCACTCGAAAAGAAAATAGATAAGATTCTAATTCTACAACTGATGGGACGGAGTGCGAAACAATACATAATATTAATAGTTACGAACCTGCAAATAGGGCACGTTAAATGATCAGAGAGCCACGGAGAAATGCAATGAGGATGAAAAACATGTAAACAATCAGGCAAAATCCGCAACACTTCCTCATCTTTAAACTCATTTAGACACACTGAACATTCCAATTGCTGATCTTTTTCATCAATTTTATGCATTTTCATCTCCGAATATCTTAATGATGGGAGTGACTCTATCTCCTCCGGGCCTAGGCCCGGTGCCGTCGCCAACCTCCTATTGTTATATAACTCATGGTGGAGGCGGCGGTCGCGATAATGTCGTAAACATACCGCGACCGCCGCGGCCAATAAGAAGAAGGCGATGTATAGGACTATGATGATTGGGGTTGACCACCATGCGGTTTTCCCCTTCTCAGCTGATACCAAAATTGGTGATGAGATTATTATTAGAAAAAATACAAAAATTTTAATTGATCTTTCCATTTGATTTGATTAACTAAAGGAATTGTAATTAATAAATAAAATTGTAAGCTAGCTAGCTTGTTAGAAGAAGTAATTTAAGGTGTACGTGTTTGAATTTTGTTAGTTGGTGCCTTGTAACGTTATACTGTGTTTTGAAGTAAAGGAAAATATTGGGTTTTTAAGAAATTAGTAATAGATGAAGATAGAAAATGAATTCTGTAGACGAAAATAAAAGGAAGTTAAAAATTAAAATGTATGGATGAGATATCGATTATAAGAAAATGGTGGGCTATTGTCCAAAAACAAAAATGATGCAGAATGTAAAGGTTGAGTGACTCTAGTAAAAGATCATCTCTTTAAATAAGAAGTTCATATTCTTATAATATGTATTAGCAGCTAGTCTCTTGAGAGACCGTCTCTCAGGTCCAGCCCATTAAAACTTAATGTCTACTTAAATTATTCTTAATGTCTACTTATCGTATTTTTTGCAGGTCCTATCCTTGAAGACTACTATAGAGCCGAAGGACTCTTATGATCGCCCTCTCCTTCTGGGTATGAGACGCCGTCGACCTTTCTTCCCCGGACCCTGAACATAGAGTATCTATGTGCGGGAATACTGGGTATGATGATGATGATGATATATTAGGCCGGCCCAATTAAAAATAGTTTCTCAAAGAGACCGTCTCTCATAAGAATTTGTGATCAAGGTTTGTCTTTATCCAACTGTCTATGTATCTTATCAAATCTTTAGTTTATGCGCCAAATCAGATATATTTCCGAGTCTTGATGATTGATTAATAGATTTTATATTATTGTTGCAATTTTAAAAGCTTTCTTGGTAGATTTTTCATGGGTCACATTACTATTATGTTAAACAATGAGTTTTTTTATATGTAGTTTGATTTAGCAACTTCCTTCATTTTAGGAAGTTGGACTACACTACTTTTAATAAACTTAACATTTAATATGAATTGTTAAATGAATTAGAGTATGACATATTTTTGGAAATTAATATAATGCATATATAGAATGTGATAATATAATTGTGCATGGATTTGTATGTTAATGTAATTTTGATGAGGAAATAGATTGTTTTAACAATAAGAAGTTATTAAAAAAACTTAAGAATTTGATATTCTATTATGTTGACACAAGGTGAAATAAAAACTATTGCGTTCAGAGCCTGTCTTTATCAACGAGCAAGGGGATTTTTTTGGGCATTTATGGTGAAGAATTGGAGGTGGTGGTGATGGTGGTGGTGAAGGGGGGAAATGGAGGTGATTGAGGTGGGTTAGAGAAAGGTTGGGGAAGAAGGGTTTAATTAGGGATAATTAAGTAATTATGTTTAATTAGTGAAATTAAGGGAAAGTCAAAGATCATTAAGCATGGTCAACGGTCAATTAGCAGGTCATCCGGTAAAGTGGCTGTTTCGATGTCGTGTTTTCTAAGTTGGTGGCTGTTGTTGGGGAAAAACGAAGTTTGAGGCTGTTTAATTGAAATTGAGGAAACTTGATGGCTGTTGTTGGGGAATGATCCTATAAAAAAATATGCAAAATATTGAATTAATCCTAGTAATTTTTCTATATTCTTTTTGCTCATAATCTTTTTGGTAAGATGGGAACTTTGTGACGGATTGATGATGGTTTGAGAAAGATACAAGGTTATGTCATTATTAATTGCAATATTACATATTTCTTCTGTTGTCAAATATTATTCTCATTAAAAATATACTCCTTTAAGGTGAAAAAAATTAATTAAGATATTTGAGATATTTATAGAAGATCACATAAAAAGACCCCTAAAAATGTAAAGGATAAGAATAATTTATTACTCTTTTTATTTATATTATATCAATTGTCATTTTTGATTTGTCATTTTTGATTTTTGATTTTTGATTTATTACTCGGACCCTGCCTTGTGCGGGATACCGAGGAGGTTCTTTCTAATTGTCATTTTTGATTTGTCCTACTTATTTTGCATCATTTTTATTTTTGGACAATGATTCACATTTTTCTTTTAATCGATATCTCATCTATACATTTTAACTTTCTTTTAATTTCATTTATAATATGTCTGGGAACTTGAAATTTATTTTCAAATATTGAATTGGCCCAAATACTAGGTTTGGCCAAATTTTGAATTTAAAATGTGAAATTGAATCAATTCTACATAGAAGTTCAATAGTAATGTAAAATTGGTCAAATATTAAAATTTGCAAATTTCAAGTGTTTACGTGTCATTTACCATTCTTGAATTTGAATACCAAATTTAAATTTCTTATTTTCAAATAAATTCTATATTGCCAAATACTACCTTAATAAAATTCACTAAATAACTAATCATTCATTACTTAGCAAAATATGTGTTATATTTAAATTAAATTTATATAAATATCAAGCACTAATAAACAATACTCCCTCCGTTCTTTTTTGTTCTTCCCGTTTAGAATTTTCCATTTTGGAGAGAGAAATTTGATTAAGATTTTTAAAACATTTGTAGAAGATAAAATATATCCATGTGAGATCTCCTTAGATTCGTCTTAATGTATACTTTTTAATCATATAATTTTTATAATTTTTATAATACATATTTAGAGATATTTAGGCTCGAAAATTGCTTTGAAAACTGTGCAAAAAGTAAATAAAAAGAACAAAAAAGAACGAAGAGTAGACATTTTGCCCTTACTAATCCACCACTATGAATCAAGATATATTAAACTCCAAATTAATCAAAAGAACCGCCCAAACAATCACAATCAAAATAAACAAATAAATATACACCAAATGACTAACGACATTCCTAAGAGTTAGTATTATTTGGCCATAATTTATCCGATGACCGTTCCCCTATATCATCACACCGAGAAACCCGGTTCAATGGTGATTTTCTTGGTGATTTCATTGATTTTAATAAACTCTTTGGACTTTTAATCAAACCCATTATATTACTACTACTATTATTATTATTATTTAAATATTCATCGGTTTCTGATGAACCAGACCGAGAAATAAAAGGCGGGCTCATTGTAAACCGCCACTGGTCCGGTTTTCCTGGCATCATAGTAAGACTCGTACTCCTCTTCTTGAACCGGTACCCGGTTCTCGGACTAACAATTGCAGCTGGTAAACCGGTCAAATTTGTGACATTCACCAACTTGTTCCGTACCTCATCCGGTAACCTTAGCGTAAACCTTTCATTATTTTCCACCAATGAATGACCCGTTGAATGTGATCTTGGAAACTTTCCTCTACGCTCACCCACACCTTTACTAACATGCACTTCTGGACTTTTTATACTAATTTCAGGGGCTTCTACAATATCAACAATCACATCATGTTGATGATGATGATCCTGTGTGATTTGATCCGACGGTTGTAATTGATCATCCTCATTTAACCGTCGGATTACCTGATCATGATTTCGATTATCAACTTGAATTTCCAGATTTGCTCTGCAAACAGGGCACGTAACGTGTGAAGCAAGCCAACGTCCGATACAATGAGGATGGAACACGTGGCAACATCCAGGTAACAGCCGCAATAATTCCTGATCAACGAACTCGTTTAAGCAAACGGCGCATTCTAGAAGCGCCGATTTCTTAATCAAATTCTTAACGTCGGAAAATGAATACGTCGGAATAGAAGCGAGAATAGCAGGATCAAGTCCGGCAGTACGAGGATTCTCCCTCCGACGGACTTCGCCTTGGTCGTCGGTGCCAGATTCGGTGGCGCTGAAGAGGTAGGCGGAGCAGCAGGCGGTGAATTGGCGGACGTAGCAGGTGATTAGTCCGACGGAGCAGACGACGATGACGATGATGATTGCGTTGGTAGGTAAAGGGGATCCGTAATTTTGGGATGGAGGTGGGGAGTGTTGGGCTTTAATGGAGGGATTAAGGATAGTAATGGTGATTATGAAGGTAATTAGATGAAGAAGAGTGGGATTAGTGAGGGGTTGGTTAGGCGGCATGCCAATGTGTTTTGGAGTTATTGAGGGTTGTTTGGAGAAGATATATGTGGGGAGGGAGAGGAATTGATAAGTGGGGGTGATGTGGAGTTGTTTAGATAGGAAGATTAAACATATGAGTAGTTGTCATTTATTGTTCAAGATTTAATAAGATTTAGGGCTTTTTTTGTTTAGGGTTTATTTCCTTAAAAGTAATTCATTGGCTTTTTTTTGTTACCCACTGTTATCTTTAGAATTTTAAGTTCCTAAGGAATAGTATTATGCTAATTTATTTGGTTGTCAAAAAATCTAAAATTCCTAGGAATTTTAAAATCTAAGGGAAGTTAATTCCTATGAGACATAGGAATTAGATTATTATATACCTCCTTGGTCATTAACAATTCCCATGACTTCCAAGAAAATGAAAATACTTATTGTCAAACAAACAATATTAAGTAATTTCTAGAAAATTGACAAAGGAAATAAATTTCAATGAATTACAACTTCTCATGAAATTTAATTCCTACGTCAACCAAACGACTCCTTAATAATATTACTAACTCCTATTCAGTCTAAATGTCTCATATTTTTTTGGCACTATCTCTTAATTTGTATTTTACTCTTATTCTATAAGTTAAAACACAGTCATGAGATCTTGTTTGATTCGTCTCAATACAATGCAATGATTATTAATATCAAATTTTTATAATTTTTGATTAAGAATAATTTGAGATATTATGGGTTAAAATGTTACATTCTCATATTGTGGTGTATGTAGAATATGATTGGCTATAGGGTTGAGGAAACTATTGGGATGAAAAGTTTTCATCCTATACAAGTTTGTCTCAATATTAGGTCACTTGCTAAGGTAGCTATCAAGTGTGATGTCATATGTATCGTTACCTAAAAAAGAATGCCATATATACAAGTATACAACCACGTTAAAAAGAGGCTATGTATACAACCACGTTAAAAAAGAGACTATGTATACAACCACATCACTAAGTGACTTGAATCTTAGGTTACTAGAAAGTAGCAGTTTGTTGAATGGAAACTATGTTTAATGTTCGTTTCAGTGAAAATCATATATACTTGCGTTTCGATAGTTGAACTATTTTTGAACAAAGTTCGACCTATTATGTACAATTATTTTCTAAATTATACAAATTAATAATTTTTTTGGAAAGTTTATAAATGGTGGGTCTTGGAGCTGTGTTAGATGTCGTTAGTTCACATGTTAATATTAATTAGATGGCATTTAAAGTTAATTCAAGAAAAAATTGTTGAATTTAATTTGGCAATCGTATGTGTTTGCTGAGACGAGTATTGAACTAGCTACATTTTTATCCCAATAAGCTTTTATTGGTCAATGAATTAAATAGCATATACTTGCGCGCTGACGTGGCTACCAAGTATGATGCCATCAGAAAAGAGTCTTATGTGTACAACCACATTAAAAAGAAAGTTACATATACAATTACGTCATCAAGTGACATGATGTTTAGATCAGGCCAACAAGTAAAACTTTATTGGATTAAAAATAAGGTTAAAGTAATTTATTTCAACGAGCACAATACTTGAATTTTCGAGATGAAAAACTAAGAACTTTGTTAAATGTCGTTAAAGTCACATGCTAATTGAATTATTAATTAGATGGCATTACATTAAAACAATTTAGTACCGAACGAAGGAGAACATATATATATTCATTATTTAATTCAATTTATTGCATTTTCTTGCATTAATTTTTTTAATTTTGTTTTCTATTTCAAACCCACCATTCAAAAGCTCTAACATTGATTATAGATGATCAAGTATGTGCTTACATCTTCTTAATCCTTAAAACAATTTTCATATTACCACTATATTTAATCGTACCATTTGGAATTTAACATTCTTTCACCATAAAAATCATTGCCATTATTTAGGCATTTATGAACTTGGTACATACCTATTTTGAGAATTTTTCACAAAATAATGATGACCATTTGAATAAGAAAAAAGAAATGTCTGCCTTTATTAGTAGGTATAAAGCGGACTATAATTTAAGAATCAAATTTTTTTAAGATAATTCAAAAACTTTATTTTCATCTCAAAAGTCTCATTTAACTAGGCATATTTTTTAGTGTAATAATTCAATCATTAATATCTCTAATTTTAGTATATAATTAAAAATTATAAAAATTAATATTAATAATCTTTCCATTTAAATGAATCAAACAAAGTTACTTGACTTGATTAAGAAAAAATAAACACAAATTAGTATTATATTATTTTTACCCGAAGTTTTTAGAGAGTGTTTCTATCTTTTACTTTGAGACTCAAAAGTGAACTTGACGACGATCCTCCAGGCAGCCTAAAAAAGGATATTCAGATTTTCGAATCCAGATCGAAATCCGATATCCAATTTTAAACACCCCTACTACACACAACCTATTCATATAACCTCTTGATGTGTTTGAGGAAATATATCAACATGTACACTATATTCATGTTGTTGCATAATTCCAAGATTAACCCTGCACATGGGACACGTGACATGTGAAGCAAGCCAAAGATCAACGCAGTCAATATGAAAAATATGACCGCATTTGGGTAACACCCGCAAGAGTTCATGATCTAGGAACTCGTTTAAGCAAATTATACACTCCAACGGCGTCGTTTCATTTGTTGTCTTGTGCTTTTTGAACTGATCCGAATGCAATAAAGTAGGGAATCCTACTACTATTGCACGGTCCAGCCCACCACGTACGGTGTTCCTTCTAGGCTCTTCGTACCCGGGCCCGTTGTCGTGGGAGCCCGTCCGTAGGCGGCGCAAACAGCATATGAGGGTGGCTATGGTGATGCCCACCGGGATAATAATGATGGCTATTAAGGGTAAATGTTGGGTGTGGTTTTGGGTTGATTGGGGTGGTTGTGGTTGTGCCATAATAGGGTCTTGAAAAAGATAGGATATATTGAGTTATGGCCTCATCATGGGTGTGAAAAATAGGATTAAAAAGGCTAACTAAGGTACACTTATATACTACTATTATAATGTTATATGTCATGTATATATATACTACAAAATTTTAATGCAAATTCTTAAATGAGACGGTCTTATAGTGAGACCAGTACCTGTTGGGTTGGGTCGTATTCAATTAGTGTTTTTAAAGTGATCACCACCTACAATTTAAAAGTAATTAATTTTAAAAATGGGCTAATAATTATATGATTCCGTCTCATAGTGAAATGATCTAATACAAGACAAGCTGGAATTTTAAATAATGTATTGCCTTTATTCTATTTGATGTTTTTAGATAATGAACGTTTGCATGAATTAAGAAAATTAAATTTTTTTTTTTGATAAAAAGAAAATTTAAATATTTTAGATATTGGATTTATTATTTTATCGAATAATAAAGTTGATGTAGATAAAATAGAGACCATAAACAACATTATATTAAACAAATAATGAAATAAATTTTGCTGAAAAAAATATGGAAAACGCAATTATTAATAAAATATCTATATAAAGTTATTGAAAAATATGAGAATAATAAGTAATACTCTCTACATTTCAGTTTACTTGTCTCATTAATTTTTTTGGCAATTTCATACTACTTGGCCCATTTTCTTTTTTGGCTAACCTTTTTTTACCTAAATACCATCACTTTTCCAATTTTCAAAACTCCACTACCACCTTTACAATTAATTTAATCAATTAAAATACCTAATACCACCTTTTTAATAGACCCCACTCAACTCTTAAAATCCGTGAAAAGTCAAATAGGACTAGTCAAATGAAATGGAGGGAGTATAAAAATATTAAAATAAAATTTGTGAAAATATATGACTGATAAAGCAATATTGGAATACATCACCACGCATTACACGCTTTATTAATTATGTGTTTGGTCGTTGTTAATTATTGGCATATCTAAACAAATTTTATATTGCGATAATATTAAATAAACTTTTTTTAAAGAAAATAAACTTATTTTATGTACTATATAAGACATTCACAAAAAATTTATGTACTATATAATTATATTAAAATATATAATTGAATATAATCTATAATATCATAAATTAAGCTTTAAAAATGATTGATAGACTATCTTCTCTTAACTTTTACTAGAGACTTTTAAAAGTAAAATTTATACTTCCTCCATTCCATATTAGTTGCAATATTGGCAAAAATAACTCTATTCATTCATCACTCTTAATTTGTGATTAGTTTTAAAATATAGTCAAATGAGATCTTTCTTTATTTGTCTCATTTAGGGTCGCCCCTAGGAGTGGGCAAGAGGGGCCGTCGCCCAGAGCTCCATGCCAAAGAAGCAAAATTAATGGTTGTAGAAGGGTCTATATAGATGATAAGTTGCAAAGGAAAAGAGTTTCAATGTGCTATTTCGCCCTAGGCCTCAAAAGATATAAGGCCGGCCCTCTCATTAAAGATTATTATCATTTAAATTTTTTATAATCTTTTACTATACATAATTAAAGATATTAAGATTTAAATTAGTACATTAAACTGAGAATTGAGAAGTATATGACCATCAATTAGAAAGTTAGGAGAAGATAGTCCTACTCTAGCTGGCGCACAAAAAATCTCTTCATTGTTATTAAAGAGCAAATATGTCTCAATGGGTAATTATTAATGCCTTTATAAAAACATCGTATTGTTAAACAAAATCAATTTATATAGTAAATTAAAATATATATATTTTAATTTTGAATTATATTACTTTTTAATTACATTATTTGATATAGCATAAAATTTAGGATTTTTTATTACATCACATATTAAAATATATTATATTATATTTATAATTTAAATTTAATATATTCTTTAGCGTCCGATTTTTACATTATACAAAAATTAATTAATTAGTTATAATGCGATATGTATGCAGATCAATTCATGATTTTATTCCATTTGTTGATTAATTGTATTGTATGTATGTCAGGCATTATTTGGTAGTAATTAAGATTAAGAAAGACTTAAAAAGAGAAGTCAATAAACAATGGAAACGTGATAAAATGAATAGAAAAGTCTTATAAATTGATTTGATTATTTCAGCAATTTGATCTCTTGTACCCCTCCCTTTTTAATGCTCTTTCCGTTTCTTAATAAAGTTCCCATAATTGTTATTTATCAGTATTACGAAAAAATAAAATTAATCTTTAAAATAGTGGAGATATTGTTTTATTGAGTAATAAATTTAATGGAGGAAAAGTAAGGACCATATACGTTTAAAGAATACTTCTATTAAAAGAAAGTTAGTGGAAAAAATTTCTTGGTTACCTTGATGGTCATACTTGTCCAACTTCAATCATCTCATTTTCTTTATAAAATTCATTCTAATGCATTATCACTGGGAGATGTGATATTAGGTGATAATGGAAATTTGTAATAAAAAAAACTTTGTTTTGATCGAAGATTCATTACTCTGTGAATGATATGAAATTTTTGATGAAATTCTACACTATAAATCATTTTCATTACCATCATTTAATACTACAAATTAAACGCACCGTAATACTTTCTAGAGACTAATTTTCTTACTAGAATTAATCAAGAGAAATTTTCTTTTCTCGATTATCAAGAACAATAACGCGATATTTTTTTCCTAATAGTCCTTATGTTCCTATAAACAAATAAACTGATCAGATTTAAATTTAGACCATTAGTTTTAGGGTCAAAAAATGTTGGACCAGGGGCTACACCCATTGTGTTTGAGGTATAGGGGTTAGGGATGGCAATGGGTCAGACTCGGCTCGGATTATACATACTCCAACTTTGCTCCGGATAATAGTCGGACTTTATTTTTTAGTCCACCTCCACTCGGAGTCGGATAATGCATACTCCATGTTTGCCCCGACTCGGACTCTCGGATTCTCGGATCTCCAACGGAGTCTGATTATTATCAAACAATATCGTTGTGATATTGTACTGATGATTTTAAAGCATACAAAATTAACAAAATATATTTTTCAAATACAATTTAACAAAAAATATGTACTTTGAATTCAAGTTTAACAAGAGAAATAGTCTTACAACTACAATTTAAAAAATTTTCTCGCATTTTGAGTTGGCGTATTTTTATTTCTCTTGATCAGATTTGTCGTATTCTGATTGATTAATCTAATTAAAAATGCCAAGTAGTTTTTCAAAATCGAAAATTACAATTGGTATGAAAGAGAGCTTGAATTAGTCATGTCTAGAGTTTTAATGGAAACAAAATATTGGTGTAAAATTCAAGTTTAAAGTCGGATGTCCTTCAGGGTCGGAGTCGAGTCGGAGTGTCGGATTTATTATAAGGTCCAACTCCGGTCCGTCTCTAACTCGGACTCGGATCGTAAAGTCGGAGTCGGATGACTTTTTCCTCGGACTCGAATCGGATGATTTTTCTCGGATCGAGTCGGACCAGGGTCGGATTCGGACTGAATTGCCATCCCTAATTAGGGGTTCCAAACTGGTCTTAAATGAATTTTGATTAATTTAATATTTATGCTTAAACGATTTTACAAATTATAGGTTTAAAGTTTAATTGTGGGTTTTATTATATAAGTCTAAATTAAGTTTAAATAATTAATATAGAAATATAGTTTAAAAAGAACTTAATCAAAATTGATTTTGAGTTGTTATTTTTAGGTCTTATATAGAGTGAATTTGGTGATTCTAGATGGATCTGGCTCTCAAATGAGTCCAAAGAGAGGGTGAGGGTCGGGTCCGGGACACATTTATTTTTTTTGACTCGAAATCGGACTTAAATTTGTTGGGTCTCAAAAAAATTAGACCCAAACTCTAAAACTGAAGGTCGATTTAAAACAGGTCCAATAAGATTTTGGACTCTTCGCCATCCTATAATTGTTAAATAATTTTGGGACAAATTGGTAATCACCTATGAGGGTCCTTAACTATTATAAAGATGGACTAAATTTCATAAAGATGAAAATTCATTGCGAAATTTAATCATCGTGACTGTTGTAATAAATCAAATCAAAACAAGATATTAATTACTACTACACCGAGTGGAAAAAGACTATAAATAATTCTTAATCAATAATCGTGATTTGTAAATCACTGCAAAAAGATAAAAAAAAAAATAATATTAAAATAAACAAAATCAAAAAGATAAATTAAAACAATAAACCTCTCACCCTATCACATCCTACCAAGTGTGATTTATTAACCTCACAAATAACCGTTATTTACTAAGGCTTTATCAAAGAATAAAGGGTATATTAATATTCAAACATTGGTGTGATTGTTAACAAAACTTTTACTCCCTCCTATTCTCCACATGTGTCCCATTTGCTTTTCGGGCACTGTTCATCGCTTAATCTTAATTTGCATTTTATTATTAATCCATAAGTTAAAATATAGTCAAGTGAGATCTTGTTTGATTCGTCTTAATGCAAGGATTATTTATATCAACTTTTCATAATTTTTAATTATGTATAATTAGAAATATTAAGGATTGAATAAGTGCATTGGATAAAGTGTATAAAGCAAATGAGACAAGATCAAAAATAATAATAACATATAAAGAATAAAGGGTATATTAATATTCAAAAATTATAATTACCTTACAGCGAAGCTATTTTCAAGAATATCTTTAGTACACAAGCAAATATTTTTTTTTAGGGCATGCTTGTATTGGGTGTAAATATTTAAGGGAGTAAAAAAAGTCAAGTAAGAAAATAAAGTTGATAAATGAGAAATTAGTGAAATTTGATTGTTGTAGAGGTTGAAGAATTGTTGCAAAGTAATGAAAAATGAAGGGAACTCTCAATTTTGTGGGGTAAATGTTTATCCTAGGGGAGGGTGGGGGAATGTATTACCTCAATAATAGGGGAAATTATCTTCGTTTTCCTTCATTATATTTATTTATGCTCATTTTATCTTATTCACAACTATCTCAACTACTTCAAATGCATTTTTATTTGCTTTCATTTCATTAATTTGACTTTTTTTACTCCTTTAAATATTTACATCAAATACAAGCATGCCCTTAATTGGTCAATTAAACCTTGCAATGTTGCTTTAAAGGTTTAAATTTTGCTTAGAAATTATAATTTCCTAGTGTTGGGGATCATAAATCCCAATTACATAACAAGTCCAGAATACCCTTGGTCAACAAGTCAAAGGTCAAGGTATGACAAACAAAGTCAGTATCATTAAGTCTGATTATGCATGAAGACCGTAACTGAAGTAGCAGTTAACCGGTCAAGGACGTTTCCACACATAACTTCCCTGTGTCCCGGATAACCGCCCTCCACTATGTCACTTACACTTCTGAAAACCGCAGCGGTTATCAGCACAGAAATAACCGCTGGTACAGAAATAACTTCCACAAACGTTCCCCTTTAAAAGGAAGAATCGTCTCCAATGATCAGGTTACGCAATCTTACTCTAAACACTTATTACATTCACCTTTTCCGATATCTGACTTAAGCATCGGAGAGCCCTTCCGGGACATAGGCCCCCGGGTTAGCTTTCCTTGTGGTTGCAGGAACACCGCACGCGGAGGTCAGATCTTCCCACTTCCTTACAACTGAAGGTACTTCCCTTAAACTTCCCCTTTTACAAATTTGACCGTTTCTAAACCGAAACAGTTTGGCGCCGTCTGTGGGGAAGAAAGAAGTATTATCCTTCAAAACACCATAAACTCCACCCAAAGTCTAAGACATGGCACCAAGAAGAACAAATACCAAAGAAGCGTCTGTTGCCCGCAGCATTGACACTTCCACTTCACAACGTGAAAACCGACCAGTTACAAGGCAGGATCTTGACGCTCTCGCCAACAACCTGTCCCGAACCTTTGCTGAACAGTTGCGTAATGTGGCTACCCAACAGCCCTCTGCGGCCCCGAACAATCCAGACATTAATGCCACTTTAGCGACAATGACACAGCAAATCCAGGATTTGCGAGCACTGGTTGCAGAACAGAACAAGGCTCCTTCCGAACAAGTTCGACAGGAGGTCGATGAGAATCCAGCCCATTCCCGGGCAAAAACTTCACAACCGATTCCTTCCAAAAGAGATAACTCTCACTGTATCTCTTCCAGAAGACATACGAGCGATTTGAGGACTCACCTCGACAGTCGCCGGAGAGAGAGAAGCAGTAATGTTCAAAGCTTCATAGACGGGAGAAGACGACAAAGATCCAGAAACTTTCAGGATCGAGCGGTTACAGACTATGTGGCAGAATCCTCTGCCAACCCTCGCGAAAGGGAAGCGCCTATGTTACTGAACTCTCCCTTATCAGCGGACATTCTAGCCACGCCTAATCCGTCTAAAATAAAGGTGCCCACTATACCTCCATTCTCAGGTAGTCAATGTCCTGAAGAACACATGATTGCCTACAAGAACGTCATGGTTCTGTATACAACGGACCCTTCTCTCCTATGCAAGTTCTTTCCGATCACTCTCACAGGCCTAGCCCTGACATGGTTTACATCGCTTCCTAACGGAAGCATACATAGTTTCTCCGAACTCGAGGCCAAGTTCCTCAGTCACTTCACAGCGTCGAAAAGACAAGAAAAATCTAACTTCCATCTGTTAAGCATTACACAACAGGATGGAGAGTCTCTATCTGCCTACCTCCAGCGGTTCCATGACGGAGTATTGGCGGTTACTGACTTGGAAGAGTCGATTGCTGTTTCGGCTCTGATCAATGGCATGAGAACCCATAAATTGAAGTTCCAACTCCTGGAAAATCAAGTAAAGTCCTATGCTGAGGCAATGAGACAAGCACGAAGTTTTGTCACTGCATCGGACATCTGCCAACAACTGGATCCTACATCCAGAAAAAGAAAGAATGATAAAATGGCGGACGTTCGAGACAAATCAAGGCATGATGACCAAAACTCCAAAAGAGGATCCGGTAGGCCTGATCGAGACCGGAAGTATCCTCCCAGAGACGTCAATGACGGTGGTATTGAGGCCAGGTTTAACCGCAACAGAAAAGACATTTTTTACGCTATCCGTGACCAGTTGCCTGCCCCTGCTGCCATTCCCACACCCAAATTCCGCAGAAACATGAATTTGTGGTGTGAATATCACAAGGAACACGGCCATACCCTTCCCAACTGCCGTGAACTAAAGAAAATTTTACATAAATATGCAGAAGAAGGAAAGTTAGACCGTTTCCTCAACCGTGACGGTGACAAAAAGCAAATCGAGGGCAAAAAATCTCGATTTGATGACATAGAAAAGCTGGCGTCCTTGCATTCCAGGAACTCTTCCGCCGCAACTGACGGCGTAATCAACATGATAGTAGGGGGTTACTCTGAAGAATTCCCCACTATTAGGTCTGCAAGGGACAGTATTCACACCCTCGTGAAAGGCCCGCCAAAGGAAGAACCATCTTGCCCCGAAATGAAATTCAGTCAAGAATTGAGTATACCACTGCAGCAGCCACATTCTGATCCGGTGGTCGTTACCCTAAAGATTGGTCAAATGAAGGTTCGCCGCATTCTTGTTGACACGGGTAGTACAACGGATCTGATCACCATGGATTGCCTACGCCAAATGGGATACGAAGAAAAACATCTCCAGCCCATGGACAGGCCTCTAATTGGGTTTGGAGGTGCAAGGGTCTTCCCTTTGGGAACAATGGTCCTGCCTGTAAGGATCGGGGAGAAAAACAATGGACGCAGCATTGCAGTCCGCTTCACAGTGGTTGATTTAAAGTTCTCCTACAATGCTATCATGGGACTTCCTCTGATCAATAAACTCAAGGCTGTCATTTCCACCCATCAATTGTTGCTGCAGTATGAAAAAGACGATTCATCAGTTGGAATCTTGAGAGGTGACCAAAAGTCGGCGAGGGAATGCCTAGTCAATTCCCTCAAGGGCGAGGAAACCTCTCGAGAGTCTGGCCAGAAAAGAAAGTTAGAGGATGCAGCCATCATGAATATTGGAGTCCCTCCCCAACGTCCTGAACCTTCTGACAAGCATGAAGAGGTAGATGTTTGGGGTAAAGGAGAGATGATCAAGGTTGGGGCTAACCTAGGTACTGAAATACGACAATCACTTCTTACCGTCATCAAAGAGTTCCGAGACATTTTCGCTTTCAATGTCTCGGAGATGCCTGGAATCCCAGCAACAGTGATGTGCCATAAACTAGATATCAAGCCTGGGTACAAGCCCGTGAAGCAAAAGCTGAGACATCAAGGCAAAGAAAGGATAGAAGCAGCAAAGGCAGAGGTAGAAAAGCTCTTGAAAGCCAATTTCATTCGTGAGTGCCAATATTCTGACTGGCTCTCAAACGTGGTGTTGGTGAAAAAACCCAACGGCAAATGGAGAATGTGTGTGGATTTTACAGACCTCAACAAAGCATGCCCCAAAGATGACTATCCTTTACCAAAGATAGATCGTCTAGTTGATTCCACTGCTGGTCATGCTCTTCTTAGTTTCATGGATGCTAATGCGGGATACCATCAAATCCCCTTGGCAGAAGCAGATCAACCACACACAGCCTTCATCACAAATGCTGGAGTCTACTGTTACAAAGTCATGCCCTTCGGACTCAAAAATGCTGGGGCTACATTCCAGAGAATGGTTAACAAGGTTTTCAATGCTCAGATTGGAAGAAACCTGGAGGTCTATGTAGATGATATGATCGCCAAAAGCAAGGAGTCCAAGGACCATGCAGCGGATCTCAGAGAAACCTTCCTCACCCTCAGAAACCACGTCATGCGCTTAAATCCTGAAAAGTGCGTGTTCGGGGTAACTGGGGGAAAGTGTTTGGGATTCCTGGTGGATGAAAGGGGTATAGAGGCAAACCCGGACAAAATTCAAGCAATTTTAAACATGCAATCCCCAAAATCTGTCAAGGAGGTCCAGAAACTCACAGGATGTGTTGCTGCCCTTGGAAGGTTCATGTCTAAGTCTGCTGACAAATGCTCCCCCTTCTTCAAAACTCTCAAGAAACAATCATTTGAATGGAGTAGGGAAGCAGAAGACGCCTTTCAACAACTCAAACAGTATCTGGCCAATCTCCCCAAACTGGTGTCTCCTCTATCAGGTGAAGTGTTATACCTTTACATTGCAATCTCTGAATACTCTCTCAGTGCCGTACTTGTGGCTGAACGTGAAGGGAAGCAACTTCCCATATACTACATAAGTCATGCTTATAGAGGATCCGAGGCCAATTACAGTGAGGTTGAGAAGGCCTTATATGCTGTTGTAATGGCCAGCCGCAAACTGAAACCTTATTTCCAGTCTCATCAAATCAAGGTTCGTACCAGCCAGCCTCTTAAGAAAATTTTAGAAGGGAAGAATCAGTCTTCCAGAATTGCAGATTGGTCTAACCAATTGGCAGACTTTGGCTTAGACATTGAACCTCGCACGGCCATCAAAGCCCAGGCCCTTGCTGATTTCATAGCAGAAACAACGGGACAAATTCCAGAGGACCCCAATCAGGAATGGAAGTTATATGTTGACGGTTCCTCTACCAAAACTGCCAGTGGGGCTGGCATCATCATTATATCATCCGCCGGGGTAAAAATGGAACACGCCGTTCGTTTTGATTTTGTGGCATCTAACAATGAAGCAGAGTATGAAGCCCTCATCCTAGGGATAAACATATGCTGCAATTCCGGAGCAAAAATTCTGTCTGCATACTCCGATTCCCAGTTGATAGTTGGCCAGGTCAATGGTGATTTTGAGGCCAAGGACGATAGTATGAGGATGTATCTGCAGAGGGTCAAATCCTTAACAATGTCGCTGCAATTTACAATCAATCACATCCCAAGGTCAGAAAATGCTCAAGCAGATTCTTTGGCCAGACTTGCCAGTTCAGCAGACGGGCCTAAGGCCCGAAACATAATATGGGACGTCTTGCAAACACCCAGCATCAATCAAGACATCAGCATGGTGGATAGATCCAACACTTGGATGGAACCTTTCATCCAATACTTCAAACATGGGACTCTCCCTGAAGATCCCACCCAGGTTCCACTGTTCTTAAAGAAGGTGAAATGGTTTGAGTATTTTGAAGGAAACCTGTACAAAAAAGGTTATACCCATCCTTTACTCAAATGTGTTACTCCTGAGGATGGCAATTATATTCTCCGCGAGATACACGAAGGAGGGTGTGGTATCCATCAAGGGTTCCGGACTATCATCAACAAAGCTTTGAGGAGTGGCTATTATTGGCCAACATTGAAAGAAGACGCAGAAAAGCTTGTAAGGACCTGTGAAAAATGTCAATATTTTGCGGAGGTTCCAAGAAAGCCCTCAAACTACCTTACCACTATCCAGGCTGTACTCCCTTTTGACAAATGGGGGCTCGATCTTTTGGGGCCATTTCCACCAGCAAAGGCACAACGCCGGTTCATTATTGTGGCTGTGGATTATTTTTCTAAATATGTTGAAGCTGAACCATTGAGCTCAATCACAGACAAACAGGTATGTCAATTTCTTTGGCGAAACATAATCACTAGATATGGCATTCCTCGCATCATCATAACTGATAATGGCCGTCAGTTCATAAGTAGGCATACCTTAGAGTACTGTGAAAAGTTTGACATACAGATACGGTTTAGCTCCGTGTCAAGGCCTCAGACTAATGGCCAAGTTGAATCCGCAAATAAAATTGTTTTGTCTAGCATCAAAAAGAAAATAGAAGGAGCCAAGGGCTCTTGGGATGAAGAGTTACCTGGTATACTATGGGCTATGAGAACAACCGTTAAAGATGCAACAGGGCACACTCCTTTTTCGCTTGTTTATGGTTCCGAGGCAGTGTTGCCCGTTGAAATAGGAATTCCCTCTACCAGAATCACCTACTATTCGCATGATAAGAATGAAGATGAAAAAAGAACCAATCTGGATCTCCTACCAGAGACAAGGGGAAATGCACTCCTACGTTCCCTAGCACAGAAACAGAAGATGACTAGGCAATTTAACAGGATGGTTAAACCAAGACAGTTGCAGCTTCATGATTATGTCCTGAGGAAAGTGGAAGCCACAGGCAAGCATGCTGAAAAGGGAAAGCTTGGGGCTAATTGGGATGGTCCTTTCAAGATAGTTCGTATTGTGAAACCTGGCACATATGAGCTAGAAGATTCCAAGGGTAAATTGCTGAAAAGACCCTGGAACGCAGATCACCTGAAGAAATTCTACATTTGATCAACCCCTTGCAAGGGGCTAGTAGTTATTATACTATCATCTGAACTATTTCTTAATTCCTGCTATTTTTTACTTTTGAACTATTTAGTCGAACACTTTTTATTGTTATAATACTGCTGTTAGACATTGATGTTGGCTTTATGATATGAACCTATGTTCAACAATGATTTGCAAGGAATTGCACAAATTCCGAATTTACTTTGACACATGTGGAATTCTTGATTACTGTTGGTTGTTTTGAGGGCAGGGACTCCTATGAGTCTACCCCCCAGGGAGCTCGATATGAACCTATGTTCTATGAAGCTAAGTCATTTTTCTGTTCTTTGTGGGCAGGGACTCCTATGAGTCTAACCCCCCAGAAAGCTTGATATGAACCTATGTTCTATGAAGCTAAGTCATTTTTCCGTTGTTTGTGGGCAGGGACTCCTATGAGTCTAACCCCCCAGAAAGCTTGATATGAACCTATGTTCTATGAAGCTAAGTCATTTTTCTGTTGTTTGTGGGCAGAGACTCCTATGAGTCTAACCCCCTTAGAGAACTTGATATGAACCTATGTTCTATTAAGTTAATATTCGTTGTTTGAAGTTTATTGTTTTTTAAGGTCAGAGACTCCTATGAGTCTGACCCCCTTGATGAGCTTGATGTGAACCTATGTTCTATTAAGCTGAGTTGTTATATCATTTTAAAGTCTGAGACTCCTATGAGTCTAACCCCCCACGTGAATTTGGAACCTACGTTCAATCCAGTTGGTAACATTTTCAAGGTCATAAGGCAAAGTGGGAACCTAAGTTCCATTAAGTTAAGTCGTATTCGACATGGCAAAATTGAAGAACCTATCATTTGAAGTTGTGGCATAAGCAATGCTACTGACAAATTCATACAAGAAAGCTAAAGGCAAATATAAACAAGTCAAATATCAACATGCTACATACAATCAAAAGATGCAGATATCCACATCTCCAAAAAAGTCAATGTTAAAGACCGAAAACCAAGTTAATGTTGATTACAAAATAAGGCACGCAGGCCTGTTAGCTTAGTGCAAAAGAAAAGGAACTAGTTGGCTGAATCTGGTGGAGGCTGAGGTTGGGGAGAAGCTGGCTCTGATCGCAGAAGCTCGTCAATGCTGATAGAAAAAGGCTCTTTGGCCCCAAGCTCCGTAGAAAGGTCAAGGATCGCCTCTTTCTCCATGGTCAAATTCCCAGAAAGATCCATGCATCGAGCTTCCAAAGATGTAAATACAGAGCTCTCCGGAATCATGGGCATCTCAGGAACCTTAGGAGCAGAAACATCCAAGTCAACAGCTGATGCCCGACTCTCAAGCTCAGGGCTAACAATCTTGATCCATTCTCGCTCTTCAGCTGCATCCCACTCTTTATCATACAAGGTATCAGACTCTTTCTCGATTAGTTCCTTGAGATTTGCCAAAGCCTGTTCCCTCTTGGTTTGAGCCAACGCCCTCAACTTAACTGCGTCAAAGCCTAATTCCTCGGCGGCCAACCTATGTGCTTCAGCTTCGACTTGAAGGCCATTGTTGATCATTTCACCAGAAAGTCGAGCCATAAATGTACTACCTTCCTCGGACAGAAGCCAATCCTTGGCAATCCTAGCACGCCTTTCAGACTTGAACTTGTAAAATTGGGCTGCTTCAGTAATCGTTCCCACCTTCTTCAAAAGGTCATCAACAAAGGAAGAAACTCTCTGGATTTGAGCGGAGGCCTGATTAATAGCTTTGCGAACTCCAGCAAAGTCGATAGAGATCCTTGACGCACAATTGGTAGCCTTCTCCAATTTCGTACATGTATCTGCCAGAATATCCTTCAACCTGGCCCTCCATTCCTCAGCAGCGTCAATCCTCTTAGACAAGTCCCGGCATTGTTTTAGCTTCGCCCTGAGAGATGCCGTTTTGTCATTCAGTTCATCAACCCTTGCAGTCAGCGCCCTAATCGTCTCTTGGTCAACCTCATTCTGCTGGATCTTTGAAGTCTCAAAGATCATCCTGATTAATCCCTGAAAAAGTGAAAGGTTAGAAAAGCAACATTTACTTATAAAATGAAACGAAGCATGAAAAGTTATTTATACCTCAGCCATGGCCGACTGCGCCTTTTGCAAGCGCTCAGTGGGATCCATTGAGTCTAGATAGTCCAAATCATCTTGTGTGACCAGGATGCGGCTCGCTTTGTTAAATCTCCCAGCCACAGCAGATGACTCGAGATTAATGAAGGGGACTCCGAGTCTAGAAGAATTGACATTGCCCTCTTGGATATGTTCCCCCTCAAACATAACTTGTTTGCCTTTCCCAGAAGCAAACTCTCTGTGCGATTGTGCCGAGTTACCGGTAGGCTCCCGAATGGTAACTCCGGGGAACTGAGTACTAAGTGGGACGGCATCAACGACCTGTTCCATTGATTCTGAGGAAGAATCCTCGTCATCTTCCACCACTACGGGATTCTCCTTAGTAGGTTCAGCCGCTTTCTTCTTCTTAGATGGAGACTTTGCCCTCTTCCTCTTCTTAGAGGATGGACCGGCACGACTCGCCAAGTCCTCAGGGGGAGGAACAGCCCTCCTTGCCTCCAGCAGAATTTGAGCCTCTTCATGGCTCGGGGCATCCTTCAAAGCTTCCGCGACAGTGACAGAATCCTATAAACAGATCAACACTTAGAATGCTTAATATTACACAAAGGTACAAAGCGAGATAGTAAATCATTTTACCAATGGAGGCTTGGGCAATGGAGGTTGTGGGTCAGCCGCTCTGAAAGCCGCAGCAAAGGCCATTGTGTTGGAGAACTTAGCCATCAATTGCTTATACTTCTTTCGGACTTCAACACGAGCAACCCCTGAAAAAGAAACAGGTTATTCATATAGCATATATTATAATTCACAGAAGATCAAGATACTTACTCTTATGGTAAATTAAACTTATATCATAAGCGGAAAGCAAAAGTTCATTATTGAAATCCATCTTCTTCGGTACCCAGTTCCGCTGAATATAATAGGGTTTCTTGAGCAATTGCACTTCCATTTGAGCATAATGTATAATAATAGCTTCCTCGGGAGAGCAAATAGGCACATTGTTGTTGAACTCTACCAACTTGGGGGCAATATCAAAAGAAGTCTTAATGTTCCAACCCTGCCTACAATAAAGATACCCAAATCTCGTACGGAAACGTTTATTGCTATCGGGTAAATCGCCGACTATCTTGAAAGACCGGCGGTGCATGAAGGTGATCCAACCGGGTCCGTGTGCTTTCGAATTGCACAGTCTCGCTCGGAAGATGTGACGAAATGCCGTAACACTGGGCTCCATGCCCATACCTTTACTTAACAAAATGAATGCTGTGATACATCCCCATGCATTGGGGTAAAGCTCGGCCGCTGTAACATTAAGCATTTCTAAAAGTCGCCTAGAAAAAGGGTGCAAAGGGAACCTTAATCCCAACTCAAAAGCCTTATCATACACCGCTATACACCCCCCAGGTGGATATCTAACTGTGTCATAGAGCCCGGGCTTCACCACATCATAACCTTCTATCAAACCCCATCTTCGTGACATGCTCTTTCTGTCACCATCTAAAATACCCATCATTGTATTGTCCACAAAATAATTGAGTGGCCCCCCATTTGGAATGTAGAAAGGATGAGGCAACTCCGTATTACTCTCTCGGCTATCCGAACATTCCTCTTCAGTTGACATCTTCGTTTTATCTACATGAACCATTTCTAAAAGTTTAGGTTCAATTCTCAAGTATCCTGGGGCAAAGGCTAATGATACTTCCCAAGGGAAAGGTGTATGGGTCTCTGGAGGATAAAAAGGCGATGTGTCTGATTCGTCCTCGCTGGGTATTTCTTCATATTGCGGAGTCACTTGGTAAATGGGACTACCATCATCCGATTCATCCGAAACACATTTATTTGGCGGTATTGGTACATCCAACTCTTGGTTTATGCTAAGGTTAGGCATTTCCTCACACAATTCTTTATAATTTAAAGTCTCCATTTTCACAAACAATATATATGCACAAGTATGTATGTACAAAGATCAAATGCAATATATATTCAAGAAATAAATCAAAAATCTTCAAGAATTATATGAAGATCATCAAGAACAACATGGAGATTATCAAGAATGAATTAAAGATCTTCAAAGATTATATGAAGATCAAAGATATTATTTGAATATCAACAAAGAAAAGCTTGAATACCATGAATAAATTATGAGAAATTCAAGAGATTATTCAAAGAAAACACATACCTGGTTCGAATATGAAAATGCCCAAGTATGAATGTCGTCAGAGAATCCCAAATGTCAGAGCTTCTCTCACTAGAATTCGATTTTGAATGTGTGAAAATTTCTCTCTAGAAGACTTTTTTGATAATGGTCAAAGAGTGGAGTATATGAATATTTAACACTCTCAATCAAAGTTATTTCACACTTACCATGTGAAACGAAAATGAATTTGAAGACAATATAATGGCTGAAATCCCAAATGGCCGAAATACAACAGGTTTTGAGGTACTCCTAAGCATTCAATGGTCGAAATCTCAAATGGCCGAAATCAAATGGCCGAAACTTGAAGTATTCGGACCCCCCTTTGTGTTTCTCCAAAACAAGACTTCAAATTCAAAGTGTTCAATGACCCAGATTGTGGAATTTCAAACTTCCGGCCTAAATTCAACATATACGGCCTAAATTTCAAACAATATTTCAAATTTGAAGTATTCAATGACCAAGACTTTGGAATTTGAAGTTTAAAGCATTCAATGACAGAAATTCAACATACCTAGCCGAAATTAAGGAATTTCGGACCCCTCTTGGTGAAGAAAGACTTTGAAAATTTCTTCAGTGGCCGAAATTGACGGTGTTATGTGAATTCGAAAACTTTGAATTTGAAAATTTCTTCAATGGATTCAAATGCAAGGCAATGCAAATCGAGAAAGAAAAAGGCAGATATGAAGAAAGACTTAGGAAAAGTCGGACCCCTATGGGGTATTTTGAGTTTGATTAATTCTTTTAAGATGAGAAGTGACAAAAAGAAGGTGTTGGTACTTTGAATTTGAATTCGAATGCTAGTGGCCAAACATTCCAAGTATTCCAAGTATATGTCTCGGACCTTCCTTTATTTGTCAAACCCTTGGCACTTTGAATTTGGTCAAAGATGATAATTTTGGAATTCCAAGTGTTCCAAGCATAATATTCGGACCTTCCTTAATAATTTCGGTGGCATAATATTCCAAGGGCCGAATTACTTAATTTTCGGACACCTCATTTGATCTCGCGAAAATTGTGGCTTCTCTAAAAATGGCAATTTTAGAGCTAAATGTTGCAAGTATATCAAATTATACTTCTAGGGTCGAATTAGATGCAATTCGGACCCCCTTTCTTCCTCGAATAAAGTGTTTTTGGGGCTAAATATCGCAAGTATATCAAATTATACTTCTAGGGCCGAATTAGATGCAATTCGGACCCCCTTTCATCCCCGAATAAAGTGCTTTTGGGGCTAAATGTCGCAAGTATATCAAATTATACTTCTAGGGCCGAATTAGATGCAATTCGGACCCCCTTCTTCCCCAAATAAAGTATTTTTGGGGCTAAATTTCGCAAGTATATCAAATTATACTTCTAGGGCCGAATCAGATGCAATTCGGACCCCCTTCTTCCCCAAATAAAGTATTTTTGGGGCTAAATATTGCAAGTATATCTAAATATACTTCTTAAAGCCGGATTAAGGACAATTCGGACCCCCTCTGTTAAGTCGAGTAAAAAGTTCCTTCATGGGGCCGAGTAACATGTGTTTCGGACCCCCTAATGAAGGTCTAATAAAACTTTGGATTTGAAAAAATTCTAAGTACTCGAATATTTTCCTCCAGGGCCGAAACATACTAGTTTCGGACCCCCTTACTGCGTTCTAATGCTTTGACGTTGAAAAATTGTTTAAGTACACTACTTAGGGCCGAAACATATATGTTTCGGACCCCTTAAATTAACTCGAGCTCCGAGGTTAAAAAGCTTTAAAGGGCAATACCTAGGGCCGAAATATACTAGTTTCGGACCCTCTTTATTTTTCCCAAATAACATGCATTTGGGACTAAATTTTTATAATTCTCCAGGGCCGAATATCTTGAGTTTCGGACCCCCTGGTTTTGTATGATTTGGAATGTGAAAATCTAAAGTCTTAGAATACCTTTGACAATAGGCGAAATTGTATTACTTCCTGTACAAAGTAATAATACTTTCTACAATATTATATGTTTCGGACCGAAATTGGGCCGAATTATCCTTGGATGCTTGCTTTCAAAGCCATACAATATATAGAGAGCTTGGCCATTATTTATTATCACAGGGGCCGAAACATTATAGTTTCGGACCTCCCTGTTTGCCACAAAAAGGTTATTATTTGGGATCCTTATCTTCCAAGGCCGAGTAATATTATTATTATTTGCCGAAGCATAATAGTTTCTTCCAGGGCCGAAACATACTTGTTTCGGACCCCCTTATTGGATTCCGATGCTTTGGATTTTGAAAATACTCTAAGTATTTTACTTAGGGCCGAAACGTACATGTTTCGAACCCCTTATATGCATTCCAATGCTTGGATTTTTGAAAATATTCTAAGTATTTTACTTAGGGCCTAAACGTACATGTTTCGGACCCCTTATATGTATTCCAATGTTTGGATTTTGAGAATCTTCTGAGTACTACATGGCCGAAACAATTACTTCTAAGAGTACTACATGGCCGAATCATATTGAATGTTTATTTAATATGGGCCGAAACAATGTTTATTTTTGGGACTTAAACATGATTGGACCCCCTGATTAGTTCAAGAGGAAGAGCCAAATTTGTCAACATCTAGGGCCGAAACATTAATGTTTCGGACCCCCAAATGCCTTCCAAGAGGAGAAGCCCAATTTGTCAACATTTAGGGCCGAAACATTGATGTTTCGGACCCCTATATTACTTAGAAAGTATGAATAAGCGAGCCACATACTAATACATTCTTTCATATTCCAAAATTTGCGTGAGTGCCAAGACCATTTGATTGTGATATTTTGGCCCTTCAAAGTATGACATCAAATTAATTTCCAAAGCATCAAGGTTGAAAAAGCCCGAGATTGAGGCTTAAAAATTCGAGTAACGTTCTTCCACATACAGGCCAAGATCATCTCCTCGCCCTATATGTGTGGGGCTAATGTTGGGGATCATAAATCCCAATTACATAACAAGTCCAGAATACCCTTGGTCAACAAGTCAAAGGTCAAGGTATGACAAACAAAGTCAGTATCATTAAGTCTGATTATGCATGAAGACCGTAACTGAAGTAGCAGTTAACCGGTCAAGGACGTTTCCACACATAACTTCCCTGTGTCCCGGATAACCGCCCTCCACTATGTCACTTACACTTCTGAAAACCGCAGCGGTTATCAGCACAGAAATAACCGCTGGTACAGAAATAACTTCCACAAACGTTCCCCTTTAAAAGGAAGAATCGTCTCCAATGATCAGGTTACGCAATCTTACTCTAAACACTTATTACATTCACCTTTTCCGATATCTGACTTAAGCATCGGAGAGCCCTTCCGGGACATAGGCCCCCGGGTTAGCTTTCCTTGTGGTTGCAGGAACACCGCACGCGGAGGTCAGATCTTCCCACTTCCTTACAACTGAAGGTACTTCCCTTAAACTTCCCCTTTTACAAATTTGACCGTTTCTAAACCGAAACACCTAGAATTATGCTCGAATGTTGATTTTGTATATATAGGATTTTATCTCAATTTATGAATACAATAGAGCTAAATATGTCTATTAAAATTTTGTTATGAGGTAAATTTACAAAATTTAAAGGTTCTATTAATATTATATGTATGTTGGAGGTTTTGATAGAAGATATATATATCTCAATCTATTATGATAATGATAAATTCCCACTTAGAAGAAAATAAAGGGAACGTAAAGGGGATGGGCGGTGAAGTTCGTGGATGGAGTAGCGTAGGTTGTTTTATTAGGCCGTGACAATTCGTCACATAATCTCACCGTGGTCCACTCGTGGGGACACGGGACACCCGTGGGCTTGGGCCCACAAACCCACGGGTCAAGAGCGTTGACTTGCACATACACTCGATGAGGTTCATTGTTTCCTAAAACCATATAGGAGGATTAGCTCACCAAGTATATATGCAAGTCTACAACCCACTTTTTTTTATCGATGTGGGATCTTGTTTCACATGTGAAGTATTTCCAACATGTTTAGTAGAGGGGGCTGGGTATTTTAGGATTTTATTTTATTTTTTATTTAAAGTTTAAAAGGTCAAAAACGTCGTCATAAGTAACCTATATAAAACAATTAAAAAAATCCTATATAAAACGTTACAAGTTATTTGGCTCTTTCATTGCAAATAGAAACAAAAGGAACTTTTGTAGAATAAGCATAAGATTAGTCCTTTAATTGCAGACGGGATAAAGATTGATCCTTTCAAATCCTAATCTAAAATGCTGAAGTGATATGAAGAAAATTTAAACCGATAACATGAATATAACTTTAATATATATATATATATATATATATATATATATATATATATATATATATATATATATATATATATATATATATATATATATATATATATATATATATATATATATATATATATATATATATATATATATATATATATATATATATATATATATATATATATATATAAAAGCCAATAACCCACTATTTTATCGATGTGAAATCTAGTCTCACATGTAAAGTGTATCCAATAGTATCATATCAAAATATACTAGCTAATGAGAAGTTGTTTATTTTAATCCAAGCCACCAACTGAATTAATCCAAACTATTATTGTTTTTGCTCCTTTGAGAGCAACATGAGCTTAATCTAAATTCCTGATTTGACCACTCTAATATCATCAATGATTGATAATGATTTACTAGTAAATTTTATGACACTTTATGCTAAATATAAATGCATAATAAGACAAAAATACAAAAAGAAAAAATATCTACTTAAAATTAAAAATTATTAGCTGATTAGTCAAATGTTTTAAACTAGCTCTTATGAAAATGTTTGATAAACATTAATTGATGACTAGCGTCTTAATATTAGAGAAAAATAAGTAAAAAACCAAAAGTCAATAAAAAAATTTACTCTGAACACCCTTTTAATTTTATCTTAAAAGATAATTGTTCAACTAATTTAAAAATCATTTATCAAATGTTAATCTGACCGTTTAAAAAAAATTAAAATCTAAAACTCAACCCAAAAATTTTAAAAATAAAATTGTTTGTCAAAGACCAATTAACATTACGTGCAAGATTTGAGTTAGTATTTATGGTAACATCACAAATGACAAAACCAAGCCAGGAAATAATTAATAAACATTTAAAATAACAATTATATCCATTAGTTGCTAACTAATTATATTCCTCAACAACTTAAAGCATAATATAAAAATTTCAGGTCCAAATCAATAATAAATATGAACCATCATTCTCAAACAAACTATATTTTCCCTTCAATTTTTCTAAAATGAGTTTGAAAGGAGAATAAACCTTTTACGTAAACCTCAAATTAAATTTAACCATTTGATCTTGCAACAATTATCATAAATCGAACTATTTTAAATGTACATTTTTTGTTATAATCTCATTTAGATATTTTTTTCTTCTCATAATATACATATTCTATTCTATCCACTCTTTTCTTGTTTTTTTCTTTCACCATTTTGTATCTAAAATTGCTTATAATAAATCAAATTGTTGCAAAATCAAATGAATATAAGAGTAGCTTACAAAATGCAGATATAAATTATAAACAGAGAAAGAAATCCCTCAAACATGATCAGAAAATCGGGTATGTCTCAGTTTGGAGCATATACCATTTTATCTACGTAAGATTCTGAATTTGATTCTCGCTGCCTCTTCTTTTGTCGCAAAAACATGGTCACATGTTCATGAGCCTACCCGAATGTGAACCATTAAAAGAGTGGGCTCTTGTCGGCCCAATTGCTTAATTATCCTCCAAATTTAGCTCATGAGGCCCACGATTAGCCCATAATCTATCCGAAGACCGTTCACCAATGTCATTACAACTAACAACACGATTTAATGGAGATTTATTTGGTGACTTCATTAATTTAATTAAACTTTTTGGACTTCTTAATAAGCTCGTTGACGTATTATTTTTACCGTTATCATTCCCATTACCATTAATAGGCGAATTAGGCCGAGAAATAAAAGGCGGGCTCATACTAAACCGCCATCGGTCCGGTTTACCTGGCAACGTAGCACCACTTACACTTCTAGCCCGGTACCCGACCCGGGGACTAATTATCCCATCGGGCAACCCATTAAAATTATTGACATTCACCAACTTGTTACGTACCTCAACCGGTAACCTTAGCGTAAACCTCTCACAATCATCTACCAATGAATGACCCGTTGAATGTGACCGGTTTAATCTCAACCGTCCACTCTCACTCAATCCTTTAATCATTTCTTGTGTATCAGGGGATACTATCCGTACGATCACATGATCTCTTTGATTATGATCATCAAGATTTACAATTTGATCCGACGGTTCTGATTCAATCTCAGAAATATGCTGATGATCATAAGACCGTTGATTATTTAATTGCATTTCCAAATTTGCCCTGCACACGGGGCACGTGACGTGGGAAGCAAGCCACGGGTCCACACAATGAGGGTGAAAGACATGATTACATTTTGGTAACAGCCGTAATATTTCATGATCATGAAATTCGTTTAAGCAAATAGCGCACTCTAACGGTGTCGTTTTGCCGACACGGTGGATTTTCACGTCGGAGTATAGAAACGTAGGGAAAGTGTTTATAATAGTGGGGTCAAGACCTCGTTGAGGTGGGGCCTCTCGGTTCCACCCACCGAAGTGGACCCCACTTCCGATGCCTCGGTGGGTCCCAATATAGGGACGAACACCGAGGCAAGCGAGGAAGTGGCGGAGATAGACGGAGACGAACCCGACGGTAAAGAAAACAATGATCATAACAATGAGGGCGGTTGCCATAGGAGAGTTGTAGTTTTTGTTATCGGATTCGGTTTCGGGCCGTGACGGTGGTTGTTGGGCCGTAATGGGTGGTATAATAAGGAGGTAGAAGCCCAAAAGGGGGACATGAATATGGGTATGGTAAGCCCAAGTCATGGTGTCCCTCCTTATTTGGGTGGGTAAGGGTGGAAGAGGAAGAAAGTTTGGGGAAGAGGAATGAAAAAGTTGGTGATGAGAGTTTTTAAGAAAAGGGTGGAGAAATTTTGGTGGATAAGAGCCAAGAAGGGTTGACTTAAGAAAAGTGGGTCCCTTGTATTTTTGTTAAGGGTTGTTTAGTGTGATAAAATTTGTATGACCACATAAATTGTTTATGTTGTATACTACTCATAATGCGTTATTCATGGCTTTATGGTCCTACTATAGGTAGAGATAATTGCACTTGGTTAGAATAATCATAGATGTTGAAGTATCATATTTGTGGGTTGAATGTAAGTGTTGCACTAATGTATATATGATATTATGATGTCATCATATTTAGTGTATTTTGTTTATAGAAAACTATGATCAGGGTTTGGGGAGGGAAGTGTAACACCCCGGCCCAACGGACCTCTAGTGACTACTCATGGAGACTGTAGACTAGCCCCACAGACCAACACAAGTCTTTCCAGCGCACTTTGGCCTCACTCGTGCGCACCCGGAAAACTTCCCAGGAGGTCACCCATCCTAAGATTGCTCCCCACCAAGCACGCTTAACTGTGGAGTTCTTAGCAAATGGGCTCCCTAGAAAAGAAGATGCACCTTGTTGATATGAGTAGTCTATCAATCCCTTTTCAATCGAAATCTGGGGTATCACAGAACGATGGCAGGCTCATACCCATAAGGAGAGTACGATCAAAGAGTTCCCCGACTTGAGAACGGTCTTCCAGAGAGATAAACCTGCAGTTGACAAAAGAATAAAAGCATACGCACAATTACAAAGATAAGATCAAAGAATAATGATATGAATAATGGTATGAATAATGATATTTTTATGTCTTATTTAAGTTTACGTACTTGTCAATATGATGGATATGAGTCGAATTTGAGTAGAGTTTAGTTAACTCGAATTTAAATCTTATTTTTACTTTGGACTAAGACACAAACATAGATAAATTGGGTCTTGAAAATTTGACTCGAACCCAGCCCCAACCCCAGCCCCAGCCCCTTAGAGTCTGACAGATTTAGGTCTCAAATATGATTCGAATAATGATCTCCCTCTTGTACTCTCTCAAATAGTACACACTTGTCGATATAGATGGATATAAGTCGGAATTGGGTTGTGTTCAATTAGACTAAAATCCAAATCTTATTTTTAATCGGATCTCGTACATAGATCTATTTGGTCCGAAAAATTTAAATATAGATCAATCTAAAATCTTAAGGTCTGTAAAACTTGAGCCTAGATTCAGACCCTTAGAGTCTACTAGCTAGGTTTACGGTCTAGATTCTGTTTTGAAACTAGTTTTTCTTTTTATGTTTCTAAAAACTACAAAAATTATACTATATAATTTTTTATTAATTTATACTAATTAAAAGATCATATATATATATATATATATATATATATATATATATATATATATATATATATATATATATATATATATATATATATATATATATATATATATATATATATATATATATATATATATATATATATATATATGGGTTAGAGCATAATTATCATCAAGAGGCGAGTTCAAAATAAGAAGCCCACATTCTTTTTTATTAAATTTGTATTGATTGGACTATATAGTCTAAATGTCTAACGCGTCTTTCGAAAAGACTGTCTTTTACAATAATTTGTGTTAAAATAATGGATTAGAACATAATTATCTATGTAGTATATTGTATGTAAGTAGTGGTCTCCATTCAACATATTTTGTTTTCCACACTTATAGCTATAATCCAAGTTAAATGATCTAAATCAATCATGGAATTGAGGCAAGCATAAGATCGCATATGTTATATGTATCAATTAGAATTAGAGTTTAATCGGTCAACATTAGAAAGAATAAGACAGATTCGTTGTGCAAGGATTAGTTGATTCTACAAATTTTGTCAAACTTTATAACTAAGCCTGACTATGACTTTAAAATGAATTTAAAATACTATAAAAATTAATGTAGACACATGAAACATGACCCGATTTTAAATCAACTCGAAACTAACCTAATAACCCGAATGAACATGCTAATAAATAACTACTACATGAAGTATATAATATATTAATTTCTGTCACTGTACTTATTATAATTGTAAATTTCAAGACTAAATAACTTATTTTCTTATGTAATATATTAATGTTAATGAATGAGTGACATTAATTATTGTCACTTTTGACATTTTTATCACAGATTATTGTATAGGACGATTTTGTTGCTAGAACCATTAGAAGAATATTAGTCTTTTATTTTACAGAAAATCTCTTCTGAGACGACCGCATACGTATGACCACTTAAAAGTCCAACTTATGATTTTAAAGTTGCTATTTTAAAGTTTGAGTTGAATATTTTGAAGCTTGAAATAAACATTTTAAATATTGGATTAGACGAAGTTTAAACCATTAGAATAGACATTCCAAGTCTTGAAATAAATATTTTACAGTTGGAGTACGTAAATAAAATATAAAATTAGGGGTTGGAGTAGGGTTTTTAAAAGTTAGAACTTGCATTTTTATTGGTGGAATTAGTGTTTTAAGGATTGAAATCAATAGTTAGAAAATTAAAAAAAAAAAAGTTTCTAGAGAAGGAAGAATGAGGATTAGAGTAGCCGTTTTAAGTGTTAATTTTGGCTTTTTAAGTCTTGAAATGGGTGTTTGAAGGCTTGAGTTTGACAAGTATAAAATTTATTTGGTCCCACACGTAACACGGTTGAATACAAATTTTTTATATTTACTTTAACAGGTGTTCTATTGAGAGACCGTCTTTTGTAAAGACGACTCTCAAAAGTCCGGCCCAAATCTATATTTAGAGTGGTAACATTATATATTTAGAATTGGACTGGGTTTTTGAAAGCCATCTTTACAAGAGACTGTCTCAAGTAAGAATTTGTGTTACTTTAAAGACGTCTAACGAAAAAATGTCTATCTTGGGCTGAATTCGAAATGTGCTCTATTCTCTTCTTTACTGATTTGAAATTGAAAAGTTGGCTACCTAATAGAGCCCATCATTTATCATGAAATAGGCTTCGCAAGAAACCAGATGAGATACTTATTGGCCCAAAACACAAATGATTGTCTTTTTTTAATAGAAAGTGGACTTATTTACTAAATGGAAAAATTTGAAAACAATTAGTAAATTAACAAAATTTAAAATTAATTAATTTTAAAATTAATTCTTAAAATAAGCACTTTTGCCTAGAGTATAGTTTCGTTGTTACTAAGAACAAACAAAGAAGCTTGGACAACAAAGTCAAGGTTTTTGTTCGCTGTTAGTAGCGAACAAAGATTTTGACCATTTTTGATCAAGTTTTTTTTGTTTGTTGTTATTAATAATGAACAATTACATGGCTGATTAGACGGACTTGCTTGTTTCAATTTTAATTTTTTTTGCCATGTCAATTTTACAAGGCTGTTTTTAGGCTTTTAATTATTAAAAGCTACGGTTATCAACTTTTTATAATTCAATAAAAGCGCCCTTAATCCCATGGTTATTGTGATAGCTTGTCCAACATAGAATAGTTTGTACACTTTATAAGTCATTATTCCTACCTCCCGTTCTCATATAATTTTGGTATGATTTCTCCTTGATATAAATTTAATGTCAACATATAATCGAAGAAACATGTGGTGCACACATTTCATACGCTAATGAGATTTTTTCTCAAAAGGCCAAACCATGTAGAAATGAAAGAAAGGACTTTAATGACTTATAAAACATACTCAACATTCATAATTCATCGATATGAAACAAATCATTCCAACATTAATACCAGTTTTTATTACTTTTATTGATTCCTTCTCATGTTCTAAATGAAAAAGAAAAATAATACTCCCTCCGCTTCTTTTATATTGTTCACTTTCCTTATTTTGCCAGTTCACTCAAATTGTCCACTTTCTTTTTTTGGCAAAGTTTTTTTTACCAAAACCCTATGTTTACACAAGTTAAACCATAATACCTCCACTTATATTATTTAAAATACTCCAACTACCATCTTTACTATTATTATAATCACTTAAATACCCCAACTACCACCTTTACAATTACTATAATCACTTAAGATAAACCAACTATCACTTTCTTAATATGCGTGTCCAATCCAAAGTGAACAATAATTTTAGAGTGGAGGGAGTATGTTCTAATTTAAAAAAGACAAATAATTAATGATCATATCGAAGCTACTATGAACAAAAATAAAAAATAAATAAATAACATAAATTTAACAATCATAAATATTTATCATAAATTTATACTTTATTTAATAATCAAAATGAGACAAAAAAAATATAAGACCATGGTTTAGAGCATTGGAGCAAGCAGATTAAGCCGCAGTTTTTAGACGTACCCAAACAAAAAAAATAAAATAATTGAAGAATGTGGGGCCTAGTTGTCGGGAATTCATAGGTCCACGTGTATGTCAGGTTTGTCGAACAACTTGATTCTCATTTGTTTTCTCCAATCAGACCAAAACGCAGCTTAGAGTTTAATTGGTTGTGCTCACCCCCCGACGGTTTTAAGCCATTGTCTTAGTTTACGTCACCAACATAATTGATCTACTATTTACTTTACTGGGCAAAGGCGGAGAAAAAATTGAAAAAATTTTTAAGGGCCATGTCATCATCATTATCATGTTAGTGTATCTCGAATATAGATAAATCTATGATCAGGTCTGGGGAGGGAGGGTAGACGGCGTCTCATACCCATAAGGAAAGGGCGGTCGAAAGAGTCCCCCGGCTCAAAAAGGGCGTTCAAGAGAGAAACCCTAAAACTTAAAAAAAAAAAATAAAAAAGGATTTAAAGGCCCTGTGTGATTTCAAAAATTATGATGTTTTTCGAATAATTTTATATTTTATGGAAACTAAATATATACTATGTAATTTAATATTGAGGCGCCTAATTTTTCAAGGTTTTGTGCGGTCGTACATTTTGAATATGCTTAAAATGTCCGCTGCTACTAGAGGTGACAAATAGAAATGAATTCTACCATTATTCGATTGAGGGAAATAATTTGATTTGAATATGAGGAAAAAGATCTGGCTCTGAATTTGATAATATAATTTGGCTTCGAATAAGGATCTGATCACAGGTGGATATAAAAAAAATCCAATAGTTCGATTTGGATTTGACTCTGACTCAATGCGATATCTGGCTTCGACTTTAACTTTGTTCCCCTATTTAAATGAATTTTATGCAAAATTTTATGTTTAAAAATAGATAGAGACATACTAATTTGCTTACGCTATGCAAATATTTTTGTTCTAATACTTTACCAATTAATGAGAGTAGTGTTATTAACTCGTAGTTGATCAAGCTTGATCCACAAAATATTACATAACTTGAACATAAATAAAGGTAGATTAATCAAGTAAAATAAATTTAATTAATGGTTGAAACCATAAACAGACAGATAACAATGTATATTTATAAATCTATCTCACTCACAAATAAAATTTTGATCGATGACTACTTAAACATTATATCATCTATAATCAAATTGCCGAGATTTTGAAGTAATAAGTACATACGAGACTCACATCAACCTATCCAAAATATCGTGTTCAAAACTCGTTTAAACATTCAAAATCCTGAACATACAAATCCATATATAGTGACTTAGAATAATCATTCATAAAAGTCTGACTTTTATTTGGAACAAAGTTATGCATAATCTGATTTAACACTGACCTATTGTCATATTCATACTCTACTAGTAATGATTCGATCATGTTGTCAATAACAAAATTGAGCTTTATCTCGGTTGAAGTCAGTGTTATCTGGATTTTGGATTGATTCTTACTCATTATATACTTCCTCCTTTTCGTAATACTTGCTACTGAGTGTGACATATTGTATCGTATCGGAAATTGCCACTATCAGTTGTAACTTGTAAGTATTATGAAACGGAGGAAGTATAATAGAAACAAAAAGGAAATTGTCTTTATTGGAATTTAATTTTGAGAGAGAATGGAGTAATGCAATGCATGAAATAGACACAATCATAAATGTCAATAATTAATCAGCCATGAAACTGTTTCACTTTACACAAGCCTTGAGTTTGTGATATAGAATGGACATTTGCGGCAAAATTTCGACCTCACTCTTTATGTTCGTTTTATATGGAAAACGTTTCGCCTTACCTACAATTCGTTTCTTCTTAATTTGTTTTATTAAATTGAGCTGGACTTATTGTGAATGCTAACAATTATCGGGGAAAACACAAAGTGCACGCACTTCACAAGCCAAGGAGTTACATATGACATCCCAAAAAACCATATGGCAATGGGAAGAAGGTCTCCAATAGCTTATAAAGTGTGCACACCATTTTTACTTTATCGATGTGGGATAACTCATCCCAACAGTTTTAATTGAATTTCACTAAGGTAGTGTTTGAACTTATACAATTTGTTACAACCAGTGAATAAGTGTTAGAGTATATATAACATATTCTGGAGCCTTAACCATCAGTTTAAGCTTTTGGTTGGGTTGGTTTCTTGATATGGTATCAGAGCCAACGTGACAAGAGGTCATGGGTTCGAATATCAACCACCCCTCATTAAAAGTGGAATGTTCAGCGCATATACGCATCTACGCTTCTAGCCCAATGGGCTCTCGTGTAAGGGAGCGTGTTAGAGTATATAACACATCGGGCCTCAACCATCAGCTTAAGCTTTTGGTTGAGGTTGTTCCTTGACAATAAGAGGAGAATCGATAAAGGTATTTTGATATGGAGAGGAAAAGATATTTATAGAAGGGGATATGGTCATGTGGTACAAGAAATTAAACAAAATTTGGTATAAGAAATTACTAATTAAGTTAACGAAATGTAAATGTGTTGTAAAAGTATATAATTAATATACTATCTAATTATTTTCATTTGTAAATTGTAGGTTTCTCTCTCCGAGGTTTTTTCTCGAGCCGATGGACTCTTTGACCATATTCTTCTTTATGGGTATGAGCTGTCGTATCCTCTCAGACTCTGACCATAGTTTTCTATGAGCGGGATACACTGAATATGATGATGTATCTCAATGCTATGTTTAATGTTGACTACCTTTGGTCGGGGTAAGGAGAATCCTTTTTTGTGCAAAATTATGGGTGCCACTCTAATACTTGCACGTATTTGCACTAGGTTTGAAAACGTTAGTAATAATTTATGCCCTCATTAAATTTTTTAAGGTCTATAACTGTGTAAGATGGAGAGGGCATTAAATTGATCTATTTGATACGAGATCAGAATCTAATCCTATATCGATAGAAAAGTCATGATTTCATGAACATATATGTTAGGAGGTTAAAACTTCAATATCATCATTACAAAAAGATATTTAGGTGAGGTGTTGAAAATTCTTAAGAGTATAAGATATTTGAGCAATGTTATCTTTTAATAGTGAGCCAACAAATACTGAGTCAAATATAAAATAAAATTGTTTTGTGGATAATATTTACCATATAATACATATTAATCGATTTTTAAGCCCAATATCATATAGATGATCTTTTCTTCCAACAAAAACTTTGAAAACCTTTTATCTTGTAAAAGTCATATTTAAGAGAAGGATTAGGTACATAGCATTAGAGGAAACTATGTCTTTAGCTTATGTTTGGTAAAATGACTCAAAAACTCACAAGTATTATTAGAGCGTTAAACAAGTCTCAAACTTCAAAAATTCAATCCTATCTGAATCTTTGAATAATATACTATCTTTATGACGAGGGAGTAATAATTCTATTCATCTAGTCCAAAATGCTAGCTACCCCTCTATATGGTGCAACTTTGAAGAAAATACCCATAAAATACAAGGCAATGATAGGCAATAAGCATACATATTAGCCTATAATTCTTCACAAATTCTTGCTATAGACCATCTATAACATAGACGGGTAAATATGAACCAACCCATTTTGCAAAATAACTAACTAATTAGCCATCAGCCTTATTTTTAAATTTAAAATCATTGGGTTGGGTTCTTAGCATAGCAGAGCCGTCTTTGTCATAGACGGTCTCTCAGGAGACCTTCTGATAATTCTTATGTCACCATATAATGCCTAGATTTAAACATATTGAAGAGTAAATTAAGTCAATAAAAACCATATAGTTTTATAAAGGAGCTAGTAAAACAAAACCATAAACGTATATAGTATACACATTCAAGACTATTTAGGAGAATATTAGTTTTGCACAACCATGTCATTGCCTAGAAGTCCTGTCTATGGAATGCCTTAGGCTCGTGGAAACTGCGTATTTTGCGCTTCGTCCACATGATTTTAACACGTTGGTATTCTAAGTTATTCCAATCGCTTTAATATAATTCTGCAATATATATGCCCTGAAGCGTTGAGCTGACATTTTTTTTTACAACATGTTACTGTTAATAACAATTTCAAACAATGTTGTTGCTGACTATTCATAGACTTCGGCAAAATGGACTAAATGGTACCTTCTCCATATAGGGTTGATTCTGATTTATTTTGGAGGCCTGGAAATATAACAGAAGACGACCCCTTAGTATTATAATTATTATTATGAATTTAATGTAAATGTGTTGTATACTTCTAGAATCTGAAAAAAAATTGCATGCTAAAGTAGAAGTATTGGGCTAAATTGAAGTTACAATTTTACAAACGATATTCAACGTTCTACGTAATAATATTGCTGAATTGAGATATTTAGCCCCTTTCTAACCCTGAGACGTAAGCAAATGTCTATGGTAAAGAATGACCCTAGCTAATGTCAAAGAGACCGAATAAGTATTTATTTTAGATTTACGTATTTAATTGTATATCCTGTGTTTTTTATATGCGATTTTCCCTTTATTTAAGTTTGATATATATTAAATTCATAATTATTTTCATTTAAGTTTGATACTAAATTTTTTTTACTCCATCAAAATATCCGAAAAACATCATATGATAATAAAAAATTGTTTTATTATCAAAACACTTGCCGACTCTTATTGTTGTTATTATTGATGAAAACACTTGCAGGAGCATGAAAACTGGGGCTTAAGTGCATGAATCTAAATACATACGTAGTTTTGCAACACGGTAAAGTAGAAGCAATTTATGCAAATACAAGTATATATTATTGATTACAAGATGATTAAGTTAACTAAGAATGATTAGATGTAAAAATAATAATAATTAATTAAGAATATTAAATCCTTATTTAAAGTTAAAAAAAAATTAATTAAAAGATGTGAACACTTAGAAAGTTGTACGAGTAGCAAAAGCAAATCGGTCGAGGAATATTTTAAACGCCGGAATCAAGAAAGATGCCAAGTTGGTCAATTTGTCATTGGAATTTTTCGTGTTGCATAATAAATAATTATAATAATAATAATAATAATTAACATATTACTAATTTGGCAACATATAACTATTTCTTAATTTCATTTAATAAATTAATACTACTAGAATTAATATATTATTAGTTTTAATAAACAAAAATATATTATGTGTAACAACCCGAAAATCGAAGAAGACATGAAGTCTAACAAGAAATACTGAGAGAATGTCTTATTGAGAATTGAGATCAACCTTTTTACTAAAAACTATACGATGATCTGCACAAGAATTTAAAACTATATATACTATAATTATCTATACCTAACTAATTTATCTGGGACTCTTTTGTCAGAACTCTCAATTGGTGGTGTTTAAAATAAATTCGATAATTTAATACTTATTCGATCTTGTAATTGAATCCGACTTGATCATGATTTAAATGAATTTAAAATATGTAAAAGTCAGTGTGAATACAAGATCCGATTTTAAACTGACCCATAATACCTGACTCGAAATTAACCCCATTTAATTTTGACATAAAAATTACGAAATTGTACGTGTATTAAAATAGCTGGGAAATAAAATACAAGAGATAATAATATAAATAGTATTATAAATTACGAAATAAATTGAGTATTAAAATAGTTGAGTATTTAAAATACGGAAAGTATCAATGACAACCTTATGTTTTTGCACTATATTTTTAATACCCTTGTGTTTTTTTCGATCATCAATGGTACACCTAGTATTTCATACTAATTACCAATGTGACATTATTCAAATTTTTGTCGTTATCTCATCGTGTTAAATACTTTTAAAAAGAAACTATAGTTAATTTGTGTGAACTTTCCTTGAACCTTGAATAATGTCAAGATAACGGCCAAAATTTGAATAATGTCACTATGATACCCCAGATTTGCTAAGAACTCCACAGTTAAGTGTGCTTGTTGGGGAGCAATATTAGGATGGGTGACCTCCTTGAAAGTTTTCCCAGGTGCACATGAGTGAGGCCAAAGTGCGCTGGAAAGACTTGTGTTGGTCTATGGGGCCAGTCTACAGTCTCTATGAGTAA
This sequence comes from Amaranthus palmeri, assembly GCA_019776075.1. NCBI lineage: Eukaryota > Viridiplantae > Streptophyta > Magnoliopsida > Caryophyllales > Amaranthaceae > Amaranthus > Amaranthus palmeri. Next base: position 1,338,797 of record JAAKBH010000023.1, read on the forward strand.
TCACCGGCGGTTTGAGGGGCCTGGGTATTACACTGACGGTTGTAATTAACATGATCAAATACTACGGGTACCATTGATAATAGAAAAAGGACATGGGTACCAAAGATAAAGTGCAAAAACACAGGGGTATCATTAATAATTCCCATTTAAATATATAAAAACCAATGTTGATACAAGATCCAATTTTAAATCAACTCAAACACCAGCCCCGAAATCGACCCCATGACTCAAATGAACACCTCTAGTTCCAACTATTTAGCTCCATTTGATTTTGACATAAAATTTACAAAATTGAGTATTAAAATAGTTGAGTATATAGAAATAAGAGAGAGAATATAAAGATTAAAATCTCTTTCCCTTAAACCATTCACAAACTTATATTCACTTTTCATTTTAACAACTTATTTGTATCATCTATTTATTTTTGTCTCATTTTTTTACTAAAACATTATTTTCACTAAATTTCACTCATTTTAGAACTAATACAGACAAAAATGAGTATTATATTTATATTGATGAAAGAATAACCAAGTGTAAGGCTTGTAATGGTTTGGATGAGAAAAGTGAAACATGTAGTAGTATTGCTAAGTTGGTATCAGTAGATGATTCAGAGTTTGGTCACATGGATTCCCCTGCCACTCATCAATAGTCAATACACTGATTCAAGTATATTACTGTGCATTCGATTTATGCGCTTTTTGTAGGATTTGTTATATTTTTTAGAGACCGTCTTTTTGAAAGACGTCTTTTAGATTCAATTCATTAAAGATTAATAGCTACTTAACTTTACATTTTACTTTATGGGCCAATTCAATTAGAGATGATCTTTCAAATAGACCGTCTCTCACAAGAATTTGTGTTTTTTTATGAAAGGAAAATCAATTGATAAAAATGTCATACAACAATTATAATAGAATATTACTCTATAAGAATTTTAACCAAATAAAATTCTATGTAAAAAAATCACGATCATTATAAAGGAGATTTAAAGTTTTCCCTCTATCACATTGTTGTTTAATACATTATCCTCCGATGGGGTTTTTAAATCTGGTGTGACTTTGAAATAGAGATAAGTTTAATACTATTTAGTTGTATTAGCAAAACTAAATGGATAAAATGACTCTTTAGTAGAGGTGTTCAATGGGCCGGGCCCCCATTTTAAGCCCTTATCCGGCCCGTTTTTAAGAGGGCTTTATAAGGGCCGGGCCGAAAATGGGCCGGGCTGAAAACGGGCTCTATTATTATTAAAATGGACCGGGTTGTAAGAGGGCTTAAAATGGATTGAAAATGGGCCTTTATAAATTTAAAATGGGCTTTGAATTTTACATAAAACACTCTTTTGTTTACTGATTTTTTTTTTGAAGTGGGCTTAGAATGGATTAAAATCTTCCTTTGTAATAAAATTGAAATTCATCAAATTTAGTATTTTGGTTACATGTTACATGCTGCTTACATGTTACAGGAAGAAAATTCATATTCTTAGTATTTTGGTTAATATGGGTATATGATACATGCTGCTTACATGTTACAGGAAGAAAATTGAAATTCTATTTTTTTTTTCTAGATTTTTTATAATTTTATTTTGATTCTGAATATTATGATTATCAAAGTGAATTATAAAATGGGCCGGGCCGGATTGGGCCGGATTTTAAAGCCCGGCCCATTTCGGCCCATTTTTTATTTTTGAAAGGCCCGGTCCGGTCCGGCCCGTTTTTGTTTGAGCCCGGCCCGACCCTTATCCGGCCCATTGAACACCTCTACTCTTTAATATGGAAATATGGTCGAAATTTTTGTGTTTGGTTTTATCATTTCTAATATGTGAAGTGTCAACTTGCGAAATATTAGAATTAGTATTAAGTAGAAGAGAACAAACCCTTACTCGTAGTCGTTGGCCTCCGTCCCCTCATTAAAGGGTTGCACACAATTATCTTCATCATCAATCCAATATCCCGCTCGAAAATAGGATTTGGGTGTGAAAATATGACGAACAATCCATACATGTATTCTCTTAGGAGGAAATACTAGAAGAAAACGATCAATTTTACCCCCGAAAGGATTGCACACAATCGATACATCGAATTAAATCAACATTGCCCAAGCCCAACACCAACCCAAAGTCATTAACAAAAGAGCTAATTGTTTCTTGGTGAGACCATCTTAAAATAAAAGTTTATATGTTTCAATTTTTTATTTTATGTTGTTTCATTTGTTTTTCTAATAACTCTTTCTATTTAAATCATAAATTCTGAACATATATAATTAATCTTATTCATCCTAATTTTAATACTTAATAATGTTTAGAGTCTTCATATTTTTATCTACTAACTTTATTTAACATTTTTATATTGCTTATAATCCTTACATTTTTCCACTAACTTTAAATAAATTTTTTTAATAACTATCATCCTCCTATTTTTTCCACAAACTTTAATTTATTATTTTTTGATACTTATAGCCCCCAAGTTTTCTCCATTAGATATATAAAAATAATATATTAACCATCTAAAATCTTAAACTTTTTAAAATTTCATGAATTTTTTTTACTTCCTCCATTTTTAAATACTCGCTATAAAAGGGTTTTTGACATTACTCATCATTCAAGCTTATTTTACATATTGCTGCTAATATGTAAGAAAAAATATTAACATTTTATAATTTTTAGATATGTATAGTTCAATATTAATCAAAATAACACATTAAATTGCGTAAAAAAGTATTAGTCAAATCTAGAGGTGTTCATTCGGGTCATCTGGTAGATTTTGGGTCAGATGTACGTTTCGGGTCGGTTCAAATTCGGGTTCTGTGTTCACATTGGTTTTTACATAATTGTAGATTCATTTTTAAGTCGGATCAAATCGAATTCGATAATAAAGTCGGATATTTATCGGATCATCGGTTCTGTTTTAAATACCTCTAGTCAAATCACAACACATATGTAAAAAACCCATCTAGATCTCACGATCAGACCGCCTCAATTTTCAAATAAAAATTAGGCAAACAAAATCATCAACTTGCCTATAGACCTTCATGAAAAGCACTAGTAGGCCCTAATAGTCCTCCAACTAGCTTATATAAGTACTCAAAATAAAATCAAACTTTCACCCATAATCATACATACCCTTCAAAATTTAAGGACCTTCTCCTTTATTATCCCTTCTCAAATCTCCCATCTCCAATTGTAACATCCCTTAAGTGTCCCCCCTGTGAATATCTCACGTGCAAGAACCTACTACCCAGTAACCTATAATACTACTTCCTCCGTTCCAAAATACTTGCAACACTTACCTTATTTAGCTGTTTCACAATACTTGCACCATTACTATATTTGGCAAAGAATAATCTTATTTTATTATCACTTTATTCCTACCCTACATATCACCATCAATCATATATCATCTCATTAATCATTTAATATACCCACAACCAATACCTACCTTCCATTAATTAATTTTTTATTTCAATTATTTTATTATCACTTTATTCCTACCACACATATCACCATCAATCATATATCATCAGACCTGATGTGACAGCCCTTAATTCTTGTGCCAAGAGGGTGTGGTGCAACTAAATTGGAACGGAGGAAGTATTACTATTATACTACTCTGTCCCTTCCTTGGAAATACAATTCTTTTTCTGCTTTGTGGGTTTCTTTTTTTTTTTTATCATAATTTTCTTTATTTAAACCCACCTTTTTTTTCTTGGTATCATTACCATCTTTTTCTTCCCTTTTTATTACCAAATCTAATCATTAATTACTTTAATTAATCATGGCTTTAGATGCTGTAATCTTCTCTCAAGACCCACTAATTACCCCAAGTTTTAATTATTGTCCTAGTAATTTTGGTATGAGTACTTATAATGAGTTTGCTAATTACTATTATTATCCCTCTTTATTAGATGATAATAATAATAATAATCTTAAAGTACCCTTTAATGATGGGTTACTTGAAGTTAATAATAATACTAATAATAATAATGTTATTCCATGTAATAATTTATTTACTCCTGAATTAATGAATATTGAATGGAATCAGCAATCAGATCATCAACAATATGTGCCTTTAAATTTGTCGTCGTCGTCGCCGGAGGAGAATTTATATCTCTCCGGTCAAGCTCAGCCGCCGCGTAATAACCTCGCGGCCCAGACGAAAACAGGGGTGGGGCCACGAAGGAAGTCGCGGCGGCGGAGTAGTAAGAATAAAGAGGAAGTGGAACACCAAAGGATGACTCACATTGCTGTTGAGAGAAATCGGCGGAAACAAATGAATGAATATCTTGCTGTTATTCGTTCCTTGATGCCTCCTTCTTGTGTTCAACGGGTAAGTACGTAACATTTTTATTTTAATTAAGTTTCTGATAAGTTGGTCTGGTCCTAGGGTGGGCAAGAGGGGCCGTCGCCCAGAGCTCCATGTCAAAACAACGAAGTTAATGGTTGTAGAAGGGTCTATATAGATGATGAATTACAATGGAAAAGGCCCTAATATGTTATTTCGCCCAGCCACCCAAAATATCTAGAGCCGGCACTGTGATTAGATGTGTTTATTCGGGTCATTGGAGGTTAATTTCGATCAGTTGTTTTGGGTGGGTTTAAAATTGGGCTTTTGCGTCAATTTTAATTTCTACATCATTTTAAGTTCATTTTGAAGTCGGTTTAAGTTAGGTTCAGTTTCAATATCAGTATATATTGGATCATTATATCTGTTTTGAACACCTCTAGTTATAATAATATTGTTGTTGATTAGTGGAGATAAAAAAATTTTGAATAGAGAATAATGTTGATTTTAATTTGTACCTCAAGTTTTACAAAGCATAAAATGATGATAATTATACTAATTGGACCCCAATTAAACTAAAAAACAAAATTGTATTATAAAGTTGCTTTCTTTTTTGCCTACTTAGACCAAACATATTATTTTCTCTTCTTTCATTATGATGGAGTGTTAATAAGTACACAAAATTATTGTATTTTTGATAGTAGGTTCATTACCCATTTTCTTTTTTCAACTTTGCTTTAATAAAATCTTATATTATGAGAAAGTAGAAATATTATAGGAGTATTGTTGAAAAATACACATTTGATTTTTATCAAAAAAATGGTGATAAAAGTTTAGCTTTTTAATCTCTAGCAATAGAGAAATTTCAAGTGTTATAAACTTATAATATATATTGTTGTACGACTTATATAAATTCAAAATTTATCATTAAATTATATATACATTAATCAATATATGATTAACATAATGTTGGTATTTTTATTTTAATTTTTCAATATACATATAATTTTAAAAGAGAATAAAAATGATTCTTTTGTACCATCCACTATCATCTTAATTTGTACTTTATTTTTAATTATCTATAAATTAAATTTAATTAATTAAGTGAATTTTCATTTGATTCATCTTGATTTAAAATTTTTAATATTAATATGAAACTTTTATAAATTTTAATATAACCTATTAGAGACATTAATAAATAAAAAGTGCTTTATTTGTGAAAAACAATATATGGAAAGATCATAATGACCGGATTGAACTAGGAAATATAATTTTTTTAATCAAACGAAAAAATGATGCATTCAGTAAATAATTTTAAAAAATTAATAGCTAATTTGTAATTTAAAAAAGTCATAAATTTGATAAATTTAATTATTATAATATAATTAGTGGCGAGGGGGGAATACGATAGCTCACTTATTGGCAAGATGAGATACAGATTCTCACCATGAGAAAATTTGTATGACTCCTTTTCCCCAAAATATTCAAACTTTGGCAGATCTTGATTTAATAAAAGATCCAGGTGAATTTTTTAGAAAAAAAATATACATTGCACGAACTTTTATACTAATTAAACTTATAATAATAATGTGATAAAATAATATAGGGAGATCAAGCATCAATAGTAGGAGGAGCAATAAATTATGTGAAAGAGCTAGAGCAACTATTACAATCAATGGAGACAAGGAAGATATCCAAAAAAGACCACCAACAACCACCACCACCACCGTCGCCTTCAGAAGGCGACGGTGGTGGCGAAAAAGGAAGTGCATGGCCGGATGTATTTAATGATTTTTTCAGCTTCCCACAATACTCAACTCGGTCGAAATCGGAGGGTAAAAATAACTCGTCGATAATGAATAGTTGTAATAGGAGTGTAGGAGACATAGAGGTGACAATGGTGGAAAGCCATGCAAACGTGAAGATAATGGCGAAGAAACAACCAAAACAACTTGTTAAATTAATAGCAGGATTTCAGGGTCTTCGTCTTAATGTTCTTCATCTTAACGTCACTACTATTGACTCTTTTGTTCTTTACTCTTTAAGTCTCAAGGTATGTTCTTTACTCTTCTTATTTTTTTTATTGGTTTTTTTAATTGGAAAAATTGCCTGGAATAATTCATATTTTTCATATGATTTGTATTTAATAATTTTAGTTATTGATTAATCATGAATGATCTAGGCTTAAGGGTGGTTTCCTAGAGCAAAATTGGTATCCAGATTGAAAAAGATATAATGTTGAAAAACAATATTTATAAAATTTTCTATTTTTTTTATTCTTTAGAATTTTTATGTATGTTTTCAATATTTTCTCTAATTGAACATTAATTTTCAATTTAATTTTTTTAGTAAATTACCTACTATACATATTAGGTTATCGGGTTATTATGGTTAATCAATAGATGAGATTAAATAGCAGTTAACTAGATAAAAATAGGATCAGTCAATATCAAGTCCTCTCATAGTGAAACCGTTGTTAATAAAGAATTTGTTAAAAAAAGGAATGAAACAAAGATTGCATTAGAATTTGGATGTAATAGTTAGTTTAGTGTTAGCGGTAGAGCGCATCTAACGGGGTAAGCAGTTATGTAAATGGGAATCAAAATAGAAGCCAAATCTATACGACAAATAGGGGACCGTGTGCATTCTTGTTCTGCTACCCTCCCTATTTTAACTATCCAACTAGGGGATGCCAAATATTTCATCTCATTATTTTCAATACAAATTTTGGAGTGTTTAGAAAAATATTTTTATTGGTTTTTTTTTTTTGTTGGTTTTTGATTTTAAAATTGTTTATTGGTTAAAAATTTACATAAAAAATGAGTTTGATAAATGACTTTTCAGTCTGAGTTATAAATAAAAACAAGACTAATTTGGTTGAATTTTTCATTGATTTTTGGCTTTTTGGATCATTTTTTTTCTATAACAACATTTAATGCTTAACTTTACAAGGCATGTTACTAAGAAATCGACTTATTCAAATAGGTTAAAAGTAAACAAAAACAACCAACACTTTCTGTTAAAGTATATAACATATCCTGGGGCCTCAACCAAAAGCTTAAGCTTATGGTTGAGGCCCCAGGATATGTTATATACTTTAACACGCCCCCTCACACGAGAGCCTTTTAGGCTAGAAGTGTGGATGCAACACAGACCCTCCATATACCTGGTGCTAAATATTCCACTTTTAAATGAGGGGTGGTTGAGATTTGAACCTGTGACCTCTTGTCACACTGGCTTCTGATACAATGTCAAGGAACCAACTCAACCAAAAGCTTAAGCTGATGGTTGAGGCCCCAAGATATGTTATATACTCTAACACGCCCCCTCACACGAGAGCCCTTTGGGCTAGAAGTGTGGATGCAGCACATGCCCTCCTCATACATGGCGCTAAATTTTCCACTTTAAATGTAGGGTGGTTGAGATTCGAATCCGTGACCTCTTGTCGCACTGGCTTCTGATACCATGTCAAGGAACCAACTCAACCAAAAGCTTAAGCTTATGGTTGAGGCCCCAGGATATGTTTTATACTTTAACACTTTCAACTAGTAAAAAAATCAACTGAAAAAGCTAACAATAAACAATGTCATTTACCAAATACCCTTAGCTTTTGTTTAAGTACATGTATTTCATTTCAAATTTTTGATGTTAATTATGGAATCATAAATGAGGGATTTGAAAATGATTAGGTTTAGCAGGTCATTTTCAAATTATTAACGTTAACTAATGAAATTGACTCAAATCCAAATTTTAACTTTTTTCGATTTGTCAAACACAAAACTTAATCCAATGCTATATTGCAAATGAAACCATTATTCCCAAACATAATATTACTCGGTCATCAATCCAACCTAATAAAAGACACTGAGAACTAAGAATACCAAATGTACGAATTTAACTTTACATGCTAGCCGCTAGGTGTAGTCATCTGCATAGATTGATTCGGAATTTCACATGATGGTTCAAGTATTGCCTGCAAGCAAATAATGTATACTATTGTAAAAACAAACATCTTTTTTTTTCACCAAACTAACTAAATTAAAATCTTACAAACTACGATATATAATACTCTCTTCGTCCTATTAGTTTTGTCCACTTTGTAGTGGGCACGCAAAATAAGGAAAAATAGTAGTTGGGTATTTTTAGTGATTGTAATAATTGAAAAAGATGGTAGTGGTGTATTTTAAGTGAATATAATAATTGAAAAGGTGGTAGGTGGGGTATTATTAAACAATATAAGTTGGGGTAGTTGGGGGTATTTAGGTAAAAAGTTTTGACAAAAAAGGAAAGTGGACAATTAAAGAGGTATTACCCAAAATGGAATAGTGGACAAAACTAATGGGACGGAGGGAGTATATTATAGGGAAATTCCACATGGTAGTATTGAGTTTTTATGAAATGCCAGTGGTATAGGGAAATTCCACATGGTAGTATTGAGTTTTTATGAAATGCAAGTGGTAACACTTTTTTAAGAAATTTCTACATGGTAGCATCCAGTTTATGCACAAACCCGTAGCATTTTTCGTTAAATTCTTGTTAAATTCCATTAAATTCATCATTTTGTATGTTTTTTTCCACATGGTAGCATCCAGTTTTTGTTTAATTCACTATTTTAACATTTAATTCACCATTTTAACATTTAATTCACCAATTTATTCTAATTATTAAAAGATTATTTATTCTAATTATCTGAAATAGGTTGAGGAAGGATGCCAATTGAGTTCAGTTGATGATATAGCGGGAGCAGCTAATCATATACTTGGTCAAATTCAAGAGGAAGCTGGAGATCATTTACTTTGATTAAACCGTAATTTATGCTTCCAATAATAATTAATTAATTATTAATTAATCTGTATTAGTACTTAATTACCAACACTAATGGCAATTACAGGGTGGCTTTTTTTCCAATTATTTTAAAAGTTATTCCCCTTTTTCTTAATGGATTGCCAACATTATCCACTTTTTAAAGATTGTTCAGACTTTTTGGGCCAATCATATTACTATTTTCTTTTATTATATCTTACTTTATAAGCATAACCCATATAGCTATTATCCTCCATTTTTAGTTAATAAATAAGTACATGTTATATAGTTAATGTTATTAATTAATTTTTTTTGATTTTTTTGGATATAGTAAAGAAAAATATAGTTAAGTGAATTTTTGTTTGATCTGTCTTGATGTATGTTTCCATTCTATTAGATATTTATAAGTTTTTATTGATACATATGAAGAATTTTTGAGGCTAAATAAGCACATTAAACACCTTGAAAACTAAAAGTGTTATTAGGGCGCATTTGATTGTAAGTACTAACGGCCCGTTTGGTAGGTGGTAATAAACGATAGTAATGAAAATGAAAAATAAGTATAATTTTGATTGAAAAATCTCTTGGTTATCTTGATGATTATGCTTGTCCCACTCAATCATCTCATTTTCTTCATAAAATTCATTCCAATGTATTACCATTGGGAGATGAGGTATTAGGTGGTAATAATGAAAATTTGTAAACAAATTTTTTTTTTTTTGTGATCAAAGTTTCATTATCATGGGAATGATATGAAACTTTTGATGAAATTTTACACTATAAATCATTCTCATTACCGTCATTTAGTACCACTAACTAAACGGGCCGTAAATAGTATAGAAAAAAATTGGTGTAATTTTTAAAAAACTTTTGACTAATTAAGTGGCCGTAAATAGTATAATGAATGCATAAATTACCGTATGAAAATGTGGTATTAGATGACAAGTGAAAAATTATGAATAATTTTTTTTTCTGATCAAAATTTATCATCATAAAAATAATAATATTAAATAAAAATTTATACTATAAATCAATTTTATAACTTAGTATTTTGTGAATGATAGAATTTGACAAACATGCATGAAATTCATATCCCATAGAAGTGAATGAATCACGGGCAACATATAGGAGTACTACTCATGATTAGTAAAAAAAATTATTTCTCGTCCTTATTTTGTAGGATGCACCAAAAAGGGTGTCAATTACATTAAAATAATACTCTAATTTAACTTGATTTGAGAAAAATAATTCGATTTTAATTAGTTCGAGAAAAAAATGTTAGATTTTGAATTTAGTTATATAGTCCGACTTTAAATTAGAGAAAAATTAGGGTTGAATTTCATAAAACATCTGACAAATTGGCTTTAATTCAATTTGATTTTTGACTTTGACTTTATCGCAATATTTAATTTTGTAGTTTATTATTGACAAATTTGTACATTTAAGTACTCAAGCTTAATATAGACATAAAAAGAATGACTCTTGTTTAATTGTTTATGCATTCATCATAAGCGGTTGAGTTATGAGACTGCATCATAGAATCAATACTATTTTAGTAGAATTTAAGTAATTTAATATTAGCCTAATCGAGTTATTAATATAAGGGAAATTCCACATGGTAGCATAGAGTTTTTATGAAATGCCAATGGTAGCACTTTTTTAAGAAAATTCCACATGGTAGCATCCAGTTTATGCACAAACTAATGGTCGTAGCATTTTCCGTTAAGTTCTTGTTAAATTCCGTTAAAATCATCATTTTGTAAGTTTTTTTTCACATGGTAGCATCCAATTTTTGTTTAATTCACTATTTTAACATTTAATTTACCAATTTAACGTTTAATTTACGGTTTAATTATTCATTATATTTTTCTTTGTTTGAGTCAGAATCGAAGACGATAATAACTATGACGACTTTTATTTGGAGAAAAGTAGATATGTTTATAATTCGATTTAAATCTAACTCGTTTCCATCTCTAATTTTATTATTGTATTGTAGAAGTGGAATTTTGGAGAACTCTTATGAGACAAGTTTTATTCACTACCAAGCGTAATTGGGTAACAGGATCCCAATCTTTGCATATTACTGTTAAATTACTCCCTTTCTAAAGTAGGGTAAAGACATCATGATTTCAGTAGGGCTGTTTGTTTTTCACTTCTGCATTATTATTATTCATGATGCAACAACTTATTCATAATGCATGTCTGTACAAACTTTATAAGCCAAAAAGATATCATTTTAAAATTGTTTTATTAGATGAAAGAGCTCCGATAACTTAACTAGTGTGCAAAATGTTAACAAACCAACTCAACCAAAAATTAAGCTTATAATTGAGGACTCTGAATATCTTATATTCCCTCCTATTCAGCCTGAATGTCCCATTTAGTTTTTCACATTTACTGAGAAAACAGTTTAACTCTTAATATTTCAAATTATTCTTAACTAAAAATTATAAAAATTTGATATTAATAATCCTTGTATCGAGACGAATCAAACAAGATCCCACATGACTATGTTTTAACTTATAAATTAAAAGTAAAATACAAATAAAGAGTGATGAGTGAATAAAATCAAAAAAATAGGGGACATTTAGACTGAATAAGAGGTAGTATGATCTAACACGGCACATCATAGTCTTTTGGGCTAGAATTTTAAGTGCAAAACACACCTTACTAACCTGGTGTTGAATATTCCACTTTGAATGATGGATGATTGAGATTCGAACCCCGTGACCTTTTATAACACTGGCTTCTAATAATATCATGTTAAAGAACTAAATCAACCAAAAGCTAATTGAGGCCTCAAAATATGTATATACTCTAGTCTCTAATATACACCATATTTATTTTATCGATGTAGATTAAACTATCCTGACACTACCATTGTTAACGGCTAGTCTCCTGAGAGACCGTCTTTCTGATAGATGTCTCTCAGACTCAATCCATCAAAACTTAATGCCTATATTTACTCTATATTTACCCTAATGGATCAACTCAATTAGAGATGATCTCTTAAAGATACGGTCTCTCATGAAAATTTGTGCATTGCTAAAAGGGGGTCGACTTTCTCAAGGTTTAAAGGTGTCTAATGAAATCAAGCGTCCTATCAACAAAAAAAAAAGAGTAAATTTAAGGCCAAAAATATTCTGAGGTTCATTCAGGTTTATTTGTCTCCATGTCTTTATTTACCTGTAAATATCTTCCAAAGATATAAAGTTAACAAATTTACAACTATTAAAAATAGTACTCCTAACAGTTTTATAAAGGATGATCATAACTCTTGTAATCATTGAACTTACTTCTAATTATTTATATATACATAGTAGTTGCTAAATTTACTTGCATTTATTACATTGTCCATACCACCATATTCTTGTCAAGGGACATATTTGCATTGAGAGTAAATATGAGTGTTTGAAAACCACTGATAGATGATTACATTGGTCGATTTGACCAGCTGATTTTATTAATTAGCTTGTTTGACTAACTGAATTTGAATCTACTTCTACGGATCAATATATTATTGTCTTTAGGCTTTTTTCTTATTAATTGACTTTGAGGGCGTTTGATATAATGTTAATTCAGTAATTTTAACTTATTTTGATACAAATAAGGGTTGAGTAGTCAAACTAGCCAATGCAGTGTTTGGTAAACTATTTGGTTGAACTAGTTTATTAATAAGAATAAATTGTTTTTGAACAAGCTGCTTATAGCAGCGGGTATAAAATCAGATGGTTACACTAGTTAATAAAATCACCTACTTAAATTAGCTATTAGCGCTACCATCAATTAGTTGTTTGCCGAATACTCCCTTATTTTCTTTTGGATACTCTACAAAAGACTTCCAACCCAAATACTCTACAAGATATGATGCTAATGGTTCAGGCTCCGAAAAATATTATACTCTCTAATTAAACTTATGGTTGAAGCCCTTGACCAGCATTTGACCCGCCTGCTATCAAACTCTAACTCCCTTGTTCCAAGTGTTGGAAATCAACACATTTAAATCATATGATATGTATTAAAGATAAATGACATAATTATGAGCAACATAGAATTTTAAGAATTTATATGCAAAGTCCTTATATGGATAATGAATTAGAAGAAAAATGACACTCTATTTAACTTGAATAGAAAAATGTCATCTCATAATAATCCATCGACAAAATGAACCAAATTTACATAATAATAGAGATTACAATAAAATTGACAAATTTTCTAAAGGTCATGTATCATTTCAAAAATTATGATATTTTTGATAATTTTGTATCTACAAACACTTAAATTAAAATATATGAGACCCCTAATATTTTAGAGTCCTTTGAACATTTTGAAGATGCTTAGAACATACCCTGATGGTTATTAAATTCTAAAAAAGTTATACACAACCAATTGTCCTAGAAAATAATTCGAATCTAATGTAAATCCAGGGCCGGCCCTAAGGGTGGGCAAGAGGGGCTGTTGCCAAGGGCCTCATGTCAAAAAAGTAAAATTAATAGTTGTAAGAGGTCCACATAGATTAAATGAGTAAATGACAAAGAAAAAGAACCCTATTATAATATCTCGCCCAAGACCCCAAAACATTTAGAGGCGGCCTTCTATAAATCCACCCTCTTAGGCACTTTAGATAACCGTGAAATATTCTTTTAGATACATTGATATTGTTCACAACTTATATTGGGCACCTCTATTGTTATTGGCCTTATTAGAAACAAGGGTGTCATTGGCCTTATTCCTAGATAACATGGACCTCTTAAAGAGGTTGGATATGTCACCTTCTGATTAAAAGAAAACCGTCCACTCATACCCTTCCTTGTGCAGGATATGTAACACCTAGATTTCCTCCCGTTCTTTACGGTTTTGGTTTCGTACAAGGGGTCAGAAATCCAGGGGTGTTACAGGATACCAGGATGGTCCTTTACCTTTTACCTTCTGATTATCTGAGATAATTCGTAAGCAAGTGATCAGCTTTCAATTGATTTAAACATATATATGTAGCTCTTTACCATTTAAGGTCGCACTTGTGGATTTTCTTCAATGTGCAGTTTTAAGGACTAGTAACTGCAGATTCCACTAGATAAACGAACGTGATCAAAAAAAATATGCATTTGTGGAAACAAATGACCGAAAATGAGGCACAAGAGAAAAGAATTGGATAATTAGCATCATCCTCTTCATATCCGGTATATCTTGCTCATAAAAACTATATCAGAGTCTGAGGAGAAAAGAAAAGCGACACCACAAAAATCTCAATAGTCAAAAATTGGAAGCAAAAGACTTTGATAAACTAACTCTTTAAATAAGGAAACACATGATATAGCTAGAGTTAGGAGATTTGTGTTACGTCTATAAATCCAACAACTTAAAATATTCTGATCGTGTTAAAGAGTTTTTTTAAAACATTTAATCATAATTAAAATTTTAAATTTTCTATTGCATTAACAACTTAAAATCTTCTTCGTCAAAAAAAAAAACAACTTAAAATCTTCTGGTATTAAGCAATAACATTTTATAACAACAATGTATTTAAATAGCTTCTACTTAAGATGGGATTTTTGAATAAATTGTACGTAATTTTATCCTTATTAGTGAAAACAAAGATGTTTTTTTCGATTATTCCTTAATACTCCCTAAATCCCTATGAGAAAACACTAAACTACTAAAATATGTGAGAACTTTTTAAGTCATATAACGCAAATTCAAAAAATGAAGTTCTAACATAATTTGCACATTCTCGTAAATAAGATGTGCTTATCATCTTATCTTAGTTAAGTATTTACATACTTTCTTCATTTTATCATACTCGTCACATTTGAATTTCACGCAATTTAATGTGTTATTTTGATAATTTATATATATTAAATCATGCACATTAAAAATTATAACAATTAAATATTATAAAATGTTAGAGCAAGACCCAATTCTCACATATGTGTTGGGTCTTCGGAGTGCCATGGTGTGGGTGCTACGAAGATCAACGGGAAGACTCGAGGCGATGATGATGACTTGAGGTGCCTTGATGAAGGCAAGATACATGGGATGAAGTGCCCAAGGAGTCGAGCATATGAGTGCCAGTCGAGCAGCAGCTCGAGTCTTCAATGCAGTAGGAAGCAGAAGCGAATCAGTGAGCTGGGTGAAGCCGCTCGACCAGGTCGAGCAAGCCTCCCTGGGTCGAGCGTGAGGTCGAGCTGCAGATCAGAAGGGTTCCAGTAGCTGCCTGGTGTTCGCTCGAGTGGGTCGAGCCACTCACGCTCGGTCGAGCGGGCTTCTCAGCGAGTATTTTTGCGGCTTCTGTTTTATTATGTCGTTTTATGTGGGCCTTTAAGGGTTTTGTCTAGGGTCTCTTATATCTTGTGGGAGTATATAAGAGAGGTCTTAGAACCCTATTAGGAAGATAAGAGAGAGCTAATACACTAAGATAGACTAGGGTTTAAGAGTAACCAAGAGAGTCTTGTCTTCTTGTACTAGTTTGTGGTGTCTTCCATTGTTGAATGGAAACACAAGCTTGAGAGGTTGTTCTCAAGCATTAGGGTTGAGTCATTGGTTGTAATGTTGATTAAGCTAATGATAAGAAACCATTTTTGAGGGGGAGGTATCATAAGATACCTCATATTTTGTGTGTTCTCTTGCATCTTTGTTTAATACTCTGTTTTTCTTTCATTATTTTACACTTCTTCTTCCTCCATTGTTCAACCTAAGAGGTCCAAGGCCTCCTCTTTCATAAAAATATGCGATTAAACGATTAAAACAAGATCTCCCTTGAGTCCTTGACTACTTTTTTTACACACTAATCGCAATATATAAAATAAATTTAAATCACAAAAAATATTTATAACCGTAATATAGCAAATATTTCACAAAATATGAAGTATGGCTATTCAATTTTCTTGAAGTTCATTTAATATCATTCTATTCCTATGTTCGGAAAATTTAGGAGTCCAATAATTGAAAGCTAATAATAAATACTAAAATAAGGCACTAGACTTATTAAGAATTTGTACTATAACGAAAAGAGGTTCTTGTATGGCCCGACAGTGCGGCTCTTTGTAACATGCATGCAATTTAATTACATCAAATCAAAAGATGTTAGACAATGACATCTACAATACTCTTATTTACTTCCTACCCCTTACTACTACCTATTTCCTAGCGTTTTTTTTTTCGAAAATTTGGAATTATATTGAAATAAAAGAAAAGAGAAAAACAACACTGACACTTGAATATCTCAAACCCGCCGGTATAAAAAACCCCGCGAGGGAAAAAAATTATTGGAAGAAAGGTATCAAGAGTCAGACCACCCAAAACAGCATAGGGGTGGACTATGCATCAAAGTCAGAAACTAAACACGACCCCAAGAATATAACCTATTGCCTCGTGTTGTCTCACAAATTTTTTTCTTCCATTTGTTACATTTTTATTTTTAGTCATTATTTAGACTTTTATTTCATTTTTCCACCCATTTACTATTTAATCATATTTTTATTTTATCTTTTTTCAGTATTAAATAAAGATAATGATAAAGATTACACCTTTTTGTGCTTTGGACAATTAAATAAAGTACTTCTCTTGTTCAAAGTTGCGTTTTAGGAAAATGACACAAAAATTAAAAATTAGGTTAAATGAATTTAGTTTTTTTTGTCATTTTAATCATGTATGTGATTTATATTCAATTACTTATTTTGTTAGATGGAATTCAATGAAGATTATATTCTCATGCTCAATTTTTTTTGAGGATATCATGCTCAATTACTTGTTCTTTGCACTTCAAAAAAAAATTACTTGTTCTTTGTATTCTGATGGGCTGAGTCAACGGGCCTAAAAATCCATATAAGTTAGTTAACACCTCAGGAGTGCTCATCTCAAGGGGAAACATTATAACATAATGTGCTTTTAGTGGGATATATTTAGCGATATTTAATTTAAATGTTGCTATTATAAATTTCTTATATATAGTGTATATAGAGGATTTAGTGACATTTATTAGAGCTTTTTGCAGCATATTAAAAAGTCACACTAAAGCTTTTAGCGACATAGAATCTAGTGACATTTCTCACAAATGTCACTATAGACTATAGTGACAATTACATTTGCCACTAAAGACCAAGTTAAATGTCGCAAAATCATTTTATGGTGTAAGTTATAATAAAAACCAATAATTATTACACTAAAAATATGAATTAGTGGCATTTTTTTAATGCCACTAAATCCAATGTTGCAAAAAGCTAAGTTTGTTGTAGTGAAATTACGAAAATACCCTTTAAACAGTCAACCAGATTCATTTATTGTCCTATAAATTTCCTCATTTATTACCATTTATGGTATGCCTTCTCTCTCACTACATTAGTCTTAATCATTTGCATTTAATTCTTACTTCTTCTTACCGACCACTGACTTGAGCGTCAGAGGGGCTTTTCAGGAGACTGCCCCAAGACAAGTAACTTTGTTTGTTTTGCATGTCCGTAGCCAAACCCATCTCGCTCTGTTCGGGCCCCTTTCACAACATAATTCAATCATAATCAACCCCTTCCATTGTGGTTTAAGTTGATCGACTCGATTTCTTCCGAGAAAC
The DNA here is from genome assembly GCA_019776075.1 of Amaranthus palmeri. Lineage (NCBI taxonomy): Eukaryota > Viridiplantae > Streptophyta > Magnoliopsida > Caryophyllales > Amaranthaceae > Amaranthus > Amaranthus palmeri. The sequence continues at coordinate 1,356,443 of JAAKBH010000023.1, forward strand.
ATTCTTAATTCATTTCATTATGATTATTAATTAGTTGCTTTTTGTTTTTAGTTATTCTATTTTAATCAATGTCTAGAACTAACTCTAGCAGCATGTGGGATAAATAGTGAATAATATACAAAGATAAATTAAATATGTGAATGCGAATTAAAAAAAAACAAACAAACCTATATGGCCAATAAATTCAATGATATAAATAATTGATAAAAACAACAATCAGCAAGTCTCTTGAGAGACCGTCTCTTAGAGAGATTTCTCTTAGGTCCAACCGATTATAAAGTTTATTTTTACTTTTACTCTACATTTTCTTTTATGTGCCGACCCCATTAGAGATGGTCTCTCAAAGATATTGTCTCACACAACAATTTGTGAACAACAATATATCAAAAACGAACAAAAAAAGTGAAGATGATTCTTTTAATAATTAAGACAAAGAGAGCATTCAAATGAACGTACAAAAAATGTTGTGGCTATTATTGGTGTTAGAATGAGATGGAAGAAAGAAAGGAGTAGAAAAAGTTAGAGAGATGGATGAAGTTAAGATTAATGTTGTGGCTATTGTTGGTGTTTGGATGACTTGTTTCTTGGCCCTTTGCTCCAATGGTTTTTTTTCTTTGCGGGGTTTTTTATGCCGGCGGGGTCTGGATGTCCTAGTTACAGTGTTTTGTTTTTTTTCGTTTTTTATGTTAAGTTTTCCTATTTTGCGAAAAAAAAATTATATTAATAAACATTTAAGAAAATAAATTTTAAAAGTACGTAAATATCATTAAAAAGTCGAATTTGATTTTGTATGCTGAATTTATTTTTGGCTAACCATAAACATATAGTACTATTTTTGATGTACTATATTTTTATCAAGCTAAATTTTTTTTTTTTTGAGATAAGCTAAAATTATTTTGGTTCATTTTGTATGTTCCATTCATTACTAGATTTTATTGAAATAAGTTATTTTACCAAATATTATCTTTTTATATGACTAACCTTTTTTCCTTATTTCTACTTTTTTGGTCATCCAAATTAAATTATAATTGGGAATTCATATATATCCTTGTACGTTTGTACTTTCTTTTTATATGTTTACTTCTCTTTATATTTTTTTTTCTGAACTTTACTAATTTTACGTAAATAAATATATATTTGTTAAATAAATTAAACTTTTGAAAAAAAATTGAGATTATTTTATTAATTAACATTATTTTCTTCTTTGCATTACTAATTTTACCTTTTGTAATGTTATTCTAGTGGTTGACAGTTGATGTATAATATTAATAATCAGATTTATTTTTAAATATTTTTATTTATGTAATATATGGAAAATGAGCTTAGACATATAGTTAGTATTTTGTTTATAACTAAAATTATCAACCGACATAAACTTATTCTATTAGCTAAGAATCATTTCTTTTAGTAAAAAATCAAGAAGTTTCGTCAAAGTGGAAATTATTGTAGGGTTTACCATAGACAATAAATTGAAAAGTTGATTTGAGTGAGAGGAAATTCAATCTTACTATTTTCTCATCATAATTTTCTTTCTTAGTCTGTTTTATTAAATTTAGGTGGAAGTACGGACATATATTGATGGATCGAATTAGGAACTAAGAGTTTAGAGACAAACTAGGGGTTGCCTCTATCTCTGGAAAATTGCGTGAAAGTAGATTGAGATGGTTGGGACATGTGCAACGAAAGACATTCGACGCCCCTGTTTGGAGGGTTGAAAGCATTATAGTAGAGGGTAAGAGGAGTCGGGGAAGGCCTAAGAGAACATGGGATGAGCAAATTAAAATTAACATGCACGAGTAGAACCTCTCTAAGGACTTGACTAGGGACATGGGTAGTTGGAGACGTCTTATCCATGTTTTAGATTACTGATTCCTTGATAGTACATTCTGGGGATCTTCTCCTCATCTTTTCTCGAGCTGAGGGACTCCTTTTGATCGTGCTCTCCTTTATGGGTATGAGTTGCCGCCGTCCTTCCCTCCCCAGACCCTGTCTATAGTTCTCTATGGACGGGAAACACTGGGTAGGATGATGATGATGAGTCTATTTTATTAAATTTATCAAAATTATAGTTTTTGTCATTATACATGTTTTTTCTTTAAATCCCTCTCGTCATCCGCATATTTAACTTCTATTTTTGTTTTATCTACATATTTCTTCCATTTTTCCATAAAATATATAGTTTATTACTACCTCCGTTCCAAAATACTTGCACCATTGGGTTTGGGCACAGGAATTTAGGCAAGTCAAATCAGTATGGTAAAAGTAGGGATGATGTATGATTGATGGTGATATGTAGGATAAAAATAAAAAAAATTATTATAAGTAGATAGTGGTTGTGACTTGTGGGTATATTAAATAATTAATGAGATGATGTGTGATTGATGGTGATAGTGGGGTAGGAATAAAGTGAGGATAAAATAAGTAGATTATTTTAGCCAAAAATAGTAATGGTGCAAGTAATTTGAAACTTCCTAATATGATAAGTGTTACAAGTATTTTGGAACGGAGGTAGTATCATATATTTTTACTAATTTTTTAAAATTTTAACCCATTATACTTAGAATTGTTGGAAATACTTCACATGTGAAACAAGATCCCACATCGATAAAAAAAGTGGGTTGTAGACTTGCATATATACTTGGTGAGATAATCCTCCTATTGCCATATGGTTTTGGGAAACAATGAACCTCACCGAGTGTATGTGCAAGTCAACGCACTTGACCCGTGGGTTTGTGGGCCCGAGCCCACGGGTGTCCCGTGTCCCCACGAGTGGGCCACCGTGAGATTATGTGACGAATTGTCACGGCCTAATATGGTATCAGAGCCGAAGGTGGTTCCTGGTATGATGTGGCTCACATGTGAGGGGGAGTGTTGGAAATATTTCACATGTGAGACAAGATCCCACATCGATAAAAAAGTGGGTTGTAGACTTGCATATATACTTGGTGAGATAATCCTCCTATTGCCATATGGTTTTGGGAAATTAATGAACCTCACCGAGTGTATGTGCAAGTCAACGCTCTTGACCCGTGGGTTTGTGGGCCCGAGCCCACGGGTGTCCCGTGTCCCCACGAGTGGGCCACGGTGAGATTATGTGACGAATTGTCACGGCCTAATAAGAATAAAGTTGGGAATAGAAGCTATGACATAGACAGATCAACACAAATTCCACTAGTTTTCTTTCACAATATCATTACATATACATAATCATTGAAGTTAACTTTAATATTAATTGGACTACATATCTTTTGATCAATGGCTATATAATATAATCATCTTCATTATATTGGATGGTCCAAAAAGAACTAGACAAAATTTGCTATAAATGGTCATTCCAAATACAGCAACATTCTGTTTGAAAGAATATATAATAGCACTTTGATTTTGATATTAAATGAGGGGTATAAAACAGATCTAATGATCTAATATTTATCTGACCATATAATAATCAAATTTGATTTGATCCGATTTAAAAATAAATTTACGATTATGTAAAAATCAATGTAAAATGAATGTGGACACAAAATCTTATTTTAAACAGACTCGAAAATAATTTTATGATTCGAATGAACATCTCTACCTATCAATGTGTTTGGATTCTTGAGGCAAAAAAATTAGGTGAAAATGATGTAAAGGGATGAAATTAAATTAGGGTACAAAAGTATTTTCGGAATATATTTAGGTGATATTTTAATAAATATTTTCAACTTTGAAATCAAGGTACATAATTTGGGTATGTATTATAGGTGGCATTTCCGCAAATATTATAAAAATATAGCTGGCATAAACAAAATATATGTGCCCCGCCTTTATCTATCACATCATCATCATATCCGGTGTATCCCGTTCATAAACAATCTATGGTCAAGGTCTGGAAAGGGAACATAGACAGCAGCTCATACCCATGAATATCCTAGAGTAAACTTGGATAACTCGATGACCTGCTATAGTAGGTAATTCACAAAAAAATAAATTAATATTAATTTAAAATTAGAAAATATTTTTAAAAATTTACATAAATAATGCTAGATAATAAAAAAGATCATAAATTTTTTATGAACATTTTTTTAACACTTTTTCGACATTTTATTTTAATTTATCTTTTTTTTTAAATAAAACTTGTTATAGCTAGTCATCCGATCATCGGGTTTATTCTAGGAAAATACCCCTCAAAGTTAGGATTATTCATCTAAAATAAAATAAAATAAATTCTTTTTCGAAGTGATCAAAATTTTGAAGATAATGAATTAATCAACGGAACACAAAAAGTAATAGTTTCCCATTGCGCGCAATAAGTCTTTTGAGAAACCTTTTCTTTAAGACAACTATAATACTTCACATAAATCTCTCTCATTAGCTTAAAGTCATGCATTACATGTAAGCTTGACCTTCCTTAAAAAGGTAAACCTCTTTATAATTCCAACATTGTGTGTGCTTATTACATAATGATTACAGAAAATTTACCGTCGAGTTACTGTATTATCTCTACTTTACCTTAATGATCCAAATCTCAGCAAATCTCTTCAAATCTCTTAACTTAATAAGTTAAGCCTTTCAGCTTCTTACTAATCCATCCACAACTAGAGTTGATGTTTTCCCTCCTCCAGTGAGCGATATTCCAGAGAAGGGATTCCAGACTAGATCATTACCGGTCCAGATTTGAGATTAGAGGCATCTAGGTCGCCTTTTGGTCTAGACAACCTGTGGTCTAGTTTCTTTCTCTCCAGATGTTTTTTTTGTCTCAGGCCTTATTATAAGGTCCAATTCAGACTTCTAGGTTTATCTTTTAGTCCAGATGACTTAACATTTGGTCTAGACGCATCCATATATTTAAATCTTGGACTCATTGAGTCAATTTAAGTCTTTAAATCTTTGATTTATTGAGTCAATTTGAACCCGATCTAAACTTAACACACTCTGACCCAAAATCAACCGACACAAAATCAATCATAACGAAAATGACCCGATCTAATCCACTTGACGGGCTGTTTTGAAAGGTCTAGTTAGACCCCTTGCTTTCTTACAGGTGCGGACTGAATTTCAAGACACAAGACCATGATAATGATGATCACTATAAGATGCAAATTATAAGAAAGATATATCAAGTCATTAAAAGGTTTCAACAATTTTTAGGAAAGATCATAATCAGAGTCTAGTAAATAGATTTGGACTGGACTTTTGAGAGTCGTCTTTATAAAAGACGGTCTTTCAAGAGAACACCTGTAACAGTAAGAACATTCACTGACTGAAGTTTAAGATATATGTGATCTGGAAGACCAATAACATTCACTAACCTAACATTGGATGAATTGATCACTAACCATCAAAATGTGTATAGACCTCTAGTTTCTTTCAAATAACGGTCCGCTTGGTTAGTGGTACTAAATGGTGGTAATGAAAATGAATTATAGTGTAAAAATTCCCATGGTAATGAAACTTTGATCACAAATAAGATTTTTTATTTACAAATTTTCATTACCACGTAATACCAGCTCTCACAATGGTAATGCATTGGAATGAATTTTGTGAAGAAAATGAGATGATTGGAGTTGGAGAAGCATGGTCTTCAAGGTATCAAAAAGATTTTTCAACTAAAATTATACTAGTTTTTCATTACCATTACCACCGCTACATTTATAAATTTGTCATTGTACAAGAATAAGGATTATTAATCATTTATTACATCAGACATTCGCCTTAAACCAACATTATTCAATGTTGCCATTAAGAATATGATTTCATAATCATAAAATAAAATGACAGTTTTTACCTACAGTAAGTCTCATGGGAGACGGTCTATTCTATAGAAGGAATCCATGAAATCCAGCCCAAAATATAACATAGTATATTTCGGGTTATAATAAATTATTTGGGGTTATAATAACTTATATTTGGGGTTATAGAATAGTATATTCGAGGTTATAATACCTTACATTTAGGATTATAACATAATATAATTGATATTATAATAAAAAAATCAGTTATAAGGAAAATGGGTTGTCCCAATTTTGTGGTCTATCCTATAGAACCGTCTCTTGTGAGATTTTGTGTTTTACCTAATCTATATGCTCCAAATTCAGAGTGGCTATTGGCAAGAATCAAACCATATATAAACCATGGCCCAATAAGACTAATGTTTTCAATTTTAAAAAGTTTTCGACTAGGGGTGTTTAATGGGTCGGACCCTCAATTTGAGCCCTTATTTGACCCGTTTCTGGAAGGGCTTTATAAGGGTCGGGTTAAAATGGGCCGGGCAAAAAGGGCTATACTATAATTAAAATGAAGTAGACTATAAAATGGCTCAATAAGGGCCGAAAACGGGCCTTGTAAATAGTATAATTAATCAAAAAAAATATTATAAATGACAATGTCAATAAAATTATTAATATGTTTTCAATCTAATTATTATAAAAGATAATTTAATTGTTGTAAATTGATAAATGAGGATTAAAATAATCTTTTAGTAGTATTCAAAAAACAAATTAAAATAATTTTTAGTGGTAAAAATGGGCCTGGTTTGGCCGGACATGGCTTTAAAAGCCCGACTCATTTAAAGCCCATATTAATTTTAAAGACCCTTATCCGGCCCGACCCATATTTACTTAAGCCCAATCCGGCCCTCATCCAACCCATTAAACACCCCTATTTCAAACACCTAAAGAAGGTTCAACTTCAATGTAATACACTCCAATTAATAAAATTTATCAATTCTTAAAGCATCCATGACATTATTATAATCAATATCAATAAACATAAAAAGCTTTTATAATAGATATTTTTTTATATCATATCATATCATATAATACGATAGTCATACTAATAAACATATGGAGTTGCAATAAGCATGAGAGGATCACGTTTATGAACAGTTATACCCACACTCTCATTCATATCAAACTCCCTACATTCGGGAGGCATTTCCCAATTAAATTGGGACACAAGATTTGCTAGCATAAGCTCAGCATTGACCATAGCAAAAGCTATACCAGGACATATTCTTCTACCACCTCCAAACGGTATATATTTAAAATTATCTTGTCCTTTAAAATTGAACGAACATGTAGTGTCTAGGAACCTTTCGGGACGAAACTCTAAAGGTTCGTCCCAAAAGGTCGGGTCTCTATGAATTGCCCATGCATTGATAAAAACCCGTGTCCCAGCAGAAATGTCAAAATCATTAATTTTGGCGTCCTGTGATGGCTCTCGAAACACCAATAATGGTGCTGGAGGATGTAATCTAAGTGATTCCTTAATCACGGCTTTTAAATATGTCATTTTATCTAAATCATCCTCACTTATCATTAATTTGCACCCTATAGGTCCCATAAATTTTCTGACCTCTTGCTGTAACTCTTTCATGACTCTTGGGTGACGTATCAACTCTGTCATTGTCCACTCTAGTAGAGTGAAAGTTGTATCAGCTCCAGCAGCAAACACATCCTACATACATAAATCTTATTATTCACATAATTATTATTATATTATATTGTTAAATAACTAAAATAAAATATACATACTTAAAATTGTTCATAATTCATGAAATGTAAATTGTTCATAATTGTTCATATAAACCTTATTATTCACATCCTACTGTGGTTTGTTTTTAAAGTGAACCATCATATTCATAAAATGTGAATTGTTCATAATTTTAAGAGAGCAGTGTAGTTGGGTCCGAGTTAAAGGGTTGAATCGTAATTAGAATACAATTTATCTAAATCAATTAATTTTATGGGACAAACCTTGATTAATCTGGTCTAAAAATTAAATGTAGACCTTTTACATTTAAAATTGGTCACGGGTTGGGTCAAGTTGCATTTATATAGGACTTGAGTTTGTGAATTGAGTATTGGTTGACTATGGTTTAATTGGTCAATTTTAGTGTAATTATGTAAAAGTTAAATGTAATTATTTTTTATGGACCAAGGATTAATCCTAATTCATGGGGTCTCACAAAATAAGAATTACTTCTTTGTCTCATTTATTTTGCATCATTTTATATTCAGAAACTCTCCTGTGAGACCGCCTTATCCGTGTAATCAGCCCAAACCCATTAAAGTTTTTAGAATATTTTGACATACTAATTTTGTGATTTAAAAGGACAATTTCAAGACTTTAAAATCCAATTTTAAGACTTAAAAGATTAATTTCAAAGTTTTTAATATCAACATTAATATTTGAGTCATCCTTCTTTAAAGTTGAAATGAGAATTTTAAGTCTAGCAATAAGTCTTTTAAGTTTTAAAATTGATTTTTTAAGTAATGAAATTGAACTTTTAAGTCTTGATATTGTAAAATTCTAGGATTTAAAATGTCAAATTTAAATAATTGAAACTGTTCTTTTAAGTTTTCAAATTAGTCTTTTAACTCTTAAAATTGACACTTTAATTTGTAAAATTGATAAAAAATTATATAATTGGGCCGACCCTATAAAACGCGTCTCACAAATGAGACAGTCTCACCTTAGTTTTTGTGTTTTACATTATGTTGTGAAAACTTTTCCCCCTAAATGACGCATTAAGATTGGGTTTGAGGCTCTAGTTTTTGGGCTAGTCCAACAAGGTATTGGATCCATATGCATCACCCATACTTAGTTATGTAATTGAAAGAAAAAATTTTAAAACCAAAATTATATAACCACAAAATGTGATTTTCACTTTTCTTTAGAAGTTTTGCAAACATTAAACAAAAGATGTTATAAAAAACAGTTTTGTCAAGTTAGTTTTCATTTAAAAAAAATCTCAAAAAGAACTCCTACAAAACAATATCAAACGACATCTAAAATTAGTTTTGACTTCAGAAAATAAAAAACTAATAAAACCAAATGATATCATATAAGCCCAAAAAATAACTTCGTATTTTGAACAAATAACTATAAATAGCAAATGATAATACCGAAGTTAAAAAAATCCTTACTAGAATAACGGCTTTGATATCGCTTAATGTAAGAGCATCCTTGTTCTCATTGTGCTCCTCTAGCAAACTTTCGACAAAATAATTCGCATCAGTTTTATACTTAACATCTAAACAATTTTGATGATATTGAATTACTTTATCAAGCATTTCATCCAACTCTTTGGCAACCCTATCCAATCTACCTTCTAAACCCTTAACTCTATCAATCCAACTAAGCCAAGGAACATAATCCCCAACCATAAACACCCCTAATAACTCCATTGTTACATCCAAATACTCCTTAAAACTAACATCCCCTACATGATCCTTACTACCATACTTCCTACCAAATGTTGCCATGCATATCAAGTTATATGTTTGTGTTTTAATTAGTTCACTTAAGTTCACCACTAAAGAGTGGGACCCCTTAATCTCATTCATAACAACACATACTTCATCCTCTCTTATGTTTTTGTAAGATTGAACCCTTTTATTGCTTAAAAGTTTCATCATTCCTAGACTTTTCATCATCCTCCATTGCTCCCCATAAGGAGAAAAGCCAATATCCCTACACCCATAGAATAGTTTGTTAGTAACAATTGAATTTGGCCTATTACAAAAGATTAGATCTTGTGTTTTAAGTATTTCTTTGGCTGATTGTGGGGTTGATGCCACTAGGATAGGCTTGTTTCCTATGTGAAGTAACATGATTTTGCCATATTTTTGTGATAGGGAATGGAAAGACTTGTGGGGTAACTCTCCCATTTGGTGGAGGTTCCCTATGATTGGTAGTCTTGGTGGTGATGGTGGTTCATTCTTGTTGGTGATTGATTTTGTGATAAGATTTTTGAACAAGAATAGTGCAAAGAGTAAGCATGGGAGGGATAGAGGGTAGGAGATTAATTGGAAGAAAGGGAGATACATTGTTGAATTCTTGAATTCTTAAATGGTATGGGAGGTTAAATGGGTAGACTTTGTAAATTGTTGAGTATTTATTCTAAGAGCAAACATGTATTCTTTTTTGTCTTGGTTTGATTCTCACTACCTTACCTATATATGAAAGGATGTTTGGTAAATGATTGATGATTGCCGGTTGTCAGGGCTGGCCTTAAGGGTGGGCAAGAGAGGCCGTCGCACAGGGCCCCAAGTCAAAAAAACAAAGTTAATGGTTGTAGAAGGGTCCATATAGGTGATGAATTAAAATGGAAAAAGGCCCAAATGTGTTATTTCACCCAAGGCTCCAAAATATCTAGGGCCGGCCCTACTGGTTATTGTTGGTTTAGTTAAATAGCTGGAAGTGTTGGTTGTTTAAGAAAATATTTGGTAAAATTATAAATTGAATGTTGGTTGTTGATTAGAGAAAAAGTGAGTCAACAAGTCAAAAGTTAATGAAAATGGCTTATTAAGTTATCTTTTTCATTTTGGCTTTAAAAACTAGCTTTTTAATTGGCTGAAAAGTCATTTACCAAATTTTTTTTGGCTTTTTAACCAATCAAAAATTCTAAATTCAAAAGTTAATTAAAAAAAAAACTAGACTTGGCAAAAGCTCATATGATCTGCTAATCCGATCTGAAATTAACTTAAAATAAATGGGTTTAGATTGAGACTTTGACCCAATTAATGAAATGGTCAATCTAATCTCCTCTATTTGTTAAATGGATTATGTTAAGGTCAATTTTTAAAATCTTAAACAAACAAATCAATAGGCGTAACTAGAATTTAATTCATTTAATATTTTTTGTATAGTTAAATTTTTTAAAAAAAACAACACATTAACTAAAGTTTAAATAACAAGATATAGCTTACATTCAAAACCATAAAACCAAAACAAAAAGCTCTAAATGCATTAAGTGAGTTGAAATCAGATTGACGTGATATGTTATAGATTAGGTAATAGTTGTCATTTTCGATCAAATTAACTAAACGGGTAACTTTTGAGTTAAGGAGTTTTTAATCCATTTATATACAACTAGCTTTGAATCCCGTGCCAAGCACGGATAATCAAAAAAAATATTTAAATGATCTCTTAAATATAAATAAAATTATTTTAAATTATTCCGATATTTGGTTAACATAATAAATATAGAGAAAATAATATTTGATGTGTGAGAGCAATTAGTCTTTGCATTACATTAATTCTTTCAAATTTTAAAACTCTAAAATTAAACTTTGGGCTTGAATTATTTCAAATGAACTTGTAGAATGATCAATAACATAATTTTTTTTATCTTCAAAAAAAAAAATAACATAACATAAATTTTGCGTTGTTGCCCAATTTTTTATTGTCATTTTTATAGAATAATATAAACCAATAATATAACATAAATAACATAAATAAAGAATGAAAAAGATATAAAAAAGAATTTGACCATATATTGTCTAATTTTTTATTGCCTTTTTATAGAATGATATTTTGACCATACGTATATTGATTTCATATTGTCCAATTTTTTATTGCCATTTGACATGTTAATTGATTTAAATAATGAGGTATTCGAGTTTAATTATTCTACTTACCTAATTTAGATAAATGAAAAATTTTGGAGGGAAAACAATGAACATACAAGCGACATATGTCATACTGAAGAATGCATTTAGTATATAGTATAGATGACCTAAACTCAAACCCAAACCTGACCTGTTTGACAAGCCTGCAAAAACTAAAAATAAAAAGTAAATCTAAAAATCATTTACCAAATAAGAAAGGCCTTAAGTATTTCACTTTAAAATCAAAAGAGATTTACTGCTAAAAACTTTGATGCTTATCCATGTGAACATTATTTCTTTCCTTTTGTAAGAGATATGTTACTATCTTAAAATTAAATGCATTTGATTTCCTCCAAAATTTCTGTTTTATAAAAGGTTGATGTTTTTCCATGTGAATATAAATTTTTTCCTTTCAAAACGGTCGAATACATATTAAATATTAGAGCTATCCAAATTATAGATGGGTAAAATTACCAACAAAAATACTTATCTGCTAAATCTTTTGAGTACCTTATAAGGCTAAAAAATAATTCCAATCTAATTCATGATAAGACGGTCTCTCGCAAAACTTGCAGAAAATTTGTACGTTAGAAATAGGACTTTATTTATTTTTCAGCATTGTAAAACACATTTGTTTGCAATAAGATAGAACTATATATGTTTTTAATATATAATAATTGTCAAAAATTACCTATAAAAATAGTCTTTTCAAAAACTATCTAGAAATACTTATTTCGTCAAAAAGCACCAAGAAAAGGTTATTTCTTTGTTAAAGACAACCAATTAACGTCTATGACATTCAAATTTGCTTTTAAGTGTATAGCATTTGCAAGTCATGTGCAATTTGCCTAAGAAATAATTAAGGTATGGATTGTTCGTCTTTTTTCCTCACTCAAATCCTATTTTCGAGTGGGATATTGGGTTGATAATAATTAGATTTTGACAAAAAAATGTAATTTCTTTCAAAATTTTCTTTTTAATATGATGCGGTTATAAACTTATAATTTTTTACAATTGTTGACCTAAATCTAATTTTATACTTATTATTTAAAATATGTGAGATTATTACAACTTTTAGTCAATAATGTTGTAATTTTAAAATATATAAAATATAGTACATAATTACAAAAAGAAAAAAAAAAAAAAAAAAAAAACTCATTCACCCACGCATTCTAATTTCTAAGCTCTCACTATTAAAAAAGGAAGATAGCAACAAATAAAGTAAGTCCGCTAAAATTATTCAAAAAAAATAAAAAGTAAGTTCGCTAAGATGGCAAACTTTTGAAATTTAGACGTGAATAGGTTAATGTCTTGTACGTTATCTACTCAAACTTTCCGCTAAACATATTTTATTTACACCAGTCTGGTTTAACGTAAAAAACGAAGTACACCAATTCTTTTTTTTTTTATTATATATTCGAGGTTAGACTCGAGAATTTCTACATACAAGGAGATGAGAGATTTTAATCCTTTTTATTGATGATGAAAATCAAATCCATCCTAAAAAATAAAAGTAAAAGACCATAACGACTAGGCTAACTAAAATTCTCCTATACTATATCATAATCTCCTACAAAGTGATATAGTGTGTAACTATTCACTACAACAAATTTAGCTTTTTGCGACATTGTATTTAGTGGCATTGAAAAAATGTCACAAATTCATATTTTTAGTGTAATAATTATTAGTTTTTATTTTAAGTTCCACCATAAAGTGATTTAACGACACTTAATTTGTTCTTTAGCGGCATATGTAGTTTTCACTATAGTCTATAGTGGCATTTGTGAGAAATGTCACTAGATCCTATGTCGCTAAAAGCTTTAGTGTGACTTTTTAATATATTGCTAAAAGCTCTAATAAATGTCACTAAATCCTCTGTATACCCTATAAAAAATTTAAAATATCGACATTTAAATTAAATATCGCTAAATATATCCCACTAAAAGCAAATTATGTTGTAGTGATTTGAAACCACAAATCATTATTAAATAGAAAATAATTACATTAAGAAGGAAAACGATTATATTATTAGTAATTTCGAAATTCTAATTATTCACAAGGAAAAACATCTTTGGCGATATTAAAAGATAAATCCAAAAATATTTTAAAAGGAAAGTAATCAAGGTCACATGGAAATACATCAATAGTGATTTTGAAATTGGAATTATTACATTAAATATTTTTAGTAATAAAAAATACACTAATTAATAAAGGGAAATTCCACATGGTAACATTGAGTTTTCATGAAATGCTAGTGGTAGCACTCTTTTAAGAAAATTCCAAATTGTAGCATCCAGTTTATGCACAAACTAATGGCCGTAGCATTTTCCGTTAAGTTCTTGCTAATTAAATTCTGTTAAATCCAATATTTTGTAAGTTTTTTTTCCACATGGTAGCATCTAATTGTTATTTAATTCACCATTTTAACATATAATTCACCATTTTAACATTTAATTCACTAATTTAACTTTTAATTCACCGTTTAATTCATTAACACTCATAAATATATTGTAATAAGTTTGTTTTCATTCAAAAATGACCGTTAAATTGGTGAATTAAATATTAAAATGGTGAATTTTAAAAAAATTGTATGCTAACATGTGGAAAAAAACTTACAAAATAATGAATTTAACAAAATTTAACAAGAATTTAGCGGAAAATGCTACGGCCATTAGTTTGTACATAAACTGGATGCTATCATGTGGAATTTTCTTAAAAAAGTGTTACCACTAGCATTTCACTAAAACTCAATGCTACCATGTGGAATTTCCCATTAATAAATGAGACAGTTTCACAGTGAGACCATTTTTATTTGGCTGGCCCAATATACATTTTTGTCTCAAAATGATCGCTTATAATGTTAAAGCTAAGTGACCACTTATAATTTTAATATAATTAGTTTGTATAGTCTTAAAATCATTACTTATAACAGTAAAACGATTACTTATGATCTTAAAGTAATCAATCGAAGAAATAAGCTATTATATGAATTCATCTCATGATAAGACGGTCTCATACAAGACGAGTTTTAAAAGATAATCATGTTGACAAGGAAGAGTTGAAATGTTGAAACTAAATGTTATAAAAGGAAAGTAAATACATTAAGAAAAAGCATCACTTATGATTCTGTAGGTTTATTATTCACATGGAAAAGCATTGTGATTTTGTAACTGTGCCCAAGTCCATTTGGAGGACTACCGATTGTAGGAATGAATTATATGAAGTAAATAAGATGATTGGAGTTGGACAAGCATGACCATCAAAAAAGCTAAGAGATTTTTCAACCTAAATTACTCTAGTTTTCATTCCCATTATCACCGTTTAATACCACCTACCAAACTGGCCGTAAGGGTTTGTGTGATCGAAATTTACTCATTTTTGAGACTTTATATCATACTTTTTCTATTTTTAATTAAGTACATTTTTACCTTTCACGCTATCTAATACTCTATTTATTATTAAATATCTTGAATGTGGAACGGGATATACTGGGTAGGATGATGATGATGATCTTGAACGTAAGTAATAAAAATAATAAAAAGTTAATATAAAAATAATAATACACAACATTCAAATCCGAAAAATGGTGAATGTATATAGATTCTCATCTCAAGAAATTTAATTTCTATACTAATATGTACATTCAACTTCTACCCTACAAACTTTTTGTGGGAAAAAAAAAAATTAAAACAAATAAATCCACCATTTGTGTGGAGCAAAACCATATACTACCTCCGTTTATTTTTATGTGCAACTTTTGCCATTTATGTCCGCTAAAAATTATGTGCAACTCACTCTTTTCTTTCCTATTTTAGTAAAAAATAACCTATTTAAATACCTATCCCATCATTTTCTCTCTCCTTTAATTACCTATCACATCATTTTCTCTCTCCTTTTTTTCCCTTAATTATCTATCCCTACTTCCTCTCTCCTTCTTTCTCTTACTTACCTATCTCTACTTCCACCATTTTCTCTCTCCTTTTTTCCCTTAATTACCTATACCTACTTTCTCTAATTTCCCCCTACAAACTTTTGCATTGGCAACCGTGCAAAGGCCAAAAGTTGCACATAAAAATAAACGGAGGTAGTATAAAAATTGGTTTCTCTAATAAAACTCTTCAAGGTGACTGATTTGAATTGCCATCATTATGATTATGTGATGACAAAAATACCCTCTCACTCCAAGAATATGATCTCTTCACAATTCTTTCCCTTGGAGGTAATGGCCTTGAAGAAGAACCACCCATTATTCGATTCGAGCTCGAGTCTGAGTTTGAGTTTGAACTTAAATTTAGATTTAAGTTTTGTTGCGAAAACGAAGAACTACCCATTATTTGATGCGAGCTCAAGCTCAAGTTCGAATTCAAATTTAAATTTAAACCCTGATTTAAGTTATGTTGCGAAAGTGAAGAACCATCATTTCTGTAATCCATAGAATAAGCCCTCCTTATTGGTATTGTAACATGATTAATATCATTTTGGACCTTATTTTGGTCTTGATCAACCTCATAATCATTTGAACGTGTATCACCTCTATTTTCACCTACCAAACTAACATTATTATTTGTATTATTCCCTACATGGGTATTACCAAATTCCACCACATCACTATATTCCGAATCCAACATCGGGAAGTCGTACCGCCTCGAGTTCCCAAAACTCGGGTTGCTCGAACCCATAGACGGCCTACCGGAATTCAGGATACCCGCCCGACATAAAGGGCAATTGGTATGTGACCCAAGCCAAGTATCAATACAATGCATATGAAATGCATGATTACATTTAGGCATAAGTCTAAGAGACTCCCCTTCTTGAAATTCACTAAGACAAACCGAGCAATCCGATCCGTCTATTAAACCATCTTCTTTTTTGTACCTAAAAACCGTGATCGCGTTAATAACCGAATGATTCAATCCAAGGCTTGGAATATACCAAATCGGATGATCAACCACCGGATCAAACCTAACTGCCTCAATACCAATCGGATAATCATCCGTCGTTCTACGAGACACCGGGTTAGAATTTTGATCATGTAATTGAGGTACGTATCTTGGATACCGTATAGTTGTCGCACGGGTCCGAAATGTCGACCTATAACATTTGATCACAATAAATACAATTATAATGATTATTATTATAAGGGATGGTATGCAGTAACCAAAAAGAAAGGCGTTAGACGGGGACGCCACGATTGTCGTTGGTGGTAGAGGTGGAGGAAGAGGCGGAAGGAAGTCGGAATTGGCCGGAAAAGTGTAGCATTCATCAAAATCACCACAAGGAGTGTAAGGGGTATTAGTATTAGTGTAATTTGTAGTGGGAGTTAAAAAAGGTAATAGTTTTCTTATATAAATTTTGGCCATAATTAAGACATTATTTGCGATTTACAAGGAGAAAAGAAACGAGGGAAAAAGAATAGATCTTGAGGCTAAGTAAAGGCTAAACCTTAGGTTGTCCTAAGGAAGAGGAAGTGGAAGAGAAGACAAAGGAGAATTAGGTGATTTGTTGTACACGTTATTATTTAATTAGAAAGTTGTTGTGATTGGAAAATTGTTTTTTTCTTGTTTTAGGTGGTGGTAACACACTACTATTTTTTGAGGTGCTAGTGTCATTGTATATTATATTACAATCTATTTTTAGATGATGTTGTCTCACTTTAAGACGAGTTTACATAATTAGTTTATTTTTTAATTGATTATTATAACGTGTATGATTATTTTAAAGGAAAAGTTTTTAAAAAGTATCTAATAAAAAAAATTTCTAAAAAGTACCTGATAAAAAAAGTTGTCAAAAAAATACTCCCTCCGGTCTAGTTTAGATGTCCCATTTGACTTTTCACACATGCCGAGGCAACATTTTAACCCTTAATATCTCTAATTATTCTTAATCAAAAATTATAAAAAATTGATATTGATAATCCTTGTATTGAGACGAATCAAACAAGATCCCACATG
Organism: Amaranthus palmeri; assembly: GCA_019776075.1. NCBI lineage: Eukaryota > Viridiplantae > Streptophyta > Magnoliopsida > Caryophyllales > Amaranthaceae > Amaranthus > Amaranthus palmeri. Next base: position 1,373,772 of record JAAKBH010000023.1, read on the forward strand.
ACTATGTTTTAACTTATAGATTAAGAGTAAAATACAAATTAAGAGTGATGAGTGAATAGTGCCAAAAGTCAAATGGGACATCTAAACTGGACCGGAGGGAGTACTTGATAAATTTTTTTCTTTTCCAAAGAGTATTAATTAACGTTTTCTTTCAGTTGACCGTCAAATATAATGGTTGACTTGTCAAAATCGAAACTTCTTCTTCCATATTTTCAATTTCTTCTTCAATTCAATTTCCTAATTATCTTTTTCCTCTACTTTTTATACCCCGGTTCACTTCCTACTATAAAACCGTTCACAATTGTGTTAATTTGTTTGTTAGCATTTATCTAAACAATCTAATAGCCGATTAGCCGTCGGATTGCTACATACTCTATTATTAAACTTTGGTTGTATGTCCTTGTCCATTTCTTTATCCTTAATTTAAAATTTATCAATGTATTTTTAATGTAGTGGTTGGTAAGAACTAGAAATGAATTTTAATTTGCATAATAATATGAAACTTAATCATAAATTTTTTTATATGACTAGGTTGCCCGTCATATTCATTTTTTAAGAAGAGCAACTACCAAGCATTAACACTATTCATCTGTCCCTTTCATTTTGCACCTGGTGCAAAATTAGTAAAATTTAATAAAATGGAAAATTGAATTTACGAATGAGTTAGACAAAACAAATAAGGTTGTGTTTGGAAACAAGTATTTCATTTGGAATTTTAGATTTGAATTATGAATTCATTAAATAAGAATTTGAGAATCACAAGCTTAGAGAAGTGATTCTCAATTACTTATCTTTATCATTTTTTAAAAGATTGGTGAATTTGACTCAAATCTAAATTTGAAAATCTTTTACTTGCCAAACAATTAATTTGAGTCAAATCCACATTTTCAAATGAAACCAACATTCCCAAACATAGCATAAGTGGATTATGAAAATGAGTAGTGTAAAATCAGTGAAACAAACTAAAATAGACAGTGGTGCAAAATGAAAGAGACATATAAAGTATCGTGTTTGTTTCTTGTCTTGATGTTAGATAATCTCAATTTCAACGAGTATTATACAGATTAGTTTAACGTTTGAAAGATTTCTCTTTTATTCTTATAAAAGAGATTTAATTCTCATTATATATATAGAAAAAATTTATTTATTTTCCCTTATTCCTAGAGATCTCGAATGAAAAAATAATAAGAAATGAAAAAAAATCAAGTTCAACGCCTCTTGCTTCAGCCTACACCCATTCAAAGGAAAGAAAATGATTTTCTAACTTCAATGTGACATTCTATTAAAAATTATTTGAAACTAAAGCAAGGTTAACTTGTTAAGAATGTAAGAGTACAAAACAACAACTGGTCTTATATGTGACCATCTTATCATGAGATGAGCCCATATAATTAGTCTATTTTTTAATTGATCAATTTAATTATAATCGTAAGTGATCATTTTAAGGTTATAAGTTATCATTCTAAGACTATGAAAAGTGAATATTTTAAGATTATAAGTCATCATTTTAACTTTATAAATGATCAATTTAAAAAAATATATATTGGGCCAATCAAATAAAAATCGTCTCACCATCAAACAATTTCATTTAAAAATTAGTAAAAGAATTATCGACTAGTTTACCATCTTAAAATAATACCCATATAATCATCGCATAGCCCAAACATTGAATGATGTTTGACTTTAGTTAGATTTTATTTATTTATTTATTTATTTTTTTGAAATGAGTTTTTTTTTGAGATGAGTTAGATACTCTATGTATAATTTTCAATTTATTTTAGGATAATAACTCATAGGGTTTACACAAAATGAAAGTAATATTTATTCAAAAAAAAAATGAAAGTAATATTTATCTTGAACGTTTCTTTGTTTTCTAAGTGTCAATGATGATTTTAGATAACTAAATATTATACGATAATAATTATTATTAGAATTAAATATTTACAATATATTTAAGAATAAAATTATATTATACTATAATTATTCTAATACAGCCCAACAATGGAAGCAAGAGGTTCACAAATGCTAAGATGTCTCAAAAAACTTTAAACAAAATAATAGGAAGACCTTTGGTAAATACCCCTGCAATTTGATATTTAAATGGAACATGAAATACTCAAACTTGACTACAAGCAACTTTATCGTGAACAAAATGAATATTAATATCAGTGTGCTTGGTTCTTTGATATTAAACATGATTGTCAGACAAATATGGCAATTACATTATCAAAATATACTAAATAGGACTATGAAACTCAAGTAGAAGATTATAAAGCCAACAAGATTCAGAGACTGCATTGACAACACTACAATATTCGACTTTGGCACTGAAACGAGACAAGACAGCTTGTCGTTTTGAGAATAAAGACAACAACTATCACCTATGAAGACGCAATACCCAAAAGTAGAACATCAAGTATCAGGGCACCCAGCCCAACTAACATTAGTGTATGAACCAAGAGTGGTGGTGGATTAAGGATAAGATTGTGAACCACAATGAAATGTCCCACACGAATATATCTTAGAATGTGATGAAGGGTGTGCATACGAGAAGACATTGGGTAGTATATAAAAATATACGCTTGTTGAACAACTTATGAGATGTATGGTTAAAGTTAAGTATTGCAATGCACCGACAACACTACGGTAGAGGGTATTAGATCATATGTGATGCCAATATTAAAGTAGTCGAGAGTATCCAAATCTTTCATTGCAAATTCTGAATTGAGAACAATGATGATACTTTCAAGAAGAACGAAAAAAAAGTGATCAGTACAATTTTGTTCTCATAGAGAAGAAGTAGCTGAGAGTTGCCAATTCTAATATATTGATTTTTTTAGAGTAGCTAAGTGATTTAGATCATACTAATGTTATATGCTACTCTAATTTACGGTTTAAACCCAAACTAGGTAAAAAATTATTCTTACAGTCACGATTTAAACCCAAACTAGGTAAAATGCTACTCTAATTCACGGTTTGATCAATTTCAAAGTTTCAAGATCAAACAATTTCATAAACTGCAAATCACAAATTAAAACTTAATCATAATTTTGGGATGTTAATTTAAATCAACATATTCCCTTTATTCCAATGTTATGATTTATTTCCGTAATTCGGTTATATCTTTTATTTGTTCCACTTTTCTTTTTAGGAAAATTTGACAAGAATAATCTCAACTAACACCCGTTGGCTAAGAATAATCTCAATTATTGATTATTTATTAATAATACTATTATTCATCGAATTTGCCCAAAACAGTCCCACAATACCATTTGAATTCCTTCTAATCTGTGTGCTCATTCGCAACATGTGTCCCTTCTTCATCACTTTCATCATAATCAAAAACATTATCCCTGCTCAAATTTGAAGCAACTACAATATCACCCAATTGAGGGTGTATGACTGTTTTGACAAATTCGATAAATAGTTATGATTATTAAAAAATAATCAATAGTTGGGATTATTGTTGACCGACGGGTGATAATTGGGATTATTCTTGACAAATTTTTTTTTTATAGAAAGTTTATGGACAAATTTACTTTAATAAATCTCTGTAAACATATCAAATATTGTAAAAATTGAGATTTGTCATATTTTGAAGCACCGCTTTTGTCATTTAAGACACTTGGTTTGGTTTATAGCCCGATTTCATATTCTAAGCTTACCCTGCAATTATCCAAAAAATATCATATAAGTACTTTTATCAATATAAAAACCCCACATTATTTCACTTTCTTTAATATTTCATATCTACATTTTACTTATCAATATAAAGCTTGACATAAATTCACTTAATCTATTACATGTACTCTTTATGTTATTATTAATAATAGGACAACTTCACTTGCATAAGAAAAGATGTTCAAAATAAAACTGGAACAACGATTAAATCAAATGTTTGATGCAAACTCGATAATTTTTTGATATTTATTTAACCTTATAATCACGCTGAATCGACCTTTCTTTTGAACATAAATTTACTATAAAAATCAACATAAACACAAAATTCAATTTAAATCGTTGAGAAACACCTCACCCTAAAACTTAACTTTATACGTTACATTCCCTCCTCCTTTTTCAAAATAAGGTAACTAACGGCAACGTCTTCTTTTTTCAAATTTCACTCCCCAAAACCCTCATCTTCTCCCATATTCATCTCTCTTTTCTCCAATTTCCCTCACGAAATCGCCGACCGCAAATTTCACTTCAATTTTAGGGCTTTTTCAAGAATGGAACTTCCTCAGGAATCTGATGAATTTGTCAAACATTCAATCGATGATTTGTTAGGACTTCCTGTACCAGAGGACTCCCTTCAATTAAAGATTCGATCACTTGAATCATCAAGTCATATTCTTCGGAATCAGTACTTATCTGTTCTTTCCAAATTGAAGCAGAAAGAACAAGCTGTTGAACTCGCTAGGGTTTGTGATTTTCAACCCTAATTTTGTTCAATTCTAGGGTTTACTGATTTTTCTTGATTCTGATTTTTGTTTGATTTTGGGTTTTATAGGCAGAGGCGTGTTTGAATGCGCAAGCAATGAAGAAATTTGTGGAAGAAAATACTAAATTGGCGGCGGAATGTGAGAATTTGTTGAGGGAACGTTCGAAATTGGAGAAAGAGTGTTCGCTTTATGATCGCGATCGAGATGCTTTGATGGACTTTGGAAATGAAGCGGATGCGAGAGCAAAAGAAGCTGAGACTAAAGTTTGTAAGTTGGTTGAGGAGTTGAAGGAACGTACTGCAGAAGTTCAGTACTACAAGCAGCAAATTGAAATGCTTTCGGTGAGTGAAGCAATTTTCTTTTGTGTCATTAATTTGATTTTGTATGTACTAGTACATTTTTCTGTATTTTCCGTACGAAATTTGGTTTTTAGGTCATGTTTTTAAAAAGGGGATATGGATCTCCGTATATTAAATTTTTGAATTTAATTCATGTTTTTCGGCATTTGATTTGATGAAGTGCAAGAAATAAGAATGACGATCGTTACAACCATAGTACAAAAACAAGGCACGTATCGGAATGGCCGCGTTGGAAAGGTTTTTGGAGAAACCGTTTCGATTTTTCCCTCTTTGGAAAGGTGTAAAATAACCGCGTTTTAGGCCTGTTCAAGGGAAATCTTCTTCTTTTTTTTTATTTTCTATTTACCGATATTTGGCGATACGACAACCTGTTACCGTATTACTTTTTGCACTATGGTTACAACATGGACTCGTGACTATACAGCTTCTAGTGTACTTGTTGGAAAATTAAAGGGTTTTGGGAAGGGGGAAAATATTATACAGGGGTTTTGGAGAGGGAAATAGAGGGTATTATGGAATCTGTATTCTCAATTTACTGATTGAGTGTGACGTTGCGCCTATATCCATTTACTACTTTAGGTAGGGAGACAGAACTTATACATTATTGGCGAATGTGGGGAAGTTAGTAGGATGTAAATTCCCCTTTAACCTGCTGTTTTACTTCATGATACTTTGCAAAAAAATTAGGGGTGTAATTCTAAGTTCATTTGTGTTAAGAGTGTACTAATTCGAACATCTATATTTCTTTAGGATGGATCATCAGAGCATGGCACGATAAAAGAGCAAAAGTTGGTAAGCACACTAGTTGCAAGTTTAGTGAACAACAATGAAGTGTCGAAGACTGCTTCAACTTATCTGCAAGATAACAGTGAGAACGAAACTTGTAGTGAGTTGCTTAAAATGTTGAATAGGTGAGTTTATTCTTATGAAGTTTACATTTGCATCCTTTTTTGAAAAAATTGCTAAGTTATAATGCAAAATTCTTTTTTAGCACTTTAAAACTTTTTTTGTTGTTGGATACTGGACACAATTAGAATCAGTTTGATTGGATCCAAATAGAGTTGGATATAATGCATGAGAGATTTGTAATCCTTAGCTCGTTCTTCCCTGCGTATCACCTGAGATTATGATTGAAAAAGTAACACATGTTAGCGGGTGGAAAGTGTCTTCGAAGACCGTCTTCGATGCCCAAGTTAATATTTATATCACTTGGAGAACCTAGATTCTCTGATTCCAAGTGAACTGTAGCCTTTATCTAGAAGGATCTATGCTAGATTTTTTACAAGTAGTGAAGACATAATAAATGCTTAATGAATCTTAGAATACCTTGTAGGAGTTAATGCATACATGGCATTGATAAACATACAACTGTTTATTGTAAGGAATTAGTTCAAAGGTTTGAATAACCTGCTCCCACGTTTAACCTTACTACTAGCAGTTATTTCATTAATGACCTTTTCAGGTTTTTCCTCTACTCAATCACCTGATATTGTATCAGATGTGTAGTTAGTGGAAAAGACTTTTCCTTGTATAACCTACCTTGACACAAGTTATTGGTGGGCGTTATGAGAATATCATGTACGGTCTAGGCCTAAACTCCAAATGACTCATGATACACGCTACTAATCCAATTTGGACATTTTGGGTCCCGCACATAGCATGTTGGGCTAGACGCATTCCATTTGCTACTAGACCCTAAAAGTTGTGAAAACAGGTTCCATAGGTTTGCTTAAGGACACATTTGTAGCTCCTGGAATCTCTCATTCTGACCAGCATTTTCAAAGAACCCACTTCTAGAATGTTGTAATTAGGACACCTCTCTTCTAGGAGAATGCTTTTGGGATGTTCCTTCTTTGGAAAGATATCGCTGGGGAGACACTTTATGGGAAGATAATATTAGGACACCTCTTGTTTAAGTTTCTCGCATACTTTTGCACTTTACTCTTATCGTATTGTATAAGTTTTCTTTCAGGGTGTGTGACGTGATCCACAAAATTCATTAGCATCGATCACACAATCGTGTGTTTTTTGAATATTTAAAAAAAGCATACCCACAAACGCCAAAATGCACATGGTGCATTTTATAACATAACGCCTATCAATACCCTTTCATCTCTTCATTTGCCTACTGTGATTTCTTTGAACTTGCATCTGTATCTTCTCTCTTTCTTCACTGTTTTGCCAGATCTTAACGATCTAGGTTAAACCAGATCTAGAACAACTTGCACTTTTTCTAGGCTCTTCATGGCTCGATAAATTTTGCCTCCAACAGCTTTTTAATTTCCTCTTCTATTAGTTTATCCTTTTCAAGGTTGGATTTTAACTTCTTCTGGACACTCATCTTATGGGTTTTCCTTCTTAGGCAAATCTGTCGCTGAGAATGCAAAAAGATTAGCATTATTCCTTAGTATTTGGACCAATCTCGCATAGACATCTGGATTCAGCTCTTTCTTGATCATCACATTCTTCTCTAACCCTACTACTAGGGGCACTTCCTTTACATTCTCGGTTCTACTTACATCTGAGGTGACGACTTTTCTACTTCTTTGTCCTAAGGGGTCTAGGATCTATTTCAATTGGGGTTGTATTTTCCAGACTTCCGACGAAGACTTGTTCTTTTCTTGAGGGTTGTTTTCTAATTTTTGACCTACCTTCAGAGATGAAACTGCATGCCCATCCAACGCGTTCATCCTAACTAACGAATTAGAGTGTTTGTTGGTGAGTGGACTGAAATCCAGTTAATTTAATACCTAAAATGCTGTTGTAGTTGATTGGGGAGTTAATGATGTAAAATTCTCGAGGGGTGGTTATTGTAACCCCTTCCTCATCTGTTATGGTGACTGGGAAGATAATCTTTACTTCTCCCAAGACAAAGTCTCTGAAAAATCTATTGTAGTTTTCACTACCCTGTCTTGGACTTCCATCTGGTCAAGGACATGTAAATCACATTGACCTCTGCCCCACTTTGTTCGTTGATCTTCACAACAATGACTATAGGATCAAAGTGTGGATACGATACTCTACAGTCTACAATTGTGCCTTGTGAACGTTACGTCTGGCATATGAGGAAGTTCTCTCTGCTTTCTGAGTTCCATCAGAATGTAGCCGGTGGTCTTTATGAGAATATTCTATACGGTTCATGATACACGTTACTAATCCAATTTGGACATTCGGTGCCTGGCCCACACATAGCATGTTGGGCTAGACGTATACAACTGTTTACTTGCTAGTGGCAGCTTCTAGTTAAGTTACCGGGCGGCTTTTTAATGACCTAATTCTTTGTAGAATGTTGGGCTAGACGCATACAACTGTTTACTTGCTCAGTGGTAGCTTCTTATTAAATTACCAGACTGCTTTTTGGTGACCTTCCTAATTCTTTGCTGAATGTGGATTCTCTGTTATAGTTAGACCAAATCCCAAAATGTTGTTTCTTCCGACAACTTACAATGTAAAGGCATTTTGCGGCTTTTGACCATGTTTTCTCGTTTAGTGGTAACCTGTATTGAAATACCGAGCTGCTCATCTTCCCTTCCCAACTCTTTTGCTGAATGTGTGTTCTGTATTACAGTTTGAGACCAGAAACCCAAAATATTATCTCATTGGCAAATCACGTGCGGACACTACAAAAGGACAAGGAACATCTGATGATGAATTTACACCGAGCTGAAGAAGAGGTTACCGTGCTAGCTAAAGCAAACAATATATTAGAAGCAGAGAACAAGAGGTTGCTAAGGCTGAGTAATCCTGAAACGAAACATGATGGTAGTTCTAGAACAAAGGTGAGATTAAACTACTTTATGATCCGTATCGCTTCTTATAATAAAGCTATACTCTATTGGAACAATTTTCATTCACGAATGTATTGCAGAAATGTAAACGAACCAGCCCCGTGGTCAGTAGTCCACCAGTTCAACCGAGGATGTTTTGTAGTGATGCTGTTAGCCTTCCGTGTCCTATCTCTCCCCTTGAAGAGAAATGACTCTATATCCATTAAGCGAGAAACATCTATAGCAGCCACAGCAACAAATGGAACAACATTGTAGATTGTGACTTATCGTAGTGATCTGAAAGTGTGCATTCATAGATCCATGACGCCACCAAAGGATCGTTGTATTTTCTAATTGAATTGTTTGAAAGTTTATATACATGTTGGTAGAACTTGTTACTAATCAGAGAAAGCTGCTTTTCTTTATGTCGATTCGTGTGATGTATGTTTCCTGTTATGGAAAGTCGTTGAACAAATACTTTTATTTTATAGGAGATGCAATGCAGGCATAGGAACTAAGTTATGGCTACATTTTCTTTATTTGTATCTGTATATCTCACTGATCAATTTCTTTGAAGAGAAGGGGAAAAGGGCAAGCAATGTTCACCCCAATTACATATTTAACTTTATTTTGAATTATCTTATTCTCTTCTTTTAAGATGAACCGCATTGGGGTATGACATCATCATCATGTGACGTTTGTTTGTCGGTAATAAATTTTTTGATGGCGACAAGAATGAAAGTTTAAAAAATATTAACGTCCTCAAGGTAAACGAGTTTCACCGTCAAGTATGTAATATTGTTATAATTTTTCATATCATATTATATCATTATATCCGGAAATTTCTGTTTGGTGACATGGTTTAGGGAAGGCGACAAACAAACTTTATTCGTAGTCACTCCAAAGAGAGATAGGTTGAATGTAGCTTGTTTATAATATCACACTTTTATATAATTTCACCCTTTCAAATAGTTTTGGATCAAAATGAGATTATTAATATATGAAAAAAAATTAATAAATAGCGTAGGACAAGTTTCTTAATAAACAATGTCAAGTAATTTTTAAAGCTCACATTCATTCCAAAAATCTTGTTTGAAAAAGACGATATTTTTTCCAACCGAAATAAGATATAGTGTGTATTTAATTTACTTTCACCCTATCTTAAAAAATAAAAAATTTACTTTCACCCTTCACAAATAGCATATAATACAAAGAAAGATATTTTCTTGAAAAAATATCTTAGAATTCCTTATCTAGTGAGCACTAGCAGCAAGACAGTAAACACCATTATAGGCTTGAGCTTCCGATTTCAGAGCAAAAATGGCTGCCTTTTCACCCATCTCCCTGTCCTTGGTTGAACCCAACTCATTCTCTCTTCTTCCTTCTCTTTCTATGTCCTCACAAAAACCCTTTTCCCTTTCCTTTCAACGTTACAATCGCTTCAACCACATTTACCCTCTTTATTGTTCTTCAAGTATTACAATTGAAACCCAGAAATCTGAATCAACCCAAGAAGAACAAGAGTTTTCTCGAACAAGATTAATTGCCCAAAATGTACCTTGGTCTTCTACTGCTGATGACATTCGTGCTTTGTTTCAAAACCATGGAACTGTTCTTGATGTTGAGGTTTTTACTTCTACCATTTTTCTTCTTTTTCGCGCTTTTTTAAATATCTATGAAATTCATAACTTTGGATGGTTTAATGGTAGTTGTCGATGCATAATATGACAAGGAACAGGGGGCTGGCATTTGTAGAAATGGGTTCTGTTGAAGAAGCTGCTGCAGCTCTTGCTAAACTAGAAGCTTTTGTAAGCTCCTATTTTCTCTCTTTTCATCCTTTTATTTATTGAATTTATTATTACTTTATTTCTGTGAAAATGATGACTATGTATAATATGCTAATTTTACTTATTTTCAAATTACTGATTGAAAATTTCAGCTTTGGATGTCTATGATGATATGTGGAATATGTTACTCAACTTAGACTTAGTGTAATGCTTATTTGCTTTGATGAAGCAGCCTGGCTGTTCCAGACACAATTGAATCAACACAAATATGACTTGTGCTGAGGGATTGTAATTGCTATCTAGCTTTTCTTCCATGACCACTGCAAAATGAACACACTAAGATAGTGCATAGGTTCGTCTACGGGAACCACCTCGATGCCTAAGTCAGAAATGAGTAACTAGGTTGCCCCAGTTCCAAGTGCGTGCACAGTGACCTTTAGCTTGGATTAACTAAGATTTCTTTAACTTGAGGTCTTTTGTGAGTAAGTGTTTTAATGAATGCAAGTAGAGTAAATAATGGTTATTCAATGATGAAGAATAGATATCTGACATTTAACTACCTCTTAAACGAAGGGTAGGAGTTGTGTTTATAGTAGAATGTTGCTGGAATGAGTAAACCATAGGTTGGTAGAAAACTGTGTCATACCCCATGTCATGGCCGTTAGGAAGGTCATTTCCTTTTCTGCCTTTTCCTTTGTTTCTTTTTGTTTAGTACCATAGGTTAACTAGGTGTCAACCTTTATACTGATTTGTCCTTCTCCTATGAATGAGAAGTAGGCCATATAATGCATTATTTGTCGTATTGCTCAAAATGTACAAGCACACTACTTTTGTAGGTAAAGTAAGTATTTGCATTACAGAAGTGTGTTTGGCATTGTAGGCGTCACTATCACTCATGTGGGTATATTTTCAAGCTTCGCGCCTTTGAGGGTTTTCTTTAATCTTTTGTTGTGTTTAGGACTGGTTACCAGCCAATCTGGATGTGTGCGTGTTTATGTTATATTGTACAATTATGTGGAATTTTGTTGCTATACCCAAGACATGATATGGTGGTGGTCGTCTTTGGAGAATATCAGAAAATATCTGCACATTGTCACCACACCTCATAACTATAATTGTACATCATAGACTTGGTGCCATTATAATATGAGCTAAAACCAACTTTTAGTTTGGTCTGCGTTTTCCCGTGTATTCCCACTTCCTGCAGATTTGGTGCCATTATAATACAAGCTTAAACCAACTGTTGCCCCAAGCCACCAAGAAAATATTGTCCTTTATATGAACTTGTGAATACATGGGATTCCTGCTGACTTTAAGGCTCTTCATGTCCGTTTTCTAGTTAAACGTGTTGAAAAATAAACCTTTCCGCACCTTGGTATCCAATCATTCAAGGTTCACTGTTTTGCCAGTCTATGTTAAATCAGATCTAGAACAACTTGCACTTTCCCTGGGTTTGCATCAATTCCCATTCTTTATCCCAAACGCACATTTCTTTGGATTCAATTTTATGTTATGCTTCCTCATGTTATTGAATTTTTCATGAAGATCAGCTACCATATCTCCTTTAGTCTTACTTTTCACGATTGAGTCATCCACAGACTTCTAAATTTGTCCCCCTTTGAGTTGCAAAAATTTTATCTATGAGTCTATAGTATTTAACTGCTATATGGTGATGGCCGTCTTTGGAGAAAATATTTGCACATCGTCACAACACCTCATAACTAAAATTGCACATTATTGACTTGTATAGTTTATGTGAAAACATTATTTTTGATAAGAGATATTATGATTAGAGCGAGCAATAAAGAATAGTGCTTGATTCTGTATGTAGGAGTCATAAGTAAAGGGTATGCAATACTACCCAATACCCATGTTTCTATACATCTAATTTATCATTGGGTTAACAAATAATTCAATTTCAGGTTTTCGAGTACGAAAGGTTCATGGAAGAAATTGCTTTGTTATTTCCGTTTACTTTTGTTGCCGAGATTCTTCATTTAGCATCATGTACTCATGCCGGATCCTTGACACTATAACATGGGTGGAAGCTTGACACTTCATTTTGGGCCAAACTCATGGATTTTTTTCCATAAAATAGCCAAGTCGAACCCTTTGACATGTATGCATGTCTGACTTGGGTATATGAGTTCGGGTAGCATACTAACATAGCCCTTAAATGGTAGAGAAGACACATTATTGTTAAACATAACTACCTTTGGAATTTGGGTTTTATTTCTTCTGACTTTGATCTTGCCGGTCATTTGTTGTATATACGCTCTTTGCATTGCAACTGAATGTAAGAACTTGTTTTATGTGCCATAATTGTGTTTACGTCAGGACTTCAGAACACTGATAAAAGTGGCTATCTGGTTTTTATATTTATTGTTCTTTTAAGTGTTCGCCTTGTTATTCTTCTTTGAAAGACCTTTCAGATTTATATTACTATAGCCTGTATTTTAAATTCCCGTTTTTACACTATATCATAATAATTCAACATTATGCCTTTTGCTTCGTAGGAATATGAAGGCCGGACTCTAAGGTTGAATTATGCTAAGCTAAAGAAGAAGAAAGTTCCACCCCCTGTGCAATCTAAGCCTCCTGTTGTGTACAACCTGTTTGTGGCAAATTTACCTTTCGCTGCGAGATCAAAAGATCTCAGGGAATTTTTTCAATCAAACGGTAGTAATGTTGTCTCAGCTGAGGTCATTTTTAATGAAAATCCTAGAAAATCCTTGGGTTATGGATTTGTTTCTTTTAAGACTAAAAAAGAAGCCGATGAAGCCCTCACCACTTTTGATGGGAAGGTAACACTCAGTGTCACCTTTGTGTTTATATTTACCCTCTCATATATTTCCCATTGTTTTTAGTTGAACACTAGTTTCTCTATTGAGCATTTGCTTGTAATCGTTTTCTTGTAGGAGCTGATGGGAAGAACAATTAGACTAGGACGTAGCAAACGATTTGTAAAACTTGAGTCAGAATTGAAAAGCCAATCAGAAGATGGGGAAGACATCCCAGCTGATTCAGAGCAAACAGAGGTAGTCGATAACATGTAAAAGTCAAGAATTGGAGGCACTGTTTGTGTTTGCTTCATTTTTTGTTAAGGAGGTAAGCTGACTTGCCGAGTATTTCAGAAATAATTTTTTATACATATATAACTAAGCGCCACTTATAGTGAGAGTTGAGCGGGCCGTTTCTCATCTTTATTACATTTCTAATAGTTTTTGTTTCCATGGCCCCTCTTCAATGTTTGAGTCTTTTGGTGACCGAAAACTGGATGAATGATGGGAGTATTTAATGAACACTGAGGGAATGGTCATTGCTGAAGAAACAAAATTCCGATGGAGATAGGATAGAGTCATGTGATTAGCAATGAGAAAATGGTTTACAAAAGTTTTGCACGAACAACTTTTACCTTCCCCTTCAATGATTCTCCATAGATGATGCATACATGGATTGTTTTGGAATGGGTTTTATGTGACTTATGGATAGTAATACAAAAGCGTCAAAGCAACCGAAAGACATTATTGCTGTTGCCTTTTTGTTGGTTTTGGATTTTTTTGCTTTTTAGTTAGTCAAGCAGTCATAAAAAGTGCTTGGTAAACCGCTTTTAAGTTAGCTGAAAAGATGGATTTTAAGAAATCAAAATGTTATAAGAAGTAACTTTTCTCGAAACAACAAGTAACAATTAATCAATACCAAATACCTCCATAACAACTAGCTTATTAACCAATGTTTCTAGCATGTCCAAACCATCTAACAGCTTTAGTCAATAACTCCAACTTCAGCTAGCGGCCATTTGCCAAACAAACCCTATCCCTTAAATGGATCTACGCTTGATAAAATATTTTGTTGATATTTGATATTCCTTTAGAGTTTAGAAAATTATTATTCCTAGAAAAAAAATTTTGAGACAGATCTTCAGTCATTCACTAATACTCCCTCCGAATCTTTTTAGTTGTCTAATTCCTTATTTGGCAAATTCATATCAATTGTCCAATTTTCTTTTTTGTTTATCTTCTTTTTTAAATACCCCCACTTTTACTACTCCCAATACCCAACTACCACTTTTACAATTAATTTAATCAATTAAAATACCCAACTACCACCTTTTTAATGGACCCCACATCACCCTTAATAACCGTGAAAACCCAAATGGGACATCTAAAATGATTCGAAAGGAGTAATATTCTTTGATATGATAATCATTGTGCATTACTGTCAATTTGAAATTGCTTACACTAATAGTACTGTATATTTTCTGAAGTTTGTTGAAGGTCATCCAACAATTATGGCCTTTGCTAATGGCAATTTTTCCTTGATTGGGTGTTTAATATCCCCTACTTATAAATAAATAGATATAAAAAAGGTTTTTAAAAAAGAATATGTAGCAGTAGCACTACCCATATCAACAAGTGCATCTACTTTTTAAGAAAACTCATCTAACTCCAATTAAACGTGTTTGGCGTGGAGTAGTCTTAGGATGACATCATAAGAAGTTCTTGGGGTGCTCACGAGTGAGTACGAAGTGCGCTAGAAACGGCTTGTGTTGGTTTGATGGGCAAGTCTAGAACCATAGGTAGTGTCGAGTTCAGAGTGTTACAAATTTTCTCCTCGATTATGGTTGGAATTTCTTACAAAGGGCCAAGAAGCTCTCATAGACGTTTGTTATGGCTTTCAAAATGGCTCCGTAACGCCATTCTTGATTTGAAGCATCATTATAACTCTTAGTAGTCATTGTAGTTAAGACTGCTTCGTTGTGGATGGACCTTTCGTGCCGCACATATGACTTTTGACCTCATTTAGCGACCATTCTCGAGTCTGATGTTATCTATTGTTCCAATCATTACTAACTCAAGCAATCATTGACAGGCTGTGTTGTACAGAGCTGTGCAGCTGTTCTCCGACAGTATGCCTGAAGGTTGCTATGCCCTCTTTGCTCGGTTCTCTGAATTGCCTGTCATGGGCGATGAATTGCTTAGAAATATAGTTATAGATTACGTACTGATACATTCTCTGCACGGATTGCAAGCTACGATTTAGCTATGATAGTTAAGATCGGTAATTGAGTGTCCCGTTCTTTGTAAACGACATTACTAATGTAGCTTTCGGCATCATTTCTGTATATCTATAACGCGTTTGGTTAAGCACATCAATGTAATGTAATAGAAACTGCTGCACTGTGATCTTTATATTTACAACAGTTAATATAGTGTGATCTTATCATTTTTACCAATTTAGTGAAATCGACTCGATTCGTAATTCGTAAAGTTGTTTGATATCAACATGCAACTGATTCACCGGTTAACTAACGTTGTGATGAAGGAACATGCTTTTGTTTTTGTTGGTTTTAATTAGACCTGGGAAAACGGTCGGTCGGTCGGGTTACGGGTCGGGTCACTTTCGGTCGGGTCATTTTCGGGTCGGGTCATTCTCAGATCGGGTCATTTTCGGATCGGGTCACTCTCGGTTTCGGGTCGGTCAGTTTGACCCAACGGGTTATGACTTATGAAATTTAAATGAAATGATTTTCTCATATTTTATTATTTATGAAGCTTTTTTAATAAAAAAAAAACTATTTCTCATTTCTATGATATTAATCCACATATCAATTAACACGGTATTAAAGCCTTATATGTGATTGAATTCAAGTTATAAGAAATCAGTAATAACGACGCTCGTTGTCTAAACTTTAAATCTCTATGTATAGATGGATTTGTAAGATACGTGTCACATTAGAGAAACCAGATGTGCGATTTTCTAAAACTAGTTGGTATATCAGGTTCATTTAAGTGTAAAGAAAATAAGGAAATTAATATTTATTTTGAAAGACTTGTAATATACGTGCTTTATAAAAGTTATTGCGTTTATTAAAGTTGTAACGTTAGATAAAAATAACGTTAAATATCTTCTCATTTTCTCATAAAAAATATTTTCACAATTTCATGTTAAAAAGATATACAAATAACTAAGTACTTATTTCGATTTATAAGATACATGTTTTATAATCTAAGCTAGCGACATTTCTTTTCTAAAAAGCTCATTCAAATGTGCAAAACGTTCTTATAAATTATATCGATTTGCTTACTGAAATGTAGAAGAACAAAAAACTCATTTGACTGATTTATCAAGATATATGTATTCAATTAAGATGATTATAACGTCCTTTTTTTAAACAATAATAATTACGATTGATAAAAAGATGTTAATTGCGTATCTTTTAAGATTATTAATGAGTTTTAAGGTTAAAATGATATAGTCAATATGTTTAGATAAGTTGAAAACAAAAATTTTATTTGAAATGAATTCTAACATTGAGATTACTCTAAAAATTGACATTAGACCTGTCAAAACGGGTCGGTCGGGTCGGTTGCCGGTCGGGTAATTTTCGGTCGGGTAATTATCGGGTCGGTCATATTTCGGGTTAAGTCTCGTTCGGATCGGTCGGGTTCGGGTTTTTACGGGTCGGGTCCCGGGTCCATTTTCGGGTCGGATCAAATTTTCCCAGGTCTAGTTTTAATTAAAGCAGCTAGTCATGTAATCCTGGTCCTTAGAGCACTAGAAATGGTTATGGGTCTAAGATTCTATTGTATTCGGTTAAGATTCGACTTTATTTTTAAGATTTGGGTCTAATTTTTTGAGATCCAACAGATTTGAGTTTGGTTCTAGGTCCAAAAAAAGACCCAGCCCCAACCTCAACCCTATCTCTGAACCCATTTAAGACCCATAATTGTTAGACTTGTCAATCCGAACTATAATACAATCCAAAATTGTATTTCGCTCTAAATTTATTTCTATATTTATTAAGACTATTTATATTTGTATACATTCCAAAAACTTATTTTAGTATGAATAAATTTCAACCTTTAAATGTAAAAAAGTTTTAGAATATAAACAATTAAATGTTCTTGAGCCCATTAGATGTGGCGAATCCGAGTTCATGTTCAAAATTTTCAGACCCTAAGGTTCGAGTACGAGTAAGGGTATGGGTCCATCATATATTAATGAGTCTAGATTCGAATCCAATTGGTCTAATCCATACCGGACCCGTATCCATTCGTAATGAGCAGTATAATACTCCTATAGTCCTATACTAATATTTGACGAAAATTTGAAAAGGATAAGATTATTAAACAAAAAAAAATAATGAAATAAGACCCAAATCAAAGTTATCCCAAAACTAAGTGTCTACTAGGTCTGGGCACAGGTTTGGAGCTGTATTCACTTACTAAGTGCAAACAGAAGGGGAATTTTCAAAAAAAAAAAAAAAGCCAGGGCTGTTCGCAGTTACTAACTGCAAACAGGTCAAAATGAGTCAACAGGCTGTTCGCACTTAGTAACTGCGAACAGCCTGTTGAGTGTTGACTGATTTTGACCTGTCCGCAGTTACTAAGTGCGAACAGGTCTATTGCCTGATTTCTAAAGAAAGTTTCTGTTTTAAAAACCCCGCATACCTGTTCGCAGTAACTAAGTGCGAACAGGTCAAAACAGTCAAAGCAAGCTGTTCGCACTTAGTAACTGCGAACAGCTCCAAACCACAGGTCTAAGCATTTGACGCTTATTTTTTGGAAAAGTTTGATTTCAATCTTATCTTATTACTTTTTTTGTTTTTAAATCTTATTTGTTTCAAATTTTCAATATTTGACCTTAGAACTTTTGGTTACAAAATTTGGGGCAAAATAGTTTGATTTACGATTGTAGATTATAGAAATATTTATTGTTTTTTATTAATGAACGTTTTACATTTTGTCCGTATAAGCTAAAAATCTAAATTTTACTAACAAACACTAACAATAAAATAATTAATTAATTATCGTTCATTAAGTATACATTTCAAGTTCCAAATCGAAAAAATAAAAAACTGTTAATAAACATATAAGTGATCCAACGCCAAATCAGTATAGCCTTTAAAAAGGTGCTTAAAAACAAATCCGTGCAATTGTGCAAACTTAGACCAAAGCAAATAATATTATATTAATGCGAATCATTCACAATTAGTGGGCGTAACAGTTCAAACTTGACCAAGGCTAATTTGTTGGAGCTACTTTTATGAACATAATTTTAGAGGCAAAAACTTGTGAACATGGGGACATTTTTAACAAAAACAATAACATATTTTAAATAGGAGATAAAAATAATATAGAAGTAATATATTTTGACCTATAATCAATTTAATGATAAATTCTAAATTTCATTTTAAGTAATATAGTAAAGTAAATACTTATAGTGTTGCTGCCTATTTAAGCAAGAAATGAAAAGCGAACTGACTAATTAGTTGATTTCGACGTGATTAAACAAAAAATTTCGTAATATTTCTACAAAATAAATGCTACTCTTGAAGTTGCATTTTGAAGCAAACTTTCTTGTTTTTATTTGTCTTCTATTTTTCTTTTTTTTTTTGGGACCTTCAAAACAATAACTTCCATGAACCTTATTAACTATGTTTATAAAAAACTATGAACAGCAAATACGGCGGTAACTCATACCCATAAAGAAGAGCACGATCAAAAGGAGTCCTCCAAATTGTTTTGTTATTTTCTAATATACGATTATTAATTAATAATTGTACAAGTCAAATTTTTATAAATATATGATAAATTGCTAAGACATTTAGGTTTATTTAATATCTAAATTTATTAATTCATTTTTCAAATATTTTGAATGGTTTTATTTGTCGTTCTAATTATATATATCATGACAAAATGTTATATCAATACGAGACTGTTTGTGATAGCCTAAAACTAAGAAAATCATTTTACTTAGAAAATCTAGTATTCAGTTCGAACATATTTTAAATAACGTCATGTGTTCAATTTTCGTTGTCATATTTTTTTCCTAATTATCACATACTCAAAAATAAAATCACTAGATTACATAACTGAATTTTGAAGCAATATTTATAGCTAGATTTATACCAACTTCCATTATTATCATATTTGATTATGGGCTTTTTTTTCTTTTTTTTTTTTATGTATTTACACTTTACGTGCATATTGTGATTAGCTCTATAGCTCTATTAAGTCAAATCTATAACCAACGAATATCTAATTCCTTCTCTCGTGACAGCTTACCAACAATAGGACTATTTGCGGATTGTTTGCCACTTTTATGTTGATTATAATTTATAAATCATTTTTGTTTGTGTTAATAATAATAAATAAATTAAACTCCATACTCCATAGTAATAACAAATGATTTACAACATACATGATAAGATTTTTATCACGTTACAATATACTTTATTCATCTCAATTTAAATACATGTGATTCACTCTTTTATATATATATATATATATATATATATATATATATATATATATATATATATATATATATATATATATATATACATATATATATACATATATATATATATATATATATATTATATATATATATATATATATATATATATATATATACATATATATATATACATATATATATATATATATATATATATATATATATATATATATATATATATATATATATGATATATATATATATACATATATATATATACATATAATAAATAGTATTATATATACATATATATATAGATATCATATAATATATAGAGATACATAGATATAATATATACCTATATATATAGATACATATACATATATATATACAAATATATATAGTATATTGATATATACATATATTAATATATTAGACATAGTATATAATAATATATAATACATATATATATATATACATATATATATACTATATATATACATATATATATTATATATACATATAGATATATATAGTATATACATATATATATATAGTATACATATAGATATATATGATTATACATATAATAATATATAATATATATATTATAAATATATATATATATATATTATTATATATTATTAGATAGATAGATATAGTATATATATATATATATATATAGTTATATATATAATAGATAGTATATATATATATATATATATAATATGGGTCTTTACACCCTGTGAACGTAAACTTTTGTGTTAAGTTAACCTCCTAAAATGATATCAAAGCAAACGTTATTAAATGTCACAAGTTCGAATCTCATCTGCCTTTCATTGTTCAAAGTGAATTTAAAGTCATGTATGAAGATGACAAGCGTTGCTTCCAAACTTTTAGCATAAATGGCTCTTGTGTGATGAGAAATATTAAAGTCTATAACAAATTATATTGTCTCAACTATCAGCTTAAACTTTTGAGTGCGTTAGATTTCTCAACGTGAAAATGCCCCCACATACCACAATCTCATTAATGTTTAATCTTTGAGGAAGCTAGTAGTATCATATAATTATATTGATCTTTTTTTTTTGAAGATTAATTATATTGATCTTAAATTTCTATTATATTCATCCATGTTTTAGACTATTGGTTTCCTCTTAGATTAGTGTTTGGTGTTCTTACCCTCTTACTTTTCTCGTTTCTTTTTATTATTAGTAATGTTGATTTCATTTTAATTTTGTGATTTTTTTTAACTTATTTATTTTATTTATAGGCTTTTAATTTATCTTTCCCATGCATATACTTCTCTTAATCTTTTTCGAGCCAAGGGACTCCTTTGGCTGCGCTCTCCTTTATAGGTATGAGTTGCTGCTTTCTTTCTCTCCCCAGACCCTATTCATAGTTTTTCGATGAGCGGGATACACTGGATAGGATGGTAATGATCCATCCAAATTAAATTTGCAAAAGTAAGGAGTACATTTTAAGTAAACTATGCTCCACCAAATTGTCAATTAATAGTAGTATTCCATCACTATATAAAGAATAGAATCATGTTCAAATATTAAGAAAGCACTATTTTGGCAACTACAATTAAGTAGCTAATTAAAATTATATCAAATTTAGAATATATAATAATGATTAATGCAATTAGATCAACAAGATTAGCATGTATTGGGCTAGTGTTGGTGTGCTTAGCAGTACCAAGCTTAGGCACAGTGTATACAGTGGGTGATTCAAGTGGGTGGACAATTGGAGTTGATTATGGCACTTGGGCTGCTTCTAAGACTTTCCTTGTTGGTGATACCCTTGGTCAGTTTTTTATTTCCTTGTAAAATTAGTTCTAAATTAAATATATTCGGTGAAAGCTGTTTCTGAGGGTAGTTTTGAAGTGCAACCGTTCAGGGCCCAATTCATGAAAGAGGTCCAAATTGAATTAATCTCTATTATTCAAAATCAGTTCTTTGATTATATTTTTGTACCTTATTATTATATGATTTTAAATTCGTACGTTTATTTGACATTTAGGTTATGGAAAAAAGATAAATTATATGATGTATAGTTGAAACAAAAACGAAACTTGTATACAAGGGCCTTTTTTTAATTTTTGCCCAGGGCCTAAAAATTATCTTAAACGGCGCTGTATTCAATCAATTTCATATAACCCGAACTATTATAGGGATGTCAACTAGCTAAGTCGAGTCAAATATAGTTATATGTGATCAATTTCTCTCAAAGGAGTATCTTTTAGATAAGAAGTACGTAGATGCAGCATATGCTATTCTCATTTTTGGCTTAAAATATTCCACAAGAATTTGAGAACATGAATGAGATTCCAACTTGTTAACTTTCACCCCATTGGCTTCTCACTACTAATATCATGTAAACAGGCCAATTCAACTAAAAATTATTTGTTTAAAGGAAAATTGTTAAAAATAATCTAACATTTTACACATTTTTCTGTAAATAATCCCACTTTTAGATTATTCTCCAATAATCCAACCTTTGCATATCTAATAATCTGAACCACCACAGCCCTACCATCTCTAACTGGGTTGGCCCATTAAGAAAAATATAGTGTAAATGTAGACAATAAGCTTTAATGGATTGATCCTGAGAAACGTCTCTCAGAAAGACGGTCTCTCAGAAGACTGGTTGATTCCTAAATGAGTATTGAAAGAGCATGATCTTATACATTGTTTTTGCATGAAATTGGGAACAATTATGGCATATTGCATGGCATGTAGTGTTCAATTATGGAAGTGGACACACAGTAGATGAAGTAAAGCAAGGTGACTACACAACATGCACAATTGGAAATTCACTAACATCAGACAACAAAGGCACAACATCCATCCTTCTACAAACTCCAGGGACACATTACTTTATTTGTGCTATTATAGGCCATTGTGCAAGTGGTATGAAACTTTCTGTTAAAGTTTCTGCTTCTTCCCCTAATTCTACTTCCACTTCTCCACCATCTTCCACCACTCCAACCACCACCGCAACACCGGCTGCTACTTATCCTACCACCGCAGGTGGTGGCGCTAACAACCCCTACATGATCCCCTACTCGGCGGCTTCGTCTGCAAGAAGTATTATGACATTGATCACATTTGTGGTTATTTTTCTTAATTTAAAACTATTATCTCTTAATTTGTGATTAGAGTGTGTGATTAAGTTGATAATTGAAGTTTATTGCAATACTTGTGATTGTCATATATATATAGCCAGGTTAGAGGCAGTGCTTTTGTAATTTTGCTTATTTTTAATTATAGTAGTTACATTTTTTTTTAGTTGGTATTATGTATTATTATTATTATTATTATTATTATTATTATTATTATTATTATTATTATTATTATTATTATTATTATTATCATTATTATTATTATTATTATTATTATTACTTGTAAGATTTATTTTCATTTTGTCACTTGAATAAATAAAAATTTTTATACTCCCCCTATTTAATTTAGGTTTCTCATTTACTTTTGGGACACTATTCATTGATTACTCTTAAATTGTGTTTTATTATTAATCTATAAGTTAAAACCTAGTCATGTGGCCGGGATCTTATTTGAGTCGTTTCAGTGTAAAGTTTATTAATATCAATTTTTTATAATTTTTGATTATATATAATTAGATATATTAAGGATCAAATAAGTGCATTGAATAGAGTGTATAAAGTAAATGGAACACTAATTAAGATGAATAGAAGGGATACTATTTACAGCTACTGTGAGAGACCGTCTCTCGAAGAGACAACCTCAAAACAAGAAGTCCACATTTTCTTATTTTCTTTTTAATTTGTATTAATTATGGTATTTAGCCTATATATCTAATGCATCTCTCGGAGAATTTGTACGTCTCTCACAAGTTACAACAATTTGTGTATTATTTATTCTTCGAATGAATTATAGGAGTATTATATTACTTCGAGTGATCAATGTAATTTTTGCATGACTATTGGTTCTTTTTAAAAATGGAATAATGAATTTATTTTGATTCTGATATTAAAGGAATGAAAAATAAACCTACATTGATCAAATATATTAATGTAGATATTTTCAACAAATATACCTATTAAAATTAAAATTATTAAAAAAATAATATAGTAATGTTAAAGAGCACAATATTTATTTTCAAAAAAAAAAGAGCACAATATTTAGAGTGTAAAATAAGTAATATACAATCACAATTACAAAGATGCGTTAGCTCACAAGTCACACCCTTGTTCTAATTTCCTCATGGGATGGAAGTACTTCTTCTGTTCCATTATACTAGTTACATTTCACTTTTTACGCTTTTTATGTATTATTTTATTTATTTATATGTTAAAAGTATACAAATCTAAAAATTATAAAAAGTTAATATTATGAGAGTATGCGATTAGACAATTCAAACAAGATCCCACGTGACTATATTTGTACTTACACATTAGTCGCAATATATAAAATAAGCTAACACGATGAATAGTGCACATAATCAAAATGTGGCGAGTATTTCAGAACAGAGGAAGTATCAAGTATGGTATACTCTTTCACCACAATTCCACCTTTATAATAAGTTGTGATATTTTTGCAACAAGTATGTGATACACATTTTGAAATGATAATTTATAAATTATAAAAAGTGAATTTATTAAAATTATATTTGAGTTGATATTTAATAAGATTTCGTATATGATTATTTTTTATTAAAGATAATTCATTTATAAAAAGTCAAAGCATCACATGTACAAGGGTAGATTCAAATGGGTTCGATGCTATCAATTAAGAATATATATGATCTGGGCCCTTTTTTAGGATAGTTTTGAGGTGTAACCACCTAAGGTCCAACTTATAAAAGAATCCAAATTGAACCAATCTGTATGATTGAAATTCATTATTGATTGTAAATTTATTATTGTACATATAGCTAGTTTGAAATGAATAAGTATTTCAAAAAAACTAATAAATTTATTGTTGTACATATAGCTAGTTTGAAATGAATAAGTATTTCAAAAAAACTAACTTCGGTTTTTGGATCACATTGCATATCTAGTTTAAAATTCAAATTTTTTTGACATCACTTGGTTTATCATGGATCCGCCACTGGCATGTAAATTGTTGGTAACGTATAAGTTAAGATTTATTTTGTAAAGCTAAGGATCACACTGCATATCTAGCTTCAAAATTTAGGTATCTTATGATCTTTATTCTCAATCGGCCATTAGTCCAATATTGAAGATAGTGTAAAGAGTTGAATATAGTGGATTAAATTAATAAATTTAGGTATCTTATGATCTTTATTCTCAATCGGCCATTAGTCCCACGGAAGATAGTGTAAAGAGTTAAATATAATGGATTAAATTAATAGATTTTTGAAAATATGAAAGAAAATAAGAAAGAAAATAAAAATGTAAAAGGGGAATGATTTTTTTTAATCAAAAAAAATAAACTTATTAGGACATATAGTGATTATGATAAATAGAGTTAGAGCATAAAGAGTAAAGACAGTTTTTGTCAGCTTAATTATCAGTTGTACTTGTAACTTAAAACGAGTGGGCGGAGACATGTACTACACTCTTAACTTCCAGGCTTCCAGCAGCTTCTGGGGTTTGCCGATTCTCCCCATCCCCAATACGCTCCAGAATTTCTTTTATTTCTCTCTCTACTGCGAAAGTCCAAATTCGATTAGACCCGACTTTAAAATAGGTTCAAAATAGATTCGATAATCAAATATTACTCGATCTTATAATCGAATTCGATTCGACCCGACTTTGAAATGAATTCATAACAATCACTTACTTTCCTGTAAGATGGCCTTAGCCGTGCAAGGCGCAATTGACCTCAGCCCAATAATTTTTTTAAAATTCTAACATACTAATTTTAGACTTAAAAAGGACAATTTCAAGACTTAAAAATTCAATTTTAAAACTTAAAAAGCCAATTTTCAAGTTTTTAATATCAACTTCAATGTTTGAATAATCTTATATAAAAGTTAAAATGAAAGTTTAATGGGTTCTTTAAGTCTTAAATTGGTTTTTTAATTATTAAAATTGACATTTTAAGTTTTAAAACTATCAAATTTCATTACTTAATGTCAATTTCAAATTCTTGAAATTGATCTTTTTGGTCTTTAAATTAGTCTTTAACTCTTGAAATTGATAATTTAATTTGCGAAATTGGTAAAAATTATATACAATTATGTAATATGCAACAAAACGACAACCTGGATCAAAGTCGTCCCAAATTCGATGATATTCTACTTCAAAGCCTAATAATACATTAATCAAATAATAGTTAAATATTTATATTTAATAAATAATAAAATATAATTATACTTTCATTGTCCTTTTGAATTTGCACCATCAGACGACCCAAAAGGATGTCGTGTATTTGAGTCTGATCTTGAGGTGGAAACTCGAAGGGATAATGAGAGTATTACATAACTTAATTAAATATGTATAGTAAACAATTATTCATAAATAAGGAAGTAAATGCTATATACCTCAAGTCAACTCAAAGGAATATGAGAGTACTACATAACTTAACGTTAAGAGAATAACTCTTACTTTGGATGGATGACGGTGAGCATTTTGATTTGTTTTTATAGACCATGTGTTTGATGTTTTTTTTTTTTTTTTTTGAAAATATGTGTTTGATGTTATTAACAACAAACTAAGTAACACCTTGTTGCATCCTTTATATTAGTTAAAAGAATTTATAAAATAAAAAAGTTAATTTTTTTTCGTTGTTAGTAAATTAGGAAAAGTAGCGGTTACAATATCTGCAAGAATATAATTTATTGAGAAAAATATAGTTAAATTTTAACAACTAATTTTGAATTTAGAACGATAAAAATTGTGACTTTTTTAAAATAACCAACTGTACCACTAATAAATGCTATTTAAATGATTAATTGTGATATTTGTTGTAAAGTTAGCATTTTAACCTTATTAAACCAGTAACACTCTAAGTTACTTAAACTACTACTCCAAACACATACTAAAGTACAACTTCCTAACACTTCAATTTCCTTAGTAATATAACTTTGATCACAAAAAAGTTTTTTGTCATCTCTTCCAATGGTAATGCATGGGAATGAATTTTATGAAGAAAATGAGATGATTGGAGTTGGACAAGCATGACCATCAAAGTAGTCAAAAGATTTCTCGACCAAAATTACACTAGTTTTTCATTTTCATTACCATTGTTCAATGTACAATAGTAAAAGTATAATCACAAATTCTTGCTATAGAGTATAGACAGTCTATAGCATAGACGGGTAAATATGGGTCAACCCATTTTGCAAAATAAGTAAATGATTAGTCATCAGCTTTATTTTTAAATTTTTAAATTATTGGATTGGGCTGTTGAGAGAGCCGTCTTTGCCATATACAGTCTCTCGGAAGACCTTTTGAAGTATAAATCGAAGCTTAGACGACAGTTATACCTAAATTCCTAATGCCAATTAATTCATTCGTAGCAAAAGAAGCAATGTGGAAGTAAAAGAAGGTACAAAAAAATAAGTGAATGAAGATTGGTTACATGATTGAGATAAAAAAGAAGTAAAATTTGGCATGTCCACCACCATAAATTTAAAGTGGGGCTAACAATGGAATCCCCTTTCTTTTAGTAAAGTCTTCATCTTCCTCATATTCTTCTTTCTATTTTGCACCAACTGACCAATGGAATATAAGAATCTAAATCTATATAATAAAGATGCCCCACTTATTGTGGTTATTAATTTATGTATTCCTATAAATTATTTACATTATTTAAATATTTAATTAACCACTACTTGCACCATTTAAACTTATATACTACTACTTCCATCATCCATGATTTATTTATATGATAATTTTACAACAAAATTTAAGAATTTATATATTTTTATTAAATAACCTTCAAAACCTCTAAACGATGAAACAAAGTATACATTTTTACATAGTTATTTTTTTGCTAATTATATGACAAATAATTTTAATAGCTAAATAAAAAAAAGTGTAAAATGTGTAATATAGAATCATTTTGGAAAAAAGAAAAAGAAAAATTGCCTCTGTATATCATGGATTAATTTAATGACTGAAGGAAAGACTTTCTTTACTTTTTGTAGTAGTTTTAGTGAAAAAAGCAAATCAAAAAATATTAAGATATAAAAGTTTTAAAAATAGTAAAAACCATTGTAAAAAATGATGAAATTATGAAAATTGAATGCAACAAATTAAAATTGTAATTAAATAGAGCTAATTAATAAGAATACAAATTTTCCATTTGACATTCATAAATACTTTTATTATTTTACTCTATCTATCCCTCTGAATTAGCACCATTTGACTCAAAAACTAACATTTTTTAGTTAAATGGTTTTATCTCAAAGGAACTGAGAGAATATTAATTTTTTTATTATTATTATATGGTCTTCCACCACCCCTTCTTTCTCAAGCCAGCTAACCGTCTTCACTCCTAACACTACATAAGAAAAAGCCAAAACAACACAAGCACATGGGCTTAGCTTTGTAATCTTATGAAAAGCACAAATCTATGACACCTGTATTTTTATACAACTATTTTCTTTCTTTCAAAAATAAAAGCAAAATTTAAAGCAAGTCTCCACCGAAAATAATATCTTAAACTTTAATTTTGTCTAAATAAAATAGTACGGCGATTTTACATACCAACAAAATTGCACGAACAATAACAACTGGAAATTTGGAACGTAACCTAAAACTCCATTCTTCCCCTTCCTTATCACTATCACCCATCAGCCATCAGGATAAGCTGTCTCCTCTCATCCTCTCCTTCAATCCCTCACTTCTTACTAAATTACTTGTACTTTTCTTTATTTATTCTTTAATTTGATTTTATTATTCACTATTTATGGTTAAGATTCAGATCTAAATTGTGGAAAATGCGAAAAATGCGATTAATAAGATTGTGAACAATGACAATGAGAATTGGGGAAAATAATGGTGATAAATAATAGTAATGATGATAATAACAGTAATAATAATAATAATAATAACAAATCAAATCTGGGATGTAAAAATGAAGTCTCAACACCACCAACCACAATCACCACCGTCCATCAACTGACACCGTCAATTTAACAAAAATAAACAAATATACGCGAAGAAAAAAGAAACTAAACAAAAAAATTAATTTAAAACCCTAAAAAAGGAAAAGGAGCAGAAAATCTCCAGATCTGTGGATCTAGAACATCAAAACGGAAGCCAAAACGATAGCAGCAGCAGATCCACCAACAATGGCGACTCTGTTTAATGAAACGGCACCGTTTCCGGGAGTGTCAGCGGTTGGACTGGCTGCAGGACCAGCAGCGGCTGGACCGGAAGCGGAACCGGCTGGACCGCTTGCGACTGGAGAGGATGCTGGAACATCTGAGGTTGGTGGAGATGGTGGTGAAGCGGCGGTTGGAGATCCGGCAGTAGGAGCATTTGCTGGTGGAGTTGCGACGGCGGTTGGAGGAGTAGCGACGGCGGTTGGTGGAGTTGCGACGGTGGTTGGAGGAGTAGCGACGGGAGTTGGTGGAGTAGCGACGGGAGTTGGAGGAGTTGCGACGACGGTTGGCGGTGTTGCGACGGAGGTTGGTGGAGTTGCAGCTTTAGGAGTGGATGTTGGAGCATTAGCTGGTGCACTGGCGGGGGATTGTGCGACGGCAGAGACGACGAGAAGAGCGAAGACTGCTGCAATTAGGGATTTCGCCATTGTTGAATGTGTTAGAGTTTGAAGAAAAAGTCTGGTTTTCGGTTTCTAGAGAGAGAAAGAATTGCAAATGAATAGGAGTATTGAGAGTAATGCGGTGGAGGGAGAAAGAGAGATGTAGAAGGTGTTTATATAGAGAGAGACATACTCCTAGAATACTAGTACAAGGGTTTAGAAGATTTTTAAGGATTAATTTACGATCCGGCTAATCACCATCTCATAAACGCGTAAAAATTTATACAAATCAATTTTAATTAACAAACTAGGTAAGATTTTTAAATTTTGAATCACATTATAACTATTTCATTTAAAAATTAAAATGACATAAATAACTTGAAATGAGGCAGACTAAAAAATCAAGTTATAATTATTCTTGGGCCAAAATTCATACTACCTCCTTTTCAGCCTAAATGTCCCATATTTTTTTGGCACTATTTACTCATCACTCTTAATTTGTATTTTACTCTTAATTTTTTAAGTTAAAACATAGTCATGTGGGATCTTGTTTGATTCGTCTCAATACAAAGATTATTAATATCAAATTTTTATAATTTTTAATTAAGAATAATTTGAGATACTAATGGTTAAAATGTTGCCTCGACAAGTGTGAAAAACTAAATGGAACATTTAGGCTAAATAGGAGAGAGTATAAGTTACTTATTAATATTAAAAAAAAAGAAAATGATGGGAGACGTAGTGACTTCGAGTCCCCAAACACCCCTTAGCTCCGCTTATGATATTTAACATGATATATTTTTATGCATTTCAACATTCACAAGTTCACATTTAGAGTCGTCTTAAACAATTTGGAGCCCTGTGCAAAATTAATATTTTGAGCCTTAATTATAGTAAATATATTTATTTTATTAATAAATTCAACATATTTCTTTTTTTGATTAACTTTTCATATATTGGAGAAAGAGGGGCCCCGTACAGTATATTAAATCGCCGCTTATTAATTCAACATATTTCTTTTTTTTTATTACCTTTAGTCTACTTAATTTGAAATCTTTGATTTATGCTCCTTAAATTTAAGCTCACTATTTAAATATGCAATAAAGTTTATGACCAACTCATTGATCCATAGAACAAATTGTTAACTCTTTACATTTTAATAATGCTATTTAATATATATTTGTTTGACAATTTAATTTATTGTTAAAATATATTGTTATTTTATTGATATAAATACTTTTATTTGCTTATACACGTTCATAACATCTTTTCACTTTTCACGCCACATATGCAATAAAAAAGCTAAAAATTTATGTATTGAATGAGAAAAAATATATATATTGATTATTTACAATTAAGCACCTAGGGCTATTTTCTAGGTTTGCCTTAATTTTATTCCTTAATTAAATTATTTTATAGAAAAATTGATAATAATGATTTCGATTATGAGTATGCTAATAATATGTTGACAACTCATCCCATGTTACCTGTCTTGGCCCACTTACATCCTAGCCGTTTCTCTCTTCTCAATTTCACAAACCTAAAAACAAAAATAAAATTAATAATAAAAACGACTTTCTATAACCATAATCAGAACCGTCCACGTAAGAGATAACGTTATTCTGGAGAAAAATCAACGGCAAAGAGTGGGGATGCAGGGTGGATTTTGTGGACGTTAGTTTGATAAGGATAAAATAATGCTTTTTTTTTTTTTTTTTTTTTTTTTTGGGAATAATGCTTTTTTTTAGCTGTTGGGGATTTTAAAAAATATTGTATTTTTATGAATGATTTTTCTAATCTATATTCATATGTACCCGGTGTACAGATTTAAATAATAAATTTGGTAATTAATTAAAATTTAATTAAAAAAATCTTTTAAAATTGGTAAATATTATACTTCTTTCGTTTCATCATATTAGTTACATTTGATTTTTTTTTTCATGCAATTTATTATTTTATTTTAATCATTATATTGAAATATGCATGTCTAAAAGTTATTAAAAAATAAATATTATGAGACTATGCATTTTATGATTCAAATAAAATTCCACTTGAATATAATTTTTATTACACCTTAGTCGCAATAAATAAAATAAGTTGAACAATAAATAGTGTTAATAACCATAATGTAACAAGTATTTCTGAACGAATGAAGTAATACTACAGAGATATTCAAAGGAATTTTCAAAAAAAGAATTTATTGTCTAAAAACTATGCTTCCTCTGTTCTGAAATACTCGCTACATTTCGATTGTGTGCATTGTTCAAGCTTATTTTATATATTGCGACTAATGTGTAAGTAAAAATATAGTCAAGTTGAATCTTGTTTGAATCGTCTAATTGCATACTTCCATAATATTAACTTTTTATTATTTTTAGATTTGTATAATTCAACATATAAATAAACAAAATAACGCATTAGACTACGTAAAAAAGTAAAATGTAGCAATCATAATGGAACGAGGAAGTATAGTAGTGAATAAGTTAGAAAAAATTGTATTATTATAAAAAATAAAAAATGATGAACCGTTATGATTAGCACGTTATTAAGGAAATTGTTTATTAGCAGAAGTTTGCTGTTCTATAATAGGGGACTGCTATAATTTCAAACCAACGGACAAGAAAGTTAATACTTTAATAATAATTATTTACAGATCATATTGACTAATTTATGTTTTTAAAATAAATATGTGAAGGCCGTCCTTTTTAGTTGTGTAATGTGTTGGTTGTCTTCTAAGAAACTTTTTGATAATTTGAATGTTTGTGCTTCCTTGCCAAATGGCAATCCACGTGGCTAAATCTAATTAGATGACTTGTTTTTACTAATTTTAGACTTTTGGGTTTAGCTTAATTTGCAAGGCTAATAAAACTAATATACTATGATTCTACTATGTGGAAATGTATGAGTAAATCATAGAAATTGTGATTAAGGTCTGAAAATTCTTAGATGATGATGTATCATTTTTTATCGAAAGAGATAACAAGATTGTAATCAGCTTAATAGTGTTTTATAAATGAAAATGCATAGGGAAGACATTTAGCAAAAAAAGACAATGGAAATGGCAAAGCAAATAATATAAAAGAAAGAAATATAATTAATGATTATGAGGCACGGACAAACAATAATCATGGTAAAGATAATTCAATTAGAGTTTAATTATCGTATTTTTATCTATGATCCAATTATGACTCATAATTAGATATTTTTTTGTATTGGAATATGATCCAATAGTGACAATCTCCCTAAGGCTACTACACATCCTTTCTGAGTTTCTGGTATGATTCTGAACTAATGTAGGGAGGTGACTGGCGATTTTTCAACTGTCCAACCTCATGACCTCATTTTTTTCAACCCTGCTTCATTTGCTCATCCTCCCATTGACTTACCCATGGAGGACGTAGAATAGCTCTATAGACCACTCAAGAAATTTTTAAAAGGATCATCCATTATAAGAGCTCCTCACCAAGTACGCTTAGCTGAGGAATTCTTAGCAAATCTTTCTCCTTAGGTACACTGAACTCACTAATAGTCACAGTCATAAGGTTGCTCTGATACCATTTGTAATACATCGGCCCCATCAAATAGGTGGTGACTACCCAAGGAGGTTGTAGATCGGCCCCACAAATCAATACAAGTCATTCCAAAACATTTTGACCTCACGCGTGCACACTTGAGAAAGCTCCCCACTAAACACGCTTAACTTAGGAGTTCTTAGCAATGAGTTTCCTTAAAAAGAAAATGCACCTTGTTAATATGCCTAGACTATCAATTATTTTTAAAGCTCAACCTAATCACACTTTGGGAGGATTCAATCATGCATACTATGGATAATGCATTCATGTAGTTTAGAATTGTAGGATTAGTGCATTCATTTAGGGCCTCATTTTCTTTATACTACATGGATTGTACCCCTTTTTTTTTGCATCATATAGGTAATTTAATTTCTGAAAATACCTTCTTAACCAAATTCTTTTCATTTTCTAATAAAATTTATACATTAGTTTCATCCATTTCATTTTAGGTTTATTGCATATTTTCTTTCCAACACATTTATATGCCTTTATCAGAAAGTAACATATTCAAAAATTTTATAGAAAACGACCAGCTAATAAGAAAATTTAAATTACCTAATTTTATCTCAATTAAAATAAATATTATTTTTTTCAGACAAAGTTTTAAAGTCAAATCTCATTTAACCCTATCTTACAAGAATAGCTAAAGTAAGAATATGCTAGAAACTAGAAAGTGTGAAGTGTGGACCAGCAAGGAGTTGTAAACTTGTAGGCTTGTTATGTAGTAATTTTACTATAAAGTTAAAATAATAAGAGTTGGCAGATGGGCCAAAACAGGCCGACGGTTAAGCCACATTATTAGGCGGTTCTGAACTGAAATATTTATTTATTTATTTAACTTTTCAATGCATAAACCACAAATTATATAAGACTGTCTAAGAATGAAATTATGTACGTGTATTGTTTGAGAGTGATTATTTATAATATTAAAATAATTATTTATTAATGTAAAAATAACTTTGATAATTCACAAATTCTTGTGAGAGATCATTTTTAATTGGATTGACTTATTATATATTTTTTAAAATATTATAAGTAGACATTAAAAATGGTAGTCACTAGACATTTAAGATATTGAAAGTAGACATTAATGATATGATAAGTATGCATTAAGGATAATGTAAGTAACCATTAAGAATACGGTAAGTAGGCATTAATCTTTAATGGGTCGTTGTGCTTGAGACACGTCTATCAAGAGACAGTTTCTTAAAAGACGTCTCTCAAAGAGATGGTTTTTCAAGAGACTAGCTATTTATATAATTTTAGAGTTATTACTTATTATTCTAAAGTGATCAATTAAAGAAATAAACTATTATATAAATTAATAATTTAGACTTATCTCATAATAAAACGGTCACATATAGATTTTTGTGTAGTTAAAAAAGATGAAATAAGGTAATGCATGTGATTTAGTGGTGTGTTTTGAAGCTATGCTATCTCCACTTTCTGAAGTTGCAATTTGTTGTATTATAAGCTAAGCCTTGTTGCCGTATCATATTGGTCATGGCCAAATACCAACATTTCTACTTTCCTTCTAAGTTCTCACTACATTGTACTAGAAAATATCAGATTTTATTTTAGTTGAAATACATATTATTTTTCTCAAATGAAATTTTGAAGATATATTATTTTTCTCAAATGAAATTTTGAAGATTTAATTTCTCACCAAACTTTTTCTTTTTTTGGCCTATGCTATAATCCTCCCAAAAAAAACAATCAAAATTATAATACTAAGAAATTATCGAGTCTTGTTTCAGAATTCAATTTGAACAAATGTCAATTTGTTCAAATAATATTTTATAAATTCAATTCTTATCAAATTTTTTATCTCTTTCTGCCTATTATGTACTCCAAAAAAGCAACTATATGGTCTAACTAGTGGAGTTATGTCCTATTATGATATCTTGATTTACTCATATTGCTCTATTAGCCTAGCTATTTGTTGAAGTTATATTTAAATTGAAGCAAGCTTATATTAGAGTGTTTCTTTATTACCTGGACCGACCCTAGATATTTTGAGACCCTTTTTCTTTATAATATTTATAACCTATATATTATAAACTTTTTATAACCATTAATTTTGCTTTTTTGACATTGGATCTTGGGCGACGGCCCCTCTTGCCCACCCTTAGGGCCGGCTCTGTTTATTACCAAAATATGAGTTGTTTTTTATCGATTTAATTTATTTTAATGAGTTTGCTACAATATTAGTTACATGAGTCAATATTTTCTATCTTTTTTATTACATAAATTTATACTTTCTCTATATTTATCCATTTATATCTTTTCATATACTTTGCTTAACAATAATTATTTTTAAATATACGTGCAACTAACTACATAAAGGACAATATAAACAATATAGAAAACCCATTACACCAACGGCCCGTCTGGTAGATGGTAATAAACCGCGGCAATGGAAATGAAAAGCTAGTGTAATTTTGGTTGAAAAATCTCTTTGCTACCTTGATGGCCATACTTGACAACCTTCAATCATCCCATTTTGTTCATAAAATCCATTCCAATGCATTACCAATGGAAGAGGTGATATTAGGTGGTAATGGAAATTTATGAACAAAAAAATTTTTTGTGATCAAAGTTTCATTACCATGTGAATGACGTAAAAGTTTTGATGGTAAATCATTCCCATTACCACCATTTAGTACCACTAACCAAACGGGCCGGAATAATTTATATGTGTAGAATTAATTTCTAGTTGTATAAGAATATTAAAAGTATAGCCAACCTTGTAATTTTAGTTCAAAGAGAAATAGAGAATATGTATTGTAGTTTGTGTTTTTTGAATGGCTTGCGTATAGTCATTTTTTTATATATTGGGTTAGGGAAGCAAAGCTAAAAATATAGAGGAAGGTCTGATGCGTCAGGTTCAAAAAAATTTTTATGTTGCAAAAAATGCATGCAATCAAATATAAAATCAATACTATATCTTTATAAATTCTATCAAATTTCTTTTTCATTAAAGAGACATTCTTATATTGTACTAGTAATTAAAAAAATTCTCGCGTAAAATGCGAATGTTATAAATATTTACTGATATACATAATGATACAACTTATTTTAGAACATTAAGTCATTTACAACATAAACTAAATTATTAAATGTTTGTGTTTGTTATGATTTTATCATTAACAAAGTGTATAAATAATTTATTATACAACAATTTTTTTTGATGTAATTATACAACAAAATTAAAACATATACTCATAGTAATTTTTGATAATTGAGACAAACAAAATTTAAAAGGTCTTCAACTATGATAGAAGGTGGGAGGATTAAGTTAAATAAATAAATAGCCAAATTAATTAGCTTATCCATTATATGACGATGATATATCATCTAAGTTAAAATAAAGATTTACATGTATTTTGGTTTGCATAAGGAAATATGGTATTTCCATAGATCATCACATATAGTTATATAGTCAATCAACAAACATTACATGCTTTAATGAGTCAATTGTTTGTCTAAATATCAAGTCAACTATACAAAGTTTTCCTATCAATCATAAAAAAAAGATGGAAATTTTTTTAATGTCAGAGTGACATGTGTCTTAAGTCGTTTCTTCATTATCATATTATAATTGATAGTTGAATTACTAATCGGTATTCCAACTATTAATTAGTTACTAACAATATCAGATTGATCAAATCTCTCAATTTTTTAAAAAAATAAACAAACTATAATAACTCATAAGTAATGTTCAATTGCTAAAATTACACACCTTTTAACTTTCAACTTACAAAACAAATCAAGTTAAAACTTACAAGCTACACAACACAAGAAACTAAATCTTATATATGTCGTAATTAATTAATCACGTTTTAAAATTAACTAAATAAATAAATAATATCCAAAGTAAACAAACAAGTTTATTGCATGATGAAAAATGTGATCAAGCGTCAACAGAAGAACATTATTAAACACATACTTCCTCTGTTCCATTTTACTTGCAACACTTACTGTTTTTGAAAGTTTCATATTACTTGCAATATTACTATTTTTGGTAAAATTAATCTACTTATTTTATCTTAGTTTATTCCTACCCTACATATGACATATCACCATCAATTATACATCATCCTATAAATTATTTAATATACCCACAAGTCACAACCACTATCTACTTATAATAACTTTTTTTATTTCTATCCCACATATCACCATCAATCATACATTGTCCCTACTTTTATTATATTGATTTGACAATCGTTAAAAAATATGCCAAACCCCTATGGTGTAACTAAAACGGAACAGAGGAATTACTAATTAATTTTAAAACGTTAAGTTGTATCATTTTGATCTAGAAAAGAGATCCATCATCCATAAATGAAATTACAATCATGAAAAGCATGTACTTGTATAACAAAAATATCTAGCTTTAACTTGTGGATACTAGAGAAGTTACTAGAACATACGAATGGACAATGGTATAGACGGGTAGTACTAGTACCCCTCAGGTATTTATGTACTTTTTCTTTATTTTTTTATACAAGACGTTTTCAAAGACAGCAAACTAATATTTCCCGCATTATAAAGGTATAAAAATTTGCGTTTTAGGCCATATCAAGGGATATCTTATGATTTTGACCGATATTTAGACGTTATGATAATCGCATCACTTTCGTAACCGTATTATAGTTCTGTTACCGCATTTCTACACTATAATCTACCCGGGCTATTTTTTAAGGGAGATTTAGTTAGTATAGTGATTTGGTACGGTAGCCAGCGCAATTGATGATGAAAGTGGGACAAGGCTCAGCTGTGAAGGCAAAGAGGATTAGTAGGAGAATGTCAATGGAAACAATAACATGTGAATTAAGTCCCACGTCTCAAATTCCATTTTCCTTTCATTAAATCGTAAGACTAACTATTTGTATTCCTTTGCATATTTCTACTCAATTTCGACTTTTATATCTTAACTAGTATAGAAAACTCGTACAATGCATGATTATTAGTATTAAAATATAGAAGTGTTATGTTTTCTAAACAAATATTAATTTAAATTTTAAACCCACAGTTTACCTCTGTATAACTTTTAATTTTTTTAAAAAAGTTAATGTCTTATAATTTTTAATTTTTTTATTAAGATTTTATATCAAGATATATGTATATACAAATAATCAATAGTAAACCATATAATAAAATATAATAATTTCTAATATAATAAAATCAGTTTTACCTTATTTAGTTCAATAAATATAGCAAATAATTAATCGGATTATATTATGTGGCAACTTATTGTGAGAGTGCCATGTAGAATTTTCCAATCTTTTTAGTTAATTGTATGATGTATGATGATTAATTTAATTTTCATATACATAGTTGTTTCAAGTTGAATCAGATATTGCTGGATTTCAATTAATCAGGTTAATTTCAGATAATTATAATAATAATCTTATTAGACGTTCCGATCAATGCCAACATATACTCGCCTTCCACCTTCTATTATAATAGTTATATAAAGTGTTGAATTTACTTCATAGTACCAATATTGCGTTTTCTTGGTAGTACAACTCAATAAATATATACTTTTTTTAGTTTCAAATTACTTGCAACATTTACTTTTCATGTAGTTTAATGCTCTAATTCAACTTTATATCTCTAATTATGTATAAATAAAAATTATGATACTAATAATCTTTGCTTCGAAACAAATCAAACAAGATTTCTTTGGACTATGTTTACCTTATAGATTAAAAATTAATTACAAATTAAGGATGATGAATGAATAATGCAGATATTGCTAATGTTGCGACTAATTAATTTGAAACTGAAAAAGTACTATTCTTCGTTTTTTAATAGTTATACCTCTTTTTTTGAAGTGACAATTTTAAAATGAGTTAAAATAAGTACAAAGTTAGTCTCATTTTAAAGATTTTGAGAAGAAAAAATTGTTTATATAATTTTTTTTTTAATAGCTATAACTCTTATTATCAAGTGACAATGATATATTATTCTACTAAAGTAATAAAAGAATGTGACAAGTGTCATAATTTTTAAGAGTTATTTTCCCGCTTAATTTTACTTAAGATATTTTAGGTACTTTTTTAAATTTAATTTTATTCCATTGACCATAAATTCAACTAAAGCGATAGAAGAATGTGACAAGTTTCACAATTTTAAGAGTTATTTTCCTGCCTAACTCTACTTAAGTTATTTTAGGTAGTTTTTAAATTTAATTTTATTCCATAATTTGCTTAATTAATTTAACCCATATTTGATTTTGCAATAGAATAAGAATGTGACAAGTGACACAATCTTAAGAGTTAATTATTTTCCCGCCTAATTCTACTTAAGTTATTTAGGTAGTTTTTTAAATTTAATTTTATTCCATTGATTTGCTTAATTAATTTAACCCATATTTGATTTTGCCTCATATGTTTTTTCATTGATGCTTCTTTTCACTTCTACAATAGTCTTTAATAACAAATTGTTTTCTCATATGATTTTCCAAAAATTCTTATGATTACGTGCTTAACACGGATATATATATATATATATATATATATATATATATATATATATATATATATATATATATATATATATATATATATATATATATATATATATATATATATATATATATATATATATATATATATATATATAATATATATATATATATATATATATATATATATAGTAGTATTTATAAGCGAGAACCTACTAAAAAAGAGATTCAAAGTCTCAGGACGACCCTTGAGGTGTAATGCATGTTCGATCAACATCAGAGTTTGGCGCAGAGTTGTATTTGAATTTGAAGTACTCAATCATTGTAGGATTGTCCTACTCCTATCTACTACTTCCTCCGTTTCATATTAGTTGCATTATTTGCTTTTTCACACTCCCCAATATACGAATTGAATCATTAATATCTCTAATTATACATATCGAAAAATTATAAAAACTCAAAATTAATGAACTTTGAATCAAGACGATTCAAACAAGATCTCATATGACTATGTTTTAACTTTTAGATTACCGACAATATAAAAGTCAATTTGCTTAATGAATAGTACCGTAGTCAACAATGTTGCAAGTATAAAAGAACGGAGGAAGTAACTTTCTTTCTCCCTTCTAAGTTGCATCATACTTCATACATTTTATTATAGTTACTATGTTTGACTTTTTACGCAATTAATATGTTATTTTGATTATCTATATATTCAAATATACTAATTTAAATATAAAAAAGTTAATATTATGATCTTTCATACACATTAGCCACAATATATAAGATAAACTTGAACGATAAATAGTATTAATAACCATTATATAGCAGATATTTCGGAAATACTACTTGTATTATCGTAAGAAAGTGTAGTTTACAAAATTATAATCCATTTAATGGTTGAAGTTTTCTCTCTCATTCTTATATACATAAAAAATAACTTGTTATTTGTTTGTTGTCATATTTTTTATTGCATAATTATCTTATAAATTTTTTTTAGTCATTCAATAATTTTATATTTTTCTCACAACTCATTCAAACTCTTTGATTAATTAGAACCCTAAATCTATAACACCCGACCCAACGGACCATCGGTAACTACGTATGGAGACTGTAGACTGCCCCACAGATCAACACAAGTCTTTCCAGCGCACTTTGACCTCACTTGTGCGCATCTGGGAAAACTTCTCAGAAGGTCACCCATCCTTAAATTGCTCCCCACCAAGCACGCTTAACTGTGGAGTACTTAGCAAATGGGCTCCCATGAAAAAAAAGATATACTTTGTTGATATGAGTAGTCTATCAATCATTTTTCAAGCTAAATCTGAAGTATCACGATTAATCACAAATTAAGAGTGATTAATATATAGTATCATTTTGTCAAATGTTGCAAGTTGCAACTAATATAAAACAGAGGACTTATGTTGTATACAACTTATCTTTTACACTAACTTTAATTTATATCGTCATTGAGATATATTCTAATCTTTCTCTCATTAAATTTTTCTTTTTTTTTAATATGTCCCATTAAATAATTTCCTTATGTTGAGTTTATTATTGAGGATAAGTACTCCCTCTGTTCTTATATGTGTGTCCTATTTGAAAATTTCACACATATTAAAATAGTGGGAATCTTTGTTGATTGTGGGTATTATTTTATTAGAATAGTGGTGTGAATTAATGATTATATAGGTATTATGAGAGAGAAAATATAAATTAATTATTATAAATGGGATATTAGAAGAGAGAGGGTGAAAAGAGGGTATTAAAACTTTCCATTTTAGGAAATGAGACAAACATAAGAAACTACCCGTTATAATGTGGTCAATCAAAAAAGGGAGATATTGATAAGTAACGTACTATATACCCTCCGGTGCACATGCACGAGTTTTTATTTGACCAAATTTAGTATATCACCTAACTTAAATTTAAATAAACATATAATTTTTAATT
Organism: Amaranthus palmeri; assembly: GCA_019776075.1. Classification (NCBI taxonomy): domain Eukaryota; kingdom Viridiplantae; phylum Streptophyta; class Magnoliopsida; order Caryophyllales; family Amaranthaceae; genus Amaranthus; species Amaranthus palmeri. The sequence continues at coordinate 1,415,035 of JAAKBH010000023.1, forward strand.
ACATATGTTAAGATTTAAGTACTCTTTTTATTTTTCTCTTAGTTTTGTACACTTAGAATCTTTTTCTAAAAAAAGATAAACTCTTAGAACTATGTTAGTAAGAATTGAATCTTTAGAATAAAAGCAATGTTTTTTTTTTTTTGAAAATAAAAGCAATGTTTTCTTAAGTAATAATAGTACTGAAAATTGATTTAAAATTAATTTTTTTTATTAGAAACTCAATAATTAGACATTTCCTTTAATTCAACTCAGAGGAGTAGGGATGAAAAAAATGGGAGGTATGCATATCCACCTGAGTATTCATTCAAATTCATCATCATCCGCTGTGACCAATTAGATTTACTCATCGTCGATATATCCACCTTAAATCTGCTTCACATTCACTTCATGTTTGTCTTATACGTACAATCGTAATTCCTTATAAATTTAATTGTATATCTAATTTTTATTTAAATTTTACAAGTTACTATGTAACAATCTTTAATTTTTTTGTCAATAATTTTTGATAAAATGATACTCCCTCCGGTCCAGTTTACTTGTCCCATTTGACTTTTGGCACTATTCACTCATCACACTTAATTTGTATTTTACTCTTAATCTATAAGTTAAAACATAGTCATGTGGGATCTTGTTTGATTCGTCTCAATACAAGGATTATTAATATCAATTTTTTATAATTTTTTATTAAGAATAATTAGAGATATTAAGGGTTAAAATGTTGCCTCGGCATGTGTGAAAAGTCAAATGGGACAAGTAAACTGGAACGGAGGGAGTATAAAATTGATGAAATATAAAGTAGTACATTGTAAATATGATGTGGACAGATTTGATGGGTAAGAATCAATGTCTAACACCATTGTACAACAATAGATTTTCTTCAAGAGGCCCTTTTTTAGAGACGTCTCTCAGCCCGTTATGTTTAATACCTAATTATCCTTAATACTCACTTACATCATCCTTTTTTTTTTAAGATCACTTACATCATTCTTAAAATGCCTATTCACAGTATTCTTAATGTCAACTTACATTATCCTTAAAAGTCTACTTACAATTATCTTAATAGTTATTATATCATCCTTAAATGCCTAGTTATTTTGTCATTTATATTTACTTTCAATATCTTAAATGCCTACTTATAATATCTTTAATACCCACCAGTAAGAGTGCAATTTTCATAATATCTCAAAATCCTACTACAATATCCTTAATGTCTAGCAAGTAACGTATTCTACAATATATTTCCCTTATAGCCGCCCAATGAGAGACGGTCACTCCGTCTCTCACAAGAATTTGAGTTTTTTAATATAAAAAGGATCACTAATTGAAGTTGGGTCATACTTCTACAAATGTTACTTAAAGGAGGGATATACATGTACATTGTAGTACACTTCAAAAGCCAAAACTCAAAAAACTGTATCTTAGGTAACCTACATCAGTGCACAACTGGTCTGGATTTGCACATCCTCGATCCCAATAACCTCACAACATTTCCAGTTTTTTTTTTTTTTTTTTTTTTTTTTTTTTTTTTTTTTTTTTTTTGAGATAACATTTTCAGTTATTTTCAACCAACTTATAATTACAATATTTAAGAATACAACTTTAAACAGTTGAGATTTATTCCAAATGTCTATATAATTATATCCCATCGACAAAATGTGACAACAATAACTAAAAGTGAACAATAACTTAGCATAACCTATCATGAAATTACTAGACTATTATAACATGTCACAATGTTAATTCAAAATCCGAAATTACTCGAACCCGATATTTTTTACTCAAATTTGATCCGAACATGATATATCCTAGTTAACTCAAACTCTAAACACAATGTATATTCATATTTTTCTTGTTTCTCTTTTTTTCCACTAACTTAAGAAAAGACAAAAACTAAAACAGAAGAAAAAACTAAATTGTCCGTCCATTCCCAAGTTGCAAAATCAGAGAGACAAAGGAATAGAGATTAACTCAAACAGAGAGAAAAATATTACTTCCTCCAAATAATGCACTATCCATTCATCACTCTTAGTTTGCGATTAGTTTTAAATTTATAAGTTAATAAAATATAGTAAAATGAAATTATTGTTTGATTCATCCCAATACAAAGACTATTAATATCATTGTTTTATTATTTTTAATTATACATAATTAGATATATTAAAAATTGAATTAATACATTAAGCTGCATGGAAACACAAATATTGCAAATATTTTAGAACAACTACTCTTGTGAGAGACCGTCTCTCAAAGAGACGATCTCAAAACAAGAAGCCCACATTCTTATTCTCTCTTAAATTTGTGTAAATTAGGCTATTTAGCCCATATTTTTAATGCGTCTCTTGAAGAGACCGTCTATCACTCTGTGATTTTAAAATGAAGATAATAAGTATAAAAAAGGATGCAAAATATTGTTGACCTCTCGTTGTCTACGCATAATAGAAGGGAGATCGCAATATCTCCGTGTAATTACCTGTCACCAACGCAAAAGATGCCTCAATATTCAGTTGTTGACATAGCATTCGGTTTGGACCACCACTCTCACTTTTTCTTGTCTTTCCACTAAGAACCTTCCAGACTTGTCTGTCACAACCACAAACTCACAGCTACAAAAAATCATTTTCCAAATTAATCATATAAACATTATTACTAAGATAAGACTGCGTACACCTAAAATCCCTTCAGTGATCATACGTATCCCGCCCAAGGCAGGATCCGAGGAGGGTGAGAAGGAAGACAGACCAATACCCTCATCACAAAATCGAGTATCGTCTGGTATATGAGGTCCTTACAAAGAAAACAAAAAACAGAAAACATAACACTAAAAAAATAAATAAAGTGATTGTTTCCGGTACTTAGAGGTGTTCATTCGGATGATCGGGTCGGTTTCGGACGGGTGTCATTCGGTTCGGTTGTATTTCGGATCGGTTATGTTTCGACTGTTTGTTATGACGGGTCACATTCGGGTCGGGTCGGTTAGTCACGGTTCGGTTAAAGATCGGTTATTCGAGCTATCGGGTTAGCATCGGTTCGGTGCCGGTTGAAGTTCGGGTCGAGTGTTAATCGGTGTCGGATTATCATCAGTTAATAATTACTTCGGTTTTGTCGGGTACAGATCGGGTTCGGTTTTTTAGAAAACAGAATTCGGCTACGTATTACTAATTACTATCGATCAAAAACAAAATAGTTAAAATGCAAATCAATTAGTGATCATTATTACTTTGTTACTTTTACATGTTTGACCGAAAATTAAAAATGTAAAGTTCTATAAATTTTCCTCTAGTACAATTAAAAGTAGTTTAATAAACATTGACCATTGATTATTAGCTCTAAATATATGAAATCATGTATTTATTAGATTAACTAATAAAATGATTGAATATAAGTATATCATACTTCTATCTTAAAAATTAGTTCAGATTTAAAGCAATTCGATCTAAAATTCGTTCGGGTTAAGTCGGTTTTAGCCGGATCGAGTTCGGTTTCGAGCATGATTCGGGTCGGATATGTCTCGGGTCGGTCATTTTTAGGTTCGGGTAATCTCGGTTAACGGTTATGTGTCGGTTACAAAACTCGGATACAGTTCGGGTTCAGCTTTCCCATTTTCGGTTGTCAACCAGTTCGGGTACAACATCGGTTCGAGTATTGTCGGTTCGAAAAACCTGAAAACGGAAGATATTTTCGGGTCGATTTACTTTCGGTTTCGGTTCGGATTTTCGGGTCGGGTCACTTTTGAACAGCTCTACCGGTACTAACATTGCATTATTGATTTGTCTCTTTTATTACAATGTTACTAGAGGATTGTACATCATGGTTCGACTTGTTAAACCTTTATAGTAACTCCGTGGTCGCTATCAATGCTAGCCCGCCAACTTCCTCTAGTCCATCAACAGAACTATTGTGCTTGCACCATCGATAGCCACGATAGGCATGTAACAAGTAACAACCATAGCTCCATGCATGTTTAAAGTTTGCATGTTTTAACGCTTTCATTACTTGGCTTCAAGTAAAATTGACGAATAGGGAGCTACATTGTATGTGCTTTTTACGCCTGGGACACCCTCGGCTACAAAATCGTCAGGAGATTGGAGATTTGTATCCACCTGAAATACAACATCAATAAGTACAACCTCGTTTAAATGGTCTAAAATATCTACTCGAGGGACATTATGCTGAAACTTGTACATGACTAGAATCATATAAATGGTGGACATTAACGGGATTTCTAATGATAAAAAGATGAAACACGATAAGAATCTACTCGACGAATTTAGTGATATGACCATCCCGAACAAAGAAAGAAAAAGGATAGATGTCTAACCACTCTAAACCAATCCTTATTTTGTGGTGGTGAGGGTATTGCAACTTCAACAAAGTAGTCATGAGCATTGAATGCCAAGTATATATCGTCTCCTTTTTCACCGTGTAACCTGCACAAAATATTACGGAGTAGTGAAAATAACAAACGATAACCAGTCAGATAACTTGAATTTGTTTCGTTTTGTATTGGGTTTGTTGTGTGGGATGAAATTCACCGAAAAATACTTGAAATTATAAATATTTAGTTTGCATCATGTTGTATACTTGTAGAACTCAAGTTTACGACAGCGTAAAATGTGCACTGGTAAAGTACACAAGACGAAATGACTAGGAAGCATGTCACAATTTTAAGCTTACAGAATACAGAAAGTTATCGGCAGACTGCAAATCCCTGACGTTGAATGCACAAGTTAAATTCCATTTGGCCCAGTTGAACAGAAAATATTCTAGATATTATTGTGAATATATTCCGAAATGTCATGTTTCCATCACAGTTAAGATGCATTGGTATATATTTTAGCCTTTCAGGGAATAGGAAACTCTTGATAAAGGAGATTCACGCCATCCAAACAAAGTACGTTGACTCGATATTTCACAAGAAAGGAGATATTGATCAAGATGTTTAACATAGAATTCAGTTCGCAAACTCAAATGAAGAGTTGACACTCGACTCTTGAGTATTATATGAGACAGAGGTGCGCCATTAAGATTACAAAAATTTACTAGAACCATAGTGTAAAAACAAGGATCGCATCGCGTCAGCCATGATATAAAAGGTTTTTGAAAAACACGAACTGAAATCTCTTGCGTTGTAAAGGTGTAAAAAATTGTGTTTTGACCATATTTATGGTTTCGACCGATGTTACGATAACCGCATCACTCGTTTCGTTATACACTATGACTAGAAAACTACTTATAGTCAAAACTACTATTAGCCAAAGTGTTGGGTTATCAAAAGAGATAGTTATAAGACAGTGAACGTAGTTGAGATGCATATGTTAAAATTAATGGAGTGACCATACCCTCAAACATAAAATTCAAAAGGAAGACCCAAGAAGGGGTTTGGAGTCCCATATATTGATGAAAAAATAAAAAAAAACACCATTTACTTGTTTCGATCATGTGCAAAGAAGACGGGAAAATGCTCGGTTAGAAAGTGAGATTAAAATTTTTATGTGCTTAAAAGCGGAAGACGTAGACCTAACATGACTTGTATAACCAAAGCGAAGAATGACATAAAGAAGTGAGATGAACACAAACAAGTGACAATAGAAAAGAATGAATGGAGAAACGTATCCCTAGCACGTTGTTGGTCAGAGACATTGGTCTAAGAAGAAAAACATGGTCATATGATAAGGAAAAAAATGACCTTATGTTATGCGGAAGCACCTCACAGAAGCATTAGTTAACCTTCAAATATCAGGTTCCCATGAACAAATAATGCAAAAGAAAATGGCAGCATACAGCAGAATTGTCATATAATAGCGGATATGGTAAGTTTGAGGTCCATTTTATGGAATAATTAACATCCAAAGTTTAAAAGATCGGCGTAGATTCTTACGTGAAAGCCAGGAATTTAGACTCGCTATTGCTCCAATTGTCCTCATGCCAAGTGACATCCTTCTGAATATAAATACAGAGCTTGTAAGTCAAAGAATGGCTTAGAATCATATAATCAGCAATACTTAATAGAATAGGGTCCACTAAAACAACTTAGGATCATCAATTAGGTATAGTAAGTACAAAACGTGTTCTTCTAAGGTCCCGAGACTGGGAGAACCCACTAGAAAATCTTGAGACCTTGTGAAATTGCTCATCTTCCAAGAATGATTTGCAACATTTATTATTGTTTTATGTCATGATGATTATAGTTGTATCTCTAGATGCTACTTCTAAATCACCAAAAAAGCATAAATTACCGGCCCGTTTGGTTATCAATACAAAATGTTGGGAATGAGAATGATTTGTAGATACACGGTAATGAAATTTGATCATAAAAGAGTTTTTGTTATTTTATAGTTTTCCATTACCACATTTTCGAATAGTAATGCATTGGAATGAGTTTTGTAAAGAAAATGAGATTGTTGAAAGAGAATAAGCATGACCATTAAACTTATCAAGAGAAAAACTACCAATATTACATTAAATTTCCATCACCATTTCCACCAATATTACAATAACTATTTGGAATGATACAACTAATGTTTAGTTATGTTAAGATTTTAGAATTGAAAAAAGATAAGATTTTTAAAAGGAAAACCTAGTGTCAAGATTAATAGAATGAAAAAGAAAGAATGAAAACAAAGCCTCTTTTGGTTAAACCAAGCTTACAAAACAAAAATTTATGAAGACTAATGTGAAATAGAAGTTGTTTACCTTCTCAAGAAAATTTTCATGTTTGAAAATGTCATGCGTTCTGCGGAACTTCACAACTTCAGAGAAAAATCGAAAGTGGTCTTCCTTCTTTGCATCTAACTACATTATAAACATAAAGTATCATGTCAGCAACACAAGCTGACCAGTAACCAGCTATTACTCGTGTCACTGCCCGGAAGTTTAAACTAAGTCTGAAACATGTAGAGATATAAATGAAGGCTTCACACCTTTGTCCATTGGAAGTTGTTAAGGGCATTATCGTGTCCATAAGTGTTGTTGTTTCCGAACCGGGTATGCCCGTATTCATCCCCCATTAACATCATTGGTGTACCCTGGTACAATTCAAGCCAGATGATTCATCAACATTACATGACCCAAATAGTAGATACTAAAATTACTCATTTTTGAAGCAATTTCCATTAGGAATTGATTAGAGTGAACACAAGTTATAGTTAATAGAAGTGTTAGCCTCTTAAACTGTTTACCTGAGAGACCATCAAAGCTAAATGGAAGTTTTTCATCTGTCGTGATCGTAAAGCAATGATATTTTCATCCTCAGTTTCTCCTACACCATTCGAGTAAAAAAGAAAATAAATATTTTATATAAATGAACTTGATAGAGCAAATAAAATATAATTACAAAAAATAGATTATGCACTGTTAAAAGTAAAGCAGGATTTTTGCTGGCAATAAAAAATACTCATCTTTTATGAATTAGGATAATTTCAGATTAATTCTACTAGTTTTGCTTCAAAAACTTGTTATAAAACAAGTTATTCTCGTTTGTATTAAGCAGAATTATTGACGAGTTTTCATTTTTTTTTTTTGACATATTTTTATCTGTTGTTCGGAGTGCAGCAAGAGTAAGAATCCGTGAGTTTAATTGTGAGTGAAGCACAGTTTTGGTCACAATCGCACCTATACAGCTCTTAAACCATTACCGCTGAATTGTTGTTGAGAAAGCACAAGCGGAGTTACTTGCTAAACTAGCTAGGATCATTCAGCCACTTTGATAGCCCAATATATCCCTCACAACCTGAAAGTTACTTGCTAAGACTAGAGGTGTTCGAAACAGACCAGATGATCCGACATTTATCCGACCTTGTAACCGAACCCGATTTGACCCGACTTTAAAATAGATATATATGTGAAATGCAAAATGGTCACAAGACTCGCCTCTGAACTGACCCGAAATATCTGATCCAAAATCAACCCGATGACCCAAATGAACACCTCTAGCTAAGACGTATGAGATCCTTAAAATTTAAAGATAATATAATGTTTGCCCAACATTATCCAAAATACATTTAGAAAACTCGGTGAAAGTTAGCCTTAACTCCACAATGATGACTTCCATGAATTTACCCAGATCACAAAAACATGTTTCTTGTATCCTAAATAGGTTTGCTTTTGTATCACACCAAAGATGTAATGGTGGAAACTATTATGGATACCGGTAAGTAAAAAGGTAACATAATAAAAAGAAACACAAGTGCGAATTCGAATTAAGACGTATTGCCTCTTGACATAGGAGTATAGGACTACATTATTCTGGCTGTAAAATTCTTCCTATGACAAGAAACACGAAAAAAGAAGCCCCACCTTCAAAACCACAGTTCCAGCTGTAGTTATCATTGCTTCCATCCCTTCCCCCTTCTCCATTTGCATCATTATGCTACAATACAATTCGGTAAAAAGTCAAAAAAGTAGACAAACCCACGAAAACATCATAATAGGTAATCAGATATTACCTTGACATTGTATGAAACAAGATCATACAAAGTAAATCCATCATGAGCAATAATAAAGTTAATGCTATGGTATGGCTTCCTCTTGTTAACCTGAATGAAATGCATGACAAAAAACATCAGAAGAAACTTACCAAATGATGATTAAAACTAAAATACAAAAACATTGCAAAATCAAGATGAATTAAAGATTCAAATTAAGTTGGAAGACAAACAAGTGACAACTCATACTCTGTATAGGTCTGCAGATCCAGATATGCGGGTTGCAAAGCATCCTTTCAAACCACAGTCACCCTGAAATCGCATTCAAAGTATGAGCACAGAATCATGCTATTATTAAGTTCCTACTGAATAATCATGACATTAAATAGATTATAAGAAATCCCTATCATAGTGTAAAAATAAGGCCGCATTGCATGGGATTGGCTGCGTTGTAAAGGTTTTCAATACAAACGAATCGATATTTCCTGCGTTGAAAAGGTGTGAAAACACCGCGTTAATCAAGGGATATTTAATGATTCGGCTGATATATAGGTGTCACGATAAACGCATCATCGTTCCGCTATTGTGATCACGACCATTACCGCATTCTACACTATGCTCCCTATGCAAAAAAAAGTTCTGGCTGGTAGACAGCTTCGAAACTCAGAGACGAGATTTATTTGAAGAAGGCAGGTTGTAATGACAAATAATTTATTGGAAATGTCCTTGAGAAAATTGCAGCAATAATAAGTGTCCTACCTTTATAAATCTTCTCACATCATCACGATACTTGCCGTTCCATTCTGCCCACCTTCAAAAGCGAAACACCCATAAAAAGAATGAATACAAGCAAATAGCAAACACCATTTCAAGTTTAACAGATCAATCCAGAGACTAAACCTTACTATTCGACAATTCATATTGGATAGTTACATGAAAATAGATATCTGCAGCCACTTAATTGTAACAAAACGGTTCCTATTATAGATGCTAACAGATAGTACTTGTTTTTTGGGAAGGGCCGTGCCAGATTCACACCTCACACAGGTCACCCGAACCGGTTTCAACAGGCAGGACTCTTGGGAGGAGGAGGAGAAAGGGAGATCTCACCCCAAAGGTGCCACTAGCGGGGTTTTATCCCCCAAAATTTTGATTATAAGAGATGAATCTCACCACTAGGCCTAGCACGTGCTTGATACATAGTAAACTAATTAGGAAACTAAAAAGAAGCATGAAAAAGAAAGGAGCAGATTACCGGTCCCAATTAGGAAACTTCCCAACAAGGTATAGACCTCCACAATCCCATGGCTCTGCAATTATCTTGCATTTTGACAGAACATCATCTTTTGCAATGGCCTAGCACAAAAAAATAGAATTTTATGTACTACGCGCACCACAATAAGTAATCAAACACACAATTAATATGTAACGTTTAGGCTATGCCTCAATATATTTGAAGAAAAGAGTTCCACAAAAGCGTCAGGTCAACTGCAGTCAAATAGCAAAAATGGTATTTTCAATATCATATTTCATCTGCAAGCAGCAAGCATCCATTCAGTACACCCATCAAAATGAAAATTAAACTGCATAAACACTGCCACTGTTATAGGAAGTTTTGACGGATAAACCAAGCTTACATTAAATTTAGTAACGCAAGCTTAAGCCCACTCTAAAGTTTCCATTCTAATGAAAAACCGACTAGATAAGGAAGGGGAAACAGTAGCACACAAAAATATCTTCATGCATTATACTCCATACGTGCCCTCGTCAAATTAGGTTTCATACATAAAAAAAAATCAAAAATGCAACAGCGTCTAATTGGATATGGGGAGTTACTACAATATGACATTAACTTTAGCATATTTGCAAATATAGTAGGATCAACAGGGAGTTACATATTGGATCAAAAGAATTGGCTAAAATGACTCATACTTTTGATAAGAGCAAGTAAAAAAATAATTAAGAAAATAAACTATGGTGGAACATCGGAGGAAGAGCAGAAAAAAGGGGCGTGTAGAACTGTATACATCATAGCCTATTTAAAGTTTATTACCATACGCATAAAATGGTGCTAAAAACATGCAATATTGTAAACTAGTGAATTACAATTTTGTGAAGAGTCAGATGCAAAGCTTACCCTCACAAGAGGAGGTGCACTTAGAGGCAAACCATCAGTTCCTCGACATAGCACACTGGCCAGGTCAAAGCGAAAGCCATCTACGTGATATTCATTGACCCTTCATTCATCAAAAATAAAAACCATAAAAATTCATTAAAAGAACAAAACGTTGAAAATCACTTAAAAGAAAGTAGTTTTAAGAGCAATTTTAGAAAAAATTACTTTCAATTAATTTTTGTGCCACAAAGTACATTTTTAACTTTTATGTCTCTTATTAAAAAAAACAGGCACCTTCAACCAAAGTATCTTAATCCTTTTTTCTTAAAAACAGTACTTCATGTTTAATCATTCACTCAACATATTGAAATATATATAAATACCAGTGTCTCAAGCTGTCAAGAATGAGTTCCATGACCACAGGATGATTGCAATTTAATGTGTTTCCTGCAGTATGAAAAGAATCACTTTTAAAACATATGAAGTATCCGTGGAACATTTTAGTAGTTAGCACGCTGTAGATCATCTTTCTTAAGAAAGAATTGTCCAGCATCACCAATATAACTACTACAGTCATAAGTTGAGCAAAAATAGAGATAACTCCTAAGTCCCAACAAATAAACAATAATATTTCATTACTCCCATTAGGTGACTCCCACCCACACGGGGAGAGAGCAGAAAATCAAGAAATATATGCAAAGTCCTTATGTAATTAGCCCATTGATCAGAATATAAATTTACAACCAAGTTCACTGATCTATGTATGACAAACAGAAATAATATCTTCAAGTAATTCTCATAACAATACATCCATCAAAAACAAGAAAAAGTGGAATATAATTACCACAGCCAGAAAAGTTCATGTACTTGCTATCCTCATCCAGCATGTAATAGACCTAAGACCCATTACGGACCCAAGAAAAATATAAAGAGATTAGAACACATGAGCCAAATAAAAATACTTATGGCTAATTTTACGAATATGGTTATATTGCAAACATGATACAAATCATCCAAGAAATCACTAGTTCAATAGATCTAAGATTTCAAACGGACATTAATTTGAAGTTTGGGAGCTCCTGCAGTATCCAAAAATTATCTTATTAATTTACAAGACTAGTCATTACTCATTAATTAGTTATTTCCAACATCTAACAAGATGAGTAGTTTATCATGAAACTCAAATGAGTGTAAATCTAGGTAGAATACACTGATGTGCGATATATAGCATTCAGTCATGACGTATTGGGCACTTGAATGCATAGTTACAAACCCATACTTGACACATAATCGAATCTCTCATAACATGCTTTTGCATTCTTGTAGTTGCGTAATAAAATTTCGAATGACCACAAACACTTTTTAACATGTAAAAGAAAGAAAATAATATGTCTTGCAAAATGATCTACTTTCCAAGGTTTTCAAATCATAAGTTTACATCACATTTCTCAGCAGTTATATCCTGTGAAGAGCTTGAATAAAGGACATTCAAACCCCAACAACACCTTTTTTAAGAAATTAAAAAAAGTAGATGATTTAAGACTTATGGCTTAACAGGGCAAGATATGATGGTAATTTTTCCAAAAACATCTTCACTCCATTTTCCTAAACATGCTCTCAATAAGAAAAGAATAGACAGATCAAAAATGAATTCAAACTTCAAACATACGGTAAAAATTTGTTTTTAAATTAATTTCTAAAGTACCAAAATCCTCACATAATAAAGAGAAAATATAAGAGTACCCTTACTCTTCTCTCTAGGAAGTGAGGGCGTTCAATTCCCCCCCCCCCCCCCCCCAACCCAAAAAAAAAAAACAAAATATCGGTGTACTCCAATTTTCTTAAGAATGAGATTGGAAGCAAAGATTAAATCAAAAACAAGATCATTAACATCTAAAGAGCCTTTCTGAATAGTTCGTTAAAATTCTAAAATTTAGGATTATTCTTTAAACACGAAAAATGTAAATAATGAAAAGTTACAATCATACTCATCTTAAGAGGAAATATAAGAGAGTATGTAGCTCACCTTGTTATCTATACCGCGAAAAGAAGTAGTGTAAGGAAGTTTATCATCACCCTCATTTGTATGATTATATACAACATCCAAGATGACCTGAAAAAATAAAAAACCATGTTATTTCCAAAAAAAAAACTTGATCACGAGGTTTTAAGAAATTTAATTACTGATATTGCTCCTATGTTTTATTTAAAAATCCAAATAAGAGAAGCTACTCCTTTCATCCTACTTCAACAGCCACCTATCTCCATGTGTCCAAAATATTTATTTGTTTGGATTCCCAAAGCTTGATTTTACTTCCAAAAGATATTTTACAAAATATTTTGTGAAATACAAGCAATGTAACAATCACAGGATTCTATGTGTTAAAGTTGCAAACAAATTGATGACGTGGTACCCCATATAATGCTTGTTTACTATTACTATGTATCGACCCATATGTTGGGATTAAGGCTTCGGAACTATTATTATACTATTACCCACAATACAAGGCTACAAATATATGATGATGCCCATGTTCATTGCTCACTCCATTCCACAAAAAAACGGAGGAAAGTATTAAAATCTAGGTAATTTCAATTATAAGTCATATCACTGAGACATAACAGACCTCTATTCCAGCATCATGCAAGGCTTTAACCATTTCCTTGAATTCTCTTGCAGCATTGAGAGGTCCTCCACCACAGCTTGCATAGCGACTCATTGGTGCAAAGAAGTTGATAGTTGAATAGCCCCAAGTATTAATCTTCCATTTGACAAACCAAAAATTCTCAGACCATCAGTGTAAATACATTTCCTTGGCAAACAAATTAAAAGGAAAAATGTGCTCAAAATCAACAACTGAAGAAGTTTTTAGGCTATGATACTAGCTGTGAGCACATATTGTCGATAAAGGAATTGCAACAGACTAAAAGTCACTGATGCATGATTCTATTATGTTTTCACCATGAATCAAATATATTGAGCACATACTACAGTAATCTGTATTGTGCATTTTCAACCAGTCACAAAACAGAAGAATTCAATAACTCCATCAGACAATTTGAATGAAAGGAACATAGCAATAGCATGAAGAGTATTATACGAATCTCGGTAACACGAAAAAAAACAAGAATTCTAACATACCATGTGATCTCTGCTGTTGGGGCGCCTTTGGAACTCCATCTCATCAAACTCAAAGACTGGAAGAAATTCCACAGCATTGATTCCAAGCTCCAATAAATGTGGAATCTTTAAAATAAATGGAAATGCTAAACCAATCAATTTTCAAGCCATGAAATAAAAAACTATTTACGAAATCCAAAAAGTAAAGATATAATGCCAGAAAAATTCAGCAATTTAATGATTGTAAAATCAAGTATACTATCCTGCCTCAACCATGATCATTACCTTCTCGATAACACCAAGATAGCTTCCCCGTATATCTGCATCGATCCCACTAGACTCATCAGCAGTAAATGCACGGACATTCATTTCATAAATGACAAGATCTTTCTGCAACATATATCACAAAATAACATCATAAAATCAAAACAAACATATACATGCATCCTAATAACAAACAATGGAGGATCGGTATTGTCCCTCAAAATACTGAAACCATTTATGTGAAGAAGGAAAGAAGGAGCTGCTAAAACACTTTTTTCATCAAAGAGTAGTCAGGTAAAACCTTTTCAACTAAATCAGGTGCAAAGCCTTTATTACATGTCTTCTAGAGAATATCGTTTTAAGCCTCTCAATCTATTAGTTTTCCTAGACATAGTCAATAGATATTAGTATATATTATTACATTGCTACAGAATTTAGACCACTCTTATCCAAAAGAGTGATCCCAGGTTCCCACCCCTGCCCCTAAAAAAACAATGGAAGAAGATGCCAATGCCTCTTGTTTCTTCGAAAGCACATCATCTAATTGTCAAAATTTCGGCCCTCAAAATCATAGTCCATTAGAACTTAACTCCCCCAACCCCCAAAAATTAAGATGGTAGAAGATGTACCTCTGGTATGTTTGGGTTCACATCATCTTCCCAGTCAAAGGTTGGGCTCTCAAAATCATACGTCCCTAAGAACTTCGAGATCTTTTTATTTGGATCTCCAAAAAGGCGACGACCTTCGATAAATTTTGCATACGGATCAATCAGCACAATGCTGCTGTCAAATCGATGCCCTTGTCGCCAATCTTTTGGACCATCAATACGGTAACCATAAAGAACATTACTTCGAGGCAGATCCTACGACAAAAAAAGTACATTTTAGAAAGTATCAAGGAAAACATTAAGCCTACACCCATAACAATTCAAACTTTTTAAAGAATTGCATCCTTATGCGGACTTGATGCTCATTACACATATACAATATGAAGGCCAAAGTAAGAAGATAAGAAGTCCCTCCTCAAACCACTTAACAATCCAAGGGTGTACATTTGCTACTTTGTGCAAAAAATCCGCCATTTTAGAGGAAGGCTACCACGGTATCTCTAAAAGACCATTAAAGAGGTCCTTTGTTCACTTTAATACAACACTCTACACTCTACAGTATTGTTTATAATGTAGCCAAAAACTCATAATCTTATATGCCTCTTAATATTAAATATATATATATAGAATAAACTCATGTTAAAAGGAGTAAGCATCTTGTATGTAACATGACCCCATCATGAAATAAGTGGATTTAATCCTTTATCCTTTAAACTGAAAAAATGAAACAAGAAGGTATGTAGATTTAACAAGTTCAAATGAAGCTTGCTATTCATTCCTTGGAAAGGTCCCATCTTCTCAAACTGAGTCCCCTCTTCAACTCAACAATAATTATCTGAAGCACAAAATAAAATCTTTAGCTGGAGTAACCAACGAAGGGAAAATTAACATAGTGAAACAACATTATGGGTCAATCAGATGATACACATTACTTAATTCATTCAGTAAAATACAGCAGCCCCATATTTACAACAAGGTGATCTCATATCAATATGTAGCATAGACCTCATCAAGCACATATATTACAGTCCAACTACCCAACATCAATATTAAAGTTAGATTGGACGCAAGAAAATCACGAAAAAGATATTCAACCATAGGCAAAGACAGGGCAGCCCAACAGCATAACAGAGGCAATTTGAGGCTACCTCAATACAAATATGCCACATGTCTCCTGTCCTGTTCACACTTGGATCTAACTCTAATTCCAGCATATCTTCTTGTCCTGTATCACAATCCTCCCTAAGGAAAAAGTATCATGTTAAGTAATAATAACATGCTATAAATAAGAGACAGATGAACATGAGACATGGATCATCGTAGCTGCGAATCAAACTACAAAATAAACGTATAGAATGATAAGATTAAGAATTGACAAAGAAGCTATTGAAGCTCCACTTATTTTATTTTTTCCTCGGAAATGAAACACAAAATTTTACAGCCACAGTACCCTTGTCCATGAAGTTGCAACTTATACAAGATGCAAACAATAAAAAATTACTAAGACGAAAACCAGGCCAGTCAAAGTTATGTGTGGAAGATATTCGCATGTCAATCCCAAACCCCAAGAAACACAAACTAGTTGCTACAAGTTACTTAAACTAGTGAAGAGAAATGAATAATCACCAGCCAGTGGGACGAAGTAACAAGCACAGCGTCACTGAGGTTGCATGCTGCGAAAAGACTGAAAAATTTATTCCGTCCTCAGTTTCTGAAACTCCCAAAGGAAATGCTTGACCAGGAAGGATTTTAAAGTCTTCACTAGTATCTTCCATGCTCAGAACGTGTTCCTTTTACATAGATGAAAGAATATTAAATAGGCTGGAAAAGATTAGGCATCCATATTCATAAGCAATTTCAAATCAAAACCACAGATGTATCCATATGAAGACTTCTGGAACTTCACAAATTTTAAGAACTCGCTAAGAGACATAGAATTTGTCTAATCTCGAATGAAGCAATTTTTTTAGTTCTTTGGTTTCGGCTTATTATTGGATACTATATCATTAAATCATTTGTTCTTATCTCTGTGAAGTTTGCTGGTGATGATAGCAATCAGGAGTCAATCGGAAACACCATTTTGCTATTACAAGAATTAGATTGCGTACATCCAAGTCCCCTAAACTCCACCTATATGGGACATGGCATTAGGATAATGGCATAAAATGTATTGATAAGACAAAGATTTCTCATAATAAGAGATCAATAATCTTTTATTCAGCCTAAAATATTGTTGGATGTTATACATGCCAAGCTAATATTTGTCTCAGCTACAAAGGTTTTTCTCGTAAGCAAGATGATTGGACATGTTACAAAACTCAAAGAAGATACAGCGTCAAGGTGAATCAAAAGAGCTGAAAGGACTACTCACAAAAGTTACCAAATGAAAACAAATTGCTTGAAAAAGAGACACACTATATCGGATTCCAGTTCAAATCTACAACTACGACTCAATAAATAAGGACTATATTTTACAGATACAACAATCTAAACAATTTTCGTCTAAAATAAGGAAGAAAGAAAAATATTATCTAATACATTAGGTATGCCCTCAGATAAGCAAAAAAATTGATAAAATGAAATGTACCTCCAATACATGCACCTCCGTACCACGAGATGCGCGCACAGAAATATGGGTGGTGTAGCTCCTTGTCTAACCTATGCAAAAAAATAAACTGGACCTTAGTGTAAGCTGAAGGAAAATATTATCTAATACATTTCTTACATCTGAAAAAAGATCTACCTTAGAAATTCGTTGTTGTGGGCTTCCAAAACCTTTTGCACTCAATTGCAACCTGTACATAAATAAATATGTGATTAAGCTTCCTTCGAAATCATTCTGATAGCTGAAGGATTGAATGATTGTTAATGTTTGGTGACTTGAGCAGTGTCGCGTTTGAGTCAGAAACATGGGATAAATCAAGTTGAGTTGTTGAAAATGAGTTTCTGTCACTTTTTGTCAAGTATCGACCAAGACTGCCCTTAATCTCGGTCGAAACTTATGTGTTGTGAAGTCAAAAGCTGGGGTCTTAAAGTCTCGGGTAAGACAAACTTAATCTCGGTCCAAATTATGAAGTCGCGGGTAGGACTGTTCCAAGTAGGTCGAATTTATGAACCTGAGAAGGCAGTAGCTTTTTGATGTAGAGTCTCGAGCGAGACTCATGTTAGTCTTGGGCGAATTTCTTGGAGTCTTGGTCAAGACTCATAGCAGCTACACGATTTGTTTCGATGGTTACTTTAAAGTGTTTCTTAAATGTAAAAGGGAGTTTAATATATAAATACCTCCAGTTGCTTAGGTTTAGAGTTAAGAGGAGAGGATTAATTCTAGAGAGCCACAAATTGAGAGTTATGGTAAGTAGGGCAAAACTTCTCTATCATCTTGTTTTCTGATTTCCTTACATAGTGAAAGTGTGTTCTCGGTGCCTAGTGGAAGTAGTTATCACTTTGATAGTGAACCACATTAATTCTTGGTGTGTTTTCTTGTTGTTTATTGTTTCTTGATTGTTTTTAAGTGAATGCTTCCTCTGTCCGCACAACAATAACCTTAGACTAATAAAAGTCCACAAAACTTAGAGAAAGATATTTCTGGTTGAGTGAAAGTCGATATGATCTTCACAAATAATCCAACGTTTTAGGCTAGGAAAATTAGGCACTCTTACTTTTGTACAAAGAAGCTCATCACTCATTTTTGGAGGGTAATTAGTTTTAAATTTTTGACACTAGTAAAGAATAAATAAGAAGACAACACACACAAGAATCCATAAATTCCATGAAAATCAAAACTAGATAATCTTTACTATAGTTAAGATCATCCATGCATCGTCCAGGACATTCTGAAATTTGAGATGGGACAATAGATGAATTAGATTACGTCACTAAATTTGCATTCACTAATAATCAAACATTAGCAAACTAAGCAGTGACATTCAAGGTTACGTTGGGAATGAATTAACTTTCTTTCATTGACAATCCACCACAAAACAATCCCATTCCATAAATGCAACATTTCAACTAATATCACCATGAAGTGGAGACAAGCTTCAAAAACAACGTTTCATCCTAATAAATTCAATTTTTTAGCAATCTTTAGCTATGAAACCAAATACAATATTGCATCACCCCAATGTATAAGTGGTGAGCTCCCACCCTATAAATAAACTCAAATGCATTAAGATTATCAATCCTACAAATATTTGCCAATCAAAACAACTATGACAGAGCATCCAATATTTTTAATGATCCTAGATGCTCAAAACCATGTGAGTCGAGAGAATTCCAAACACAATACTATAAGAATTAAGATGCCTAAAGATACGCAATACGGCTCTTGGAATATCTATTCAAGAGCAACTCTAATGTGCATACCTTGTCCCCTATGCATAGTGCAAAACAAGACCGCATCACCATATCGAGACAGTATTGTAAAGGTTTTTATGTTTACCGCGACCAAAATATAGGCTGCAATCGCATTGGCTGCAAAATCATCCGTATTCACCACCATTACCAAAACGGTATTTTTGCACTATGCCTCTATGTGTATCCTAAATTCTCCTGAAAATCCCAATACAATATAATTTCTGTGCAAACATATTTCTTAATTTTTTCCTTTTTATTTCTATCTTCCATCATATTTGATATTACTATCTCTAGTCAAACCATAACCAAACATCAAAAACCCACTACCATAAAAACTAATTTCTTTTTAAAGTGTCATAAACCCTAAATTTTATCACCATCTCCAAGATTTACAATCATCAAATGCCAAAAAAATTATCAAAATTAGGGAATTCAGTAATCGTACTATTACAACAAATTATCCAACTTTATCACAATCAAAAAATCAATACAAACTGAAATGGAAAGATAATCAATTATCAATTAAAAAAATCACAAATCGATCACACTGAATTAAATCTACAAATGTAGCATACAAAATTATTCAAAAAAAAAAAAAAAAAAAACTTACCCCGGAAAAGTAGCTGACGAGATAGAAATGGGACAGAATAAAGAAACCGTAGAGACAGAAGGAAGATTAATAGATTGCAGCATTTTGTTTCTTGAAATAATATTAAAACGCGATGGAAGACTAATAGAATGAGTTGCATTCATGGGATTAAGGAATCATCACAAATTATTATTTGATCAAAAATCAGAAATGGAATACACCATTCTTTTCTCAGCAGATATTTCTATTTTTATTTTCATGGAAAAAGACTTACCTTTTTGTTTCTTTATAGTATTTTAGATTTTTATTTATTTATATTATTTTATACTATATACTTCATATTTTATTTTATTTATATTTATATTTATATATTATTATATATTTAAATATTGGTTGATAGATTGATGATTATGGCGGGTTTTGGAGTTCGAGACTGACTTGGAACTTAGAAGATGGCACGTGAATACTAACCGATTCACAGTGAAACTTTCAAGAAACAGATCAAGTATTGGATGGTCACGGATCTAGAATCTTGTTGGACTCGCTGTGAATCCGTTTCTTTTCTAAGGGTCTGAATCTTATCTTATTGTATCCTTGATAAATTAGAGTACATTTTACAACATAGATAATACTCTTATTAAGAAAAAGTAATTATGGATGAAAATTAAAGAAATAGTATAGGATCTTTTCTTGGCATCAGATAGCAACATGAGTTGAACCTAGGCGCCCAATCACCCAAGAATTTTCAAACTTGATCGGGCTAAGTTTAGTATTATGAAGTTACTCTTTTTCGTCCTTTTCTTCTATTCTTGGTACACTTAATCTTACACATATACATACTTTACTTGTATTTTTATGTGAGCTTATGTCTAACTTATCTCTCACACGCCTCACATTTTGACGTGTACATCACTTATATCATTGGTGCACTCATACTTTAGTAAGCCAAACAACCTACTTATACTAGTGCTTATGTTGGTTAAGGGATTTGTGGGGAGTTTGTTACAAAACTTCACATTTCACAAGAGTATTATGAAATTATTACTTTTAAATATTTCTTTTGGTGTCTAAATTTTTTAGTTTTTTTTTAACATTTCCTTTTTTGCTTTTTTGTATTACAATTTATGTCTCTATCTTCATCTCTACCTTAGTTTAGTTTATTTTTAAGTCTTGTTTAGATAGAGAGGAAGAAAAAAAATGATTTAAAGAGATATTTTAATAGCAAAAAGGGAAGGACATGATATAAAGATAAGAAATTTGGAGAATTAAAGTCTCTTATTTTATTATCATAGGAAAAAAGATTTGGGAGAGAAATGTTAGATAATTTAGAATAGGATTTTTTATGAATTACAGTCTTAAAGTTTTCTCGTTTTATGAATTACAGCCGCAAATTTTTTTTTTATGAATTACAGCCACCAACTTTTGATTTTTCCTTAATTGCGGCCAAGTGACCGGTTGACACTGTTGACCAGCTTATATGAGCTTTGACTTCCTTTTTTCCCTGATTTTTCGTTTTTTTTTTTTTGAGTTTTCTTTTTTCTTTTTCCTTTTTTTAATTTAATTCCTTCATCATCTTCACATCTTCATCCTCTTCCTCCTTCTTCTCCATCATCTTCATCCTCTTCCTCCTCCAATAAATTTAAAGTCACCATTAATTTTCAAAGACCCAATTTCTCTCTAATGTCCAAACCCGAGATTTCTTTCTCCTTTACAAGAACCCTAAATTAATTCCTCCATCCTCTTCATGATCCTCATCCTCGACCTCTTTCTCCTTTATCATCTTCGTCCCATTTCAAATAAAATTTTTGGGTTTATTTTTTAAATTGACCAAAATCTTTCTCTTAAATTGACCCAAATCACATGTCAATTTAAGGGGAAGATTTGAATTAATTTAAAAAATTGAATGTTTTAACAGTAGAATCAAATTTTTGAGAAGTAAGGGAACTAACAAAAACCAAATCCATCAACATAAAAGGTTGAAAAAAAAGAAACACCATCCAAATTCATTGATTTCAACACAGACCCAGTTCCTCCAAGGCTCAAATCTTTTTCTTTGCTACATTAGAAGAATACCTAGAATTAGAATTAGGAGAAACACAATCAGAAGCTCTCTGAATTAATTTTTTATTTTATTTCTTAAAAATAGGAAAGTGAACAAATCATGAACATCTTCATAAATACAATTTCAAAATTATTTTATATCATGTTTGGGGATGATGATTTTATTTGAAAATTTAAAATTGGCTCAAATTATTGTTTGCAAATAAGTAAACTTTTTTAATTTGAATTTGGATCAATTTTTTAATTCTTTGATTTAAATAGTAAGTTGTGATGTAATCCATATCGTAATATTTTTTAAAATTTGTGTGACGCGAATCACTATGTATAACATTAACCACCCATGTATTTTGGATCTTATCCATTGTCTATTTTTATGGATGATGACTCCAATAATGAAAACATAACAACGGTTGTTGTTTTAGCATTTCTAGAGTGATTTCGTAATGATAAAATAAATTTGCAATATAATATTTTTCTAGCTAATTTGTTATGTTTAATTTTTTTTAGTCATCATTTATATATGATTTGAAGATATGTCATCGAAACACGTGCAAGGTTAAATATTTTTGTCAACTAAATAAGTTTTATTAATAATTTTGTTATTTTTTTATCTATTTATTTTAATAATATTTATTTTAAATTTTTTATTTTTTATAATACCGAGCATCGTATCATCTCTATAAAACAGTGATTTAAAAATCGTATAATAGTCGTATAATCATATTATATTTTAAATCAATATAAAATTTAAACACATGTGACTGTAACGAGAAAAGTTCTCTTCCACTTTTACTACTTATTTTGATTAGAATGTTTTATTTTTTATTTTTTATATTATCGAAGATTATACCATTACTATAAAACAATTGTTTAAGTTATATAATAACTTAATTCCACACATAAACTTAATGACTTTGTATTTAAATAATTAATAAATTGTACTTAGCACGAGAACCTATCTAATTAAAACATAAAACATAAAACAATTTTTAAGAAAGATACGCCCTATGTGCTAAAAAAATAAATTATAAAACAAAATAAATACAAAATATTTTCTTCCCCCAATTTCAGTTATAATCCGTTCAAGTTTCATTTCTTTAGCATTCTCTCCCGACACTTTATTCCCAGTATTTCATATATCAACAAAGTTTGCTATTTGATGCAGTCACATCACAAAATTAAATATATATTTTAAAGCAATAAAAGATTTGAACACGTGTCAATATAACAAGAAAAAATTTTATATTTCAATTTTAATACTCATCTTGATTAAACTTTTTTTTGTTTTTATTTTTTATATCACCAAAAATTGTACCGTTGTTATAAAACAATCATTTAAAAGTCATATGATAACTTATTATATATATAAAAATAATAATTTTTAATTTAAATGATTAAACCGTAATTGGCAAAATAATCTTATTTAGTATTTTATTCTTTCAAATTACTTAATGAAGTATGACGACAATAATAAATATTAAGGAAAAGTAATATTTAATTTATTTTTTTAGAAAATATATGATATCCTTTGCATAATATAGGAACTATACAAATAAAAAAGATAACAATTGAATAACTCAATGAATCAAACTCGATCAAATTAAGATCAAGGCATCGATTGCTTTGAAGATCACATTAAGTGAAAGCAAAATAAAGCAAAATATAAAAATATTCTTTAAAAAAATGTCTTATTAATAGTTTACTTTAAAAGATCACATTGACACACGTTTGTGAGAGCAAAAAATGAACTAGAACTATTGAATCAAAACCAATTACATTTAAATTACTATTTGTTTATTAAATTGGATCTTTCTCTCGAGGTTTCTTATCCATATGCCTTGAGGAGGAAATTGCTCAAAGGCAAGGACATCACTGCTTAGAGGTAAGGACATCAGGCTTTACAATAAGGCCTTTATCTCCCAAATTATACTACATTCCAAGAGGAAACCCAAAAAGAATTTCAAAAAGCAAAATCTTTTTCTAGTCAAAAACACGATCACGCCTGTTGTAGTTTACTTCAGCAGCATGCACAGCGTATAGGCCACCCTGCTTCACCTGAAAATCGAAACCAACCAAACACTTTATATAGCGTTTAATATACAATGACTAATAGAGTATCGAGGAAACAATGCAAAGCATGTAAAAAATATCATGAAAAGATTTGGTAAGAGAAACGAAAATCTTCTCATCATATTCATGCACAATTTTTCCATATTGCACGACCGAAATACACACATCACAACATCTATTCTTAACGTTGATGATACCAACAGAGATAAATTTTGCTTGTTTTAGTACACAGTCAACAGCCGCATGGAAAAACTTACATGAAATGTTGGCCTCGGGTATTGTTTTTACCCTCTTGACATCGAGAAAGTAATGTAGTCGAAATTTAAATCTTTAGCAAAACACCCACTTCAATTCAAATCTTATTCATTTTTCCTAATTCTCATTGGTTAACTTTAAAATAAATTTTCACTAGGTTCAAACAACAAAGCAAAAGATATCACATATAGAAGGGTCGGAGGGAGTATGACCCAACATTTAACTACCCTTGCTATCACTTGATTGAAGAAAATAGACCCAAGCAAATACAAGATTATGCATAAGTTTTGATTTTAGAATTATGAATTTCTAATTCAAAACTGTTGTAACGATTTTTCCAAGAGGGTCATATTTAGTTAACACAATCAACTTTCAAGCAGTGTTTAGTAGATACCTTATAAGTTATAATAACGCAGACAATAGATATTGAATGACCTCCAAGATGAAGAGGAGAAGACAACAACCAGGGTGCTGATTCATGGCGAAACGAACCATAATGCAGTATACTGATGATACTATCTTATAAATGATGACAGAAGAAACGACCCGTGATAGCCTATTTAGCTGCCAGTGCAGAGGTTGCTGATGAGGCCTCCGAGATTAAAGCAATCGGTTGTCGAGCCTGGAGACAAGCACCTATCTCAAAGGGTTCCAGCTCTGCTCCATCGAACAGGAGAGTTACACCTGGCAGGACCAAATCTTTACTTTCAGCATCATCTGATTCACCTTTTGGAATAGATGTTGGAGCTGATTCATCAATTGGCCTTGTGGCAGCCTCATAAACAGGACTCAAAGCATATGATCTGCAAATAAAAGTCAAATATAACATCAGAAAAAACGGTAACTGAGGCCAAAAGACCAATCATATGGAACCTTAAGACCAGAATTAGAGTACGGTACAAAATCCAAGAAAAAAGTTAAAGCTACCCATCTTACACACTGCGAACCAAAGGAGTTGGAAAACCTTTTTTACTGTTTATAAAAAGATAACTGTCTACAATGTACATTTATAAAAACATGAGAAATCACATTAGCTTACCTAAGAATACTACCATCAAAGCTAAGAACTTCTCTTCTTGATCGCTGCCTTAATGAAAGTTTCTTTCTCTGCTGGTCAGCAGTAACTCCAGCAATGGGAGAAGATGGTTCCGCAAGAGGGTTCCATCTGCCACTCGCATAGGTCATGAGTTTTCGAGACTTATCCTCTGATTTCTCTTTCTGGTATAAAAGCTTTGCAGCAGGACCAGTGGCACTGTACTCTGCACATACATCACGTAACCTTCTCCTTAACCCTTGCATTGCTTCATGGTGTTCATCTAAGGACTCTGTTTGAAGCAACTGCGAATATATCACCCTTTTGCACATACTCTTGCAAAGTTTCGGACTGAATAGAGGAACACCAAATTCTAAACTTAGCGGGACCCATTCATATCTCTCATCATCAGGTGCAAAGTTATTTGAATCCCTCTCTATAAAGAGTCTCAATAGGCGAATATAACCAATAGTCCACAAATCAATTCTACACACTATGTTCCTTATTAGCGACTCCAACCTTGCACTTTCATCAATGCTTAACCCTAACTCTTCCCCTACTTGCACAAATGAACCATCATGGTTCTTCAATGGCAGCGGGACATCAATTGTTACAATATTCCCAGATTCATCTAGGTCATACTTGCTGAGAGGCTGCACAAGTACAGCAGAATGCCTAAGAAGTGAATTAACGCAATGCAGAAGAATAGTTCCTTTCACTAAACTTCCTTCAAACTTTCCCCCAACCCCTCCAACTGTAGACCCATCCCATGACCATATAAGAGCTTTCTCACAGCCAGCCAAGGGTGCAGGAAGAAAACGTAGATACTGGCCCTTCATAAGTACAACAGACAAAGGTCCACTGCCTACAGCTGAGTACAAAACCAATTTCATCCAAGGTGTCATGGATGAATGAGATGGAGGTCCAAAGTGCACAGCACCAGTTGGTCCAGGCAAAATAGAGGAGGGAGGCAGAGGAATCATAGATAAGACAATATCGTAGTCATGATGAAACAATCTATCTAAAGTTGCAGGTGGAAGATTGGCCAAACTTTCACAGCGAAGAAGATCCAAACGATAACTCCTCTTAGTTTTAGAAGAACCACTTTCCAGGATTGTTTTCTCATTATCCTCCAAAATAGCTTCCAACTTTAAGGCCTCACTAGTATCATCCACAGCATTAGAGGAGACTCTGGAGGTTTCATGATTTTCAGCGACAGTTTTTGAGTCATCTGAGTCGACTGTAGGCGTTAAATTTGAGGAGGCTTCATTTTCTGAGGCTACATCTTCCAATGCTTCTGAAACTGTTGTATTATTTTGAGATTTTAAAGTGATGAACTCGTCACCATTAAGACCCTCAGCATTGTCAGCAAGGCCTGTCTCAACAGGTATGGTGCCATTATTTCTTTCTGAGGATACTATGTCCATCTTACTTCCATTTTCAATCTCTTCAACACTATCAGAAACTCCACCAGAAAGCAGACATTCTAGGACACAACGGAGGCTAGACGCATGATTTGCAAATTCCTGTAATTCACCCTCAAATTTGGCTCCTTCTAATGTACTCAGATCCTTGCAAAGTTCTGCAATGCTTGCATGACCCAACTTACCAGCTTCATATAGTGTTACAGCATGCGATTTTAAGCCTGAAGCAAGGACCAGAAACAGAATATGAATGAGTCAGAAAGTACCCCTCAGTGTATTTTACCTTGGTTAATATATATTGGCCTGATTACCATGTAGGGCTGTAGCATGTGACCCACATAATGGGCATTTGAAGTAAAAATAAATCATTTTTTGTGACAGTGAAAAAAAACAGTTAAGGTCAAAGAGTAACTATCATAGTTAGATTGATCAAATTTTGTTTCCTAATAGTCCTATTCTAACGCATACAATCATATCATACAATCTACGTAAGCAATAAAACTTTATGACACGTGTCTCTAGTCTACTACAATCATTGTTTTCCCGCCCATTTCTACAATCTCACCTCTTCCAAAATATTTACAGTTCAACATTGTATATTCCTAAACTTCTTTTGGAAGCTATTCATATATGGTAAACTACTAAACTACTAATTTTAATCCCTCTTTCTCAATTTCCTTTTACTGTAAAAAAAAAATCTTACTTTGAAAGGTTTGCGATTTTCTAGCTTTGATTTTTTTTCCTTCAAATTTTACAATATTATGTGTCATTTTTGTAGAAAAAAATTAGGCTTTTGTTATTTTTTTTGAATTTCAAGCTTTTAATTTTATAAATTTATGGGAATTTCGAAAGTAGAATTTTTGTGTTTATTTTACCATTTCTTGATTTTATTGTTTAATAACGTTTCGGAAAATTTATTAATTGTGATATTTTTATTTTTATACTAGAGTTTAGGTGACTTTTATATGATTAAAAATTGGGGTTTCATTTGTGTTGTTTTATTTTAGTTTAGTTGAATTTGAAATTTTTGTTCATGGTATTGTGTTTGTATTTTATTTTATTTATAGTATGTAGTAATCCACTCAATCACCACTTTATGTCTTCAATTTGAAAAGGAGATAAAAAAGATGGACGTCATGATGCTGCTGTAGAGACAAATCATTCTACTTTCAATTTAAATTTTATTAAAGTTT
The DNA here is from genome assembly GCA_019776075.1 of Amaranthus palmeri. Lineage (NCBI taxonomy): Eukaryota > Viridiplantae > Streptophyta > Magnoliopsida > Caryophyllales > Amaranthaceae > Amaranthus > Amaranthus palmeri. The sequence goes on from JAAKBH010000023.1 coordinate 1,442,548, forward strand.
AAACTTAAATTGTTCAATTTTTGCTTATTATGGGTAAATAGAAAAGTTTGTTATGGTAGCAATACCTAAATGATCTATAACCCATAATAAATTGTCCAAAATTTATTGGTAATTTGACCCAAACTTTGAGTTTTACCACTGTATTTGTGGAACAATATAAGATAAGTTTTTCAACCACCCGCTTAAATACCTATATTTATTATACTTGTTCCCTTTAAATTATAAAATTAGTTTTTATATCAAAATCATATCTTTATGAAAAAAGTAATTATAGTTCCGTGCGTGTACAGGTAAATACCTAGTGCTAATAAATCAAGTAATCCCCGTAAGTTTATAGCAAAGAGCTCGAGAATGCCAAAGTGCCCAATGCAAAGATTTCCGGGAATGCAAAAAGACTTTAAAGAGAGAGGTAGGAATGAATATGTAAGATGAGGGGAAAGAAAACCTGGTGAAACAGATCCCATCATGAGGTATGAAGTTATATTAGCATCAACAATAAATGCAACACGGGCACTATTCGAAGCTGCTATGCTTTCTGACCATGAATAATCCTGATTAACACTGCCTCCATCCACTGACATTTTCGTTGAGCTAGCACTAGCCCGAGAACCATCTTCGTCGTCACCAAGAACAAGAGATCCATGGAGACTAGCATCCTGAAGAACAGATGCTGGGTCAATTATTTTCTCAGCCCATCCCAATCGACATGAGAAAGATGCGGCAGCTTGCAACTGCAAGAGATCGGCCTGTAATGTGGTGGAAAGTTCTTCTACAGTTGCATGCTCACTTGAAACAACGAAAACTGCATAAAGTAACCTACAGATTTGACATTGACGATAAGAATCTCAAAAGAACAAGTTCACATTACAGTTCAAGAACATGGTATCCATGTTCAAAATTTCGCTTGCTTACTCCTCTATAGGATCTTCATATGACTGCTCCCTGTTTGAAACAAAACCCTCCAGCCTGGAAACTGAAACACATTACATCAAATCATTTAAACTAGGATCAAAGGTAAATAATCTGAAGAACAACAATTTTTACAGTATTTGAGAAATCTTCGAGTCCTATTTGCCCACATATCAGATGCAAAATATCCCATGTTTATCACCAACTTCAGGTAGAAAATATAGAATAAAAAAATCTTGAATATTACCCAGGTATCATGACCTTTTGTTGCACAGGGCATTGTCAAAACATGAAGCTCCAAAGGAATCATAGAACTCGAGGATAAGTATTTTATGCATAAAAATGTTCAAGTAAAAGTTTGGGGGTGAGTCGTATATTTTGCGTTAGTTTTTTTATTTCCTGGAGCTGACTAATTCAAAAATATTTTTTTTCCCTTATATTAGAATGAAATGACATGGCATGAAACAATTTTTAAGATAGGCAGTGAATGATGGTTAAAAAGTAAAAATCCATACTATCACAATTTGGAAATATTACCTTTGAAACGGTCATTTGGATAGACAGGGACATCATAATATATTAAACCCCGCCGATATAGCCCCTTTATAACGTCGGGATCAAAAAGAGCATATGAATTGGCCTCTTCCTTGCAAACTTTATCAATGGTTGCCATTTCTTTTTCTGAAAGTTTCTGAATCATTGAAAATTGGTTTAAGACCTCATAACATCTTTACAGCGGCAGCAGCATAACTTATCGAAAAAAATTAAGAAATCAACTAACGCTCACGTAAACGAAATTTGACCAAGCAACAAATTGTACAAGGTAAGGGGGATAAGCAAAGGACAATGATTTAATAGATAGTTTACCTTAAATTCTTCAACAGTAAAGTTGACTAGACAAACTCCCCACCAAGGTTCGATTGGAAAATCAACTGGCTGTGTCGGTAGAAGTTCTTTTGCAATTGACTTATTAATTTTCCACATGAATTTCTGAATAGCTCCACATCAATGAAGAAGGAAAACAGGGTTAAAGCCAAATTCTCAGGAACTTAATTCATGAGATAAGAAATGCCAAATTATGCACTTGTTGTGATTGACCTTTAAAATATGGTGATACCCATACATTATTTTATTTATTTTTTTCTGAAAGTAACACTTTATTTACTAAAAAGCACCAACTTTTTTTAAAAACAAAAGTAACATTTTTTTTGCTCAAAAGTAACACATTTTTTGTAAGAAAGTAACACATTTTTATCAGGGAGAATGGTTCTCACGGTTCTCACCGGAGCTTGACCCGGAAGAAGTTCAAGTTCAAGTGAGAACCATCCTTATATGAGAATCGTGAGAACCAATTTGCCTGACAAAAAAAGTGTTACTTTTTTTTATGAAAAAATGATACTTTTAGGCAAAAATATGTTCTTTAAAAAAATTTTGTAAAAAAAAATTACAAAATGGTTACTTTTTACACAAAAAGGTGTTACTTTTTGAAAAAAAACTTGTTAATTTGTATTTATATTTTTTTTCTGAAAGTAACACTTTTTTGCTAAAAAGTAACAGATATTTTTATATACCAAAAACATTTTCTTGTCCAAAAGTAACACATTTTTATCAGAGAGATTGGTTTTCAAGGTTCCATATAAGCTTGGTTCTCACTGAAATATATATATATATATATATATATATATATATATATATATATATATATATATATATATATATATATATATATATATATATATATATATATATATATACATCCTTGTGTGTGTGCCCACATATATATAGAGAGAAAGAGAGGGTCTCACATGAAAACAATTTTCATGGTAAAAATCAAGGGAGGGGGCATATATGAGCCTTTGTACGTGAATTCTCATACTGATATGTATGTAATTATTGACAACTTAGTTCTAATAATATTGGATGAATTTCTTTTGAACATAGTTCAAATTATCGGCCTAAAAACCTCATCGCGACCACAATAAAGATTGCAATCACCACAAAATCAACTGCGTTAGTCGCGAAAGTAGTTCATGACATGAAATAAAAACTCCCCCGTTACGTTACGTTGTGCTCGTTATTTAACATGTTTGAGAGTTGCCGCAATATTAAATCCAGTAATATAACGTTGCGAGAAATTTCACAGCCAAAATATCGTATTCGCCGTTATGTAATGTGTAACTCACGTTCTTTTACCGTTATAATTGATATTTCACCATTACAACGTTATTTTTCTCTCTATTCAAATTTCATTAATAACCATTAACTTGAACTATTACGATCACTTGAATAACAATTACACATAATATTACTTGATAACCAAAAAAAATCAACTAATAACCAATAAGTTAATTTACTATACACTAAAAGAACCTCAAATATTGCAATTATAATAGTTGTAGGCATATTATTGCATAATAATAGTAGTTCAACAACAAAAATACAATTTATACTTTGTATCTGGGGTACTTCACTTAATTCGTCAGTTGTATTTGGCTTTGGTGGTATTTATCATATAAGTTCAAAACTCCCCTTATTACTCCATTATAGCAATTTTACGCGACACCGTAACCATTTCTGCAAACGCATCTGCGACCGCGGTTTTTTTCCATGGTTCGTGACCATTACACAATAATCATAAGCGTATTTGTTTGCAATATGCCTTAGGTAGCCATTTAATAGTCATATACAACAATAGCAAATCCCGATCCCACAAAATACAGTGAACTACATGAACCAACATTTTTTTCCTAGTGATCATCCATATAAATTATGCCTAGTCATGTAAGACTTCTTGGCCTAAATCTCTCATATCCTTCCTCCAACATCAAAGTATCATTGGCCTCCCTTCCAATGAAATATCCTTAATTCCAACCTCTCTCTTTTCTTTCTGAGGTTGTTTCCAGCCTTAGTCACACATGTCCAAAACAATAAAAATAAAATATATTATTTAGTCTTCAATGTTTGCAACTTCAAACCCCTTTCTTATACCCTCACTCCTAATTTTGTCTTTTGTGCTCATCATGGTAACATAGGCTCATCTATCCATTTTTCGTACCGCAATCCATTTTAAAGGCTAAACATTTTGTCCCATTAAAAAACGTTGGTCTAATGATTGTGCAATAAATATTCCCTTAAAAAGTCCTCAACTGCATAAGATTTTGAGTGCAATTCTCCACTTGATGTCTTGAATTGAGCCCAGCTACTTGAAACATGTACTCGATTGTAGTTCCTTATTCTCCAATATCACACCACCTCAAGTTTGTTTCTTGGTGATAAAAATGCATTCCTTATACTTTTTCTTTCACTTTGTCTATAATTCCAACTTGTGCCTCCAAGATTCCAATTTTATAGTGTGACTCATTATTTTCATCCCAATAGTAGCACCAATCTTGCGCATCTTCTATGTTCTTGTAAACCAATATTTGTGTGTTTTTCCTCAATTCTATAGACATCTTATTCTTCCACCAAGTCCTGCTAAACAAGTTTGCTACCCATTTTACGCCAACTTTCCCTAAACACCTCCAAATCTAAATAATTGTACCATCTTACTTTCATAAATCTCATCTCCCTTGATGCAATTTTTATTCTCAAACAAATTTTGGTTATATATCTCATGTTTCATCCCCTTGATCTCCCTAAGATGAGAAATGGTCTTAATTTTTTGAAGAACTTAAATTTTCAATTGTGGATTTGTTGTCAAGATTGATGCTAAGGTTGTCCATTGCAGAAGTATGTTTAATGCTTGTGTCTAATTGAAGTATGGAGATTTATGTGAGGTTATTAATTCAGTGCCAACAATAAATCTCAATTGCCTAAAGAGAGGAGGTAAGATTAAAAAAAAAAGGATGAACAAAACTGTTTCCATTGATCATTTGTCTTTCCCCCACATACACACTTTCACTTTTCCAGTTCTTAAGATTCCATGAAACCCTCGATCTCTATCCTCGCCCTCCTCCAAAGCCCTTTAAACATACACCAATCTCTCATTCTCTCGGTCAAGGACAATCACAGGTTATACAAAACAACTCCAGCGAGGAAAACATTCTTTACCAGTAACAAAATAGTGGTGAAAGGAGGTTAAGGATTATTTGATAGTGAAGGAAATATATCAGTGATTACTTCCAAAACATTAAAAATTCAGATTAGAGGATCATATATTCAACAGCAGAAACTATCTACAAATACCACAGCTGTATGTCTAGTTCACTTCCACAACCCCTCCATCTAACTCATCACCATCATCATCATACCCAGTGTATCCCGCTCCTCTCCATCTAACTTCCAAATGAAAATTTTATGGATTTGCTTCAAGCATCAAGAAAAATTACTTGCAAAAGATTTATGACAGAATTAACAGCAAAAATACCTAGTCTGTCTTGTATAGTTCAAGTAATGAAGAACTTTTTCAGGAGTAACAGTGAGCATTTAGAAATACCTTAGATCTACATTTGTTCATGATATCGATGAATTCATTCCTCCCTATTCCTGTGATTCTCAATGCATCTGCTGCAGTAAAATTTGGAATGCTATCATAAGGTTGCTCTGCAAAAGTACGATTAAGTCATTGAAGATAGACTGATTATATATCAAACACTATTAAAGACTAAGTTTTGATAAAAGAAAAAGAAATAAAGTATGACCATACAATCAAAAGTGATACAATTATCATTCAGCATAAACTGATGAAAGGGAAAGGAGACCTGTCATATAAAAAAGGGAGAGAAAAAAAAAGGAAAAAAAAATCCCATCAGTTAATACATCCAGAACTATGCTGCTTGACTCGGGTACGGATGTCTAACTTAGGTATGGTCTGAGGGTCAAACTCATCATGTTCTAATTTTCAGAGCTGAGGTCACCAATTTTCAGATATGGACATGGAGATATGGTAATCCAAAAACTTCCAGGCAATCTGTAGATCTTTAACTTTTAGTTAAAAACAGTGAAAGAGGGAAAAACAATGTAGTACTTCAACAAAATGATTAGTGGTAAAGTGAAAAAAATTCACATGCTTCAGCTGTAAACAAAGAATTTCAGGTATCAAAGTATAAGAGCAAAGAGAAAGCTGTCAGCCATCAACCCTCAAACTCACAGAGTCATACTTATTTCCCCCCCTTCCAAGTTCCGACATAAAAGAAAGATAAAAGAAAGCAGACGCACAGGAGAGCAAAGAAGCTATAGAGATCTCCGTTACCCACTTGAAAGAGAAAAACACCAATCAAATTGTTCCGGTGGGCTTGCTTCACTTTAGCGAGCAGAAGCCCCAACATTCCATCTGCCAAACTTGATTTGATGCCTCAATTTTCAGTCTAGGGTTTCTAGTTATGGGTCCATTTTCTTGTTTCGTGTGTCCGTATCAAGATTGTGTCCTATAAACACCGGTACAGTGAGAGTAATTTCCAAATCCAAACTTCAAAGATCCAGAATAAAGAGAGACAATAACATCTCACTTGTAGGAAAAACACAAATAAAAAAACATTATCCCTAGTTGGAGAATGACCAACCTAAAATACCATCTTTAGTCATCCAAATTTAACGAATGTTTTCTTTTTCAAGTTACAGTCAGCTTCCATAAGAATTCTGCATTTTCTACAGTTTTAGAGGGAAAAATACACAATAGCGCAAGCGTATTTTATTTGTCCCTCCCTTTATAAAAACACACACCTAGGGGGTCACTTTAAAGTAATTACTATATTGTCATTGTGAATTAAATTAAGGGATGTGATCTACTGATTAACCAGAAAAACTCGACACATGAACTGAAGCAAACTAAGCAGTAACTAAGTGCCCTCAAATTTAGATTAACAATTAATCTACCCCATATAATGTTAAACTAACATTAGGGCAAAAAAATTCAGAAGAAAAAAGACGAATCATTACCATTTTTCATAACCTCAAATATTATATCACAGTAATATCTAAAAGGTGAGATCCTCATTACTCGGCATACATATTCTGAGAGGTGGTAAGGGAACAGCTGCAAGAAAAAAACAATGAATTATGAGCTTAGCTACAGGATTATGCTTTGTTTTTCAAATTACAAAATTCCATAACAAACTCTAATAACCACCTCTCCCTCTCCCTCATATTAAAATACACTGTTAAAGGACAAAGGAAAGAAAGAGCAAAGCTAGGCCTGAGCAAGCCACTCCTTCCTTAAGTATACCATACTTCTGTAGATAAACGTTATCAATCTCTAAATGATCCGTTCATCAAGAAATATGAGCTCAAGGAAATATGAGCTTAAGTATACCATACTTCTGTAGATAACGTTATCAATCTCTAAATTTGGGGTAGGCATACAGTGGATCCCCAAATGGCAATATCTCAATTCTCAAAAATGCCAACAAATGAAAACTCCCAGGAGGGGTAAGAAGTTGATCTCAGGTGGTGAAGTTGGAAGGCAAATACCTTACAACCAGCTCCCTTAGACACTATAAGAAGAAATCAAGTTTGCTACATAACTTCCTATAACTAGTTTAACTACAGAAAACACAGACTATTTTGACTCAAAGCAAATCTATTGTCGCATAAAAATATAGGTAATTTTTTTGAAGTTTTTTAATGATTAAATCATCAAACACACTTCTTCAAACATTGTCTTATTTAAATATGTCAAATTATTGCCCTTATCGTACAAGGAAAGGCAATAATTCAGATAACGAAAAGAGAACCATTAGCAACCCTTCAGTTCAGGAAAACATATTGATTTCCTATTATCTTGAAAACTACAAATTATATTTGCAGTTTGCATACAGCAGTAGTGTTAACTTATCGCACAAGTTTTATGTATTGACTCTCTACCAGGCAGCTATTTACCAAAAGTAGAAGATGCATGCCATTTAACCGAGCAAAACACAAATGGAATTTTTTCTTCTTCAGAACCAGCTTCCAGAAACTCTTGATTGTAGTTTTAATAGCTACTTACAAACAAGCTCAAAGCAAAAACTACTAAGAAACCTACTTTGTCCACATGATTCAACCACTTCAAGAATTGGAGTATCATCACTAAATAAAATGGCCTAAAATAGCATGTTTCAGTGATGCGACATCTACTAATTTGTGGTGAAATAGAAGTCTGCCTTTTCACTACCAAAAAATAGTCCAACAAACACTAGTTTGCTACCATCAGCACAGATCACGGTTTATAACAATGAAGAATTTAAATGACATATAGCATCAAATCAGACAGCTTCTGAGAAAGTTTGAACTCATTATATCTTGCAATCTCATTCCATTATCCCAATGCTATTAAGGCGTTCCCACCAAGGCAGGGTTTGGGGAGCCAAACATATGTCACCTTAAAAACGAGGAGATTGTTTCCGATTGACCAAGATCATTTACCACTTCACATAAAAAGAAGCATATGATTTAACGAGTCATTTTACTATAGTCTATTATAATTTAAAACTTAAGAACTATAAATCGTTGGCACCATCAAGAATGACATGTGATTATATTTAGTCAAAAGCAAAAATCACAAACAATTTACACCTTAGGAGGCAAAATAAGACCACTGAAAAATATGGGTATACAGTATATACTGACCGCGAGATTTCTTCTTAGATACCGCATCATCTCCTCATAGTACTCACTTTCTTTGATTACTTTGCGAGCAAAACATGTACTCCATTGAAGTCTTTTTTTTATACAATGTACAATCACCCTACACCACACAGAATAGAGATTGAATAAGAAAGACTTGGGTGAGCTCAACTTCAGTCTAGAGACATTTTTTAATATAAATTCATTGATGAAAAGATATTACAGAAAAGCACAAGTACATATCCATTTGAGTCAAGGAGAAAAACAAGATTTGCAAATAAGGCAAAGGTGAGCAACATTTATATCAAAACTCACAAACAAAGATGTCTCCTAGTATTTTTTCCTACCGAATCATACCTAGAATAAAGTGCTAGTCTACAACAGCGTAAGCACTTTCACCTTAACAAACACGAGTTAACGGCCATACAACAGATTCAAACATGCTGGCCTAAAGCAGGAGTGTAGAATAACCTGCCAAACACACACATGGGCGGACTCAACTTACTAGATCAACACGTCATAACTACTTAATATCTCAATTATTTATCTTCTCTAAGACACTTTCAACTGCTTTGGAACAATAGACAACTATAACGAAGAATTACAAGTACAAACAAGTTGGAAACATCCAACTATTCTCGTATATCTACCAGTTATCCAAAGCAATAAACCAATAGTATTCAATTATTCATAAACAACTCTTCAACAGTTCCCAAGTTTTACAAGACATTGGACATACTATCACCAAATAACAGGCCAACGACGATGTATGTAAGCAACCATAATAACTCAACATCAAAAGGATGTTCCTTAATCCTTACACAAAAGCAATGTCTTAAATGTTAATCCCTAAAAGACATACATGGAGTCGAGAAATAACAAGTTTGGTCGTCGATATTTGATGGTGCACATAGTTATGAAAGTTAATGTAATTTTGGTAAAAAAAAATCATCTTTATTTCATCACAAAATTCATTCAAATTGCATTACCATTAGGAAATGTGGTTTTAGGTGGTAATGAAAATTATATATAAATTTTCTTTTCATGATTATAAATTCATCACCATGGGAACGACATGGTATAATTCATGAAAAATACACTACAAATCATTCTCATTAGCACCTATTAGTACCCATAGTACAAAAAACAAGGTTACAGCTCGTATCGGCCATTACCGTAAAGGTTTTAAAATTTAATTGAACAGGTGTGCAAAGCAAAGGTATTAAAAATCGCTTTTAAGGTTGCTTCGAGCAATATTTCATGTTTTAGATCGATAGTTATCAGCATGGAAATTCGCATCATCCATGTTAGCGCATCACCGTGTTCGTTACTGCAAGACTCTTGCCGCATTTTTGCATTATATTACTAATAACAACCAAACGAGTTGTAAGAGGTTTATTACCAAACAATTACCCAAAATTTCCTCTTCTTTTATTCAATTTTGCCTAGTCCTATGGGAATATCGAATATATCTAAGCCATTTAAGTATGAATAGTGTAAATTACACATTAAAAACGTAGAGGGGTAACAATCTGTAGAGGCAGTTGGTTTGCCAATTTTGCGAGACATAAAAGTCAAACATTAGATTTGCATTAGCAAGGTACTTTCTTATACTATTAAACTCTACCAATGGTAATTATTAAATCTTTTCAACAAGTGGAGATTAGAAAAGGATTTGAGGAGTTGGGTAGATTAAAAGCGGATGAAATATCCATATCATTAAACCTAGTGCTCTTAAAGGCTATAATAACTTTGCATAAAATTGTTCTGTCCATTGTGATTTTTTGAAATGTTTGACAAACGACCTCCTTAAAGAATCACCTAACCATAACCATATTGCAAACACAAGGGTAGCACATCACAATGGTGGCATTGCAAACGTTTTTCTAAAAGTGAACCAATATTTCTCGCATTGTTAAGGTGTAAAAAATAACTTTTTAGGTTGTTTAAGGGGTATCTCCTAATGTCAACAGATATTTGGTTTTATCATACATCACTCTCGTTACCTCAATCGCAATTGATACCACATCACTCTCTTCTCCTATAGTACTCCATCATTAGTCTCATAAGATGAATTGCTTTCATTGTAGAACTCAATAGCATGAATCCAGTTTGATTCTCTTTTAGGAGGTACATTTACTCATACGTATATCTATCACTTTTCCCATAGCTTTATAGTGGTGATTAATTATAATACCTCGATAGTTAGAGCAATCTTGTACATCCCCTTTGTTCTTAAACATAGGCATTAGAACACTTCTCCAATCATTGAGCATTTTGTTTATCATCTAAAATCTTGTTGAATAGATCAATTAGCCAAGTCACTCCAATAATCCTTATATCTCCATTTCTCAATAGGTATACAATGGTACCATATGGCCCAACCGCTTTTAGCTTCCTTTTCTTCAACACCCTATTCACCTCTGATTTTTGTTGGTTCGCATAAAATACTATATTTTCATCTAAGAAAATAATTGTTGTATCCCTTATAATATTTCCTTGTTCTCAATTAAATAGCTCATCAAAATACTCCCTCCATCAATCCTTGATGTTCTCTTCCTAAAACTAGAATGTCCTTATTCTTATCCATAATACACTTTACTACACTTGTGTCATTTAGTTCTTAATTATCTCTTCTTTGCGATCCTACATATATATACATATATATAGGGTCAACCGGTCCAGGTCCAGTGAGAACCAAACTTATATTAGAAAATGTGCTACTTTTGGGCAAAAAAAAAAATTTTATTTTTAAAAAAAGTTGTTACTTTTTATCAAAAAAAGTGTTACTATCAAAAAAATTTTCAAAAATCAAAATCACAACAAAGTAACACGTTTTTTCCGAAAGAGTAACACTTTTATATGTAAAAAGTAACACCTTTTGTGAGTTTTGTTCATGATTTTTTTAAAAGTAACACTTTTTTGTAGAAAAGTATCATCCTTGAAAAGTATTACTTTCAGAAAAAAATATCAATACCAAAGTAAAATGTTTTTTTTCGAAAAGTAACATCTTTTATGCAAAACGTAATATGTTTTGTGAGTTTTTTTCATAATTTTTTATTCTTAAAGTAACAATTAATTGCCTAAAAGTAACATCAAAAAGGTAACAATTTTTATCAGGCAGATTGGTTCTCACGGTTCTCTTTAAAGATGGTTCTCACTTGAACTTCTTCATATATGGGTCAAGTTCCAGTGTGAAAACACAAGCTATATGAGAACCGTGAGAACCAAATTTCCTAACAATAATGTGTTATTTTTTTACGGAAAATGTGTTTAGTTTTGGACAAAAAAAAATGTTACCTTTGTTTTATAAAAAAGTTGGTACTTTTTAGCATAAAAAGTGTTACTTTTAAAAAAAAAATTTCAAAAAAATAAAAATATTAAAAAATTAAAGCATTTTTTTCCGAAAAGTAACACAATTTTTAAGTAAAAAGTAACACCTTTTTATGAGTTTTTTTCAGATTTTTTTTCTAAAAGTACATTTTTGTGTCTAATAGTATCATAAAAAAATAGTAACATCATTTTGCTTAATAGTAAACACCTTTTTGTAAGGGAAATTAATTCTCACGGTTCTCATATAAGGATAGTTATCAATATATATATATATATATATATATATATATATATATATATCTATATATATATATATATATATATATATATATATATATATATATATATATATATCATTTAGAATCTAATTTATCAAACACCTATTCAAAGGCTTTAATGTTCTAACAAGGAAAAGGTCATAAATTTTTGGGATAGAGAAAGTTTGTATTTTAGTTTGTTGACATCACATAAACCTTTTTCTGCATCCACCCACTATTGAAAAGATTGAAATTATCCCAATTTTAACTATTGAAACTAAAACATAGAATGGTTTTAGCATTGCTAACAGTGAGGTCATGATAAAATAAAAATCATTCAAATGATGTTAGCATGTATAACTGAAACTAATAAGAAAGTTAGAAAGAATGGAAACCTCGATAGTAGAATTGAACCTCATCCCTCGTTCAAGGATCGACATGTTACTTGACAATTTTTGAAAAAACATAGGAAAACTGATGATGACTAGATGGAAAACATAGGATCGAATTGTATTCTGGGTAACAATGGTAGAAACTTGAAAGTTGACAGTTTTTAGAAAAAGAATAGGAAAACTGATGATGACTAGAAGGAAAAAGGATATGAAGAATTCACGTGGATGTGTATGTTCGATATGTTGGTTCATGTAACGAAGCTCAATTCTTTTGAAATTGCCCTTTTAGGCATTATTGTTGGTGAAAATAAGGTATAAACTAAAAGGCAAACTCAAAAAAAAAAAGAAAAAAAGAAAAGAAAAGAAAAGAACATTCAAAGCTACTTGCAAAACAAGATCTTTAGTTTTAACACAAAGTTCTCTCCTTAAGGTATCTCGAATTCACTTTGAAGATTAATACACTCAAAATCCAAAAATTATACAACACATCATCATTATTCCATGAACGATGTATGACGTCTTGACCTTTCAAAGACTAAAAAGTCTACAACCACCTATTATTGAAGCTTTCGAATTCTTTAAAAAAAATTTCACTTCCACATAGACGTAAAAAAAACGGATCACCGTGATGCTATCTAAAACATTGAACAATATTGGCGCAAGACCAACAGATAACCATCATGTTTACTTCAACACATAAATCATAAGCTATAAACCATCAATCCAACGCAGCCACTTAAAAAGGCACTACTACATAAAAGAAAAGATAAGTAGACTTCAGGCAAAGCTGAGGAGGTCCATCATATAGTACGGAGCATTTTTGGATCTTAATAACTAGAATTAGTACCACACAGAAGCCCTAAATCACTTCATAGAGTTAAAAATCCATCTGATCAAAGAATAAGATCAAACCAAAACAAAATTTCCATAAATAGCTCCAATTACAAACAATGTAGCACTAAATGATCATTTAGTGAAAAAAACAGCCTCATTGATGAAGAAAGATTTATCATCCCATGTCCCATTAAGCTATCAGTCTTACTTCCCACTTTCCAATGAAAGCTATAGTATTTCCTTTCTCCGGTACAAACCTCCTGCATCCTCCTCCACCTCTCCGCATCCCTTACATACACGGAACTTATCAAGCTCTTCAATTAAAGATTGGACCAAAAAAATTCTCGGATACATAAAAGGTGAAGTTTATTGAAACATATGAAAAATTATGAAGTAATGTGATCAGCCACTCAAACAGGCAAAATATTGAGATAGCTTCAAAGAACAACCATACATGTACATAATGCTGAAAACGCATAATTTGAGTCCAAAATACCAATTTTAAACATACACTAAAATCTAGAAGTACAATTTAGTGACAAAACTCAACAAAAAAGAAAAAATAAATAAAATTCATAAATTCAGGAGAATGTGAAGCTAAACGAACCTCCTGTGCCATTCTTCTTTAGAAGCAAGAGTAGATTGCAGCCGTTTAGGCAGATTCTCCCATGGACACTCCTCTCTTATGGCTTTCAAAATCAATTGCTCCTCAACCGACGCCGGAGCGTGATGCATTTTAAATTTCCTTTATTAACAACAAATAGCCGTGAAAATGTACCAAATCTCCTGCGCAAAACGATCAATATCATTATAATTACGGAATCAATAAATTCAGATCAAACATGACAAATGAAACAGAAACGAGTAGAGAATGATTTGCAATTACCCCGAAGGAGATCGAAAATTGTTTTTGCGAGCAAAATTCGGAACTTTAGGGTTGAATAATTATGGAAGATGCGAATTGCCAAAGAGCCGAAGAGAGAGAAAGAGAAACAAGGGTGGGAATGATTGCAGGAAAGTTGAAAGAAAGAGGGGAAGGTGTGGAGAGAAGACTAATCAAGATTCACGACGACGTATTTACGGTATGGCCCATTTTTAATTGAACTACGCTCGAGGACCGAAGGTTAGGTAGTTATGTTCAAGCGAAGGTTAGGTAGTTATGTTCAAGCCAGCTCGTGCTAGAAAATGTGGAGTCCCGCGAATATAATAATATACCCCTAGTCACTTTGTGTCCAATTACTTAATTTTTAACGTTATTAATCTATTACTTCTAATTTGTACGCCCTTCGAATCAGTTTAGGTGTTCCATTTGGAATTTCACGGATTTTAAGGTTGATTGGGGGTTCATTAAAAAGATGGTTATTGGGTATTTAATTGATTAAATTGATTGTAAAGGTGATAGTTGGGTAATGGGAAGTTGGAAAAGTGGGAGTATTTAGGTAAAAAAGATAGACAAAAAAGGAAATGGGACAATTCGTATGGTTTTGCCAAATAAGAAAATGAGACATCTAAACTGATTCAAAGGAAGTATTTTATTATCAGTTTGTAATTTAAAAGAGCATAATTTTATAAGGTACCAACCCATTTTTAAAGGAAATGCAAATTGGAAACATTTTTTGTTTTTTTCCACATTATACCAACAAGCAGTGGCGAAACTTGAACAAATTTTTAGGGGGGGCGGAGTTGATAAAAATAAATTGAATTCACTAATATATATAGCAAATCAAGCAACAAAAAATTATTATGTAAATTTTGATCATTGTAAAGTTCGACGCTTTTTTAGTACTTTAAAATTGAATATAATCTCATTGACACTATATGTCTTTGCCATTTGTCTCTAAAGTACATTACTAAACCATCTTCATAATTAATTGTTTTATTGTTATGAGTTTCCAGTGATTCAAGTATTCACTTATTCAAACTAATTATTAAAATAAAGAAAAGAAAATTCAATTAAAAGATATAAAACAAACCTTTAAATTATAATTAATTTCACTCCTAATTTGATACTCCAATCATACTTATAAATTTTTTTATTTTATTTCAGTTATTCATTCTCTTTCTTTAAATGTATTGCTTTTATTTGTTGGCCTAAATTTTTAAAAATATAAAATAACGATTGTATATTAAAAAAAAATTACCGAAAATCTCAGAGGGGCGAAGCCCCTACCCGCCCCAAGGAAGTTTCGCCCCTGCCAACAAGGTTTCAACATTATAAAATTCGTAGCAAATTAGTTAAATATTTGATAAAAATTAATTTAAAAGACCATTACACCTGAATTTTTAACTTTATATTTAAAGTGTTAATTTTAATATGAAATGGT